>OX384029.1:56160214-57496464 GCA_947534325.1 Agonum fuliginosum | reverse complement strand
TTTTAACAGACTGACACACGCAGTAGCAGAAAATATGTCTACAATTTCTTAGCTTAAATATAATATCCTATATTCAAACAGTATTATGTAAAGAAATAAGTAGATCAAATAAATATAATATTTACAATATAGCTCGCTGTTAAAACCTAAGATCCGTTATATGCTATTACATGCAGAACGGAGATGCACAGCACAACACATCTATTCTATGTAACATGACATGAGTTACATTTGACCAGACGCTAGCCTGGCATATTGAACTATATCCATTTACTCTGTTGTTATTGGAAGTGTACACGGTACAAAGTCAATTTCCTCCTACTGGGAATATCCTCGTACTTTACACAATACTATTGTTTGCATTGACAGTCCGCTGCGAAATAAATAAATTCATGAATCTAATTCATTCAATGTAGAGCTTTTCCTATTGATAGTCGTATAAATAATGTTTGTTTAAATATAAATCTATTTTCTCTGGAAAGCAATTTTCTGCTAACCTTCAAATTAATTATCTACATTTGATAGCCTTTTGTATTCTGTTGAAATATGTCTTGAAATTTTGTAAGATTCAGAGACTACTACAAAATAATCGGATACAGTTTCAAAGGAAACTAACTAGACAAAATATTAATTTATATATTATATAATAAGGGCCATAAAACAGAATGATAATTTACTACTTACCTATTATTTAAATAGTCGGAAACATTTCATTGGTTTAGTGTTTATACATAGTTGAATTTAAATTATGAAAAAAATACTTCTCTTTCTTTTAGCAAGGGAAGGCATCCCTTACCTCGTACTAATATCATTTATTCATCACCTATTTTTCGAATGTGCAACTTATATTAAGTATATGTTTTTAAATCTTGATGTTTTCCATCTTAAGCAAAAAATATTTTTTTGTCATTCTGTACGCAAAGTAAACTTTATCGTGGCTGTTTTGCATACAAAAAGTAGATTCGTGCGGGAAAGGCCTGCGGAAAAATTCACTTTGCGCACGCCGTTAAAAAATTGAGCCACAAAACAGTTACTTAAAAGGTTAATTTGCGTGTAAGTATGACAAAACATGCCGTGTGCAACTTGTGCGCAAAAGCAACTTGCCTCGCGCACTCGATACACACGCACTTTGCGCACTAGATACACAATATACAATTGCATGATCGGTCAGTTTTTAACATTTACTGGCACTGTTTCCAAGGTATTAGGTTTTGTTATAAATTAGAAGGCAGTAAGTAATCTTAGCAAGCGGTAAGAACTCATAAAGAAGGCGGTAAGCACTAAACAACAACACAAACCGCAAGGCAACAGCATTAAAATGCAAACAAAACCTATATAACCAAAAATAAACATTGTTTTCAAATTTATTTTTATTTTGTTCACAAAAATATTTAACACTATTTGTAGGTACGTCTTCTTTGTTTCATTTCTTGTAATGCTTTCTTGTGTGCTTATAAATAAATAAATAGTGAAAACAAGAAAAAAGAAAAACATAATTCGCATGTATTTACCAATTTAAATATGTACCTGCTAAGTAAACATCCTTTGAATATTTAAAATAATAAAATAATCTGTGTTTATTTTTCGCGGAACTAGTATTATATTAAACAAAGTAAACGTTGATTGAAATGAGCTGTTATTCAAATATTAACTAGGTAGCTGTTATAATAACGCAAACAACCATTTGAAAGTTCAAAGCTGAAAAAATAGAATTAAATATCCACTTCCTGCAGTCAATAGAGCGGTAAAAAGCAGAACCAAGTCAAGCAAAGCAGCTACAACAACAAGCCATGAAACTAAGCACGGGCTATGCTCTATGCAGACCTCGACATATGTCACGGGACATTATATCGGCTGAAGGAAGCCGCTCAATGCCCGAAAGAATTCATGTTCGCGGGCTTAGCCCCACCAGCAGGTGCTGAAGTCAACCGGGGTCCCCGAACTATGTAAGTAAGCCGATAATTGAAAAAAGAGGAATGGCAATGAAACTCTATTCCTTTATACATCAACTTCGATATGATAGGGGAAATGGAATTGTTCGATAACATGAACACCTTACCGTGATGAAAACCGAAAAAGATATTATGAAAATTGAATATAAAAAAATATATCGGCCACTCGTTATTTTATACGGTTATTCTTCATAAATAACAAATAGTTTGGAAGATGAGTTGGGTGTCTACTTGAAATCTGTTAGGCTATTTTCTTTTGCGTTTTTCTCGAGAACTAATAAAGCAATATGATCGACTGTTGTCTCATTTTTTTATAAAAAAATTCATTTTGTTTCATGATCAGCACGTCGTACAGTATATACCCTTTAATTTTTTGTCCTAAGTTGTGGAACACCCTTAAGAGAGTTGTTTGTAAATATTCATAAATAAACGAACATTTATACATCCAAATAATAACAGTTATTAGCCGACAATCTATGACATCTATAGGTACAAATACCGTGAGTTTTATTTAACGTGAAACATGGGATCTTTCATATCCATGGTCACGTATTTGACAGGAATGTATTAGAGCGTTTCATTTAAAATAGAACATAGGCTGTCATTGTCAAGTAAATATTAGCTGTCAATTAGGGTTGTGTTGTTGAAAATAAGGTATACAATTGAAGAAAAGGTGCAAAAATGATATGTTGGTATAATGCAGACAAGTATCTGATTTATTTCGTGTATTTGAGAATTTGTTATAAATTGTATTCTGCAAAAATATCTATTAAATGTTTATATTTCTTGCAACTTTTTTCATTTTGAAAATGATTAGAAATACATACATATTTCATTTGCTATGTTCTATTTTAAATGAAACGCTCTAATACATTGCTGTCAAATTCGTAACCATGGATATGAAAGATCCCATGTTTCACGTTAAATAAAACTCACAGTATAACTCAAGTAATGAATCAGTAATGTCTTGTATTAGTAATAATTTGAATTCTAATGTCCCGAATTATTGTATAGAACACACAATGATTGAGAGATCAAATACATATTTAAATTAAACTCATATTATTTATGCAAAGACTTTTTGTCAATTTTATATTAACTAAACTTACATAAAACACATTAAAATTTACAAAGTTAAAACGTTTTTAAACCTTGGTTAATTAATTACGATTAAGAAACAAGATAGCACGTTATAAACTTTTACGAGAAAACAAGAACTTCAATATTTAAGTGAAGCTTAAATATTTACCGGTGATTCAGGAAAGGCGGTTAACACAGCTTAAACTCTAAATTTTTTATCAATTAGTTCACTGGTACTACGAATAGGATGATACGGGGAAAGTAAAACTGCATGGAACGAGCAGTATTTTAATAAAAATATTAAAAAATAACTATCGCGTGTTCATTAACTTGATCCGGTATTATAACTTGAATGAAAATGAGATTTAATTATTATTAGATTATTCCTTTATTTACTAAAGTGTTTGCGACAATAATATTTTTTCTGAATATATAATTCATGTATCACATGGTACATATTTGACTAATTTGATTGGGTAAAATAGGACAGTAAGAGGCTATCAAATCGAAGAAATATTTTTATCACCGCTGTCACATGTCAACTGTTTTGTTTATTAGTCAGTTTCTCAATCTGAAATTGCTGTTTGTTAAAAATCAAACTTAAAATGTGTCAGGATAGAGATAATAGGGGAAAACAGGTCAAATTAAAAAAGGTAAACAGAATTTAAATCGTTTTTGACAGCTATCAAAAATATATAACCAAACATTTTGTACTCATTCTTTATATATTCTCCCCAAATATAACTCGGGCTATGATTAATCATAGGTGATAGCATTCGTTAGTCTTCAGAAAAGTGAACTCGTGCTGCGCACGGTCAATTTGCTCATGCTATCACCGATGATAATCATAGCACTAGTTAAATTACCCCCGAAGATAAAATACGTCACTAAAACACTAAAATCAGCTTTATTCGTGTAAAATATACAACGCAAGCCATTACTATTGTAATATCGTTGTAGGCAATGTAATAAAGGATCCTTCAACCGTGGGCCGGCCTAAGGGGTGGAAAGTAGTGTTACATTTCGCATGGAACGCATGTAATTTAAATCAGAATTAGTTGTAATCTGCGCTGTGCGTCGGCCGTGTCTTTGGACCCGCGAAGTGTAATTTAGTACGTTACCGCATAGCAGCGCTGCAATCGGCACGCAATGTCAGATAGCAGGAACGCAGGAACGAGCGCAGGGACAAACTCACCCTCATATCCGGCGGCAGGAATTATCAGGATCACCTGCATTATTATACGGAGAGCAGATTTTTAGATTCAATTTTTTACATTCTTATAGCTTACTTACTATAGGGTCTTTCAATAGGAGTGATAGTTTTTTCAATGAAGGTTTCTCGGTTTCTGATATATATTTTATTTACTTTTAAGTGTCAAATTATTTAGTATAGTGTGCAGTTTCATGATGTAGCGTTCGACGCCTCTAGACCGGTTGGAAATAATAAAAAAATATTACCAAAGTTCGAGCTCAGTTGTGGGTGCTCAACTTTTATTCACCCTAGATTTGGGTCGCCGTCACCGTTACTCTGCGCAGGCTATAAAACGCACTGTGATAGTTTGAATTAACATTACTAAGACAATAAGCCACCAAGAAGACAACGAAATGTTCGAAGTGAGGAGAATATGACAGTTGTAGCGGCCAGTGTTGCGGATGAGTCAAATTCGGCCAAATTGGAGCGATCTTGTGATCAGTGTCAACAAAGCCGTGGTGGACATTTGAACGATATCTTGTCCAAGCTTCCAAATAAAGCAAAAACTAATTTGATATGTCCAACCGTTGACGTTTTATTTAAAATTAAAATCCTATGACACTTAATGAAAGACCCTATAGATGTACTTGCAACCATTACAACTAAGAGAGATTTCCGTCTTGACTTGTAACGAGACATTTGCTTATCATAAATTGGTCAAAATTAACCGTCAAGATAAATTGTTTCTTTTCTGAAATTTTCTTTCAACTATAAAGTTATTTTAATGAATGAAAATGAAACTGTACCAAATTTATTTTAAGAAGTGATACATTGGTAACAGGTTCACAATTTTTCCAGAATTATAATATCCAAATTAGGTTATGTTTTTATTTTTAGCGGTGTTTATTAACAATTATTTTAATTAATATACGTAGAAGTTGTGATGAACAGAAATTATACTTCGTGTTAAATAGTAAAATTGTTACATTGTTATTGAATAATTGTAATAATTCCTGCTGTAAAACTGCCTGTCTCTCGTTCTCTGGGTTGGTAACTAACAATTTGACAGCGTTTTTCTGCACATCACAACTTTTCTGTTATTTGAACCTGTGTGTGACTATTTCGTGAGTCCACGCCTGCGGGGGATGCGTGTATGTAGCGCATGTTCGCGTGATCCCCACACTCTCTGCATATCACATTCAATGTTCTACGCTTCGCACGATGACTGACATGGGATATTACTACGTCCTGCTGGATAAAAACCATACTAACTAGTTGTTCCAACCCGATTCAGACCTATTATTTGCTTATTTACAGCTCTAACACTGAAGGTTAGCGTTGTATTAGCCCCACAAAGTTTTACAACGCGGTTTCACATTCGAAAGTGATAAGTGAATGCTTTATTTTATGAATAATTTATCGATTTGGATTATAGTTCACCGCAATACACATAATTTTTTTTTATAAATATGCTGACAAGTTCATAAAAAGGTAAAAAGTATATTTAAGAAAAATTAACAAATATTTTCATTATTAAATAATATAATACACTATATATATATATATATATATATATATATATATATATATATATATATACTTATAAAAACAATTATTCTTTTGCCTTGCTTGATAAAGTCAATTACTTTGTCAGGGCTGTAGCTAGAATTTATGCCAGGCTCAAAAAATTTTAGGGCAGGCTGAAATTTATTATTGTTAAAAAATCTGACGTGGACACCACATGACTTCCTTGCACGCCTATTAAACTGTTCATACTTTTCTTAATAACTAAAATGTAGAATAATATAAAAAAATCCGACGTAGCCACCACAAGACCTGCCGCCGTACCTAATTTATTCTTTTAACTTATTATACAAATATATTAATATATAAGTACTTCTACTACTGCTACTATACTCACAAATATATTTTAGTCATTTTATTTAAACTGCAGAAGAAGATATAAACGATATTTTACTATTGCCACTGCCACTGTCACTGTCATGTCATTTAAATTTTACGTAGTAACAAATGTTAATCGATCATGGACTACAAGATACCGAAATACTAAATTATAAATATATACTTTAATTATTCTTAAATGATACCAGATACAAAAATATTTATAAAATACCGATTGTTGGTAATAATCACATAATCTTTCATTTAAAATAAAAAAAATTGTCTTAAATTAAATATTTATCGAAATATTTGAAAAAAGTACTACTTCCGGTTTGTAGATTGAAACCAAAAATAGAAGGTGCACAACTAGATGCTATAACAGTCCTAAATACAAAATTTCAACTTCCTACGTCTAACCGTATTTGAGTTATGCGCCACACATACGTACGTCCGTACGTACGTACTTACGTACAGACGTCACGACGAAACTAGTCATAATGGATTCAGAAAAGGTCAAAACGGATATTTCCATCAAAATCTGAAAACCGAAATTTTTCGTGATTACAATTAATACTTCCTTATTACTCCGTACAAGGAAGTAAAAACATAAATTTTTTGACTTATAATCTTATTGTCCAGCGAACAAATATGTAGTATATACTTCTTGTTGTTTAAATTAGTATTATAAGGTACTCAGATGAAATCTAGCTTCGATTTTCAAAAATTCCTTCATATTATATTTAACCTTCAGGTACTGTTACATTACAATAATTTAACTTTTTTTATTATTTCTATTTTCAAATTTTTATTTAATGCTAATGCTCGTCATTTTCTTTTTAAAGATCAAAAAACTTTCGTAAATGGGAAACATAGTGACTTCTTGTAAATAAATTAGTACAACAAGTGAAGACCACAAACAAATATTACCCAAACACGAAACTCCTGTTTAACTTTTCCCTAAATACCAAGCCATGTAATTACAGCCATTATTCTATTTATCCTAATAACATAGAAAAGTAAAACACAACATAGTATGACAGTTGTGTCTATTTAGTACATCATATTACCAGCAATTCAAATCAATAGTGTGATGGTATCAAATAACAGCGCCCCGCCCCCTCTAGTTAACAGTAACTAAAAAGGGACAAATAGAGAAAGGGGAGAAATGATAAAAATCTAAATAACTAAACAATCAATTTGGATAAAAGCGCGTGGCTAACCTATGTTGACGTAAGATGCGCTGTGCTTGTGTTATGCAAGGTGGGGTGTTGGTATTTGACAGGACGATTTATTTCTAGGGTTAAATTTAACCCTTTGCTTACCCAAATGGATTGATTATTTAGCGGTTTTCGCTGACCACGGGAATGCGTATACATTTGTATAAATGGATTAGTGGATAATCGACCGAAAGCTGAGACGCTGAGGGGTGCAATGAAACTGACAGGCATACCTTTCAAACTAACCAATCATGCTTTAATTAAACTCAGATTTATAGTCTTCATTTCTCTTACTATTACAAAAAAAATACTTTTATAGATCACTATCATTTAAGATGAGTTGCTTTGTTACAGCCACTTATGGACTTATATTCTTTATTTCACAAATAGTCCAGTCAACGAAAGATCATTTTGGGCAAATGACGGTTCAAAATCCGAAAGTTTTGAAATTTTGTAGCATTGTTCGGGAAGGTCTAGTAATGAACATATCAAAAGTCCTGACTCGTAGGTGGCGAGCGGGGTGGGGGACAAACAAAATGGCTGCCAAAATCTGGTTTTTCTATAATATCTCGTTATCGCTGCATTGTAGAGTACTTTTTACAAAGTTGTAGAGAATAAAATTTGCTACAACTTTGATATAAAACAATTTTTTCCCAGATCAATGGTTCGCAAGTTATGATAAAGACAAGCGGAGCGTTTTGTTTGCTATTTGCAAAAATGTTGAATTTTTCCTAATGCAACTGTAACTTTCAAACACATGAACATATCGACTTCCGGTTTTAAATATTCAATTTAACAGACATTTTTCTATCCAAATTAAAAATTTATGATTTTCGAGACCTTTGTATAGCAAGATTTTTAAAAAAGAATAAAATTTTACCATAGCCAGCTGAAGGATTGTTAAAAGGGTACACCAAAGTACCACAGCAGGGATTATTTTAACATGCAGCTGGACACAAAATTTGCAGTGAAAAATAAAAAGTGCAGTGGGAATTTGAAATTTGTGTAAGATAAATATAAGAAAACTTTATTGTTCAATTGTTAATATTCAAATTCATCATAAAATAAATAAATAATAAATAAATTGTGAATTGCGATTCTGAAATGCGTAAATTAACTTAGTTTTGATTAAATTATACACATGGAAGAGAGGAAACTGTCCTGTTATTCATCTTTAAAAATTCAATTTTAAGGTAGGTATATAGCTTTTTCTTTTCTTATGGCATTTTTTTGAAACTCACCCCCGAAAGAAAATTAAAAATATGGCACTATATTTTTGTGTGCCAAATATTTAAAAAAAAGATGAAGTGATCATTCTGTATTAGGTATGTGCAGTGGGAAAAAAGTGTAGAATAAACCCTGAAGCACAGGACAGGGAAGATTTTTGATTTTGTATACAGTTAAACTGACTGGATTCGAACCAAAGTTGCCAAAACCGCAGTCAGCACGTTACAAATTGAGTTACCGTCAAAAAAAATAAATTGCTATTTGACAAATTGTATACATTCCAAAATCCCATCCACATTAAAGTTCATCAAAGGCCGCCCTGAAAAATATCGGTCATATGTAACCTTTCCCCTAAGGGTAAATTATAATTAAAAACTACCACCCCGCCAAATGTCACGACACGACACGACAAGTTCCGACACCCGCCGAAACACCGCATTAACACGTGCTGTGACCATCGGCCATCACGCTCGCTCACGTTCACGTTCACGTGCACGTCAACGCCAGGTACGCGAGGGTGATGGGTAGGCATAGTTGCTGGGGTTAGGGAGATACGAGTTTTGTGATTTTAATTTGTAAACTGATGCGGGTACACTGTTTACCGAGTTCTGTAAAATGTTAAGGATCATTGTGAGTTAATTATTTTGTTATTTCAAGTGAAGTTATCTGCGATTATTTTACGTTTTATGAAGATGTTGAAGGATTTTTAATAACAAAATACTGTAATAGTTTTGAGCAGAATTATAGATTAGGTCGGAATGCTAACCATTTTTTGATAGGCTATTATTATTATTTTCTTCTTGAACCTTTATATTTATGTATTTATTTATATATTTATTTATTTAAATACAGCTACCCAACAGGTAGAGATTAAAAATTAACACAACTTAATTAAGACTACAAAACAAACAAAAATAAATAATAAAACTAACTTGACTGCTAATCCTACAACGATAAATCGAGAGTATGTAATTTTTTACAAAGATTATTAATAGAAAAATATCTGACGTGGCCATCACACAACCTTCCGCCATATCTAGACTTTAAACAGAAATGTATACGTGCAATCCGGTGCCCATTTAAAATATACAAATAAAAATCTCAAATATTCAAACATAGAAATTTGCATCACCTTAATAAAAAGATTCATTCACAGGAAAACTCTGCTGTGTTGAAGCAATCGTCCGTTCAGTTACTACATTTAATATCTTACTTAGGACTTATATAGCGGTAGTATGCCAACTTGTCACCCGTCTCATCTGTCAATATTTTTTATGTAGAAACAAAAATCAACCGAACATGGATTACAAGATTTCAACGTTTTATTTGATAAATTTATTTTTTAAATTTTACTGCAGTTCTTTAATGCTACCAGATAAAGACAATTTTTTTATAACGTAAATTGCAAATAACTTTTCCTCTTATTCTTATTACATATAAATACTATATTTATCCAAATTTATAGAAATTGTTGACACTTAATCTTTTCAATCTTCAAAAAATATCACTTCCGGTGAAGATATTTGTACCAAAATCTAATGAGCTCTTCCTATTCGTATACAATTGTAAAATACCAAATATCAAAATTTTTGGGTAATTCGTATTTGAGTTATCCGACAGACGGCATCGGCCCGGACCACACACATACACACACACACACACACACACACACACACACACACACACACGCGCACACACACACACACACACACACACACACACACACACATACATACAGACATCATCGGGAAACTATCAAAAATGAGTTGTAAGGACCCTAATTCGTGCTCATCCACTAAAAACTCACTACCCGATTTTTTGCATGATTCAATACCTTCCTTTACAGGTAAGCGGAAGGTAAAAAGAATATGTCTACTGCTACAGAGTAACGATTATTTATTTATTTATTTATTTATTCATACATTTCAAGAGACACGAACTCAGTTTGCACATCCGAATAATAGCCGAATACATGAGAACATTATAGTCCATCTGCAGGGATATAAAAATTATTGGAGGATCGAGTATGAAATATAGAAGCAAAGAAATTCAAGGTACAGAGTGGATCATCAATTGCGTTATGAACTAATTTAAAAAGATGGAAAATTCTGAACACGTTCTACAAGCTTGCTATGAACTTCGTAAATGGATCCTAAATTAGTAAGCAGTATTCGAGTTTAGACCTAACTAGTGAGAAATATAGTGAGAAAATAGTCTGAATATTGTGAAATGAGCGTGTATTATGCCTGTGGCACACCGGTCGAGGAGCATCGAGGACCATCGAGTAACTCCTCGATGAAACGATAGAACGCACCCCGTCCTCGACGAAAAATAGGGGCGCCGCTATTTTCATCGAGTTGTTCCTCGATGAAACGAATGTATCTCATTTCAGACGTATCTTTGGATTTGATTTCGCGCAAAACTTTGATGTATTTGTCACCGATTAAATAGAAATCCATCGCGGACGGGTGCGTTCTTTCGTTTCATCGAGGAGTTACTCGATGGTCCTCGATGCTCCTCGACCGGTGTGCCACAGGCAGTAGGGATAACAAATCCAAGCATTCTATTAGTTTGGTTACATTTGAGATATTGATGAAAGCATTATAATAATAAAAACTTACTACCTAAAAATGTACATGTATACATATTCGTTGACGATGTCATAGATCTAGATATATTTGGTACTTATTTTGATGACGAATATTGTCTGGCTCTGTTATTAATTGTATATTATATTTTCTTTAATACTAACTTAACTCAGATTAATACAAATTATTCCTTGGCCTTGTCATGGCAACATTTCCAGATTGGTCGACGATATTTTTTACGAATTTAAAAACCGTTTTCCTGATAAAAATGTTATTTCCTCTATTACTCGTACAAAAACTGCCCACAAAATAGATACCTTCGAACTAGAGATAATTTTAAATGTAATACCGAAAATATGATATTTATAATTAAAACTTAAATTATACTAAATCAAATTGAAATATAATTTATTATAGAAATGCAAATATATATTTATTTATAGCCCCTATTCGTACTAATTAAATAATATTGAAATGTAAAATATAATATTAACTTTACATAAAAAATCAATTACATAAAATTGTAATGAATGAGTTTAAAACTATGTTATATTCAAATTTTTGTTTTTTTCCGGATACATCAAAATGTCCACTTAAACAAATCATTTAATATAATGTGATGATTATTGCTTTGATTTTTAAATTTAGGTTTGTGATATGATTTTATTCATTATTTTTTATCAAATTGACTAGAAGGGAGCAGCGTTTGGGTATTTATTTTGCTATAAATATTATATATATAGTTTGTAATATTTTTTAAAGATGTGTTTAAATTTTACTCCCTCATTAGAGCATTTACCTTACCATGCTATCTTTTTTTCACTTCTTAAATTTATAGCTAGGGAAATATTATGACAAAATTAAACTTTTAGTGACGGTAGATAAAAAATTTAATCTGAAATTTATTATTAAAATTTCCGGATCTTTCATAGATTTCTTGAAACTTTTCAATATCTTCGTTTAAAAAATGTTATTTTTAAATATTTTACAGAATTTTCTAAAAATTTATATATCGTATTACCGCCGTTTTTGTTAAGGTTGAGAAGTATGCAGTGTATATGACATTATGTTTGTAATTCGTTTTTCTTCAATTCAATAGTGGGAAAAATGTGATATGTAAATTATGCTATACCTACACCTATCAATTTTTATAAAAAAGCATAATTGAACTAATGCTATGGTCATAATATCATCCATAAATGTTTTCATATTTTTCAAAACTTTTCAAAATATCAACAAAAATTATAAGGCTTTATTAGTTTTGTAAATTTTAAAACTTTCAATTAAATTTATGAATTTCATGAAATATAAACCTCTATTACAACATACTTAAATTCGTATTTATTAAAAGAAATTCGCAAAATTTTGATATTATTTTCTCAATTTCTCAGAAGAGAATTTGCGTTTTAAATTTCAGTTTGAATCAAATTTCTTTGCTAAGTAAATTTATGTATGAATTACGTTCAAAACAATGTGTTCGCGTATTATAATTATTATTGTAACATTAATGTAATATTTATGAGCTACATTTAAAAAACAAATTTGACAAAATAATGTATTAAAAAATATAAATAAAATATCGAACAAATTTCCTTAGGATATAAAAATTGTGTTTTATGAAAAGAATATAAATAGGTACGTATTTTTATTTAAAATTATGTTGTGGGATTTTGTATTATATTTTTAATTATCAAAATGTATTAGTACACTGTACACGTACCTAGGTATTATATTAATTTATGTAAAAACCAGAACTTAGTAGATCTAAAGTAATAATAAATTTAATATTAATATTTTTCCTTATTTGTTAGCGTGCTAGGCATTGATAAGATAAAATATATTGTGCTTTGTTTCTGCAAACATTCATCGTTGTGAATTATTTTTGTATTATCATTTTTCCTGTCCTTCAAGCGGAAATTTAAATAGGTAAAACTGTTTATCGTAAAAGTAGTTATTTAAAGTTTTTATTTCGAGTTTTATTCAGCCATACATAAAAATTCGTGAATACTATACGAAATAACAAATAGAACTTATGAAATATCTGTAAATAATTTGAGAGCAAATTTATTTAAAAGGACTGAAATCTTAGCAGGATCTTAACCTTTTGTCAGCAGTCTACATAAATTATATCACGGATTTTATAATACCAATCCTGAAAACATAATATCACTGGCGGGGGATTTATAAGAAGCGATGTATCATTTTAATGACAGCTACAGCGGCGTTCTAATAGGTGGCAACAGCATCGCTGAAGGCGCAACATTACAGATTTGTTTCATTGAGCACAAAGAACGTTAACACGGTTCTAGATTAATAAAATAAGTTCGCGCCCGCACACAGAGAAGCTCCCGTTAATTTGTTTCATTTAAGTCCGTAACTTCGCTTCGTTTATAAAACGCCGAGACGCCATTACGAACCGCGCTAAGGAAAATAGTTCCAAACTAATTAAGTTATGATTAATGAATTTCTATTTTGTAATTTTGTTTTCAAATATTCTCTACAAATGTTTGTTGTTATATTATCTCATATTTGTATATGTTTTTATTGAATTATAACGTTTGTATGTAGATTAAGGAAGCATACTAAAAGTGCGAAATCTTCAAAATCTTTAATTAATGTAATTAGTTTGGCTTTAATAATTATGCGAAAATCGGCGAAAATTGTACAAGTTTAGATAGAATTTATGGCAATTCCGAGGCAATTCTGTTGATAAAATTATAGTTTTATTGTTTTTCCGCAATTTTTACATCTATGTTCTACACATTTTGTCTTTAAACTCAATGATAACTTTTATAGTTTATTCATGAGATCCTCACGAAATTCTAGTATTTAATTCCTTTTTGTCTCTAAATTATTGTCGGAAAAAATATATAGTTTGAATTTTTCAATTCAACAATACTTTGTCATTACAAATGTAAAATTTCAGATTTTTATTTCGAGCAATATAGCCAGAATCGTGAATTCTGATTCTATTGCAGCAATATTGCACTCAATAAGTATAGCGCCTTAATGGAGGTTTTTGTACACTACTGTTTAAATTTAAAGCTAAGTGACAGTAGGCGGAAATTGAATCAACAAATTAAATTAAGTGAATCTCTTATGTTATTATATCATACTCAGTTTGATATGCGGAGCTCTGACTCTCTGAAATGTATTTATTAAATTAATAATGTAAACTAAAAATGTCGTTTTAATATTTTCGGACTGTACACATGTAAATTATTAAGTCAAACTGAAAACAGTAAATTAAAATATAAAATTTTAAACTGTTTCAGTCTGGTTGACACGCGGACTAAAAAATGTACATAACAATAACAATACAAAACATTCTACATAAAATTTAGAAAAATTGTACCGGTAGTTCTGTGTTTAGTTTGTTGCATTTTAGTAAACTAGATTATTGTTAAAGTCTGAAGTTTTTATGTTTTTACTCTTGCGCCTACCAAAAAGTATTGAAATATGTATAAGCAGCTATACGATAGTCGAATGGAACGAAAAGTTATGAAACTTTCAAATTACGTCTTTAATACTTGACAACAAGTTATTGTAAGTATAGTTTCAAATAAATTATTCATTAATCAAAAATTCAATGAATGTCAAAAACAATAAAAACTTATATTTTCGCAATGCGATAAGCTGATTGAACAAATCCTCTTTTATAAAAACTCTAAATCCATATTTCAGTTGTCATTTAAATATTTTCTAAAAAATATTTATCCACATCTGTCATTCAAACCACGAGATAATCTTTGCGGTTTGTTTCTAAACATCGTGGATTAAAGTGGGGTTTATGATGTCAGCAGGAGCGTAAAAAAGCCAGAGATTTGTAGCGACATTTATAATTAGAACAAATGTGCAGCTGTTGAACAAAACGAAAGAGAAAGGGAAGAGAGTGTCGTGTGAGTTTTCACTCACCGGCCACTGGCTGACGAAGCGACGATTCGACGATTGTTACGAATCCTTTGATGAGTCTAGCCGCACAGTCACAGAGTCACGTCACACATCACAAACAGCAGCAGCAGCAGCTTATCCGTCTGTCAATGTCCGAGCGAGTGCAGTGCGAGATGCAATGATAAGTGAGATGAGTCGTGAACACGTCTTCGCGCCAAGACAACTCGGGGTACACTGTCACTTGCAGCAGGAGCCGCCGAGTTGTGGACGCCGTGTGAGCGTCGCGGCGCGGGAGCCGCGGGTCGATGCGCATGCGCATGCGCGACGCCGGAGTCAGCCACCGCCACCGCTGATTCAAACATCAAACTTTTAAAATCCTGATAATTGCTTCTTATCATAGCATAAACACTTCCGTATTTATCAGTCAAATATGTGTAGGGGAGGGTGTTGTACCTTGGGACGCATGTACCTTTGGACAGCCGTATCTACGTGAAAACTAATTTCAAGTAGAATTTGACAACACTTGAAAATAAAGTGATACACGTTGTTTTAAGACTCATGCATTTATTGTTCTGTTACTGGAGATGAATTTTTTTTTTAGAGGGAAATGTATTTTTTGATTGTATGTTGCATTTTGTATTACTAAGTACCTATTTGGTACCTTTCATTGTCTGATAGTCCAGTTAATATTACTACTATTTATTTATTATTTATTTTATGGAATTATTATACATTTGTCCAATGTTATCATCATCCGGTTCATCCTTTTCTTCAATTTCTAATTGGTTTTCGGTTGAGCAGTGGCGGACTGGGAAATTTAACTAGCCCGGAAAATTTAATAGTGACCGGCCTCTTAAAAGTTCGAATCTCACTTTTAATTAGATTGTTAAAATAATTCTAAAAAATTGGAAATTTTAAATATGCTGCTGGGAAAAAAACGAAACACATGAAATTCGCCAAAATTTCGACCATTTTCAAAACGCCATAACTCGGCTTATTTTCAATCGATTTCGATGAATCTTTGCAAGCGAAAAAAGTGTCTACTTTAAAATCATGCATGCGAACTTAAGCGCAACCCTTTCCGCCCCCCTGTAGCACCACGGAATTTAAATTTTTTTGCCTTGATCCACCAAAAGGGCGCTAAAATTTCTTCAATTTCTTGTGCAAGAGTCTCAACGAACGAAGTTCCTAGGACGATTTGGCACAAAGTTATGGGCGTTTGAAATTAAGTGCATTTTGTGGTTTTTTGACTCATAAGTCGAAAGTGTTTCGACGATTTTTTTTTCAAGAATGAAATTTTCTTTAGTCTTTCTATTCACATATTTATTTATAAAAATTTGACCGGCCACAGGCCTCGGTACCTCCGGCCTACCGGGAAAGCTCCCGTACTTCCGCCGGAGCCAGTCCGCCACTGCGGTTGAGGTATATCTCGGCACAAAAGTGTTCTCCTGACTCGTGCGGTGATAGCCCTCGTTTCGCTCATGTTGGAAAAACACCACTTTCGTCCCTAGTTGCACAATATAATATTATTTTAGTCAAATTTTCGATAAAGTTTTAGGCTTTCCATCAAACAATATATATATATATATATATATATATATATATATATATATATATATATATATATATTGTAATAGAAAAAATGTTATCGACCGTTTGTAGTATAATTAGAGTTAAACAATCTCGGGAATCGGTCAGGGCTCAAATACTAGTTGTTATTACGTACTTAAATTTATTTCAAAAATTCCAATATTTCGGACATTAATTGTGTCTCATCAGGGAAACTGTCAGGAAAATACAAAAATATAAATAAATATAACATGAAAATTACACAAAAAATACATTGAAAACATTTTTTAAAAAATACTTACGAAAAGTATTAAGTATTAAGAATCTGAACGCAAAACACTGTCTGCAGTACCGGTTTTCTTCTATCAACATTTAAATATTTATGTTTTGTTACTTTGGATGATTTATACATTTATAAGAACAATTTTTATAATTTTATACTTTGCACTCTGCGTATCTAAATATAACAAGTAATAGCAGGTGGTTCAGCCGTTGGACAATTCTCTGATTTCCCGCTCAAAATGTTGTTGGTTGGTTGGTAACTCCCACCTGTTGAACATGGCCTACTTCAAGTTGTAGAGTGACGTTTTGGAGAAATATTTCGCACGTGACAGAAGAGGTTAATTATGTTTGGTTCCAATGTTTGTTTAAAAGGAGATTGTAGTTTGTGTTGATGTTGTTAATGTCTTTTTTGCTGTTAATGGTGTTATTTGTGACAGCTATGTGAAACATTTCTAGCAGTTTCCTTTTGCTTGTGTTTTTTTCAGTTGATAATATACTAACGTCTTCTTTTTTAAAGCCATGTTTAAGGTTTCTACAGTGCACCGCCATTGTACAGGATTTTGTAGGAATTTTGATATCACTTATGTGTTGGGTCAGCCTGGACTTAAGGGCTTGACTTGTTTCACCTACATAACATTTATCACAATCTGCACATTTAATTTTATAAACTATATTACTTCTTTCAGGTGTTTTTATTTTCTCTTTGGTTTTTGTGAAATACTTGTTGAGCTGTTCTCGGTTTTTACAAGCTATTTTGATGTTTTCATTTTTGAAAACCTTCATTAATTTGTATGACAGATCTTCAATGAAGAGTATGGAGCTGTATTTATTCAGAGAATTGTCCAACGGCTGAACCACCTGCTATTACTTGTTATATTTAGATACGCAGAGTGCAAAGTATAAAATTATAAAAATTGTTCTTATAAATGTATAAATCATCCAAAGTAACAAAACATAAATATTTAAATGTTGATAGAAGAAAACCGGTACTGCAGACAGTGTTTTGCGTTCAGATTCTTAATACTTAATACTTTTCGTAAGTATTTTTTAAAAAATGTTTTCAATGTATTTTTTGTGTAATTTTCATGTTATATTTATTTATATTTTTGTATTTTCCTGACAGTTTCCCTGATGAAGGACACAATTAATGTCCGAAATATTGGAATTTTTGAAATAAATTTAAGTACGTAATAACAACTAGTATTTGAGCCCTGACCGATTCCCGAGATTGTTTAACTCTAATTATATATATATATATATATATATATATATATATATATATATATATATATACACAAAATCTAAAATTGTTATAAGCACAATTATTATTAGGTACTTATCTATAACAATATCGTGCCTTCAGTTATAGAAATATACGAGACAATAAAGTAATAAGTAACTACACTATACTAATAATAGGTACTTACTGCACTGAGAGAAAACTTCATGATAATGTTCTGAATTTAAATGAGATATTCATAAATTGAGATACCTATAGGTACCTACCTTTTCTTCACTTATATCTTTTTCATACGTATTCTACAAGATTGACAAGAAAAACAAAAAATATGGTATAATAGATCTTTGATAACTGGAAATCATACTAATGCTGACGGACTTCATTAGAATGATGTATATGATATGTTGGAAAGTTTAGAGACAGAGCATGCAAATGCCGCAGAAGCAATCGACTTGCTGCATCTATCTGCATACCTAAGGCGGAAATGTGAAATTGCCAAGTTAAATAAAAACTCACAAACGTCACGGGCCTCGGCCGAGATGAGTTGTGCCTGTGCGGCAGCCGTAGAACAAATTAATTGCTTCGTGGTGCACTCATCAACACAACAAAGTTTATTACAACTTCGTAAAGTCGACTTGTTTAGATTTTTTGCCTCATATCAGAGTTTTTAAAGGAAATCAAGACTCAACTTCTCCCTCCGGAGCTATTACTTTTAAAGTATTGCTGAAACGTAACAACATAATAAAAATAAAAATGTATTTTATTTCCTAGATTTCTCAAATGAATACTTTTATTACAGTTTTATTTTCAGAATACCTTAAAGCTGGAATTAATCTGCAAGCTTGTGTTTGCAGTAGATCCAAATTAGGTACATGAATTTATTTTAGACGAATACTATAAAATCTCGCATTAAAACACTACCCATAGCTATATAACTTGTAACTATAAATTTCTGCTGCTATTTTACGTTCATAGCTTGCTACATTAATGGTCTCATGAAATTTGAAATTACTGAATAAATAACTTTTTTATATATTTATATCTATTATTAACTATCACTGATATTAAAAATAATTAAATAACATTACCACGAAGTTTAATAAGGACATGAGATGACACTCGTTTGTTGGCCATGTCACATATTTTTACTAAGCGAGCAACTAAATTGGAGGGGGAGAGACCACCATACTGTGAAGTTAGAAGCATGAATGAAAATTAAATTAAACTTATATTTTACAATAAATTTCTTTATTCAATATTTTTAATATATTTTTAACACTTACATCAATTTTAAATAAAGATTTATTCACTTATAGACAAGATAATTTTCAGCTATAATAACCCAAGGACATTGATAATTACGAAATAATTTTGACATTCCGAAAGCACGTTGCTTGAAAACCGCCCGACGCCGCAGGCGGAGGGCTGTTAACCTAAAAACAAAGTGCTTGAGGTGGCTGTCACAAAATTATAACTATTTATCAATGGTGAGGGTTATTCGGATAGAAAATTTTATTAAGTGAAGTATAATTTTCATTACCAAAACGTGCAAATGACATTTTTATTCAATTATTATTATAAACATAAATAATAATTGTAATGTAATGTCCCATGGGTTGCTGTCAGTTAAATGTTGTATTCATTGGTCAATTTCGTACACGTGATCAGATATGAAAGAATTTCATTGGATATTTCACCTAAAAAATTTTACAAAATGCAGTAATTTAATTATTTTATGCAGCAGTAGCTTCTTCTTATTAACCTTACCTACACACACATGTAAAATACAATGAATTACCTATACCAAAATTTAAATTTGGTTTACATCCATTTTTACCTTCCGCTTACCTGTAAAGGAAGGTATTGGAATCATGAAAAAAATCGGGTAGTGAGTTTTTAGTGGATGAGCACGAATTAGGGTCCTTACAACTCATTTTTGATAGTTTCCCGATGATGTCTCTATGTATGTGTGTGTGTGTGTGCGTGTGTGTATGTGTGTGGTCCGGGCCGATGCCGTCTGTCGGATAACTCAAATACGAATTAAGTACCCAAAAATTTTTTGTTTCTGCATAAAAAATATTGACAGGTGAGACGGGTGACAAGTTGGCATACTAGCGCTATATAAGTCATAAGTAAGCTATTAAATGTAGTAACTGAAGGGAGGATTGCTTCAACACAGAAGAGTTTTTACGTGTGAATGAATCTTTTGATTCAGGTGATACTAATTTCTGTGTTTGAATATTTTAGATTTTTATTTGTATATTTTAAATGGGCACAGGGTTGTACGTATACATTTCTGTTTAAAGTCTAGATATGGCGGAAGGTTGTGTGATGGACACGTTAGATTTTTTAGGTTTGTTAGATAGCCACTGATTTATTATTCTATTTTAATATCAAATTTGCAAAACATCTGTTTTCAAAAATTGCGCCATTAAATCTTTACTGTTTAATCACTCGGCGTGGCGGCGTGCTAATTGATCGTACTAGTTCATGATTTGCAAATACTGACACCTGATAGTAATAGGTACGCATTAACGATGTACTCGTAAACAGTGATTCGTATGTAGTTTCTCCGTGATTTTGTGCTTAAAATAAGTGTTATTTTAAAGTTAAGTGTTCAAATATGTGTGAAGTGTCTTGAAGAAAGACTGAATCCGGACTTTCAGGTAGCAAGCAGTAGGCAGCAATCCAGAAGCAGCAGCAGCTGCGATAACCTAAAACCGAAGTAAGTTCTATTTTTTACTTATTCCAACGAAGTCGAGTAAAATTCTTTTAAAAATTCTTTTAAACTGTACTCGTGTTTGAGATACTTATTGTTATGTTTCCAGACAACTGTTTTTAGTTTAACGCTGATTAATATAAGACCACATCAATACGGCTGTGGTTAGCTCAACAGTAACAATTTGAAATAAATAATTTAAAATGCAACTGTCTATGTTGTCTGCTTATCGTTATAAATACTACTAAAAATACGAAAGCATGTATTTCTAACTTGAAGATTTGAGATTTTTCTTAATTAGAATTAGCAATAATCATATCGATATTGGATACTCCAGTATGTAGTATGTTATTTAAAAGGATTTTCAACCTTCCACTTTCATGAGCAAAATATCTTACCATTCGTAGTTCATATGCAATTAGTACACAAATTTTACATAGAACGATGAGAACATAAAATTAATAAATACGTGTGTGCTTTATTCAAATTTCGAAGCAATTTCATATGAAGCTGGAGAAAATGTTGAACATAACCATTTAATGCAATTTGAAAACAGATTAGAAGTGATAGTCCTTCTAATATTCAATGATTATATAAAAATAGTGAGAGTGAAGTTTATTTCACGAGCCGAAACTGAGGAAAATTATCATTTGAGGGATTATACGTACTTTGCAGTGGCGCATCCGAAAATGTCCAAGGATTGGGGGCGGGAGGGAGGGAGGTCAGGTCCTATATAAAAATAGTTTCGGTGTTATTTTTGAAATTTCTCGAAATTTTTTGGGTTCAAGGTCAACGGCTGTTTCATTAAAAGTTATAGAGAGGAAATTACATATATTTTACTTTTTTCACGAGTAGAAATTGAAATAAATAACAAATTTAAGAAATAAATCGGAAATAAATGAGATGAAAATTTGGAAATGTATTTATCTTCAATTTGCCAGGCAACGATTTCTTAATCTTTTAAAGAACAAATTTCTCTCAAGGGAGGTGGGCGATTGTCCAACATGCCCCCAACCCTTTGATCCACCACTGTCTTTGACTTAAGTCCTGTGGTATGTACGCTATTTTTTGCACTACTTTATATAGTAAACAGCACCTTTTTACTTCACAACGGGATAAAATTATTATTATTTAATTACTTGACAACTGGGTTCAATATGAAAATTACCTAAATCCTTGGTATTTAATTAAGAATCTTAGCCCCTGAAAATAAAGACCAAAAAAAGCTTTACTACCGGCAGTACAAAAAATAATTCTTCCGCCACCGATATTCAAAAAATTAAAATCTAATACCCACGTATCTACAAAAAACGTTACAAATTTTGACAGACAGATCAGCAGTGCATAACGGATAACGGTGCGGAAACAATAGAGCAATGACGCAACAAAACATTGAAAGGCTCACACATCTGCGAGGAAATTAAGTATATCAAATTGATAGGGCCGGCCGGTCGGTAATCTACCAGTTGCACTCGTTGCACGCCCCCGCTCGACCCGCGCTCCCCTCGCGCGATGCTCCCCCGTTCCCCCCTACCCCCACCCACGCACGGTGATAAATAATGCAATATAGGAATGTAAATGAGTTCCCACGAGCTGGACCACTGATGTTACTGCACGCTGGATCGAGCGAATTTGGGAAGTGTGAGAAAGAGTTTGCCGTGAAATTGATGCGATATGCATATTATGATTCACCACGGTTCTCTGTATGTTTGTTTTTAATAGAGGGTACTAATAATATGCTTGATATTATTATATGTAAAAATATATTTTTTAATTGATTAGGTATGCAATGGCAAAAATAGAAAAATTTATAAAATTCAATATGCAAACGGTGACCTCAAACTATTTGATTAAAATATCTGAAAGGTAAATTGAGAAAATTTCTTTCAATTTAGTGATAAATTGAGTAGGTACTATAACAATTATTATTATATACACGAAGCTGTGAATCAGAATCACATTTTTAAAAATTATAATGCTAATGCGTGATCAGTGTAGTTTTTTATCTTAGATAGTGCTCAACGTAATAAGGAAAAGATTGGTCTTATAATCGTCATCTCATAACATAACATCAAATTATTATTTTTTGAGAAAGTCAGAATTTCGAGACTGAAAATAACAAGATATAATTTGCAATCATCAGAATGTAGAATGTAGGACATGGTTTCGGTTTCTTGATTTGATCAGAAATATTTAGACGGTGAAATACTGAGTCAGTTGCGGGTAAACCGGGAGCTAAACCATTTTAAAACATGTTAGTTGGCCCGTAGTAAGTAAGGAAGTAAGCACCCTGTTCATTAAAGAATAAGTATTATCAAATTAAAATCATATTATTTACATTAAACACGTTATTGAGCTAGGTTTCCAGCAATTTTTCTTGCACCCTTTCTTACACAATCAGCAATAATATTCGAATAATATAATACATCTTAGATAGGATTCGAACCAACAATACCTATTTAAGTAGCCTAGTATAAATTTCAAACTACTTATTTGAAAGCTTCATTAAAAAAAAAGTTTCTCAAGCCCAGTTAATCTGTAGTGAGCTGTCACCTTTATTTATATTTTTGTATATTTTAATTAATCTAGTTTTCTTCTATATTTTATATATTGTTTTCATTGTATTATTGTTTTATTATGTACATAACGACGATATAAATATACACGCATTTTATTTATACATTAAAAGTTTTTTATCATTTTATCTATATTTATATAAGTAAAAGTGTTTATTTTATACATTTTTACAATTGGTGACCCCGACGTGATTTGAACACGCAACCTTCTACTAAACAACTAAATCTATAAATCAATAACATGAAATGCAAAATTTCTCTGTTTGCGGGCGTTGTGGAGGAAAGTACCCTCCTGATTAAGTTCAAAACAAAAATACTGACTTTGATATTTAATCGAGCATTTAATTTAGTGATTCCGCGAGATGACGAGACGGGACTAGCATCATTCTCGTCTCGATTTTTCGAGAAGAAACGTAAATATAATTCGAGATCTCGATAAAACTCGATTTTTTTCATAATGTAAAATGTACCTAGTTACAATATACGAATATTTTTAAATGTAAATAAAATTTACTTAAATATGATTTACATTAACAAGTTTTAACATAATTTTTGCATTTAATATTCTATTTTATTTGGAAATAAAATGTACTTAGAAAAATTCAACCAGAAATAGTATCCCATAGTGCTGATTGTTGACGTAATTAAACTTTCCAGACTCTTGAGTCGTGATCGAGATCGAGATTCTCGTCTCGAAATAGAGACGAGACCGAGAGTAACCCGTGTCGAGACGATAATTGTGTAAATCTTGTCTCGAAAATTCGAGACGAAACGAGGGTGCAATAATTCTCTACCCGTCTCGTCTCGCGGCGTCACTATAGTTGATTTCTTAACTAAACGGAGCAATCTGAAGTTGGAATGCTAAAACTGATCGTTTTTGACTGGTTGATGTAACACCAGTTTTACACCACAAAAACTTTGTAATCTAAACAAACGAATGTTCTCCATCTTGTCTTGTCAGCTGTTGTCAGTGAGTGTATCGAGTCTTCAAGCCGATAAGTCAAATTTAATTTTACCGCCAAAAAATCTAGTGATATTTTTCTCGTATTTCCACAATGTAATTGTAAATACGGCTCAGCGAGACAACTTCAGTTAAGAAATCAACTATCGTGACATTATGCTTGACCTTCGTTGATATTTTTAAAATTCTTCTTCTAAACTTGACATGAAAATCAAGTCAAACCCAATTGAAGCTTTCAAACTTTAGTCAAGCTTATACATCTTCATTGCATCTTCCACCCTGCAGGGTCTATGCTCCCAGTCTCCTGCAGCTAATTTCGACGTTATTCATTACATTTTATTCGCCGGTTCCACCGCCGTTGTAGGAGAAATACGATGTTTTAGTAATGAGGAGGTATTAACACTCCCCCTACCTCTAATTTCTCTGTAGCCCTCTTCCCCTCAACCCCGATGTAGTTTTTCACATCACGCATAGCTCGATGTCTAGCCTTGTTTATGTGAGGGAGAGCGGATTACGATCGAGGCTGCTATGACCAGATTCATCAACTGTTAGCGAACAGTCAATTCATTAATGTCGCCCGGCGTGTGAGAATGTCGGCAGGGTGGGAAAGAGGGTAGGAAGTTTTTCCAGGGGTTTTACCCCAGTTTACCCTAAGTAGAGATTTTTCATGAATTTTTGGTCTGGGGCTGGGTGGATTCTTGATATTATTTATTGTGGCAAATGCAAGTGATCTACGCGCGAGGAAATTGATTGTTTTTAACTCCTGCAACCTGGTAACGGAGGTATTTTAAATGTAATTGTGCTGAAAATTCTGTAGTGAGTTTTCGGTAGATTAATGTTTTCTAGGCACTATTTTAATAGTTTTGCGAATCGCGATGATGTCTATGTGTGTGTTGATTGATGGATGGATGGATTTTTTAAAATTCCTATGTTGTAGAAAAAGTGTCTTGAAATAGAGGGTAGGATGAAAAAGGAAGGAAGTTTACTTAAGGGAAAGGGATAACCAGTCGTGGTCGAATTATAGGAAGGGATGAATTAGGAAGCGGCACTAACCATGACATTCAAAAACTATAACACACTTTACTTAAAATATTTGACTTTTAATCAACACAAAATTAATGAATAAACACGAATAAAAGATTAATAATGACTTATCGTTTCAACTAAACTTATAATACGAATTTATATTAAAAATATTACTTAAATTTACGCTCAAAAGCGTAATGTCCGTAGCAACGGGCTACATCTTTGGACTTATCTGGAGCTCGGCTGTCGAAGAACTGTCGCAGACGCCCAGAAATCAAGGGAACGTCTGGCCTAAAGGGGTACGGAGGGATGCAGATGACCTCTGAACTATTGTATCTAAAATAACTTAAGATAACAATAACTCAAAGCATAACAGATGCTAAGGCCATCTTGTTACAATGTCATGTACCTATACGACCAATATATACATTACAAAAAAATGGGGATGGGTGTGTAGACTAAGCCAGGTAGACAATAAATTTCAAACTTGTGTACTAATTCAAATAAAGAAGTTATAGAAGAAAAACGAAATTGGAAAAACTTACATTTTCGGTCACATCTAGTCACCTATGCATTCTTTGTGGGAAAACGAAAACATTTATAAATTGGTCCCCTACTGGGGCAACTTTTATTTAATTTAATTAACTTCATAATTTCTGTTATGTTTCTCGAGATCATTTTTATTTTAAACTTATTATATGAATTTTAATTTTTTTTCTGGAAAAGTTATACCGAGAGGATCTATAATATCAGAAATAAGTTATTAAAATTCAAGTTATAATTTTTAAATAAAACTTATAAACAAATCTTTTTTATAATTATTATTATATAAGGCATCGTTAACCTGAATTTGAATCTTATAAGATTACCTACCAATAACAAAGATCTTCCATATTCACTTATTTGATTATTATAAATAAACTATAAACATTTAAAAAAAAATTACGTTAACAAATAACTTAACTAAGCTTATAACTATACTACACCAAAATTTGAATTTTTTGTATGATGACGTCATTAATGTTAACAGTTTTTAAAAATGTGATAAAATCATAGCTCATTTTTGATATAAATCAAAATAAACATATGCATTTAAAAATTTGAAATTCTATACAATAACTTAGAAATGTACATACTTTAGTATAAAGTTTTATTTAAATTTTTGGATTATTTTTAAACAAGTTGTTCAGTTTATACTTATTACTCCGATAGTAGTAGCATAATCGTTGTACTCCTAGAGTATAACGAAGCATATTTTTTAAACAAAAAAAATGGGTAACTTTATTTTCTTTAGGAATACGATTTATTTATGATATAATAAGTGGAAATAAAATTCAAAACAAACATTACCTATTTGATAATCCGTAATTTTTATAGTCGCAATGTTTAATTTGTAGTAGCTATCAATTATTTATGTTTGTTTTTATTGTGTTTTATTACATTACATTCATCTAAAGTTATATGGTATAATAATCAACTATCAACCCTTCGTAATATCAAATGAACCATTGAAACAGCACGCGAAACGAATTCCATTTGTTTCACTACCAGCAACTGTTTGAAAAAGCAAATGGCAAGTTCACAAGCAAATTACCAGAATGACGAACACTTCCTGTGTTTCTGTATTGCATTTTCATCAATCAAAATTAGAGCGGCTTTCTTCATAAAAAATCATTCTAACTTGTAAGCTCGGCGACTGCGCATGTACAGTGTACACTTCATCGTTCAATTTTCCGCTGAGTTCATTTTTGTTTGGAAGCACGTGTGCTAAGAACCAATAATACACCAACACGTGCTACCCGATACGACTGAAATAGTAATGATTTAATGAAATATGGAAAATGCGAAGTACGGCGTAGTTTTTCACTTGGCGCTTGGCGTTGCAGATTACACAGATGTGGATGGCAATGGCAAGTCTTTAATTTCGTTCGTTCAGTCGAAGCATAGCATTAAAATTACATAGCGCGCTATACATTCTCTTTTTGCTAGTCCCAGGAGTAATTTTCCGCAAAAATGCAGAGTCACCGGTATTACGACCTATTGTATACGGATAAAATTGATTAGTAAAGGATATGAATAACTTATTTTCCTCGGGTTCGCTTTAAATTATTCAATTCAACGATTTTATTTGGTGTCATATTCGTCTTTTCGTATTCATCCGAATGAAAAACGTGTATATTTCTCCTAGGCTAATTAGCTTATCTTAACTTTCCTGTCGATTAGCAATTTAAAAGTATTTCGAGAAAAATTATTTTGAATAAAAATTATCAGATAGATATTGTTGACGCAGTAAAATGCTTGTGCATTAGAAATATCGTTTGTTTTGTTGTTATTGCGTATGAAGAAAAATATTTTTGAAGTTTATAAAAGCTGAGTTATTATAATAATTAGGTGTAGCACATAGCATAAGCACTTAGTTTCAAACTTCAATCTTCAACTAATAGCCAATAAATGCATGCATTTATATTGAAAAGTAAAAGTGTCAATTTGGACTAATATAGGGTCTTTCATTTAGAGTGATAGGATATTAATTTTAAGTAAAACGTCAACGGTTTGATATATCAATTTAGTTTTTGCTTTATTTGGAAGCTTGGACAAAGCAGTTATGTTCGGAACAAGATATCGTTCAAATGTAAACCATGGCTTTGTTGACACTGATCACAAGATCGCGTCAATTTGGCCGAATTTGGCTTATCCGCAACACTGGCCGCTACAGCTGTGATATTCTCCTCACTTCTAACATTTCTTTGTCTTCCTGGTGGCCTATTGTCTTAGTAATGTTAACTCAAACTTTATCACAGTGCATCTTACATCCTGCGCAGAGTAACGGTGAGGGCGACCCAATTCTGGGGTGAATAAACGTAGAGCACCCACAACTGAGCTCGAACTTTGGTAATATTTTTTTAAATATTTCCAACCGGTCTAGAGGCGTCAAACGCTCCATCATGAAACTGCACACTATACTAAATAATTTGACACCTAGAAACCGAGAAATCTTTATTGAAAAACTATCACTCCTATTGAAAGACTCTATATAATATTTTGTTTGACTTTTGGGGTTAACAGCTTTAAAGACAAAATGTGGAAAAAAATGCAAAGCTCATTTTTTTTATTAAGCAAAATTCATATTTTTTACATTGCTGTCATGAGTTCGATTCGATATTTTTCATTTAGGTGACACTTAAAATTTAAGTGGAACTCATGACAGCAATGTTAATTCTACGTTTGACAATTTGATTTTGATTCGATATTGTTCATTTAAGGAAAACTTAAAATTAAAGTGGAAGCGGTGCAACTGGTCGTTATAGATATAGATGCAGAAAATTTTTAAAGATCTATAATGTAATCTTTGATCATACCCCTACTGATTTTTGCTAGATAGCTATGAAATCCTAAAAGACAAGGGTTTGAGATTTTAAAAGAGAAGGATTTATTCTGCGCGATGTTTTAATTCGAATGAATATGCAAAGATGAATCTGGATTGCATCATTTTAATTGACTTTGCAACAGACAGAAGACAGAACTACATGTCGTGAAATATGAAGAGCGTTTTACGTTACAAATTTACTAAATAAATAAATTTTAAAATAAAACGTTCTGGTTCATATAGACAATAGTGCGTAATTAAAATGTATGTCAATATATAAATAGAATATAATAAATTTAATCATGGGATGTAAATTAATATATTTTATCATTTCATGTATCTGCCTTTCTACGGTATCTTTATACCTACTGGCTACTGCATTATTTAAAATAATTTATTGTGCTTTCAATCCCTAAAATTTTAATTTACAACATTGTATTCTATTTTAAAATTCAATTATTGTGCAACTTTTGTTCATAATTAAAAATACAGTAATCGGATCCTATTACATGAGCATGTATCAGATAGCTTTACACTAGAATAAAAGTTACTCTAGTGTAAATAGTTGTGCAATTGTTCTTTATAATTCACAATTCCAAATTGTATTGGATTTTAATAACGTAAGGTATAAAATACATACTATTTTTATTTTGACAACGGTAACTTATATTTTTATACAACCATAAGGAATAAATGATGACACTCCTTATGTAGGTACACAATAACTAAAAAATCTGATGTGGCCAGCACGTAACCTCCCGCCTTGACAGTGTAATACAGGATACAGGATTCACCAGTCAAATGGAAAGATTTGATGTTGGGCTTAGAGCTCGTAGGGAGGTGGTGGGGAGGAAGATCGCCGACTCAACATTATCAGCGTGGTCTACCATTTAGTTTACAATGTATCGTTGGACGGGTGAACAGCGTGGCTTACGCAGTTAAAGCGTACTATCTCAGTGACGAAAGTTTGGTGCAAACGCGGCGCGATTTTAGACGTCATTTCAACGTATCGCGCAATCAGCCTGTTTCGTCGAATAGGGCGATTCGAACGTGGATAAACAATCTTGAGCAAAGTGGATCGACATGTAAAAAAGGTGGAAGTGCAAAAACGGTTCGAACCCCCTGAAAACATCGCAGCTATTCAACAGGCGATGTTGAATCTACCAAACTTTCGCCACTGAGAAAGTACGCTTTAACTGCGCAGCCACGTTGTTCACCCGTCCAACGAACCATTATAAACTAAATGGTAGACCACGCTGATAATGTTTAGTCGGCGTTCTTCTTCAAATGTTGTCTCCGTTGTTTAATTAACAAAAAATATTCCCTCTACGATACATTCAGTGTTAGATTCACGATTCACGGTGTTCATTTAATGCCATTTAATAAATAAAAATATAAAATGACATTACTTTATTGAACTGCCAGAAAATGTAGCTGACATTGACGTATATTATTTAATTTTTGATTGGTGCAATCAGTGCCGAGACCGTTGCACAGGATTGAAATGTTTAGCGTATGTATACTTTTTTTGAAACAAATTCGTTGCACGAAATCACTGCACACGCATTCTTATTGGATTGGATTTATAATTTCAAGCGAAGTCTGAATGGACCTTTACACTCAAAGTTTTTAATTTGAATACCTATTGACATGATAAGAATAGAATAATAGTAGAAAGCATGTTTATAACTTTAGGGTAATTCAAGTGAATACACATGTTTCTTGTTGATCTTTTGACACGAAATCCCAGCGTTCCAGTGCCACAAATCACGGGCGGCTGTGGTCTTTGCCCGCTCTCCCGGGGTGACGTACGCCCCTGGACTCCAAACCCACGAGTGTTACTTACGACCCGACGCCATTGTTGCCAGCTTTAAAGATTCATTGTTGTTGTAAATAGGGCCTCTCGCTGTTTGCTGGACAATCAGCGGCGCGTGCGGCCCCCTTTGAGCCTCTGCCCCACACCCTGCGACGCTGGAATCTTTTCACTCCCGAGGAGGCACACCCGTGTTGTGACTGGAATTTAATGTCGTTTAAGGTTGCGCCAGTGGGATTTAAAAGCTAATAAATTATGTTTAATGTGCTTAAAATGTTTAATCGAATGTCCACTGTATTTTTTTCGGTGGTTTTTTAGAAAAACTTTTTGTGTTATTTGAAATTTAACGAGCAGAATCACACCAATAAACTACGTTGGAGTATTGTTAAAGTTTTAATGTTTATTTAAGTGGGAACATTGTACAACTAGTGCAGAGTTCTGGTACTAAACGCTGGCCACAACGTAATCCTCAAACTATTCCACTTCTATTTGATCTGTATTTCACTCCATTTATTCCTGAATATTTAAAATAAGATAATTTAATTCCGTAGGTACTAAACTATGAATAAATAAGAACGCACAGTGTTATCTGCTGATTATTTTTTATGTGATAATTTACTTCATGAACATGAATGCACTATCCATCGATACATTCATGAAGTCGGGCCGGGAAGTTCACCATGACCTCTCGCAGTACTTTTTTTACACGTCGATCCACTTTGCTCAAGATTGTTTATCCACGTTCGAATCGCTCTATTCGACCGAACAGGCTGATTGCGCGGTACATTGAAATGACGTCTAAAATCTCGTCGCGTTTGCACCACTGAGAAAGTACGCTTTAACTGCGTAGCCACGCTGTTCACCCGTCCGACGATACATTGGAAACTAAATGGTAGACTACGCTGATAATGTTCAGTCGGCGATCTTCCTCCCCACCACCTCCCTACGAGCTCTAAGAAACACATCAAATCTTTCCATTTGACTGGCGAACCCTGTACTACTTACTTTTAAAATTTAAGCAAGTTGCTTCATAAGAGACTATTATATTTAAATATTTTTATACTATTACTATAGAAAGTAGTATTGGCCAAAAAAGTCACTCGCTCGTCCTAGCTCATTGAAAAAATTACATAATAAATGAATTATTTTTTATGTCCTATAGATAAACAATTTTACATTTGTACTAAAAATTATTGAAACAAAAAGATAGGTATATTTCAAATAAATTTACAGAAAGATACATACATACATACATAAAATCACGATATTTTCTTAAATAGGGTTAGCACGTACCCCTTATCACACAGAAAGATCTTTTTTATAATTAAAAGCACGCAAATAAAATAACACTTTTGCCAGCTAATATCTGGTAGGCTGTAGGCATTATTCAAATTCAAATTATACTATGCAATGTGTTAACAACACCTGCATCTTTTTCTGCAAAAGTATCAGATTAAAAATGTGTATTCTCTTAATATCTATAAGATGAAAATAAATTGAAATAAATTCTGGTTAAAAAAGGTATATCCTTTTGTAATTCCAATCATACATTTTAAAACACAAAATAAGAAAATAGTTTAATCTAAAATTTAATTGAAATATCTGTGGAAAACGCGACAGTTGCACTTTGCACATCTCTTCCATTCCCAGTTGTGCCAACTGAAAGTACAAATTCCGTCGTCTGCAATGCACCAGGTAACCAACCCACGTCACTGGTGCCAACTTAGTACTAATTTACGGCTGCAATCGGCCCCGGTTAATTGGTTTTACGGGGAGTTTATCAACTTTTGACAGGATTTTCTTATAGCAGGTGATTCATGTTCACTACTTTACCTAGTTATAAAGCAGAGTTGCTAGTTCCGAGCTTTCGTTTTTCACTACTTTTTAGTGATCTTGTACTGCCTTGCAAAATAGTGACAAAAACAGAATTTACACGAAATTCGGGAATAAAACTAATACAGAGGAATAACGTAGTTATTCGTTATTGCAGCTTTAATTGCTTTCGGCGGTGAAAAATTTGTTTTGATTATTCCACATAATATGTCATTTTAACCAATTACAATACCTACTCTATTTGTTCGAAGGAGGCAGTTTTTACCTCTCGCCTAGAGAGGTATAGGGATCGTGAAAAAATTCGATGTCGAGATTTTTGTCAATTAGCACGTTTTAGCACCTTTAGAACCTATTTTGACTATTTTCACGATGATGTCTGTGTGTGTGTCTGTGTGTGTGTCTGTGTGTGTGTATGAAAGTCTGTATGTACGCCTACTATAGCCTTTCGTCCCGGTTCATTATCTCAAATTCTACTGAACATAAAATTCTAATATTTTGCATTATACATTTATATATGTTAATGAAGAGCTGAAAAGATTTTGGTAAAAATCCACCAACCGGAAATGGTACTTTTCTTGTAGCACTATAACATTTTTTGCAAAAATTGTATAAAATAATGCGATTGTTACAATTTGCCATACCACACATGAAAGAAGAAATTACATTGTACAATATTTAATCTTACTTGTTTCTATATCTTTAACCAGTAAAGAAATATAATTTTTTTAAATATATAATTTTACCTACCATGATTTGTGAATCCCGAAATAGAAATAAAATTTAAAACAAAAATAAAATTGTCAATGTGACAGATAAACAGATGTCTGTGGCAAGGAGGTTTCTCTGTGGTGTAGGGCATGTGTAGAGTGTGGTGTAGAATTTTGAAATGTTGGATATAGTATAGATATTAACTGGACATAGTATTATGTCGGTATTATGTAAATATGGTATTTATAAAATAAAATTATATATTAAATGAGCTGATTAGATTTGTGAAATATATAATTTATTACCTAATTAAAGCTTAATATTTGGTTAAATACGAGGTTAAATAATAATACTTCAATGTCAAGGCGAGAGGTATTGTAACGGCCACGTCAGATTTTTTATTTAATTGATTGGAGCAACCTCTTGATTCTCAAAAATTAAAAAATATAGATACCTACTGTGTTTTTTAAACCAAAACCTACCGGTTGTTAACTTCGAGTTTTAATGTTTACATTTTAAGATTGTTTTGTAATATTATATTCTTTATATTCTCATACAACACAACGATCGTATTAACGTCTGTGAGACGTACATCTTGCTACTGTCTTATAGACGTCATAAGGAGACTAGTATTGGTCGAATTTTAGACGTCTTATGCGGTAACTTTTAAGTCGTCATTATGTTGTCCAGTTCTAAATCTCCCGCTTACAATATATATGAGTCCTATATTTATCTCAAAATTCATCTGACATACAGGAATACTATATTGATCAAAATTAAGTCGTATATTGGTCATAATTTTATTAAAAAGGACATTATTTGAGCTATCATTCTTGTACTTGATTTCTGATTTAAATTTACCATTCCCAGAACTCTTTCTTCCGCTTTTAAATTAGTGCGATTAGTTCTATTTCCTTATAAAGATAAAATATTTCCATTATAAAACGTTTTTATGATAAAAACTCTTTCATCGTTTGAATACATTTTTACCTCTCGCCACTCATATCTGTAAGAGAGGTATTGTAATCATGCTAAAATTTCGATAGTGAGTTTTCAATGGATAAGCACGTTTTGAGGTCCCTAGAACACGATTTTGATAATTTCGCGATGATGTCTGTGTGTGTGTGTGTGTGTGTGTGTGTGTGTGTGTGTGTGTGTGTGTGTGTGTGTGTGTGTGTGTGTGTGTGTGTGTGTGTGTGTGTGTGTGTGTGTGTGTGTGTGTGTGTGTGTGTGTGTGTGTGTGTGTGTGTGTGTGTGTGTGTGTGTGTGTGTGTGTGTGTGTGTGTGTGTGTGTGTGTGTGTGTGTGTGTGTGTGTGTGTGTGTGTGTGTGTGTGTGTGTGTGTGTGTGTGTGTGTGTGTGTGTGTGTGTGTGTGTGTGTGTGTGTGTGTGTGTGTGTGTGTGTGTGTGTGTGTGTGTGTGTGTGTGTGTGTGTGTGTGTGTGTGTGTGTGTGTGTGTGTGTGTGTGTGTGTGTGTGTGTGTGTGTGTGTGTGTGTGTGTGTGTGTGTGTGTGTGTGTGTGTGTGTGTGTGTGTGTGTGTGTGTGTGTGTGTGTGTGTGTGTGTGTGTGTGTGTGTGTGTGTGTGTGTGTGTGTGTGTGTGTGTGTGTGTGTGTGTGTGTGTGTGTGTGTGTGTGTGTGTGTGTGTGTGTGTGTGTGTGTGTGTGTGTGTGTGTGTGTGTGTGTGTGTGTGTGTGTGTGTGTGTGTGTGTGTGTGTGTGTGTGTGTGTGTGTGTGTGTGTGTGTGTGTGTGTGTGTGTGTGTGTGTGTGTGTGTGTGTGTGTGTGTGTGTGTGTGTGTGTGTGTGTGTGTGTGTGTGTGTGTGTGTGTGTGTGTGTGTGTGTGTGTGTGTGTGTGTGTGTGTGTGTGTGTGTGTGTGTGTGTCAGTGTGTCAGTGTGTCAGGATGGATGTTGGAGGTACGATAACTCAAATACCACTGAATAAAAAAATTTGAAATTTGGTATACAATATTCTGACACCCTAGATTAGATCTGATTAGATTTTGGTGTTGATCGTGCAACCGGAAGTGGTAGTTTCTTGAAGATCTGAAAAGTTTTTCTGGAATATTCTCAAAATTTATGAATTAATAGGAATTTTTAAAATAAAATTGTATACTAAATGTTACTATCTACAATATGTATTCAAAACGTTGTTTCTATCTAGCACCATTTTCCAATTACAAGAAGTTAAAAATTCTACAAATTTGTTACAATTTTGATTTATCTGCCTACCTATGGAAACAAAAAATAAAATATTTGAGTGTTAATGTCACATGAATTTTTGACTTTTTGGCAAATTGAAATGGAAAATATGAAATGTCATTTAGTATTTATAAGGTCATAATAAACTTTCATAATATTATAAAAACTACAATTCCCGAATTCCCTTCTAATACAATGGTATATTTGTGAGTAAGTACTACATAATATATACTTATATTAGAAAAATATAAATAGTAGAGTATGGCGAGAGGTTATGTGTTGGCCACATCGGACTTTTTGATTAAAACAAATCTGACACCTCCGTCAAAATTTGCAAATTTGTTGTACCAAGTAACCATAGCAATGTAAGATTCGATTTGAAAATATCGAATTTTAAAATTCCTAATATTGTACTTTAAAAGAAATTTAGAACTAAATTACAAATTGCATCTGGTGTGAAATAATTTTACCTTTCAAATTGACACCTTTACCATTTTCCTCGTGGAAAAGGGGAGCAGGAATCTCCGTATATGTGAAAAGCAATGCTAATCGCCTATGTATACATGTATGGTGTTACACCCGGTATAGTAGAAAGGTGATATTATGTTTTTTAGTTTAGTTTAATGTAAAAAGTTCAAATATTAATTCGCTGTCATTTGCTGTGGAAACTTTTCTTTATTTTATTACCTACATCAAGATAATAATACTATTACCTACCAAATTTATAATTTTAATTTTGTAGAAACTAAAAACAAAAGCTCTACAATTAAATCAGGAAATTAAAAAAGCTATAGCACGTATACATTTAATTGAACTCTTTGCAGCCGCGAAAACAGTTTCCGGCGGCACCTAGGTACGCGGCAACGTCGATATATTTTCAATAATAGACGCACGGGGCTGAAGTCGCAAGCCGGCGTTACGGAACACCGCCTCCTTGGCTTCACCTCCGCCCCACTTGTCTCGACAGCGGAACCGGAACCGGAACCGGTAGAAAGCGGCGAGAATGCTGCAGGTGACAACACGATGATTGAGATCTCACCAGCCTCGACGCGAATCGCGTATATAATCGTTATAGATTTCGCATTTTGCGAAATGTTGATTCAAAACAAACGTATGCGCGCAAATCACATTGCCACCAGAGTGGAAATAGAAAAACCGACAGAATTCACTGTTCCTGCCAAGCCAGGAAATAGTCATTTTGAATATAATCGATCTGAATGATACGCTTTTATCATGCAATTCGGCTGCATTTGGAACGCTTTTTAAATGTTCTCATCATTTTGACATTAAAAGTTTTCACGCCTATTGAATTTAGCATAAAACAGACAGACAAAACTTTTTAAAATTTTGTTATTTATCATAATCATTAGAGTAGTTCAAAATTGTAATTACCTACTGAAAATAAGCAATATTATTAAAAGATTACAATTGATGCTAATTTTTATATATGGTCCATTTTTGCAGAGATGCACAGGCTTGGCTTGATGCTTGAAAGCTTGGCTTGGCTTGGCTTGAATTTCAAGCCAAGCTTTAAAAATTTCAAGCCAAGCTTTTATAACACCAAGCCAAGCATTAATTTTTTTAAAGCTTGACATTTCAAGCCAAGCCAAGCTTTTAATTTCAAGAAGCTTGGTAAAATCAAGCTGTTTGAAATGTAAACCTACTTTATTCATTCTCGAGTCGTTTGATATTTTTTATATGCAGTAGATAAAGGCACCTACCTTAGAAAAATATTAGAAAATATAATGGAAGTTATGAATAAAAGTAAAACATTTGCATGTGTTAATATGAAGTTTAATTTATTATTCATCTGATTCTGATGGGACAAATTCTGAACCGCTGTCTTCAAATGGTTCATCAAATGAACTTGTTGAGTCACTACCGTTCATTTTTTATATTATGTTTATGTACTGTACACGCAACAATAGATACGCCACGTTCAACATCGACAGTGACAGTAATACTACGAAAGAAATATGGCAAGTAGTGCTACAGTGAGTAAGGAACGAAAGACGCAACACGCATGCGCAAAAATGTACCAATCAAGCATCAAGTAGCTTGAAATTATAACAAGTAGCTTGGAAAAGCTTGAAATCATGCCAAGCTTTTTCTTTTCAAACCCAAGCCCAAGTCAAGTAGTAAATTTTAAAAGGCTTGAAAAAACAAGCCAAGCCAAGCTTTTCATTTTCAAGCCAAGCTACTTGGCTTGGTGAATCCCTGCATTTTTGTCAACAAAATACTCAATGTTGGCCTATAATAATTTTAAGTAATTAAAACTGTATTAATTTTAAATCATTGTTATTATAATAACTAATAACTTGTATAGGTAAACAAAATTTATCCAAAAAGATTATTTATCATTGAATTATAAATTTAAAGAAAAAAGTCAAATCAAATGTCACTAAATATGGAACTGCTAACTTGTGTCAATGTTTTAATAATTTATTTCATGACTCTCATCAAGTCACCCCTTGGTTTTATTGACCGATATTTCTTGAATTATCTTATGTAAGTGATCAAATCACAATCTAATAAGAACTTAAATACAGCTAATTTGATATTCTATTCGAATCGCCTGTTTTGTACCTTAGTTTTGTACCGTTTTCTTTCAAATAAATAATTCGTAATTACTTTATGTTTGTAAATAAAACAAATTTTATTAACCTGGTAGCACACTTGATTATCGATTGAGAGGACCCGAGTTCAAATCCTGGCGGTCGTGTAATTTTTTTCACTTCATTTAATTTTATTCAATATAAAAATTTTTAAATCAAAAAGAAATTTCTAATTTCTAATAACCCTACATGTGTATTTAATCTCTGTGCTATCTCTTATAAGAAAATGTAGAATTGAGAAATGAAAAGTAAAGTGGATCTTTCTATTAAACTCATTTCATTATTGCATACGTATCGAGTAGTTTATAAAACTATTACAATTTTCATTAATTTTACAAAACAAGTTGACAAATGATGTGAAAGCAAATACTAGCAAACGACATAGTGTGCGTATAACATTAATACATAAATAATTAATTTATACAATGACAACATGTAACTCAATTATCCATGAATAGACTCAAAAAACTATTGCACATAAAAGGAAAATAAAACACGTGGACAGGTGACAAACGTAAATGTGAAAACAAGTTCGTTCCAAAAATCAACAGCACGTGCCCTTTCCCTCTCCGTGCGTCACTCTCACTCCGACAAAGAGCACTCGTGGCGTTCACGGTCTAGCGCATACGTTGCTAATTTCAGACCGGCGCTGGTCAAAAATGAAGTTAGCCCAATCAGGCCGAGTAGGGGCGCCACGCATTAATTTTTATTTGCATTATATTTCGTCACCCCAGTCACAAAAATGCCACGCGCTCGCCAGACGCGTATTTATACTTTCATTGTTGCATGGATAGTTCGCTAGATTATATCGCACACAAAAAAATTATCCGTAATATGTTTTAGTGCAGCGCGCTGCCAATTTCACAGTGTGTGGCTCCACTGGCCACCCCGGTTCGCAATGGACTCGCACCGTCACAATATAATATCGATGGTAGTGAATTCATTAAAATGTCATTCGGTTAGAACGTTCTATGTGGTGGTGTTGCCGCTATATATCTTGCATGGTCGCTGGTATCATTCGATCAAGTTGCGGTTTGGAATAACAACGATTTTTTAACCTCAAATATGGCGGAACTAATTCCTGAGTGTAGATTATACAATGATCGTTTATGTTTGATGTGATTCTGGGCTATTTGTCACTGTTGCGGTGTGATCTAATCTCAAGTCATTAATTTTATTCTGTGATTTAAAAATCATTTGTCTAAACATCCCCTAATCTAAATGGACGTTGATAATTCCCTACCCCGACGGCACTAATTTTTGTCAATAATTCACATAGTGACATATAGTGCCAGTTCTGGTCGCGCTGAAAGCCCACATTAATACAACAATAAGTGATTTCCCGTGGGCTTTTGAAAATGAAGAAGAAAAAATATATGTGCGCATTTCTTTTTAATTATTCATATAGCTTTCAGAAAATAATACAATATTTTGGTACTGTAACAAGATGGCCTTAGCATCTGAATTATTGTTATCTTAAGTTATTTTTACAAACAATAGTTCAAAGGTCATCTGCATCCCTCCGTACCCTTAAGCCAGACGTTCCCTTTATTTTTGGGCGTCTGCGTTCAGTTCTTCGACAGCCGAGCTCCAGATAAGTCCAAAGATTTAGCCCGTTAGTCAGCTCAAGTGGAAACGTATAAGATTTTAGTTTATATAAATTTGTGTTCTTTAAACGGTAATTTTGTGTGTTTATTGAAATTAAATATATTTAAAAGTGTGTTAAAGTATCGTGACCTAACGCTCCCAAAACAACCCCTCCTAATTCGACCACGACTGGTTATCCCTTTCCCTTTAAATAAAATTCCTTACTTTTTCATCCTAACCCCTAGTTCACCTTTGATTTACTACAGTACAATTTCTTACGATTTATCATAATATTACTTTGCAATAATTATTGCACATTAAGGCTCTACACTTGTTGAAATCAATATTGCTGCAATAGAATCAAAATTCGCGATTCTGTTTATATTGCTCAAAATAAAAATCTGAAATTTACCATAAGTAATTACGAAGCATTATTTGATCGAAAAATTCATACAATACATTGTTGCGACAATAATTAGAGAAAATATGAATTAAATTACGCATTTTAATATTACAAACTACGGCCTTATTATTGCATATTTATTATTTTGTTTTAAATAGTCGATTCCTTGCATTGTTCGTGAGAGTGCTAAGAAAATATTTTTTGTCAAAAAAATTACACATCTGAGGAAAAAAATAGTAAAAAATCGGCCAAATTGACTATTTTTACTAATTTATTACTAAAATACCATTAAGTATTTCAAAAATATAATTTCTTAGCACTCTAGAATCATCTTTTAACTATCTATATATAAAATATGAACAGTATAGGTGTACTAACAAGAGCTCAGTTTGTAATATAGCAAGCTCCCTTTTCACTTCACTATATTTTCGACACAAGTGTAGCGCCTTAAACTGAATAATGGATAGGTTTACCTGCATTCGATTGATTAGAATTCTCTCTCCAAAATTTGTAAAGCTATATGTTTTATTATTACGGTGGAGGGTGGTAGGTAATACCTAAATTTCGAACACAATAATATCAAACGATGACTTTATCTATGAAGTGGAAGTGTCGTATTAAACACCAGAATAGATACAAACGTCCTATTTTGTTACAACTTTTGAAGCAAAATACGGAATGATGCATTTTTCAGAGACATCTGTGGTATTTTATCAAAAATATTTTGTAAAAATTTAATTGCAGAAAACAATGACACTGCTAGTTGGGTCTTTTCTGTTTTTTCTACTAACCTTCGGATAAAATTGTGGTCTGTTAGGTAAATAAATATATCGTATAAAAAGACTATAACAATTATGTTAATATTTTCGTTAATGATAAAATTTTCCCAGCACTTCTATTGTGTTCAAGGCCTACTTTATTTATATTTCATGCATTATATTTTTAGCAGGGGTGCATTCACGTATAACCCTGAAGAACATGCGTACAATTCCAGTTTAATCTTGTGCCGTGAAAATTTTAATACAGAGCAGACTGTTATCATACAAATATGATTTAATTACAGGATATTCCCCTCCGAAAACTAACTCTCCTGGGTACATAAACGCATGCATATTGTCGTCTTTCACAAGTAGCTAGGTACGTACTACCTCAACTGAACACGCGCGTATCGCACAACAACGAGTAGTCAGGGTTGTAATCACAAAATTACTACACGACCTTAATAACCCTCCGGTTTTTGTAAAAGTGAAAAAAAAAACATTGCCGGTGGGTAGCCAATTTAGCCAATTCAATCTCTGCTTCATTTTTCAGCCTTATGCGATACATATAAAAATAAGTCTACAGGCTCATTCCCACTGCTTATCATAGTCACAATTTTTGACATAAGTTTATGTCTTAATCATAAACATGCGCTGACCATTCCCATCACAATATAAATTATGTTTATGACAATGTTTATGACAATGTCATGACAGTTAATGCAATATGCCTGTAAATATATTTTATTTATAAATTATAGCTTAAACTCGGCTTAAACCTATTTTTAAGTAATGAAGGAACATTTTTATTTATATTTACCTTGCTTTAATTTTTCTGTAGCATAATTAATATAATTTTTAGATATAAGATGATCATAATTCTGTTTGACAACAGCATTAAAAAGAGACAGGTATATAAATATATCGCTATCTCATAAAATAATTATTATGATTATAACAAAAATTTGAAGTTTGCATACTTTTGTGATTATTTATTTATTTATTTATTTATTTCATTGGCTTTGTTACATATTATAATTAATTGTGTTTATGACAAAGTCTAAAAACTAAGACTAAAACTAGCACTGTGAATGTTTACACGTAATTCGATATGCCAAACTAAATAGGACTATGACAACTAACAAAAACTATGACTATGATAAGCAGTGGGAATGAACCTTAAGTCTAATAATAAAAATAATGGTCGTCCAATAACTATGTGAAACCTGTCCTATAGTTGTACAATTTGTCCAATTACTATACCTATTTTTGCACATTTTTGTTATTATTTTCGCAAATGTATCATTTCGTCAAATTTCTATACCTACATGGGGTTGTGCAGAAATCTTAAGTCATAATATATTAAAAACATTAAACGTCCAAAGTTGGAAATTTTAATTCGATGGAGCCATTAGAGGTGCGGCTTTGAAATATAGAATCTAGACCATTTTTTGATTCTCTTGAAATTTTGCATGCAGGATTCTTTTGATTGACCGGAGTCAGATTGTAAAGTATGTTTGTTTACCTATATTCGATCGCACCATACGAAGTGGGGGTTCAACAAAATTTTCTTTTATCTGGGCGACAGGTACCTACCTCGGCTAGTTATATTATATTTTAAAGATTGTACGTTTTTAATAGTTTGATGCTCCAACAAAAATATTAATTTGTAGTACTTAGTTATAGTACACAATACAATAATTTTCGTAATAAATTAAAGATTCAACAACAATTTCTATAACAGTACGAGTACGAGTAGGTATTAGATTTAGTCGAGATTTAGCTTAAAGTTACAAATGATACAGCGTGAAATAGTAAGTTATATACGTTTCAGTGTTATCGATTATCAAACTATAAAAATAACAAATTGAAGCTAGAGATTATAGCGTTACGGTCCTGCGAACCGGCTCCGGTAACTCCGGTTTCAACTCCGGTCTACTCCGGTCTAGTTAGCGCAACCGGCACGCAGCAAGCGTCTGCTTCAACGCACTCCGCGTCGCTTGCTAATTGCGTCTACTTTCAGGCATAATTGAATACGTTACAACACAATCTAAATTTAATTTACGTTTATGACTGGATCAGCGCCGTCAGGGGAGATTTCCACCGCTTGATAATGGACAATAAATGTTTCTAATCAAAGATCGAGCTCCAAATCGCGTTACCCCTTTCTACTGCGCTATAGACTTGGCGGGATTCTAGACTGCTGACGGATTTAAGATGGTAATGTAAATTTATAGGCTTTAAATAGTTAAATCAATGGCGTTTATGCACGGTCATATCGTAATTTGACACTTACACACGAATTTCTGTGACGTAAACGTCACTTTATAGTCTTCAAAATATGTATATCATAGCTCATTTTTGCTATAAATTGTTGTTATTTCTACACAAATACATTTAAAATTTTTAAATTGTATACAATATCGTAGAAATGTGTATACTTTAGTATAAAACGTTATTCAAATTTTTTTGCTTATTTTTAAACTAGTTATTCATCTTTACATCCGATTAACTATACTTATTACTCCGATAGTAATGGCTTTTTGTGGAATTTTAGAGCTTAGATACAAGAATGGATACACAGGTAAATTAATATAAGATAAAAAATAAACACTGAACATCATCAACTTATTTGCTTGAAACAAATTCATAGATATTACTTTATGTTTATATTCAGTAATTTCATAGAAATTCCAAATTATGTTTTGTTATAATAAACTTAATAACCCAGAAACATGTTGCGTCTGTCAATTACAGAACGAGCTGTCTGACATTTAGTTGAACTACTATTAAAATAACATTTTATAGAATTTTATTAAAATTAAATAAATAAATGTACAAATATACTTTTCATAAAGTATTTAATTAATAAATATTATTAAAACGCAGTTTGCTTATAAACCATTATTTATTCCTTATACAGTGAGTTTATTTTAACGTGAAACATGGGATTTATCACATCATGTTTACGAATTTGACAGCAATGTGTTGAGCGTTCTTTTTAAAATGAAACATAGGTAATAAATTTTGATAATTGGTGTCACACTGCTGCTACCTGGAAATACGATTTATACTTTAAACATTTAAAATTTTATATTGAAAACGTCTCTTGGAACTATTGCAGTTGCCTAAATATCTTATATTGTTCAAGAATAAAACTAGATTCAGACCTACTCAATTATAAGTATAAGTGGTAAATTAACCAACCAGTGCTTCCACAAAATTCTAATTTCAATTATAAGTGCGAACCTTGAGCGCTGATTGGTTAAATTAGCCACTTATACTTATAATTGGGTTGGTCTGAATCTATATTAATACAGTTAAATTGATTTCCTATGTTTCATTTTAAAAAGAACGCTCTAATACATTGCTGTCAAAGTCTTAACCAAGGATATGAAAAATCCCATGTTTCATGTTAAAATAAACTCTCTGTACAATTCAAACTCTGCTATGCAGTCATTCATTTCTGATGTACAAACATTAATTTAATCGTAGAAGACAAAATCTAGGTAGGTTTATGAAACACATGACACCAAATAATTTTTCTGATCATCTACATTCTTTTAATAGTACCTTTTATTCGTAAATTATAATCGTAATATTATTTATAAAATCAGTCCCCACTAATTTGCTACATAATACCACACATTTAATGTAAATTTATCGTAGATGCTCAACAATATCATGTTTTTCCATCTCATGATACTAAGGTTTCATTATGGTAATTCTAAATAATAGTAGTATAACAATGTGGGTGGTAGATTTACTAGAAAATAAAAGCCCAGTCACTAACAACCCCATAAAGATGGGAACAAAAAACCACTTTACAGAAAAGGGGTGTGTTTACAAAAAATAATATTTGTGGTGAAGAACGTGCCCGTGCCCAGTTTCCATTAGGAGCCATTGTATTCGTCCGTTGGCCGCAGGGGGCGAGGGTGGGATACCTGCTTAGTGCTTTACTTATGTAATAATCTTTTCCCTACCCTTGAAATTGAAAATGAATTAGAGTGCCCATTATGTGAATATGCTTATGATTTTGATAAATTATTGTGTAGGCATAAATTATATTCTTGTTTTTGTATCTAATATGTCTGAGAAATATTTATAATATTGCTATTATAATCTTTTTCCGAAGTATGCAATAATTTACGTTGATATGTGTTTATGTCAGAATAATAAAATGAAAATAAAATAATGTAAAACATTTTTATATTTTACATATTTTGGATCGCAAGTCTTATGCAGCTAGCGGGGTTTCAATTATCAACCATAGTGGAAAATTTAATATTATAATTGTACAAAAAAGTCATTGGACATTATTTTACATGATATTACTTTATTATATTCTATTTTACATGATATAAAAACTTGAATTTAATTTTATAATATAATCTTTTTTGTTATTATTATCGATTTACAGACAAAAATTTTATGTTTATTATTAATTGTTGGAAGAGAAACATGATAAATTTATTATTATTATGATTATGAGTAAAATTGTCATTCCGAATTCAGAAGTGACTGATTTTCTTTAGAAATATCAATTTGTCACTTATGGTATATTGTTTAACATGCATGCAAATTTGCAACGATTAGTTCTTTCTAATAGTTATTTATGTATCAAGGGCATCATGATGATGTTTATGCTCATCCGAGGGCGACATGTTTACAAGCCCAAGGGCCTCTGGCCCGAGGGTCTGTAAATCGCCCGAGGGCTATAAACATCAATGATGCCCGTGGTGCATCCAATATTTTATGTCTTACTATTTTATTTAAAATATTGCGCGCGTGACATTTCGCTTTGACGTTTCGAATTTTGGTATCCTAGTAACAGACAGAAAATATATTAATTTCAGAAGAAAAACATTAGTGATGTCTCAATATTACCATAGCAATTTCTTAATGCTCTAGGGTATAATGTAGTATATAACATACCTCGTATCCATGACATAATTAAACAATTACATACTAGGAAGACATAAATATTTAAATATTCCAGTTTATAAATACTGCCCCTAGGTTGCTAGATGATATTCTTGAAATACCTAATAGTCTGCGGGTACTAAATTAGTAAAAATAATCAATTTCGTTCATTTTAAACTATTTTTTAACTTGCTGTTTTTTGTTCAAAAAAAACTTCTTGTGGCACCCTTCAGAACAACGTAAAAGGAATCTAATATGTACCTATCAAACTTTATACTCATGTTAAATTACAGATTTTTATTTTGAACAATATACTTAGCCAGAATTGCTGAAATTATTATTATATTACCGTGAGCTTTATAATACTGACCAAAACTTACACAAATTATTAAGTTACTATTTTATTTACAATTTTACGGCGAAAGGATCTCAACTAAAGATAAACTAGTATTCATTATTCTTATGGTTCTAAAATAAATAATAATTTATACATCCTTCTAAAAACATCGTGCAAAGTTGTATCTACTTATAGTACCGAATCTAAATGTAGGTTAAATGGATGTAGTAGGTAGAAAACAATTTCACCTGGACTAACAAGCAAATGTCACGCACGGAACGAAGTAAAAATCCCCGAAAAGACAAATAAAATATTTATTTGCGAGATTTACTCGACAGAGGCACAGCGGCAGCATCCAGAGGGACATTATCATAATCTAGTATTTGTGACCGGAGCTTTCTCTGCGCAATATCGTGACTTGGAGTATCCAGAAGCCGAAGAAGCGCTCTCCGTTCTCCAGTTCTTTCTGTCTGTATACATTTGTTTATTTTATGTACGCTAAAAGAATTCTTACTCTTTTATCGAGTTTGGAAATATAAGTCTCATGTGGCAACTTGAAAACTAAATAAACGATTTGAATTGTACAGTAATAAAATATCCCAGGGGCGCGCAACGGGGGATATTACTTCGGTGGATAGAAATGTTGTGCCGAAGTTTTGAGGTAAATTGAAACATTTCTGAGGAAGTTTTATGGGAGCACCTGTAGGTGTGTTTTGCTATCATTTTACTCTTTTTTCTGGTTGGGTAAAAAGTACTTCATTTTTTCCAGTGTCATAATCATAGCTGTATATAGAACAATCGACAGAACCTGTGTTACTATAGTTGATTTCTTAACTAAACGGAGCAATCTGAAGTTGGAATGCCAAAACTGATCGTTTTTGATTAGCTGATGTAAAGCTTGAATTACATTATACTTTTTTCGGCCAGAAAAAAGAACTTTTTTAGATACTTAATTCGGCTAGAATCTAGTTGTAAAATTAGTTTTTGTACTGACATATTTATCAGCCAAACTGAAAATTTTAAAAAATGTAATTGTCATTGTCAGTTGTTGAGGTTTTAATATACCTGGTAAAGTACTGGTTGCATTTACCTACGTAACAAAATAAAAGTTTCGAAAAGGAGAGTTAAATAGAATAGATAATATGAAATTGATTACAAATTATTTTGTCATGATAAAAATATTATACTAGTATACCTATATAATTGTCTGTAATATAATACAAAATTAACAGAAAATCAATGGCAATTATCACGTTCGTACTAAATGTAATATGGTGATCTTCAAATTAATTTAATTTTTAGAGGGGTTTGGTACCGGATCCAATTTAGCACACCTGTGCAATATCAGCTAAACTACGTCGTAATGTTCATGCATTTTTGAATCGCACATTTAGCAAACCGTAATCTCTGGCGGATTGCATTTCGATCTCATACCAATGCCACAGTTCACAGTACCTACAGCCACCCAGAAACTTCACAGAATTGGACTGCTGTGAAACATAATAAGTTGGAGTAAGTTTTAGTGGCTAGATAATATTTAAGTACCGTGATTTGATACTCAGAAATTCAATGTTTAAAGTTCAAGGCCTTTTCAACATGAAATTTTTTTGGAGTGTCAGGTGTTGATTTTAAATGAAGCTTGCCTTCTTGGTCTTCAAATGTGTCACTATTTAAATAGGGTCAAAACTAAATGTTTATGTGAATGCAGGCGTACAGCCAGGGGAGGGACTGCCGAGCTGCAGCCCCCCCTCCCGAAAGGTAAAAAAATAATTGATTTTGAACAATAAAAAAAACATCAATGACAACTAAATAAAATTTGATGTGACCAGCACAAGACCTCCCTACTCAAGATACCCTACTCTACTGCAGTTTAATAATAGTATTATATCCATTACTTAAATATATTTTAAAAAGTGTAGATGAATCTCTTCGTACAAGTTGGAAAAAAATTGATGTTCCGTTTTCCCCTTTTTCCAACTTTAAAGGCCGAAATCTCAAAAACTAAACGAGAAATCAAACTCTAGTCTGCAACATTGTATTTTTAACACTTAAATGAACCTATAACCAAATTTTCAGAATTATTGAAATTTTTTGACCACCCTAAAACCAACCACCCTCGATTTATCAAAAATGGTTCAATATATCGACTTAATTTATTTACCAATGAATTCCTCGCGTCGAATTACATATGTGTACCTATTTTCAGCTCAAAATGCCGACGGGTGCAAGATTTATCACGGTTTCCCCATTTTTGAAGATTTTTTCTAAAATCGACAATGTTGGATAAATCTTGTACCCGTCGGAATTTTGAGCTGAAAATTGGTACACATATGTAATTCGGCGCGAGGAATTCATTGGTGAATAAATTAAGCCGATATATTGAACCATTTTTGAAAAAAATCGAGGCTGGTCGGTTTTTGGGAGGTCAAAAAATTGCAAAATTTTTAAAATTCTGAAAATTTGTTTATAGGTTAATTGAAGTGTTAGAAATACAATGCTGCAGACTAGAGTTTGATTTCTCGTTTAGTTTTTGAGATATCGGTCTTTAAATTTAGAACAGGGGGAAAATGGAACCAATTTTTTTCCAACTTGTACGAAGCTTTTTTAAATATATTTAATACACATAATAGCACAATTGGACAAATAATAGAGTAAAGGCGAAAACGTTAGTGAAATAATTTTGGATATAAGTATTTTACAAAAATTCCAAAAGTAATATTTTGAGCATTTTGTACTCAATTATAATCCAATTGAATCGGTCATTTCAAAAACAACGTAAGTCAGTATTTTTTCAAATCGGCGTTTTTGCAAGATTTTTATTGTACATGGGTAAACACACATTAATGGTAAAAACAACACAACTTACATTGCTCCTAACGTTTTAAATATTGGTTTAAAAACTGGAATTATTGCAAAAACAATGCTAATGCTAATTATGATATTATACGGTTTTCATTTAATCTTGTGAAATATTAACATTGTGACTTATGTTGTTTTTTAAATGACCGATTCAATTCAAATTACCTTTATAAGTATAAATCATCTGTACTCCGAGATGCTGAACATTGAATTCATCTCTCGTTCCGAGATCCTGACGCCGTCCAGCAACATCAGCCCACAGCCTCCTGGCTCTATAGATATGCATAGCCGCCCGCGATGTAAGTTTTCCACTACCACTACCAGCGCTCACTTCCTAACTCATCGAGGTAATGGAAAAACTTACTCACAGTTATTAAAAGTTATCGACAATATATTACCTGTACGATATTCCTATATAAATGAACCAGTATATTGACTTCGCGAACTAATAATATTGTTCAAAATCCGTCGTCGTTTTTTCCTATCGAACGAAGCCAGACGAAGTGATGACGAAGGGAGCGAGATGTAATGAATTTTTAGAAGCGACGTGCGGATGCTTCCGTGTGGAATGCTTGCCTTATACCCAAGTAAATTAATTTTGTTTGAATAAGAGTCAATAACATATAGAAATGATTTATCCATTTATCCGTACGCGTTAATAGACCTTTTTACTGAAGGTATTATTGTGCTACTACAATCTAATAGATTCTGAAGGTGAAGTCGACGGTGTGGTTACCGACATTTGCAGTTTTGCAAATATTTCAGTTGGAAAGCTAAATCAACTACTGCAACTGATTCATAAGATTTTCTCACTTTCGGAGCATCTTTTGAACATGGGCAGGTTAACATTTGTAAAGTATTGTGGGCACTGTTAGGGAACGCGTTTGCGAAATGGTGAAAATGCGAGTTACCTTGTTACTTGTTTTGAAAACTGCATGTAAACCGTTTTACATAATTTTGACTGAAAACCCAAACCATTTTCAAAACTGCATGTAAACTTAGTATGTAGTCTGATCGGCTAGCGAGGTTGCAGGTTTAAATCCCACTGAAGAGCATGGACATTTTGTGACTGTCTAAAATTTGAATTAATTGATTGCTTTGTATATATTTGTTTTGCCTGCATAAAACGACTGTTCACAATATATAAATTTCATGCAACAAATCACTACATTCCATAATTTTATAATCTTGAACACAAAACAAATAATTTGTACTAGATTTATAACAAAATATTATAAATTACCTTTGTACATTAATCTTTTCCAATCGGAACGTTAGATGACTTTGGCAAAAAGCAATATACATTTAATTTATAATAAATGTGTTTTGATAAAACGGGGGTGGTAACAATTAGCATTCAAGTGCAGCCGGGGGGCGGTGGGGGCGGTATATGAGGTACTGCTACCCTCATAAATTACTGATACATAATCTAACACGTTCTTTTACAAGAAAAACTGAGAGCTGCGTTTCATGGCCTACTTCTTTCCATTTCTATAAATCATTCCACGGTATAATTGCCTTTTTTAATATAAATTACTCTAATGATTATTTTAGATAGCGCGCTGTTCCGGCGTTCCACTGAACCAATGTTATTCATGTTTTCATTTGTTCTCCCTACGTTTATACTTTGTTATTTCATTCTTAAAAAGTGTAAGTAAGGGAAAGAGTATTATAAATATGAAACTTGTTAAGTAATAATAGTTATTTATATGCCTCCGGTCGGCATCGCTAGTTTTCCATATCTCAAAATCCGCCAGAAACTCTTTGTTGCCAGCCTAGGCCGGCAAACAACCGGAAGTTATATGTTGGCATCTTGACATTACTACAGTTGTCAAGCAGATGTCAATTTTATGCGTTAAATATTTTTTATACAAGAATTAACAAGATTTAGACAAATTTTAGACGTAAATCGTTATATTAATAGAAACTGAAATAAATATATTTTAAGCTCAAATGCAAGTATTCAGTGCACAATTTTTTAGGTTATGTATAATAAAATACAAATTAATTAAATTCATTTTATATTTTTGTAATGAAATCGGCACATAAAATATTATGTATTACACGTCCAGAAACTGTTATGCTAGTGATCGTAATTTGCAAGCCTCGCCTGTGGCTCGGCGTGTCAAAAATACTCGCTCTTGCAAAAGGTCAGTTTCTGGCCTTGTGATACAAATAACTATTGTTTAACTAGGCAAAAAAATATTAGATTTGCTGCCTCGTCTATGAATCTAGCTTAGGCAGCAAATCTGTGTTTGTATGTTAAACACATTATTTTTTCGACGATTGTTATTAATTAATTTTATTTTAGTTGACAGTTGCTATGAAAAAACAAAATATTTGTAAAAAAAAAACTGCAATATTTGTAGAAAAAGAGGGATTTCGCCCGAAACTGTACAGCTTTATAAGTGAATTAACTTCAAATTTTAATATGTTCTCAAGAAACCGATCGAATTTTTTTAATTCGTTTTGAAATAGAAGATATTTTTGTTCAAAAATAGTCAAAATTGAAATTAACATATTTCGATTTTAAAGCAAGATTTTTAAATTCTGCATCGACCATTTTGTAGATTATGCATTTATTTTAAATAAAACAAAGGTTTTTTGGATCTAATTATGTTTATTGAATAGGACGTTTCGGACGTGCAGAGTCGTCCATCTTCAGCTGCAGTTAAATATAAAAATGTAAATATAAATGCCAATAGTTGTTATCAAAAGGATCCGCCAAAACAATATGGGTTAAGTGACTCGACTTTTAAACAATAATACAAAAATTATGAAAAATATTAACATCATATCACAGTAAAAAATTAATTTTAAGTTAGCCAGAAAAACATGGTCAGCACCAAAAAGAAATTTATACAAGTAGCACTTGTTAAAACATATCTACTATGAATCTTACCAAAATTCAAACATTATTTCAGCAATATTTTCATAGTATTATGTTTACAAAACAATTAACGCTGTGGAGTGGGGGCGAAATCCATATTTTTAATTGTTTTTACTTCCTTGTACGGAGTAATAAGGAAGTATTGTAATCGCGAAAAATTTCGGTTTTCAGATTTTGATGGAAATATCCGTTTTGACCTTTTCTGAATCCATTATGACTAGTTTCGTCGTGACGTCTGTACGTACGTGCGTACGGACGTATGTGTGTCGCATAACTCAAATACGGTTAGACGTAGAAAGTTGAAATTTTGTATTTAGGACTGTTATAGCATCTAGTTGTGCACCTCCTATTTTTGGTTTCAATCTATAAACCGGAAGTAGTACTTTTTAAAAATATTTTGATAAATAATTAATTTTAGACAATTTTTTTTATTTTAAATGAAAGATTATGTGATTATTATCTACAATCGGTATTTTATAAATTTTTCTGTATCTTCTATCATTTAAGAATAATTAAAGTATATAATTATAAGTTAGTATTTCTGTATCTTGTAGTCCATGATCGATTAACATTTGTTACTACGTAAAATTTCTTCTGCAGTTTAAATAAAATGACTAAAATATATTTGTGAGTATACTAGTATAATAAGTTAAAAGAATTTTTTATATTATTCTACATTTTAGTTATTAAGAAAAGTATGAACAAACAAGGCGTACAAGGAAGTCATGTGGTGTCCACGTCAGATTTTTTTTTTTAGTATGGTAGAGAATCGTCGTAATCTTTTGATAAAAAACTATATTTCTTAGTATAGGTGAGTTATTCTTTTGCCGGTGGTACTAGTACAAAAATGAAATGCAAAAATAAAACAATTATGAACAATAATTTTAAAAAGTGCTTATTTTTAACAAAGTTCATTATAAGTTCTAAGTAAATTACATTATCTCGTCAGACAATTTAGTATAAAAATAAATTTCTTTCCTGTATGCAAATAGATTCAACGATTTAACTACACAAAATAATTATTCCGCCTATTTTTAAAAGAGGAAAAATAAAAGAAACATTTTAACACGAATAAAAATTACAGTTTAGATCTTTTGATCGCAGTGAAGTTGTTTTAATTCACTTGAAATGCCGTCCATGCTATTATTAGCATAATGTGGAAACCATGCTCAGCGTAACAGAAGTGATAAGAGTCGACCAGCACGAGTTTACGTGTTCCACAGTTTTCTCCTATGAAACTGTTTCTTTTTACCCGCTATATCAACAATATCTTTACAATTACTGCATTAACTTGGAGAGTTTATTTTAAGAAATTATCGCATTTGTTCTTCGCTTCATATGCAACGCAAAGCGATGGTATGTTTTATACGGTTTTATACATATCGGTTGCAATTTTATATAAAGCCCGTTTTACATTACACTAAATTTTGAACAAGATATTGTTCAATTTTTGAAACAATCTAAATTGTGTAGTATCATACAGCAAATTGTGTGAAATATCGCATTGCTTCGTAAATTGTCATATATAATACCATTAGTGTTCCAAGTTATGTCGACAATTTTTGTTGCTGTATCACGAATGATTATTACGCTTGATTGAAAATAGCACGAGTGCGTAGCACGAGTGCTATTTTCTCAAGTGTAATAATCATGAGTGATGCAGCCACAAAAATTGTCTACATAACTTGGAACACGAATGGTATTAGGAGGACAATTCACCGAATAAAAATGTATTCTTTCTTTATGAAAATGATTTATAAATAGCTTCACTTCCATTTACAACAGTTATAACAATAGGATTTTGATTAATAAAGATATATTCAATAGTTTAAAATTGTCGATTGGATCACTAGTGAAAATTGTCGAAAAATTATGTCGCTGCGAGCACTAGTGATAAATTGTCGAAAAAATTCGTTTCAATTGGTGGAAAATTTATAAATCCTCAAAATTGATTGGTCCATTTTTGACAGATGACATTTGAGTTGAATTGTCTGAAAAAATATATAAGCGCTGCTGCCAAATTATTATTATATGCGAACTGCGCAGAATCACTAACTAAATATTGTAAGTAGGTATATAAAATTGTCTCAGTATTAAAAACAAATCAATTTATTGCTCAAGATATTATTCAATTTGTTGTGCAATTTCTTGTTCAATATTTAGCGTAGTGTAAAACGGCCATAAGAGAACTGTTGTTGTTTGCACTTGGTATGTTTCCAAAGATCAGTGTTCTACATTGAAATAAATTTAAAAATATTCCAAATTATTAGTTACGAAGCAATGCAAGGTGTTTCATAACTTCAGGTACATACGTTAAGAGTATATGTTGTTTGATATGCTGATTACGAATCATAAAGAAATTTTTAAATTGCAAAATTAATTACTGTGTTTCCCAGTAAAAATTTTTCGTTGCTAATGCCACTGGGTGGAATAATTATTGTTTCATTAAAAATAATTAAATTTGGTTTGCTTATTTTACTAGTATTATGTAATTTAAGATGTTGATTACCTATTTCTATTGTTTGTATTTAATAGGAAAACGAATCCAGTACCTACTACTAAAAATGCTGCAGGTAAACTACCCTTAATTTTTCGAATTTTAAAAAATTCTTTTTGATTCGTAATCAGCATAATCAAACAACATATACCTTTAACGTATGTACTCGAAGTTATGGAACAGGATAGATAATGATAATTTTATTTATCATGTAAACCTTGCAGGGCCTCTAAGGTAAGTTAGCACCGGGGTACGAAATACAAATTTCCACCCCTTATAAGTAAAATTTCTACAAATTGTGATACATAAGTAATACCAACTTCTGAGGAGGGCTCATGTGGGGCGAAAACCGGTAGAGTGGTGTGAAATATACCTTTTTTGACTGCAACTCATTTACTTCAATCCTTATAATAATGCTTCCAGTCAAGTAAATTCCAACTTCATAAATTAAAAAGGTTTATAAAAACTTTATTTCGTAATAATATTAGAATCGTGCCTACTTATGTCAAATATTTTCAAGCGGTATTCCGCATAATTTCGCCCCTTCACAAATTTTCCCAATAAAAATTTTCAAGGCTCTCAATGTAAGGAAGAAAAATGAGACTTCGTTACAATTTCAAACAAATATCAAGCACTCCATGTAAAACACACATACACTCACACACTCTGCCGTACATCTGAGCCCTGCAGTCTCCAGTTCACAGCTCCACGCACACTAGATGCCGGAAACGAAAGAATTGCGTAGTTACAAGTTGAAGTTGGCCCGCGTAAGTTTAGAAACTTTTTACGAACCAGGCCCATTTCCGCGCTACTTGTGAACTGTTAGCTTGGTGCTAGCATCCACAGCACCCTACCCCCTACACAATCCAGAAAAGGAAGGATTCTGTAAAAATTCCAGAAGAAGCTTTCAACGAATATGTGGATTTCTTCTGTAAAATGCTAGAGCAATGCTGCAGAGTAACTTGATGGAATCTGGAAGCAAAAACAAGAAACAAAACAAATGTTTGGATAAAAGATTCGGAAACGAGACAAGTTATGTCCAAGCGAACAGGTAGAGAATAATGCTGACGATGTGAAAGGGATGCTGTTGCCAAAATAAAATATTTTGTCAATTTTTGCTTCGAACAAAATTTTACTTTATGCAGTTAGAGTAAAATTAAATTTATGGAATAATAACTTTAAAAGTGCTTTAGTTAAGCAAGATAACAGCTAACTCAAATTTTATCCCCCTTTTTATAAAAAATTCCGGATAAATAAAGCTACATCACATCTACATGCGTATATAAATATAAAAAGAATTCTAGTGTAGTTCTGTATATATTTATTTTAAAATCAATGTTCCAATAGACTATACAAAATATACATACATATGGCAGGAAATTGACATTACGACATTTTACGTTTGTATCACGATTGTATAATACAATTTATTGCAACGCTGCATACATTTTCAAAAAAAATAGCTAGCATATATTGCCAGTTGTATGAAAATTGGCAGTGTATATTATTTGACAATTTTAGAGCTGCACAATGAGGTTGGAGGGGGGAGGGTGGTGTGTTGTTTTTTTGAGAATGAAATTAAAAATTTGGAGACAATGTGCCGCAGGCAAATTTTTTTTGGTTCGAGGTCAATTATCTTTACATTAAAAGTTACTTTTTACCTCCCGGCTCATATTCTATAAGGAAGGTATTGTGATGGGTCAAAATTTTCGAGTTTGAGGTTTTGGTGGATAAGCACGTTTTAGGGCCCCTAAAGTAAAAATGTAATCACATTTTCGAGATGATGATGTTTTTGATTTATATAGCCACTGTTTTAATTAGGATATTTGAAATGATAAATGATTAATGGTGGAATTCAGTGCAAATCTCTAAATTTTACAAATTTGTAAATCTTTAAATATTGAACGAAATCACATCAATGTTTGTTGACAAATATAAAAATGTTCATGATTATAAATTTTATTGCGATTTTGTTTAATATTTACAATTTAATAGATCTGTAGGAACAACAGATTTTCACAGAATCCCACTATAAAAATATAAATTAATCTAAAATTTATGCAAGTATAACCAAAATCACTTACCTAATGTTGTGTAAATAAACAAATAAATTAAATAATAAACCAGCGGCACTAAAATGTAAGATTTAGAGTAGGCATACTTAATATTGCGAATTTTGAAAGAAATAATTTTGGTTCGTAATTAGTAGGTATGTCATGAACAATCTTATCTGGTTATCTGTCATTGTGCCATTTCATTTTACCCTGTGAAAGGCACAGAACTTGTCGGAGCTATATTAGTCAAACCTGAAAAATAAGTCTCTTCCCATCAGAACTAGTAAAAATTCCATTACCTATTTTCCGTTTCTGAGATCCGAAATCCTCATAGCTCGCACTCTGGGCTCGCCGCGTTCGATTCCCGGCGGGGCTGCAAAGCAGGCATCTCGCGTCTGCAGCGTAGCCGCGCCGTTACCGGATGCCTGATCGTTCAATTTCAACGCGCGAATTCCGCCCTCAATCTCCGCTCTATTGTGTCATCTGTAAATAGGAGCCGCCACCGACGCTCCGACGCCACCGACGCTGCGTTTCGACGTCTCTCATCACACGTGGCGGCGCTATTGGCGGCGTATGTGTACAAAGATGCCGCAGGGAATGTATAAATAGGTCTGTAATTCCTTTAAGGTATTTTCGCGTATCATGGATTCAAGAGTGAATTTGGAAATCGGGAGAAAGGAAAACGAAATTCGCTGGAATTGTCAAGATGTTTGTTGAAATTATATTATCAAATCCAGATTAGAAGCACAAATAACATACACAACAGAATTAAATTATTTTTTCTTCCGCGCTCTGTAGAAAGTATTCTTTGTAAACAGCACAATAAGAAAATTTTGCAAATATTAAACAAGGCACTTTTGTATCCACTAGTTGTGAACTTAGTGACTAAACGTGCCACGCTACACGATGGACAGAATGTGACTCGTGTATGGAGGTGCAAATTTTCAATGCACAGAATTGCCTACTTCTACAATTAATCAAATAATAATTTTTGTCATACCTGCACACAAAGTAACCTTTTTCGTGCCTGTTTTACGTGCGCAAAGTGGCTTATTTTTTAACTAGACAAAAATGCGTGCGCAAAGTACAAGCGTGCGGGAATAGCGTGCGCAAAATTTCACTTTGCGCACGCAAATTTAACACTCACACAGTTTTCTGTAGTTACCGACACGAAATGTGCGCGTAGCACTAGCGCCACACACGTGATAATCTAATACTACAAGCACATGAACAGCTGTAGTACCTACTTCTCTATGCATAATTTCTACTGTCGACTATTGTGCAGATTGTGCATTGGATATTGGATCTAATGGACAATAATATTTTATTCTTATATTTTAATGTTCTTTTCTTTACTGTTAATAATTAGTTTCTTATGCTTTTACATGTAGGTAAATATTAGTTACTTTTTCATTTTATACATATTAATTTTAAAAGTAGGTATTCATTTTATCTTTTGATAAGTAAGGTCACTCAAAAGGTTACTTTTTGTGCAGTAATGACAAAAAATATCGTGTGCATCTCGTGAGCAAAGGCGCAATTGCGCACTAGATACACAATATACTATTTTAGACGACCACTGCAGAAAATAATAGATATCGCGGCGGTAGCCTACTTAAGAAAGTTGAAAATATCATGAACTAGCATGATATGAATGGTCATATCGCAATTATGAGACCAAATCAACATAGTCCAGGCAGCTTTGCTTTGGTAGGAATATCATTTGAAAGTTGTAAAATTATGTGTCATGGTGATCGTCTAAAAATAGCGTTCATGACTCGTTCGAAAGTAAATAATATCGTATTGCTCATGTGTTGCCTCACTCGGTTACATCTCGATACATTAGATAAATCATCAGACCCGAATCTAGCACTAAGGACTTACCAGATTAATTAATTTTGGATTAGATTAAACTGTAGTTGAAGTGTCATAGCATTTCCACCTCTACACCTTTCAAACCTACGTATCCACGTTTTTCAGTATTAAATTACTTCAAATCGGAATTGACCAATCAGTTGTACTAGACATTTTTTCTAGTCTACTACTGATACATGATAGAGGTAAATTCGGTTAAGGAAAACCCTGTGCAAAGTACGAATTCTCGTCTTAGAAAAAGAGGCATAGATGATAAACAAGAGGAAACTACGATACTGTCTGTTCTACAGAACATCAGCTTCAATATCTGTTATTCTCATGTTGACGTTCGTAGTGTTTTGCTTCGTATAACGCTGTGAATTTTGTAATTGATTGTGATTGAGTTATATTTTAGTTAATTAAGTTTAATTAAGTGAATTGCAGCGTAGCATATACTCGCTAGCTCCACTTTTGTAAAACGGACAGTACATGACAAGCTCCGCCTTCTCGTGCAGTTCAGGGCCCTAGATATTTGATTTTTACTCTACTTACGTGCTATACACTGAAAAGGAATAGTTGATTGAATTGACCTCTTTTCTTTTTCAAAATATTTCAGAGCACTTAACAACATGTATTTACCACTTTTTGATAAATATTTACCACACATTTGATTTATCTTTTAATATCACAACAGTTATCATTATGCATAAACGTAGCACCCATGTAAACGTAGTACATTCAAAACATCAAGTCTAGTGATGGGTCGTTCATGAACGAGTCGTTCAAAATGAACGACTCATTTGAGTGTGCCGTGAACGAACGACTCTTTAGTTCGTTCAGCACGGCACACCAGTTCACACTAGCTCCGTGCTACTATTTAGCCTCCGCTCACCGCTCCGCTCGCTGAACGCAGAAAGACGAACGAGTGCAAGTGGAATGAACGAAACATACATACAGCGCACGGTGTTGAGTGCTGTGTATTCTGAGAAGCGTGGCGTTTCTGTTGTACGGACAACAATGAAAATAATCAACAATATGGGAAGTGGAAACAATGTAGGACTGGAAAGTAAATGCAAAAAATACATTAATGTAAAAGTAATAGTAACATTTTGCTAAATTTGTTGAACATTCTTCAAAATGTTGCCAGACAATAGGTACTCCTTTTTGCAGAATTTTTATTTTGTTTATTTTCCATTGTCAATATACATATACAACTACAATAAGCAACGTTCAATAATTTATTGTTTGCAGCAACGAGTAATCAAGACGAGAACACAACTATCAACTAACTAAAATGCTAGGTTCATGTAGTTTGGCACATGCCACATCGCTGCGCATCGCACATGCACACAAGGCGAGCGCACAGTGCTGTGAGCATGAGCACATGAGCAAAGCAGCTCAGCTGAGCAGCACACTAGCACGGTAGCACGGTGTCATTTGAAACGCACAGTGCTGTTTTACAGAGTCGTTCAAATGAACGACTCAGTGTGAACGACTCACTTTACTGAGCGGAGCGAAATGAACTGACTCACTAAAAATGAACGAAAGACCCATCACTAATCAAGTCAGTAAAGTTGAATAATTATAATTTCGCATTGTTGAACGATATAAATTAATAGCAGTTAAGAAACGTATGCTAGCTACTTATTGAAAATTGATTATGAATGATTCATAGCTCTAGAATCCGCTTTGTATAAAAATCCGAATAGGTATAGAAAACAATGATTCTAACTTATCAGCATCATTTGTGCATGACTCATTTTCCTCATAAAATTATACGTCATTGGTTTTAAATATATTAGTAAGAAAGAGAAAAAGTATCTAAGTATTTAAATATTAATTTAAAAAATAACGTCGGAACATCATCATCATTATTGTTAATACACAAACTTTTTGTCGATTAATTGGAGTACAATTCGCTTTTCATTTCTATAAATACACAAAACCTTACTTTATTTTCAGTTAAACCTGAAATCCAATTATTATTTTACGGAACAAAATAAATTCAACAAGACTAAAGACCACATCATTTCGATTATAAATTAACACAAGATAAATAAGATTACGGAATTAGTATAATTTCGTCAAATCTCTTAAAACATTTGGAAAATCTTGAAAATTGAGTTACTCTACATTGGCATTCCGGCCATTTTATAGACAGTCCTTAATTCAAATTACAGAACATCCAGGTAAGCATAACAAAGTATAAAATGCATTATTTGTCTGATGTTTCTTAACATCAAACGAAAAAATATATTAACCAAAGCAATGTAGTGACTTCATCAAGCAAAGGTAAATCACCAAAAATTAAGGATAATTATATACACCACGTTATACGTTCGGTCACGAAATTATTGACATAAAATGGCAGTGAACCAGAAAATAACTTTACATAATTAATAGGTACGTCTATTATGCGCCTGATTAAATCTTTTACACATCTTCACGAAGTAAATTTGTTTCAGTTAGCCATTTGCCACAAGCGAATGCAGGCGACGTAGAATATATACCTACACGAATATGTGTTAAAATACAAGTTTTAATTGTGTTCACGTTCACATACAACATGTGCCAGTGAAAAGTTGCTAATGCTTGCTAACCTAGTTAGACTTAGTGGAAAGGGGCGAAACTAAAAAAATTAAAAGGCTTCTGAAAAAGTGAAAATTACATTTACATTCAACATACATTACGAATATACAGGACAACCGAAATTAGATTTTGGTACAAAATCAGCTGAACCTCATTAGTAAACTTTTTCAGACGACCACTATTGAAAATTGCCATAACTATGTTATAAGCTACTATGGAAACAAACAAATAAACAAACTAACATGTTATCCTAACGCACACTTATAACGTATCTCTTCGAGTTACTCTATATGACAACAGATGGCGTTGCGAGTAAAAATCAATTCAAATAAATGAAAAACAATTATTTATTGGCTAATTGTGTATTCTTTAGTATTTTGGACATTTCAGATTATAGTTGCACAGTTGGTATCGAGGCATAACCTAACTTTTAAACGTAACCTAACTTTTAAACTTCAACTGTGTTCGTGAAATTGAACCACTCGGCGCTACGCGCCTCATTCCTCAATTTCATTCGCTTGTTATCTTACACTTTCGATGCTCGTTATGTAATATACGAGGCATGTCCAGAAAGTAAGAATAGTGTCGCGCTCTCGCGCCGTGGGATTTTTTTTAAATAGTTGGCAACATTGAGTGGTAGTGGGGCTTTCCCTGAACACAACGAACACCGGCAACCTTCGTTAGCACCGAAACTTGCCTCGTATTGTCAGTTTCTGTGAAATCTGTCGATTCATTCAGCAAAGGAGATGACCTTCAATTTTGCTCGTCATGAATATTCGTTCTTCCTTCATTAAATTTACGACAACACTTACAAACGTTAGTTTGGTTCATAACACCTTCGCCATAAACAGTTTTGATCCGTGCAAAAATTTCAGTCGGCGTTTTTCCTTTTGCGACAAGGAACCTTAAAACAGCGCGCACCTCGCACTTGGCGGGATTTGTTATCGACATATTTCACAGAAACGGACACTACGAGGCAAGTTTCGGTGCTAACGAAGGTTGCCGGTGCACGTTGTGTTTAGAGAAAGCCCCACTACCACTCAGTGTTTTTTTATTTACTATTCTACGTCCTATGTAAATAATGCTCCTTGTAGTATATTAATGCATAATGTCGGATAAATTAAATACTCATGTGGCCGAAGGTCCAATATGCATAAAGCAGAGAAATATAAAAACCTATTGGACGAAAAACTTAAGCATTATTGTATTTGTTTCTACTACATATACCTAACTAAAATAACTGTGAAATTTAGTGGTATTAGGATCTTATAATCTGATAGAATTTTGTAATTTGTAATTTGGGTACCACTGATTATATCATTTAGGTCTTGGATTAGAATATATTTTCCGAGTAAATCTAAATTCTGCCATGCACGTTATTTGAGAAGTGAAATAGTTCACACGGTGAGAATAATTTCCCGAGCTCTGTGAAGCAGAGAATTGATTTTAAGTGCTCGGCAAAGCTAGCTCGGGTAGTAAATTGCTTTAAATTTGCTTCATCGAAACAGAGCAAGAGCAAATTCTAGAATGTATGTGCTGGGTAGCGCATGCATTGTGGGTGCATTACTCTACGGGTATATTTAAATGCCAGCCACTTTTAAGTGCCCCTTTGGCCGTCGTATTCATAAATCGCGCCAATTATGCACATAAAATGTGTAAGCGGTGACGTGGATCGATATAATCCTAACCTATAAACGGAGGCTGTTACCTGCGGCGCGACGGCAGCGCCATCCGTTGGCAGTGGCGCGAACTACGAGCGCGGCGGCGCTGAATTGAATGTAAAGGTGAACGCTGAACGCGGTCTCGTGGCTCTGCCGTTTGGTTTTAATGAAGCGGATGGCTTTAGATCCATGAAATATAAATGCGCTTAACGCGCATTTCTAACATGATTTTCTGATACTATTTGCTTCGTTTTGGCTTCGTTCTGGATTTCCTTTCAAGTTTCGCTAGTGAGGAATTTGGTGGATTCACTTTAGAGATCAATATAAATTTACTTAATTTATTTCTACTTCCACATTACTTCCATGGGTATACGAGTATAATAATATTATAATATCCACGATATATGTATGTTGAAGGTAAACGATTAAAACTTATAAAACGCTTTTTTCAGGATTATGACAATGACTTTTGAATGGGAAATAAATTTGCCCTTAATGCTCTAACCTTTTGCCTAATTGCATATTTTTCTTGTGAGTCAGAAACTAACTAAATTATTAGTTATCCTTAAAAAACTATGTGTATATTGGTAGTTTGAACATCGTGTCCAATTTTTGATACTAACTTCTACTTATTAAGGTGACGCTCTACCCATGGCAGAAAACAGTCAAAAATATTGATTCCGCACACTATTCTATAGCGTTTATTGTTCTGTTAAACATAAGAATTACAAAGAATTTATGTTTGAGGGGAAAAAATAATTTTGATTTGAAATCCAAATTTCGAGAATCACATTACATTTCCCTTTCTCAGTACATTCTCTGTGACTGTAGGTTCATATTTTTATAATGACCTTTAAACTTTAATTTAAAAAAAAAATCGGAAATTTTACGAAAATAAAAAATAATTATTTGTCCTGTTATTGTTTTCCATATAGTAATGGTGACACTACCCATACAACACAAATACGTTGTTAAGACGTCTTTAAAACGTCTAATCCAAATGTAATCACAAAGACGTCACATACGTGTCTTATGACCTCCAATCTGAATGTTTAAAAGATGTTATTTTCTTCCATGCAAATGACGTCTATTTAATACCTTTTCGACAGTCAAATGATGTCCTTTTTAATAAAATTATGACCAATGAATACCGTAAACCGGGGCTACTTTGATTTCGCGGGGCAACTTTGATTTTTCCCGGGAAAGTTATTTATTTGCTGTGTGCAACACTGTTGCGTTCAATAGTGATTTTTTTTATAACATAGATGATAGCACTGACATTAAATTCTTTTTTTGGTTTAACAGCATAAATGTAAGTCTTATAGGTTTCCAATTATTAATTATTAAAAATAAGGGTATCAATTGCATGAAAAACTAAAGCGTTATACTTTTAAGTGCACAGAGTTGCTTCATGTCAATACAAGTTTGATGAAAGTGTTTTTGCATTATTTGATCCTTTATGAGTATATAACCTGAAAAGCGCTTGAAAATGTATATTGGTTATAGTTTTATTTAATGATTTATGATGTGGGGCAACTTTGATCATTTTTTGGGGTTACTTTGATATACATTCATTGTGTTATTTTTCACTTGTAGTAGCAGTTCAGAATTATCTAGTACTGAAATATCATTATCAGAAGATTCAGAGAGCTATAATAATTCCCCTACGATTTCGGAGAATGAAGTTTCTATAAATCTGGCTGAAACTACAGGAAATAATGATAGTGTTATTCAAGATATTGCGATTAGTTCGTATGTATTAGTAAAAGTTTTATCAGAAAAGAAAAAGATGTACAAATATGCTGCAATTAAGAAAATTATATCGTCTGATGAACTTGAAACAGTAGTACTGAAATCGCTTGATACAGTTAATAGAGTTTTTAAACTAAATGAAGATGATTGTTATAAAAATGTGATATTTTGGAGCACCTTCACTCCAGATATAATTAACAAAAATTTCCGCCGCCAAAGATGTATGTTTAAAGAAAGTGTACCTGTTTTTAAAAAAAAAAGATATATCTAGTATTATTTTCCTACTCATAAATACTCAGAATTATATATTTTTAAATTTTTTGTTAAGTAATATTACATGTGATAATTATTACCTACTAGGGACTGAGTGCCTATTTTGTTACACACTTTTTGGATGAATAATAAGATATAATAAATGTATATTTACATTTAAATCGAGGTATCAAAGTTACCCCACAATGTAAAATTATTAATAACTCAAAAACTATGCAACAAAAAAAAAATTTTATTTTTTATTTGGGTCCTATTTTGGGGCTACTTTAATATGGTACAATAAAATTATGGGGTCTCAAAGTAGCCCCATTTTGAATATAACTTTGATTCGATACAAACAATAAAAAATTTCAATGAAGGAATTGAAAAAAAAATTGTTTTGGTATATATTCGTACTCAGCTAACTAAGCTCTTTCTAATTCCTTAAGTTCATGTCAAAATCATTATTGGCTTAGAAGTTATAAACAAAAAAGTAATATTTACTTCTTAAAGTAGCCCCGGTTTACGGTATACGACTTAATTTTGATCAATATAGGATCCTGTATGTCATAACCAAGATGAATTTTGAGACAAATATAGGACTCCTATACAGGTTGGTGGAGGTGAAATGCGAACATAGGGAAATATATGACAATGGAGTTATCATGCTAGGCATCTTGATATACGTGGAATAAGTACTGTCAATGTCAAAGTAGCTGTCATAATATTGAAATTTTTATTTTCATTAAAATATTTTCTTTGCATAATAATGTATGTGTACGAACAGAACGAGAAATTTTACATGCGCTTTTAGATTTTATTATTATTTCTGTTATTGATTACTCTTTTTGCCATACAAATTCACATTACTTCGTTTTGTGACACTACTACAAAATATATCAAGATATCTGGCATGAAAGTTCGATTGTCATGTATGTTCCCTATGTTCGCATTTCACCTCCACCAACCTGTATATTGTAAGCGGGAGATTTAAAACTGGACAACATAATGACGACTTAAAGACTACCACATAAGACGTCTAATATTAGACCAATACTATTGTCCTGATGACGTCTATAAGACAATAGGAAAGATGTACGTCTTTTAAACGTTAATACGATCGATGTGTTGTATGGGTATAACCACTCGAATGGGAAGTAGAAAAACAAGTCCACTTCCAGCCCCATATTTTTGTTATTACACTCTCATGACTAGTAACCAAGTTTGAATATGCAAATTAATTAAAATCCAATGGGAGCGTCCGTCAAAATTAAAATCAAATTGAAAAATTCACACATCAATGCTTCTTAATGATTTAGCAAGTAGTATCATTGAATCCTAACTGGACATACGCGCGGCTAACGTTCAACAGGGGACCGTTAGAGTGAATTCTGCTGGGGTGCATGGTGGTTAATGCACCGAAGGGTTGCATGAACTACCCCTGTGTAAAATGGGGCGAGCTGAGGGCCCCAGTTCGCCTGCAGGGAAAACGAATTAAGATGTATGTTTGTGAACACTTCATTCGGTTAAGTCTATTCTTCAACAAATGTAACTCACAGTTTCCTTTCAATTGCTGACAGTTGTAATGTTTTCAAGTGTGAAGTAGTGGCTGGTATTGAAGGAATGTTTTCTTAAGGGGATCAAGATGCTAAACGGTTGGTTTTTTAAAACGGAAAAGAAAGATGTATGGATTTGACAATGGTTGATGATATTTGTATTTCTGTTTATAATTTTTTTTTAATTTCTCAGTCATATTAGTAGGTACAGCAATTATTTGGTAGTTAATTATTTTCTGCTATAAAATGTTGTCGATTTATCTGTTTTATTTGATTTTGACCATAATAGTATATTATGTAACAAGTTTTATAAACGTCATTTTAGTCACGAGTTTTTTAGGAACGAACGCAGCGAGTGTATAAAAAACGAGTATCTAGAGAGTTTATAAACGAGTCACATACTATACTTTTTCTACGACCACAAATTAAACAATATAAAGAATGTAAAATTTCATTTAAAATAAATTGAACATTTAGGTTAAATCATAATGATATTATACAAAGCTACAAAATTTTACTAAGGCAAGTGTATTTAATTGATTGGAAAAAAATTGACAATTATTGAAAGCATTAATTTCCAGTTTTTCACAAAAATTAAATGTCAAATATAGGAAACTTCACCCCGTGATTAATATGTCAGCCCGTGACTAAAAACGGCCAAATCCACGGCTTGTCGAGGTGTGTTTAAAACGTTATTTAGCGCCATGGAAACCAGTTCGTTAAATGATGTTTTAATACAAGGAGTAGAAAAAACTATATTTTTTACAAAATGAAGATAAATACTTCCTTTATTGTAACTCAATTATTTAATTAAATAATATTTTAAACAAAAAAATCAAATTATCTACTAATAAATGTTTTCCATTATTTCTTTAGGTAACTTGTTAGTATTGAGCAATTCGCAATCTTTCGTATGTGCTATACAGAATGATTCTCCATTTCTTATATATATTTAAATGGCAACTTACTGGTCATGGAACAAAAACAATTTTTTTAAAAAATTCGTGAATTTAAGGGCAGTTATCGCAAGAAGCACACCACTGGATTCTTGATTGGCTATAGTGGATGTTTGATTAACTATGAATGGAATAAAATTAAATTTTAATCAATTGTGCAATGTCAAAAATAGTAAATTAATTAAATTCCATTTCAAAACAGAGATCCAAAATTGTTTGATTAAAAAACATAGAACTAAAATTACGAATTTTGAAAAAAAGTGAGTTGAAAACTACATTAATATTGCACGAAGTTGTGAATAACTCTGGTATAGGATAGGTACATAACATTTCCTACAGAATCATTTAATGAAGGCTTCGTCTAATGGTCAGTGATATAAACTTAGCTGATAGTCTGATACATTCAAGCAAGTTTCTTAAAGTTAAGAACCTGACTTTCAGAATTCGTCCGAATATCTAAGTGACAATGTACCTACCTACTCATAAAATTTAAATATTTGTACAGCCACACAATCATTCTAAAATAATGATGCCTTTACCTGTTCGTAAACTTAAGATTGCAATACTTTTTTGTTACATTTTAATTACTGCTATAATTAATGTTATTACCCTTTCTTGCATAATTAAATAAGTTAAAACGTGAAACTATTATTTCTTAGATTGAAGGTACTGAATTTATAACAATGAGGTTGGAAATATGAATAAATCCTATTTATTTGGATGACTGGCTTTATTGTAAAACGTAAGTAGGTATAATAAGGTTTGCGACATTTCGACCAGGATTTTGGTCATTCTCTAGCAGAAGGTGTACATGAGGTTAATTTTAACTATAATAGTTGAGTTACATTGTTTAAAATATTACTTATAAATAAATTGTGAGTGTGTACATTTTTAAGTAATATTTTAAACAATGTAATATTCGATTTTTACTTCCTTGTACGGAGTAGGTAATAATAAAATTTCGGTTTTCAGATTTTGATGGAAATATCCGTTTTGACCTTTTCTGAATCCATTATGACTAGTTTCGTCGTGACGTCTGTACGTATGTACGTATGTGTGTCGCATAACTCAAATACGGTTAGACGTAGAAAGTTGAAATTTTGTATTTAGGACTGTTATAGCATCTAGTTGTGCACCTCCTATTTTTGGTTTCAATCTATAAACCGGAAGTAGTACTTTTGTCAAATATTTCGATAAATTTTTTAATTTTAAATGAAAGTTTATGTGATTATTACCTACAATCGGTATTTTATAAATATTTTTGTATCTGGTCTCATTTAGGAATAATTAAAGTATATATTTATAATTTAGTATTTCGGTATCTTGTAGTCCATGATCGATTAACATTTGTTACTACGTAAAATTTAAATGTTTATGACATGACAGTGACAATAGTAAAATATGCTTTATATCTTCTTCTGCAGTTTAAATAAAATGACTAAAATATATTAGTGAGTATACTAGTATAATAAGTTAAAAGAATTTTTTATATTATTCTACATTTTAGTTATTAAGAAAAGTATGAACAAACAAGGCGTACAAAGAAGTCATGTGGTGTCCACGTCAGATTTTTTATTATGATATTTGTTGTTACGCCCAACAAAACAACACCTTACTCTTAATAATCTTTTAGTAGCCATTGTTTTTAAATTTCAGTAGCTACATATAGCTAAATCGGTAAAATTGATAAACGCAGTTCATGAAATTAATCCATTTATACGCAATCCGCAATATCAACCATCACACAAAAGTTTGGTTATTGGTCACTTTGGCGCTGTCGTCTGCCTATACTAACACAGTCTCCAAATGTTTCAATTAACTATTACCTTCCTGCTTCGAGTATTTGTAGAGCTGTTAATCTGTGAAAATAGTGCAGACAGATTGGGACTTTGAGAAAAACTATGCTAAATCCGATTTCCAATTACTCAGCATAAACTGCCAGCAACATTGCTACTTCGCTACACAAACAGGGACAATTAGCAATCCCGATAAAGATTCCGATCATTGGACAGCACTGACGCTAACGCCGTGATTGAATGATCAGTTGCGGGATAGACAGCTTTTGCAAGTTGTCGCAACGTCACAGACTAATTTACAATAACTGAAATTCAACCCAGTTTCGGTTCGGAACCAGTCATTTAATTATACCTTTGAATAAATAATTTACTACAAGAACGGCAACGTAGGCAATAGAATATGTAACGCCTAAAAAGTTCTAGTATTTGAAAAGGACAGCAAACACAAAATTTTGAAGAATTATTATTTGGTTATATTTTTTAGGAGATTACAGTCAAGAAATAGTACTCTGTACTTCTGTGACTTGACAATATATTTTTATTCATGAAATGGGTGAAAAGAAGCTTCATCCTTTTAAAAATACCTTTCAATTATGAATCGTTTGACCTTGAATAAAAAAAAAATTCGTCTGTGGCACATTTTCTTTTTCTTGAACACTTTGGTTCAACTTTTATACAACAAATTACCATCCCTCTTCCCTTAATCCAGGCTGTAACCTTGCCTGCACCCGGCTGTAAATAGGCATAACCGAGAAAAAAATTCGGGTTGCCAACCCTTAATTTTGGGAGCTGGCTATACGGGCCTAGATCGACATCAACAAAATTCAAAACACGTGTTTAGTTGTTTTTAGGTTGCGTGTTGAGCTTATACATATTTATGTTTAAAAATTTTTAAACTAGATTTGTTTACATTGTCATTGTTTACAAATATATTAGAAATTGTTTATTATGTGTGTTTTTTCGTGTTTACAGTATGGTATAGTAGTGATTGAAAAAAAGAAGCATGTCGGCAGCATGATTATTGTGTGCTTTTTACCTTCCGCTTACCTGTAAAGGAAGGTATTGGAATCATGCAAAAAATCGGGTAGTGAGTTTTTAGTGGATGAGCACGAATTAGGGTCCTTACAACGCATTTTTGATAGTTTCACGATGATGTCTGTATGTATGTGTGTGTGTGTGTGTGTGTGTGTGTGTGTGTGTGTGTGTGTGTGTGTGTGTGTGTGTGTGTGTGTGTGTGTGTGTGTGTGTGTGTGTGTGTGTGTGTGTGTGTGTGTGTGTGTGTGTGTGTGTGTGTGTGTGTGTGTGTGTGTGTGTGTGTGTGTGTGTGTGTGTGTGTGTGTGTGTGTGTGTATGTGTGTGGTCCGGGCCGATGCCGGATGTCGCATAACTCAAATACGAATTACCCAAAAATTTTGATATTTGGTATTTTACAATTGTATACGAATGGGAAGAGCTCATTAGATTTTGGTACAAATATCTTCACCGGAAGTGATATTTTTTGAAGATTGAAAAGATTAATTGTCAAAAATTTATATAAATTTGGATAAATATAGTATTTATTTGTAATAAGAATAAGAGGCAAAGTTATTTGCAACTTACGTTATAAAAAAATTGTCTTTATCTGGTAGCATAAAAAAACTGCAGTAAAATTTAGAAAATAAATTTATCAAATAAAACGTTGAAATCTTGTAATCCATGTTCGACTGAATTTTGTTTCTGTGTAAAAAATATTGACAGGTGAGATGGGTGACAAGTTGACATACTAGTGCTATATGTCATAAGTAAGATATTAAATGTAGTAATTGAACGGAGGATGGCTTCAGCACAGAAGAGTTTTCCTATGAATGCATCTTTTTATTCAGATGATGCAAATTTCTGTGTTTCAATATTTTAGATTTTTATTTGTATATTTCAAATGGGCACCGGATTGTACGTATACATTTCTGTTTAAAGTCTAGATATGGCGGAAGGTTGTGTGATGGCCACGTCAGATTTTTTTATTTGGTATGGCTATACATTACATGTGCAGTATTATTATTATTACAATTACACACTTTGTATTAAAGCTATACAGGGTGTTTCTATACCTCTGCACGAAACTTTAATAAATTTATTTTAGATTATTTTTTGGCCATAAACTAATTAGGTAGTTAAGGTAACAAGAAACGTAATTTTAAAAGATATATCCGTTTAAATATTATTTTGCGGATTCTAAACAGTTCGCAAAGTTTTGATTTTGGAGGTTTTTTAGTTTGCTAACTAAAAAACCTTGTTTTATATTTATTGCAATGAATGTTAATACCTATAATTAGTCACATGTATTCAATAACATTTTGGTGATAATGAATTAAATGTTTTCATTAATATTTCATGTTCATTATCTACAAATAATTGTTAACACGTAATATATTATCTGTAACAATTGACATAATGCGTTGAACCAACTAATTTTCAGTTCATGTTTTGTTAAAATTTCATTCTCTTTTTAAAATAATAACAACAATGATTATAACCGTAAAGATATTTTAATGTGTGGTATGAGCTATTTAAATTAATTCAGTTCCATTTTATCATTCATAATTTAATTAGAGAGCCACTTTATAAATCACTGCAAATATAATTATGAAACTTAGCTAAAAGTCAAATAAAAGTATTCGTTAGCGCTAAAACACTTTACTTTAATTAATTGTAGATTGTGCAAATAGAATTTTTACTTGATAGAGAAGTAGGTACTTAATACTGGGATTTATAGTATTAAAATAATAATTCTAGTCGTAATATTTTTATTAGTTTATTATTTTTATTTCCCCGATTTATGTAATAGGGGAAAGTATTATATCTATAATCGTGATTTTTTGACAGTTCGAGATTTTGATGAATCTTTACGATTTAAGGCGGATTCATGCAGCCATTTACATTTACATTTAATTTTCATTTAATTTAATTTAAAAGGTAACTATGGTAACAATGTCGCATTTGAAAACATAAATGAGAATGGTGCATGCATGGCTCCATTGAGTTACACACATTTATCTTTTAAATTAAATTAAATTAAAATTAAATGAAAATTAAATGAAAATTAAATGTAAATGTAAATGTAAATGGCTGCATAAATCCGCCTTTAGACCCTACTGAACATTTTGTAAGTTATTACTTCCGATTTGTCGTTAGCGATGTTGTAACAAAATTTGAAAACGAGTTTATTATACAAGTAAATATTTTTTAAATATTTTTATTATTTTCAATGAGAATAAAAATTTAATTTGATCATTAAACGTGGTATAAAATTTATGAAAGTTACAATAAGTGCACTAGAACCTCTGATTTGTACGAACATAATAGATGAAATAGGTAGGGGAGAGTGGGTAGGATTGGGACAAGTTGAACTTAATTGCACATCAGTTCTCTGCAGTTATAAAAATGAAAACCAAATGTCATAATAAGTTCTTCAACTATCTGTCTTTACAATCCATATACTTTTAAAAATAATATTGACTAATAAAGTAATAAACAATTTTTTTTAAATGCATGAGTGTCCCACTTCTCCTGCACACAGGAAGAATAGGACATCGCTCGGGAGGATTGGGACAATGCAAAATTAAGTAGAAAAATAAAATAAATAAAGAAAAAAATACACTAGGTAACTACAAATAAATTTATCGCAAAGTAGAAGTTAATATTTCTAAATCTATTTCAAACCGGCAGAAGTTTTTAGCCCTCTCAGTTCCCAAACTCGACCCATGATGAACAATTGATCTGATATTTTATAAAAATTGATTAGATGCACCATGCAAAATGTCCCATTCTCTTGCTTCTCACTGTCCCATATCTCCCTCCTATATAATTTAGTAAATAATTTTCCTGACAAATTTAATGGTTAAGATATAACTAGCTTTATACTAGAATCATATACCTACACAAATGCTTACCTAAAAAATTTAAATATTTTTATATTATATATATAAATATATATTATATTATTATAATATAATATATATATATATATATATATATATATATATATATATATATATATATATATATATATTATATATATTTAATATTTCAGAAAAGCAATTTACGATGAGTAAATAAAGAAAACATAAAGAGCAGGGTACTAACTTTTTTGTACAAAAAACAATCTTTCGGTTGCCACAGACATAAACTGTCCCATACAAGAGTACAACTACAACTGAACGATGGCAACGAGTAGTCCTCAATATATAAGCATGTAAGAAAAGTCGCAAAATTCAACTTATGCTAGAAATAAATGACTTGTCCCAATCCTCCTGTGTCCCAAACCACCCCACTCTCCCCTACCTAATTCATTTTATTGCTTGCATAAATTTGTAAACATCAAACGTCGCCAAATGCCATTTTTCCATTTGATACTTTATTAAAACCTCAAATACCCTAGATTAGTAATCCCAATAGCCGAATAGCCCACATCTGTCATTTAATAACAAATCCACAGACCTGTAACTTTCACCCGCCGTCATCCCATTCACCCCTATGTGTCCCCACCGCAACACTGACAGAATCCCCCGCGCATCGGCTCAAATATCAAAGTGTGCTATGCCTTCGCGACATGTGCAGTCAAGGCTGCCTTGCCTCGCCAAGTAATTAGCAAGAGCAGATCGTATTGGTCGACAAATGGCCTGCAGCCAGCACATGTCGTATCACTTGCCCTGTTTGTCTGTTTGTACAGATCACGGGGTGCGTAGCGATCACAGTGTGCGTATTGGGATATAGCAGAATTTGACGTGTGATAGGTGTTTACTTTATTTAGTGGATTTTGGAGATGTTTGCTCAGTGCTGGCAGGTTGAATTGTCGTGAAATTAGCACGATTATAGTATTTTAGCTTTCAATGTTTACAAAATACCTACTAGATTATAATATAACTAGAGTGCGGATTATATGCAGGCAAATATGATCAAAATATGCATGCAATATGCATTGAAAAAAGGCCAAAATATGCGCAGTATTTGCAAAAAATTAAGCAAATATGCAATATTTCACAAATATATGCATGCATATGCAGATATGCAACATCATTTTATTCATTTTTACTAATAATTTATTTTTATAAATCAGAAAAATACTACATTTTGTCAACAATGCACAAGAATATCATAAAATAATACAAAACAATGAATACGACTTGTGTGCCTACCTACCTTTAAAATAAATGTAAAAACTACTATAGGTGGTATCAAATTTGAGCGATTATAAATTTACACATATCAAATTTATAAAAAAAATTGAAATTTTGAGTTAAAAGGTACAAAATATGCAGTTATATGCATTTTTAATAAATATATGCAAAAAATATTGTAATATGCAAAATTTGCAAAAAATTTACACCATATTTTGATGTATTTTTGTATGAAATGCATACATTTATTTAAAAAATACTAATATGCGCAATAATACAATATATGCAAATGCATATAATCCGCACTCTAATTATAACATATTAATTTAAAATGTCATTGCATTGAAGTAAAATGATAATGCATTAGAGTATTAAATTTGAAATAGCAATTCAGAACATAATGTTCTACGTTGGTTTATGTTCATTTTTATATCTTGATTATTGTGTATCAATATAGTTCATCGATGTTGACAACTTTGATTGAAGAAAATAATGCTACATAATGTAGAGTGACCATTCGTACTGATTTTGTGATATCCTCCATAAAGCTGAAAATTAAACTAGTTTTTCAATTATTATTGTTCAAATTCATCATAAAAATGTACAATAAGCGAAATGAAAGTGATGAAGTGAAGTGATGAAAAAATTTCGTCTGCGGCGAATTTTCTCCATGCATTTCTTAGCATTATTCTAGTTCTTGGTATCTCTTTTCAATAACAGCTGATACTCAAAATATATATACTTATATAGGTAAATTATATGCACGAAGTATAATATATGGAAGACGGATGAAGTATGGCCTTTCTGCTTACCTTTTAGAGAGACATAAAATACGGGCCAACTCGGAGCATGCATTCTATGCACGGGCCTAGTAGTGATACTTTCTCTGTCGCACAGGGTAAACATAAGTGCCACAAATCTACAGTATTACTAAGATGGATATCCTGTGTTTATATTAAGTATACTTCGTGATTATAGGTATTGCTAAGTTTTGTACTGACTTCATCAAAAAAATAAATGGTCATACAGAATGTAAAAAAAAGTTTGTTCTTCTTCTTGTTACATTGATTTTAACAGTTTATTGCTGATTAGCCATAATATTCCACAACAGGGCGTGACTTTCAATGTAGATTATAAATCAAAATGTTATGTCCAATTTTTATCATTCAGTTCATAATTATAATTACTTCGGCTTATAGTCCAATAAAAGTAAAAAAATAGGTACAGAAATGCGTCCGATTAGTATTTCTTTATTAATATTTATATCGACAGGAAATTTTATCAATTGTATAAGTTTTTGTATTTGACTACGAAATATAATATTTCGTAGTATATTTTTAAATAAGGAGATAATGTAATATTTCAAATATTACATTATCTCCTTATTTAAAAATATACTTTTTAAATTTTAATCATTGATTTTTTAAATTTTGTGATTTTTATTAAACGATTTAAATTATTTACTCCCTACCCTGGTTTTAACATTATTTATTTAATATAAAAATATATTTTTTCTTTGGCTTTAATATTTAGATTGGTCTCTCTACCGCTGACATTAAATAGAACACTATAGTCTCTAGTCAACCACTGATAAAACCACCAATATTTCAAGTTTACTCGTATATTAAATCAAATATGACTAAAAATATAACGTTGGTTCAATATCAATAATATCAGCTTTTTGTTTATTTTTACAATTACTTTGAAGCATTATTGCAGCTCTGCTGCTTCAATTTATTATTTTAATAACAGATTATTTCTAAAGAACAATCCTTACCACTTTAATAATTACAAAAGCATACTTGGATAATCCCTTATATTAAATTCTATGTTCATGGAAATTAAACAGTGAACCACACTTAACGCCAAAAATAAAACAAATTTATTTAATATAGTTATAGTAATATGCGCGAAAGTCATAATTCCCTTCTTTGGGTGAATATTGAAAGGCACAAACCCATAAACCAACAAGATTTAATTACACCATTCCCAAGTTATGGTTTAATCCGTCGCCCCGTGTTTCCCCCTGTTCTGAATTGTTTCGCCCCAAACGGAGCACAGAGACGGCGCAACTTGCTGTATTAAATTTATAAATATATTTGTCTCTCGAGACGCTTACGGCCTCAACATATATCATAATTACATGAGGAATTGGATTACCGCGTCGACGGCTGGGGCCGATCATTGTGTCATTAATATTTCCCTTCATTTTTCTCACGAAATTGTGAAATTGAATTTTACGTTAGACTTGCTTGAATATGGCAGGGGATATATCTACAACACGACTCTAAGTGTTAATCTAATAGAGATAGAAGTCAGTCTACTGAAAGATGAAATGATTTTTATGATGCTGAGATAAATATATCAGTGGTGATAATATCTTTCCGAAATGATGTGAATTATGTTTGGTTCCCATGGGGGAATTTATTCATTTCGTTATTATACCATGAATTATTAAAAATTTGAAGGGTAGATTTAATGACGTTTCATGTGTTGCTGATATTATTTAAAACTTATATATTTGAATAAAGTCGGGAACACATCTGAGAATGGTTCGCTGCATATGCTGCACCGTACGCACTCTTTCTGCCGTGCTTCATATCTGTAGCCACCTTTATAATTATTAACAAGTTACGTATCGAAATCATTCTAAATCAAACCGCTTACTGCTTAATTCTTGTTAGTGCAGTGCGCGAATTTACTGTGTGTGGATGTACTGTTGTGTGGACTTATTGTTTAGTGTTTTCGTCATTTCTATACTGTTTCTATGAATCTATTTATGTGAGTGTTAATATTATGTTATGAACATTTTAAACACTACAGACTTATTCAAGATCCGGGATACCTTGAGGAAAACTTCAGCCTAGTAAAGGTAAGAACTTTGGACTCAGAAACATTTTTAATTTGGTACCTACTAAGTATTAATTTACTTCAGTAATACTACTTTTAGCTATTGCTAATAACAATGAAACTGTGCAAACGTACAACGCACAAGCTCGTAACGCTGCCGGCTCGCCTGCTGCTACCGTCACTTGTGTTGTAATGTATATTTTTAAATTATCTATAAATTATCTAATAAATTTCTAGATAATAATTATTTATTTATTATCTAGAAAAACTTTAGGTTAACTAAATATCCAATGAAATTCTTTCATTTCTGATCACGTGTACGAAATTGACCAATACAAAATTTAACTAACAGTAACCATGGGACATTATCACTTATGTCAAATATGTTGCTAGGTTACAATTATTTATGTTAATTTTTATGTTTATAATAATAATTGAATAAAAATGTCATTTACACGTTTTGGTAATGAAAATGATACTTCAATTAATAAAATTTTCTGTCCGAATAACGCTCGATCATTGATTAATATTATTTATAATTTTGTGACAGCTACTTTAAGCACGTTGCTTTTAGGTTAACAGCCCTCCGTCTGCGGCGTCGGGTGGTTACCAAGCAACGTGCTTTCGGAATGTCACAAAATTATTTCGTAATTATCAATGTCCTTGGGTTATTATAGTTGATAATTCCACTCCTGTATAAAGTAAGCCATAAACAAAACACAATTTTATCGATTTGACAGCGGATAAAAAGGAAGGTAACTTTTTGCAAGTGATAAAATTTTTCTTAGGAACCAAACAATAAACAAAACAAAACACTAAAATATCATTTGATTCATATTTATAATATTTATCAGTGAAATGATTAGATTTTAGAAATATTTGTTAAGAAGAACCAAAGGAGGATTATCTCGTTGAATTACATTCGAGCATTTTATTTCCTCCGAATAAATTTATGTTTGACATCTCAACCTTGTCACCTGACAGCAATTTGACTCGAAAAATTGTTTTAAAATAAAATAACTCCACATATGGCGTCGTGATTTTATTAAAAAAATTTCTTTTCAAATTATTGTTAGGCAACATAATTTCAATACAAACAGAAATTTATCCGACGAAATAAAAAGCTCTTGTGTAATTACCTACAGTGGATAATTTCTTCACTGATTACTTATCTAGATAAATAAAAAGTAAGTTATCATTATCTAGACGAAAACTACGATTTTCTATTACAACTCTGTGTATCAGTACCTATTGCTTTTACCATTTTATTCAACAAAATTTTTCTGCTATATCTGCGACAACAAAAAACAGTGTAAAATCATTTTATAATAAATCCGACAAGCAAACATTTTATCCTCAAACTCAAATAAAACAAATTTATTTGTTAACAAATAATTTGATCTCTAGAGATATAACTAGCATCGAGCAGAGCACTGATTGTAGAACAGTGTGTCAGCCATGGCAGGGCGAGGGCCGGGTGTTCGCGTTGCATCGTGCCGTAGGCAATGGCCCAACACAAACACGATGATGAATGCCGCTCCCGACACAATGGGGAACATTGTCATTACGCTGCACATTCGACACATTGTGACACTCGCGCGAGACACCCAGCGGCAACTTGCTGAAATATCATTCCATTGTTGATTCCTTTGTCCCGCGGACACTTTTTACTTGTGTATAGTTGTAGTTCGTCTCCCCTTCAGCGCTTCAGCCCTTGTTGTGTCTGTGTTAGCGACAACTTCACAATACAAATTAGACGTGTTCATTTCTAATGTTACTGTGATTGCTTGGGATGGTTCGGATTGGATTTAGAGCTTATTGTGATAGACTTTAAGGGTTAGTTTTCAGACTAGACTAGTGATTTGTTATGGTGGTGTGAGAGTTATGGTCTGTGACGAGTTGAATGTCTCTTCGTTACTTTTGTTGCGTGGCGTTTAATAACAGATTTTACGTTACAAATTACAAATGATACTTTTTTCTATGATGATTCTGTTAAGTTCAGGCCCCAGGGAAATATATTGTGTCGTTGCAATAGTTTTAATTCGAACAACTTTTTATATCACTAGCATAATTTATTGTATTTTTAATGAGGCTGTATGACATTATTTTTCTTCAATTAAAAATTGAAATCTTGTTGCTACAACAGCTAGCACAAGCTGTAGGATATTTGTGATCCAGTATCATAACAGTATAATAAATATTGCTATTACTATTGAAAGATGACCAGACTAGAGGTAATACTTAATTCACAAGGTATTATTTCCGTCATATGTAAGCAAGTAAAAGATATAATAGGTAGCTATACCTTGTTATTGTTATATTTTATTTACTCCCCCCAATAAATGGTAGATGTTGTTATAGTGAAACCCAACCGCTTCTAGATCTATTCGTCTTGGTACGGTCATAGTCTCAAATCATGAGACAATCTGTGAAACTTTTAAAACCAAAGCGGCATTGAACATATTCTTATACAACCAGCACTACAATTAAGATAATCAAGTGGTCAGCTTAAAGCTCCCTGGTTTGTGTGTCGACTGAAATACATGTAAATAGGTTTGTAGGAATTTAAAAAATTTAGTTAGCCTCTCAGTGAATATGTTACCTCCATGCGAGGTAACATTTCATCTCAATAGGATCACATTTGCGATATCACATTGTAATGTACCAGTTTCAGCGCAAGTCCATCGCAAAAGTAATATCGTAATTATTTTGAGTGCCCGGCGAGAGCTAAGGAGGTCACAAATGTGATACCACAAAATGCGAGTTCGCAAAGAGGTGTAATTGTGAGACCCTGGCGGGGAATTAAAGAGATCACAATTCAAATATTCAAATTTAAAAAATTTCAAAACTTCATTTTAAATCTAGGATAACAAGTACCTACCTACAGACAGTTGCTTGTTTTATTAGTTTTTTTTTTCAAAACAAGCTTTAGATTATTATTACATAGAAAATACACACTAATAAGTTTAAAAATCTTGTCTGTAGTCCCATAACCTTGTACATTATTTGATTCTTAGTAGGTACTACCTACTTACCAATCTTCTACTTATTATAGGTGTCGACTAATAATTTAAAAAAATCTTAAGTAATTACGTAATAATTCCACTTCTGTATAACGTAAGCCATAAACAAAACACAATATTATTTTCATTTCAAACAAAACATCAGCGAAATGATTAGATTTAGGGCATATTTGTAAAGAAGAACCTAAAGCATAGTTAATAATCTCGATGAATTATTACACTCGAGCATTTTATTTGCTCCAAATAAATTTGACAACAACCTTGTAACCTGACAACAATTTTACTAGAAACATTGTTTTAAAGTAAAATCACTCCATCTACTGTGTTGTGATTTTATTATACCTACAAGTTTTTTTATGTGGACAGTTAAAGATAAATTTAAAATTGCTTATTTTATTTATAGTATATCGTGACAAAAACTAAAAACATCTTAGCCTTGTTTTTTGATTTAGCTCGCTTTCTGGTAATTTTTGCTGCAGAAACTGAATTTCCATCAGCATTTACGTGACAAAAACATCAGTTTACAGTCTAATAAAATATTCCTGACTCCTCTTTTGAAAAGGACTGCACAGAAAACCATTTCCATCAGTGTGTCCTCATGTTGCACATGCAAACATTCTATTTTAAGAACAACCAGATGAATATTTAAACCGTTCGTGCACCGGCTGCTCTGAACAATTCCCAGTGCTGTACGTGCGCGGCTCCCTGGGGGTTAGCTTGCGACGCCGCCACTGGTGACATCTGGCGGCAGCGCGCGGACCTAAGCCGGCCCGCGGTGCGGCTGTCCGCAGGGACCGACTGCCCGCGACCATTGAATCACAACGGCCGCATGCATATTTAAATACGCCATACACGCACGTCAACTGTAAGAAACAAAAATGCTAGACGCGATGAAAGGATGACGCAAACTGTGGAACATGATTTGTAAATGGTGTAAAAAATAATGAGATTTACTTCTTTTAGTAGCTTTTGGTAATGTTTTAACACTTAGGTTTTATAATTACAATAATTATAGTAATAGAACGAAAGTTCGGCTTCGATACTTAATCCGTAGGCCGATTAGGCTTCTCAGCCGGATATCCGGTTCCGGACGGATTTTTTTATTGTATATTATACTTAACATTTAATCTGATGTGGCCAGCATGTATTTGGTTTTACTTAGACATTCTTAAATTATAATTATTATCCTTATTTCTTTAATTAGCTCCTTATAGATAAAAATTTAACTTTATTACGATTGGGTACACTTTTCCCCTGCCGTTTTTCCCCTGGCAATTTTTCCCCTGCCATTTTTCCCCCGCCATTTTTCCTCTGTCCCATTTTCCCTTGGCCCATTTTCCCCTGGCCCATTTTTCCCTTGCGACATTTTTCCCTTAGTTCATTTTTCCCCTGCCCAATTTTCTCCTGTCTTCCTCCATCCTTGTAATTATCATTATCCTAACCTAACCTAACGATTGTACGACAGTTTTTCTACCCCTTTTTTTCTACTCCATTTTTTCTACTAATTTTTTAAAACTAGAAAATATTCTTGCCTAACATTTTTCTGAACTTAACCCCATCATACTCACCGTACTGTAGAATTCAAATAAAAAATATTGTTTTCTGACAGGATTAAAAAAATAAATAATAATTTTTTCCTCACAGTGAGGAAAAATATCGTACTTCACATGTGGGAGAAGTAAAATGCTGCTCTAACTCGTGTTCTGATTGGTCACGAGCGAAGCGAGGCATTTTACTTCTCCCACTAGTAAAGTAATATACTATTTTTAAATTTGTAGTAGTCGTGGGAAAAAAAATTGAGAAATTAATAGCCAGGGGAAAAATGACTAGGGGAAAAATTGCAGGGAAAAGTGACCTCCAACCCCTTATTACATTATGTCCAGATAATAATATTTACATTTCTTTTAAAATGGTGCCACAAACATTTCAAAAATTGTGTATACGTCTGTTCATCTGTCACATTGATAAAAAGATAAAAAATATTTTTTGTCTATAATCAGTATATCAAATTATATAATCTATTAAAGTTGCGTGCAAAGGTAAAGAAACACCCTGTATAAACTCTGTTCTAAATATCACGCAAAAGAAGTTTATAACTCCAACGTTAACACTAACTATTTAGTAAGTAATAAAGTACATTAAACACAGGCCTTGTCACATAGCCTCACTACATTATCTACGAGTAAAGAGAACACGTCTACATCTTGTAAAGTTTGCAGGGCTGTAGATTAGATATAATAATTATAAATCTCCCTGGCAGAAACTCTTAATAAATTGGACGTGGCCAAGAATAGATAACAGCGGCGAAAGGGCCGACGCCAGCGCCTCCAACGACGTCGGGCGGAACTACAAGCGCAAGGAATTTGTCCAAATATTTTAACAGGCATAGTTGCCACTTTTTGCCGTTGATAAATCATTCTAAATGACGTAATAAAATGCGATGAAGAATGTGTGTGATGGCACTTGACAAGATATCGAGAATTGAGTAGGAAGTTTGTGTGTGCGTAGAATATGCAATATAACGTATCGCAACGTGGCATTCTTCACAAGCTATTGCTTAACTTGTTATTAATAGGGATTCTTTCTCGATGGATATTTGTTGAAGAAATTTGTTCTACAGGCGAGTTATTAATTGGGTGTTAGACTAAACTATTTCACTACATAAATCAGAAGACCAATATTATACGCGACGCGTTCCTCCTTAAACTTAAAACATATTTAATTTTCAAAAGGTATTTCTCATACTTTATTTGGTATTATATTTATCAAGTACCTACTTAACTTTCTGTTAACAACTGTGATTAAAGAAATTGTTGTAGGTATCCACATTTGAAATAATTTTGAACACATGCGAGTATATTTAAATTAATAAAGAACTAAATCATATTACCTTTTAATATGCAACATTTAGTGATAATTACAAACAACATAATACATTAGTTACTTATAATACGTTAAATACTTATATAATTCATTAGTTACGAACTTAATACGTTAGATACAACCATAATAACATCAAAACCTTCCATAATATGCAGGCTATCAACTAATTGACAGATAAAATTGTTGATTTGTTTTAACATATCTGTCTTTGATGATACGATTAAGCTGCTTTTAATATAACGCGAATATATGCGATTTGAGCCCCCTTGGATGGTCAAAGAGACTCGGTTTCACCTCGTCGCTTAGCAACGTCCTCGGTATTACAAATCGCATAATATTCTTGTTATATAAATAGCTACAATCAGTTATTATACCACAAGAGCTTCAAAAATAATCGAAAATACTGCCGACTGATGAGACGTATTTCCATAGAAACAACTCGAGTCTGGAGGTCGAGAGATGTTTTGCGGAAATACGTCGAACCAGGAGGCAAAATTATTTTCTATTATTTTTGATGATCGAGTGAAATACGCATTGGCTATTTCATGAATAAAACAAATTTAACAATTTTAAATAACACAATTTTATTTATTAGCATAAATTCATTTTAAAAAATTTGAAATTTGGTAAAAAAAATAAAGAAACATTTATTTTTGTTTGTTTTGTCATGGTTACGGTGAATATACACAATGTCAATATTAAAAAATATGCACTGGAATAGTGTTGTTTATATAGATAGTTTTTATGGATTTTGTGAAAAATAGTGCATTTTAATTGGTTAAAATATGATGAGGGAAATAGTCTTATTTATTTTCCGGTAATTTTGAAATAGTTTTTCTACTCACTACTCACTACTACTAAGTTTTATTTTTAAATATTGGCGGTTTTCGGTGGTCTTCACTAATTATAATTCCGGGAAGTAATACTTTAAAAACTAAATTATATTATTTTTAAGATGATTTTACTCTGAAATGTCTAGAAAAGCCAGTGTTCTTTGCATTTTTCCTGATTGACTACACTGGGAAATTGAAATTTCCGATTGTCAATTGCGTGTTTAATATGTCATTTCCTAGGTGATGAGTACAAAAACTAGTTTACTGCACTGCAAATCTTGTAATCTATAGTGCAAAACTAAATTCGTATTCTAATATCTCAGGCTGAGATTCTCAGCAATTTGACGTTAAACCAAAACTAATTTCGCAGCAGAAGACGTTCTATTACTAAATAAATCACTATAACAATATTACGAAAGTCATTGCCAATAATCTGCTGACGAATAAGAATTAAATTCACCACGACTCCGATTCCAATATGCAGCAACTGCAGATATTCTAGTTCTGCTGGCGAACGTTCGTAAATCGGAAGTAGGTAAAGTCTACAGTAGGCCATCAAGGATTAGCGCAATGTATAAAATTATTGTTAGGAAGGAATATTAAAAACAAGTTTTTTTTATATAATTTGTTACAGAAGAGAGGTATTTCGAAGTTTCGGTATTATTTGCTGATTCGAGTACACTAGTACTGGAACTGATCCTGTTTTAAAATTCATTAATTTTTCATACAGGATTTTATTACTTTCTTTTAGGGAGACAAATATTTGATTGCAAAATGTATTATTACGATTCTTAAATTTAAAATATTTTATTATGTAACACGAACCTGTGTATTTCATTTTGTATTTAATAAATAAAAAATTACGTACATTATTCCGATTAAAGGTGGGAAAACTATCGTATAAGAAACTATCGATAGTTCGATAGAGGTAAGAACAAACTATCGATATATCAATAGTACTATCGATATATCGATATTTAAACGATAGTATCAGTTAAACGATGTTTTTTTGTTATACAATAGTTGTTTCTCATCCGATAGTTTTTGTTTACCAATAGTTATTATGAAACTAATATTGATATCGTTAGGAACACTTAAAGTATGTGTCGAGATCGGTAGAAATATGAAAATTTCATGAAATATGCATTAAATCATCCTTTTATAAACGGTAAACAGTAGTTTTGCTAACCGATAAACTATCTATTTTATATGTAAATAAAATATCGTTTATCTATCGATCTATCAATAGCTTTCCCCCCTCTAATTCCGATTATAACATACTAACAGTCCATTTGCATGTGCATTTTTGTTTATTGATAACTTATTTCTATTCCTTGCTGATACCAAAGGTTTTTTTAATGATTACCTACCTACCTTGGACGATTCACCGATTGGCTCATGGGACTTCATCGTCTCTACACTATTTAAATTGCTCTTAGTACTTACAAAAAGATGAAAAAATAATTTGTAATAAAATTTTGTAAGTGAAAACGCAGCTTTATCGAAATATCAAGACTTCAGCAGAGCAGAGTATTACAGTAATTTCATAGACTTTATGACTTTTTCTCGAAGTAGGAATTATTTTCACTTGGATATTAACCAATATCCTATCCGGGCGAGTAATGGAATCGAACGTGGCACCCGGCATCGACTCTGATTATCCGAATAGCTAAATCCAGATAATATGATATTGCATCTGGCTGAGCGGCCACTGCGGCTAGCGGCTACCAGTGGCGGCGTGTAATATCGTTTGGCTTCGGGTCTAATTGCTTCGTATTATAATACGGTTTAGCTGATGCTATTACATGCTAGGATAACGGCCTGAATTGTTTATTGTATTCGATTCTGATGGCCGATTTGGCTGGTTAGCCTTTATCATCAATAATGTATTACCAATAACCAGCAGATTTCTTTTTATTTCATTTTGTGCTTTGTGTTATTCCATACTGGAAAATGATTATCTGGATTTAATTGCAGAGTGAACACGCTATTGATTGTGATTGTGAGACAAGTAATGCAAATTATGAATTAATAAAAGTAATCATTTATAATCTTATCACACATGTGCATTAATTTTTTCCGGAATTTTTTTTCAGTGCGTTTCAACAACGTATTTATCGGCTCGAGTGGCACATGAGAGTAATTGTTATGCACAACAAAAATTTATTGGATTATGAATAATTAATTAATCACATGTGAGATGTGAGATTATGAGGAGATTATACATTTTCTACTTTTTAATTTCAGTTAAGTTGGTCTAGATTCTAGATACTAATACAATTTTTTTTGGATACCTACATATTTAATAGCACCACTAGTTATTGCCAATTATTGCATTTAAGACAATTTTTTTACCCGACCTATATAATAGGGAAAGTATTGTAATCGTGATTTTTTGACAGTTCGAGATTTTTATGAATCTTCATAATTTAGACCCTACTGAACCCAAAAATCATGATTTTATAATAAGTCGGTCTGTCAGTTTGTCGGTCTGTCTGGATGTTGGATAACTTAAGAACATGTTGGAATTTTGAACTGAACTTTTGTATTTAAGATCTTGAGCCAAAAACTGTTTTCAAGTTCGTTAATGATAATAAATTCAACCAGTAGTTACCAACTTTATAAAAATATTATCGTGTGTGCTAGCAAATTAAAGCTCTCTGAAAAAGAATTCTAGTACAAAAATAAAAATAACATTTAAACTATCGTCAAATTTTTTAAATAAATTATTCAAATTATACCGAGTGTCAATTTGAAGCTCTCGGGGAGATACGTTTAATAAACATATAAAAAAATGACGTTTATGCGATTTTAAATTGTTTCTCAAAAAAATATCCAAATTTTTTCAAGTACCTACCTATAGGTATTATCAAATAGAAGCTCTCTGGGAAAAAATCAAAATATTAAAGCTTCTAGTTGAGGAAGTACCGTGGTGGCCACGGCAGATTTTTTATTATAAAATTAAATATGAAATGTTCAGACAGATAGAACGCCTTACAGCCAGATTGTGTATAAAAAGTGCAAAATCTTAAGGTTGATGGAAATCACGATTTAAATAATTATTTTCCTACGTAGGGCAAGTAATATTTATTTTATATATAAAAACAAGCGACAAATATACCATTTATTCACACATGAACTGCTTACAGCTCAAACCGTCAACTTAACAAGTCCAAAAAAGACAATCGTCAAAATGATTTCTTCATCTGACAACCGATGTCAGTTGAGAATCATCAAGCGCACGATAAAACAGACCTCCACGCTCGCTGTTCAGTGCCGAAGCGAGAAATAATCTCGCAAACTGCGGTGACTTTTTTATTAATGATACATAAATCCGGCGAGAATCCCGCAAGGGGTGTGTCTGGATGAAAGTAAAAATCCAGGAAAACGATCATTGATCACGATGGCTTACTCGCGCGGGACCTCTAACCTGACTCCGGGATACTCCGGACTCCGGACCCTGGACGACGCCAGAGACGGACTTGTTGCGTCGCGACGACGAATTTTTATGAGGGAAATTATTTTTGTGATCGTAAAGTTTTGGATACACATTAGTAACACTTTTACGTGTCTTGAAGAAAGTTAGTTTTATGTTGCTAGGTTTTATGTTTATTTCAACGGTTAATACATTTTTATAGTGATTTGGACATTTGGATGTTATGATGGTTAGATATAATTGGATCTAAACAAAAATATAAAAATGATGGATAACATTATTAGAATATAATTATGATTGTAAGAATATTACAGAAGGAGAAAACACATCATATGGAAACGAGTCATCTTTTTGATTTCAATAACGTCAAAGTCCTTGACCGTGAATGTAATTTACACAAAAAAATATTTTTAGAAATAATTAACATTAGACAAAAAAACTTTAGAACGGATATAGACAACCTCAGTAATGTTTACGCTGATGTTTTGACAATTTTGTAATCTTTGGTTAATTTCTTCTTCTTAGTAACATTTATATAGTTACCTATTTTACATTAACATGTCAGTACCTCACAGTTGAAGTGATTTATCAACATTTTTATATTTGACTAATTCAGTCGTTCAATTGACTGGTTGACTCGTAAGGGACAAGTCCTAAGAGTATTTTACTGTTTCTTAGTTCATTACCAGCTGTTTTTAATAACAATGGCATTAATAGCAGTTTATGTAACATTTAACCAGATTGTATCATGAAAATACTAACGGTATGTTTTATTTTATATTTATTTGTAAAGATATATTATTGTATTTACCTGTTTTTGTGATCTTTCCAGCCTGAATATGATATTACATAATCGAAACGTTGCAGTATAATTTTCGATTAATTGTTTAAACAATCCTAGTCCACTTTCCAACTACTTTACTACATCTTTTATTTATATGGGCTTAAATTATTACACTCCTTTAATACATATTTTCGGGGTATATTACTTTATTAAATCCAACTAAACTTTGAAATGTTTATTTAATCAACAAAATGTTTTTATCACACGTTATTTACGACTGATTTAAGTTTTTGATAATCGGGGATGTGTACTAATACTATTTATTTTATTTTAAAACTTACGATTTTGCGTACTCCGTACCCCTTTTTGTACTCGCAAATGCAACCTAGCATACATTAGTGCTATTATGGTAACTTCTTACCGAAACGATTATTTAATTTTTTAATGACTACCATAACCAGTACAAACTATAATTTTGGCATATCGTTAAAATAATCATTTATGTAACCATTATAACGAATTATGTAAAACTTTTTTGACAGACTAATATAAATAAATAAAATAGTATTAATAATTACGCAAATAGCTCACGTGATCACATTATTTATATTTTACTCGAACAATTTAATAGTATTGTCACTACTTAAACAGAAAGTAGTAAAATTTATTGTGCTTGATATCGAATTTGATCCGGAATTAAATTTAAAAATAGTAATGATCATTTCGCATTTTATGACAACAGATTTGGACACGACTTATTAAACACGTTCAAAATTATAATTAGTAAACATAAATGAAATTTATTTTACAAATTTATAACATTATGGCAAAGAAGGCAAAATAAATCTTATCTACCCACGTTTAGAAATAGCTTTGCGAATATTTGTGCTTTTAAGAGCATTGAAAAACGAGTAATTTTTGTGAGGATCTCAATCTAATACTGTTATACGTATGATGTTGAATTTTTGTATGTAGATTAAGGAAAAATACTAAAAGTGCGGAATCTTCAAAATCTTTAATTAATGTAATTAGTTTGGCTTTAATAATTATGCGAAATTCGGCGAAAATTGTACAAGTTTAGATATAATTTATGGCAACTCTGTTGATAAAATTATAGTTTTATTGTTTTTACGCCCTTTTTACATCTATGTTCTACTCAGTTAATCTTTAAACTCAATGATAACTTTTATAGTTCATTCATGAGATCCTCACGAAATTCTAGTGTTTAATTTCTTTTTATCTCTAATTGTTGTCGGAACAATATATAGTTTGAATTTTTCAATTCAACAATGCTTTGTCGTTACTAATGTAAAGTTTCAGATTTTTATTTTGAGCAATATAGCCAGAATCGTGAATTCTGATTCTTATTGCACTCAAGAAGCATAGCCCCTTAAGCCGAACTGAAAACTATCAGGTTTGTTTTAAATATTCATAAAATTGCAGCTTCTACACCTAATGCACAGATAATTACACGAGTATCTATTATTCAACAAAACATTTTTGATATACAAATTTATTAATTGAGAGCAGTAATTTGGCAATACATATGACCACAATAGTTGAATTGTTGAATCACAATAAACTCTCAATCAAAAATATTAATAAATAACATTTTCAGTCTTTAATGGTCATAGCTAATTATAGAAATTATAAAATTATATTGTTTACGATACATCTTACGAGACACGGTAACGGTAGTAACCAAAATAAATCTAGAATGCAAACCATGCGGATAGAATAAAACAGTGAAAGCCAACCCTGAGTAATTATACAACAATCGAATATCGAATACCACGTCCTCGAATTCACGTACGACATCGGAACGTGCAAACAGCCCGAAAAGGGATCTCGTTCTCGAAACATTAAGAAAAAAACTAGTCTTGTTGAAGGGCGTGTGATACGTGCAAATAAGTGCACAAGGGGTGGACCATGAAAACTACACCAACACTAACATCACAAGTAGAACTCGTGGTAATTGGAGACGAGGGCTAGAGGGCGCAGACATCGAAAGGTTAGCGAGGAATTCCCAGTTAGCGTAGTTTTGTTATCACAGTGATCTGACTAATCCGAGCTGAGTTCTTTCAGGCTGGGGCGCAGGCGTCGCGGCTGATGAAGTCCTGTAATGGCCCCTAAGACATTTATCTCGCTCGGCCAGCGGCGACCGGCGAGCGCTGCCCGGAGGAACGCGCTCCGGCGCTCCGGGGCTCGACCCACCTTATCAACCCGACCATTATTTCCTTCGTTGTTTCAATTGTGCCCGGAAAAACATGTTACGTTTCTCCAAAATTAAATTAAACCTGGATTCGTTTTATTCCGAAATTGCAACAGGACATATTTTAGTATAAATAATATTGCATTTATTTGTATCTTACTAACAAGTAATCAAAATTTTGTTTCAAAAAGAAAGAAATACGTATAATTTATTATTTCTAATTTCTTGCCGTGTATGTCTGATACTTTTGCTTCAATTTTAGTGAAACAATACAATACAATACGAATTACGAGAAAATATACCATTGTTTCACTCTTTATTCAAAACGTTGAAAATATCCGAAACGTGTAAAATTGTAATGTGCCAAAGGTTTTATTATGTTAACTTTATGCAGTTATAGCGAAATAAGAATAAACGTTACATCAGTTACGACGAGGTTGATTTGCAACGTATCTAGAACATAACTGTGTGAAAATAAGTTTCAAAAGTAATTCAATTTAATTTCATAATAGATGGTAATTTGTTGTGATAATAAGGAAAGATGTTACGTTACTGTGAGGTTATTCTTTAACACCGACACAATTAATATTATTAATTAAGTAAAAAGTTACATTTCTGGCATTTTTTAATAGCACGTTAGCTACATACATTTATGACAACGTGTCTGGGACGTAACAGTATGAAAGCTTAAAAAACATTTAAAAGATGTTTAAAAAAACTGTTAATTTATTGTGATAACAAGGATGATTTTATGTAACGATACTGCGAGCTTATTCTTTAACACCGATACAATTTAACATCTTATGTCGCTAACATAAATATGTCACAAAAGTTACATTTTTGGTACATTTTCATAACACGTTAGCTACAAATACTGACGACAAGGTTGACTTGTAATAGTGCCTGGTTCGTAACAGTGCGAAAGTTCAAAAAACGATTCTCTTGGCAAGATTAAAAAGAAGTTTAAAAAATAGTTTCAAAAATAATTAAATTTAATTTCGTAGAGATGTTAAGTGAACAAGAAAGGTTTTATGTTACGGCAGTAGATATATCTTCATATGCGTTCATTTCATAATTTACTAATAACTTGATTTAGACACAATTTCGAGAACAACATTTCTATAATAATATGCTTAGATCGAATTTGAATATACAAAAGAAAGGAATACAATACAAAATGTTATTATCTTTCAATGTAAAATGAAAGAATTTATTTAGCTAGTATAATGTTACTAAATTTCGTTTCTTAAAGCAAACATTACTACTATCACACGCTAGGTGTACTGGTACCTTAAATGAATTAAACCAGGGTTTTTCGCAAAAATAAGTTTTGTTGCCATGTTCCATAGTTTCTTTGACAGTTATTTCTTTTATTGGTAAAATGTGATTAACTGAAGTGCAATTCCTTGCACCACACTACCTTACTAATAAGTGCAGCAACTGACAGGTGTTAACATTTGTCCTCGCCACTATCAGTTCGAGGGTGCCGTAGCGTCTGGTTAGCAACTCCATCGCTATCTTCACCACGTCCCTAAAACTTCCAGTTCCAAGTTTTACTGTTCGCAGGAAACGATACGGCCATATAATGAGGATAATTGCTATTGCTATATCTCCGAATGGGGAACAGAAGTAAAACGACTTTATCAAGACGAGGAGTGGAGTCTGAATTAATGTAATGATTCGTATCTGCAGGAAAAAACGATCAACTAAACGTGCAAAAACTTTCCCGCTGCTGGGAAAGAAGAAACATAATTATTTCCCGACATTACATCAACGAATCTCAAATCTGGAGATCTGAAGACTTGGGCCTGGGGTCTGGAACTGGCTTTCACGCTTCGCGCTGTTGCACTGATACGATCGTTTTATTTTTATTGTTATTATTTTGATAAGTAGATTGGGAAAAGGAAAAACCTTACTACGAGTAGATTCAGTGCGTACTTTTCTAGAGTTGAGAATCTACCAAAGAAACTTTTATCGCGTTTTTACTAATAATAGTAAAAATGTAATAATTACTAAACGTGGGTAATGAAAGAAATGTAATGTATTTGTGATTATATAAATTGTTGAATTAAAATAGTTATTTGTCTAACTATAGAGGAAAGCGCTGCTTTGTCCCACTCGAGCTTGAAGTTTGTGTCACGAGCGAAGCGAGTGAGGCAATCGAGCGAGAGTAAAAAAAGAACTTTTCTCTCATTAGACACTAAATATTTTTTTCACAATTTATTTAAACATATTGTAAATGTAGAAGGAACACAAAACTATAGAAGTTAGGTTATAACTGGCATCTGTCAGACTGACGTTTAAAAACAATGAAATGTTTCGCTGCAGGAAATATGACAAATTAAATTTAAGTAGTAAATTTGTGAAATTGTAGGAAAAGAAAGTACCTATAAAAAATAATAATTGTAATATAATAGTTTACAGTAAATCACTATAAATTCAGAATTTTCAGGGGTAATACCATAAGAGATAATTTTTTGAGAATTGTTTTATCTCGTTTTATCGTTTCCACGGCAAATTATTTCTAACAATTTCACGACATAAAACATCATCTATCAATTTCCCGAAACGAAGTTGAGGGGAATTGTCAGATGATGTTTTGTGCAGTGAAATTGCAATAAGTTGCCGTGGAATAGACAAAAATTTAAAAAAAAAATTATTATCTCGAATGGTATTTAGGAAGAATATTTTTCTTGTTAAAAATACTACCAAAACGACTCATTTTGCTAAACATTTTTGACGTTTCATGTGACAAATTAATTAATTTTTTGTTACTAACTTAACAAAATAAAACCTAATCTACAAAATTATGTTGTCAAATACATCATTTTACATTTTCAATTCTATTGGTTGCATTACGTCATTTGACGTCATCATTACGCAATATGATTGGTTAAACCATCTGTCAAAAAATAAAATACATAATAAATTTACTTACAATTTACTTACTTTCCTCACTATTTCGCCAGATGAAAATTGCCTTTTCTTCACATGTCGCGAAAAAATTAAATTATCCGTGGCACTATTAAATAAAGTTAATCTGAAAATACAAAACCAGTTCCAATAATATAGGGCATTTCGTCTGAAATTCATAAAGGTAGGAATATTGATTAACATTTATTACTTATCTTTTTCTAAATGTATTTTTTTATCTTTGTAATATTAAATTTATTCTTATTTTATCATTATTATGTACATTACAAATCAAGTTCATGTAGTTAAAATTTATTTTTGTGATTAAATTGCATTGGCCGAAACTTACCACAATGATAAATTTTAAAAATTCTTATGGTTAATTTATAAAATTCGTTCTGCTTCTGTTTTACTAGTCTGCGGTAAAATTTCGATTAACGTACATATTATGTTACATTACGGAATATCTATGGTAGTAATTTGTGGTTTGTGGCACTAGTTTGCAGTTATTTATGTAAATATTAACTAGCGCAATATGTTCTCACATAATTTATTTTCATACAGGAATGTAACTACCTATTGATAACTTTATAATACCGGTAATTTGTGTAAAACACTAATCTCATTATTGTGCGAGAACCATATATTGATAAGTTAGTCATATTATAGTTATTAGGTAAAGTGCCTTTTGTAAACTATCAGATTTGTAACAATGAGAATAATAATAATGGTGGTAACGCACTTCACAGTTCATTTCAGAACCCACCAGACAGAGTACAGTCACAGACAGCTGTTTCGATCTTTTAGATCTCGTCAGTGTGACTCAGCTCAGTTTCTGTACGACACCAAGGTAGCAAGGTAGGTTATCCGCCTACGCGTTGGCAAGTCGCACGGGGAAACATCAAGAAACTACTAGTACTATCTGTTATTTCTCTCAATTAATAAGAATAATAATTATCCGTATATTAAATGGGTGAGTAGCCTCACATATTAAGTAATCGGTAGATTCATACCAGCCGTCAAATTACGGATTCTCATAATATTGTTAGTGGAGATATTTTTTGCCGTTAAACTTAAGTATATATCTGACTGGATTGTAGTTGTAACGCAGGTACTTATTTGAATTTTTGAATTAACTTGTGATGGAAGTATTTCGCATGAACGAATTAGTAAAGAAAAGTAAACAAATCCGCAAAATTTCGCGGAAACCATTCGACGAATCCGGGCATTCAAGCCAGACGTAGCAGTGCACAGGTTAGTTTCACCAGTTGGGACTGAAAGTTGCTTGTTTTCAAAGTTTCTACATCATTCGTAATTTTTAAGTGTACTTAGGCTTGTTGATTCGTTCCATTTACCAGTTATTTGCATTTGTAAAAGTTTTAGAGCACGGTCTAGTGGTTTTATATTCGTCTGCGAGCAATATAATATTGAACAATTTTTTAGTTAGTACAACTTTAAGAGTACTAACTATACTACTTGTAGAAATTATTAAATTGCTATTGAAATCTGAATTAATTCATGCACGAAATAAAAATTACGCATTGGTACTGTACGACACAACAAGTTGGAAAATTTATTTGTATTTAGTTCTATGTTCAGATGCGAAATTAGTTGTTGCAGAAATTAAATTTATTTTTTAAATGTTTTGAAAAAAATGTGTGCAGACAGAGACAACGTATAGGTAATCCTGAGATTTAGCTGCTGTTGTTGTTGTTGTAGTATCTGTTACATTGGAAGTAGGACCTTTAAGGTGGTTGGCTTCTAGCCGTTAAAATGGTGAAAAGTATGTTTAGTTTTCCCATTAAAATTGAAGTAAGAATTGCAATTTTCGAATTAACTAAGATATTTTTTAAAAGTTTAAGGATTCTTCCTCTTTGCTCTAATGCCAGTTTTTTTAGTTTTTTCTTCAATTTTTTTATGTGCATTGCTAAACATGTCCAATTTTGTGAATATTTCATGTGTATTTGAATACAAACCTACATAAAAATTCAAAAAAGTGGTATTAGAGCAAAAAGAGGTCAACTTCAAGCTTTTCGAAAACGTCTTATTTGTTTAAAAAATCTTATTGTTTAAACCAATTTTATGAGGAAAACTGCATTTTGTTTTTCGCTTTTTTGACGGCTGGTGTTGATCCATTTGAAATTTAATTTTCTAGAATACAAAATTCAAAAAGTGTTCCTTTTATTTATTCAGATATATAATTTAAATCTTTGTTCATTAAAGAAATACAGAGCGTTCAGCAAAACCTATAATTTGACTGCGCAACCGCCTTAAAATCTTAGCTTTTATAATTTTTATATTATTTCTGTTAAAGTAAAACAGAAACATACTGTAATAAATTTTTGGTTGAGTTTAGTCATCATGTAAACTTGCGTTGTTGCGTTAGGTAATTAATACAAAATACATACATGTAATGTATGTGTTTGGAAAGACAAACAACATCTCAAATTCTCAAATGAAACATTTCGTAAACGTTAAGGCTATACACTTGCAATGAATTTCAGAGCAAAATAGAGTGCTACAATATTTAATATTGTGACTTTGGTTTGAAATCTATGAACTCATATTTGAAACATAAGTTTATTAAGACTGTCCCTAGGGTGCCACATGACGATTTTTTTGAAATACCTAATAGTCTGCTGGTAATTAATTAGTGAAAACCGGTGAAATCAATCAAAGTCGTCAATTTTAAAATATTTTAAAACTTATTGTTTACTTATAAGTTAAAAAAAATCTTCTTGTGGCACTCTTCAGAACATCGCAAGAAATCGGATATATCAAACAAAATTCAATTGTATGCATTAATAAAGTAAGAATCTTGAATATTAAAATGCAACATTTAACTCTTATTTTTTCTAATTGTTGTGTATGATTTTTTCGATTAAATACTGTTTCGTCATTACTTATGTTAAATTTTAGATTTTTATTTTGAACAATAAAGCACGAATTGATGAAATTATGATACAGTGACTGCCACCCCGAAAGTTCGCGGGTTCCAGAATTTTTTCGTTTTTTGGCAACGTCTTTAATTCCGTATTAGTTTGCAATTTTTTTATAAATTCTTAATGCAACAAGTATTACTTTTGAATCTAATTATTTATTACTCAAACGGCATAAGTTAAAATTAATAAAATATTATAAAAATCTATAGAAACTCAGAATTATAAATTAAATATTTTAACATAATTTTTGTTGAAAATGTTATCATTTCTAATATACAAAGTGTTCTATTAGAAAACAAAATTTCGGTTCACCATTACTATTTTCATCTTCGCACCATTATATAAATTAGTTTATTTTTATTATGGATAGTTGACAACCAAAAGTTTGATTTACATATTTTCAGAGATCAAATAATTTATTCTATTTCAATGGATTACGGTAGACCACTTTTTGCATGATATAAATTTTAAAATAGAAATATGACATTGCAGGAATATTTTATTAGCTATTACGCGTGCAATATTTTGTATTATCCCAACTATTTGTTACAAAGAATCCCAATTTATGTTGTGTATTTGTGTGCAGTATTGCAGTGAGCACAACAATGTCATGTCTTCTTAGACAAAGTGAGCGAAACTTAAACTAAGACTTGGGAAGTATCTTGATATATGTGCTGTATTCTGATCCGAAAATATATTCCGATGGTTCTAGGTAAATACAACTTGTCAAAGGGTTGCAATGCTAAGAAACGAATTCAGGAATTCGCTGGAAAAATTCGAAACGAAAATGTTGAATTTAAATTGTTCTGAATTCAGCTGATTCTGCGGGAAATACATGCAGTACTGAACAAAGTATTGAATATATTTGGAATATTTTATGTGATTATTCGATTCGTGTGGTATTGGCTTATCTTGACGAAGTTTTATGTCTCATTCTTTTAGTTATTTCAAAATATTATCATTCGGAATAATTTTGAATTAGTTTATTACATTTTTCTAAAAAAGGAATTACAATACTTTACAATACAAGATTTTTTAGGTTAACACACATGTGTGTAAAAAATCTTGTAGCTGAAGATGGCAAGAGTGCTCTCCCCGAAAGGTCCAATACATTAAGAATTAACTAATTTTACATGGATTCCTGAACCCTTTATCATTCCTTCAAGAATTTACATAATCTACATACGTTAAGGGTACATACAGATCAAAAAAAAATATAAAAAATATTAAATGCATTTTTAATATTTAATTAGTATGCGAATCCAGTGGTATTGGACCTTTTTAGTTCGTAATCAGCATATCAAACTATACCCTTAACGTACCTACCCACTTGACATGAATCGTCCATGGGATGTTTGAAAATATCTTATTCTGTAATTTAAGCGATATTACGTAAGCCTATCCTAGCCACATCCCAAGTACGATTAAAAATTACATATTCAATACAAACATCTCGGAGAATTACATGGGATGCATAATTAGGATATTATTACCAAATTACTAACATTGGGATGTTACATAGATAATGTTACGGGCGGACATTAGCAATCGCTAGGATATTATTAGGATGTTAATGGGCGAATATAGCAAGTAACAAGCCGGGATGTTCACATTCTTGAAATGTTCTGGGGATTTTGTTTTGTCAAGTGGGTATGTTCTCAAAATTATGATAACGAAATATGCAACAATTTACCATTTGATACAAATGAAACTCGTGTTACGGTATACTACTCGGTATACGAGTACTATGGCAATGATAGCACAAAATGAAACTTCTAGCCTAGCTCCTTTTCCACGCTTGCCGAAGCCGAAACCGCGATTTACGCTCGACAATAGTGAATAGTCTTCTTTCATCTCTGACGTGTGCGATGTGAACGTGAGGAGGCTTGAGGAGTGCGAGAATTGAGAGGCACTGAGAATGCATAGGAAGAAAGAATAGTGAAATGTAAGGTGAAGGTGCACAGGTGAATCGATAAGCTGTGTGGAGGAAAGGTGTCATGGCTGCTAGATCACAACTGTGACAAATAAAAAAATCTGCTGTGTCCACCGCAGTACTTCCTCGATTATATAATGCTGCAATTATGTGCAGTTCTATAAGTTTTACAGATTTGTAAATCTGTAAATATTGAACAAAATCACATCAATGTTTGTTGACATGTACACAAATGTTCATTATGATTATAAATTTCATTGCGATTTTGTTTAATATTTACAGTTTTATAAATCTGTAGCAACTACAGATTTTCACAGAATTGCAGCATAAGTTACTTTCGTAACGCCTTTAATTTTATGCTTTATTCAGCAAATGATAAATAAATTTACCTTTTTTCCCAAACTATTTAAGTTGATACCAACTTCGGCATAATTTAAATAACATGTGAAAAAATCTGATGTGGTCAGCACAAGACCTTCCGCCATACTCTACCCACTCTTATTAGTTTTTACTATAAGTACTCACAAATAGTAGGTATATGATTTCATTTTATGTAAACTGTAGAAGAAAATATAAACGATGTCACTATTTTGACACTGTCACTGTCATAATCAATTTAAATTTACGTAGTAACAATAAATGTTAAACGATCATGGACCAGAAGATATTGAATACTGAAGTTTCATACTGACAGACCGACTTTTTTTAAATTATGTTTTTTGGGTTCAGTAGAGTCTAAAACGTGAAGATTAACCAAAATCTCGAACTGTCAAAAAATCACGATTACAATACCTACTTCCCTCTATTACATAAATCGGGGAAGTAAAAATCTAATGTGGTACAGGAAACTCTTAGTTTTAATATTATTTTACCAACCTTTTCTAATTATCCCTGAGGAAGGCACTAGAGTGTGCCGAAACGTCGGTATATTCGAAAAACAAAATAAATTTTTTTAAGACTGCATTCCTGATGAAATAAATTTCCTTACATTTTCCTGTTTCCGAAATATTTCCTAAAACACTAAATGGACCACCCAGTATATGCCATACATCTTTTAAATATGCAAGTAAATAATCTGGAAGCAAACCTAACCTCTCATTTCACCATGACGCATTTCACCTCCTCTGCTTCCCTTGGCACCCAGGGTGTTTCCAACGATCACCCCCGGTGCCCCGGACGGTGATAAACTGAGTTAAAAAATTAAATAAATTTACCTTTTTTCCCAAACTATTTAAGTTGGTACCAACTTTGGCATAATTTAAAAAACATTTGAAAAAATCTGATGTGGTCGGCACAAGATCACCCGCTATACTCTACCCACTCTTTTTAGATTTTACTATACTATAAGTACTCACAAATGTATGATTTCATTTTATGTCTGTAGAAGAAGATATAAACGATGTGTCACTATTTTGACACTTTCACTGTCATAATCAAATTAAATTTACGTAAGAATGCTTAGGTGTTCCTTATTCTTATTCTGCCAGCATAAACCGACTCAAATTTTTAACTTTATGAAATTCCTCATTCTTATTCTTATATTTTTGAGCATAAATTCACCTATAAAAATAAAAATAATAATGAAGAAAAAACTAAAAAATACTGACATTAGGCAAAAAAGGAGTAAACTTCAAGTAATTAAAAATGTCTTAGTTATTTCGGAAATTTCAATTCATACTTCAATTTTTAAGGGAAAATGAAAAATAAAATTTTCACTATTTCAATGTATATTAGTCACCTACATTAAGAGACCCGTCTACCACCTAAAATCCAGCATAAAATGTACAAACGTAGCTAGTGTTTTGTGGCCAGTACAATAATGGTAAAATTTTATTTCAACAAGGATTTAACAGAGAAAGAATGGATCTACAAATGTGCCTTTTTGAAATGTTGATATAAAAATTCCAAAAAAATCAAAAAGATCCTATTTTATGCATGCTTTATTATATCTCATGATACAAATTAATTTTTAATATTTTAAAAAGGCACATCTGTAAATCCATTCTTTCTCTATTAAATGTTTATAAAAACATTATCCTGGAGTCAGTAATAATCTGACAGTTTACTCGCACTTTTACAGTATTTTTCAACTTAAAAATGACATTGCATAGCTAGAATGCGGCAAAGTACGAGTTTCGGGCTTGTTTCAAGCACCAAGAGTATTCTAGGAATATAAATAATTCCATACATCTTTTAAATATACAAGTAAATAATCTGGAAGCAAACCTAACCTCTCATTTCACCATCATGACGCATTTCACCTCCTCTGCTTCCCTTGGCACCCAGGGTGTTTCCATCAGAGTGCGGATCACCCCCGGAGCCCCGGACGGTGATAAACTGAGGTAATCACGGTCTCATCAGCAATGAAAGCCCGATGTGAGCTCACGGACAACGCTCTATTATCGTCATTACCTGTGTCCGTCTGCCTCTGCCGTCGAGGACAAGGATTACGTTACGTATTATAGACGACTTTGCTTATGCATGGTAGTATAGCAATATATCGCATGACTTGTAGGGTAGGTATATGAAGAGAATTATTATTAAATAAGTATGGTAGTTTAAGTAAGCATTATGACTTTTTTGGTAACGTTGTGGAAGAAATATTTAGGGAAATATACCGGATCTCTACTTGAAACCTGTTAGGAAAATTAATGTTATTTTTTAAATTATGCTATAGTTAGGGAGGGGACACCGAGGCTGGTTGTTACGGAGGTTGTTACAGGGCACATTACAGATAAATCAAAAAAAATCTGACGTGGACACCACATGACTTCCTTGTACGCCTATTAAACTGTTCATACTTTTCTTAATAACTAAAATGTAGAATTATATTATACAAATATATTAATATATAAGTACCTACTACTACTACTGCTACTATACTCACAAATATATCTTAGTCATTTTATTTAAACTGCAGATTGCAGAAGAAGATATAAACGATATTTTACTATTGTTACTGTCATGTCCAAGTCATGTCATAATCATTTAAATTCTACGTAGTAACAAATGTTAATCGATCATGGACTACAAGATACCGAAATACTAAATTATAAATATATACTTTAATTATTCTTAAATGATAGCAGATACAAAACTATTTATAAAATACCGATTGTAGGTAATAATCACATAATCTTTCATTTAAAATAAAAAAAATCTGACGTGGCCGTTACAATACCTCTCGCCTTGACATTGAAGTATTATTATTTAACCTCGTATTGAACCAAATATTAAGCTTTAATTTAAATAAAGTACAACAACACCGTATAACATTTGATATAATCTCGGATATAATAATATGAAATAATCATACATTATATTATTTTAAAATGCATAATGGACTTATAATAATTATGTAGGTAAATAAATTATATATTTCACAAATTTAATCAGCTCTTAGTTTACCTAATATATTATTTTATTTTATAAATACCATATTTACATAATACTATGTCCATTTAATATCTATACTATATCCAACATTTCAAAATTCTACACCACACTCTACACATGCCCTACACCACAGAGAAACCTCCTTGCCACAGACATCTGTTTATCTGTCACATCGACAATTTTATTTTTGTTTTAAATTTTATTTCTATTTCGGGATTCACAAATCGTGGTAGGTAAAATTATATATTTAAAAAAATTATATTTCTTTATTTGTTAAAGATATAGAAACAAGTAAGATTAAATATTGTACAATGTAATTTCTTCTTTTATGTGTGGTATGTCAAATTATAACAATCGCATTATTTTATACAATTTTTGCAAAAAATGTTATAGTGCTACAAGAAAAATACCATTTCCGGTTAGTGGATTTTTACCAAAATCTTTTCAGCTCTTCATTAACACATATAAATGTATAATGCAAAATATTAGAATTTTATGTTCAGTAGAATTTGAGATAATGAACCGGGACGAAAGGCTATAGTAGGCGCACATACAGACTTTCATACATACACACAGACACACACACACACAGACATCATCGTGAAAATAGTCAAAATAGGTTCTAAAGGTGCTAAAACGTGCTTATTGACAAAAATCTCGACATCGAATTTTTTCACGATCCCTATACCTCTCTAGGCGAGAGGTAAAAATTATCTTAAATTAAATATTTGAAAAAAGTACTACTTTCGGTTTATAGATTGAAAGCAAAAATAGGAGGTGCACAACTAGATGCTATAACAGTCCTAAATACAAAATTTCAACTTTCTACGTCTAACCGTATTTGAGTTATGCGACACACATACGTCCGTACGTACGTCCGTTCAGACGTCACGACGAAACTAGTCATAATGGATTCAGAATAGGTCAAAACGGATATTTCCATCAAAATCTGAAAACCGAAATTTTTCACGATTACAATATTTCCTTATTACTCCGTACAAGGAAGTAAAAATTAGATATGTCGCCTGCCCCTTTTCACAAACACAGTAACTGTTGTTAACCACATTCGTAGTAAAATTCGATTTTGTAAAAAATGTTTGCCTTTTGAATCTTACCTGAGATTTATAAATTTTTAATAGTATTATCTTATTATCCCTAGCTATAAAAAATAAATAATAAAAAATCTGACGTGGCCATCACACAACCTTCCGCCATATCTAGACTTTAAACAGAAATGTATACGTACAATCCGGTGCCCATTTAAAATATACAAATAAAAATCTCAAATATACAAACACAGAAATTTACATCACCTGAATAAAAAGATTAATTCACAGGAAAACTCTGCTGTGTTGAAGCCATCCTCCGTTCAATTACTACATTTAATATCTTACTTTAGGACTTATATAGCGCTAGTATGCGAGTATGCCAACTTGTCACCCGTCTCACCTGTCAATATTTTTTACGCAGAAACAAAAATCAACCGATCATGGATTACAAGATATCAACGTTTTATTTGATAAATTTATTTTTTAAATTTTACTGCAGTTCTTTAATGCTACCATATAAAGACAATTTTTTTATAACGTAAGTTGCAAAGAACTTTTCCTCTTATTCTCATTACAAATAAATACTATATTTTTCCAAATTTATATACAATTTTGACAATTAACCTTTTCAATCTTCAAAAAATATCACTTCCGATGAAGATATTTGTACCAAAATCTAGGGAGCTCTTCCAATTTATATACAAATGTTAAATACCAAATATCAAAATTTTCGGGTAATTCGTATTTGAGTTATGCAACTAACACCCCTTGACCATACACACACACACACACACACACACATACACACACACACACACATACACACAGACATCATCGTGAAACTATCAAAAATGAGTTGTAAGGACCCTAATTCGTGCTCATCCACTAAAAATTCACCACCCGATTTTTTGCATGATTCCAATACCTTCCTTTACAGGTAAGCGGAAGGTAAAAAGGATAGGATTTAAAAAACATTTCAGACGAAAGTTGTAAAAAGGTTCTAAGTACAAATGTAAGTTCAACCCTACAATTTATAATATGAATCAATATAATAGAGATGGCAGTTGCGATGCTTTAAGCATGTTATACGAATGTCTAATAAAAATATCTTTTTTGTCGGCGATGAATTACAAAGCCGCAAGGGTAAAATTTGCAGATATGACGATATGAGTAAAATAAAATATTCAACATTTTGAAACAAAATAAATCTTGTAGGGATTTGGTTGTCGTAATTTCAACATAGATTTATTTATTATTTTTTAAAGGACGAAACACTTCAGGAACGTAGTCTATTATACTGGAACAATTTATATGATGTGGGTACCTACCTATATTTTAAATTTGGACACTCACAACACTGTTCACACAACGTCCATGCTCTTTGTAGGATTCGAACCCACAACCGTGAGTTTTGGCATGTTATAGACACCGCTCGACTAACGAAGCGAACTAGATTTGTTTAAAATATATTATTTTTATTATAGTTAATAATAAATTAAGTATAGATCTGGATACCTAATAATAAATTCATTAATTGGTTCCCGTACTATAACTACCAAATTTCATCTTTGGAAAATGTACAAAAGAGATTTTGCAAACGATATTTTTATTGTATATTTAATGTTTGGCCAAGTATAGACTATAATGAATTACTCACATTATTTAATTTAGATGCGCTAAATATACGTCGCAAAAAACAACAAATTCTGTTTGTTTATAAACTTGTGAACAATTTTGTGGACGTTCCAGAAATATTAGAGCAATTAAATTTCTATGTACGCCCCTGTAACACTAGAAATTCAACGATGTTTGCTATCTATTATAAATCAAATTTTCATTTGAATTCGCCGTTGAATTATATGTGCAAAGTGTATAATGATTACACAATCCACTCTGATAGTTTTTCAATGTTCAAAAATAAAGTTGAGAAATTATTTTATGTATAAATATAGCTCTTTATTATCTAAATAATTCAAAGATTAATATGTATGTATTAGTGTATTAGTATATCTTTATAGCTTAGCATGTTTATCATTTATGTATGTATGTAAATTTATAGATAGTATTACTCCTGCTGTATATATCTTTATGTATATCTGATTACCTGTATTTCTTTAATTTTGTTATTCTGTAATTGGGAACTCTGTTCCTGTTGAATAATTAAAATAAATAAATAAATAAATAAATAAATAAATAAATAAATAAATAAATAAATAATATACTACACCAAATAATAGGCATTTTTAAATACTTGTTATCTGACAGTAATTTAATTACGTGTATTTGTTACGGCCGGCAATTATGTGGAGTACCCTATTTATCTGTTAATTATAACACTGCTGACATATTAATTTTTGTCAGTTTTGATGTATTACTTGACAAAATTTAATTTGCCAACAATTTCCAATTAAAGTGCAGTAATTAATCAGTCAGTGAACGATGAAATAATGACTACCCTGTGTTGTACAGGAAAAGTATGTGATACACATGTACATTTTTACCTCTCGCTTCATATTCTATAAGAGAGGATGGGTCAAAATTTTCGAGTATGAGTTTTTAGTAGATAAGCACGTTTCAGGGTCTTTAGAATACGACTTTAATATTTTCTCGATGATGTCTGTGTGTGCGTGTGCGTATGTATGTATGGACGTATTAATTATGTAACGATTTTTCAGCCACGATAACTTATAATGTATCAAGCCTTTAATAACCAAATTTCATATTTAAGGTTTTAATAAGGATCTTAACACCGGATAAGATTTTGGTAGAAATCCGCAAACAGGAAGTAGTACTTTTTGAAACTCGATATCGTTTTTCTTAAATAAATTGGTACATTATTTATTTATGACAATTTTTGCGATTAAAAATAAAAGATAATATAATTATTTATGGGTACAGTTAATTTTAAATACAATTTGCTGAATCTGGTAGTATTTAGCAATAAAATAAAGTGCAACTAATAGTCTACTTTTTTGAAGTACCAGTGTTTTGTTGTCCATTGTGTGAAATTTGTTTCTACTCAAAATTTGAATTATTATGACAATGATAGTACAGTTGACATCTTTTGCTTACATCTTGGTTTACATTATCGTTTACATATTACATGAACATGAAACTATTAAAATGTAAATAAAACTATTTATTAGATTAGTAGAATTAGCAGAATTAGGCGAGAGGTCGTGTGCTGGCCACATCAGATTATTTGTTAATTAAGAAGGAATGTGTAGGTATAGAGAAAAGTGTAAAAGTGTGCATAAGTTTAAACGAAGTATACAAATGCTAGCTGTTTGTTGAAGTTAAAAAGGAATTTGGAGCAGAGGAAAACATCCATGCAGTATGAATATATAGCTGCATGGCATCGTACGACTTTTATCTACATTTATCGTTCGTTTCACTCACCATCCCCTCGCCGCACCGTTTCGTCAGCCCCCTGAGCAGCGAGGCAGCCCCCCGCTCCCCCCGAAACGTCCACAAACTGCTTCAGCTCCAATTCCGCGCAATTCTCTTCCCAAACAAGTTTGTAAAATGAAATTTTCCTGCAGGTTGACAAGTCATCTAATCGTAGTGGAAGCCGAGGCAAAGCAAGGATTTCGTGTGTCTCTATCTCTTTCTACATGCGAAACTACAATCCCTTCTCCTTCTTCACGAATGCGCTGTCCTTGTCTTTTTCGTTCCTGTCTTCTTTTTTTCGTTTGGTCTATTAGGAAACCTCCCTTTATTTCTTTCAATTTTCTCTTCATTCTGTCGCGATGTCCCACGGGTAAAGGATTGGGGAGTTTCAATGCCCAGGACCGGTCTGGCCATATGCCCCCGAGTGACGAAAATCGGTATGTTATTTTCGAAAGCAGAGTTCCCCATCCGTTAATGATTTTCTAAGTGATGAAAAAGAACTGCGGTAAAATTGCAAGTGATCGCCTAACCTAACTCATTATCTGTCAACACTGCAATAGAAAATTTCATTTTAAATTAACTTTGAAAATAGCTTTTACTTTTGCGTCTGGGTATATTTTCGGATGCTTCGAAATAAATAATTTGAACAATCTCATTATCGAAAGATTGACATAAATATTGTTTTAACTAATTACATATTTTTAAACAAATTTACTAATACAGATTTATCAACAAAAAACATATGGTGCGGGCATATTCTAATTTTATATTATCTTTTCTGCGGTAAATATCATCCCAGTTAGAGGTTTTTAAACTTAGAAACAAAAGCGTCATATTTAAAAATTTTGAAGTCCCGATATTTAACAAGTTTGCTCTTTTTACTTCCCCGACCTATGTAATATAGAGGGAAATATTGTAATAGTGATTTTTTGACAGTTCGAGATTTTGGTGAATCTTCACGTTTTAGACCATACAGTCTGTCGATCTGTTTGGATGTTGCATAACTTAAAAACGCGTTGGAATTTTGGACTGAAATTTTATATTTTAGATCTTGAACCAAAATCTGACTTCAAGTTCGTTAATAACCTTTATTGAACCAGTGGTACAAACGATCGTCAATTTTATTATACATTATTCAAATTATACCGAGTTTGGTATCAATTTAAAGCTCTCGGGGAGATAAGTTTAGTAAAAAATAGAAATTTTTTTTAAATACAATAATGATAAAAATAATCATAAATTTATAAAATATAAACAAAAACAACATAGCATTATTTTGCGATATTATATAGGTAAAAGTAGATAGTAGGTATCTTTTTTTTATACAAGTTGTCCGACAGTCGAAACAGTGCTAGAAATATTTCGTTTTCTATTAAAATATAGCTAACAGGGACTGTGATTAGGAATCGTAGTTACTCACAACTTCAATGAAAAATAAAATCTTCATTGGTCTTTTTCCATCATTAGCAATCGCTTTGCTTCTTTGCAAAATCCGGAAAGGAAGCGTTGACGGCAACGATTCCTCTTCTGTAATTAGACGCAGTCGCCACAGATTCAGATCCTCCGTCATCTGCAATGCTTCTTGATCATGTCTCTCACCGGATGTTCCTCTGCGGCCATTCGTTATCGTCTTCAAGAACCAAGTCGCAAGTCTGAGATATTGAAATTATAATTGTGACCGGGATGTCCGGTTCTCAATGGTGGTAAGGATTCTTTGATAAAAAGTTGGTTTTCATTTGATGTGGCGAGTTAAAAGTTGCAGTGAATGGTTGACAATTATAGCCTGGAAGAATATTTATTTGATGGTTTATTTTCTAAAACTTAAAATATAATTTATTTAAAAAATTAAGGCATTAAATATTACATGCTATTAAATTGAATATAGGTATGTAATATTATGTAGGTGTATAGATTTTAAAATTTGTAACTTCTCTGGCTAACTGGCATATAATAATTTACTTTTCAATTTGAATCTTCATTATAAAAGTAGCAATGAGTAGAAAATATGTAGAATAGTGAAGTGTAGAGCATACTAAAATATCAATAAATAGGGGTCATGGTGATTTAATACGATTAAAGTAACTATCCCTCGCATGTATGTTTAATATACAAGCAAAGCAATATACAATTAAATTATATATAGTGAATCACAAGTAAGAAAATTAAATAAAATACATTAAAGTTAAAACTCAGGTGTCGTTATCGCCCGAATTCATAAACAATGTATAATATTTCAAATTAATGTTCTTAAGCCGTAAAATAATTAAGGCTATACATACACTTGCTATGAAATTCAGAGCAAAATAGGGTGCTACAATATTGAAGATTTGTGACTGTTTTTGAAATCTATGAACTCATATTTGAAATGTAAGTTTATAAAGACTGTCCCTATGACGATTTTCTTGAAATACCTAATAGTCTGCTGGTAATTAATTAGTGAAAACCGGTGAAATCAATCAATTTCGTCAATTTTAAAATATTTTTTGATTTATTGTTTGAAGTTTTTAAACTTCTTGTGGCACTCTTCAGAACATCGTAAGGAATCGGTTATATCAAACAAAATTCAATTATATGTATGCCATTAGGATTTATTGGTATATGAATACATGTTGCATAGGTATAAATAAATAAAATAACATGGCAGGGTTGCCAAGTTGGTACATATGCATTGATAAAATAAGAATCTTGAATATTAAACTGCAAAAATTAACACTTATTTAATTGTGGTCGCAACAATGTATTGTATGATTTTTTCGATTAAATAATGTTTCTTCATTACTCATGTTAAATTTCAGATTTTTATTTTGAATAATGAAATTGATGAAATTCTGATGCTACTACCGTGGCAAGCATAGCGCCTTAATACATTATATAATTTTGTTTAGTTATTTGTAAAGCACAATAATTATAATCAACTATCGAATTTGCGCGTATCTATGTTATAATGAAATATTTATTGTCAAAACATTTAACTGTACAGACCACAATCATAAAAATTTTTGTTATTTTTATTTTGAAAATTTTACATCATGGAAAATATATCCATAAAATAGATATCCAGAATGAATCAGTAAAATCACGCATATAATATAGGTAGTTTATTAATAAAAAAAATAAATATTACAAAACAAATTGAAAATTAAATAAATAGCTATAATTTCCGAAAACAATCAAATTTTTAATATTTCCATATTTTCTACAGTAATATTGTAAACATATAACAATATTTTGATAATCGTTTATACCTCGCAATTAGTTTTCATAGCATTAATTTGTGAGTGATATCTACAATACCAACTGGCAATGATCACTGTATTAAAATATTAATGTTTTCATTTTATCTGAAACTATTCAGCAGGATTTGTTCCTGATTAGAATGCAAATTCGATAACACAACACAGGTATTATTCCTAGGTAATCATCAACCGTAATGCCAATAGTCCCCTGAAAACGCATTTATCTAAATTTCCCGAATGTCCATACCGATTGCATTGATAGTAATTTTCCTATTTAACAACAATTACGCCACACTTTACCAGCATAACAATAAATACATCATTATCATAATTATATTATCGTAATTTGATTGGCGCTTATCGAATATCTAATATAATTATTAGCAAATTAGTTTATTTTGTACCTATGGTATACTCGTAGCTCAATTTTTGGACTTGTAGAACTGTTGTATACTATTAATTTTCAGCGAGTCAATGATTCTCTATTGAATATGACATTTTCATAATTGCTGTTAAATTATTTTCGGTTTTGTTATCATCAATTTAGAGCAATTTTTTAATTTTAATTCACTACAGCGTTTTAAGTATATAAGTAGTCATTGTCATCAAGGGCGGATTCAGGTGATATTTTCAGGAGGGGTAATTTTGAAAAATGGGAAGGTAAAATAGCGCCATATGCGAAATTTTTTTTACTTCAAGGTCAAATGCCTTTATATGAAATTTCGGATTTGAATAACACTTTTTTGTATGTAAAAATAAATTAAAACTTCATTTTTACTTCCACGTAAGTTAAAATAGTATTAAGTAGAAATTGGAATCGTATTCGATTTTAAGATCTAACTTTAGGATTCTCAGGGAGAGGTAACTACCCCGTTACTCCCCCTTGTATCCGCGCCTGATTGTCATTATAATATATTACGGAATAAGAATAAATTGTCAGAAGAATAGCGTATTAATTATAAATTGCTTTACAATTCGAATTATATACTCTATATTTTTTCGGGATATTCGAGATTTTGATCTGCAATGTGTATTCATTCATAAAGTAGGTACATGCATTCTGTTACGGGTCAATTTAAACATTTAGTATTTTTCTTGCCTCCTTGAGTTACCACCAGAATTACCGCTTGGTAATTTGGATCTTCTAGTCAATTTTCAACTGCGTGAAGGTAATAATTCTTCTTTTGATTAATGCTCAGTAGCAATACCTGCATTTAAAATTTGGCTTACGTTTTACATTATCAAAAATATTTTTATTTTGATATCCGTTTTCAAGACTAATGCTGGGTACGCCACTGCATGGGTCACCAACCTCCTTAAGACGTTATCAAAATATTTCCGGAAAAAATTAATGCACATATGATAATTTTGTCTAGAATTTAATATTTCGGGTAGATGTACCGCATAGAATTTTGATTTGTCAAACTTTCGATCTAGATCTTTAATGTTTCTTGGCAGTTGCTGCGTGACTCGTTTACCTTCGATTGTTTGCTTAATAAATCTGTAACAAAGCGCAATATGATTTTGATGTAATTTTGATGAGTAATCAACATCTTCGAAATTTATTATATTTACTTCTCCCCGCTTCTCCCATACGTATAGATGACTTAAGTTAGTTGTGTACTCGTATATGGATCCTTTGTCTTCACGCATAAGTGCATTATACTGTTCGGTTATTATTATTTATGCTTGAAGATAAATGTGTTATTACAATTGGTGATCCATATACGCAGTTGTATCAAGAAGAATGAGAAAAATTTAAGTATCGCCAGTCAGTGGTTGATCGTCCGTAAGTTCATACGCTCGAGAAAATGTATTCTCGAGTAAAGTTTAAGTTCGATTAATTACGTAAAGAGTCAGTATGATCGTCTGAATCAAATCGGTACAGAGAGGGGTTTACAGAGTAAGCGCCGTTCTTATGAGTTTTGTACACTTACATAATTATGTAGTAATCTATCGAGTCAGTGTGACTCTATCGGATATCGCGTACAGATTGTAAGGTAGTAGTGTTTTGCGTTATATCACTTAATTAGTAATTAGTTAAGGTTTCGTTAATGTAAATATAAAGTAGTAGTGCATATTAAATAAATATATAGTCACGTGTAAATGTGTGTCACATATTTTCATGTATGTTTTGTTAGTTTTGTATAAAACTAACTGGCGCAGTCCTGCAAACCCTGATATCCGTTCGGAAGCCACAAATCAGTTTTTTACCTTCCGCTTACCTGTAAAGGAAGGTATTGGAATCATGCAAAAAATCGGGTTGTGTGTTTTAAGTAGATGAGCACGAATTAGGGTCCTTACAACTCATTTTTGATAGTTTCTCGATGATGTCTGTATGTATGTGTGTGTGTGTGTGTGTGTGTGTGTGTGTGTGTGTGTGTGTGTGTGTGTGTGTGTGTGTGTGTGTGTGTGTGTGTGTGTGTGTGTGTGCGTGTGTGTGTATGTGTGTGGTTCGGGCCGATGCCGGATGTCGCATGACTCAAATACGAATTACCCAAAAAATTTGATATTTGGTATTTTACAATTGTATACGAATAGGAAGAGCTCATTAGATTTTGGTACAAATATCTTCACCGGAAGTAATATTTTTTGAAGATTGAAAAAGATAATTGTCAAAAATTTATATAAATTTGGATAAATATAGTATTTATTTGTAATAAGAATAAGAAGCAAAGTTATTTGCAACTCACGTTATAAAAAAATTGTCTTTATCTGGTAGCATTAAAGAATTGCAGTAAAATTTAAAAAATAAATTTATCAGATAAAACGTTGAAATCTTGTAATCCATGTTCGGTTGATTTTTGTTTCTGCGTAAAAAATATTGACAGGTGAGACGGGTGACAAGTTGACATACCAGCACCATATAAGTCATAAGTCAAATATTAAATGTAGTAATTGAACGGAAGATGGCTTCAACACAGAAGAGTTTTCGTATGAATGAATCTTTTGATTCAGGTGATACTAATTTCTGTTTTTGAATATTTTAGATTTTTATTTGTATATTTTAAATGGGCACCGGATTGTACGTATACATTTCTATTTAAAGTGTAGATATGGCGGAAGGTTGTGTGATGGCCACGTCAGATTTTTAAGAGTATATCTTTGCGTAAAATTTGATGAATTATTAACATTAGTTAACCTGTTCATAACATGCAAACATAAGCAGTAGGTGTAGGTACTATCTCGATTTTATGTTAGTGTGGCACAGATAGGCATAGTGTAGAGCATCATCGTCGCTGCTACTGCTACTGTGCTCTCGTCGCATCGCGTCGGTTCGTCGGTATAATAATAGGATCACAGCCGATTACGTACCCCATCATGGGCTTAGCACGCCAATAAATTCCGTGTGTATGAGTATGGGCCCGTATCTCGCTGATATCCGATCGCGCAACAGCGCACAACTATATTTACTGCGTTGCCACGTCGCCCGCGACCATGTTCCAATTTGCAGCGGAAAATGAACGCTCCCAAATCGGTTTACTGTGTGCTGTGAGTTTACGGATTTAAAATCGCTACTGCGCTTCCAACAATTTTTTACGGGCAATGTGTAGGTAATATCTTTTTATTTCTGGATTTAAGCCGATTAAGTAATAGAAACATCTCATTTATTATGCAGTTCTCTAATGCATTATTTTTTGTATCCTGCAAAGTTCGAAATTATTTGATACTCTTTCGTTTGCTGGTAATTGAATAAAAGTGCTGTGCAACAAGTTTGGAAAAGTGATTTTTTTCTTTATCAATTTAATATTTAACACAGTGGTGCGCAGACTTTTTAAATCGCAAGCCAATAAAAAATTTCATTTTAAAAATCAAAATTTTTGTAATCAAAATTGAAAAATAGGTGGATGGGAATCAAACCAAAACATTTTATTGGACAAATAATAGCAAAAATAATATTTGGTGTATTAATATCATAGAAATAGGTAGGTAACAAAAAAAAACTAACACATATTTTCAAATTTAAATTAAACACCTTTATACTTTTTTCAAAGCTAAATGACTAATGTGTTAGTGGTCGCAAGAAGAAAAATTTAAATTGCCATAATATGTTAATTGGAACTTTTGTTTATTTTTTACAATTTTCATGGAATAAAAAAACGCCGTTATAGCGAATAACGTCAGCACGTACTTACATGCAGGAGGTAAAAAATAATTGATTTTGAAAAATAAAAAAAAATGTCAATGACAGCTAAAAAAATCTGATGTGGCCAGCACAAGACCTCCCTACTCAAGATACCCTAATCTTTTAATTGTATGTATGTATGTATTATGATTTCGGGATTTGAACCTCATTTGGGTTATATCTCAAGAGTGACTTGATGGCACACACACAATATTATACTTTTTGCGCCATTTTCTTGTTTACTTTACTACCGTGTGTTGCCAGTCAACCCGGCGCAAGCCCTTGTTACAGCCTCTAGCCGGTGCCCGATAGCTAGAGGTTGCCAAGTTAATTAGCTCCCAACTTGTAATGGTAACGGGACTAGGTACCGATCCAAATCAAGCCGTGAAAATTTCTTGCCCTGACCGGGATTCAAACCCACGACCTCTGTAACCAGAGCCTAACATTCTAACCACTATGCTATCCCGCTGTGTTAATCTTTTAATTGCAGTTTAATAATAGTATTATATCTATTACTTAAATATATAAAAAAAGTGTAGATGAATCTCTTCGTACAAGTTGGATAGATGGCGCTGTAATCGCGAAGAATGATTATGCGTTCGGACGCTCGTGTATTCAAGCTTGTCGAAAAAAATAAGTTCAGTAAATTCTTCTTATTTTTTAACGAGGAATCTGAATCTGCAATCAAAAATAGGGGTTTCCATTTAAGAAAATTAAGTTGACCTTGTTTTAGCGACAGCGCCATCTAGGACAAAACCAATATTACGGAATTATGGCCCCCTTCTGTACGATTATTGTTTGCCCAGGTTATTTCTGCGGAAAATGTACTGTTTCTGAAATATTTCCTGAAAACTCTTTAAATGGACCACCCTGCATCAATAAGTAAGTGATTGATTATTGTAGTAATTGTCCCTATGTTAATAAATCCTTACCTTGGTATTCTAAATAAGGCGGGAGAGAGTGTGCTGGCCACATCAGATTTTTATTATTTATTATCACAAGCGTTTCAAATCCATCCAGAGAAATTACCACCAGCTCACAATCAGTATTTACTGAATGCCTTTGTGACTTGTAATAAATAAAGATAATAGCAAATAGAGACGTATCAATACACGTATTTCATTGCAAATAAAATCAAACAAAAGCTTGAAGTCAACAAAGTATTTGAGCGAATCCAATTTCAAACTAAAAACAACGTTAGTAACCAGCATCAAATAAAAGTTCAGTACAAACTACAGTACGAAGCACGACATTCCTCATCAGGTCAGTTCACTGGAGCGTCTAGTAACAGCTCAGAGTTCAGAGGGCGGTAAAAACACAAAAGCCACTGTAAACAATGGAAGCCGTGTCGACGCCTCACATGCGGCCATTCCGAAATTAAATACCTAACCTTACAACGTCCTAGAACGCTGGCTAGAACCGTGTCTTGCGCTATTGTTTCGGCTCTCGTTAAGCAAAGAAAAGCCGCAGTCGTCACTGCCGTTACCGATAAAAGAACACGCGAATGCCAACTAACTATTTCAATTGCAAAACTTTTCTAAAAGAAACTCCCAACAGACGAATAAGCAGACTTTTTCAACTCGCACTGCTGATCTGCTCGATTTTTCTGCGTGCTTTGGGAAGATATTTCTGTATATTTATTTGTTTCTTAACAGGACGGACAAAGTAAATACAAAAAATTGATGTTATACAAATGTAGACACTTGTCATTTAAAATAATGATATAGGTAAGGAATATTATTTGAATAGGAGTGATTTACTTTTTAACTTTTCTTTACTTGTTGCACAAAAGGCTAACTAGCCTCTTGTTATTATCTAGAAATCTAGATAATAATGTTTTCTATACCTACCTACTTTATTTTTACCACTGCTTGTTATGATTGCCAAATAAAACGAACTTATTTGCATCCAAGTCAAACAAGATTTTACTGTAGCAATGATTATATCATAATGCAACTTTTAAAAATCTGACGTGGCCATCACACAACCTTCCGCCATATCTAGACTTTAAACAGAAATGTAGGTACGTACAATCCGGTGCCCATTTAAAATATACAAATAAAAATCTAAAATATTCAAACACAGAAATTTGCATCACCTGAATAAAAAGATTCATTCACAGGAAAACTCTGCTGTGTTGAAGCCATCCTCCGTTCAGTTACTACATTTAATATCTTACTTAGGACTTATATAGCGCTAGTATGCCAACTTGTCACCCATCTCACCTGTCAATATTTTTTACGCAGAAACAAAAATCAACCGATCATGGATTACAAGATATCAACGTTTTATTTGATAAATTTATTTTTTAAATTTTACTGCAGTTCTTTAATGCTACCAGATAAAGACAATTTTTGTATAACGTAAGTTGCAAATAACTTTTCCTCTTATTCTTATTACAAATAAATACTATATTTTTCCAAATTTATATACAATTTTGACAATTAACCTTTTCAATCTTCAAAAAATATCACTTCCAATGAAGATATTTGTACCAAAATCTACTGAGCTCTTCCAATTTATATACAAATGTTAAATACCAAATATCAAAATTTTCGGGTAATTCTTATTTGAGTTATGCAACTAACACCCCTTGACCACACACACACACACACACACATACACACAGACATCATCGTGAAACTATCAAAAATGAGTTGTAAGGACCCTAATTCGTGCTCATCCACTAAAAATTCACCACCCGATTTTTTGCATGATTCCAATACCTTCCTTTACAGGTAAGCGGAAGGTAAAAAGGACGATGGTGTTGAAAAACGTCCAACTTTGGCGATGTGTCCCTAATTGGAAAAAAATTGTCGACTCGGTCCACAAAAAGAGCATTGAAATTTGTTCCATTACCTGTGCAGAACTCAAAAAATGAAGTTCCTGCGACGACTTGGCACAAAGTTATGGGCGTTTGAAAAAAGTGTATTTTGTGGTTTTTTCACTCATAAGTCGGAAGTTTTTCGATGAAATTGTTTTTTTTTCACGAATTAAATTTTCTTTCAAAATTTCTAATTTTTAGGCAATTTGAGTTATTCACATGAAATATCCAATTTCATTTTTTAATTTTCTCAATTTCAAATTTCGAAGATTCATGGAAATCTATTGAAAATACGCCGAGTTATGGCGGTTTGAAAATGGTCAAAATATATACTAATTGCAACTAAAAATAATAAATAAATAATAATAATAATAAATATACTTCTATTTGCTTTCAAACAAGATAAAGTTTCACAAAAAATAGGTAAATAAAAAATAGTGGAGGTCCCCATTAGAGATCACTTTACTAACAAATAAAAAAAATACATTCTAGAAAATACCTTTTTAAAGTACAAAAATAAATAACTTGTAGTGTAGGACAGGTTCTAGTAGTATTTTACATTTCGTTTCAGAATGTTGGATCTGCAACCAAAATAACCGCAGTAATGCGGGTGGTGCCTATAAGAACAATAACTAAACTATTTTCTAGGGTAGGTTATTTTCTTTTGTTTATCCAAATTACACATATTTCTTAACATAACTGTCATAAATATAAACTAATAAATATAAATAAGTAAACAAATTGATACTGATGCAACCAGAGTTACTTTCATCTGCGGAAGTCTTGAAGCATGTGAAAGCTGAAGAACTGAGGATTTTATTTTACGACAAAACCCCAAGCTTACTGCGAATGCAAGAATTACGTACAGTTAAAAATATTTTCATGTTTTGTGACTGTCATCGCGGGAGAAAGAAAGGGCAAATGCAAAAGTTCGCGATAAAAGAAAAACAAAAGTGCTCGCACCCTGCAATGCCACCATATCTGACCCTTCTACGAAGGAATCTCCCCCCCCCCCACCACCCGCACAGGTTTGCTTTGTTCTGACAATCGACGTTTGCAATCTGAGTTTGGAAAGTTTGATGGCGTGGGAGGGATGCAGACGTATGCGTTCGTCTCAACTTTTTATCTTGTTTAAAGTCTGAACTGAAGATGATACGCTTTGTTTAACTTATAGATAAAATAGATAATACCAGATATTTTCACTTGCATGGGTTTGGCGAAATTTTTGTCTGTGAATGGTGAGATATTTGAAAATACTATTTTCAGTTGTTATTATTAGTGCGGATTATATGCAGGCAAATATGATCAAAATATGCATGCAATATTCATTGAAATAAGGCCAAAATATGCTCAATCGTGCTCAATATAAATGCACAAAATTAAACAAATTTGCAATTATAAATAATATGCATGAATATGCAGCTATACAAAATAATTTTATTCATTTTTACTAATAGTTTATTTTTAGAAATCTGAAAAATACTACATTTTGTCAACAATACACTTGTGTGCCTACCTACCTTTAAAATAAATGTAAAAACTACTGTAGATGGTACCTATCAAATTTGAATTTTGGGTTAAAAGGTACAAAATATGTAGTTATATGCATTTTTAATAAATATATGTAAACATTTTTGAAATATGCAAAATATGCAAAAAAAAAATCATATAACGCCAGAAATCGGCATAATCGGCATATATTAGTGTATAGACAATGGGCGGCGTCACCTACCTGATATGATTTTGAAAACCTGGTGAAACAAAACTGTAGATATGTACCTACATTATAAAATAAAAATAAAAAGTTTCTGATTCATAAAATGTGCATTATTGCGTTTTGAAATAAGTATAAGTTACGATGAATCACTCTATATTTATTGATGAAAATGATGAATGTTCGACTGGATGTGGAAAATAAATAATCGGTGATGCAGTCAGTTATTTTCTACAAAACCGACAAGATTTGTAACCTGTATGAATTTAAATTAATGCACTTAGTTCAACAGCGTTATAAACTATTTCATATATTATTTTATTACATCTACAAAACTAGAAGACATGTTTAATCATTCACCACTTTCCTCTATTAAAAAACTACTTTTTATTACATAGGTTAATATAATTTAAGTGTAATTGGACTAGATTCCAAACGTTTGATGGTTGATACTTTGATGTTGCTCCTCACAAGTTTAAATAAATGAGTGGCGAAGTCATCCATGATCCATGTAAAGATATGTGGGTCGAGTGGTGAAAGAAGCTCTTAATCCTATTAGTTGAACCATATTTGATGCAGAAAAAGGCAGGACGTACGAGCTATCCATCTATAAAGCGTATGATTCAAGTGCATCTAGCATCTCGTGTGTAATTTTAGTGATTGGAACGCGGCATTATGTGTAATCCTCATAACAGGCGCCGTTAAAGCACAAACTTTCTGGCAGCAAGCTAAAGCAGAGGCCGCTTGTTTGTATCTCGAATCTCGCCTTGATTATAGCGCAGTACACATTACATCACCGCATGGTGTACGCTTCTCTGTAAATCCTACTGCTTCAAATCAACCCTGATGGCCGTTCATACAGTGCTTCTCAAACTATCTACATATCAAAATATTACTCTCTAGTTCAACTGAATTATTGATTGAGTTATTGACGATCTCTTGCATTCTGGCATCAAAGACACTATTCCTTATTTATAAGTTTACTTTACTTTGGTAACCTGTAAAATATTAGTCAAATTTAGTCCATCTAAAAGAGATTGTATGCTATCACCAGACCTTTGTGTTTAAAAGTTTAAACCCGTGGTTTATACTAAGCGTAAACAAATTTGGATTATTAACATACTAAATTCTAGCAGTTTTTGTCGTATGTACATTGTTTTAGTCTCACATGAGTTCAGTGACAAAGAAGCAACAGCAAACTGAAAAGCTTATGAAATGGTCCGAACTGTTTTGTAAAAAATCCGTCTGTTAATATAAAAATGAATGCCTTTTTTTCTGGTCACGCCATAACTTGAGAACAACTTGACCGATTTAATACAGGGATGGTTTTAAAAAGAAAAAAAATTGAGAAAACCCAAAAGAATAGCTGAAAAATCGAAAAATTCAAAATGGTTTTTTTTATGACGAAAATGTACAGTGATTTGTCACTTAATTGAAGGAAATAACAAACAGATTGGATAACCAGACATTTAATTAAACTACTATGTATTAGTTGTTGAATAGGAATTTCGAATTCAGTTGGTCTACGTGTTTTGAAGCATACAGTTGTGATTGTTCTTCAAAATGCCACCAATTAGATGTACCAACTTAAGTCGCAGAACTCGCAATGCTGCAAGTCAAAGATATGTACAAGTAGGTAAGTCAACTGACGAGCAACGCGAAGCGCAAAATCAAGTTGAACGGAATCAATATCAACAACGTAGAAATGTTATAACTTATGACATGAGCATTGAGCATACTAAAATATCAGTCCGCCATCTTTAAACAAAATGGCAGTAATCGATTGGTTTCAAATTTCTTGGGTGTAATTAGAATTGCCACCATGTATGGTATGGTATTAACTTAGAATTCTTATAACGAGATTCCTTTAAATTCGAGTTGGAGGCGCGCTGGCTCCGCTAGTATTCTATAAAACATTCAAATTTAAAATGGTTCTAGTTCTGTAAGTCATGTTTGATTTTTGAGATTTTATGGTGCTATTGACTAAACTAATTTGAAAAATGATTTTTAGGAAGCGGCAGGTTGTTTTTAAGAATGTCAAGAACTCTTGAAACTGTTCCAAACATGAGAAAAATTATAATATCGTGCAAATCAACTCTGTTTTTGCATTTAAATTTAAAATATGTAGCATCTTGATGACAAGACTGTGGTTTTTAGAATTTTTACATAGAACAACTTTGAATTTCTGTTTCTTGCAGTGGTTTATTATAATTTTATACGGGTTTCGGAGGTCTTAGGGAACAGGTCTGGAATGAGAAACAAACTCAGGAGCTATCCAATGTGAATCGTCTATTAGTTATAATTTTTCCTAATTAATCCAACAAGTTGTAATAAGGCAAGTACGAAACGTGTAGGGGAGTAGGGGGCAGTTACTAACTTAAGTTTAGTTAATTTCTAATACTTTAAGGATACACTATTGAATTTAAAGGATTCGGAATAATTTTACGTAATTCTAATATTTATTTAACGTACTGAGTAGAAGTGTTAGCGATATTTCTTCATAGTCACGTAAGGTTCATTAACTTAATCTCTTCTACAAACAGGTGACACAATGACTATGTATTAGGTAATGTAACTGTTTATTTATGTTCATGCCACAGGCCCCTTCGGGTCAGTTTAGAGTAAGATTTCAAGGAGTAAAGAGCTGTTTACTAATAGGTGATAATTAGTGTGATTTGGATTTGGTCAACAGCTAGAGTGAGTATCTATGCGTCTTGTATTGGTTTGTGTATGTCCTAATAGTTGTACATGTACATGTGTGTTTGTGTTGTTTCTCGTCTTGATTGACGTGGCAGAGCATACCGGTAATTGGATGCTAGTTCTCCCCTGTGATTGGGTTGAGGACAGAGTCTTGTATAGACTGTTACTCGTCTTGATTGACGTGGCAGAGCATACCGGTAATTGGATGCTAGTACTCCCCTGTGATTGGGTTGAGGACAGAGTCTTGTATAGACTGTTACTCGTCTTGATTGACGTGGCAGAGCATACCGGTAATTGGATGCTAGTACTCCCCTGTGATTGGGTTGAGGGCAGAGTCTTGTATAGACTGTTACTCGTCTTGATTGACGTGGCAGAGCATACCGGTAATTGGATGCTAGTACTCCCCTGTGATTGGGTTGAGGGCAGTCTTGTATAGACTGTTACTCGTCTTGATTGACGTGGCAGAGCATACCGGTAATTGGATGCTAGTTCTCCCCTGTGATTGGGTTGAGGACAGAGTCTTGTATAGACTGTTACTCGTCTTGATTGACGTGGCAGAGCATACCGGTAATTGGATGCTAGTACTCCCCTGTGATTGGGTTGAGGGCAGAGTCTTGTATAGACTGTTACTCGTCTTGATTGACGTGGCAGAGCATACCGGTAATTGGATGCTAGTACTCCCCTGTGATTGGGTTGAGGACAGAGTCTTGTATAGACTGTTACTCGTCTTGATTGACGTGGCAGAGCATACCGGTAATTGGATGCTAGTACTCCCCTGTGATTGGGTTGAGGGCAGAGTCTTGTATAGACTGTTACTCGTCTTGATTGACGTGGCAGAGCATACCGGTAATTGGATGCTAGTACTCCCCTGTGATTGGGTTGAGCGCAGAGTCTTGTATAGGCTGTTCTACTATAATCATACCATATCACATCAAACCATATCACACCTCTTGTCTCGCGACGCCTCACTGAGTGACCGCTCATAGTTGTAATCTGATTTCAGGCTGACGTACAGCGTAGAGGACGCGAGTAGAGGAGCAGGCAGCGGAATTTTCCTCTCCAAGTGAAATTGTAACTTAGGGCCATATTTACTGTTAATAGTTTTTAATAGAAGTTATAATCTCAATTTTAAAAACATGTGTTAAGGGGCAGTATTGAATTTTGATGTATGGGGCAGTTCGGAACGTATAAAATATTACGTTGGGCAAATCACAGAAGAAAAAGATGACGAGGATTACGAGATAAATTTTATGAGGAAACAGACTGATGGAATGAAGTATTATTTTCCTCAAATTCTGGATAAATCAACTGTTCGAGCGGAAGACATTGTTATGAAATTACCGTCACCTATTACAAGTGGAACAACAGCTCGAACAACACAATTATTTAGTTTTTCCTTGAATAATTTCAATTCTTATACTATTAACTAAGTTTACTGTAGTAATAAAACTTTTTTTTTGCATTACTTTAAAAATCTTCTGCCTTATATTTATGTGTGTTCATTACTGCCCCAGAACAAATCAAAACTGCCCCTGTTTTGGGGCAGTTTTGAACGATTGCTGATATTTTTCGAATGTTTTTTTCTAAGTTTAGAATCAAATTAATTTTTTAGTTTTTGGCATCAAACGATAGACAAAATGTTGATATATTTTATGATAATTTTGTTATTTTAATAAGCAATATAATAAAATATATAAAAATGAATTTGTAAATTTTGTTCTAAACTGCCCCCCTTCTCCCCTATAGCACAAGTATAGGATTAGATCCTCTTATGTGGTTTTCACTAAAAAAATGTTGAGAACCAGTGCTATACAAAGCAGAAACACTTCACTAGTAGCATAGTGCGTGCGTGGGCGGCCACACTTCACTCTGTACACACGACGAGGTAAAAGAGCGGAGTAATTACCTGATAGCTTAGCTACAGCAGCAACTACAAGGCGGCCGCAACCTGCCTCGCGAGGGGACCAGACCATCAAACATCGATGTCTGAGCCTTTTAATCATCACTGAGGATTTCAAATGCACTAAAACGAACGCAGCCACTGCCCGATGCCCAATGCCCGATGGTCTCTTTATGTTGATTGGAAAGTTTCAATGGTTTCAATGCTCTCACCCTACTAATAAAGAGTATGGAAGATTTTGTAGACTTTGATGTGTGTTTTGAGTTTTGCTATCAGAATTATTTTATAATCTTATAAGTGCAGCATGAGAGGATTTTTCAATAGGTTTTGTTTGACGTAGGATTTCACGTTGGTTTTAGTTTATTTGTACATTACTTGCCAAAGTAAAATACCATTACAACTATTACATAACTAATGAAATTAAAAATGTTTATTACTATAAAAGTAAGAAATAGAGTTATATACCAGCTATCTGTTAAGCTGTTAAGCTACCATACCCATGTTTGGTAAAACGCATGATAGATAAATAGACTACTACTATTTTATGGAGATTAAGTGCTTATTAGCTTATTTATAATTTTGCACTATATTTACACATTAATTAAATGACACTAATAATAATAACTAAAGACTGGATTATATGCAAGAAAAAATAGTAAAAATATGTATACACAAGGCAATATATTCTTTATTATGCAATAATATTTTCCAAATAAATGTAAAAATAGTGAATATGCAACAATTACAAATAAATGAAACAAATATGAAACACTAAAAATATTTGTAATGAAAACTTCTTGACTGAATGATGACTAAAAATATTCTGTAATTTTTTTAAAAACGTTCACAAAAATTATTCAAGTAAAATATTGACAAAATATTTATAAAGTGCAATATTTACAATAAAAATTAATAAACGTCATTTAAAAGTTATAAAACTTGTAATAAATTATGTCTATCAAACAAAAATATGAACAAAGTTAAGAAATATAATATAGAACACATTTAACCTTTATCCAGGCAAGCTATTTTCCTTACTCAGACTTACAGGAGAGTCTGACTCATATTGTTTATTGTTTTGTTTTAATAATTAAGCATTTTTGTATACTATAATACCTACATATTTAACTTAGGAAGTCTAAAAAAATTAACTTCCAAATTTACCAGATGCGGATCTAGAATGTAAAAAATAAAGTAATATTGTAAACAGCAACACAATATTCATAAAAAAAAATCTGACGTGGCCATCACACAACCTTCCGCCATATCTAGACTTTAAACAGAAATGTATACGTGCAATCCGGTGCCCATTTAAAATATACAAATAAAAATCTCAAATATTCAAACACAGAAATTTGCATCACCTGAATAAAAAGATTCATTCACAGGAAAACTCTGCTGTGTTGAAGCCATCCTCCGTTCAATTACTACATTTAATATCTTACTTTAGGACTTATATAGCGCTAGTATGCCAACTTGTCACCCGTCTCACCTGTCAATATTTTTTACGCAGAAACAAAAATCAACCGATCATGGATTACAAGATATCAACGTTTTATTTGATAAATTTATTTTTAAATTTTACTGCAGTTCTTTAATGCTACCAGATAAAGACAATTTTTTTATAACGTAAGTTGCAAATAACTTTTCCTCTTATTCTCATTACAAATAAATACTATATTTTTCCAAATTTATATACAATTTTGACAATTAACGTTTTCAATCTTCAAAAAATATCACTTCCGATGAAGATATTTGTATCAAAATCTAGGGAGCTCTTCCCATTTATATACAAATGTTAAATACCAAATATCAAAATTTTCGGGTAATTCGTATTTGAGTTATGTGACTAACAACTCTTGACCACACACACACACACACACACACACACACACACACACACACATACACACACACATACACACAGACATCATCGTGAAACTATCAAAAATGAGTTGTAAGGACCCTAATTCGTGCTCATCCACTAAAAATTCACCACCCGATTTTTTGCATGATTCCAATACCTTCCTTTACAGGTAAGCGGAAGGTAAAAACAGTTTGGGTATCACTGATTTATTCAACTAAAATCAAATAATATTTTGAGCACAATATTCTTATATAAACGAAACCTGTCGAAACATTGCGCTGAACTAGGAACCGATGTCTGCAAGTTCAGTATACAGTGGATTGTCGTAGTGCATGTATCAATGTTTATAAGGTTAAATTTAAAATGTTGTGTATATATTTTGATGTATTTAAATGTAGAAATGTCTATAAATTGCGTGTTATTGAACTTTTGAATGCGTAAAATGTGTAAAAAGTGTAGTGCCATAAACAATTTAAAGACTTCCTGGGACACTTATTTAAGTATATAGGATGCACCATCGTCAGAGGTTAGAGTACACCAAAGGCGAACCAAAGGTTAACATTTTTATTTATATTATTATAAGCTAGCAGGACCCATTGTGTAGAATCACTTTTCAAACCATATGGAAATTTAAAGGCTAATATAATGAACTGCCCTATTGCCGAATTTGAGACTCTATATTTATTTAAATAATCATGACATGAGTGTTGCCAATTTGTAGAATGACAAGAAAGATTTAATCTGAAATAAAAATAAATTACAAAATTTTGTTTATATTTTGGAACATAGTTTCAATTTTATATGATATTCTTGTGCATTTTTGACAAAATGTAGTATTTTTCTGATTTTTAAAATAAATTATTAGTAAAAATTAATAAAATTATGTTGCATATCTGCATATATGCATGCGCATATTTAAAAAATATTGCATATTTGTTTAATTTTGTGCTATATTGAGCATATTTCGGCCTTATTTAAATGCATATTGCATTAATATTTTGATCATATTTACCTGCATATAAATAGTCTAATAAATAATATAGCGAATGAATAAAATAAACAATAGTTATTTACGAACCAAATGCGGGAAGATTTGGATCCCACATGAGCGGTCTTTTGAAACACGAGCGAAGCGAGGGTTTCATTGACGCGAATGCTGGGATGGTGTCTTCCCGCAAGAGGTTTGTACAATGTTTTTTATAATGAATACATCTATAATCAAATACATTCAAGTTGTAGTTGTAGTCTGATTATTAAATTTGAGGTTACGATGTTTTTTCTACTCACTACTACCGACAGATGGTGCGCTGCACACATGTTTTATTTTTAAATATTGGTGGTATTCGGTGGTCTTCACTAATTATAATTCCAGGAAGTAACACTTTATAAACTAAATTTTATTATTTTTAAGATGATTTTACTCTGAAATGTCTAGAAAAGCCAGTGTTCTTTGCATTTTTCCTGATTGACTACACTGGGAAATTGACATTTCCGATTGTCAATTGCGTGTTTAATATGTCATTTCCTAGGTGATGAGTACTAAAAATGAATTGAAAGAATTTGGTTTCGCATGCATCGAACAACGAACACCATCTACTCAACAGCAACACATAACTAGTTTGATTCTGAAAGCTGGCGCTATCGGCGGCGCGCAGGCGTCACTTCCGGCGTCGGTGGCGTCGGTAGCGTCGCAAAGCACCAGGGACAACCGGCGGCTGCGAGATAGCTACTCCCAAAACCCAGATGCAATTTAAATGACGATTGTTTACCAAAGCAACTGTGGTATTTTCCCGCGTTCTTTTCGGTTGTTGCTTTTTTAACTCGGTGCTAGCCGGTAAGACGCTGAGCAACGTCTCGACGTCTGACATGAGATAGGAACTTGCTAGATGGAAACGGCTGATCTTGTTTATTACAGTGTCACTTGCAGCGATTCTTCTGATGCCTCATGTCGGGTTTTTGTTCAATTGTAATGCAAGTTTCGTTTTGTTTTTTATACAAATGATATCAAATTGTTTCAACCACACTCTCTATAAAGTGGTAGCAGTATTGCAACTAGAGATATCACAATTTAAATACGGATCGGTACATATACAGGTTGGTGGAGGTTAAATGCGAACATAGGGAACATACATGACAATCGAACTTTCATGCCAGGTATCTTGATATATTTTGTAGTAGTGTCACAAAACGAAGTAATGTGAATTTGTGTGGCAAAAAGAGTAATCAATAAAAGAAATAATAATAAAATCTTAAAGTGCATGTAAACTTTCTCGTTCTGCTCGTACACATACATTATTATGCAAAGAAAATATTTTAATGACAATTCAACTCATGTGTCATCTGTCAAAAATGGACCAATCAATTTTGAGGATTTATAAATTTTCCACCAATTGAAACGAATTTTTTCGACAATTTATCACTAGTGCTCGCAGCGACATAATTTTTCGACAATTTTCACTAGTGATCCAATCGACAATTTTAATCAATTGAATATATCTTTATTAATCAAAATCCTATTGTTATAACTGTTGTAATGGAAGTGAAGCTATTTATAAATCATTTTCATAAAGAAAGAATACATTTTTATTCGGTGAATTGTCCTCCGAATACCATTCGTGTTCCAAGTTATGTAGACAATTTTTGTGGCTGCATCACTCATGATTATTACGCTTAAGAAAATAGCACGAGTGCTTTCAATCAAGCGTAATAACCATTCGTGATACAGCAACAAAAATTGTCGACATAACTTGGAACACTAGTGGTATTATATATGACAATAAAAATTACAATAATATGACAGCTACTTTGACATTAACAGTACTTATTCCTCGTATATCAAGATGCCTATAGCATGATAACTCCATTGTCATATATGTTCGCATTTCACCTCCACCAACCTGTATAGCATTCTTGTTGACAGTAAAAATAATTAAGAGCAGTATTTACACCCGTTCTATGATTTTAAAAAGTGTTACAGAAATAAAATAATTTCTCAGAATCTTCATAACATATACACTTCATTCAAAAACTATGACAAAGTTAACGAATGTATCTATGTTCGTCTAGTGATAGTTTTTTGTTTATTTTGTCTTAAATCGAAGAAGAAAATTGAGAAATCTTTCTAAAAAGCTTGTTTTCAAAAGCAATTTTTAATATAACACAATTATAATTTTCAATACTAGACGAACCTAGCTTAAACCTTAATCTAACTGTAAATATGTTTTTAAATATAAAAGTATGTAAATTACACGAAAATCTGTACTAAGAACGAAACCTCTGTAACAGTGTATTTCTTTCTTTCTTCGCGAACGCAAATTGTAAATACAGGTCTTAATTGTAAGGAATGTCAGTGTGCTATTAAAGTTATGAACGTATTTGTTTGTCCGATTACGTTAGTACGCTTGGCTGAAGTCTGGCATTACGTACTAGGTGTGCTGTGAAGTGAAGCTACTATGGACAGTTTTTAAGATGCTCTGATACGAGTAGCACGTGCCCGGAAATTGCCATCTTTCCTTATTGTCACAGTTTGTTTGTCACGTTTAAGTGGTAACGACATAAGTGCTTAATGTGTTATTTGTTTCGTGTTTACATTAGTTAACTAAGTCTGTATTCCAGTAAATGTGTTTTAGTAGTTTTATTGACCACGTGACTGATTATGATCATCTATCGTTCACTCGATTCTTACTCCGATACGCTCCGATATATTAAACCAATTAATAGGATACCTTATAATTAACCATGTTGAACTATTCTTGTCACTTACATTAATAATGTAAGTATAAAGAAGATTAATTATTATACGCTGTGTTATTGTGTTCATACTTTTATGATAGGTACCTACTTTTGACAACAATTAAAATATAATTTTTGCTCGATTCTTTTGATTTAGACCTATCCAATGTTCAGTAGTATATGAGGTCAATGTTCGCACTTATAATGAAATTGGAATTTCGAGGAAGCGCTGGTTGGTTAATTTAGCACCTTATACTTATGATTGGTAGCATTAGTGAAATTATGTTAAATATTTTGAATGACGAAATAAACTATCATCAAATTTCTTACAGTATAAATTTTACTAGCATATTTAACTAGAATTCGAGTAAAATAAAATGTATTTGTAATTAATAATGGTTAACACGTTTTTTTCTTTATTTTTACAGACGCATGCAGAGGGTCTAAGAGATGCGTCTGCTTCCCTTAGAAAATTTAAGGTAGGAACATATTTTACTTTTCAATTCGGTTCCAAAATTACAGTTTAAGATACCACGATATCTTTATAAAATATGACATTGCGTAGAATTAACTGTATTCAACTATTTGTACAGGATAAATACAATGAAACATAAAATTACGGTACAAGTAAAGGTTTATAAGTACAAACACTTACCAAGTTGTAATTTTACTTCGAACGTTTTTTAAATATCAGAATTCAGAAATAACAAATCTCAAATAGTGTAGTACCTAAATTTCCGAATTGATTGAATTCTCAAGCTTCTTTCGGAAAAGCATAATAATTTTAATCCCTAAATATCACCTTATATCACATAAGGCTTGAATTACAATTTGCTGTATACGAGTACGTGCAGAGTGTAATTTTTTATATTTGCCTATTTTCTAAACCACTATAATTAATCTCCGAGGTAGTAATTTATCTCAAGTCCACACGAAATTACATAACAAAATCTGCGCGATCTAAATCTAAAACTAACACTTGTATTGGTGCAGAAAACTAAAATTTCCGTATCACACTTCGTGCATATTCATTTTATACTCAATCTTGACTTGGTTGCATGTTAAGTTGCAATTAATCAGCAGTGCAGTGTGTCTGCCAGGAGCTAGACAAAGGCGCCAAGGACGTGCAGAATGCAGGAGAGGTATAACATAATCACGCTGCATTTAGTATCGGCGACTGGCAACAGATGACTCTGCCGGACGAGACGTGAGCGCGTTTAATAAAATACGACGGCGACGTCAGCTCGCACTGGCATTGAAATTACAATTAGGAATTCAAAATAGGGAAGATTGAGATACATTTTTTACGTCTTTCTGTTGAAATATACCTATTTTATTGATTTGTTTCATATTTTAGCTCTGTTCACTAGAAAAGTAAGTATTAGTATTAAATTAATTTTGAAAATCATGACCGCCGCCGGGAATTGAACCCGGGACCTTCATCTTGCCGGGATGATGCTCTACCATCTGAGCTACATCGGTCCTGCCTTCAATTCTCGTCGGCTATCATGATTTTCGCTACACCATTATTGACTCTTATAGAGTCATTTTATTAAATCACGTTGTTTAGGGTTTGGGGTTGATAACCACTACATATTTACCCGTGACGCGTCTAATTTTAGAAACTCACTCCTATCGGATAAAGTATTAAGGTACAAGGGAAATGGAGAAATGGTGAATAATTATTAAATTAATTTTGAAAATCATGACCGCCGCCGGGAATTGAACCCGGGACCTTCATCTTGCCGGGATGATGCTCTACCATCTGAGCTACATCGGTCCTGCCTTCAGTATTAGTACTTATAATTGTTTGCACTTTGCAATTCGAGTTGTGGGATAATTTTATTTGTAACAAGATTGTAGGATTGTAGCCGAGCCTTACTAATTCAGAAATATTTACGTTTGTTCTACGCCTGAAGTAATAATAATATTAATAATTATAATGCATAAAAACACATGCTTCTTACTTCTATTTCTACGTGGCAAAAAAATACGAAAATAGAGAAAAACAGTTGAAACCTATACTACTTGCGTACTAAAAGTTAGTTATTGTCGATGTAATACATGTTTTATTTTACTAATCTCTTATGTCAATATCATATTATAACCTAATACAATAACATTAGATTAGGAATTAAATGTTCGTGATAATTATACTAGTGGTTGAGAACACCAAGGTCGGATGTCTACTTTTTCCTTAAATTACATGTATGTTGCTGTATGTTTGTATAGACATTCGCCCGTAGTAAAAGTATTCGTTGTGGATATTGAGAATTAACTAACAATTAACAATCTATTTTTTCTACAATCGATATAAAAGTTGATATTTATATCGTCACTATGGTTTCGAAATGACATACTTTTAGGCACGAGTGCTTTAAAGTAATATTCATTTGTTCTTTAAGACACTTAAAGAAATGTCATTTTATATTTAATGGTAATTCAAACCAATAACGTTAAAAATACATAAATTTATAAATATTGATTGCGCGTATCAATTTGAAAATTTGATGTAGTCTTAAAATTTTCGTTTTGTGTTTGAAATACTGATTTTTATAAAACTAATCTGAAATATGAATGAAATTAGTAAAGTAGGTACTAAAATATAATTTAGTAACACCAATTGTCGGTTTTACGGTCTCCTTTATGACTCTGTCTATTTCCTATTTCAAGAATATTCTGGATTTAGTTAGACCTGGAAGGTTTTGATTGTCTCTTCAAAAATAAACATTAAAATCATTTAATTTTCAATTTAAAAAATTCTTTTTGTTTCATGATCAGTATATACCCTTTAATTTTTTGTCCTAGTTGTGAAACAGCCTGTATTCACCTAGCCCATGTTTCTATTTTTACAATTTTAAACAAATATGCATTAGTGAGTAGGTATGCTTGTATTGTTATCCTGCTTTATTGAACAAAATTAATAGTTCAATAAAAATTAGTAACTGTAAATGTAACACGAAAATCAAATTCTAATTTAAAGCTTAATATACAGGCATAAAAAGCAAATACACAATGAATTACATTTTGTGTCAACAATTACATAAAGCCCTCAAATAAAATTCTCTAATCCGCTTCCTCCCCGTGACACTAACAATCCACTATTCGTATAGAAATCGCATTTTGCGCTGACCAACTGCCCGAAAACGGTTGGCACATTGTTCAAGCTAGTAAGTAAATACAATCACGAACAGCAAACAATAATTTGATTGGTAATGTAATTTCCATGAATTTGACTATTCAAGTGGACGGCGGACCATTCGTCGACTGTCCGATCGGCAAACATCGGCCGCCCTCGGCTCCTTAATTCGCACGGTCCACAACGGATTTTTATCATTTCAATAACGGGTGGTGGGCAGTCAGCCACGCGTTCACGCGGCAAATCTAACGTGACGCGTGACTGCGCGCAATCACTGCCGATTGTCTTCGCTTATGGAGAATAGAATTTGTTAGCGGTAGTATCTGACTTGTTAGCCAACTAAACAGAAATTTGGGATTTAGTCCAGTAAAATTGCATAAAATAAAGAAAAAATCTGACGTGGCCATCACACAACCTTCCGCCATATCTAGACTTTAAACAGAAATGTATACGTACAATCTGGTGCCTATTTAAAATATACAAATAAAAATCTAAAATATTCAAACACAGAAATTAGTATCACCTGAATCAAAAGATTCATTCACACGAAAACTCTTCTGTGTTGAAGCAATCCTACGTTCAGTTAGGAACTACATTTAATAGCTTAATTATGACTTATATAGCGCTAGTCATAAAGTAAGAAGGTAATATAGAGTCACAGGTTGCCCAGGAAAACGTACAGCACGTGACGTCATGAAAATAGTTCTGCCACAGAACACCGCAGTGCTAGTGTACACTATTATATTGCATTTCAAATTAAATATGAAGGAAATTCAATATACATTTCAAAATAAAATTGAAAGTAATAAAATATTTAAGTTACTCACGAAAATAAATATTTTTGACAGATATTGTTTCTACCTTTTAATCCATTAATCATCGACATAATTAGATGTATCAAAAAATCAACATGGTCTTTTTACATAAAACTTGATTGAAAGATTAGATTCATAAGCGACAGCTGAGTAAGATAACGAGATTTAAGAAGTAAGAAGAGTTTATAATATTGTTGATTTTCTATTTCTTTAAGATTTTCGTTAGCCTTTTTATAAAGTCAGGTACCTAATACATTAATATTTAAATTTACCCTAATTTTATTGTTATTTTTATTTTTATAAATTTAATGAAATGGTAAAGACATGGTACTTTTTATTGGTAACTACACTGCCCTGTGTGAAATGTCGATTATTGCATAGATGACCTCAATATTGAACACATTTTATTCGACAAATTTTCACTTTGAAAGACCACATTCATGCCTTTAATAATTAAACGATAGAAAAATCTGCAGAAAAACATGAACGACAGCTGAAAAGTGAAGAGATTATGGATAAACGGTATTAAAGAAACGCTTCATAATTAAACGATAGAAAGATCTGCAGAAAAACATAAACGACAGCTGAAGAGTGAGATAATGAGATTTAAGAAGAAAGAAGAGTTTATAATATTGTTGATTTTTTATTTCTTCAAGATTTTCGTTGCCTTTTTTGTAAATCCCGGTAATGCATTGATATTTAAATTTTTCCATAATTTTACTGTTATTTTTATTTTTAGAAAATAATGAAATGGTAAAGACATACTATTCTTTATTGGAAACTACACTGTCCTGTGTGAAATGTCGATTATTGCATAGATGACATCAAGCGAATTACAAGCAATAATGATAGCTCGGGAGGAATACATAATTATTTACATTTTTATTTATTATTATTACACACTTTTGATAATGAAATTTAGGAACCGAATTTAACTTAAATCGTTTAATCCTATTCATAGAAAAAAATACAAATTATAAAGATGATTTCTTTTGGTAATAAATCCGTGCTTAATATTATTATAAGGTATCTTGTTAGTTTATATTTTCTGTATAACTTTGAAATAATAATAATTCATGAATAGAGATATCTTTATAATTAATATTTGAATAATTATAATAGTTTATAATTCGTCTAGTTTTAAGAACCACAGTTTAAGAATACCTTTAAATAAGTTAAATCGTTTTATAACATGTATTATATTGAAAGAAATATTTGGGTAATAAAATAATATTTTGAAATATAAGTATATATTTTCAAATACCTTCTTTTATTTTATAATTTAATTTAAAAATATTTAAGTATACAAAATAAATTTGGGCATCATAATCATGTTAGCCTTGGTTAGTTCTGCCACAGGACACCGCAGTGCTAGTGTCGAGCTTGTTTCCATCAGTTTCCACGGTACTTGGTACTCTATATTACCTTCTTACTTTATGGCGCTAGTATGCCAACTTGTCACCCGTCTCATCTGTCAATATTTTTAATGCAAAAACAAAAATCAACCGAACATGGATTACAAGATTTCAATGTTTTATTTGATAAATTTATTTTCTAAATTTTACTGCAGTTCTTTAATGCTACCAGATAAAGACAATTTTTTTATAACGTGGATTGCAAATAACTTTTCCTCTTATTCTTATTACAAATAAATACTATATTTATCAAAATTTATAGAAATTTTTTACACTTAATCTTTTCAATCTTCAAAAAATATCACTTCCGGTGAAGATATTTGTACCAAAATCTAATGAGCTCTTCCTATTCGTATACATTTGTAAAATACCAAATATCAAAATTTTTGGGTAATTCGTATTTGAGTTATCCAACAGACGGCATCGGCCCGGACCACACACATACACACACACACACGCACACACACACACATACATACAGACATCATCGGGAAACTATCAAAAATGAGTTGTAAGGACCCTAATTCGTGCTCATCCACTAAAAACTCACTACCCGATTTTTTGCATGATTCCAATACCTTCCTTTACAGGTAAGCGGAAGGTAAAAAGTAGGAGACTTATGAAAATTTGCAGAGTTATAAAAAAATATGTACCTAACATTCAAGATTCCGATGAGTCCCGGTCAGCAGAAAGTGTTCTCGAGCCGTCATATTGAAAAAAAAAATCTTAAAAACTTGGTAACTTTAAAATTTACGGTAAATATTGTTATTATAATTGTAGCTTATAAAATTTCCTTCAAAAAGACGCCATCACTATTTTACATAGAACTTAGTTTACGAGAAAAACAAGAAAATATCGGAAAATATATTTTGATAGAACGAAGATAATTAAATCTGTAATTAAATGTGTAGATTTAAAAACTCTAAAAACTCTTCGTACAATTTGTAAAACTTTAAAGTCCGATATCTCAAAAATGGTTCAATATATCGACTTAATTTATTCACCAATGAATTCCCCGCGCCGAATTCCATATGTGTACCAATTTTCAGCTCAAAACTCCGACGGTCACAGAAAATTATTCTTAAAAAATTTTCTGTTTTAAAAATGAAACAGTATATTATCATAAATGCTTTATTTTTCGAGATAATTTAAGAAAAATCATATTGCTCTGTATGAAAAGTGTTACTTCCGGTTTATGAATTGGTAGCAAAATACAATTGGTCTACTGAATGTCGTATTTAAACCTTAGATATAGAATTTGGTATTTAAATGTTTGATAGTTTTGAAGTTATCGTTTTCGAAAAAATTGTAGCATACGAACGAACGAACACACACGTAGACATCATCTCAAAAATGTGTAATTCGTATTCTAGAGACCCTAAAACGTGTTTATCTGCCAAAAACTCACACTCAAAAATTTAGACCCATCACAATACCTCTCTTATAGAATATGAGGCGAGAGGTAAAAAGAAAAAATCGTGTTTTGATGTTCGTCGAATTCAACCTTTTAAAGCTGTACTGCTTGCTGTAGTTTATTAACTGCAAAACTAGATACGGAAGACTTTAATAATGTATTTCAGTTCTATTTGTAGTTGCATAATTTACAATCAAAAATGATAATCAGCAAATTGTCAGTGTTGAACATACGCGACAAATGACAACCGGCACCAGCTACCACAAGCGAGCTCTGTTAACTGTCCATGATTTCATGTGCAGCAGGATGAATTATGCATTTATTCAAATCATTTTTGCAAATAAGCCGTTTTGTCCGCGTTAAATAGGAGAGATTGGCGCATTTTAAATACTAATTTATGTAATTTTCAGACCATAGAAAATCCTGCAGTGAAATTAATCGTCGATTTTGCAATCAAACGAATCTGATAATATCCCCGTAACAATTCCCGCCATTTTATGCATCGATTAGATCCGTCACAGTCATTTACGGCTTCAAAAATCTATTTCAAGGGTTTCATTAGCTAAAATAGAGATCCGTGTAGGGGAAGCTGGACGCATACGTGTCCTTCATTTCTAATTAAAATTTCAAGTGTAATTGTGCAGCCCAAATATTTACTTTGCATTTCAAAACGTTCAATTTATTTATGTTTGCATATTGCATAGGTATACACTGTGTGCTACTGTTGATATTAACAGGGTTGACTTTGATCCAATAAGTTCCGTGTTCAAAATTAAACTGAATTTTAGGAAATAATTATTTCATACGGTAACTACATGCATATTTATTTGACAGATAATCTAAAAGTAAATTAAAATTGACCTGCTAGATAAGCTAAGCTTTTCTCAATTTGCTTTCATGTCGCTAAAATTTAATACAGGGTGCAATTAAAATCAAAAGATTTGAAAATGAAATCATTGATTATGATAATCATAATATATTATACAATGACGCTATAATGGGTGGTATTATTCCCGAAGATCAAGTTTAGAACACGAGTGAGCAAAGCGAGCGAGGGTTTTCATCATCGGAGGGAATTATACTAACCATTATAGCGAGTTGTATACTGACTAATTTATTACGTATAAGATTTTAATAAAATAAATACCAAATATGCAAAAAAATTATTTTGATGCTCCTAAATTATATTTCTCTGTCATTATAGTGCTCTTTGCTGTACCTGGTCCATAACTGAATAAATGTGGTTTCAACAAGACGGAGCTACGTCCTATACTGCAAGGGAAACAATGAATTTGCTGCGAACGGTTTTTGGTAACCGTATCGTTTCACGATTTGGAGATGTCAAATTATTGCGATTGATCAACCAGTTTTGGGTTCAGTTATGGATAGGTACAGCAAAGAGCAGCAGCTTGCGAAAAGGCTGATGGCAGGCATCTAAAAGATATTAATATTTTTTAAAACTCTCCATGATTAAAACTATATTTTGTAATCAAAATTATTCATTTTCAATAAAAAATAAAAAAACAATATAAAAATACAATGGTCAGTGACTTATGGCCCACCTCTACAATGTCTTTGGAGGAGAAACTAAAAACAAACAATTATTTTTTAATTTTTTTTCAAATACATTTAACAATTTATTTTAAATTCTCTTGAAATTAAGTATTTAGTGCCGCCTTATCGTTAGTAAGAACCGCATTGCTTGTCTGTGTGCAGTTCCAATTTCCAATAACATATTCTGAAAATCAGGATTAATGAATGGATGGTTTTAACCAGAAAGTTTTCCTAGAGTATAATCTTTTTTCCTAATTTAAAGTCTCAACGAACTGTAAGGAATAAATTGAACGTATATTCTTCTTAGCTTTTCTTTTGTTGCCGCTAACTTAACTACTTCAGACTTGTGTGAGAAACTTGGTTTGATTAGAACAGTTTTTGAAACAAGTTCTTGTCAAATACTACTTTCACATAATAATAACTAGTTCTTTCATTAAGAAATAAAAAAGATTTTTATTACTATTCCCACAAAATGAGTTTAAAATACGTGACGGTTTAATAGGCGATCAGCACAAAGCACAATAATTAATCGTACCTATATGAAGTTTAGAACAGTTATATTTTTTGAATGAGTATGGCTGTTTGAGTATCGAACGGATCGAGTACTAATAGCCATCCATACAAGACAAGTGAAGTAAAATCATTTTTCTAAAGGTATTGTGTATACCTAGAAGTACTATTTTTCGCAAATGTTAAATAAATAAATTTGGCAGTTGCGGCAAATTTAATTTTGCAAACTCGGGTATTTAATTATTAATTGATTTCCACTTCTAAATAATTAGCTTTCATTGATAATTTGTAAATTAAACATTGTCAAAACATTTTCCAATTTTCTTTGTTTTTTTTTCACAATATAAAGAAGAATTTTTGTAGGTATGCAGTACCTAATGGTAGCTATACTGTAAAGTAGGTACTAGGTAGATACTTACGTACTTTATTAAACAATTTAGAATTGCTTAAGTAATATACAAAATGTGAAAAATGAATATAATTCACATAATCTAAAAATGTTAAAAAAATAAACTTGACAGTTAAGGCAAATTTAATTTTGCAAACTCGGATATTTAATTAATTAATTTTCATTTCTTACTAATTAGCTATCATTGATAATTTGTAAATTAAAAAACATTGTCAAAATATTTTCCAATTTTCTTTGTTTTTAATCACAATATAAAGAAGAATTTTTTTAGCTATGAAGTACTACAGCTTTACTATCCGAGTGCAATTTAATTGGAGGCTGTTTTTACAATGTTACGACAATCACGAGAGATTCGAACCACGAATCTCCGGATTCATACACGTCATCACATGTAAAGAGTTGAGCACTGTGCCGAAATGAGAACAAATAAATTTTTCGTCTCGGACCTTCGAGATGAGACGAGAATTTAAAATTACGAGACTAGAAATAGTTCTCCAGAAATCGAGAATTCTCGAAACTAAAACTTTAAAAAAATTGATATTTCTCTCTTTCAAAATGTCACATTTTTTATTTTATTTTGTTCGTAGCAATTTGGTTTTGATATAAATATTTTTATTGCTAAAACAAGAATTGAGTGCAAATTTAATAGTTATGATGATATAATATTACTATATTACACTACGTTAATATGATTAAAAATACTTATATACCTATACCTATAGTAATTATTATTATTATGTATTTTGGATAGAATATAAGTTAAGTATTTTTTAATGTTATAATAGTTTTAAATTTTTAATATTTGTGGGTGCGCATCTGAGACAGAGTATTGTTAAAAAGAATTTTACATTTTCCACTGTCCAGCACAAGAGTGGACTTCTCTTCCGGTTTTCCCGCCATCTTCAACTTGCAGGATCGCGTTAACAGGATTTCACTAGCAGGATAGTAGACGCTCCTGCTCCAGACTCAACGTCCTGCCGTCCTGCCGTACTGCGTCCGTACTCCTTTATCCTCGCTAGCCGTGAAATTGGTAATGCCATCAATTTTATGCATCTTACCCAGACAAATGGTATTATTACAATATGAATGGGCCGCGCCACGAAAAGTGTAGATTATTACCAAGGATTTGCATACTTGGCGGAAAAGCAATCGGCGCTGGTCGAGTGTGAAATGCGGATATATGGCGTCCCGGCGGCGACGGAGACGCTAGAGGTGTGCGACCCAGTGGCGTAGAGAATGGGGAGTTTTTGTTCTGACCAAACAGTTCGACTGTTGCTTCTATGCATTAGGATACTATTTGTAGATAAAATAGTAATAATAAGTTGATGGTTAAACGAAAACATTATTAAAAATTCACAAAGGTAACTGCAATTTCATTTCACGTGTAAATTTTTTAACTCTATTTTTCTGCTGTAGTAGTGAATAAATTAATTAATTTTTATGAAAATTGTTAGAATACAAAAATTCTTTATTGAGTTTTTTAAAGTTATTATTTCAAATTGGTAATATATAATAAAATTTGTTAACTTAAAAGCGCTCCGGAGTGCGACAAAAACGTCGAATTGATCATTAAACGAATACATTATTTAAAATTTACAAAGCTAACTGCAATTTCAAATGAATTTTTCTTACTATTGTATTTATTTGCAATAGTAATGAATAAGTTGATCAATTTTGATGAAAATTGATAGATTACAAAACTTCTTTGCTGAGTTTTTTTTTAGTTAAATAGGAAATTATTATCCCAAATTGGTAATATTTAAAGAAATGCGCTTCGGAGTGCTTCAAATACGTCGATTTTCACTGGAAATTTCTAGCACTCCCATGCGCTCTTAAGCCCGGATGTCAAGATCTATAATTCTGGAAGAATTATGTACATAATAATTGTAGATATTATTTTTATGAACAAAGTGAATAGAATTATGTGGGATACTACACACAATTAGGGACAATTCTGGTTATGAGGTCATATGTATATAGGTAAGTTTTGTTTCATAGCATTCCAATAGCTTCTCTCGAGTCTATGACATTGTATTTCACTACAAATAATTAACAAACAAACCAAACTAATGATAAAACACAATTATTAAACCGGCTACACATAGATTTGCTCATGGATCAAAAAAACAAAGCAAATATTCTCTACGCATACTATACTGATACTGTGCACTTTCTGTCCATATAAATAGAACATATTTTATGGACAGAAAAGTTACCTTGATAAAAATTTCTGCATGCGACGGTCCATAAAATTATGTTTACAATTTGGTATATATAATTCTGACCAGAATTATAGATCGTGACAAACGGGCTCAAGTCCGTATATGAAAATTAATTTTTTACACGGACGGGAGTAAACGTCAACTTTTTCTTATTAAAAACCATGATAGAAGTGATTCATTTAGTCCCTAGGGAAATAATCACTCCCTAGGGAGTTTATATTATTATTATTTATTTGTTTCTGTGGGTTGCTATGTATGATTTACGTTACCAACAACAAATAACATACTTGATAATTTATTACTATATTTTTAAAGTAAATTAATTTGGTCCGTGTAAAAAATAGTATATACCCCTCAGGAGAGACTGCAATTTTTCCCTCGTTGCTTTGTATCCCTCGGGCTACGCTTCGCTTCGCCTTCTGGCTACAAATTGCACCTCATGAAAAAAACATGCATTTTTCTCCCTCGATGTATAATATACTATTAAATTTCGCGTATCTATGTACTTTTAATTATTTTTCAGGGAATCAGAAATCATTTGGTTAGGAGTTAAATAATATAATATTTATTTGTATCCACTTTGAAAATATATATTTATGGTCAATTTAATTTATTAATACACAAAAAATGGACTTATCCCTATAAAGGAAAACAATATTGACATTGAAGTAAACAATTTCTCGCTTGGGGCATATTTTCTTAAACTGCATTTAAATTTTTCAACCAATTTTGCGTAATTTTGTTCTCCTTCTTAACAATATCATGGTACGCCACTGGTCTCAGCCGCTACCATCGGTTTGTGCCGGTGTGTGGTGCGGTGGTCCATTTCCTGCCCGCTGGATTTATTGTGTTTTCTTACCGAACGAAAAAGGAACAATTTTAAGGTGGAAAATTTAGTTGCTGATCGTGAGTTGAATGGCTAACATTTGTTATTATCGTTCCTGCTTAGAATAATTTGCTTTTGGCAGAAACGCGATAAAACCTGTTTGAACAGAATGTTTGTTCCTGGGTATGGCAAAGAAATAAAATCACTGCCAACGCAAGACCAAGGTTTTCTCGAAGATTAACGCTATTATATGATCGTTATAAAATTGATGAAATTTATTTTATGTTCTTCTTATATATTTAGATATACTATTAATCACTTCTGCAGCTGTCTGGAGGTCTAAATTTTAAAGAAAATTGTACCAGTGCACTGTTCTCTAGTGAAAATGTAAAAAACGCCACAGACGAAAATTTTATGTGTTTCAGGGTTCATGGCTGTTTTCTTAATAGATAAATTTTTTCATTGAGGTAAAATTACATATATTTTATCCTCTTTTACGTGTAGAAATTAAAATTAATAACATATTTTTTAAATATCAATGATATAAATAATGTTTTGTTTAAGCATTTAGGTACAAGTACGTTGGTATATGAAACATAAAAATATACCTAGGTACCTACTTAAATTTAAACAATAATTAATAATATCAGTGGGTACCTACCGGCTAGTTATTGTAAAAATATAAATTAATATCATTTTTCATTATAAAAATTAATATTATTATAAAAATGAAAAATTTATTTAACTGTAATTTGTAAAGGCACAATTTCTTAAACTTTTAAATTAAAAATAGTCCCGAGGATGAAGGGGCTATGGCTCCCATGGCTTTTATTACTACCGAGATTCGAGTACTTCTTCACGAATTAATTTATATACGTCACTCGGGGGAGGAAAGCAGTGTTTTCCTCTTGCTAATGGAGGGAGGGAAGCGAGTTTTCCCTCCCACTCGAGAGGACCGTACTTGCTTTCCTCCCGAGCGAGAGGAAAACACTGTTTTCCTCCCGTACGGGAGGAAAACACTGTTTTCTTCCCGGTACTATTTTTTACACGGACCAAATTAATTTACTTTAAAAATATAGTAATAAATTATCAAGTATGTTATTTGTTGTTGGTAACGTAAATCATACATAGCAACCCACAGAAACAAATAAATAATAATAATATAAACTCCCTAGGGAGTGATTATTTCCCTAGGGACTAAATGAATCACTTCTATCATGGTTTTTAATAAGAAAAAGTTGACGTTTACTCCCGTCCGTGTAAAAAATTAATTTTCAAATACGGACTTGAGCCCGTTTGTCACGATCTATAATTCTGGTCAGAATTATATATACCAAATTGTAAACATAATTTTATGGACCGCCGGCGCCCTCGCTCGGACTCGCCTGCGACTCGCCTTCGGCTCGGGTCGCCGCTTCGCCCGCGGGAGTAATAGCTATTACACCCTTGAGCGAAGCCGGCGCCCTCGCTCGGACCGCCGCTTCGCCCGCAGGAGTAATAGCACGCTTCCCTCCCTAGGTGCACAAAATACTATTAAACGTTACAGGAATGTTTTCCTCATTAATAAATTTTCTAAATTTAGATTATTGTATAATATTATTAGTAAAATACCTTATTAAATAAATATTAAAACAATGGAACACGCGTGTAGATAATTTTTGTGTTAAGTTTTAATTAAAATATTAAATCAAATTTTGATGTAAATGTCACGAACAGAAATACACCATCCATTTGTATTTGCTCTGTAACATGTTAATTAATTTTTATGACCCACAGAAAATTGTTATAAAAATGTGTCAAAATAATTTATTAACGATAGGACAAGTGCAAGAGCGTAGAAGTACTCGTATTTCGTGTTATGTGCGGGTGAGAATTTTTAAAAAAGTAGGTACATTTTTTATACCTAAAATCCTTTATTTGTTGTAATCTCTGTAATAAATATTCAAATGGACGATTTTCACCGAATTTGAGATATAAATAATTTATCTAAACTAGAAATTGTGAAGTTACTGGAATGTCAAAGCTGTCAGTATATTTTTGACTTCAGAGACAAAAGTTTTGATTCACAATTGCGGAAAAATGTTCGAAGGGGTACAAGTAAACTCACTTTTACTATCACTACAGCATTCTGCATGAAATGTCATTATTTTTATCATAAATCACACCATAAATGCAAAATTACAAAATTGATCTATCAATTTTCGAGATATTGTTATTGCTTTCAGCTTTGACAGCAAGCCTACCTGATTTGTGTTTCTTAAATTTGTAAATATTGTATGTTCAATTTTTTTATTAATTTTAAATATTTCCTACTTTCGTAGAAAAAATAGTATGTAACACACTTGCGGAAAGGGTCATTGAAAAACTCGTATGATAGGAGGACTCGCTTACGCTCGTGCTCCAACTGTCATACTTGTTTTCAATGAAGCTGCTCTTTCCACACTTGTATTACAATTATCGTCGTTGTTCGGAAAAAACCTCCTATGTGACGTTTTATGCCAAACTCGACTTTATGTATAATAATATTAAATAAAGTATGCTCTATCGCTTGGTAAATACTTCTATATGTACTTTTCTGAATCGTAAGATTTCAAAATATATATTTTAAAATCTTCTATGTGTTTTTAAACAGTACAAAGCTTCGAAAAAAATAGTTTGTTTTTTTGTCTACTGCCAAACTTAATGTTTCACATAGGAGGTTTTTTCCGAACAACGACGATATACTATTTCAATACCATGCAAGTAGCATTGTGTGAGAAATTTTAGTGGCAAAAACGCCATTTGCGTAATATTTTAAAATAAATTGCTGGAGTAATGCATGAATTTATACTATATGTGGTAAATAAACAAAAACTAATACCTATACGCATTTTATTTAAAATACTGAATATTTTTTAATATACGAATGAACCACTCTAAAACTAAAACCTCAAAACCACTAGAACCAAAGTGGCTGTTGTGGCACTAAAGTTCGTCAAGCAACTGTGACGGCGCTTCAGCGTCTCAGGAAATCTATCATAGTGCTGCTCAGCGCGGCGCGATCAGAAAGAATCTTTGTATTAAATGAAGCGTGAAGTTCGAGCCATTGTCCAGTTCATTTATTTCGCATCCTCGCTTCATTCATCACTGTACTGCGTACTTCCCATCCTCCGCCGCCCCTGACCGGAAGCCACTGGCCACTAGCCCCCAGCAACAGCAGTGGGAGATTCGGTGGTCGACCAAAAGGCGAGAGAATAATGGTCCAAGAACAAATTCTATTTAAAATCAAATAAGAACGGAATAGACAAGTTTAAAATTTTGTTTGTGTAGGACTTATTTATTCGATTTTTTGTTTTCAAGGTTTTTACCTCACGCCTCATATTCTATGAGAGGTATTGTAACTGGTCAAAATTTTCGAGTATGAGTTTTTGGTTGATAAGCTCGTTTAAGGGTCTCTAGAATATGAATTTAATATTTTCACGATGATGATGACGATGTATGGACGTATGTGACGATAACTTAAAAAGTATTAAACCTTTAATAACCAAATTTCAAATTTAAGGTTTTAATAAGGTTCTTAACACTGGATAAGATTTTGTAGAAATCGGCAAACCAGAAGTCGTATTATGGTATATTTGTGAGTAAGTACCTTCATACACACTTAGTAAAATAGTAGAGTGTGGCGAGAGGTCATGTGTTGGCCACATCGGATTTTTTATACACTATTTCAAGGTAGCGAAGCGGTTTGCTAATAATCTATGTCTGCTCGATTAATAATGTTTACCAATTTATAATTCCTCAATCTTGCCATCTATGCGCGTATTGTAGATTTAGATTATTTCAACCCGCGTTTCGATGTCTGATTTAGTTTTCAAATTAGGTATCCGATTTTTCACATTTTCATTTTTCAACTTTGAGGATGCAAAAACTAATCCCGATATCGGTTTGCGGCATTGTGTTTCTCGCACTTTAATTGACTTATAACCTAATTTTTAGAATTTTGAAAATTTTGATTTTTTGGGTTCCCAAAAATTGACCACTCTCAATATCTCGAAAATGGTACGAGATGCGGATTTAATTTTGTCACCATTGAATTATTTCTCGTGCCTTATTACATGGGTATACAAATTTTCAGCAAAAAATTCCAAATGGTAGAATGGAACTATATTTTCACTACCCTTATTTTGTTTCTATAAAATAAAAAGTATATCAAATTATGTATCCTATTAAAGTTGTGTGCAGACGTATAGAAACATCCTGTATAAAACATGTTCTATTGGCATGTAGGTACTTAGTTATTCCTGGATTCTTGGGTATTATTTCCGTACCTACTTATTTTAAAAGATTTTAGTTCTCGAATTTACGCAGAAATATTGCAGTGTAGGAGGAAATTAAATTAAAATTGTAAATGCAATTCTCAATGAGGTGCAAAGTTCACGTCAAACATCGGCATAGCCAGTGGCGATTTTCACGCCAACGAATGCGAGTGGCCAGTGCGCGAACTAATCACATTACGTGGTTGACGCAGTTACGACCAAATGAAATTATAGGTTAAAGGGATAATAATATTATATTTCTATCACGTCAGAACGACGCTGCGAGCGCTGTAGGTCCGCTATCTGCGTGGTTTGTTGGATTCCGACACCGACGCTGGCGTCCCGACTGCTAGTTATACGATGCTGTACATCACACCGCTCTTAATAATGACGTAATTCTGGTCATCGCCGCTAGGTGCGAACATGCTGACATCTATTGTTGTAAGACTCGTAGTCTGAGCACGTTGCTCGGGAATTGTTAAGAAAATTGAACTAGCCAACCAACCTGCAACCACTACTATCGCACTATTTTTATATTACTATAATTTCATTTTGTACTAACTAGTTTTGATTTAATAGTAATTTATATTTCAAGTGGGATAAGAGCATTATTACAGCAGTTGAATGTGAAGAATTGCACGACGAGGTCGTAGACCGAGTCGTGTAATCACATGAGTGTTGTAATATGCTTTAGCCCACATGTGATATACAAAATTTTATCCACGACTGCTCAAAATTATTAAAAATTGATATTTTTGTTTAAACGTCAGATTTTAAACTTTAAAAATTTTATATTTTGTCAATTATTGATGTCATAATTTTGATTTATAATCAAAGCAACGTGGTACATACAATTTGTTTGAAAGCAGGAAAGTTTATACGTGATATTTATTTATTATTCGTTTATTATTTATTAGGGACAATAATTCAAAATTGATTTATTCCAAGAATGTTTAAGTAATAAATAGGTGGACAAGTATAATTATAACCTCAACACTGCTGTTAAATATTGGCAAAAATCTAATTTTTATTAGTGGTATCCATGGCTACTAATAATGAATGAAGTAGTAAAAGCGAGATGTAATAGACAAAAGCACATTATATTACTTGTCTAGTGAGGTGATATAACTAATTACCTCAGTCAAATGATGAAAATAATATTACTATTATATCACTGGCGTGGATAATAGATATTTATACACCAAGTGAGATACATGAATGTTTCTTCAAGAGAAGAAAGTTAAGCCCCCGAAGGGCGAGTGGGATAATTTCTTCGAGTGAATAAACATTCGTATCTCACGTGGTTTATACAATATTTTATTCAATTTAGACGAAATTATTTCAAATATATGAATTATAAATTTATTTTGACATAACAAAAAAAAAAACTAATCAAAGTACCTAGTCGTTAGTGGCAAGTTGTCATTGTTTTTATGAATTTTTGACGTAATATTAACAGTTTAAAACGCAGAGTGATTTAAAAATGTGTTGAGTGATTTAAAAAAAATTAATTCACTTGTGAATAAACATTTATTTAAAGTTGTTGCTATGGAGTTAATAATAGCAGTTTAAAACGTCAAAATTGAATAAAATAAATTATTTCTACTTTTAAATAGAGGTGGGAAACTATCGATAGTTCGGTTGTGACAAGAACAAACTATTGATATATCGATAGTACATTATCGATTGTCAAAATTAATTAATACTGTTAATAGTTAAACAATAGTAACGATAGTTTTTGTTAATCGATAGTTGTCTTTACCTAGCAATTGATGGTATGATAGCATGATGGTCACAATTCACAAGGCATACTTGCTTAATTTGATTAATACGTAAGAATTAAATACATAAAAATGTTTGTTAGTTTGATAAGAACAGAACTATTATTATTTTGATCTACAATTACAATTTGAATCACGACGTAACGAAGTAACGAAATGTAAGGATTAATTTGAATATCATTTTACTTTGATGCTTTTTCATGGTTTTATGTGCAAAAATTTTTAGTTTAAAATTTTAACAATATTGATGCAGTGATTGCGGTAGTAATACATTCTATCCTAAATATTTTATTTTAAATTTATGTTGTAGCGTTGTTTATACTTTTTCATGATTCATATAGTTTTAGAGCTAGAAGAAAAAAGAAGTGTATTAAGCAGGTGTAAATGAAATAAGAAACTTAATTTACTACGTCTGGAGTTTTGGACAATAAAATTATAGGTAGCGGATAAAAATAAGAAAAGAAAGAGATCTGGCTGGTCAGTTGATATTTTTTCTTTCATAGCTGCTTCTGCTTTTTCATCTGTGCGTGGTCTTTTTCTACGTGAACGTTTTTACTACGTGCTCAATCAAGAAAGAGGTCAGTGGCGGCGTTGGTGGGTGGGGTGATATGGCGGGCTGCGGGGGGAAGTTAATGCAGTGCATCGTTCGACCACATAGCGCTGTTGCGGCAGTTCTACGAAAAATTGTGTAAAAAGTAAAATATTAAATGTACCGTACGTGAAAAGTTTTTGAAAAATACAATTTTTAACTTGGCTGAGCGGTTCTCCACTCACTTGTAAAATTTTATTTTGCAATTAATTTCGTTTGAGTAATTGTGGCTTTTCACCAAAAATCTAATAAGACTAATTAATTTAACAGTATATTTTTTGTATAATTTAATTATGTATGAACGTGTAAATAAATTCATGTAACGAATGGGAGGATATACGTGTGCAAATAAAATGCAGAAAAATCCTTATATAAATGAGGTCTTGCAAAATAAAAAAATATCTTGTTTTTTCTTTAAATCGAATTAGCAAGTTTTAAATAGTCGTTAGGTATGATTTAAGTTTTAAAATGTTTGTTTATATATTATGAAAAACACTTCAAAGTTGAATGTATTTGAAATGTCGCCAAAATTGTGACGTAAGCCTATTCCAAGCAAAGCCAATCATGAAACAAGAAAGTGTAGGTATTTCACAGAGTTTATATGTTAATTGATAGATCACTTCAGAAATAATTGAATATGGACTAAAACGGTTACAAAGTTTATAATACTTGGATAATCTAGTGTACCTACGGTTTATTGATACAATTTTATCAAATTTTTATTATTCGATTGTAATTTTTATGTAAAAATTTAATTTCATAATTTTCTGACAATTGGGCATCAATCCATACAAAATAGGCATCTTTGGTTGTTTTGACATTTCAGTTTCTATTGTGCAGCTGCGAAGTCTGCTACTTTCTGATTGGTTAGCAGTAAAACAGGTCTTCATACGTCACATTATAAGGAGAGAAGTGGTGCAATTCAGCCGCATTTTGAACAATATGATTTTTAAAGTTTTTTTTTCAATAATAGAGATAAATTTTGCTAAAATACAAAATACGGGTCTCATCCTTTTTAAATCATTTATATTAACTTCATCCTCTTTTCGTCTTGTCTACGTACGACAAAAAAACAAAAGTAAAAAATGACGCACTTCTCGGGATCCTATCGAGCTGAAACTTTGCAAATAGACTTTTGTCACCTAACAATGTACTGCAAAATGTACTGCACCGATTGCGGTCAAATTTCGTACAGTAATATCCAACGATCTAACTTATGATATAGATATATTAAAATGTCAGTCCGCCATCTTGAAACAAAATGGCGGACATATATCTCAAAATGTACTGTAACTATTGCGTTCAAATTTGATACAGTAATAAGCTAAGAATCTGTTTTAAACCATAGCCATAGGTATATTAATATGTTAGTCCGCCATCTTGAAACAAAATGGCAGCTAGCTATCTCAAAATGAACTGCACCGATCTGGTTCAAAAACAAAAAATTAAATAAATATCGATCGAGGATTTATAGTGAAAAACTTTGTATTTACGGGTTCGTTTTTTATTATTCTTTCTATTAAAGCAAAAAAAAACAGTGCAAGATCTCATTAGATGAGTTTTTGAATGAAAGGCTACATATGTATAAATTCATTAGCTAGAGCATGTTGCCATTCAGGATCAGGTGAGTTCAGAAGTTTGTTGTACAGAATGAATCAGATTTAAAAAGGTTCGCCACTTGAAAATGCAACATTCGCACGTTAATTAGAAGGTACAAGAGAGGCAAGCATAGAGCAAAAGCAACGAGCAAATAGTTTCCGAGTAACAAATTGCGCAACTGTTGTGCCTGTGTATATTCTCGACCGAATGAATACACCGGCAACGGTAAATTAAGTACGATTTATTATACTCTATAAAACACAGCCTATTCATTATATCCGCAAACTTTCGAATGAGTTTTTAAATGAGCCCCGTCCCACTACCTGTGCTGCTTCTCCGCTGATGAAAAAGTTTCCGTCTTGTCGTGAGCAGCTCTCCGCGCCAGAGCTTTTTATCAGTTTTTATTTATTATTTCTGTGTTGAAATAAAAGAAATGCAATCAACTTGCCTTCCGCTGCCTGAAATTTTCAAGTGGACTCCGAGATAATTAAAAATTATGGGCTACTGAATTTTACGCGAAAAAACCTACATAAATTAAAAGCTTTCAAGAGTTTTAATACGTTTCGCGGATTTCATAAAGATTTCGGTGTCGCGAGAGACAGGTTGGTATTTGCGTTTTTACAAAATGACTTTATTATTTTTTGCTTAAAAAAGTTACAATTAAAAAGTTTCATCTTGAATTAATTTGGGAAATGGATTACATAAATTATGGCTACATTTTCAGAATTTATAAACCGAAAATCGTTTATAAACAACAGAAAGCAATAAAAATGAATTATTGTCTTTCGCCGGGAAATTCATCATTCATTACATAGCGCACATTTGTCGTTTGTTGTCTGCATAATAAACTATACCAATTAATTTTTAATTATACAGTTATATAGCATGTTTTAAGCTGCTCGTACGTGGCGTGCATGCTTTTTAAATATTGCGATATAAAATTAAATAATTAAGAGACTCGTCTACTACCTATCCAGCATAATATATACTAACGTTTTGTGACCAGTACAAGAATAGTAAAAATTTATTTCAACAAGGATTTAGTAGAGAAAGAATGGGTCTACAAATGTGCCTTTTTAAAAATTTGATTAAAAAATTGTATTATGCTAGGCTCAATTGCCGAATTCGGCCATTGGGCGAAAAAAACTGCCACAACGCGATCTGGCAAACGCAAAACAGCCACAACACGTTGTGTATTTTAATAACAATTAGTTTGTGTTAAAAAACTGAGTTCTGTTGAACTCAAGAAGGGTTTTGTTAGCATAGATTAGTTTATGTCAAAAAAACGGAAAACGGAGTTCTGTTGGTCTCAAGAAGGGTTTTGTTAGCATAGATTAGTTTATGTCAAAAAACGGAGTTCTCTTGGACTAAAGAAGGGTTTTGTTAAACGGCCATAACGCGTTGTGACTGATTTGCGTTTGCCAGATCGCGTTGTGGCCGTTTTTTCGCCCAATGGTCGTATTCGGCAATTGAACCTAACATATAGGTACATGAATATAAAAATTCATAAAAAATTTATGCAAACTTTACACGGTTATATCTCATAATACAAATTAATTTTTGAAATTTTAAAAAGGCACATCTGTGTAGATCCATTCATTCTCTATTAAATGTTTATAATAACATTATCCTGAAGTCAATAATAATCTGACAGTTTATTCGCAACGATGACACTTTTGCAGTATTTTTCAACTTCAAAATGACATTGTTTAGCTAAGATGCGGCAAAGTACTAGTTTCGGGCTGGTTTCAGGCAGCCCTAGTAGTGAGGAAAAGAGTGGAATGAAAAAAAAAGTAAAATCGAGAGTATTCTAGGAATTCGGTAAAAACGTAGACGAGCCGCTTAATGAAAATTCTTAACTAATTTAACAAGATGCAAATCAATAAACAATTACCTACTATTTATGATAAGTTGTACTCGTGACTGGTAAGGAAGATGAATAAAAAACAGGATCGCTGGATTTTCAGTCAAAATTTATTATGTCAACGTTTCGGCCTTGCTGAGGCCTTCCTCAGGACTAATATAGTCAAAAATTTAAAACACCAACCACAATGAAATAATACAATAAATTTATAAAAGCAGATATACGAAAACACATAGTATAAGATAATAAACCAACTAAGCCGTAAAATGTGGCTGGCATGAAGATCATAAAGTATAAACTGAAAAAACCGTTTATGTTACAAAATCTTCCTGCATAAATTAATAAAATAAACGAAAAACCGTAGTCGAAAATTAATGTGAAATGTGGTAATTTTAGGTTCGAATACACAAACAAAATAGAATATAAATGAAACGTAATTATTCCATTGCACATAAGTTCAGCGGTTGCATAGCGCCAGGGTTCACGCAACTAATGCAACTTAAATATGTGAACATGATAACCTGTGTACGTGAGCAGATTATTAACAACCTTAATTTAATTACGCAGGTTTAAAGATAAGTTGCACGAGCTTAATGTGCAACTGGAGTCAGAAGCCGAAGTTACAGGAAACCATGTGATTCCAACTTCTAACGTCGACGAAATTTTATTCGTGCGTGAATGTAGGGGAAGGTGTTGTACCTTGGGACAAAAATTACATTTTTTTGTGATGAGCTTTTCGGAAAATGATTGTACGTTAAAGAACAATTAACTTTTGTTAATAACTATTATTTTTATTGTAATGATATTTGAAAGAATAATAGTAAAATCTTATATAAGAACTAACAATGGCAAACTGTCTCGAGGTACAATGCGGTGTTGTATGCTGTACCTTGGAAGAGTGACTTCGGAACAAATAAAATATAAAAGGATAAAGAATAGTTATTTATGTATCAAGGGCATCATGATGATGTTTATGCTCATCCAAGGGCGACATGTTTACAAGCCCAAGGGCCTCTGGCCCGAGGGTCTGTAAATCGCCCGAGGGCTATAAACATCAATGACGCCCGTGGTGCATACAATATTTTATGTCTTACTATTTTATTTAAAATATTGCGCACGTGACATTTCGCTTTGACGTTTCGAATTTTGTTAATATTTTTGGTATCCTAGTAACAAACAGAAAATATATTAATTTCAGAAGAAAAACATTAGTGATGTCTCAATATTAACATGGCAATTTCTCAATGCCGTAGGGTATAATGTAGTATATAACATACCTCGCATCCATGACATAGTTAAACAATTACGTACTAGGAAGACATAAAGAATTTAATGAACAAAACATTTTTTTTAACTATGTAGTAATTTTTAAACAAATGTATTTATAAAATTTGTCAAAGAAATATAATTGAATTTGGAAAGACAAAATGATCCCATTTTATACGATTTAAAGTCTATACCGAATTTTATAGATTGCTTTTGACGCTCACTAGGTATACTTTAATTTTCTAACTAGTTATTATATCGACATATACTTATTTCCTGTGCTTTGGAACATGTCCCAAGGTACAAACAAATTATTGTCCAAAGATACAATTAAGCAAATATTTTTATTACATATAACGCAGTATTAACTTTTTAATTGACTTATAACCTAATTTTTAGAATTTTTAAAATTTTGATTATTTAGGTTCCCTAAAATTGACCACCCTCATTATCTCGAAAATGGTACGAGATGGAGACTTAATTTTGTCACCATTGAATTCCTTGCGCCGAATTACATGGGTATACTAATTTTCAGCAAAAAATTCCGATTGGTACAATTTTTATGAAGAATTTTAAAAAATCGACTTTTTACTAAGGGGTATCCCTTAAGAAAATGTCTAATTTAAAAAATCCTTCGGAATTTTTCGCTGAAAATTTGTATACCCATGTAATTAAGTTCGCATCTTAAACCATTTTCGAGATATTGAGGAAGGTCTATTTATGGGAACCCGAAAAAATCTAAAATTTTAAAATTCTAAAAATTTGGTTATAAGTCAATTAAAGTGCGAGAATGCCGCAAACCGCAGTTCGATATCGGGCTTAGTTTTTGAGAAACGCAGCCTTAAAGTTGAAAAATGAAAATGTAAAAAGGTGTACCTCTATTTTTATATTAAATAAATTAATTAGGGACTTTTTTAGATTTAAGCAAATTTAATTATATAAATTATTTTTCAAAAAATCGTTAAACAGTCAACAGTATACTGTTAAGTTAAAACCGACATAAATTGTTTAGATTAGTAACAAATTATTAAGAGCAATAGAACAACGAAACCAAAACAACAAATAAAGACTTCAGACTACAGCAAACAATCCTTGAAAACGCGAGCTCACAGTGCAGTAAATAGCAGCCGAAGAATTTAATAACAATATACTAAAAACACGAAGTTACTACAAACTAGCAACTCGTGGAGAACGCCAGCTAAACTTGCTTCATCAGAGGAAAGCTTCACGCTAGCGACCTCCACTGAGCTTCACTGAAATCTAAAACCAAACAAGACGCTTAACTTTCCAGCGGTCTTCGTCTTTAACCTTGAGGCCAGACATCCGAGAGCTGCAAGAATTTAATTAAAACTGCGAGCGACAAGACCCGCGACAGAGATGAATGCATTAGCGGCTAAGTGCATCCGAGCGAGATGGAGATGCTCCTGCGCTGTTTTATGCGTGTGCACCGGCGGTAGCTTCGCAATTAGCCCTGCTATATTTGCATATTAATTAATGTGAATGTATATAAGCTTGATTTGTTTTCGATTTCACACCCTAACTACCGGGACCGACACTCGGGCCATGAATTACTAGGCGGGAATCATGAGTCTGGAGTGGGAGGAGTTCTCTCGTGTAACAATCGTGATAACTATCAGACACATTATAAAGTCGTATACGCTCTCACCGCATTTTGCTTCCGGGGAGAAATGCCACCGGCAAATAAATCCATTTTATTAAACCTGTAGGGATAATAAACAACTCAGATGTCAGATTATTCTCCTGGTCTTACTGGTCTTCTAAAATATATAGTATTATTCAAAAATGGTAGCGATTATTATTATTTACTGAAAATCGCATGACACAAATAACAGCCAATAGAAGAATTGATTACAATATAATAAACACATAAGGTTATATAGGGTGCTTCAGACCACACGTATCCCCCGAATATCTCGCGAAAACAAAACGGATTGAGAAACCAAAAAATATGTCCAAAATATTTTTGAAAGTTTTATCGAATGGCACCAAATGACAATCCACCGCCTCACCCCTGAAGAGAAGAGAGGAGTTTACTTCCTTATCATAAATGGTAACCCCCAGTTTATATTGCAGGTCCGGATTCCGTGATATAAAAAATGAAGGTTTTGTTTGCAAAAAATTTTTCGGTTTGCGAAAATTGACAACAATTCAATTCGAAGGAAAAAATATTTTTTACGAATTGTTGTCAATTTTCGCTATGTTTATCAATAAAAAAATTCTCACTTATAATACCATAAGTAGTCGATTATTTTTCTGGTAGTATTACGATTATGACTATGAGTGTTCCTTGTGCTTGGATATGAATATTACAAGTGCGCAGCACAAGGTACATGAGTGTATAATATAACTACCAGAAAAATAATCTACTTGACTATGACTACGAATGGTATTCAAGAGATTATTCATTGAATCAGATAGTTTTAAATTAAAATGGCAAAAAATGCAGTTATCCATGATTTCAGAAAAAATATTTTGATAAAATTTAGACGTAACGTCAAATGTGTTTTATGTGTTTTTGGTGTTTCTTTACAATTAAAATAGTGAATATCAAGTGAAAAATATATTCTAGACCTTTGAAGAATACCCAACCCAGAAATAGTAATGATGCAATAAAAATGGGGAAATACAGATTATAATAAATATGTTCATTTGATAAATAGTCACCTAAAAGTACTAGTAGTGAATAGTCGACACACAACGTTACTAGTACAAAATAATCAAGTCTATTCATTTTGATTGGCTGTGAAATTCAATATTCTGCATTTTTATTGATCTTTCTTTAAAAGATAACAGATTGATGATGTGAATAATCAATGATATTTTTATAAGTATTCTATAAGTACCAACGAATGGTTTTAATGAATAAATTTAACTAAAAAGTGAAAAAAACAGATTATTTATTGTCGATTTAAACATGTTTAAAACAATTTTAAACACCTGATTTAAAACACAGTTTCAAACATGTTTAAAACAAATTGCTCTAAACATAACAACCCTGCAATAACCTAAAATTTGTTTAGGCTTACACAGCGCATTTATTACAATTGCACATAACAAGCAGGATCAACATCTCCATCCTCTTTGAAATCCGATTTTTCCATCTCTCGCTTCGTAATTATTCGCGCATGTTCGTTACGCTCGCAGGAAGGAAGCCGCGGCGGTGGCGGCAGTCTGTAGCCTCTCGCCTGTGACTGTATTCACGGATCTGCGGAGCTTACGGCTAAACCCGATGTGACACAATGTCTTCCGATAAATTGGCTCTCCTCTACGTAGTGATTTTACACAAATGAGACGGAAGCACGGCCTACTCTGATGAGATACCTGAGCAGGGATTTCATAAGACTGCTGTCTTATACGGTGTTAGGGAAATTTATTTTCTATCCCCAAATAACACCAAGTAGGGATTGGGATATTGATGATAATGAAATGACGGTAATCCTAGAGTTTGGTTATCATTTTTGTGCCCAATTCTTTGGATGGTACGTTACTTCACATAATGTATAGTCCAATGGTTGTTCATGTCCTTCAAAATTGAAGAGAATAGCATCCATTTTTTGCTCTTCTCAACAATAAACGTAGTTAACCCCTGGATAGTTTGAATGTTGTTGGATTGGATTGTGTTGAATGGTGTATTGTGTATTTTTTTATAATAAATTTGAAAAAAATTAACACAGAATTGCCGGTCTAGCTTCTATGCAGGGATGCAGGCAAATTGACATCAAGCTTTAAACGTTTAAAGGATAGATTATAATATTTAATCGTATCATCAACTGTTATTACCTTATAACATGCAACATTTTTTGATAATTACAAACAACATAATACGTTAGTTACTTATAATACGTTAGATACTTATAATTCATTAGTTACGGACAATACGTTAGATACAACCATAATAACATCAAAACCTTCCATAATATGCGAACTGTCAACTAATTGGCAAATAAAATTCTTGATTTGTTTTAACATCGCTATCTTTGATGATACGATTAAGCTTTGAATATAACGCGAATATATGCGATTTAAGCCCCCTTGGATGTTCAAAGAGACTCGGTTTCACCTCGTCTCTTAGCAACATCCTCAGTATTATAAATCGCATAATATTCTTGTTATATTAATAACCTATAAAATAAAGGTTTTGCTTTAGGTTTCGATCCTGTGACATATTAAAATATTTCGGATTCGGTTACAGTTTCAACGTTTTTCGTTTTTTTTTTTTTCGATTAACGGTTTCGTTGCCATCCATGGTTAATATTCAAACTTCTATTCTATTCTAATGGAACAAGGTTACAGTGTAACCTGGGATAAGCAAGAAATTAATGCAAATACAATAAAAGAAATTATTTCTAAATACACAAACACCCTTAGACAGAATGATTTAGATAGATGTAGAGAATCCACCTATAACGAGCATTTTAAGCACATTAAACAATCATTTGGACTTGAAGATTACTTGAGCACAAGCTTAAGCTTAATAAAACAACAAATTATTAGTCAAATAAGATTTGCTTACAAAAAAGGTCTAAAAGTATATTATAAAGGAATAAAATACGAGCTAGATTCTGAGAACTTATGTTCAATTTGCAACCTTAACAAGCCCGAAACTTTGTCTCATTTTTTTATTGAGTGTCCTTTGTATAAAGCTTTACGTAGCAACTACCTCAACAGATACAGAATCCAGGAATTACATGATCAAGATTTACACATTTTGTTTCAAGATCTTACTGTAGAGAGAATAAATAATTTGTTTTATTTTACTATTAATGCGCTGAAAATTAGAAGTTTTTGCCGCAACGAATAAATTGAAAAAAGATGCGATACTAACACTGTGTCAGTACCAATTGATTTCGATTTCAAACTTTACATAATTAATTTTTTATCCTGTTAATTTGAATATTCTGCAAATATTTCAACCATACCAGTTAAACATTGCTAAGAATGTAAACAAACACAACTTATGACACTTGATTATCTCTCACAATTATATATTTAAAATTTATTTGATATATGTTATATGTAATTATGTTAAATATGTACCAACCCCTGGTATAAGATGTACTCTTCGTAACCAGTAAATAAATAATAAAATAATAATGGTTAATATTCAAACTAAGAAATAAATAAATAACTCTCATTGAGTGGAACTTGATTTAGGAACTAGATTTGATTTGGCCATTGGCCGCATATATCTTTAAAATTATGTCATTACATTTCTTTTTAGTCTATTTAGTCATTGAGAATTTGTATCTGTGCAGATAATTTTACCAGTTTTATATTATAAATAAAATGTTGATAATATATTTATGAGGAAATTCTTTAAAAATGAGTTCATTCAGACGACGTCTCCAAATAGTGACTCCATATTTCGACTGTTAAAAATAATCTAATCAAATAAACATAATATCCATCTGTGCAAGTGCGAATAGTAGTAATTTAAAGTAAATTTCGTATTTAATATGTTCAAACGACTCTATTTCTATTTCTCAAACACTTCAACCAACAAATAACGCCAAAATTTCATTATTTCCCGTTATTTCCTTAATCCAATCTTCAATTAACGCGCCACAAAATCCTATTTCCTTTGCAATACCTCCCCAAGCTCAAAGACGCTTTGACAGCTATATGATTAGTTGGTAAAAAATATCACCATCTCACATGGCGGGATCTAATCCTCGTTCATCGAGCCTTCTACGTCAAAGCGGATAATCACGGCTGGTAATAACGCCGCCTGGGCGTCATCTGCAGCTTGCAGCTGCAGCAGTAGCTGCTGATCAGCGCAGGCAACGTCGTTTTTGTCTGCCGTTGAACGCTGATCGGTTTATGATTGAGAGCTGTCTTGTCTGCATCTCGGCGCTAGTGCCACGGATATGGGTTGGATTGACGCGGATGAAGTGATAATAGGCGTGGTGGGTGTTAAAGAACCCAGCTGCGGATTCAATTAATGTCGTCTTCTTGTAAGGAGCAAGGAAGTCTTTGATTTGTGGAGAGTGAATGCAAGGATGTGTTAGATTGATATTGGAGAAAGGTTTTTGGATATAGGAGCAAGTTTTGTAATAGAACATGATTAGTTTGCGGTAGATAATTATCTGAATTAATTAAACCGCTGAGAGAAGTTTTCAGACCTCATAATGATAAATAAATTATTTTATTTACTTTACAAGTGGGTAAAGTAATGAATTATAAACGAGAGAAATCTTACCTCACGAGGCCGAAGGCTGAGTGAGATAATTTTCTCGAGTGGGCCATTTCTTTTTTCCCACGTTTAAAATCACCATAGTTATGATGCTTTTATTAAGAGGTGTTGGATAAATTATTTTATTTACTTTACAAGTGGGTAAAGTAAGGAATTACCCACGACAGAAATCTTAACTCACGAGGCGGAAGGCTGAGTGAGATAGATCATTTTTTTGAGTGATTCATTCCTTTTTGCCCACGTGTGAAGTATAACGTTTTTACCCATCACCTCTTAATAACTGCTTAAACATTTAAAAATATTAAGTTCCAACCCACGGTTAAAGAATAATTAGATTTACCGACTGCTTACGTTTTTCATTGACAACCCCGGTCAGAAGTTGTAATTAGTTCTAGGTGGTTCTAGGTTTCTCTGCTGGTCACTGCCGATGCCAATATTCATTGTCTCTTGCTGAGATAATTTTTTTTAGTTAATCTGCCCGTCATCAGTAGAAATTGATTTTCTTGTCCATTATCTACTGTTAACATAAACAATTGCATGAAAAAGCCAAAATTTTATATAAATGCATGTATTTTTCTAAATCAACGCTGTTCAAAATATAATTATATTTTCACTTGTTATAAAGTGCATGGATTATAAAATCTTATCGAGTGTATTGTTGTCAATGGGGTACTTGCATGGTACTGAAAATTAGATTTTTGACACTATGAACATATGTTAGGTCTAAAACATAGGTAAAAATGCAAATTTTATTTTTTAAAAATTATATGTTTTTCAGTAAATTGAGATTAAATTTTCTGTGACGTCATTTGTGTGAACAGAAGAAAGGGAAGCATAGTTAAGCGATGTTACCTGTAGATAGCGTGCGAGTCAGTCAACAAATGTTTGAATTTGACATTTGTTTATCAAAAATACACATAAAATTTAGTAAAAATACATTATTTTAATAGAATGTAGACTATTTAGTTTATGAAAACACAAATACTTACTTATATTTTACAGTATCAAAACATGTACGAAGTACAAATGTCAAACACATGTCAGCGGCCTCAGCTTGCCGTAGTTAGGGGCGTTTACTAGTACAGCCGTTGCTATGGCTTAACGACCATTCATTGGTTAGGTTAGTTTTTACGTCACATATTGAATATTTAAATTTAAATAATTTTTTTTGGGCTTGTAAATACATTTTTTGTCAAAATAAAAAATACGGGTCCCAAGTTTTGATCTCTTCTTCAAATATATTTAATTTAAAAAATGCATGCAAGTAGCCCATTTTACAAGTCGAAGACGAGTGAAATTGTAGATATGTCAGAAACGCACGACAATAAATTTTCTGGATATTAATCCATGCCGAGGGATATTCGGAAATAAAATCACATTATTACTTACTTTTAAAAAATGACGTTTAAAATGTCTACAGAAATATGAAATATGAATATTGTCTAGTAGCAATATTTCCGGGGACAAATGCTATTTTGAAATTATTAAAATTGCATATAGGTATTATTATTATTCGGACGAATCATACGAAAATCCAGCCAGAAATAAAATAGTCACCATCAGTACTTTTTAAAAGTCTGCCATGTTTTCGAACTACAGCAATTAAATTATGTTTCCTTTAATTTAACTTTATTGCCTACAGCCAACGTAAAGCCTACAGTATCAGCACATTTCTTACTACACTAACAATACAAAATTATATTTTACATTTTTATTTTGAATTACTATCTTACTACATTAATTTTTATTTATTGCTTTTGAATAGAATTTGATTCATATTATTTTTTTAAATACGAAAAGTTAGCTTTATTTTGATGAAACACGGCTAGGTACTTTCGGATTCGTATTCTTTTAGCACTGATAGTAAAATTTAAATTGTAGGTTTCATTTCCATCATTTTACATTTTATAGCGTAGAGATTCAACTCTGGGAGTTAGAGTATGCAGAGGAATAATTTTGTAACATTTGCGATGCTGGTATAAGTTAGAGAGCCTTAAAGTTAGGTAAATTGATCACACCATCTTCATTCCAAGCGTTCTCAAACGGCAGTAACATAACTCTCCACTCAAAAAAACAACGGAGTAAAAAATGGAATTCTATTAAAAAATCCAATCGATATTCTCTGCCCAGACTAAGTTGGCCAACGTTCTCTATAATATCTCATATCTACGGCTGCTAAAGTCACCGGAATATATGCACTATCCCAGGGTCGCACTCGCTTTCTATCGAGAATTTTTGGAATACACATTAGGTTTTTCACAAAGACATACTCGTATATGCACACAAAAATTAAATTGAATTCTAAATAATTATCGAGGTTTTCAAATTGAGTGCTATTTGTGATATACAATATGAAGAAAATACGAAATAAAATAAAATAAAGCTTTACATACATTTATTTAAATATTTATCTGGAAACTCACTACAAAAGTATTCAAAAATGTTTTTTTACTACATACGGGAAAAACACAATTTCCTCTTCGCGAAATAATGAAGAAAGTAATTTTTCCCTCTCTAGAGAAGAAAGAAAGCAGTGTTACCACCATAATTTAAAATTCTGATTGTATACATTGATACATTGTAAACTATTTTTTTACAATTATTATGTTTTATATTTTCTTTTTCTACAATTTAACAATTTTGTAACATAAATTTAATTTGGCATATTGGGTGCAGTGAAACATTCCATTGCTTTTAAACGTAATTCTGACAGATATCAGTTATAACCTTACTTCTAGTTATATGTATCTTTCCATATACAATGTTTTTAAATATGTCGTGAAAATTTTTCTCTTTCCTCCTCTAGTCGGATAAATAATTATTAAAATGACAAATGTAGGTTGCTAATTTCATAATTATTAGAATACGAGATGTCCTTATATTGTATGTTTTCAACAATGATTGTAATATTATTATTATGACGAATATGGGCACACATCTTTTTTCTTATGAAGGGAATCAAGAAAATATATGTATATGTCCCTATTTATTTTAAATAACTGCCTATGTGTACATGAAAAAAATATATTATTGCTATTATTCCAATAATTGTCACTTCGCTATGCTACAGGTAGTACTGGTTTGTATCGTGACAAAATTTGGTCTAACTGTTGTAGTTTTGTTTTTTTGCAGTAAGGGAATATCGTGTTGACTAATCCTCCGCAAAAGCAATTTTCACTGAATCCAACTCTGTACCGACGCGGCTCGCCGCTACTTTCTTTTTTCCTTCCTAAGAAAATATTTTATCTGAAATTCGAAAACTGATATTTATGCTTGTTCAGAGAGGGCGTGCGGGCTTTGGCTTGGACTTGTATAAAAGTTTTCTATTCCAGTGACCTTGTATTTTTCCAATTTGCCGTGGCCTGTCGGGATTCCCCGGTGCGGACTTCTAAAGTTTGTTTCACTTTTTTAAGCTGCGCGTGATTTGAACAAATGCGACAAATATTAACAGATTTACGGCGCCGCAAACCACATGCCGCCGCGAAAACTTTATCACCTGACAGCGCTTAAAATGCAATTGCTTATACTTTCTTCCAACAGAGCCAAAAATAATATTTCATCAACTTTGATAAACATTATTATCAGGAAACTATTCATTTATCACTGAATTTGTTGTTCTTTCTTTACTTACTACTTAAAATGAATGTTTTTTTAAAATAAAAGATGTGTAAAGTATTATGATTTCGACCGGATCATACGACAAATTCGGCCGAATCATAATACTTTATCACCTGACAGCGCTTAAAATGCATTTGCTTATACTTACTTCTAACAGGGCCAAAAATAATATTTCACCCAACTTTAATAAACATTATTATCAGGACCCATACAACACATCGATCATATTAACGTCTGTAAGACGTACATCTTGCTACTGTCTTATAGACGTCATAAGAAGACTAGTATTGGTCAAATTTTAGTCGTCTTATGCGGTAGTCTTTAAGTCGTCATTATGTTGTCCAATTTTAAATCTCCCGCTTATAATATATAGGAGTTCTATATTTGTCTCAAAATTCATCTTAGTTATGACATACAGGAGTCCTATATTGATCGAAATTAAGTCGTATATTCGTCATAATTTTATTAAAATGGACATCATTTGACTGTCGAAAAGTCATTTGCATGGAAGAAACTAACATCTTTTAAACATCCAGAATGGAGGACATAAGACACGTATGTGACGTCTTTGTGATTACATTTGGATAAGACGTTTTAAAGACATGGCCATTATAAAGATGTCTTAACGACGTTTTTGTGTTTTATGGGGGAAACTATTCATTTATCACAGATTTCGTCGTTATTTCTTTGCTTACTACTTAAAATGAAAAGATGTTTAAAAGTATTATGATTTGGCCGGATCATACAACAAACGGAACAGGATTTTCGGCCAACTGGCCTAATTCATTTATCACTTATTTCGCCGTTCCTTCTTTCCTTACTTAAGGCATACGTCTACCCTAAAATTTTACAGCGTTACAGTGGTAATTATAATTAAAATATAATATGATTGCTTTTACATATTAGTGTATTAACAAAGGATGTGTCTTAATGCCTCTATATTTTTATTGTTTGTCTTTGGTCTAGGAATTTGAAGTTAAAAAAATTTAAATGAAGTTTTTATTCAATATTTGACACACTAAAATTGGAAAGAAAAATTTTAAAAGCAAGAAGCCTGCAGCTACCCTTCCTTTTTTGAATAATTTCTATAAAAATACAGAAGTTATTATGGAAATACTGGAACCATGTTTTGTCCTAAACACAGTAAATTTCTAGCATTCTCCTCTAGTATAGATGTGGCAAAGTACTTGCAGTGGGGTTGATAATTTTATAATTTTTTTATATACTTAGTTATATATCTTCGCACCGCATACCATGTCGACGTGAACGGGCCTCTTAAAACACCACAAAAAAGTAAAAAAATCTAGTTTCGTTAATAAACTATTCTTTTTAAAACTACCAAAGCCATAAACATACTAAAATAGCATAACAAAAGTCAGAGACCATCTTTTTGGGTTAGGTATATGAGTTCCGTTATCCAGTTAGATTAAATTTCTGATAATAAGGTTTACAAGTTCTCAATAAAAAACTATCCTCATTTCTTATTTCAGGATTGTAGGTTTAAGCGTTTAACCTATATTTTTTGCAAAACAAAACTATTAGCATTGGCATAGATTATCATTTCCGTCAACAGTACAGTAAAAATTCCGGTGAATGTCAAAACAATCAGGAATTTACTGCTATCTAATGAAAATAACAATAAAATAAAACTAACAACAATTCTTTTCCAAACTTTTCCACCGGTAAAGAAAAAAAACATAAGACGAGGGAACTTTCACCAAAAGCGATATTTTCCGTCCCTTCTCAAGAATCATGAGCGGGCGAGCAGTTATCAGCACAGTTCGAAGAATTAGGTTTATTTATCGTTGCTGAAGACTGTGCACCCAGCTAAACTTTTATTTATTGCCAGCATTCAAGACAGAAAAACATAGAAAATCGTTCTTCGCAATTTTTCAGTAATAAGGAAACGTGTGAACTGAATACACGGCAATTGATATCACACGAAGCGCCATGTGAAAGGAAATAAGAGAATAAAAGTGAGGTGAATCGGGTGCATAGATAGGTGTTATAAATACGAACGAGGGAGATAGCAGGCACATCGATATATGTGCAGTCAATGAGAACGATGATTGTAATTTTCCTCGTGGCATTCTTTGTTAAATTTTCCACTTATTTGACTTTTATTGTAAGTTACTGGGGCGTGTAATTTCTTCGAATAAGTGCCAAGAACTTATGAACACTCTCATTTATTGTAACTAACCAACTTTAAAATTGCTCTTCCGAAATTCCGATTACATGCTACGCTTGTATTTCTCTTTATTTATATCATTCAGGAATAACTGCGTGTGATCCTAACTTATATAATGCCATTATGGTTTGCTCAAACATCTGAAGGATGGTATTGAAGTTAATGTCATAAATTTAAGTGTAAGTAAGTATGACATGTGTAGATTATGAAACAGAAAGAATTTTTTTAAATTCAAAAATTAAGGGCAGTTTACTTGCAGCATTTTTAATAGTAGCTACTGCACTGGATTCGTTTTTCTATTAAACACAAACAATTAGAAGTAGGTAATCAACAACCGAGTTCGGAATTACTTATGAGTACGTATGACACTTTTTGTCTGCTTTCATATTAAAACCACGTCTTATCGTGGTTTTGGTAGATTAATAATAATGATTTTCTTTATTCAATGTATTGATTGATAAATTAATAAATAAAAATAAAATTTTGCACCGTCGTTATCTGGAATGGGTTTTAACGAGAATATTGTGAAAAATCCCATCACATAAGCCCAAAATCCCACAACATAAGCCCCAGGTTTCCAATATCTATTCAATTCTTTGAATATTTATTTATAACGCACATAATCAAAGTTTTAATTTTTAAGCGAATTTATATTCATATAGGATGTTTAATAATTGACTATGTTCAATCAACTGTGATTTTTACACAGATAAAAATATGAAATATCCAATTTATTTCATAAATATTTTAGCTTTCAGCTATAAAGTGATGATAAAATAACATGGAATGTTATTACAAAATTTTTAAGGGTACCTAGTACATTAAGTTATATATTCTGAAAACTTATTCACAAATTCATACATCTTTGAAATTAGGTTTAAAACACAAAATTACATTTCTTTTTCGGAATTACCTCTCATAGATATTCAAAATACATTCGGAATTCGCCAGTCAAAACCAGAACCATAAATGCATTTTTGATAAAACTGAAAATATTTGAATAGAAAACATGAGCGCATCGGAGGCGTATGTAAAGTAAAGCATTGGGTGAAGAGGACGCCCGCTTGGAGCATCAGCGGCGGCGGCGGTGGTAAAGGCACATATTCCTTTTAGAAAAAGAGATGCAGATAGCCGATAGGTATTGATATTGGATATGTAAAAACGTATCATTGCGTCACCCGGGAAGAAGGAGAGAACGTTTCGCACACTACTAGTGCCGGGAGCTTGAACGCTACCACGGGGCATCGAGGCAATCCCGCTAACGCTGCGTTGAAGCGCGGCCTGAAGGTGGAGAAGCCGTCGTCGCCATTCGTTCAGCGCGCTGAAACCAGTGACGTGCGGTCGCATTTTTTGTATATGAATTGGCATCAAGCTAGTGAGGCCTCGACACGAGACGAGACGAGAAGGAAATGGTCACTTCTCTCAAATTTTCGAGACGAGAAATTTAAATTTCTCGATTGTTCAACTCTCGTCTCGGAGAGCTCGATTCTCGTCTCGAAAACTTGGAAGAGACTTTTTTGTTAATTTCTGTTAAAGTTGCACAGAATTCTTGTTTTAAAAATAAAACGATCTAAATAAAAACAAAGACAAATTTAAAAAAATTACATTACCGCAGAAAATAATATCAATTTTTTTCAAATTCATTTCGAGAATTATCGATTTCTCGAGATATATTTCTCGTCTCTTTATAAATTCTCATCTCATAATTCCTGCGTAGAAATGACAAGATCAAATTATGACACTTGTTTGTCCTTTACTTACTTTCAAATTCAAGTTTTCTCTAAATCTAATTTAGTATTTTAGTAAAAAAAATACATTAACGTTTATCTACAAAATAAAGCAGTCCAATATATTTTTATATTATGTAAGGAAATTGAGTAGAAATGAAACGTATAATAATATCCTGCTGATTATTATGTTAATTATAACGAGGTGGAGTTCATTCCAAATTTTTATTAATTTATAAAACTTGAAGTAAAATTATTGTAACAGAATGATCGAATCGTTCGGCGAACTGTCGGTAAACTAGCACACATGCACACATCAAAGTTGGCGAATGTTCTAGAGGGGGTACGAACAAGCGATCACACATTCAGGATTCGGCGAACAGCAAACTATCGAATCACTTATTTCAGTTTCTGCTCATTAGCAAGTAACTAAGTTATTAAACTTATTCGTAGTTAGCAATTTTTCTTATTATACATACAAATTATTTCTAAACCATGTTTAAAAGTACTGTTCTAGATCCCACACGGAATCAATCGATTAGCTATTGTTGTTGTTGTTAATTTAATTGTTTGATATTACAAAAGGTTTATAATCTCGATAAGTTCTTAGAGTCCTCAATTTTGTTTAAATAAATGAAAGAAATTAAGCCATTTTGTCCTCTGACAAGAATTCGGAAAAAAGTATAATTATTGTTTTTGCAACTGAATGTTCAACTAGGCAAACGTTCGGTCTTTTCCCATATTTTTGCTCATTATTCGCCGAATGCCGCTTGTGTGAACACAAAGGCGAACACCCTTCGGCAAATCACGAACATTCGGGATTCGCCGAATGCCGCATGTCTGACTCCGGCTTTATATACATAATTTATTTAAAAATAACATTTAAATATCTAGTGTTAGTAGTTCATTAGTCTTAAAAAAAATGAATCATAGAATTCCCCCCGATAAAGATATGTATTAATTTAATTAATTTTTAATTTGATTAATTATTAGATTTGGTAACCGTCTTCAAGGTCAATAAATGCATGTTAATAAATATAAAAACTTGAAAAATTACATTGTAAATGACATCTCTAAATAAAATGCTTTCCGCCGCCACTGCAGGATAGTGGAAATAAGACGTTGAATGGCGTGCTTTACGAGTGATAGAAAGTAAAATAAAACCAACAGTATTGTTGCTAGCGGCTTCTCGTGTCATAACCAATAACATAACCTGGGCGATCCCGCCACGTAACTCACGCAGACCGCAGACCGTCCAGGGGCGTACCGTGGGGTGAGGGGGGCAGAGCCCAGCCACCCCACCCCAATCCCTCTGCTCGAGATGGCCGCGCTGAAATCGTTTTGTCAAGGACCAACGTAAATTTTGTTTCCGTTTACCTTTCTCGTATGGAATAGCACTTTCATTTTTTGTTTCTCTACTTGCTGATGTTATTTGCTGGAGACATAAAGATATCTTGAATCTTGTTGAAATTCAAAAAAGACAAGATTGAACCCAAGTCACAAAGACGATTCTATATAAACTAAAATGGCAACTATTCACCACTAGAAAGAATATAAAATGTCCCATGAAATTGAATATTGACTTTTTGAAATCTTTTTACTGTAGAATAAAAACACAATCTGTAGGTACGTAGATACCTATGTTATATCTTATATCACTAAACTATTTTGATTATACTATTTAGCATAAGGCAACCTAGAAACTGTAATGATTCTATTGATATATTATTTATGCCTATTGCTTGTTCCTATTTGCAAAAATTTATGCCGATAAAGTGCATAAAAATGTCTGTTTGTAAACGGTTTCGAGCACGACCTTAAGGAGGTTCCCTAGACATTTTAAAAAATGTTCTAATGCAACCAAACTTTGAATTTATGTTGTCTGTGTCATAAAAATGATACCTGAATTTTTTGGAAATTTTTGACCACGTAGTTTGAACGAAATTAATTGTTAAATTTTAATATTTTACATGGGCTCTTATGGCTTTCCATTAATTGATTAAATAAAAAGATGTTAGAAATGTTCTATTTACTTAATTTTTAGTATATAAACGTATGCAAGCACGAACATCAATTTCCCAAAATTTGAAGAAGGTTGACCACATAGTTGTAACAATATTGTTGTTATTGTAAAAAAATCTTCAAGCATTTTTTGATTAGTGAATTAGAAATTATTGTAAAAATATATCACCGCAACTGAACGAATTGCAATATCAACTAACACCCGTTGACCGAATTTTGTTTTACATTAATACAAATATTTTTATTAATTAAAGGCTGATATCTGAGTACGCCACTGCATGTGTAGGGAACCTCCTTAAAATTTATATTTTTTTGTAAACCTTTTGAGAAATTCTTTTAAGTACGAATGTCTTACCATTGACCATAAGAAATACTTACTTATTAATTTAAATAAATATTCAGTTCCTATTTTATAAACTACCCGTATATAACATCTCAATTTTTCCGTGTTTTCGAGGTTAAACTATAAATTTTAAACCCAGACGAACTATTTACACTACACTTATACTTTATATGCTTCATAAAATGCAATATAAGTTTTTCAATGTTATTTATTATTGATAAACTTATGATACCAAATAAAAAAGGCAGAAATAAAATCATAGATAATCCATCCAAAGAAAACAAAAATGCAATATAAACATATAAATATACTTTTCTCAAGTTGGCTTGTAAAAACAGCGATAGTCAATATCTCTTGGTAGTGTGTTATTTCAGTGCACGTGGCAGAATATTGGCGGGCGCGCCATCGACGCCAACGTCGATCGCTGATTGTGTAAACAAAGAGGCGAATACCGAACACCCGGTATCACTGATGACTTATGTGCTTATAGGATATACGCGGTGCTTTCATACACAACAATGCCACACAATGTGATATTATGTCGGTTAATTAATTAGCTTTCACATGATTATTAATTATAAACAGCTTTGTAAATTGAGGGTTTAGTTCTCAACTGGAATTAAGAATACTCAATTGCTCTCAATTAAATTAATTTAATTATGTGTTTATTGTGATTATCATTTTTATCTTTCATTTAACATCATACAGGATATATTTTTGTCTACAAATTTAAAAAAATATTAAGTATTATTTCTATATAACTTTAACTTATAATAAATGCATTTTTAATCTCGAATTGTAAATGTCACTAAATTACAGCTGTGTCAAACTAATTAATTTTTCTATAAAACGATTTGCTCTTCAAAAGTGTCTTGATTACAAATGTATTTTTAAATTACACACAATTATTATTGTGTAATCCTTTGGAATGATGTTTATAACAGCACTTTATTGTTGCCAATTAATTTAATGAACAAATCAACATTACAAAAGAGTATTTTATATCCATACTGTAATTTACCAAAATATTTATAATTTATTATTAAAATTATATTTTTTCAAAATTGAAACAAAATATTAACATTATGGTAACCTCTTGGTTGAATCAATCTTTTCGGTACTATTGCTGAAAAATAATTACTTTTCGGTACTAGTACTAAAAAATATCTTCTCTCGCGATTTTGAAGACAGCAAATTAAAAGTTGCTGCGTTAGCAGTCTCAGCAATTTCAGGTGGAATACCTTGATCTTCAAAATCAATTTCATCACTGTTTTCGTCCATAATTTTATCAATAAAATTCTTAGTTAAATAACAATTTTTACACTATTACATAAAGCGCCTGTCATAAAAAATTATTTTTTTCGTTGTCAATAAACATTTTCAATTGTCGTCCCCTTAGAAACGATAAATTGATTTTATTTAAATTATGTCATTTACAAACTGCATAATATGTAAATTTTCTTGAGTAACACAATTTAAAAAAAATAAATTGTATGCATCTTGTACAGAAAGTGCGTTTTCAGCACTCGCATGATTGCAATTATCCATGCTTGTACTGAAAATATGCACTTTCGGTACTTGATACATAAATAACTATTTTGTATTACTATCAGAATTTTTTGTTAATATTTTTAAGGTACATTTTTCCATGGTTTTGGTTTCTGAGTTGAGAACAGGAAAGCGACACCCTTTCATAGGATTGTATTCTACATTACAAAATTAACTCCTTTTATTTAAAACGTGGTTCTCATGGATGCGGAAATAGTATTTTGTGCACCTAGGGAGGGAAGCGTGCTATTACTCCCGCGAGCCAAGCGGCGGCCCGAGCGAGGGCGCCGGCTTCGCCCAAGGGAGGAATAGCCTTCCCTCCCGTGGGACACACAATATTTTACGTCACGAGGGCCTCGAAATCACCTTTCTTGCAATGTTTTCCTCCCGCCAGTACCGGGAAGAAAACAGTGCGGGAGGAAAACAAGTACGGTCCTCCCGAGCGGGAGGGAAAACTCGCTTCCCTCCCTCCATTAGCAAGAAGAAAACACTGCTTTCCTCCCCCGAGTGACGTAAAATATCTTGTTCCCTACGGGAATCTAACGGCATATTACATCTTTCAGCTTTTGCTGCCCTCGCTCCCTTCGCTCGCTCGTGCCTCAGAAATCTTCGGGATGCCTATATCTTCCCTTATCAATAAAATAAAATAATTCACTACCTTCAATCCTGTTAAATTCTCTAAATTCATCTCCCCGCACCACAGCTCATCCTCGCACCCAATCAGAGGTCAGCATGACCACACGCTGCAATCTCCTGACAATCGGCGTTGCGTGCATGAGGTTGACAGGACAACAGGACACGGGCTCTGGCAACACCGCGCACTAATTAATCACCGGCACTAGCAGAGCATGTGGGATGTGTGGGGGCGGGGGGCAGTGGGCTAGCCCGGATCTGGACACCAGCGGTGCTACATGCAACACTTGACACTCGGCTGGGGTTAGAGATGGGGCTGGGAAGGGGTTATTAATGTATTAATTAGGTGGGAGGGGAGGTGTAATTGCTCGTGAATTGGTTTGGTGTAATTGGCAGGCTTTAATAATGGTAGATTTTTAATTAAATTCAAGAGTTCTTTATTATATGATTAAGTAAATTGAAATGGCAAATTAGTTAGGTAGGTGAGACAAATAAAACCCACGTAACAGCAGTAAATTATTTTTATTATTTATATAGAAAGGTATACACAAAAATAAACTTCACTCTTTATACAACAAAACAGAAGTAATCTAGTATTAGCAAAATTAAAAAATAATTATTGTTGAAAAATAATATTAAAAAAAAGTTAATTTTGGGCTTTATTCCTTGTATGACAGTAATAAGGCCCACTGTTTACTGTATGCATCATACTCATGTTCTTCGTCGTCAGATGATCTGTAATCAATGCAACGTTCATTCGCATTGTGAATTCCCCGTATGTAACAAATGTTAATTAGATTTTCTCAAGGGATGTGAAACTGCATGTTTTTCACTCATTTCATGTGTAAAAATTAATTATTATATCAGATAGAAGCACAGAAATTTTACAAAACATAATATTTAACAGATACTCGTAGTTGACTTTTTTAGTTAAGTTGGCAATGCAGCAAACAATAAAAAAATTGAAAAAAAGTCAGAAAATTTGAATGTGCCATCAGTCTCTTCGCAAGCTGCTGCTCTTTGCTGTACCTGTCCATAACTGAAGCCAAAACTATAATATTATCTATGGTGTTATTGTATAGCTTCGGCTAAATAAAGTTCTTATTATTATTATTATTATCAATCGCAATAATTTAACATCTCCAAATCGTGAAACGATACGGTTACTAAAAACCGTTCGCAGAAAATTCATTGTTTCCCTTGCAGTATGGGACGTAGCTCCGTCGTGTTGAAACCACATTTCTTCAGTTATGGACCAGGTTTAATAATCTTTTGGTTAAACTGCCGTTGGGAATGGGATTCGGACCTGAAAACCTAACAACCTTAACAACCGAAAGCTGAAACGATAACCGTTGGATCAAGCTGCACACATAAGTTAAAAGCTTTGTGCTGATAATATGAATTGATCAAATGATGTAATAAGCTTATAAATTTTTCTCACGACCACATAAGAAACTTATATATTCCACACGATAAGGTGTGTACGAAAATTGATAATACCAGATTAGCCCTAACACACTTAGTGTGTTAGCATAACGCACAGCAGCGTTGCCAACTGATGATAATTTGAGTGTATTTAAGGTAAAAATCAAGAACTTTGATAAAAATCTGACGTGGCCATCACACAACCTTCCGCCATATCTAGACTTTAAACAGAAATGTATACGTACAATCCAGTGCCCATTTAAAATATACAAATACAAATCTAAAATATTCAAACACAGAAATTAATATCACCTGAATCAAAAGATTCATTCACACGAAAACTCTTTTGTGTGGAAGCAATCCTCCGTTTAGTTACTACATTAATTTAATAGCTTACTTATGACTTATATAGCGCTAGTATGCCAAATTGTCACCCATCTCATCTGTCAATATTTTTTATGCAGAAACAAAAATCAATCGAACATGGATTACAAGATTTCAACGTTTTATTTGATAAATTTATTTTTTAAATTTTACTGCAGTTCTTTAATGCTACCAGATAAAGACAATTTTTTTATAACGTAAATTGCAAATAACTTTTCCTCTTATTCTTATTACAAATAAATACTATATTTATCCAAATTTATAGAAATTTTTGACACTTAATCTTTTCAATCTTCAAAAAATATCACTTCCGGTGAAGATATTTGTACCAAAATCTAATGAGCTCTTCCTATTCGTATACAATTGTAAAATACCAAATATCAAAATTTTTGGATAATTCGTATTTGAGTTATGCAACAGACGGCATCGGCCCGGACCACACACATACACACACACACACACACACACACACACACACACACACACACACACACGCACACGCACACACACACACACATACATACAGACATCATCGAGAAACTATCAAAAATGAGTTGTAAGGACTCTAATTCGTGCTGATCCACTAAAAACTCACTAACCGAGTTTTTGCATGATTCCAATACCTTCCTTTACAGGTAAGCGGAAGGTAAAAAAGTAAAAATAAATATATTATTATTTTATATAATAACTATAGTACATTAAATTCACATTTTTATGCAATAATTTATTATTAAAAGAACGGTTGATAACTCTGTGAACTGAATACTGAATTCGTTTATTTCGATTGACAGTGACAATTAGATTTTAGGTTACAAATAAGATCGCTTAGGACTCAGTGCTTAGAACACTAGTGAATATTTATAATGTTATTCATTTTGATAAATTTGTTCATCATAACAACAAATAAAATATAATTTCTGTTATTTTTTACTTATTTTTGGTGATCGTGAGAAAAATAGTGTACAAAACTCGCAAGAAAGTAAATTTCATTACTCGTGTGATTTCTGAGCTCGGCGTGCGCCTCGCTCATCAACATTCACTCTCGTAATGAAATGACTTACTTTCTTAGCTCGTTGTGTAATATACTATAAAATGTTTAATATGGGATATCCGCCTAAGTAAAAATTCAATAACCCACCTCTAATCCTCATCTAATATCCACACAATCAAACAGCTCACTTGCCACTACTCAGGTCAGAGCGGGCGCTATTTACCTAGCAGGAGTGGGTCGCAGGTCGCAGGACGTGTCAGGATGCGGAGGGCGCGATGCCAATCTGTGCGGAAGAACTACAAGAGAAGAGCATTAGCAGAGGATCCGCGTGGCGGGATGATGCTAGAGTGTTTGCACTAAGCGGGGGGTGGTGGGTGCTGCTGGACCAAGGGTGAAGGACACACGCTGATTGTGGAGTTATTGCTGCAATAGGCATGAACATTGAAATTATTTTGTGGAGAGGTGGCATGAAAGGAACAGGTATTGAAAGGGACACTGATCATGTTTTAATTATGGTACGTGTTGAAATCTGCAGATTTTTTAATGAGATGGTACTACTGTAAGAGAAAATATTATAAAATATAAAGACATTTGCTACTACACTTTAGGAGATGTGTATTTAGTGTTTCATATCAAAAATTCTAATAATCTATGTGGCCGCCTTTTGAGTAACTTTGAAGTACCTACTTTAAAGTCATGCATGCAAACTTAAGCACAATCCCTTCCGCCCCCCTCTAGCACTCATGTGAAAAAAAATTAATTTTAAAAATGTCCAACTTTGACGATGTGTACGGAGTATAATTTTTTTGACTTGATCCACCAAAAGGACACTAAAATTTGTTCAATTCCCTGTGCAACACTCAAAGAACGAAGTTCCTACGATGATTTGGCACAAAGTTCTGGGTGTTTTTTAAAAAGTGCATTTTTAGATTTTTCGCACATAACTCAGCGACTTTTCAACCAATTTAGACGATTCTTTCGGGAAAAACCCCATTGTGGCTCTACTTTAAGGAGGTAAACTCAGATTAGGAAGATCTCTTTTCGCACCCTTCAAAACCCGAACAAAAAAACACGTTTTTGGGCAAAAAATCTTTCAAATTTGGCGACGTGTACCAATTTGAAAAAAATTTGTCTACTCGATTCACAAAAAGGCATTTAAATTTGTTAATTTTTTAACCTGTGCAGGACTCAAAAAACGAAGTTCCTACGACTTATAATTTGGAAGTTTTTCGAAGAAATTGTTTTTTTTTCACGAATGAAATATTCTTTCAAAATTTTTAATATTTTAGGCAATTTGAGTTATTCACCCGAAATAGCCTATTTCATTTTTAAAGAAGTAAGCAAATCTCACGAGTTTAAAGTTTACAGACCTGTAAGCAGACCTTCAATATCGAGAAAAAAAATTGTGGCATAAACGTACGTTGGCAGATAGATAAACAGTGATTTAATTCAACGACGAAGTAAAAGAAGAAAATTTGATGAAATTTATTAATCAACGATTTTTTTGACAGTTCTAGCACAATATTGTGCTCCGCAGTTTCCAATGTTACTGATTTAACATATTTGTTATACACAAAAATTAGATTTCTCCAAATTAAAAAGATACCTAATGATCAACGAAAAAATATTGTAATTATCTCATGTGTTAATAGGCCATTAGTATTATCGACAATTAACGCGTTCGCTTCTCTCACGCGATAAAATGTCGCAATTATTAATTGTACTCATTAACACACTAAATAGTTAAACAACTATTAAATTATGGTTTTGCATATCCTATTGTTTATCTTTAGAAATTTGGTATACAATAAAGACAACACGAGTGATGGTTAGATTATATGAAAGCCACCCTTAGTTGATTAAATTAATCAAGCATTAATTATAAATTGCACAATAAAATTTAATTAAAAACTGAGTAGAAAGTTTGAGATACACTGGTATATCGTTTAATTAACGCTGGTGAATGAGACACTCAGCTTATTGTGTATCGAGCAAAGAACGAAGAACGTGTAGTATCTTCACTGGCTTGTCTTGTCTCTCGACTCTCGATATCATCAGCTTTATTACGACGTAAGAAAACTTCCTCGTTTACCTGAAAACAACGGCAATGAGCGACGGAGACGACGATGTAGACGGGACTAAATATTAATTTCCTCACAACGCCATTGCTATAAGTGAAGTTTTATTTTACTGGGGACTGGAGAGACGAGAGTAAAGTTAAAGAATTTTCTACGTTTCTAAATAAACAATGTTACAGATAATAATTCGGTTAATGTGTAATACTTTTTTAATAGTTTAACTATGTAAATTGGTCATCAAATTTGCGAGCTAAATTAATTAAAATTGAAAGTTTATTTTACCGAAGTTTACCTAAGTTATAAATAGGCGTCTCCACCATAATCGAAATAAGGAACATTAACGATAAAACATAAATTACATTTACAGATATGACTAATAGTGACGAAAAAAAGTTTTAAATAATTTCATTTAAAAGATATAAATTATTTAAGATTCCATGACGTAGGTAGTATTGGGCGTGGTTTGTTTTGTATGGTACGTTGTTATTAGCCGTAAAATTTTCGCGCGTTGATAACATGAGAAGAAGAGACATGATGCGGCAGATAATGTAACTACCATCTGTCATTATTTCATTATTCGTGCTTATTTAATTTGTGTTTTATTTTATATTATACTTTTAACTGCTACAAAATATGTTTTAGCATAGCACGACGTCTTTTTAATATAGAACAAATAAATAATTTCTTTTTAGGAAAATGTTAGGGAAACAAACTGTTTTAGTGCCACTGGAGGTACCACCGACGCAAATACCAGACTTTAAAAAAATCATATCTCGCTTAATAAGCGAAATTTTAACACCGCGTTTTCACTAATCGTCAAAGTTTCTTATGTAGTTTTGTAAAAAAAAAAAAATACAGTGGAGTAGCCTATTGTCACATTTCTGAGAATCCACACCACAGATAAACACGTTTATCTCTGTATATTTGGTATCTTCCCAAACCAACATGAGAATAAGGTATAGTTTATGAGATGTAAACGTACAACATAAAACACAATTCTTAATTCAATAATGCCAATGTGTGGTGAAAAACAAACTACAATTATTTGAAATAAATAATTAAAAATACATTAAAACATTAAAGTCCGGGAGCTGGCGTCAAACTTTCACCAAAACTTTTCTTATATGTACGTGGTATATTTTGTTGGTTTAATTACTTACACTTGTATTAGCTGGCACGACCGTGTGACCTGCAGATTTAAGGGGCTGCGAAATTTGAAAAAAATATCAGATTTTCAACTGACACCAGCAAAGCTAACATTTTGTATAATGATAATTTACCAATTATATTTAACAAAAAAAATTGGACAGGGCAGGTGGATAACCTTGTTAGCTGTCCAGGTGAACAGTAACAGTGACAATGTCAAAATAGTGACACATCGTTTTCATTTTATGTAAACTGTAGAAGAAGATATAAACGATGTGTCACTATTTTGATTTTTGACACTGTCACTGTTCACCTGGACAGATAACAAGGTTATCCACCTACCCTGTTCAACTAACATATTTTTTGTTAAATATAATTTAGTAAATAGGTAATAATTATCATTACCTATACAAAATTTTAGCTTTGCTGGTTTCACTTGAAAATCTTTTATTTCACAACCTCTTAAAATCTTGAGCCACGCTTTCGGACCAGCTAATACAGCAATTCTTAATTAGTTATTATAGAACTAATTATGTTACAAAAATCAGCTTTGCTGAAATGGTCCGGTTAAATTTGACGCCAGCTCCCGGACTATTATGTTCGACTTTAAAATTTAATGATTATGCACAATTCTTATAGTATGCAAAAAAGTAGTATTTATTGTATTCATTTAACATCACTCCGTCATTACTACAGATATTTTTCATTACCTCTCGCCTAGAGAGGTATAGGGATCGTGAAAAAATTCGATGTCGAGATTTTTGTCAATAAGCACGTTTTAGCACCTGTAGAACCTATTTTGACTATTTTCACGATGATGTCTGTGTGTGTGTTTGTGTGTATGTGTGTGTGTATGAAAGTCTGTATGTGTGCCTACTATGCTCTTTCGTTCTTATTCATTATCTCAAATTCTATTGAACATAAAATTCTAATATTTTGCATTATATATTTGTACATGTTAATGAAGAGCTGATTAGATTTTGGTAAAAATCTGCCAACCGGAAATGGTATTTTCTTGAAGCATTTTAACATTTTTTGCAAAAAATATAGAAAATTCTGCGATAGTTACAATTTATCATACAACATTTCAAAGAACAAATTATATCTTACAATATTTATTTAACATCTTGTCTATATCTCTTACCAATAAAGGAAAATTATTTTTCAAAGATATATAATTTTCCTACCACGATTTGTAAATCACAATATAGAAAAAAAATTAAAAACAAAAATGAATATGTCAATGTGACAGGTGAACAGACGTATACACATTTCTGAAATGTTTGTGGTACCATTTTAAAAGAAATGTAAATATTATTAACTATAACATTATTTTCAAAAAGTTTGTAAATTTATTGCAAAATTATAATTTAAGAAAGCCTAACTAAAACCAAATTCATATAAATTACAGTGTTAAGGCGAGAGGTCGTGTGCTGGCCACATCAGATTTTTTTGTAATGTTTTGATGACGTGACTCCCTCTGCAAAAAAATTTCAACTATACAATAAACTCAATAATAAAAATATTATATGAGTAGGTATTTTAAGTTTATTAATTTAATATAATATTTATTAAAACCATCATTAGTACAATACTACATAATTATTTTTAACGTAATGCATTATTAAAATATTTGTATTATTAAAAGTTATTTACTCTTTGATACCATCGCTGAGCATTAAGCATTGTTTAATTCCATTTGTTCGATAAATACAAGAAGAGAGCTAATATTCTTAAAATATACCCTTCTTCAAATACGGGCATTATTTCCAGAGGTTTCCAGTTTGTTTTGGGTAAATCTATGTCTCGTGCAATCAGCTCAGCTTACAAGCACGAACACTGCAGCGGCAGACTTCGGAACTAGCCAGTTTGTATCGAACGCTCGCAATTTATAAAATTGATGTTTGAATTCGACGAGATAATAAAGGAGGATGGTAAACATTTGAAGCTTTCGTTCTCCGAAAAGAAACAAAATGGATTCTTCAAGAAAATATGTTTAGCTTGCGCTCTAAAGAGCTTTTAAAGTAATTTTTTCATCACATATAAAAGTCATTTCATACTTTATGTGGTTCAGGAATTTCATCGAGATTACGGTTACGAAACGGTTCAGCTAAGAACATAGAGAATGTTCTTATTAATGATAAATTTTTATATATGTATTACCCATCTAATGCATGAAGTGGGTCATTTAAATGTTGATATAAGTATTATTTATGAATTATATTTATTTTCCAATTATGACTTTGTTTATATATGGTTTCTGATTCAAGAAATATTTCTATTTTATAATTTTTTAAGTATTTATTTATAAAATTTAAGTTTTATTACTATCTAGCACTTGTGCATGATACGGGTCATTTTGACCCAAATTATACCTACTTTAGAAGCATTAAAACTGCACAGAGAGTATAGGTGATTTAAACTGATGTAGGTTATTTTTGTAATCCTAGTCACAGAAAAACGTATTCAGATAGTCAGCCTTATGGAAACATTTGTCATTACGATGCATCGTAGTTTTCACAACTAGAGTAAATGTCACTACCGCTAGTAATGGAAATTTATAAATACATTCGTTTAAAATTACTATATAGTCCCCGAAGTAGTCAGCTCTGTTCCAAGGTACAACACCGCATTGTACTTGTACCTCGAGACAGTTTGCCATTTTTATATCTTATTTCAAATATCATCACAATAAAAATAATAGTTATTAACAAAAGTTAGTTGTTCTTTAACCTTCGTAAGGCCGGGCGGGGTATTTTTGTACCCCAGTGATAATTTCTTGGAAATAACTTTTCTATTCCGAGATTTGGAATATTATGCTTCTAGGAATGCCAAGAAGACACTTCTACGTATTTAATGCATTTTTACCTTCCGCTTACCTGTAAAGGAAGGTATTGGAATCATGCAAAAAATCGGGTACTGAGTTTTTAGTGGATGAGCACGAATTAGGGTCCTTACAACTCATTTTTGATAGTTTCCCGGTGATGTCTGTATGTATGTGTGTGTGTGTGCGTGTGTGTGTATGTGTGTGGTCCGGGCCGATGCCGTCTGTTGGATAACTCAAATACGAATTACCCAAAAATTTTGATATTTGGTATTTTACAATTGTATACGAAGAGGAAGAGCTCATTAGATTTTGGTACGAATATCTTCACCGGAAGTGATATTTTTTGAAGATTGAAAAGATTAAGTATAAAAAATTTCTATAAATTTGGATAAATATAGTATTTATTTGTAATAAGAATAAGAGGAAAAGTTATTTGCAATTTACGTTATAAAAAAATTGTCTTTATCTGGTAGCATTAAAGAACTGCAGTAAGATTTAAAAAATAAATTTATCAAATAAAACGTTGAAATCTTGTAATCCATGTTCGGTTGATTTTTGTTTCTGCATAAAAAATATTGACAGATGAGACGGGTGACAAGTTGGCATACTAGCGCTATAAGTCATAAGTAAGCTATTAAATGTAGTAACTGAACGGAGGATTGCTTCAACACAGAATAATTTTCGTGTGAATGAATCTTTTGATTCAGGTGATACTAATTTCTGTGTTTGAATATTTTAGATTTTTATTTGTATTATTTTAAATGGGCACCGGATTGTACGTATATATTTCTGTTTAAAGTCTAGATATGGCGGAAGGTTGTGTGATGGCCACGTCAGATTTTTTTTAATATTATATAAAGCCCAACAATATGACAAAATATTGACTGGGGTGAAAAATTACCCCACTCGGTTCTTAGTGTAACAATTACAGGTGTCTGATTTGTAGGTCTGAACATGATAATTCTTGTCTCGATCTGTGTGTATTATGCCTCAGTTACATGCTTGGTTACATTTACATGTAATAAAATCTAAGTTGAAGTTTTGTTAGTTAAATGCTATTATTTTAAAATTTACGCTGGGGTACAAAATTACCCCATGTGGTCGGAGTAAGTACAAAATTCACCCGGCCTTACGAAGGTTAATGTACATTCATTTTCCGAAAAACTCATCTAAAAAAAAATATAGAACAAAAAAAGTAATTTTTGTCCCAAGGTAGAACACTCTGTATGTTCAACGACAACTTGAACATTATTAAGAGTAAGTTACAGATTTACAACGCAAGCGAGTTTATTTCCTCGCAAAATGCTAACACATTTCCAAATCCAAGACTTAACGTCAAATGTTTGACGCATATCAACTCAGTTCTCCCAAACGCGATAATTGGAAGTCGTCGTGTACAGAGTGCGTCGTCGTCCGCGTCCCTTAATCCTGATTACCACAACGTTACCGCGTGACCATTGCAATTAATCAGAAGCCGATCCTCCGAGCCGCGGACCGGATATCCGGCCGAAAGCGTCCGAATTCGGCCTGAATAATGATGACGAGGCTCGCAAGTTCGCATAAGCAAAGTCGTCAGATGGAATGGTTTGCTTTGCAGTTTGCTCCGCGTCTCAATGCTACCGCAATGCTGAAACTGTCGGAATATGACTGCTGACGCTGCTGTTCTAATTTTAATTCCTTGGGCCTTAGGCTTTGAGGGTATTACAGTATTATCTGTGGAGTATTAGTTCTTACTAACTTTTTCATTAAAGATGGTCTATAGCATGACTTAATTTCATTCGTGCTTTCAATAATCTATCAAGTAAGCCTCATAAATATGTAAAAGATGTTGTTTTAAAATTATGTAATAAAATAATTGTGTATTGTTTAGCTGTAATTCAAAATAAAGTATAATTTTTGAAGAAATATTGAAGGGTTAAGGAATCCATGTAAAATTAGTTAGGTTAATTTATTGGACGTTTTGGGACCCATCTTCAGCTTGTCATAAAATTACAATATTTGGAACATTAAAAGTCACAATTTAAACAAGGAATATCGTCATCCAGAGTTTAAAACAAAGTTATTCATATTACACGATACGTGTAAAAATTATACTAGCAATCTCCGTTGCTTATCTACCTGTGTACTTCTTTACCAACGTTTCGAATAACTTCAACTTCAACTCTGGGATGGCGATGTTCCCTGTTTAAATTGTGACTTTTAATGTTCCAAATATTGTAATTTTATGACAAGCTGAAGATGGGAAGAGTATTCTTCCCGAAACGTCCAATAAATTAAGAATTAACTAATTTTACATGGATTTCTGAAACCAAAATCATTCTTCAAAAATTATTATCGTTGAAAGTTACAATTTCACTTTTGTAAAATAAACTACAGTTTGTATAAAAGCATGTAAAGGCTTACAAGTTCCACCAATAAGTGACGTGTAGAGAAACAAACTTTCTCAAAACAACGTCGGGAAATAACAATTTCCCAAAATACAAAATAAAAACGCATTTCACAGATAACCCAGAAACACATCAGACAGAGTATAGTTGTGGACAGCTGTTTCGACCTATATAGGTCTCATCAGCACAACTCAACCCAGCGTCTGATGCCAACACCGTACAAAGCCAGGGTAGACAATCCCTACCGCGTTGGCAAAGTAAACGGAGAGGCACCAGAACGCTACAGAAAAACTGCCGTCCGTGTGTAACTGGGTTAAACTGTGAAAGTGCGTTAAACGATTGCAATACGAGCCCTGCGAAGAATTGTAAAATAAAAAATATATAAAATATATAATAAAAAAGAACCGGGAATAATGTTTTAAAGCATGTAAAGGCTTACAAGTTCCACCAATAAGTGACGTGTAGAGAAACAAACTTTCTCAAAACAACGTCGGGAAATAACAATTTCCCAAAATACAAAATAAAAACGCATTTCACAGATAACCCAGAAACACATCAGACAGAGTATAGTTGTGGACAGCTGTTTCGACCTATATAGGTCTCATCAGCACAACTCAACCCAGCGTCTGATGCCAACACCGTACAAAGCCAGGGTAGACAATCCCTACCGCGTTGGCAAAGTAAACGGAGAGGCACCAGAACGCTACAGAAAAACTGCCGTCCGTGTGTAACTGGGTTAAACTGTGAAAGTGCGTTAAACGATTGCAATACGAGCCCTGCGAAGAATTGTAAAATAAAAAATATATAAAATATATAATAAAAAAGAACCGGGAATAATGTTTTAAAGCATGTAAAGGCTTACAAGTTCCACCAATAAGTGACGTGTAGAGAAACAAACTTTCTCAAAACAACGTCGGGAAATAACAATTTCCCAAAATACAAAATAAAAACGCATTTCACAGATAACCCAGAAACACATCAGACAGAGTATAGTTGTGGACAGCTGTTTCGACCTATATAGGTCTCATCAGCACAACTCAACCCAGCGTCTGATGCCAACACCGTACAAAGCCAGGGTAGACAATCCCTACCGCGTTGGCAAAGTAAACGGAGAGGCACCAGAACGCTACAGAAAAACTGCCGTCCGTGTGTAACTGGGTTAAACTGTGAAAGTGCGTTAAACGATTGCAATACGAGCCCTGCGAAGAATTGTAAAATAAAAAATATATAAAATATATAATAAAAAAGAACCGGGAATAATGTTTTAAAGCATGTAAAGGCTTACAAGTTCCACCAATAAGTGACGTGTAGAGAAACAAACTTTCTCAAAACAACGTCGGGAAATAACAATTTCCCAAAATACAAAATAAAAACGCATTTCACAGATAACCCAGAAACACATCAGACAGAGTATAGTTGTGGACAGCTGTTTCGACCTATATAGGTCTCATCAGCACAACTCAACCCAGCGTCTGATGCCAACACCGTACAAAGCCAGGGTAGACAATCCCTACCGCGTTGGCAAAGTAAACGGAGAGGCACCAGAACGCTACAGAAAAACATTTACATGCTTTAAAACATTATTCCCGGTTCTTTTTTATTATATATTTTATATATTTTTTATTTTACAATTCTTCGCAGGGCTCGTATTGCAATCGTTTAACGCACTTTCACAGTTTAACCCAGTTACACACGGACGGCAGTTTTTCTGTAGCGTTCTGGTGCCTCTCCGTTTACTTTGCCAACGCGGTAGGGATTGTCTACCCTGGCTTTGTACGGTGTTGGCATCAGACGCTGGGTTGAGTTGTGCTGATGAGACCTATATAGGTCGAAACAGCTGTCCACAACTATACTCTGTCTGATGTGTTTCTGGGTTATCTGTGAAATGCGTTTTTATTTTGTATTTTGGGAAATTGTTATTTCCCGACGTTGTTTTGAGAAAGTTTGTTTCTCTACACGTCACTTATTGGTGGAACTTGTAAGCCTTTACATGCTTTAAAACATTATTCCCGGTTCTTTTTTATTATATATTTTATATATTTTTTATTTTACAATTCTTCGCAGGGCTCGTATTGCAATCGTTTAACGCACTTTCACAGTTTAACCCAGTTACACACGGACGGCAGTTTTTCTGTAGCGTTCTGGTGCCTCTCCGTTTACTTTGCCAACGCGGTAGGGATTGTCTACCCTGGCTTTGTACGGTGTTGGCATCAGACGCTGGGTTGAGTTGTGCTGATGAGACCTATATAGGTCGAAACAGCTGTCCACAACTATACTCTGTCTGATGTGTTTCTGGGTTATCTGTGAAATGCGTTTTTATTTTGTATTTTGGGAAATTGTTATTTCCCGACGTTGTTTTGAGAAAGTTTGTTTCTCTACACGTCACTTATTGGTGGAACTTGTAAGCCTTTACATGCTTTAAAACATTATTCCCGGTTCTTTTTTATTATATATTTTATATATTTTTTATTTTACAATTCTTCGCAGGGCTCGTATTGCAATCGTTTAACGCACTTTCACAGTTTAACCCAGTTACACACGGACGGCAGTTTTTCTGTAGCGTTCTGGTGCCTCTCCGTTTACTTTGCCAACGCGGTAGGGATTGTCTACCCTGGCTTTGTACGGTGTTGGCATCAGACGCTGGGTTGAGTTGTGCTGATGAGACCTATATAGGTCGAAACAGCTGTCCACAACTATACTCTGTCTGATGTGTTTCTGGGTTATCTGTGAAATGCGTTTTTATTTTGTATTTTGGGAAATTGTTATTTCCCGACGTTGTTTTGAGAAAGTTTGTTTCTCTACACGTCACTTATTGGTGGAACTTGTAAGCCTTTACATGCTTTAAAACATTATTCCCGGTTCTTTTTTATTATATATTTTATATATTTTTTATTTTACAATTCTTCGCAGGGCTCGTATTGCAATCGTTTAACGCACTTTCACAGTTTAACCCAGTTACACACGGACGGCAGTTTTTCTGTAGCGTTCTGGTGCCTCTCCGTTTACTTTGCCAACGCGGTAGGGATTGTCTACCCTGGCTTTGTACGTTGTTGGCATCAGACGCTGGGTTGAGTTGTGCTGATGAGACCTATATAGGTCGAAACAGCTGTCCACAACTATACTCTGTCTGATGTGTTTCTGGGTTATCTGTGAAATGCGTTTTTATTTTGTATTTTGGGAAATTGTTATTTCCCGACGTTGTTTTGAGAAAGTTTGTTTCTCTACACGTCACTTATTGGTGGAACTTGTAAGCCTTTACATGCTTTAAAACATTATTCCCGGTTCTTTTTTACTTCCTTGTACGAAGTAAGGAAGTATTGTAATCGCGAAAAATTTCGGTTCTCAGATTTTGACGGAAATATCCGTTTTGACCTTTTCTGAATCCATTATGACTAGTTTCGACGTGACGTCTGTACGTACGTACGTATGTACGTACGTACGTACGTACGTACGTACGTACGTACGGACGTATGTGTGTCGCATAACTCAAATACGGTTAGACGTAGAAAGTTGAAATTTTGTATTTAGGACTGTTATAGCATCTAGTTGTGCACCTCCTATTTTTGGTTTCAGTCTACAAACCGGAAGTAGTACTTTTTAAAAATATTTCGATAAATATTTAATTTTAGACAATTTTTTTTATTTTAAATGAAAGATTATGTGATTATTACCTACAATCGGTATTTTATAAATATTTTTGTATCTGCTATCATTTAAAAATAATTAAAGTATATATTTATAATTTATAGTATTTCGGTATCTTGTAGTCCATGATCGATTAACATTTGTTACTACGTAAAATTTAAATGATTATGACATGACAGTGACAATAGTAAAATATGCTTTATATCTTCTTCTGCAGTTTAAATCAAATGACTAAAATATATTTGTGAGTATTAGTATAATAAGTTAAAAGAATTTTTAATATTATTTTACATTTTAGTTATTAAGAAAAGTATGAACACACAAGGCGTACAAGGAAGTCATGTGGTGTCCACGTCAGATTTTTATTATATATTTTATATATTTTTTATTTTACAGTTTGTATAGATATTCCAATATTATATATTTAGTTTTAATTGCCACTAAATTCATAACCAAGTATAAAAGTAGGTAGGTACAATATGTATTTAATCTTAGACCACAATAACGATTTAAAGACAACTGTGATTATTAATGTTATATATTTTTCAAATAATTTCTAATAAAATAAATAGCTGAGTGTGTTATGCGACCAACTGTGGTTCTGACAACTTAGATTCGAAAAAAAAGGTAAACAACAATCCCCTGTGGTGTTGTCTTTACTAATAATAACCATAGGTTCCGATCACATGGCTATATTACAGGCTGTTATTACTATAGTTTAGGGAAAAATGTAAAGGTACTTTTATTACATAACGTGCTGAGCGTGGAACAAAAAGAATTTTTACACCACTTAAGTAGCATATTTTATTAATCTTTGTGTCACCGTGCTAAAAAAATTACACGGTTCACGTTGCGGGGTACATTTATTTGTGGTATTGTAGATTCAAATACAATATTTAGAATAACTATCTACTCGTGGTACTAAAATAATCACTTTACTGTAGATAAGTGACTGTTATTTTTCCGAATTTTTCAAACATTCTTTCTGTTCCATGTTTAATACGTTATATTTTTTCCCAAAGTATAGTCGCACCTGTATATCTATAACAATGACATACTATTTGTAGGAGGCTACCACACTCAAATTGAACGTATGAATAACTTTTTAGCAAAACGATGACTAATTTGATTTTGGAAAGGTTTTTCTTTTTTATTAAATTCGAGTAGCCTGGATCACAAGAAACAACTGCATTATAAAATTTGTTTTATACCAATATCATTAATTTACCTTTCAATACTGCTCAATAACCATTAATCATAGCAAATATAAAAATAATGACTTCGTCAAGATTTTCAATTCCCTATTCCCCAAATAAGAGTAGTATCCCAACTTCCCTTGTCTCTTGTCCAGGGTTCCAGGGTCGACAATGCGATGTCCCGTGTGTGCTTCGCCCACGTATTTACTGTTCCCTTATCGGCGCCAATCCTTGACTCCTGTCGCCCTCTTTCTCTCACTCTCACGACAGTGAATTGTTCGTCTCTGTCTGCTGTCAATTTGTGGAACTCGAAATCTATAAGCCGCGGCTTACTATGACCCTGTGGTGCTGGTGTTCTCTTTATAGCCAATATTATCAAGGGCAGATGGGGAGACTATTGGCCGTGTGAGGGGATGATGTACTTAATTTAAGGGTGAAAGATTTTCTAATCTGTGTTTTGGAAAGGAATTGAAGTTAATAATGTCGCATACAACCATACAAATAATATGCTTTTTTGCGGGAAACCAGATGGGAATATCAAAATTCTAAAACATTATCAATTTATAGAGCTCTCGTACTAAGAAAAGAACTTAAATTTTCGTTTGGACAAGACCAACTCAAAAAGGAAGGTAGATGTTTCAAAGAGATTCAGAACATGCAAATACGAAGGTTATAGCTAATATTTTTAAGTTGGATAGTTGCTGTGCGGTAGCGCCTATGTGTCCTTTTTCTCTACATATAATTATTTTTAATGACAGTTTTTTACTTTCCGCCATACCTGTAAAGGAAAGTATTGGAATCAAGCTAAAAATTGGGTACCTAGTGAGTTTTTAGTGGATGAGCACGAATTAGTGTCCTTACAACTCATTTTTGATAGTTTCACGACGATGTCTGTATGTATTATGTGTGTGTGTATGTGTGTGGTCAGGGCTGAATTTCTGAAGGTCGGATAACTCAAATACGAATTACCCAAAAATGTTGATATTTGGTATTTTACATTTTGTATTCAAATTGGAAGAGCTCATTAGATATTGGTACAAATATCTTTACTAGTGATTATTGATTAAAAGATTAATTGTCAAAAATTTCTATAAATTTGTATAAATATAGTATTTATTTGTAATAAGAATAAGACGAAAAGTTACTTGCAACTTACGTTATAAAATATTGTCTTTATCTGGTAGCATTAAAGAACTGTAGTAAAATTTAAAAAATTAATTTATTAAATTACACATTGAAATGTTGTAATCCACGATCGGTTTCTGCGTAAAAAATATTGACAGGTGAGACGGGTAACACGTTGGCATACTAACGCCATATAAGTCATAACTAAGATATTAAATGTAGTAACTGAACGGAGGATGGCTCATGGATTCAACACAGAAGAGTTTTCCTATGAATTAATATTTTGATTCAGGTGATGCAAATTTCTGTGTTTGAGTATTTTAGATTTTTATTTGTATATTTTAAATGGACACCGGATTGTAAGTTTAGATATCGGATTTTTCTGTTGACAATTAAACATATTTAAAAAATAGAAATCAAGAAGCTATGATTTACTTTTGTTACGTAAACATAAAATATGATTGTTTATTTCTCCAAAGAAATTAACAAACATAGAAAAATTTATTATTCTAATATAATTGTTAATCTGGTTATGGTGTGCTTGTTATACTGAATCCTGTAATGAGCTAGTTACAGCTCAATAATTATAATCCTCTAATTGAACACTTGACGGTAATATGAAAAATATTGTAGCAGGTTAGGTACACGTATCAGTCAATGCAGCAAGTTATAAAATATTTAATATAAGTCATATTTCACGAGTGGTCGTTCCGTAAAGCCGCTGGCGTGTGAAAACAATTTTTTTACGGAAACTAAACCCCAAAACGAGACACATGAAATTTAGAACGGATCCTGTTTGTGATCTGAATTTTAATACGCGGACGCCCAGCAGATAACGCTGTAACACACTCGTAGAAATTGAACGCATGACCCTGTCACAGTCACATTATGAATAAATATTACATGCATTGCGAAACATAACCTTGTATTTACATTTTAATCATTGCCTACACCTTCAGATCAAATCAGCAGCAACTATAATATTTAATTATTAGAGATGCAACGAATAGTAAATGTGCCGAATACCGAATAACGAATATTATGCAGGACTGTCTGCTGGATAACCGAATATTCGGCGAATAATTATAAACTTACAACTTGAGTATAAACAAATAGATTTTAAAAAGTAATAAAGAGCTTATTTGTATTAAGAGGCCCGACTACTACTTAAAATCCAGCATAAAATGTACTAAGGTAGCGAGTGTTTTGTGGCCAGTACAAGAATAGTAAAATTGTATTTCAACAAGGATTTAATAGAGAAAGAAAAAATCTACAGATGTGCTTTTTTAAAATTTTGATTAAAAAATTGTACATGAGTATAAAAATTTCGAAAAATTCAAAAAAACTTGCTATTTTATGCAAAATTTACACGGTTATATCTCATAATAGAAATTAATTTTTATAATTTTAAAAAAGCACATCTGTAGATCCATTCTTTCTCTATTAAATGTTTATAAAAACATTATCCTGAAGTAAATAATAATCTGGCAGTTTACTCGCAATGAAAACACTTTTACAGTATTTTTCAACTTCAAAATGACATTGATAGGATGCGGCAAAGTATGAGTTTCGGGCTGGTTTCAGGCAGCCCTAGTAGTGGGGAAAAGAGTGAAATGGAAAAAAAGTAAAATCGAGAGTATTCTAGGAATTCGGTAAAAACGTAGACGGGCCGCTTAAGTTATGAAATTGTTATATTTAACTCGTAGTTAATCTTCGAAAACAATTTCAAACTACAATTTCATAGTACAACTATGTATTTTGGTTATTTTTAGTTATCTTACATAGTTATTTAAACAATTTTAAAGCGAACTAAAATTACTAAGTAGTTATCAAAAATTATAAACCTAAAAAGTCTTTATAATTTCTAAACTACAACAAACAAATCATATTATGATATAAATTTTATTGTTATTACAAAATACTTACTAACTTCTCCATACAACCTTATCTTATCTAAATAACTACTAAATGGCAAAACGTAAAGCCTGTTTTACATTATACTTTTTTCGTCTAGATTCATGCTAGATTACTCGTTTGTTTTCCATCCGAGATTCGTTTGATTTTCATAGGTACTTTATTTCCAAACTATTCGTATACAATCGGAATTCTTAGATTTTGTCCGAAAAGGTCCGAGTTAGACAACTTTAAAATAAAAAATAATATTCTTACTTATTCTCACAATTAACAACTTAAAATTTGGAGGTTCAAATTTATAATGGAAAAAATATTAACACAACGTACAAGTGCAAAACTCATAAACGTCAACGTGAACAAATCAAAACAAAATATCAAAACTTTTAAAGGTTGGTCAAACTGACTCCACATTGAACTGTTTTACATTATATTAGAAATGGCTAGCAACTTCTCGGATGAATCTAGAACTAGAATCTAGACGAAAAAAGTATAATATAAAACATTAAGTTGTTACACGTTCTAAAAGTTAAAATTTGGTTACAGCAACTAAGATATTTTGTGCTGGGCTACTAAACCTAGTTTGATTTTCTCTTGTTGTCAAGTCCATCGCCCCCTTTCCACTCGTAATCTCTGCGTGCCAGACATACCCCGGCACTCAATATCGCCGATGGATCAGTTTTCAATGAAGCGCTACCGCCATCCACCGAGCGACTACTCAACCTAAAATGATGTTTTAATAAAAGTAAACTCAGCAGCTGATCTTTTTATTGTTGTCCGCTGCTGACGGAGATGCTGTTGTCGAAGATACGCCGCAGCCTAGCGCCGCAGGGAATTAGGAGCCCGCAGGAGGGTAAATATTGGCGTGAGGAAAAGTAGATTGAATCATAATAGTGGAATAGTTGCTGTGGATCTTTAATTAAATTAATCGAGAAGCTATCCCAAGCAGTTATTGTAAATAATTATTGTATAAATATTCTTTAATTTTAACCCGGTTTTATTTATGTTGCACGATATTTCTTATGGACGGAACTTTTATGGCCATTTGCACCGCTTCCACTTAAGTTTTAAGTGTCACTTAAATGAAAAATATCGAATCGAACTTGTGACAACAATGATATTTCTACGTTTGACACTTCGATGTTGATTCTATATTGTTCATTTAAGAGAAATTTAAAATTTAAGTGGAAGCGGTGCAACTGGCCATAAGGGTTATAACATGTTCTGATAACAGAACAAAAATAATTTTTTAAATATTCGCAAAATTAAGTGTGGTTTACTAAAATTGTTAAATTAAACATGTTTACATCAGATCAGTGCCACAAGTTTTTTAGATTATTTTTTTATCTTCAATACTTACCAAATAATTAATTTTACTTTATGACTAATTTACGCCAGCAGATAAAATTTTGAATACAACACTTATCGTTATTCGTAACCAAACTTTATGGTACACGTCATGTTATCAAACTCGGCTTCGCCTCTTCTCGGCTAGTGCTATAATGATCCTTTTAACATAAATATTCATAGGCACAACTAACTTTTGGGGAGGCTAAAAAATTGTTTTAAAAAATTGTGGTGATTTTTTTTTTAATTATTAAGCTTTTATTATTTTGAATACTATATCTCATTGATAATCGCATGACACACATGATATGGAAGACTTAATTACAATATTATAGTAACAATGATAACATTTTTTTTTCGAAAATAATTTAGGTACTACTAGCCTAAGTAACTAACTAATCTGAAATTAATAAGTCATTTGTCATTATGTCAGTAAATCATTTATATTAAAAGTGGCTATATTGTAATTTTTAGTGTAAATTTGTAAATACGCAACCAGTAAATATTCCAGTTTTATATTATTCTATTTTTATTTTTGGAGGCTAAGCCTCCTTAGCCCCCCAATTATGAATTTTATTGTAGGAAATAAGAAATTTGTTTTATTCAAAGTCAAATACTACCTTAAAATTGAATTTTCAGAGATATTACAGTACCATTTTCATTCTTTTATGAGCAAAATAAATAAAAACTAAGCGAACTTACACTCAGCAATAAACAGAAACTTGAGTGTTGAATACACTTGCTGTATGAGTACGTCCCATTTGAATAAATTCAAAATTTATTATTTGTGTGAATTAAAATAATAAAATCAAATAAATTATTTATCTACAATCACAAGTCCTCCTATATCACCCGCCAGAAGTTAGCAAGTAAACTGCAAGTTACCCGTAGTTGCAAGCAAGTTAACCTACAAACCTATTTGCATCCGTGCACATAACTTGGAGCACCAAACACCAAAACAGTAGACCAATCATAAATTTCATCTCAAACTTACTAAGCAATAACTCGTGTTCGGCGATTCGGAAGTATAAATTAACACAATGTCTCATAACCTATAAATTGCACAACATGTCCTCGATAATTCAGTGCTGCCATCTCTTGTCAGGCGTCTTCTCTTGAACCGCACAGCATCTGTGCGGCTTGCGGGCGCTGAGGAGCGGATATCTGGCAACATGGCGGGGCTGTCAGCCGCACGCGAGGGGGCCGGTGCCCCGCCTAATGCGCACGCCGCTGGCCTGTGGTCCGCAAGCGACAGATTTATGTGCTGTTCTAATGTGATTTATGAAAACGCCAGACCAATACACCGTGAAGCATGGTTGCAGGAACGGCAGGAGCGCTTTGGGAACGAAGAGGGGATAGTGTTTCGGATTTAAAATCGCGTGGTCTGTGATATGTCCCACTCCACTACAACAATGTTTTAATTTATAGTAAAAGTCTACAACTGCAACAGTTTAACTGTTAGCAGACAGTACAATATTAAAAATGATATACATATTTTACAAAATATGCACATTTCATTAAACAAAAAATAACAAAATAGACAACTATTTCTATTTAGTTATTATTTGCACACAAAAAAGACATAAAGTTGAAGGCAGAAAAAAATTGGTGAAAAGTAAATACCTACCTACTGTTACCTATACAGGCTGGTTTTGAAGTTAATGTCATAAATTTATGGGTAAGTATTATGACATAATGTGTAGATTACGAAATAGAAAGAATTTTAGTTTAAATCGCAAAATTAATTTCCATGCTTCGCAGTCAAAAATTTTTCGTTGCCACTTCCACTGGGTGGAGTAATTATTGTTTCATTAAAAATAATTAAATTTTGTTTTTTTACTTTGCTAGTACCTATTATGCAACTTAAGATGTTGATTACCTATTTCAAAAGGAAAACGAATCCAGTGCAGTACCTACTACAAAAAATTCTGCAGGTAAACTACTCTTAATTTTTCGAATTTAATTTTTTTTTCGTAATCTACACATGTCATACTATTTACCCTTAAATTTATGACATTAACTTCTAAACCATACACTAACCGTTCCTAAGCTCCTTAAATATAATATTGACAATCCTGCAATTATTTAACACTTTCATACCTACCACCACTGAACAGTAAAGACTGATCCCAACATTTAAAATTTGTATTTCTAAAAATTCTAAATTATTTGCCTTGCCATTAAAAAAATATTGTCTTAGTAAGCTGGTTATAAAAGGTATAGGTACCTTTCTAACCCTGTATTTTATCTGCACCAGCAGCGATATTCTCGACCAATCGGCTGCTCTGGGACTGGCCACATCTGCTACTGTCCTGTGTTGAGTCAGTCTCCTTGGGGCAAGCATCTAAACGCCGCAGTGTTTGTCCAGTGAATTTCACACGACCAGGGAATCAAAGACAAAATTTACGTTATGCCAAAAACATCGATCGATTATTTGTCAAAAACATTTTGACACAATTATTCCCCATTCTAGAGAAGTAAAACGATTCATGGTTTGGCTACGTGTATTTGTTTTCTGTTTGTGTTTACTTCTCTAATGTCAAAGTCGCCAGCTTCAAAAATGGAAGCATCATCCGAGAGGGTACCTATAGTACATATTTCAAATAGGTATATTAAAATAATTACTTACTTGTTTTTGCACTGTTTTGGAACTCAAACATTTTAGCAAATCCATATCTGCTATATGTTTTCTTTTCGTTTCCACAATAAAAGTACTATAAATGTATACAAAATATGAGAGCAACAAGTATAGTTCATTTAAAGAACTATTTCAACCAGTAGCAAAAGCAACATTAGGGTATTACGTACATACAAAACTGTCAAAGTTAAACGTTCGTTAAACTATACACACATCAATACTGAAATCGTAGTAGATATTGTCGTCTGAAGTCGCAACTGCAGCTGCAGTTTCGATCTACTGATTAATGTTCGGACCTCTTCTATGAGGGATTTGAGCCAGCAGAGCAAAGATCAGCCCGAGAGATTGAAAAATAACGTGCGTTACATCAGCAATGTGCACCGCGTCGTATAACGCCGTATATATCCCATGTTCCATGGCTGGCCCACAGCGTTCTGAGACTGTAATACCAGCCGATTTGCGGTTCTGACAACGAACGTAAATTCTCAGCAAAATGGATGATTCAATCGATCGCTCAACGTGATGTCACAACCGCGCACCGTGCCACCGAGCGGTTAAGAGAGCTGACACTTTTATGCAAAAGTATATTTTGTTTGCTTGTACGTACTACTGTAATAGTTTTATATCAGTACGAATCATGTTAGCCTGTATTATTAATTTGATAGTGCATAAAAATGCATAATTTACGATTTCGTGAAAATTTACATTTTTGCGTATATCTAGTCACCTATTAATTTTTGTGGGAAAACAAAAACATTTCTAAATTGGCCCCCTAAAGGAACAACAAACTTTTGTCTAATTTAACCAACTTCGTATCTTTCATGGTTCTCGAAAAAACCCATGCTTAAACAGTTTCATAGGACAACCTATACTTTAATTTTTGTATTTTGTTGTATTAGCAAAGAATTCTGGATATTCTTCTTCTGGATATTCTTCAGCCATTGCCATACCTGTAAAGGAAGGTATTGGAATCATGCTAAAAATTAGGTAGAAAGATTTTAGTGGATGAACACGAATTTTTTAATATTATAATAACTCAAGGATTCTTTGATGATTATTCCATGCTTCTGAAAAAAAGAAATTCACTGTTTTGAAGCTATCAATAAATTAGAAATTCTTCTTTTCTAACACTTTTTGACGATTCAAATTTAGCGGCGCCCCTATTTGACAGGCAATTCTCGATAGGATAACTTTTCTAAAAATTCAAAAGAATGAAAAAATCTTCAAAGAATCCTTGTATGAACAGGTCATTGGAGTAGGAAGTTGAACAACAAATGACCACTTAATTTCTAAAAGAAATCATGATTAATTTATCTTTTATTGACAGAAAAGTATTAAATTAAATACGAATATAAAACGATACAGTAATTTCAAATAATGAAACCGGTGCAGTGCTTGTATTTTGAAGTGTCTAGCGACGCCCCCGATCGAATCAGTGTTCTATAGTATTTGTATTTTTAATTTATACGTGATATTTAATTAATTATATTTCATTTTAATTTCAACCGATTTCGACCTACCTACTGGGATTTAATTAATTTTTAAATGAACAATACACTTGGTTATGTGCTGAGCATGCATAAAAATATTTATAATTTTGAACAAGTTTGTATTTACAACTACTTTTATCTAAAATTTATAGGTAACTGGCTGCAACAAAATTTAAAAAATAGTTAACACCCGGTGTACAACTTTGATTACATTACTATTTTTTGCAGAGGAGTCATGTCATCAAAACTTTACAAAATGAAAAATAACTGTAGTAATGACCGAGTGATGTTAAATGAATAAAGTAAATACTACTTTTTTGCATAATATAAGAATAGCGCATTTTCATTAAATTTACAATAATTTTAAAGTCGAACATAATGTTTTTAATGCATTTTTAATTTATTTAAAATAATTGTAGTTTGTTTTTTCACCACATATTGGCATTACTGAATTAAGAATTGTGTTTTGTGCTGTACGTTTACATGGCATTCATATTTTGTCTGTAACGCTATAGAGCTGTAATTGGAAATATATTAAATTTTACAATGATATTTAAATATTAATCGTCTAATAATTCAATTAAATTGATCGCAAAACTTAGCATCGCATGTAAATTCAATAATACAACACACATTACATTTTTTTAAATTAAATTAGTATACTATGTAAATCTAGTATTCCGTGACGTCATTATCTAGTTCCGTGACGTCATTATCTAGTGACCAACATTGATGACGTGACTCCTCTCCAAAAAAAATTTTACTATATCATGTTTTTCAACACAGGTACTTTACACAATACAAGCCAACCTCAACATACTAGCATCTCACCCATCATCTCAGTCACAGCACTATCCCTCATCATGATTTGTCATGATTTTTCTCAGCTCTTCCTGCTGTCCCTCCTCAGGGAGGCGGGCGCGTGGCGGTGACAGATACAGCGCCATCTAGCGGCGGAGACGTCATTATCGCCGCCGTAACAATGACGCCAGTCGTTAAGGAGCCGCCAAGGCCTTGAACAGGTGTAGTTGTCATCAAAACACCCTGTAGTAACCGACATGGGGAGTGGAGATTGGAGGAAAGTGATTGGTGATTGGAAAAATAGAATGTGAAGTGCTGGAAAACTTGTACAAAGATTGTTGCATTTTAGAAAGATATCAATGATATAAATAAAATACATTTTATCCACAACAATAGAATAATGTATTCATTATATACGTGAAAGTAGTATAATAAACCCGTCCATAAGGACACATTTTTACACTGTTAAATAATGAGTACTTTATTCTCTCGAACTGTCAAACTGCCATCACATCTGTTTTAATATTAGTGTTACATCAAGTTATCATTTTATGACGTTGTAAGCAGAAACAGTAAAAATAATAAAAATTTGTAAAACGCTGTATATGACTAGCCTATAATAGTTCTAAATTGCTCGGATAAATTGTTATCACACCAAAGTTTGAGGTTAGGTTAATATCAATACAAATTTGTAGTAAGAAAATGTTGTTTTATTTAAAAAGTTGTAGATAAAACGTCGTATTTGATTCGAAAATAATGGCTATAATTAAGTCGGATGATTTATACACTCGCCTTCGGCTCGTGAACAAACTTTCATTCTCATTAATTATAGCCTACATTATTTACTCGTTAAATAATATACTATTATTTCAAATGAATGAGTTATGCATCTTGATGTGAGAAAAAAGTGTACTATCGATGGTTGCGATGTTACGACAGTTCAACAATAGAAGATTATTTAATTTATGTATCATACAATTAAATTTAATTGTAGGAAAATAAATTGATGGGTTGCACTCAAATAGTTTCGGTTTCGCTTTTGGCCTCGTTTAAGCCCTCCTCAGGAGTTCTATTGGTTACAAAGAATTATAATATCAATTTTAGATCGATCATAAAAGTGCAGAAAACATGAAAAAAATTACGGTATTATTTAAAAATCACAAATAAATTAACGAAACTCATAAAGGAATTTGTTCTCACAAAATACTTTTCAAATAATTATAAATAATTTCACAATAGTCATAAAGTACAAGTAAACAAAACTCAACAGTACCTACACATTTTTAAAACAACTGTTTCATTAGATTTTTTATATGATTAAATTAAATGAATCTAAAAGTTATACAAGTAATCACTTGTTTAAAGTTGTATAAATAAAATTAAATTTCGGTGATGTGGCAATAAAAGTAGGTACCTACTACATGAAATCAGTGAAAATATGTACGTTATTTAGATTAGAATTTATTACACGAATTTTGAAAACAATATTTTTAATTCGTGATCAGTATATCTAATCATGAAGCATCTTTTTCATTACCAAAACATGCAAATGACATTTTTATTCAAAAATTATTATAAAAATAAAAATGAACATAAATAATTGTGACATATTTGACATAAGTGATAATGTCCCATGGGTTGCTGTCAGTTAAATGTTGTATTCATTGGTCAATGTCGAACACGTGATCAAAAATGAAAGAATGTCATTGGATATTTAGTTAACCTAAAAATTTTCATATATAATATCCCAAGTGCATGTCAAATTATCGATAATTTCCTCAAGTGCGCGAAGCGCACGAGAGAAAATGATCGACAATTACATGCACGAGGGATATTCGAAGGACTATTTCCCGATAATTTGCACTAGTGCAAAATTATCGTATAATTCTACGTTGATTGGACGACATTCAGAAATGTCAGACTTCTGATTGGCTTAAATTTTATGAGGGAAATAGTCATGCGTATATATTTAAAATAATTTTAAAATCTAATTTGTTGTTATTTACTAAAAGTCTATTCCGTTATCTAAAAGTTGCGTTTCAATTCTATCAAAGGCTGAATCTCATAAAATAAAAACAAATACTTGAAATTAATAAAACCATTATTTCGCCATCATTGGCTAATGAAATGTTTCAATAAAATCCCTATAAAAATTTCAATAACGAATAACGATTCCACTGAATTGAAGCGTTAGAAGTCCGAATGTGAATGAGTTTAGTTGTTATAATAGAGCAGTGTTTTTATGGGTGGCACGGAGAGGGTCCAAGCGGTAAAACCGTGAGCACTTGGCGTGAATTATCCTGCGCCCTGCTACTGAATTTACAAAAATTAAATTAGATATCTCGACATAATCCCGCGCAGACCACCAGGGTTCCACCTCCACTCCAGTGCCACCCCCCGCACATTTGTGTTTGTATAACGACACGCGCCATTGGCGTGCGCGACAATTTTTCAAACAGAAAAAGTAGTATAGGTACTCGTATTAGAGTAAAATTCAAATATCTTGGACCCTAAACTGCTGAACTAACAAAAGTGGAGCTAGCGAGGATATGCTACGCTGCACTTCACTTAATTTTCAAAGAAAACTAAAATATAACTCAATCACAATCAATTACAAAATTCACAGCGTTACACGAAGCAAAACACTACGAACGTCAACATGAGAATAACAGATATTGAGGCTGATGTTCTGTAGAACAGACAGTAGCGTAGTTTATCATCTATGCCTCTCTTTCTAAGACGAGAATTCGTACTTCGCGCAGGGTTCTGCTTAAATGAATTTACCTCTATCTACTACAGTTGTTAAAAGTAGGCCTTCAAACAGTTTGTTGTTAATTTATGACACACTGAATACTTTTAGTCCTATGTCGATTTCTCACCTAAACTTATTTTGAGGTATGAATAAATTTTTTTAGCGATTTTTGTAGCTTATACAAGATGGGCCATAAGTCACTGAACATTGTGTTTTTTATTTAATTTTTTATTGAAAATTAATAATTTTGATTACAAAGATAGTTTTAATCATGGAGAGTTTAAAAAAATTAAATTTTAAAAATAATATCTTTTAGATGCCTGCCATCAGCCTCTTCGCAAGCTGCTGCTCTTTGCTGTACCTGGTCCATAACTGAAAAAATATGATTTCAACAAGACGGAGCTACGTCCCATACTGCAAGGGAAACAATGAATTTGCTGCGAACGGTTTTTGGTAACCGTATCGTTTCACGATTTGGAGATGTTAAATTATTGCTATTGATTACCAGTTTTGGCTTCAGTTATGGACCAGGTTACATCAAAGAGCAGCAGCTTGCGAAGAGGTAACATTTTTCTATTAGATACATTATTTTAAAAGTTTTCTAGGACCTAACTAAAGTCGAAATTTAAAGATTTTCTTTAAGAAAACATCGAGTTATTTTAGTATTATTTTAGTTTATTGTGTTTAATCAATGGGCAACTTGCATGATTTTTTATAGAATATTTTTGAAGAAGAGATAAAAACTTAGGATCCGAATTTTTTATTTTTACAAAATTTGTATTAACAAGCCCAAAAATAATTAATAAAACGTGGTGTGATGTAGAAAGTTGCCATATGTTTAATGCAAAATAGTGACGTCAAAGTAAAATTTCTTTCTCAATTTACTAAAAAACATTATTTTTTAAATAAAATTTCTTATTTACCAATGTTTTAGACCTAACATTATGTTCATAGTGTTAAAAATCTAATTTTCAGTACCATGCATTTACCCTATTGTCATTTCTGGAAGGCATAAAATATCGACTTCCGAATACTTAAGGTCGGACACTGCGCATCTTTACGTGACGTCAGTTAGAGCCTAGCCGCCGAGCGCGCACTTGAATTGTACAGAACTTTGAGCTCTAAGTGACGTAATGCGCGGCTTGGACGAGTTTATGAAGTCGGTATAGTGTGTAGTTTTGAATTTACAACAAGTTTTCTATTATATTATAAAATGAATAGGTAAGTACAACAACATTTTTAAAATGTCATTGATTTTCCTAACAGATTTCAAGTAGACACCTAATGATAATGAAAATGAGAACTACATTGGTACGCTACTGGTGCCAACACGCTTTTAATAAAGTGCAGGTTACATCGTTTTTATTATTTTCATAGGCGATTCTGCGGGGAGCAGTAGACGGACGTTCTGAGGAACGGACGAAGCGTGTAAGCGAGATGAGCCGACACCTCCGCCATAGGTGCAAGAGAGAGGCAACTCCCACCGGCGACGCCAAGCGCCAAAAATAAAATTACAATTACATGAGAACGGGCGCGCACGAGCGCGAATCGACGAAATATGAACTGACGTTAAACCGGCGATTTGTATTCAGAAACACCGGGTCAATTCAATTAAAAAAACGCCCTTTAGCATTCCCAGCCGACTTCACACCACCTCGACGCTTACGCCTGCTGAATCTTCGCCTCACTTTGAATACTGCCTTACATTTGTGGAAATTTTTACACTTGGCTCAATTGTTGTTATTACATATTTGTAAATGAAAATTCTTTAGATACCTACCTTAAATAATTAATAATCTTTAATTTTTACCTTCCGCTTACCTGTAAAGGAAGGTATTGGAATCATGCAAAAAATCGGGTAGTGAATTTTTAGTGGATGAGCACGAATTAGGGTCCTTACAACTCATTTTTGATAGTTTCACGATGATGTCTGTGTGTATGTGTGTGTGTGTGTGTCAAGGCCGGGTGTTAGTCGCATAACTCAAATACGAATTACCCGAAAATTTTGATATTTGGTTATTAACATTTGCATATAAATTGGAAGAGCTCCTTAGATTTTGGTACAAATATCTTCATCGGAAGTGATATTTCTTGAAGATTGAAAAGGTTAATTGTCAAAATTGTATATAAATTTGGAAAAATATAGTATTTATTTGTAATAAGAATAAAAGGAAAAGTTATTTGCAACTTACGTTATAAAAAATTGGCTTTATCTGGTAGCATTAAAGAACTGCAGTAAAATTTAAAAATAAATTTATCAATTAAAACGTTGATATCTTGTAATCCATGATCGGTTGATTTTTGTTTCTGCGTAAAAAATATTGACAGGTGGACAGGTGAGACGGCTGACAAGTTGGCATACTAGCGCTATATAAGTTCTAAGTAAGATATTAAATGTAGTAATATTGAACGCAGAATGGCTTCAACACAGCAGAGTTTTCCTGTGAATGAATCTTTTTATTCAGGTGATGCAAATTTCTGTGTTTGAATATTTTAGATTTTTATTTGTATATTTTAAATGAGCACCGGATTGTACGTATACATTTCTGTTTAAAGTCTAGATATGGCGGAAGGTTGTGTGATGGCCACGTCAGATTTTTTATTTTATTTTGCTGGTAACGTAACCATTCAACAAGATTTCCTCGCAATTACAGAATGGTAGATGTAATTATAGTAGAATCCAACCCCTTTGACCGATTCATCTTTGTGCATTTAGAATCTAAATCCGTGCGACCACCTCTGAAATTTAAAGCGGCAACGGAGATATTCTATTTGTAACCAGGATTACATTTTAAGACGATCACCACTTGACTGTGAGTGCGATTTAATAGAGAATTTTACCATAGTAGCAAATTAGCAATCCAGTCAATTATATTGAAACGAGACCTCAAAAATGAGTTATTGCCATGAAAACTGTTTTCAAAAAGTTAGTAGTTCTTTAAATATTTGAGATTTTACGTATCGATACATCTAAGTCACAGTAATGCGTTCTCTCTCGAGCTCTCTCTCTCTCACCGTATTCTGAATTATTTCTACGTGTACCTATGCCGTCTATCTTTGATCAACGTAGTGTTTCTTTATCTATAAACTGTCATGTAAAGTAACGTACTTTCTAACGTAAGTAAAATAACTGAAAATGGTTATAAAATATTGCCTGGTTCGTAATTGTAATACTGCCATCTACGATAAGCTTTGTCCGAATACTCCCATTGAAAGATATGTTGACTCTATCAGTGCGAATCATATAAGTGGTATTAAAACTCAGGGTCAAATTTTTGAATGCAAGTTTATAAATTATATATCTGAAGAATATATTTTCATGTGTATTCTTACAGTAATAAAAAAACTACCAAATTGTATTTTATATTGTAACATTTAGAAACATTTGATTTTACATGAGTAATTTTAATTCCAGCCCCATTATTTGAGAAGATTTTCAGCTATACATCTACATCACACAAACTTTAAAAATTAATTACAGCTTTATTAAGAACAATTTAGGCTGATCAATACTCTCAATCGCTTTCAAATAACATGAAATACAATATAAATAATTTTATAGGATATTTTGATAGGATAGATCATAAGGTCTTGATAAATAAACTTAATTCCTATTCTTTATCTCAGACTCTAATTTCCCTACTCTCGTCCTACCTTCATCAAAGACAACTTTATGTCCATTTCCTGGACCACAAATCGTCCACTTTTATAGCTACCTCCGGAGTCCCGCAAGGGTCTAACTTAGGCCCTTTACTCTTTCTTCTTTTCGTGAACGATATTACTCAGTCTCTGAATTGTGAGAAGTTAATATTTGCTGATGATTTGAAATTTTTTTACTCTATTAAATCTAATTCTGACTGCATTTTACTGCAAAACGATCTTGACAAACTTCATGGATGGTGTTTAGATAATAATCTTCAGCTAAATATTGAAAAATGTAAGGTGATTACATTTTCTAAGAAATTATTACCTCTTAAATTTATCTACGATATTGATGATATTATACTAACTCGAACTGATGAAATCCGTGACCTTGGTGTTATCTTTGATAAAAAACTTACTTTTACCAGTCACGTTCAATATATTTACAACAGTGCCATGAAGATGCTTGGATTCATAATCAGAAATTCCAGACAATTTAAAAATCTCTCGTGTTTAGTATCTCTCTTTTATTCTTTCGTACGCTCTAAATTAGAGTATGCCTGTATTATCTGGAATCCCTTTTATGAAGTTCATCAAGATCTTTTAGAAACTATACAAAAAAAAATTCTCAAATTACTTTATTTTAAGACATATAAGGTTTATCCCATCAGATCAATTTCCTACACTCAACTGCTTAATTTATTTAATATGCAAAGCCTTCTTCACCGTAGACAAGTAATAAGTGCTCATTATTTAGCTAAACTAATTCATGGCTCAGTAGACGATCCTCAATGTCTTTATCTTCTAAACTTTCATACACCTTATATTTATACCAGATACACACAAACTTTTTACCTTCCTTATGCCCGTACTAATATTTTCTATGCGTCACCAATTCACCAAATGTGTCTAATTTATCAACTAAAATTTTCAAGTGTAGATATATTCCATTTAACTCCTCAGCAATTTTATAATATTATCTTAAACCTATAGTTTTTGTAAATTCTCTTTCTTTCCGTCTTTCTTATGTTTTGTTTAGTATTCTTAACTTTAATTTATTTTGTAATTTTTCTTGAACATTTTATATTGTGCTCATACTATTTGTTTTTTTGCTCCTGCTTTATAATTGGGCTCTTTGCCTGTTGAACAGTGTATAATTAAATAAATAAATAAAATAAATAAATAAATAGATAGTGCACGCAACCTACTCGTACATTCAAATTATATAGGGTGTTTTAGACCACCCGTACCACCCAAATATCTCGCGTAAAACGGAACGAATCAAAAAAAGAAAAAATACGTCCAAAAAGATTTCAAAAATTCTATTAATTGACACCAAATTCAAATTTTTCCCCCACCCCCTGGGGGTTGGAGGGGGGGGGGGGTAGCTTTGTAAATTTAAATGGGGACCTCCATTTTTTATTGCAGATTCGGATTCCTAGATTTAAATAAAGAAGGTTTTGTCCGAAAAAAAATTTTTGATTCTTGAAAGGTGGCGCTCAAATCGCAAAAAACGCTTTTTTTATTTTGACGATTTTTAATATTAGATGTGAGCCATAATGTAAAACAACGTAATTTATCGTCTACGCAAGGGTGGGATAGGACTGACATTACGGTAAGTACCGTACCTTTATTTCTTGTTTCAGTTACTGCGCTTTTTTCTTTTTGTCAAATTTGAATGAATCAATTCCTGTTTAAAACCAAAATTTATTTTGCCTTTTAACTTCATTTGAGGGTGGTGAAGAGGGGGTGGGAGGCGGGGGGCATCAATAAGTTTAACTGAAAGCAGTAAATGTCTTAAAATCACAACACCCTTTTACATTATGGCTCACATCTAATATTAAAAATCATCAAAATAAAAAAAAGCGTTTTTTGCGATTTGAGCGCCATCTTTCAAGAATCAAAAACAATTTTTCGGACAAAACCTTCTTTATTTAAATCTAGGAATCCGAATCTGCAATAAAAAATGGGGGTCCCCATTTAAATTTACAAAGCTCCCCCCCCTCCACTCCCCAGGGGGTGGGGGGAAAATTTGCATTTGGTGTCAATTAATAGAATTTTTGAAATCTTTTTGGACGTATTTTTTCTTTTTTTGATTCGTTCCGTTTTACGCGAGATATTTGGGTGGTACGGGTTGTCTAAAACACCCTGTATAAGTTATATATGCAGTGACATTAAGGACCTAACTTTTTCTGTCGGTGTCTCCGACAAGAACAAGATACATGTTAAAATTACATTTGCAGTTAGTTGTTAGTTGTCTCCTAAACGGACTTCTGCAGTATGCAGTGGTAAAGTTGAAAGACATTGGCGCAAGTAGCAAAGAATGAGCATCTGTCTTATTGGAATAGTTCTGGTGTTAGTGCGATAGTTGAGTACCAACCGCACGAACAAGTTAGCGATAAAGCTAACATGGGGCTAAGCATGTTGGTGTTTGTGTGTGTAGGATCATTAATTCCGGGACACACTTGCTCTGCTCTGCACGCACATAAATTAACTAAACAGCCAATATGTTTTCGCCATATTAAACTCGAGTCGCAATCAAGAAATTCTGTAATAAACCGCATAGCCGTAAATTTGTCCCAAGTTATCGCCCGGCGCTCTAACTACCGCCGTTCCAGACAAGTGCTACCGCCACCGGAAGTTGCTGCCGCGGACAGGGGTGCACAAACTTGCATACCGTGACTGCCACCGCACCTACGTTACCCACTGCATACATTACTTTTATATCTCGCTGTTGCTGCTGCTGAAATAATAACCCTGGTTCTCGTAAACACCAGCCATTTTGTCATTATTATTTACTATATTTTCCGACGTACCTTCCCTCATACAGATACTGAGGAATGCATATGAGCTACTTATGCAACTTTGCCCTCTTAGGTAGGCACCCTATTTGTTGTAATTGGCTCGTTTTTTAAATGGTGCAGCATGAAACGGTTTTCTGCTCCCTGCTCTACTGAAAGTGAAATTCTTAATGTATTTCATTTCATTCATAGCAAGCAGTAGATGCATTATGCATATAAATGTAGATTTGTAAGTTTTATTCTTATAAACCATTACTGAAAATCGCATGACACAAATAACAGCCAATGGATGAATTGGTTACAATAATAGTAACCATGGTTATATAAAAATTTTCTCGGAAATTTCTTACTAGTAGCTTGAGTAACTTAACTGAAAAAAAAACTTAACTTTACCGTCATCTGTCACTTTGACATTAAATTAAAAATTGGTTAAATTGTTATTTTGAGCAATTAATAAGGTAAATAATACATATTTATTAATGTTAAATACAAATTTAGTAAATTTTCTATTGTAAAAAGAATTCAAAAATAGAGCGGCGGTGTCATTACGATTTTCTTACCGAATATGCACTCGTGCATTCATTCATGTCCAGGAAATTAAGACGTTGTTGCAAAACACTCAAAAAAAATCTGTTGTGGCCAGCACATAACCTCCCGCCTTGACACTGTAATATGTGAATTTGGTTTTTGTTAGGCTACTTTTTGTAATTTATTTTATAGTTCTTCAAGCAATGTACCGATTTCGATTGACATTGAAATCAAATTAGCTCTTTGTGGATACAATTTGTATTTTATTATTACCATATTACATTATATCCAGTTAATAATGAATCGATGATGCTTCTTGACTGGATACGTTTAATGGAAGGATAAAAACTTACTGGAATTGAGTCAGTTTTCTATTTATTAAATTTCGGCTACTATAGTTACTAAATTTCAAACCCAGTTATTAATATTTATACATTTCTTTACAAATGGTGCCACCAAAATTTCAGAAACTGTGTATACGTCTGTTCATCTGTCACATTGACATTTTCATTTTTGTTTTAATTTTTTTTCCTATATTATAATTTACAAATCGTGGTAGGTAAAATTACACATTTTTGAAAAATAATTTTCATTTATTGGTAAGAGATATAGAAAAGATGTTAAATAAATATTGTAAGAGGTAATTTGTTCTTTCAAATGTCGCATGACAAATTGTAACTATCGCAGTATTTCCTATATTTTTTGCAAAAAATGTTAAAATGCTTCAAGAAAATACCATTTCCGGTTGGCAGATTTTTACCAAAATCTAATCAGCTCTTCATTAACATATATAAATGTATAATGCAAAATGTTAGAATTTTATGTTCAATAGAATTTGAGATAATGAATCAGAACGAAAGACTATAGTAGGCGCACATACAGACAAACGGACACACACACACACACACACACACACACACACACACACACACACACACACACACACACACACACACACACACACACACACACACACACACACACACACACACACACACACACACACACACACACACACACACACACACACACACACACAGACATCATCGTGAAAATAGTCAAAATAGGTTCTAAAGGTACTAAAACGTGCTTATTGACAAAAATCTCGACATCGAATTTTTTCACGATCCCTATACCTCTCTAGGCGAGAGGTAAAAATTGCGGAAAGAATTAATGAACATGTGATATTATAAGTGAAAGTCTCACAATTTCCAGTGGATATACGTGAACAGTACCTTTGTATTGTTATTATATGCTAATTACGTATCAATTTTTTTTAATTCGAAATTTTAATGCCACTGGATAGATAATTATTTTTAATTTAACTAAGTATATGGAATAATTATTAAATTCAAAACAAAAAAGCTTGTTACAATAAATCATTTTGTGACTTCTGGTTTAAAAATCTATGATCTATTTTACAATGAATTTCTTAAAGGTTGTGCGTACACGGCTATAGAATGAAAATTTATTGCGAAACACCTTCTGGCATTTTGGCAACATGGCAAAAAAAACAGATTTGCTGCCTAAGCTACGAGTAGATTCATAGCCTTGGCTGCGCCTCGTCTATGAAACTCTAGCCGCGGCAGCAAATCTAATATTTTTTGCCTAGTTAAACAAATAACTATTAGTTATACCGACTTTTAAGTCTGAAGATATTCTTTGGCTCATAGTCTCATTGAACAATAACACACTACCTAGTTATTTTACAATTTCCATGGGAACTAATTTCTCCTATTCACTCCAGTGCTATTGTTGAAAATTGCTGCATAAATCTACGTGAATAATAGCAGCATAATCAAAGCCCATAATTCGTTAATAGCTGTGTGAGTACCCACATTAGGAATTGGCTTGTGAAGAGTAAGAAAAAGTGTAATGTGAGGGTCAGTAGAACATAATGCGTCTACTAAACGTGTTAATTACACGATTCAGTGATTCAGTGATGCAGGAACAATGGCGGAGGTGCGGTTTGTTCTACCCCTGCGAGAAATAGTTAATAGTAAGTGAAATTTGGCGGAGGCGCTGGGTCGAACGTCACAGACAATAAGTCCAGGCATTGGATGTGTAACAGTTGCCGGTAGCGGCAGGGTCACGTGACACAGGGCTCCGGTAATTACAGAATAGCCGCTAATTACGCTTCGGGAGCGTCTGCCCCCTATACTACGATGTCCACCACCATCACCAAGGAGAAGTAGTTGGCGTAAACTTCTGAATGACCTAACACCCTATCACAGCGGTTTACAAACTTTTTCTTACGGGTTCAAGATTTTATACATTATAGAAAATGTGATACTAATTAATTTATTAGTATTATTTGATTTGAAAAAGTAAAATTTGTTCTTTACCTAAATATATAAATTTATAACAAATCAAACAATGATAGAAGTTTTCAGAACTCATAGTTATATGAAGTCCATTTTACACTGAGGAATATTGCAGATGCAAGTGCAACTTTTGACAAATTGCTTCAATATTGCATGAGTGTACTACAGAAATTGCACGCTCAACAGGCAGAAGCAATCTTAAAGCAATCTTGAAGCAATCTTGAGACAACGGTTGCATGGAATAGAACATGTTCTAATATTTGTAAGGCTTGCAGGCAATTCACAGTTATTTCTAGTTATTTTATTTTATTTTTTATTTTTAATGGTAACCAACCTACAGAATTAATTTCCAATTACAGTTGTTATAATGCCATTCTATCCTAGTTTCCAACAATATACAATACGATTTATCCTTTGAACAATTAAAAGTTTATGTTGAAAAAAATGATATATCCAATAATTGGCAGCCAAGATTTATTTAGTTCAAATCAGAGATTGATGTTATTGGGACATTTCTTTATTTCAATTACTTCACGTATCATTCTTTTCATCTAGTTGTCTTCTCTCGAGATGATTTTCGTGTTGTTGAAATCAATTCCGTGTAGATTCTAATGACATGTTCGGCAATACCAGACTTTTCTGAATGATTCAATCAGCTGATTCGTTGATGTTCTGTGACTCTTGTAGCTACCTTAAACGTCAGAGAAATGTCAGAGGCTTCAATTTTTGAATTTGTAGATCATAGTAGCTCTTTTGTATTATAAAATAATTGCTTATTAACACATTCACTTGTTAACCTGATGAAAGGATCGCAAAATTCACGAAATGTCTCATATACAGGGTGTCTCTGTACTTCGGGAAAAAAATTAAAGGGTATATACTATAAGACGTACTGATCATGGAACAAAAAGAATTTTTTTAACGCAAAATAATTTGCATGGTATTTAAAGGAAACATTTTGTTAGCCACTGGTCGATAGCTATTTTTAATGATTTTATTTGAATCTACTAATAATACAAGTAGTAATTGTTTACACAACGCCAAATAAATGTCTGATGTTGTGTAATTGAAAATTATGTTTATTTTAATAAAGTACGGTGTTTCAGTGGTTCTAAAAATGTTCATTTCAAGTAAACCACCCTGAATTTTGCGAATTAAAAAAAAATTCTTTTTGTTCCATGATCAGTACGTCTTACAGTATATACCCTTTAATTTTTTTCCCGAAGTACAGAGACACCCTGTATAAATAAAAATTACAGAACTTTACCCAAATAAAATAATTATTAAATCAAACATTGTTTTATAAAATAATGTTACAAAATTTTGTAAATTTGACAACTTATGGTGAGATTCTGTGCAAATCTGTAAGTTTTACAAATTTGTAAATCCTTAAATATTGAACAAAATCATATCAATGTTTGTTGACAAATATAAATATGTTCATATGCTTGTAAATTTCATTGCGATTTTGTTTAATATTTACAGTTTTATAGATCTGTAGCTACTCCAGATTTTCACAGAATCCTACTATTGGTTTCAATTTTTATTAGTGAAACTACGTATTAGGTATATAGGAATGTGTTACTCTGGTGATTTTTGGTCTGTCTAGTGTGCACTGTGCATACTCGTACCTACATGTTATTAGCGACATTCTCTAAATTAATTAATAAATTTGTATCTATGTTTTTAATTACATTTTAAATATCGTCTCAACAAATTTATTATAATGACGTTATGCAGAGTTATTCTAGTTTTTGGGATTATGTAACATTATTTCAATAGGTAGTTATTTTTATTAGTCAAGCCAAGCAGCAAGTAGGTTTATGATACCAGTTCGATTTTCAAAATCATATACTAAATCTGTAACTACAACACTATAGGTACAGATTTGCGAAAAATTGTAGGATATTGTAACCTCACATTTTGAGAAGTCCTGTTCTGTACAGACTTTCGTATCGGGTTCCAACGACGTGTGGTGGTGTAGTCGTTTCATTTTGGACGTGATTACTTAAAAGGTGGCGCGGCTAATTTCAGACACGAGGAGGACCATCCCGGTTTAATATATGTAATAATATAATTTAATACAAAGTTTCCAGGGTATTGTACCTATAAACGCTCCCAGATGCAACGCTAACTTGCTATGTTTCAAGCTTTACCAACCGTTTACTGCAGATTTACAACTAAATCAACAACTAAAGTTTTCAACACGTGGAACAAACTAGCAAAAGTGAGAAACGTATTACTGTAATTATAAATTTTGAATGACTTATATTAGACGTTTATACGAATAAAATATTAGGTAGGTAGAGTGAAATAAAAATTAATCGATTTTTACATTTACGTCACTTCATCATTTAATAGTTATTTAACTATCTAGTGTGTTAATGAGGGCTATTAATCGTGGAGATTATTAATCGCCTATTAACACAGTTAGTTACAATATTTTTTCGTTGATAATACCTTTTTACCTTCCGCTTACCTGTAAAGGAAGGTATTGGAATCATGCAAAAAATCGTGTGGTGAATTTTTAGTGGATGAGCACGAATTAGGGTCCTTACAACTCATTTTTGATAGTTTCACGATGATGTCTGTGTGTATGTGTGTGTGTGTGTGTGTGGTCAAGGGGTGTTAGTCGCATAACTCAAATACGAATTACCCGAAAATTTTGATATTTGGTATTTAACATTTGTATATAAATTGGAAGAGCTCCGTAGATTTTGGTACAAATATCTTCATCGGAAGTGATATTTTTTGAAGATTGAAAAGGTTAATTGTCAAAATTGTATATAAATTTGGAAAAATATAGTATTTATTTGTAATAAGAATAAGAGGAAAAGTTATTTGCAACTTACGTTATAAAAAAATTGTCTTTATCTGGTAGCATTAAAGAACTGCAGTAAAATTTAAAAAATAAATTTATCAAATAAAACGTTGATATCTTGTAATCCATGATCGGTTGATTTTTGTTTCTGCGTAAAAAATATTGACAGGTGAGACGGGTGACAAGTTGGCATACTAGCGCTATATAAGTCCTAAGTAAGACATTAATTGTAGTAATTGAACGGAGGATGGCTTCAACACAGCAGAGTTTTCCTGTGAATGAATCTTTTTATTCAGGTGATGCAAATTTCTGTGTTTGAATATTTTAGATTTTTATTTGTATATTTTAAATGGGCACCGGATTGTACGTATACATTTCTGTTTAAAGTCTAGATAAGGCGGAAGGTTGTGTGATGGCCACGTCAGATTTTTAATTTTGAGAAAATCTTATTCTATACCATGACAGATGTGTTAGGTTAGTTTCGTTTGACATTACTGATCATCAATGATAAATATAATAACTGTCAAAATCATTTCGTTTTATTATATTTTCTATTTTTTACAACTTAACACTAGCTAATAATTATATTCTACGTCTGTTGCACGAAATTCAAAAAATCGTTGATTAATAAAAATCATGCATTAATAGTGGTCATTAATGTATGTGGATAAACAATCTTGAGCAAAGTGGATCGTGTAAAAAAGGTGGAAGTGCAAAAACGGTTCGAACCCCTGAAAACATCGCCTGTTGAATAGCTGCAATGTGTTTTCAGGGGTTCGAACCGTTTTTGCACTTCCACTTTTTTACACATCGATCCACTTTGCTCAAGATTGTTTATCCACGTTCAAATTGCCCTATTCGCCACTGAGAAAGTACGCTTTAACTGCGTAGCCACGCTGTTCACCCGTCCAACGATCCATTGTAAACTAAATGGTAGAGCACGCTGATAATCTTGAGTCGGCGATCTTCCTTCCCACCACCTCCCTCGAGCTCTAAGCCCCATATCAAATCTTTCCATTTGACTGGCGAATCCTGTACTAAGTCGGTTTCTATAGTTTTTTATGGGGGAAACTATACCCATTGCTTGCTTGAGCAATAGATTATCAAAACGCTCGTTGAATAATATATTACAATAAGTTAAAAATGTACTTTTATTTAATTGTCAGCAAACTATGAGTTCATGTACAACCCAAATTTATTTTTGAAATATCCCGTTAGGTAATTTTGATAAACCCCACACATAAAATCCTAGAATCCACGCCGAATCAAACAATAGTGTGAGCAAAAACTTATGATCCCATTCACCGAATGTGCATTCAATTCGCATAGTGAGGAGCGCGACACATTCAATAAGCGCACAATCGAGCGTGCGACGTTTATGTCTCTTCGAAATACATCCATTGCACTAATGGATAGCATACATCTGTTGTTAACCACGCTAACTGGGTCACTAAATTTTATCAGTAATTGCGATAGTGTCATGTTGCATTTGTGGTGGGATGTTGTATGCCCCCACCCCGCACCCTTGTTGTTTATTCCACGGAAAGTGACGTTCGCTAACATTATGTTTGCCATGAATTCATAAAAATATGCAAATGAGTGGACCGGTGTAAAAACTTTATATGAGTTCCAATTTATTGTGGTCGTGTTTTTATTTTTTGTTTTATTTAATAGGGTTTTTTATTTTATAATTTGTATTATAGTAGTCGTTTGTGACAATGTGAATATAATTTTACTACCAACTGAAATCATTTGGTTTCATTTAAACCAAATGTTTATATTCACAGTATGGAACTTAGTAAGGAATTCAAAATGAAAAATTATTTTTGTCCGCCATTTATTTTGGAGAAATGTAAGTACCCATGCAAAGTAAAAAATAGTGTTGTATCCGCAAAATAATATCATTGTTTCTTCTTGCTGTGAGTTCTCAGCATATATAAATTTTTATGCAGTAACAAAACAAACATAACCTATTTTAGCTGGAATGAAATAAAATTAAAGCGACGTTTCGACCAATGAGCCCAGTCAAATTAGACATTAAAATCGCAAAGCGTGATGTAGTTCTGATTTTTTAATATGTTATGGTAGTGTGAATTCAAGTTTGCAGCTTCGAAAAATCCAAGCTAATACGTAAAAACCTGCAAAATTTTGGGAATTTTTTCAGTTGTTGCCTAATAACTCGTGAACTATGCGTTTTCGATATATAGTCGATTTTATCATTTTTAAAGTACATTAAATTTGAAACAATTTATGCTCAACCGCAGCTCTGTATGTCTAATAATTTCTGAGATATGGCACTTCTAAAATTAGCAATTTTTTCAAAAAAATGAAAGATGAAATATTTTGCTTTTTTCGTAATTTATGTGTTTAATAGAACCACGGTCAATTTGATCGTCTACGCACTGGCGTTAAAAATTGTCACTGTAACGCTAGGTTAAGGTAACTTAATTATTTTCAGCTTATTTATTTAAATTTCAATTATTCAAATTTAAAAGTACTACATTAATTATATTTATTATTTAACGATGTACAGAAATTATAAATAAAATAACTCAATAGGTCACTTATTAAATATTGAAGATTATAAACTTCTGGGAAAAGCAACCTGCAAAATAAATTAATAACTTAAAAAAACTCGAACATGTAATTCTCACTATCACTAATTCATATCAGGTTAATTTTATTGAATAGTATTTTCCAAGAATAGAATTTATTTCAATCAATTTCTTTAATTATTTATTTCTAAGAATAATTATTATTATATTTCCTAATTTATGTAAATATGTTACACACTACTTCAATTAAATTTTTTTGAGATAAATAAATAAACTTATTATTATTATTATTTTTCATTTTTATTTCTCTGTTCAGGTATTTTTGTATAATAATAATAATAATTATTATTATTATTATTGTTATTTTTAACTGCATCTATTTATTTCATTTATAATCTAAATCCTTAATTATGTTACGCAGGTTTAAATTCACATAACTTTTTAAATAATAATTCGTAGAGTTTTATTTAGTGCAATTTATGTTTTTCCATTGCATGTACGTGTACCATCTAGTTATCCTGTAACATAACACAATCTACTATCCTTACCAATAATTAACCGAGTTTGTAATTAAAGTATCCGATTATAGAATGATGTGCGCTCTTCTTGTTGGTTAGTTCAGCACTGCAGCATGCAGGGATGGTCAGGGCCGGACTTACATTATAGGTGCCTGATGTGGAAATTTATTAAGGACTCCTACCATAAATTTTAGATCAATAAATTTAGTGAATGTATTTTAATTGTTTAATTCTTAATGAGAAAATGTCGCAGTCGGTAGTAATTTTATTCAATTAGAGTTTAACAATGGCCATTCCTTACTCAAAAGAATGAATATTAAACTCGAGTAGAATACTATACTTTATCTAAGACTACTTATACTAAACAATTCATTTATTCTATAAGGTAAAATTGAGAGCTGTCAAAAATCTAATTTTTGAAATTTGCGTACGTTATGGTGGTGTTATACAAACAAGTAAGTAAATTTAGAAATTACTTTATGAAATTAAATTAAGAAAGTAGACATCATTGTTTACAATATAATCGTTTATACAACTAAAGTAGTATCGTTTCATCACTAAACTAAGAAGTTAGCTATTTTCATCATCTTAGTATATTTTTTAATTAAATTAAATTAAATTAAATTAAATTAAATTAAATACGCTTCCTGTAACATTTTGCCCCGTACCCAAGGCTATGGTTGATTATCACACCTGCCATATTTTGAAAAACAACAATTTTCTTCTACTTACCATCACATTATCCTCCATATAAATATCATATTTTATAGATAATAAGCTACTTTATAAATCATAACAATTTTATTTAAATCGTTTACCCAATAGCACATTAGGATAAATTTTCTAAAAAATGTCAGAACCAAGGTTTCTCCTACGCACGCGCAAATTGTGCATTCCCTATTGGTTTATTCCTTATATTAATAATTTATTTTTCTAGTTTACTGGTCTAATTTAATTTTATAATTTAGTTGCTGAATAAACCCATCATTACCTAACAACGAACTATTGGTTCTATTGGTCAAAAGCCCTAATATACAAGAAGTTTTATTGGTCATGGAGCCACATAAATAATTATTAAACACATTATTCACTGCAAACAATTTAATAATGAATGTATTATTCAATATAAAAATAGGTAGTAAGTATATAATTTAATATATAGGTAATTACTGTATTTTTGCAGTTTTTTTGTATTCGAAATTGGAATCACTTTTTTAACAACGACAATATTACTTTGCATTATGCCATCAGAACAATGTTTTTAAACCTGTATATTCTATTATGTAAAAGATATTTAAAAATGGGTTTCCGCTTTTTAGTGAGTACGGCCCTGGGCCTTGCCTAGCCTAGGCCAGCGCTAGACTAATGCCGGCGTCAAGCGTCGCGACGCGCGGATTACGCCTAACTGCCAACAATGAATGGCTGAATCGCGTGCCACCGTAAACCGATTTGCAATTTGAAATTTAAGACGCCCACACTTTCATGCGAGTTAATTAGAGATTCCTACATGATTGGCAGCTTATTTCCACTGACACAAGGCGCATGTCAAATAGATTGGATAGGTTTTACAGCTAGTTAAGTCAATTTTAATTAACATTAAGCTGTAATAATTAATCAAAATAATGGAAACAAATTTAATAGTTAAATTATTTGTATTACAGATACAAAATAGTTTATTATATCTTCGATATAAAGTATACAAAAAACATATACCCTGGAATATTTTTAGAAATAACTATGGAAACCGCGCAAAATTTTAATGCTAACACTATAACCAATAAGTTTTAATTTAATCAACTTATGTGAGTATTAAACTTTAATAGATTATTGTAAATATTACTGATGTATAAAGTGTAGCATTATTTCTAGTGTTTTTTAATTTCCTAAAACTTGAATGAATGCCTCCAATATGTTTACTACTTTTATTGTTGCAGTTGCGTTTTTTGTTCATTCCATTTTGTTTGTAGATATCTTTTGGTCTGTCCTGTATAAGTTGCTGAACAACCCATGCACGGAATTTCGTAAATTTTTATTTTATTTTATTTATTCATACATTTCAAGAGACAATAATAATAATGACACATGATTGTTGATTTTTGTCAATTTTAGATTTTAATAGTGTAAATTAACTGCCTACTGTTTGAAGCCTATGACATTAAATTTTCCATAATTAATTTCCTCATCTTGTCAGCAATGCCATCTATGTACTGTAGTGAATAGTATCTTTTGTTTTCCATGATATATTGAGTTGTTTATTCAAACTGTCAACTTGCTTCTCACCTTCAATATTGTTTATTATATTTTAGCGTAATGCTAGTTTGTTTTATTTTATTCATATTCATTTATCAGATCATTATTATGCCTTTTGGTTAACTTTTAAAAGATGTTTAATAATAATGATTATCTGTTCTTTAAAATGATGTGAGGTAAAAGTGTCATCGCTGTACTTATTTTTAGCATTGTTAGTTATTTGGTATAAAAATTTGGTAGATACCAAATAACAGACCCACTTAATTCTATTTTTCAATAATACTTAACAGCTCTTATTTGAAACGTACCTTAAAAATGAATTAGGTAATTATTCAATAGGTATATTTTTTTCTTGAATTTGATATAACAATTACTAATTTAAATGATAACAACACCTAGTAATTAATTAATTGATATTATTGCATACATAATTAAACATTACTAATGTTACCTACATTTCAATTTTTAAACATTATCAGACATAAAGTCCATTAATTTGATGTATATTGAAAATATTAGAACAAAATAATAAAAAAAATTGTTTATTATTTTCTAAAATATAAACCATTATAAAATTATTACATTATTTCTTTGACTCAGTTGTAAATTAAATCAAAAATACTTTTTTTCTTTGTTCATTAAAAAAAATACGTAGTAACATGTTATTTAGTGCAACAACTATTATTAAAAATTACACTGTTCCCGTGTTCATTCATTCACGTTAACTAGAGTGGGGCCGTGACAGGCACAAGTTTAATTGTTTCCTTTATTACTTACTAATTAACTGTAGTTGTAATTACAGATATTTGAAACGCATTTTTTCGCTTCGGCCGACTGGAGCGTACACAAACAGTTGCCTTTCAGTGTACAGGTCAATTGCAGCCAGACTCAAGTGCCAATTATTTGCAACGTAATTAAACGTCAAATAAAAAAACTACGTCAATCGAATTGTTCTTTTTGCTTCCTCTCTTTGTACTTGTTGCTGAAATTGGAATATTTTGAATAATCTCAATTATTCCGTCTCTTATCGAATACGGTTTCAACATCGATTTTAATTGAAATTTGAAATGCTCCAGCATATAAAATACTAAGTTCAAGGTAAAAATTAGAAGATAAAGATTAAAAAACATAAAAAGGGTGAAAATTGCTTGTTGAAAATCGATAGAGCAACAAATTTGAAATCAGGTAATATAGGTTTTATCCATTTACCTTTTTACTTCCCCGACCTATGTATTGTAATCGTGATTTTTGACAGTTCGAGAATTCGATGAATCTCCACGATTTACTGAGCCTTTTTACTTCCTTGTGCGGAGTTGTATTGTAATCGCGAAAAATTTCAAATTTTGACGGAAATATCCGTTTTGACCTTTTCTGAATCCATTATGACTAGTTTCGTCGTGACGTCTGTACTTACGGACGGACGTATGTTTGACATACATACGTTTAGACGTAGAAAGTTGAAATTTTGTATTTAGGACTGTTATAGCATCTAGTTGTGCAACTCCTATATTTGGTTGCGATCGTCCGTGCCAAAGGGGCACTATTGGTTTGTTTCGCATTATTCAAAAACGGTATGTTGTAGAAAGTTGAAATTTTGTACTTGTGATTCATGTTGCATCTAGTTGATCACCTCATATATTTTTGGTCCGTGCCAAAAGAGTACTTTACTCTAGGTATTTTTTTGGAATTTTTCGCATAAATCAAATCAAAGTATGAACAGTTTAATAAGCGTACAAGGAAGTCATGTGGTGCCCACGTCAGATATTTTGCTCTAATATAGTAAATAATTATAATTTACAATTAGTAGTCAATTTCTCAATGATTATGTAAATTCAGATATTTATATATTTTATTAATTGTATTTTGCAGATATTAAAACTAAGTAAGAAACACTATATTGTACATTATATAATGCGATAAAATTACCTAACTTAACAAAAATAAATTTTCCAAGTAATATAGATAGCGGACATCAAAATTAAATCTCTTTTGTCTGCTATTTAAAAATTTGTAGTTATATGGGTACCTTACCTATATCTTTTTTCGTCAACCGTGCGTATGTAATGCTGTTATGTCATGATTTTTTTTGTAAAAAAGGAGGCCATTTAGGGATTTATTAATAATTATTTCTCAGACTAATACAAAAAATATATTCAAAATTTATAAATGTATGTAAAAATATGACATGGTAAAAGGTAAAAAGAACTTACCTATCTTTACAGTTTAAATGTTGCGTATAATATGAGGATATGTCAATTTCAATATATGCAAATAATTTAGTTATACGTTATTCTGCTTCTTTTTGAACAGTTAGTAGAGTTTTCTAGTTAAGTGATTAGCAAAAAAATATTACGTTTCATTCATTCAAAAAATGTTTGCCTTAGACTCGTAAGATCGCCGAACTCCGCTGCGCGTCGTCCGGTACTACCTTACTCGTTCCAAAATCATGCATTTTTATATTGATTAATGAACAAATAACAATTTTCATATAGAAAAAATATTGTTCCCAAATTGACAAAATTCCCGACTACACATTTCTGAATTTCGCTATTCGACGTGAAACGTCACAGCTACGCATCAGTAGCGATTGTCATTTGCCGCGCCACGATTTCATCGTCAACTTCGGTCCGTTATCACGTTAGTAAATGACACACCCGTGTGTCACTAGTCTGTGATCGACGCCACCAATCAAGCGACACCTGCGTTTAACACGCGTTGCTGGACATGACCGCTTCCCGCCAAAAATCGCGCCAGAGAAATATAATTGATTAGTCCTTTTGATAATTAATTGGCGCCGGCCGGTGCACTAATTTAAAACGTGTTCGGCCGCCCAGACTAATTGATATGTAGCAATTAATTACAATCCCGTCACTCTGTAAAATGGCACAACGTAGGAATGTTTCGTTTTGCATGTGTGGCAGAAGCGCGTTTTGTAGAATACACAAAGACTTTTTTAATTTAGGTTCACAATGAGTGAGCTTTCACTTTATTATGGGGACACATTTTTATTAATAAATTGAACGTGTTTTTATAGCTGAATACTTCATTTAATAATGTATTAGGTTAATTAGAATTGTATGTTTGTTTCAGTTGGAAACCATATCAATTATTGCATTTACTTTGATTAATATTTAATAATAAATAATTAAAATAATTAATTAGTATTCCATTGAATTTTAAAATAGGTATTTTAATTTTGACATCATAAAACTAAATATAAAATAGTATAAAATTTAAATAAGTAATTATGTATACCTTAGGATTATTTAATATTGTTTTAAAATTATTATGAAAATTATTTCTAAATTTTTTATCATTTTTACGAGAATAATAGAAGAAAAATATCATTAAAATCAAGTATAAAAATTTACTGTATATTTCAGCAGATATAGGTACCTTCATGAATACGAAATGTCTTAAATTTAACTATACCGCTGTTATTCACTAATAGGCTGAGGATTTTTTCCGCATTTTAATTTTAGGTTTTGCCTATTTTTTGTAGGTATCACAGATAGAACAAAATTGATAGCACTTATATTTGTTTCCATTGTTTATATTTATTTTAAGATAAATTTATTTTGCCTATTTTAATATATTTTTGACCTATTTTTCCGGCCTATTTTTGCCCTTAATTAGCATTTTTATCTTATTTTGTATGTAAATTGGTAGTGAACTGACTTTTGAATATTTCTTTTTCCTAAAATTCCAAATAATAAATTTATTATCAAATATATTAATAGAATGCTTTTTATTGCCTAATTTTTTTTTAAATGTGTCTTGTTTTAAATATTTTTTGCTTATTTACCATACCTTTTTTTTAGTGTTTTTGTACCTAAAAATCCTGAACCTGTAGCATTATACTAACCATTAAGCAAGAAAATACAGTATTCGGGTATTTTCTTCCACAATTTTGGATACTGTAACTGTAACTGTATTAGATAAAAATACCTATCAATATTATCTAACGTTCCATAGCATTTTCCCCAAATTGCGATTATTAGAGAAAAAAATCTCATCTACCTTTAATTGTTTTTAAGCATACAAACATCCCCTAGAAGAAAATGTTCGATAAATTCGCGAATACTACTCCCTGTGGGCTTCTAGTTTCAGGATGACCGCTCGTTTCGTTACCCATAATAATCTAAAGTAGCGTTCTGATGTTCTAACGTTACATCAAATACTATCAATTGTGGGTAACGTTCTCACTAGTCGATAATCCATCTAGCGCAGTCATCAGCAAGTGTTAATTCACCTCTTTACGCTTTACGTCATAATCGTTCATCACTGGTCTGATGTGTTGGGCGAAGTTTACACACATATATGTAATCTGTCTGAATATCGATGAATAATAACTTGCAAATGCGTCCATGATCCACACTCTAATGTGACGTGTCATCAACACAGACGCGTTGGCTGTAGCAGACCAACTGACCCAATTCAATGCGGCGTCCCGTGTCCGGCGATTGTAATTGATATACGCAATGATTCGTAGCTGTCACCTCGCGCCGCATGTGTACTAGGCATCGGTATTATTTGATTATGGACTTATCGACGACCTAGTTTTTGTTTTGTCTTGATCAAAGCATCGTTTAATTAACTGTGCTAATGTTTGTTCATTTCGCATTTGCTATTTTGGTAGTGGTTTCTATTTAAACATAACATAAATACTGAGGTAGATTATATACCTACATGGTGTGGGATTCCTAAATTAAATAAAGGAAAGTTTTAAAGGTAAATATTCATTAAAAACCGCTCATGTGGGATGAAAATCTTCCCGCATTTGGTTCGTAAATAACCATCAAAGTCTTAAAAATTATAGGCAAGCGATTCGCAGGGTTCCAAAGGGCTCAAACGGTCACGTTATCTTGTTATAAAAATATGAATTTCCGCGTTTTCATGTAGCATGCCGATGAAAAGAATTAATATTTGTGTCATAAAACACCTATAACCAAATTGGCATGCAGTCCGCGTTGGCCCAAGGGTGGAAAATTTCGGAAAAGTTTTGTGCAAGTAAAAATTCAATTTTCCATATGACCGGAAAGCGTGCAAAAGTTTAATACTCGTTTTTCTATGTTGTCATAGGGTCAATATGCTACCTTCCAAAAGGCATGCTGTATGAAATCGGAGATCATCACCTGTCATGAACTCCCGGTCTAAGAGCATTTTTTATTTTAATGCATGTATTCTGTAATGATTCAAAGTTGCATTCTTGAAAAGATATTAGAAAATATGAATTTCCCTATCGATTGCAGGTTGTAATTTTTCATAAAGACAAAAATATTCTTTTGTCGTTAATTTTTTCTAAACTTTTTAAATTTTAGAACTGTAAAATTCAAAGTTAAAATTATAAACATTATTATAATACCTGCAATATATTAGTGCTTTAAAACAAAAACGAAACAAAACAAACCCTTAAACAAATTTCCTTCAATTTTCCTGCTGCTACAATCAAGATCTAATAACCAACGCGCAAGATATACACTCCACAGTCTCCGCTATATAGAAAGAAGATATTGCCAACCCTTCCAATTTCAAGTTTGTCTCCGTAGTTCCGACCTCACCTCCGGCAGAAATGAACTCGCCTGCACCTCGCGACTTACAAGATACAAATAATAGATCATGAGCGAACGATAAAGAGATCGAGCGAAGCCGTCGTCGTCGGTGAGTGTAACATGATAACGTATGTCGATACTGCAGCAATAAATTGCACAGAGACATTTTGTTCTTGGGCAATCTTCTCGGAATATCTGCTCGCCCGATCGCATGGTATCAGACCAAGTCAGGTCGAAGGCGAACGCAAGAGAAGAGGGTAAAATAACACCTCGCACGTAAAAACCCCAAGTTCGGATAACAAAAAGCCAAAGATAAAACTGACAAGAGAAAAACATCAACATTGTTAATGGGACTTTTAATTATTTGCTAAGTTTTACACTTTACTCCTTCAGGTAAATTTTTGTAAATAATTATTTATTAAATTTGGATACGTGCACAATACTAGGAGCGATGATAACTGTTTTATTCGAGCGATTATGAAATAAGATGAGCACGTAAAGTGTTAAAAATAATAGTAAGTTGTATGTTGTGCATGTAACATTTAGGCGCCTGTCTACCGTTTAAAATCCAGTACAAAATGTACTTACGTAGCGAGTGTCTTAGTGGCCAGTTTTATTTCAACAAGGATTGTAGGGGAGAGTGTTGTACCTTGGGACGCATGTACCTTTGGACAACATCTAGCGTTAAATATACTAATTTCAAGTAGAATTTGACAACACTTTATTGAAAATAAACTGATCCACGTTGTTTCAAGACTCATGCAATTATTTTACAGTTACTGCAGATGAATGTTTTTTTCAGAGGGAAATGTATTTTTTGATCGTATGTTGCATTTTGTATTACTAAGTACCTACCTATTTGGTACCTTTCATTGTCCGATAGTCCAGTTAGTATATACATTTTGTTACTTCTTCGACGACTTCTTACATTGATATTATTTAAAAGTTAATGAAACATATTTTGTGTTATATTTAATAAAAATATTTGCTTTGTAGTACCTTTGGACAATAATTTTCTTGTACCTTTGGACATGGTTCCAAGGCACAGGTATGTCTTTGAGGATATGTAAATTTAATTTTCAAGGATAATGGAAATTATAATTGCGTATATTTATCGCTAAACTAAAATTTTAAGTATCGCGCTACGGTATTGACTTTAAATCGTATAAAATGGGATCATTTTATTTCTTTTCCCAAACTCAATTATATTTCTTTGAATAAATATGTGTAATATAGAAAAATTATAAATACATTCGTTTAAAATCACTATAAAGTTTAAAAAAATTGTTTCTGTTCGTTTGATTCTTTCTTTTTTCCTTAGGTATATTTTATTTGTCCCGAAGTACAAACAGCTCTGTTCCAAACTACAACACCGCATTGTACCTCGAGAAAGTTTGCCATTTTTATTTCTTATATATCATCACAATAAAAATAACAGTTATTAACAAAAGTTAGTTGTTCTTAATTAATTTGCATTACTTTACTTTCATTTATTTCATTCTTACAACAATAATCACGACTAAAACTTAAAAATCTAAACGATTGCAACAAAAATGTAGTGTTAGTAGTTAATGTTTTTCAAAAAGTAATATCGCATCGTTTAAGCTCATTTAACAAACATTTTAATATTTGTAAATGTCATTTATGGTTAATTTCAATTGGAAACACATTTTATTAAAACTAAATGAAATGTTTCAGAGTAGTGCCTTTCATCTTTTTTCCTCTGTCATTGTAAAATACCTGTAATAATTGTGGAGCGCTTTGTTTCATTAAAACGATCAAAAGAGTTGTAAATTGGATGTCATTAAGTATTTAAATTCAATATTACAAACTCGGCAAACCATGGCAACGCTAATATCATGGAAAACGTCAATGTCTCAAATCAATGGGAGCGCGGTGTGCTTTATTTCAAACGCATAGTAATTGAACTACATGTACCATGAAATAACGATGACTAGCTATTTCATGACAGCGCGATTGGGACTAACAATAATTAAATCAACAATTGACAGAGCGTAATCGTTTGACAGGGCCATTCGATTTAAAACTGAACAGCAGCAGCAGCAGGACCAAATTGGTACGCGGTGCGCGCACCGGCGTCGGTTCTCCAGGGGCGTCGTTTGACGGGCGTCGTGATGTGACGCCAGACTGATGGCGGCTGCCTCATGTCGGACAGCGCCTCTAGCGACGGCCATTCGAACCACTGGGGCTTGTTTCCAAATTTATTGTAATTCGATTCTGTTCTTTTTTCTTCTGTGTGATTCTTGTAATTACTCATTTACAATACCTGTTAAGTTAATCAAATCAAATAGACGCTATCTATTGACCATTTAGATCTAGTTTGAACTTGTATTTAAATTGAACGAACCAATAATGACGCATTATTTTCTATCATAGCTTAAGGGTAAGAACATAAGCATCATTAATGGCCAGTTGCACCGCTTCCACTTAAATTTTGAGTTTTCCTTAAATGAACAATATCGAATCAAAATCACATTGTCAAACGTAGAAATAACATTACTGTCATTAATTCGATTCGATGTTTTTCATTTAAGTGACACTTAAAATTTAAGTGGAAGCGGCGAAAATGGTCATTAGTCTCATTTCTAATGCTTAAGTACTAAGAGCAACGCATAAAAATAAAACTGCAACCTCCAAACATAAGGCTTAGTGCACAAGCATAATGATTGTCATGTGTGTCATATTTATTATTTGTTTCGAGTTGTCAATTTTTCTGTCTATTTCTAAATAAGGACATGAATACCTAACGAAATTAAAAGTTCTTCCATTCCTTAATATCGCAAAAAATGCAGGTAATGATTAAATTACAAAATTCGACAACAAATGTCATATCTGTCGTATAGGTGGAAACTGCCATCTTATAAATAATGATAATGCATTACGCCTTGAGGCTTTATAGTAAAATGCAGTAAAGGAACAAAAATAATTGTTAATATAGACAAGCTGAAAATCGTATATCTAAATTTAATAAATTCTGTAGTACTGTATCGAAACGAAATGTATGAAATTAAATTGCAATGCAGTGACTAGTACTTAGACTGCCCTACTTAATTTTTAATCAATCAATGTAGGTGTAGGTACAACGTAATATTTGGATTAAAAATCTGATGTGGCCAGTACATTATTAGAGGCGAGGTAAAAACAATCACACTTGCTTGAATGCTAACAAAAATTTAAAATAGGTTAACAAATCATAACTAATGTCATTGTTGATATGTTCTGGCGAACACGTTTTAAATTTATTCTTAATGGAAAAAGTTATCCTGGAGAATATTTGGATTGTCTTACGAGAGATTTTATCAATCTATCTCGGAACATGATGAAAAGTCAGTCGCCTAAATATACCTAGGTACTCAATATGTCTTAAAACAATCTGAAAATTATTTGACAAATTTTAACCACTCATGCACGAGCGAAAAATAGGAATTCATAATAACAAAATGAAAACAGTTTATACGATTGTATATTCAAAGGGAATAAAATAAAATTGTTACTATTACATTAGGTACCTACTTACATTCATTATTCAGATCTACTTTCTCAATCTTTCATTACATGTCACATCATACATTATTTTATTGTGTAACAAACTTCATACAAATTTAAAAATAATTTCAATTTGCTAGATTTGATAACCTTTGTTATATTTTAAACGAAACGTTGCTGTCATTTTTTAATTAAGTACATTATGTGATGAAACACGGTATTGTCTACTTTTTCAAACTAAGGTCAATACAGAACTAACTCCACTAAGCGTTATTCCATTAAGCCAAAATCCTTTGACAGCAACACAGAAGCTAACACAATCCTACATCAACATGTATTCGTTATCCAACCAAACCAAACATCAACATCTCAAAATGAGGCGAAGTCGCAACAAAGCAACCGGAAGTGGAGGTCCGAGCCAGCCGGACGTTCGGACGTTCTCAAACCTAGCCCCTCCCCACTCCACCTCACTTTGGTTTCCGTCACAGCAAGAGGAGTTCACTGGAATTAAGCATATTGCGGTGTCATCCCAGACCATAAATAACACGGCGGTTGGACACCGACAACTTTTGCCACCGTTTCGCAAAGTTTATCCTCGCGGGAAGCGGAAGGGGTAGTGAGCTGCCATGTTGGTGTTACATACCAACTGGTTCTAACATCTAACTACATGCTAGGATTCAAATTTTTTTTCGGGAGTACCTAATATTTTTAGTGGACATGCACGTGAGAACGAAGAGTAATGTCATGAGAGAAGAGTGAGGAAATATATTTCCAAACAAAATTTGTAATGCGCATGTGACGGGTTTCTATTTAAATTTAATATAGCTACCGTTATAATATCGGAGTGACAGAGTGGCCACATAGTTTAATAAGTATCTAGGGGGCAACCAAAATTATAATAGGGACAATTCCACTCCTGTATAAAGTAAGCCATAAACAAAAAACTACATTCTCGCTTTGGCAGCGGATAAAAATCTGACGTGGCCATCACACAACCTTCCGCCATATCTAGACTTTAAACAGAAATGTATACGTACAATCCGGTGCCCATTTAACATATACAAATAAAAATCTAAAATCTTGAAACACAGAAATTTGCATCATCTGAATAAAAAGATTCATTCACAGGAAAACTTCTGTGCTGAAGCCATCCTCCGTTCAATTACTACATTTAATATCTTACTTATGACATATAATAGCACTAGTATGTCAACTTGTCACCCATCTCACCTGTCAATATTTTTTACACAGAAACAAAATTCAGTCGAACATGGATTACAAGATTTCAACGTTTTATTTGATAAATTTATTTTTTTAATTTTACTGCAGTTCTTTGATGCTACCAGATAAAGACAATTTTTTTATAACGTAAGTTGCAAATAACTTTGCCTCTTATTCTTATTACAAATAAATACTATATTTATCCAAATTTATATAAATTTTTGACAATTAATCTTTTAAATCTTCAAAAAATATCACTTCCGGTGAAGATATTTGTACCAAAATCTAATGGGTTCTTCCAGTTTATATACAAATGTTAAATACCAAATATCAAAATTTTTGGGTAATTCGTATTTGAGTTATCCAACTGACAGAAATCCGGCCCTGACCACATAGCTACACACATACACACGCACACACACACACATACATACAGACATCATCGTGAAACTATCAAAAATGAATTGTAAGGACCCTAATTCGTGCTCATCCACTAAAAACTCACTACCCGATTTTTAGCATGATTCCAATACCTTCCTTTACAGGTAAGCGGAAGGTAAAAAGAAAGGTAACTTTTTGCAAGTGATAAAACCGTATTTACCTTTTTCTAAGCAACCAAACAATAAACAAAACACTAAAATGTCAATTGCTTCATATTTCCTATATTTTTGTCAGTTAAAAGATTAGGTTTTGGGAATATTTGTGAAGAAGGACCAAAGGATTCGTTAAATTATCTCGAAAAATGAACGATGTAACGGTGTTTGTGAATCCAGATTTATAATACAATACACGGTACACCAACAGAAAAAATCTGACGTGGACACCACATGACTTCCTTGTACGCCTTGTGTGTTCATACTTTTCTTAATAACTAAAATGTAGAATAATATAAAAAATTCTTTTAACTTATTATACTAGTACTACTACTACTGCTACTATACTCACAAATATATTTTAGTCATTTTATTTAAACTGCAGAAGCAGATATAAAGCATATTTTACTATTGTCACTGTCATGTCATAATCATTTAAATTTTACGTAGTAACAAATGTTAATCGATCATGGACTACAAGATACCGAAATACTAAATTATAAATATATACTTTAATTATTCCTAAATGATGCCAGATACAAAAATATTTATAAAATACCGATTGTAGGTAATAATCACATAATCTTTCATTTAAAATTAAAAAATTTGTCTTAAATTAAATATTTATCGAAATATTTGAAAAAGTACTACTTCCGGTTTGTAGATTGAAACCAAAAATAGGAGGTGCACAACTAGATGCTATAACAGTCCTAAATACAAAATTGCAACTTTCTACGTTTAACCGTATTTGAGTTATGCGACACACATACGTACGCCCGTACGTACGTACGTACATACGTACATACGTACAGACGTCACGACGAAACTAGTCATAATGGATTCAGAAAAGGTCAAAACGGATATTTCCATCAAAATCTGAAAACCGAAATTTTTCGCGATTACAATACTTCCTTATTACTCCGTACAAAGAAGTAAAAATATATAGTTTGCTGTTTTAGGAAAAAGTAGTCACGAAAATAATAAGAATGAAATGTCATACAGTTAACTTTAAATAAACGAATACACCCTCCAAATTTCCATTCTCAAAATCTTGGCAAGCAATTTCAACCTCATTATTGAATCCAATTTAAACAAAAAATCTCCCACATACTTAATTCCCAATTTATCTGTTACTGTGGAATCCCTCAATCAACCATCTTCAAAACAAGGCTCAATTAATCTTAGTTCAGGCTCAAGGTGGGGGGCTGGGGGTGGGGGGCACACCGAACAAACGAATCTCCACCGTCACCCTCGTTGCAATGCGCTGTGTGCTCACCAGAAACAAATGCCATCTCATTTCGCGATCGGCATGCTCATTTAGTTCGCGAGAAGAGATCCAGGGGGTTGAATTAGCCGCGAGCAGTGGCGGAGAGGGAAATAAATTTTAAATAGAACCATTCCTAAATTGAAATTGCAGACAACAAACCACAAATATGCAACAGTGAGAACGGTACTAACGGATGAAAGCTATATTTTCACAGAGGTAGAAAATTCACTATTTTAGATAATAATGTTATATGTAGAGTGCGAATTATATGCAGGCAAATATGATCAAAATATGCATGCAATATGCATTGAAATATGGCCAAAATATGCTCAATAATGCACAAAATTAAATAAACATGCAATATTTTACAAATACCGGGTACATAGGCGATTAGCATTGCATTTCACATTTATGTAGATTCCTGCTCCTCATTTGAAGTTGCTCTCTTTTTGCTCTAATGCCACTTTTTAGAATTTTTATGTAGAATTGTATTAAAATACTTATGAAATATTCACAAAATTGAACATGTTTTGCCATGCACATAAAAAAATTGAAGAAACCACTAAAAAAACTGGCATTATAGCAAAGAGGGAGTATCCTTAAACTTTTCAAAAATATCTTAGTTAATTCGAAAATTTCAGTTCTTACTTCAATTTTAATGGGAAAACTCAATATACTTTTATACGGCTAGAAGTCAACCACCTTAATTGCTAGTGTAAGCCGGGGCCAGACATGCGGCATTCGGCGAATCCCGAGCACCTGTTCGCCGAACTTCGCTCAGTGTGTATGGGGAGTTCGTGATTTGGCGAATCGTTCGGCGAACTGTTCGTCTCATCCCGTCTAGAGTCGGTAAACTAACACACATCAAAGTGGGCGAATGTTTTTCTAGAGGGGGTTCGGACAACCGATCACATATTCAGGATTCGGCGAACAGCGAACTGGCGAATCACTCACTCCAGTTCCAGCTCAGTAGCGAGTAATTAAGTTATTAAACTTATCCGTAGTTAGCAATTTTTATTATTGTACTATAAACAATTATTTAGACTCCCACACGGCATCAATCGATTATCTTTGTTGTTGTTGTTAATTTGATTGTTTCATATTAAAAAAGGTTTATAATCTCGTTAAGTCCTCTATTTTGTATGAATAAAGGAAAGAAATAAACCCATTTTGTCGTCTGACAACTTAATGTTCAACTAGGCGAACGTTCGGCAGTTTCCCATATTTTTGCTCGTTATTCGTCGAATGCCGCATGTGTGAACACAAAGGCGAATACAGTTCGGCAAATCACGAACATTCGGGATTCGCCGAATGCCGCATGTCTGGCCCCGGCTTTAGAGCAACATCCGATTCGACATGATGGGTGATGCAATCGTCTCATCAAATGACAATTAGTTTAGAAATTATTGTTTATAATTATAATGACCATTAGTTTGGAATTTATTGTTTATTATTGAATTATTGGATTGTGTTGTACTGATGTGTTTTGAATGGTGATGTTTATTTTCTACTTCTTTCTACCTAAATTTATAACACTAGGAAAATTAATAAATATAAGTTACTACCAAAATCGAGTATCTATGTTGGGAATCAAGAAGGGTATTGGATGATTTTTGTGGACCCTGGGGTAAAATAATTTCGGGGGCCCAAGCCCAGATTCAGATGATATTCAAAGAGAGGATAATTTTTTAACAAAAGTATGAAAAATGCACCACAGGCGAAAATATTTTACAATTCAAAGTTAAATACCGTTATATTAAATTTTTAATGATTAATAATACTTTTTAAATGAAGAAACATAGGGAATTAAAAATTACATTTAACTTCCCACTTTCTTCAGTCCAAAAATACAAATGTTTTAAGTGTTCCATAAAGATGAATTCGAGGTATAAATTATAATTTACGCACTACTGAATGCTATGCTACAAAACATCGTTGGGAAATCCCCGACAAACATTTTATATCGATTGTCGTTTGACACGATCGGTAGATGGCGGTAACAAACCTATACTATAATGTACTAAAGAATAGCGTTTTTCAAACAAAAATATTATTTTTCTTGTGCATACTAGAACTCGAATACTTACAGTTAGTTTGTCAAGTAATAGTTTACAGAAGAAAAAATTAAATTGAAAATAATGTAAAATTTTCCATAAAAGATTTTTGTTGCAATAAAGTTTAAATATTTTTAGCTAGTTCAATACGAGGTTTGCTGGTCAGGGTCCGAGGGCCCCCTGAGCTTGGGCCCTTCGGTAGCTACGCCACTGGATGGTTTATGCAATTCAATTCAATCACGGAATATGTGGAACTCAAGAAGAGTACCGGGTGAGTTGTTCAATCAGAGTTTCGACCATAACCGAGTATGTTAGGACTACAAAACAGCAGGTAATGAGAAAGTGACTCGACTAGATTATAAAATGTTTAAAGCACTAGCCAGATTGCATAATAATGCAAAATAAACGATGATTTTATAATGTGGCTTGTAGCGACGACACACCTAATACACAAAATTACCTCATGAAATTTTAATAAATCATTAAACGTTTATTACCTTAATAAGCCCAAATAGATGATAAAGATATAGACATTATTATTATCAGCTAACCAAATTTAGATCAGCTCATTTGAATACAAAGGTTGATAATATAAATTTATTTATTTATTGAACATAAATCCTACAGGATAAAAAATCCCAATTATAGGACGATAATACCATTACAAATAATATAAAATATATTTGTGAGTGGTAGTACCTATATATTAATATATTTGTATAATTAGTAAAAAGAATATGTAAGTATGCTGGAGGCAGGTCTTGTACTGTCAAAAATATTTGTGTCTTAAATTCAATGAAATTTGAATACTTATTACAAAGGTTACTACAAATAAAATGTTTTAGGTAGTAAAAATGTACTTTTTCAAACATTCGTACTCAGTGCACAACATGTGTGTGGAAATTATTTTCAACACTCAATGTTTCAAAATCCTACTTTACCATTAATTTTAATATCAATAAACATGAGAATTCGCACTTTCGTAGAAAAAAGTTAATTTTATGTGACGAATATAGATAAATCCTTTTTTACTTCCTTGTACGGAGTAGAAAGGAAGTATTGTAATCGCGAAAAATATCGGTTCTCAGATTTTGACGGAAATATCCGTTTTGACCTTTTCTGAATCCATTATGACTAGTTTCGTCGTGACGTCTGTACGTACGTACAACGGACGTACGTGTGTGTCACATAACACAAATACGTTTAGACGTAGAAAGTTGAAATTTTGTATTTAGTACTGTTATAGCATCTAGTTGTGCACCTCCTATAAATCGGAAGTAGTACCTACTTTTTTCAAATATTTCGATAAACATTTAATTTAAGACAATTTTTTTTATTTTAAATGGAAAAGATTATGTGATTATTACCTACAATCGGTATTTTACAAATATTTTTGTATCTGGTATCATTTAAGAATAATTAAAGTATATACTTATAATTTAGTATTTCGATATCTTGTAGTCCATGATCGATTAACATTTTTGTTACTACGTAAAATTTAAATGATTCTGACATAACAGTGACAATAGTAAAATATGCTTTATATCTTCTTCTGCAGTTTAAATAAAATGACTAAAATATATTTGTGAGTATAGTAGCAATAGTTGTAGTACTTATATATTAATATATTTGTATAATAAGTTAAAAGAATAAAGTAGGTATGGCGGGAGGTCTTGTGGTGGCCACGTCAGATTTTTTATATTATTCTACATTTTAGTTATTAAGAAAATTATGAACAGTTTAATATGCGTACAAAGAAGTCATGTGGTGTCCACGTCAGATTTTTTATTTAGAACAAAACTGTTCATTGTTCAAGTATAACATGTTTATAGGTAAACATATTTTCTGTTCTTCCGATAAAGGTAATGATATTACTAATCTTTTAAGCAAACAAGAAACATGATTAGCTCCCTCCTCGGGACTTACAGGGGTGGAAGGTCATGGCAGGGGTGATAAAAATCAGCGACCGGGCAGGGTTAAATATTCATGACGGTGGAAAGTTTGGTCCGTTCTCCATGGTTCTAATCAAACCACTGTATCGTTCTAGTTTATATACCTGCGGTTATCAGGCACTTTATCGATTCGTTGGTCGCTGGAGTTTTGTACTCGCGTTGTTCTGGGATGTTTATCTGAGTGCAGCTATGTGCTGCACTCTGCATACTTGAAAACTGTATTCGTTGCTTTCTGTTTGCGGATGGCAAATGAAGAGATGGGATGGGTTTAACATTTGTAATTAATTAATAACTACAACAATTTATTTGCGAAATAGAAATAGATTCGATTTTGCTCGCAAATGGATTCGGATATTAATAAAGTACAGTTTCTTTATGCAGTTAATGTAGGTATTGAAAATTGTAACAGGCAAAATTGACCCGAATGCAATTTTATAATTGGTTTGAAGTTTATTAAATAACAAATGCAGTAACTTATCTTGATTAGGTACTGTACTGTAAGAACAGAAACACTCAACTCAAAACCATAACACTGTACAATTATTTAAAGCCAATTAAAATCAACTTATATTTATTTTATCATAAACAGATTTAAATACATATAATCAACTCCCGGTATTTACAAGTACTAAACAACTGCCGTTAGTTAAATCAGTTTATTACACCGTACAATAAATTTAAACAATGTTAAATAAAACATTCTTTAGCAAATTATCTGACTTTTGATGCGCGGTGTTTTTACACAATCCAAATTTTATCTTGGTTTATAAGGTAGGTAAGTACTTATAGTAATTTTTTCTACTCCCTACTGTATATTGGCAACATATCTTCATACTATCATGTATCCATACTACGTGTGAAAATGAAATTAAAGGGCAAATACATCAAAAAAATTATTAATGCGTGCAAATTATATTTTTATTATGACAAATAATTATTAGAAAAACTAAATCAACTATTTTTTAACAATTAATTATGTTTAAAAGCATGATTTTATTGCAAAAAGAGCTAACAAAATGTAGAGTTTTTACGTTGACAACAACCCACTTAAAAATATAAAATCTCCAGAACATTTCAAGAATGTAAACATCCCGGCTTGTTACTTGTTATTTTTGCCCATTTACATCCTATTAGTATCCTTGCGATTGCTAATATCCGCCCTTGGTAACATTACAATATTAGTAATTTGGTAATTATATAAAAAAATTTAAAAAATTGGGGTTTCTTACATTCCACCTGCTGTAACTTTTTTTTCATCTGCCCGCTGTCGGGTTAAGAAAAGGAGTATCAAATTCTATAAAATAGATATGATTCAAAGTTTAAAAAAAATTCCTATCATATGATACAACAAGTTAATAATAAGAAGTCAGTCAATATGGCACATTATAAAAATTATCAAGAGTTTACAAACAGCATTACAGTTTAATTATCTTTGCTCGTGCACTGAAATAAAATTTGATACAACAAGGAATCTTTTAAAAGCTAAAATCTGAGTAAATCCTGCAGCGATGTAGGTACGGGCCTGGTAATCCGGAAGATCTGCGAAGCATGCATTAGCTGCACTGTGCAATGTGCAGCGACGAGACTGCTGCACTCCTGCACTCGGCGCTGCAGCGACAAGACTCCTGCACTCGGCGCTAGGCACCACATCCTGCAGCTGCTTGTGCGTCGGGCTAGGCGTCTCATCCCTTTCATGGGCGACGACACGAATTTCATGATAGAGCTACAACAAAATTCATTAGTATATCAATAGAAATAGTATCTCATAATAATTTTAATCGTTTTAATTTTAATATGCAACTTTTATTGATAATAATTATAAACAACATTTAATACATTAGTTACTAATAATACCCTAGATACTTATAATTCTCTAGTTACGAACTTAATACGTTAGATACAACAATAGTATCATCAAGACGCAAACTGTCAACTAATTGATAGACTAAATTGTTGATTTGTTCTAACATCGCTGTCGTTGATGATACGATTAAGCTTTAAATATAACGCGAATATATATACGATGTAAGAACCCTTGCATGTTGAAAGAGACTCGGTTTCACCTCGTCGCGTTGCAACATCCTCGGTGAAATATATAACTGTCAACATTGTACAAGGTTATACGTATTTTTATAGATATAAATAACTTTTTGACATAAATTTTCCAAAGTTGCGTAACTTCGCTAATTTCCATCGTAACACGGATCGTATGGGGTTAGATATCGTAATTTGAGTAATGAAAAAAAAAACATTTAAATTCGATTGATTTCCACAATGTTATGTCCATTTCAATTTAATGGTGCATTTTGGCATTTTTCCGCATATAGTAGCGGCTGCTACAGGTCGTATTGTCGACGAGGAATGGTTTGACCTCTTACGATGGAAATTAGCGAAAATCGACAACATTTTTGATGCGGTTTTTTCCACCAGGTATATGCATATAAATTTTAATCATTTTAACTAATACTTTATTTATATAAATCAGCAAAATGAAATACATTTTATTATCTTCTATTTTGTTATTTTCACATAAAATGAACAAAACAACGTAGGTGTAACTGCTGGAAAACATCTTGTGTACCTACATAAATAACATAATTTTCTCTCACCACTAATGTTAACTTTTAAAAAAAATCAAATTCGTTGACGTGACGATACTATAAACTCATTTTGCTTCATTTCCAACCGGTTGTAAATTTCGAGACCTGCCCCATTATCGACGCCTATGTCACGACCAACTTCCACGTTAAACCATTCTTAACACACGCGCGCTAATTTAAATCTTAATATCGAGAAGCGAAACTAATTATCATTTAATGATTAATCCGCTTAGTCATAAATTAAACTGGTAATCGATAATTATTCACTTTGCGACCTAATTTTCAACGTGATTATGAATTCATTAATATTCAACATGAAAACAATGACTTGCGTTTTTTTAAGGTAAAATAAGTAAGATTTCAGATTATTCATTAATTTGAATGAAAGCCCCTTATAAGCAGAGATTTACATTAAATTTGAGGTACATAGAAGAAAGGCAAGATTATTTCTACACGTGTTTTACACTGTACTGTTTCTACTACCGATTTAAACAACTAGTGTGAAACATATATAGAATAGTACTTATATTCTGCAACAAGTGTGGAATGAAGCATATTCAGCTCGAGTGGAAAGTTTGTGAGACGAGTCGTAGGCGAGTGTCACTGGTTTCACAAGAGTTGAATAGCAATTCCAAATGTGTTGCAGACTATACTTTCTCTACGATTATAAATTTAATTCCATTAAAAAACATTACCCAAAACTATTAAAATAAAAATGTATGTATTTATAATATAATATTTTAAATAAAATTATATAATATTCTACATAAAATTAAAATAAATTATTAAATCTAAACATATTTTAAAGCTACTTACCAACCAAAAACATTAAATAAAGTTAAATTAATATAATTCGCCACATTCCATCACTAGTGACGGAATGAAACCATTTCGTAACAAGTTATAGAATGTAACCATTCCATAATTGAAAATTATGTAAGAATGTAACAGTCGTATAGAAATGTTCTTACATGATCTGTTTTTTTTTTATTTGAAACTCCCCTTCAGGTCATGTAGTAAATAAAAAATTTTCACGTAAGTAAGATGCTAAATTCGCATAAATATCATTTTTGCCATTTGTATTTTCGTATAGTAACTTAAGCCCTGTTCGCACAATGCATCTAGCATGCGCCAAAGAAGAGTCTTTCCATGCATCAAACATGTAGTTGTTGCATGGCCGTTCACACATGAGATGTGTTTGATGCACGTTTGATGCACGTTTGTAGCATCAAAATAGACTTCTTCTTCCAAGTTTCAAATTAAGTCTCATTGTTAGGTTGGCATTACTGTGTAGCGATATGTCACTTTGTCATTTACCGCGAAAGTGTTCATCGTATTCTGTTTATTTTTAAAAACACGGATTAAAAGCACAACGTAATAAATAAATAGGAAAGAACATAAAGGGAAAAAAGGACTAAAGGAAATAGTCTTTAAAAAGACTGGTTTTTATTTAATTAGTATAATAATACTAAATAAATTAAGAAAGAAAGGAAACGAATATAGCTATTTATGTAACAAGTATATAATATAGGGTTTTATTGGCGAGACAGTTTAGGGGACGAGCGAGCGCAGCGAAGCGAGGCACATAAATGGGCGAGTCAATAAAACCCTATTATATACGTGTTGCATACAAGATTTTATGTTTGACTGCCCTATACGCAAGATTTTCTATTATCTATAATGACATTTACAAAATGACACATTTGACAAATGACAAATTAAAATTTAATCTCGAGCGAAGTGTGCCTTTTCTATTATTATTTTATTATTTCTATTATTTTATTTTACTAGTAAAATAAAGAAACTTTATTTTACTAGTATTATAAAGAGCTGCTTTATTGCTGCAAACTTATGTTATAAACAGTACTTTATAATGCAGTCGTACATAAAATAAATTATACTATGTAGGTTGTGGTTGTTCTAATGACAGTATGACAGCACTTCACTTCACTTCACTATTCAGTACTTCTTCTTTCCCAAGAGTCTTTTGATGCACCAAAATAGCGGCGCCTGTAAAAATATTTTGACGCATGGAAAGACTCTTATTTGGCGCATGCTAGATGCATTGTGCGAACAGGGCTTTACAAAATAACCTAAATTTATTTCTTTGCAATATGTCTATCCTTACAAACATACCTACCTACATACGAATTTACGAACAAAACAATAAGTAATTGTTTCTTGAATAAATGTTAATTTGGAAAACAGTTATGACAATTTGCACCGCTTCCACCTAAATTTTAAGTGTCACTTAAATAAAAAATATTTAATTGAAGTAATGACAGCAATGTTATTTCTACGTTTAACAATTTGATTTTGATTCGATATTGTCCATTTAAGAAAAACTTATAATTTTAGTGGAAGTAACTGTCATGTCAATGTCAATGCGTTATTATATCTTTCAATTTAATCGTACATATAGTAATTTTATTAATATTAAGTACTCTTACCCTACTTTTAGCAGCTTCAGCAATCACTAAGACAACATCTCATTTTGCCCATTTCCACAGCTGCCATTGAAACAATAAAGCGACATTTTGATCTTTCTACTAAGCGAAGTCATTCGACGTTTCTGGCGTTTGACGAAGGCGGACACCGTGCACTTGGCACGAATCTCAGTTCAATATGTGCTTGTACCCATCACGGGTACGTCAAAGCGCCAGATCGTCGTTCCATCCCGACCAGCATCGCCCGATCAACTGAAAAATCTCACACTTTTTTTAATATAAAATGAAATAGAAACGCGTAATATAACGGAACGCTGAGGGTGCAGCTGCCGAAAAAGCAATTTTTGGAGAGCTGAGGTTTTACTTTGTAGTGTTTCGATGGTTAATTTCATGAGTACAAATGAATAGAGAAAGTTGGTATCTATAAATAATAATAAGAAACCAATATTCAGCAGTTAAAATCACGATGTACAAATAATCACGAATTAAAATGATTTCAAACTTTAACTCTTTTAAAAGTGAACTTAAAGTCACTCTTATAAAGCATAGTTTTTATAGTGTTAGTGAGTATTTTAATTGTAACTCATTTTAATCCATTTTCTAATCTGTGTTATATTTTCTTAATATTTTGTGTGACAAGCCAATTGCATATCTGTTGTACCTACTTTTTAATGGCGTAATAAATTGAATTGAATTGAATCTACCCTGGTCTGGACCCTATACAAGATGTACCACAATTTTAAGGACATGTTGTAATTGCATAAATAGTATTTGACGTACTGATTTTGAAACAAAGAGATTTTTTTCAAAATTCCTATTAATAAGAGTAGTTTACTTAAGGAGGACATTTTTAGTGCCACTGTATATTATTTATTTTGAATAAAGAGAGAGACATTGAAACTTTTGAAACACAATCACAATGGGATAATTGCGCATTATTATTTTTTCTGAAATAATGAATTAAGTAACTAATTTTTATAAATGCTTCACGAGTGATACAATTTTTAAAAAATATCTTCTAATTTCAAATTTTCTAGTCTGACGTGCATTGTGAAAACCAAACACAGAGCTCGGCCCTCTTGCGAGTGAACTCAGAACTCAACTGATATTTCTCTGTACAGTTCTTGAAGTGTACAAGGCTGACATAAAATTTGCCCTGTTCACACGTTGCTACTTTGAAGACGCATACGTGCTACTGTAGCATGAAAAGAAGAAGTTTTTGAAGACGCAAATAATAAAAAATATTCAAATCGAAACAATAACCGCAAAAAATCGCTATCTACACATACAACGAACAACGATGTGAAATTATCAACGAATAGTCCTTGATACTTTGATGCTACAAATTAGCAGCGCTGCTATTTGACAAGCGACTCAGATTTTTTCTTGCTACAGTAGCACGAATGTGTCTTCAAAGTAGCAACGTGTGAACAGGGCATTATCGAGTAAATAAGTAATATTTTTTAACAGTAAATTACTCTTAAATATTATTTAGATATCTGTTAATTTAATATTTGAAATAAGTTTCAAATTATGTTCTAATAAAATGAAAATATATGTAGACTACTTCGCTTTGTTGAGGTATTACAATGAGTCTGTCGGAATCGCCAAGACTTAGACGAACTGTATCATTCTGCACAATCTACGTCCCAATGTTTGTACCGCGAACTTTATTTATGGAAATTATGAATGAAAAGTTGTAAATTTAGAAATGATTTTTACATAAACATGTTCAGAATTGGCCAAAGTTTCATAATGTATCAAAAAATCAACAACTTTTGTAAGGGGCGACTATGGCACTGCCCTAGTAATTTTTTTTAAACCTAACTAGTGAAAATAGTCTATACAGTAAACTTTCGCGTTACAATATTATTCCTAGAAAATTCACATGTAACTGACGCATTACTGTTTTCTGAATTACAATATTTATTCCCAACACTCTTCACGCGCAAGATTCCAGCTTAGCCCTCAAAAAACTCTCTATGCATCATCCCCGCGCTGAGTGCGTTTCGCGACACGGCTTTGCAGGGGGCGCCAGTAGTGCCGGATCTTGATACCAGGTGTGCTGGTTCCCAGGCCCCTTCCTAGCCCCCTGCTGCCCCGCTCTCGCCGCCCCTGAAACAAGAGGCTCATCGCACGAGCCGCCTCATAAATAATGTAATCACATACTGAGTGCTCTATTACATTCGACCGGTAACTGTTGTGTAGCTGTGCGAGCGATACAGTGGCGTAGTTTGGGGGGCAACGGGGGAATGAAGGAAGTGCTATGGTGGGAAATGCGAAATGTGTACGGGATTTTTTTAATGGTGGTTTTAATTCTAACCATTTTTTATGGAATATGAAAGGAAGTGATCAACAGTCAGTGTGGTATACTTCGAATGACGAGAAAAATATTATTTTTATTAGCATAAAAAATATAAACAAATAAATTTGTTATGCTTTCAGTAAATTGTTGCAACTTGAATCATAAAAATTTAACTAAATAAACAAACCAAAAATTACTATCTGTAGTTTTTATACAAGATTTACATCATTCACTAGTTCGTTCACTTTTGACAATTAACGGGGTACCAATTTTTTCTCTTCTTGTCTGAAGGTTTCTTTTTGGAAATCAAGCATTTTGCGACTTTTGGTTTAATGGCAATTAAACATCTGCATGCTCAATTCATTCAATTCAATAACATAAAATATATTTTAAAGGCTCAAATTGAACCAAAATATTATGAAAATAGTAACAAGCTATTTTAAGTACCTACAATACTAATTTTAGAAATATTTCACATTTGAGTACAAAAATAGAAGAAACAATTTTCAGTTAATTGATTATTATTATTAAATAAATCATTGAATGCCAGAACTTAAACTGATTGAAACGAAAACCTGAATAGATTAAAAAATGTAGTAAACCATATAACCGAAGACGAACCAAAGTGGCAAATAACAGAACAGTCAAAGTCATAAACTGTAATTTTACATCTATTCGCAAAAATGTTTTTAAATTTTTAAAATAATAGTTGTATTTTCTTTAAATTGGTTTTATTTATGTTTGATTTTAGAAATATTTTACATTCCTGGATAGCAATACTGGAGGAAACTGTGGGGTACAGGATAAAAGGAAGGAAGTCTCTTGGAGAAAAAGGGAATAAGCAAGTCGTGGCCGATTTAGAAGGGGATGATTTGGGAGCGTTGGCGTCATGATAGGTAATAATACTCTCATTGTTAATATATTTGGTTCCAATAACACAAAATTCCGACTAAAAACACAAACAACTATAAACTAATAACTTAACTGAAACTTTACGTTGTAACTAAAATTATATACATGAATAGATTATACTAAATAAGAACTTAATTTACGCTCAAAAGCGTAAAGTCCATAGCACGGCTACATCTTTGATATACAGGAAGAGTTAGCTAACTATTCCCTATTTGGATTTTTTATAACTTAGGCAATTTTTATCAGAAAGTGACGAAATTTTTGCAAAACATGAACTATCTAAAGGAATTTTTACTGCCTGTTAAGTTGGTTTATTTTGAATAAGATAATTACAAAACAGGTTAACTTAAATTAAATTGTATTTTACAAAACATAAAAATGGCGCGTCTCTTTGGCTGACATGCCTTGAGCAGACTCGCAGCAGACTGACTGTCGTCCCCGCTCCCACTGAGGGGGCGCAACGGTCGTTGTGGACAGGTCCGTATTCAGACTGAGGTGGCGCAACGGTCGTTGTGGACAGGTCCGTATTCAGGGGTGTTACATGCCGAAATTTCAAATCGATCAGACAAAAACTTCACGAGTGGACCAATTGGACCAATTAATCAAAAATCTCCAATTGCAGCCCAAACAGTCCTTCTAGGAGAGTGCAAGGATTGTTCAGCAATCCAGTGGGAATTTTCATCTGACCAATACCGATGATTGTGTCTATTAAAAAAAAAGATTAAAATGTGCCTCATCAGAAAACATGATGTTATTCAGATGACCAGGGTTTTCATTCATTCGTTCAATTTCGTCTTCTGCAAATTCCAATCGGTTTGCTTTATCCTCTTCAGAAATTGCCTGCAGAATTTGAATCTTATAAGGATGCCCCTTAAGGTCCTTTAAAATCCTACAAATAGTCGTTTGACTAATCATTAATTAATTAATCATTATTTCAGTCACCAATTAGGAAGCAATAGAGCAATAATGATAAAACTTTGCGAACAAAAACTCAAGTGGCTACTGTATTTACAGCAAAAATTTGGCGGACTTTACACAAAAACTTGAGACTTTACAAACAAATGAAATAGGGAACACTTAGCTGACTCAACCTGTATATGAAGCTCGGCTGAAGATAAAACATAAGAATAGAATAACTAACTAATTACTACTGCATAATTCATTATTCGCACAGCCGTAAAAATAATAATAATTATTGAGAAACATGTTTTCAATTTAACAAATATATCCTTTGTGGTAGCCAGAACAAATTTAGATATTTACAAATTAATGTAAAAGATATTACTTTTGAAAATGTACGGAGTATAGTTTACAGTAGTAGGAAATGCAGAAATAATAATCGCATATATAAATGGGTTTCATTATTGGGCAGTCTACAGTGTTTTAATTAATTTACCAATTGAGTAACAAATGATATTAATTAAACAGTTGTGCTCTTAAAGCGTCATTTCCACCGACTGTTTTAATGCTTAAGAACTATGTTTAATGCATAAGTACTAAGAGCAACGCATAAGAACAAAACTTTACAAACTCCAAACATAAGACGTAGCGTAATGCACAAGCATAATGATTGACATTGTGTCATATTTATTATTTGTTTCGAGTTGTTAATTTCTGTCTGTTTCTAAATATGAAAATGAATACTTTACTTACGAAATTTCTTCCATTTATTATCGCAAAAATGTCGGCAATGATTAAATAACAAAATTCGACAACAAATAATGTCATCTCTGTTGAATTAGTCCTTAAACAAAATAGGTGGAAATGGCCATCTTTATTATTTATCATTATGCATTACGCCTTATGCACAAATCATTATGCATTAAGCACTAAAACAATCGGTGGAAATTAGGCTTAATATTCAATAGTTATAGAATTCAGCACAGTTTTAGTAGTTCTATTTGTATATTCCTCGAGCGATACCCGGGAAAGCTTTTTCCGTCTTACAACATAAAGATAAAATTTTATTCCGTCAGAGATGAAAAAGAACAAAAGGTACTATCTAGGATTAAGTTCTGGGTACGAAACTATTGTTTTAAAACAGGTAAACTTTCCTTCCATACATGAAACTTTTAACACGTTCAATTTTTCAAAACATGAGAGTATAGCAACTTTTTCTAATATTTCACCTTATTCGAGGAGTAAGTTAAATTAATTTCTGGCACCGCAATTTTCTTTCTTCATTTCCATTTACGGTAGACTACCCACTCATCATTCTCTCGCAGAGTTCGCAAAATAAAAAGGAAAAAAATTGGACATTAATTTTAACAGCGTGCGATTTGAATAAATTATTTAATTATTTTGTCGTCGTACTTTTCACATTCCCGTGTTCATGCTTTCCATTTTTATTTCGGGCCGCAGAAATTCAAAATAATAATAATAAAAATGTTGTTGCCACTCATGTATATTGTGCTGCTCTACGCGTCCGGCGTACGGAAACATGAAAATGGATTAATTTGTGGAAGTAACCAACTTGTTTTGTTAGAAATGATTTCGTTTCAAAGAACTCTGTAAATAGCATTTTACGTCATTCTTTTCGGTTTTCATCACCAGACATAAGAAATCTAATTTATTATACGGCACTGCTAACTGTTATTTGTAATCTTTTGGCGTTTATTCTTAGAAAACGTACGTCGGTAACCTGTTTTGTTCATTTGCATACATTGTTCAGTATCAATCAATACATAACAATGCACTAATCTAAAATTGTATAAAATTGTTGGGATTACTTACATTATATCAATTGTCATTTATGTCGCCTGTCAATATTTTTTAGGCAGAAATAATATCCGATCATGGCTTACAAGATTTTTGCATTTTAATATCGTTATTCTGTTTTATATAATTCTTAAATGCCACCGAATTGGGGTAAGGTTTAAAATCAAGTTGGTAACAACAAATAACATTTCCTCTTATTCTTCTTAAAAATAAATTTACTTACATTTACTAAAATTTTGGCAAAAACTTTTTCAATCTTTAAGTACTTCTACCAAAATATTTTCAACTCTTCTAACATGTATAAATTGCAATTTTTTTTGGATAATGCATATTTGAGTTATATTATCATCCATACACTAATCCACACCTTACACATACGAATACATACATACATATACACATATTCATAGGTATACAGACATCATCGTGAAACTATCAAATATTGATTATAAGGACCCTAATTCGGGCTCATTCGCTAAAAACTTACTACCCGATTTTAAACATGATTCCAATACCTTCCATACAGGTATGTGGCGGAAGGTAACAACAAGTTGTAAATCAATAAATGTAGCCTTGGTCTGCTAATATAAACAACTTTTAATCTTTCATACAAAAATAAATATTTTTTACTCTTCATATTAGTTTCTATATTTTTTAACTACAAACATTGTAAAAAACAAACTTAAATGACATAAAAATAATTATTATAATGCCCTGTTCACACATAGACACATAGAAGACACACACACGCAACAGTAAAAAATTATGTGTGTGTTGCTTGTGAAATAAAGGCGCCGCTATTTTGTGGCTTCTATGTAAGTAAAGAAAAAATCAATTTTGAGGCCACAAACGTTCCACACGTTCTTCATTTTGCTTTTGCTGAATGTGTGTCGCATGTGTGTGTCTTCTGTGTGTCCATGTGTGAACAGGGCTTAAGGGGGTTTTATCGCTCAGCGCTGCTAGATCACAAATCCCCGCTATTTCATGTACCTGCGCTGACAGCCTATGTTTTATGAGCATATGTTGTCTCTATTTATCTAATTGCTATGTTTCGCTCCTTTCTCGTTTAGAAAATACTCAATTTGATTGTCTAGCGCGCATGCAATTTTTAAATTTATTTAACAAATTACTCGACTACTATTTGAAAATTTTATATAATAATGTGATACAAACATTTAAATTTAAAATGCAATCATAGTTACGAAGAGTTTTTCTCAGAATTTATAAATAATAATAATAACAATTTAAAAAATTCGACAACGTAGCTAGATTTTTACTGCCTTTTCCTTTATATGGTATTTTTTTAGATTTATAGGATTAATAAGGTTGGGAGTAATTTGTTAAATACTTTTTTTACTGTGATAAAAGCCCCTTAAGTATAAAAACTGCATAAACTGCAACAAGCTATAGACGTAGTAAATACTGAGATAATGTTTTGAAAGTTTTGGAACATTTACGTTATCTACGCATAGAGTAAAAATGACAAGTAAAGTTTGAATTCGCATGTGATTAAGTGAATCTAAAACTGCGTTGCGAAACGGCAGTTTGCAGAGCAACTTCTAATCGCAAATATATCTCATAATCGTTCTGGAAGACTAGAGCGTTATCTGCAGGTATATTACGAAGACTTATCTCCGAGTATTAAGAACTTTATATCCGAATCAGCATTTTCTAATTTTCCACAGTTTAACGCATAAATTTACTAATTAAAAAAATAATTCAAAATCTTAGTCATTTCAAAGTTTTAATTGAAGCAATGGAAAATGTACCGTAAGTGCTAAAGAAAATTGCTTCTCCAGGAAAAGAAAATTTTAATTGGCGGTGAAAAATTAGAAACTTTTCATTGTTTTTTATTGATGCGCGGCCAGGCGGTTGAAGCGAGAAAAAAGAAATTTTATTTTAAATTTGTTTGATGGTTAGGTATACATAATCCAACAGTGAAACTTTTCTTCTCCATTTTAAACTGGAATTTTATTTATCTAAAATAAAAATCACTAAGGTTGATTCACAATGATGATTTAGAAAAAATTGATTGGTCTAGTGATTTTGGTTAGGTTATGCTATGTCAGTCAAGAAAATTAACAATTGTTCACGCTGTCAAAACTATTTATTCGTCGTAAAAGTAATAATGAACGTTTTGAAGCCAATGTACCTCATCTTCAGCCAAAACAATAAATTTTTCTATAGCAAAATTTTTCACATAGTCATAATACAGGATGATTCATCGTAACTTACTTATTTCAAAACGCAATAATGACCATTTTATGAATCAGAAACTTTTTATTTATAATGTAGGTGCATATCTAAAGTTTTGTTTCACCCAGTTTTCGAAATCATATCAGGTAGGTGACGTCCCTCATTGTCTATACACTGAATAAGCCGATTTCTGGCGTTTGGCATAACCCTTTCCAGCATGGCAGCGGATATGTTGGCAATTGCGGCCCGGATGTTGGCCTTCAGGTCATCTAGGGTCCTTGGACGTTTGAAGTAAACGCGGTATTTAAAAAAAAAACAAAAATTACAAGGAGCCAAATTGGGCGAGCGGGCTGGCCACTCCTTCGAAAGTCACGCTGGGTTGCGATCACAGAACATCCATTGAAAAGTACGACTCAACTGAAAACACACGCTGCTCCGTGCTCCAACGCATGATGGCGACTGACCAAGCAAGTTATGATGAATCACCCTGTATAATAATTTAATTTGAACACCAAATCATGAACATTAAATAAATGGTCAACAGGCCAAAACCTTTACCAAACAAAAAATCAAAAAGTACGAGTATAAATACTGAAATTTGAATAACATTATAATCTTAAATGTGTTGATACTAACAAAATTCTTCTACTTACCAACAAAATGATATTCAGTCTGTTGAAAATATAATTTGTAAATTTAAAGAACAAAACTCTCGAGACATAGTTTCTGTTGCATTTGGTATTGCATTTTCAATAATAAATTGTGCATTTGAAATTCACGTTCTCATCCAGACTCATCAGCCCGGTTGTAATTACAGTCAGCACTCGACGATAATGACAAACTCTTCGCTGTACATTCAGCCATTCAGGTAGCTGAAGCCACGAATATTAAAACAAAAAGACATCGCATTTATCGCCATGTCACTATAGAAGCCAGTATTACGCTGTGCAATATTTAAAACCGCGAACGCATAGAATAGTAAGAGCCAACGTTGCCAAGTGTCCACTTTTGATGACACTGGCAGACTAATGGAAACGCATTGCATGGATTTTTAGCATGGCGGACGTAAGCAGGTTTTATTGCATCCGCACTCTGCATTTCAACCAGTATAAATGTGTAATTACATGGTGAAGTGGACCTATATATCTGGGTAATTGTTTCCAACAGCCTCTATGTAGTTGCTGGTGCATAATCACTACCACTGCTGTCTACATATTTATTTGCGAATTTTAGATGCGTCTGCAAAGTTTTTATTCGACGGAGTTTTTGTAATGAAGTAATTAAATTAAATATACACCCGGGTGCTATGAATGGTGTTTTATTTTCCGGCCAAAAATTTATTATGGCATGCGCAGACTCATAAAAAATATGCTTGTAAACTTATTAATAACGGAACGTAACAAAAAAACAACACACAGTTATTATCGCTTTATTTCAAGATCTGCAGCAAGCGGTGAGTTGTAAAAGCGCATTACTGGTCATCAAAACGTATGAAAAGCGCAGAAATATAATCAGTAAATTTATGTACAATAAGCGTAGATCGTAACGTTCAATAAGCGCATTTTTCGAAAATGAGATTTCTGACCATAACAAGTTAGTCCAGATCGTCTTCGAGTATGATGGGGTTAAGTTCAGAAAAATGTTAGGCAAGAATATTTTCTAATTTTAAAAAATTCAAAAAATCTTGTTAAAAATACTCTTCGAGTATGATGGGGTTAAGTTCAGAAAAATGTTAGGCAAGAATATTTTCTAGTTTTAAAAATTCAAAAAATATTGTAGAAAAACTGTCGTACAATCCCTAAAACCATTGTGCTTTTCAAATGTTCCCTTCTGCGCTTATATAACGTCAATTTCTGAGCTTTTCCTACGTCGATAAGCAAAAACTGATAAAGGCCAAATGCGCTTATATAACGCACCCGCAGCAAGTGCAAAAACGAACGCCGCTGTCGGAAAATTGGGAAATTTCCGAAAGGCCGAATATTTTGAGGCCGACAGGCTTATAAAAAATATACTATCATACACTTATTCTATGTATGTGATTCTGAATGGAGGTAGATGTGCCTTTTTAAAATTTTTATTACAAAATTGTACATATTTATAAAAATGCCGAAAAATTCAAAAGAATTTCCAATTTATGCAAACTTTACACGGTTATATCTCATGATAGAAATTAATTTTTAAAATTTAAAAAAAGCACATCTGTAAATCCATTCTTTCTCTATTAAATGTTTAAAAAAACATTACCCTGAAGTCAATAATAATCTGACAACGAAAACACTTTTACAGAATTTCTCAACTTCAAAATGACATTGCGTAACTATAGGATGCGGCAAAGTAAGAGTTTCGGACTGGTTTCAGACAGTCGTAGTAGGGGGGAAAAGAGTGGAATAGAAAAAGAAGTAAAATCGAGAGTATTCTAGGAATTCGGAAAAATCGTAGTTGGGCCGCTTAAGAGCTTTTAAATTTTCTCATTTCTCTTGGAAATAATTCTTCGGACACTTGTTTAAACTGTATGAGGCCAGTTTGACATTCATTTGGCCGGGCCGATCTGATGAGCCAGTCCGTCACTGAGTAAGTGAGAACAGCTATTTTGAAATATTAGCTCACTTGCTATTATTAGGATAAAAAGTATTTTGTGATAACACTTGTCGTAAAAATATGACATTTGAATGGGCTGAATAGCCAAGTGAGTATATGTTACCGACTGTGGTTCTGACAGCTCAGATTCGTATCCAGTCAGGTATTGATTTTAGTTTTACTTGCCAAAAATATCTCTGGTGTGGAACCTCCACTAATAACCATGAGCAATCGTGAGTTAACCCAACCGCACATAACCGCAGACACGAATCCATATCAATGATTCACACAGTATGTATACTCACTCCACCCATGTTGAATTAAAAAGAGTAGGTATAGTACAAGTAGAGAACATTTACCTAATAATTGTAAAATGCTTATTGCAGTCACACAATGCCCAAAACCGCAATCGTTTAAGATTAGCCCGCAGATAAGAAATATAGTCGAACAGTTCAGTATTTGCCATATTTATTAACCCGAGTTTATATTTTACCCCCAGTGTTCCACTGGTAGAGTAAGAGTTTTTCGAATCTTATTACCAGGGTTGTATTGTAAGCTGTGGCGCATCTCAGGCTTGTGGTTTTGACCATTGTGTTACTGCAATAACCCACTAATAGACGCTAATGATTATTAGGTAGATGAAATGTATTTGTACTATAATAGGAATGTGTGAACCGGGGTTGTATGAATTAATAATAATTACTAAAGAAGAAAAACAGTAAAATTTACAAGCATAAAATATTCATAAACACAAAAAGAGTATTAGCACCAGCGACATATTCCGCCCTAAATCTAAATAAACAAACGACCTGCAATAAGCACAAAACAAAAATTTTAAACACATTTTTGTCATTTGGTCAATCCCATTGTCTGAAGGGTGAAAAACAGAATAATCCGTCACATTAAAATTGCAAAAATGTGAAGCAAAAAATGTCCTACAGCGAACTTGAAATTCTTCTCGTGTTAATATTATTTTTGTGAATGTTCATCTCTTTTCAGGCTCAGTTACAAAGCGTTAAACCCTTATATTACCAGAAAAAATTAACCTTCTATCTCCCAAATCCAAGGTATAGGGGTGGAAAAAATATCCATTATATCGATAAATCTCGGTATGAACTTCAGTCGATATTTCTTTTCGTTGGGTATCGATGTATCGATATGTCCATATTAACAATATTTTTCGATAACACAATATCGACGAATATCGATAAGTATCGATATATCGATAAAATATCGAAAAGTATTCGATATATTGATAAGTATCGACAAATATCAATGTAAATCGATAAATATCGATAAGTATCGACAAATATGAAAACACATTAATAATTTCTAATAAACACAAATTATTTATGAAACATAACTAAATCTGTTCTCTTATGTGTCGTAACATCGTAAGATGTCCTACAAAACATTTTTTTTTCTAGAATCGTTGTACAATATGAACATTGTTATTCAATTTTTAGTTAGAATAGGTACAAAATTGTCGCACTAGTGCGACAAAATACTGTTTTGTCGCACTAGTTTGTTTTATTTATAAGTAAACGTTGTCATTTCATTGAATTTTTGTAAGCACAGCAAATAATAATAATTTTAAAATTAGCTACATTGACATTATACGATTGTAGACAAAATATTGTGTGCACCACGAAACTTCACGAGTGGTTCACTTCAATGTGAAAATTGGACCAATTAATCCAAAATCTCCAATTGCAGCCCAAACAGTCGTTCTAGGAGAGTGCAAGGATTGTTCAACAATCCAGTGGGGATTTTCATCTGACCAATACCGATGATTGTGTCTATTAAATCCACCATCAAGATGAAAATGTGCCTCATCAGAAAACATGATGTTATTCAGATGACCAGGGTTTTCATTCATTCGTTCAATTTCGTCTTCTGCAAATTTCAATCGGTTTGCTTTATCCTCTTCAGAAATTGCCTGCAGAATTTGAATCTTATAAGGATGCCACTTAAGGTCCTTTAAAATCCTACAAATAGTCGTTTGACTAATCATTAATTAATTAATCATTATTTCAGTCACCAATTAGGAAGCAATAGAGCAATAATGATAAAACAGCAAAAATACAGCAAAAATTTGGCGGACTTTACACAAAAACTTGAGACTTTACAAAGAAATGAAATAGGGAACACTTAGCTGACTCATCCTGTACATCCAGAATTCATTATTATAATATTATTTTATTGCTACATCTGGCCTCCTCCTGATAAATTCATATTAATTAAAATGATATGTCCATAGTAATTTAAAGTTTAGATAATAAAAGGTCTCTAACCTACAATCAAGATAAATAATGAGCCCTTGTATTGTATGTGCCAGCATGTATCGTTTTACTTCAACTATACCCGGATTACAGTAATTTCTATGGCGTTTCGAAGAGGGATCTTTGATTCCTATTCTTTTTACGGTTCATTTAATTATTATAGACGCCGAATTGGATTATTGTGATCCCTTGATCCTGGTCCTGGTCCTGGTCCTGGTTACACCGTGCGGACCGCGTCCTGATTAACGAGGGGAGACCCGGGATGCGAGACAGGCTGGGACAGGTTCGTGTCCCACGTCCTAACTCCTGCTTCATTTACTTTACTGTTGTAGAAGGATGATGCTGATTGGCTATGGCCATTCGATTTATTGCGCATTTAACTTTAGAGAAATACGAGCTACTTGTTTGTACTGACAGTGTCGAAATTAAATTCGATTATACTATGGATTTTAAATATCATGGACTTATTTAAAAATATATGTCGTAAATAATAATTGGCAGTGACAAAAATATGTTCTATAAAGACGTTATTAACGACACAGCACATATTTCACCAAAACCGTGTTATAAAAATTGTATGTAACGAACTCACTTTAAAATTTGCATTGAATAGGTGACTGGCTTAAGAAAAATTGCAAAATCTTTTAAATGTTCATCCTGTTGAACATAAAATTGGAAAGCACGAAACACAAAACTCTAGACTTATATTAAAAGGTTCTGAACGATTTTCATGTAGCCATGTACGTGTAGGAAATATTTTGTCCAGATAATTCAATTTCTCATTCTTCTTTATTTAATGTTACGACAAAAAGTATTTAACATTAGGATGTCTAGATTCTAATCTAAGTATTATTCCTTGATGTCTAAATTATATTTTAAGTATACAAAATTGCTATAAAGTACCTCGAAAATACATCCCAATTGAGGTAGAAGTGGAAATGATGAATTTTTTGTGAAAAAATCACGATTTCTTCTCAACTGCATGGCTGGAAATGGGGTTTGGATAGCAATAACGATTAATTGTAATGTTCTGAGTCCAGCGGAATACCAGTTTGCAGGATTCCACACCTTATTCGAGTTTCTTCTCACTCGAATATGAAAAGAAAAAAATGTACTTTTCGCGAACACATTTTTTACTTGCGCGACCTCTAAATATTGTCCGATTTTGATGAAAAAAAAGTATTGAGCGGCCCAAGAGATGTTTAAAACGGACCTCGATGATGATCTAAATATTCGGAATTTTTTATTTTTTGGACCACCCTAGTGTATAATGTATATCTATATAATTCTAATTTAAAGGTATAGGTAAATATTTATTTTCTTCGTATAATAATTGAATAATAAAATATTGTGTATTTCGGAGTTAGCAATCATGTTGATTGTAAAAATAAATAATGTAAGTGTGCTAATAAAGTTATGATCGTGTTTTTTTGTTCGATTACGTTAGTACACTTGGTCGAAGTCTGGGATTACGTGCTAGGTGTGAGTCGGGTATCAGCAGTCTTGAAGATGCTCTGATACGAGTAGCACCTGCCCGGGAATTGCCATCTTTCCTTATCGTCATAGTTTGTATATTCTATATTTAACAGGTTCATGACATAAATGGTGAATGTAAGATTTATTTGGTGATTCGATTAGTTAACTATTCCAATAATTGCTGTTTTTAGTAGTTTTTACGTAACTGATCAGTGATCATCTATAGTTCGCCCCGTTCGTACTCTGACATATATTATATATTTCAATATAAAGTAAAAATATTAATTATCAGTTGAGGATAAAATCCTAACCACATTTATCATGTCGTTACCTTATCTGTAAAATAAAGCACTGTATTGTCCTAAATTTATGTTTCATTTATGACAATTTAATCTGGTAAATAATACTCAGCAAATAGCAATAATTACAGGATTGAAGATACGATCCCCCAGCTAAATAAATAAAGACTTAAAATACGGCACAATCTCCCCAATAACCATTTTAGGACCTATAACCAGAAATCAATTCAATAGCGCAGTGGGAGCGCACACGCATCTCTTCTGTCCTGCAGATGCACCGGACTCCTGCTGCTCCTGCTGCCGCAGGATTTATGGCGGCCATTGCGTTTAACTGCCTCTTGCCCCTCATCAATGTGTCTAATGCATTTATTTTTTAGAGACGCGCCGAGAGGCTATTTGCCGAGCTTTTCATAACTTGTGTAGTCCATTCTGAACATAATAACGATGGAAAAGACGATTTTTTTCCTCTGATGGGAAAATTCTTTAGATTGAACGAAAGCAAAGAATCGTTTTAAGTTATTTTTACGAATGAAGAAAATTACGAAACTGATTGCAGGATGGAATATGACAAATGAAAGGGAGGTTTCTTTTGTTGTTCCCACTTTTGCTTCAATTCTATTATTTCATGTGATTACTGTAGCAGGTTTCTAAAATATAATAGATGACAATGTACATTGTATATTTTACGCTGCGTACCAATAAATGAGAAGGAGATTATCATTATACACTGATTGGCTAATTATTAAGGTCGCGCTCGAAACCGTTTTCAGATAGTCATCTTTATGCACTTTATCTGCATAATTTCTGGAAATAGGAACAAGCAATAGGCATAAATAATGTATCAATTATGGAATGGTTACATTCTATCACTTGTTACGGAATGAATTCATTCCGTCACTAGTGATGGAAGATGGAATGAAATGTGGCGAGTTATAATATCTTAACTTTATTCAATGTTTTTAATTGGTGGGTAGCTTTAAAATTTAGATTTATTAATTTTATGTAGAATATTATTTTATAAATACATATATTTTTATTTTAATAGTTAAGTATAGGTTGTTTTTTTTAATGCAATTAAATTTATAGTCGTAGAGAAAGTATAGTCTGCCACACGTTTGGAATAGCTATTCCACTCTCGTGGAACCGTGAAACTCGCCTACGGCTCGTCTCACACATTTTCCACTCGAGTTGAATAAGCTTAATTCCACACTTTTTGCTTAATATACTATTCTAGATTGCCGTATACTAAATAAGAATACTTAACTGAAAATAAATATAATTTGCGGTAGAAATGAAAAACGAGAAATCAAAATTCATCAAATTGCGATAAATTTTATTCAAAATTAACTATTAGTAAAGACATAATTTTTAGAATAAGGCAAATAGGACTACATTTTCATTGTCTAACAAAATTTTCATTGTAGGTTACATTGTTTATCCGAAATTTATGCATTTCACTACTTGACATGATTTTCAAGCTATTTTACTTGACTTGAAATCAAGTCAAGTTCAAGTTAAGTAATAGAATTCGAAACTCAAGTAAAGTCAAATAGTAAAATTTCAAGTACCTAACTTGAAACTCAAGTAGTGAAATCTTAAGTACTTGATACTTGAAAATGAAGCAGTTAAACTTTAAAAAGGAGTAAAATCAGTCCAATCGAGTAGATAACTTAATTTATTAGGTATCAATATATAAAAAAATGGGTGTGGTAATATTACTATTATTCATAAAACCAAATTAAAATCTAAAAATGCAAGAAAATAATAAAAAATACAGGTCTGCCAACATAGTCGTAGAAAAATATAAATTTTTTCAAAATCGGCATGAAAATCGTCATTTCCAGACTAATTTGCGGCATGAAAGTAAGATTTTCATGACTAGGCATGAAAATTTTATTTTCATGCCTAGTCATTTTTACTTTCAACTTTGTTTACTTGTCATGACAACTTTTTCTAAAATTTGTGACAGCTCTGATGATTTGTCACAGCTCTGATGATTTATGCAAACCTAATTTTTTTTATAATTTTAAGCTTAATTGCCGATTTAAAAAAAATAGAATACATCACGCGTCATAAAAATGTCTTTGCTTGACTCGGAGGCTTTGAAGAAATGCTCGGACGCTGCGCATCCTCGCATTCTTCAAACGCCTCCTCGTCTGCAATGAAACATTTTCATGACTTGTAATGTAATATACTATTGTTTGCTGATATCTGAATGTACAATACTACATCATTACATGAGAGGTTTGATTTTACATTATTTCATTTCAATCTATAATTATCAAATATTCTTGCCTGTTGGATCTTTACGTACGCCTTCTATTTTTCTTTGTATACTGGCGAAGATAAAATACATTTACGGGACCAGAGACCATGGATCATGGAAACCTTGTCGACTTATGCACACATTTTTTGCTTCTGTGGGTTAAAAAGACGAATAATGCGTCATATGTCACAATAATTTGAGGTTAATAACCCAAAGCCAGTATTTTTTCGTTGTTGTAATATGTTATTCATTGCAAAAACGTCATTTGCATCGCATCTCGCATGTATCCGTTGCTGCTTTGCCCTGCTGTTCTAAATGTGGCGACTAATGTTTGCATATTTCCACGGAAAAAACTCCGAACAGCATGATAAATATGTTCCTTTCAGAAAATTTATTCATGAGGCCACGAACGGTTATCTGACTGACAGATTTCTTATTTACTGGAATTTTATACGTAGTCTCGGACGGATGTGCCGGTGCCTATTTTTGTTTTATATAGCGATCTCACCCTAAAATAAAATGAAATCGTATTAATTTTTTCTTGTAGTGTTTTGCCAGTCGTGAAAAATGAGAAATATAAAATATATACCATAGTTTCAAAGTACTCACAAAAATCTGATGTGGCCAAGACTGGATTTTTCTAACATAATAATTGTACAGGTACCTGTATTTTTTATGAAGAATATAATTTATATGGCATGTTATTTTCGCACGTTCAAACTGTTGAACTGTTCTATCTAATATAGACTTATAATTTCATACCATAATAGGGTATCATTATATGTTATGGTTGAAAATCATCAGCTGGCTTATTAAAATTTTTAATTTGACATAAATATTGAAATTGTTGATTACTGTCTAGAAAAACTTTTGTCATTTGTTGGACATTGTGCTATTTAAAAGACGACAAATATAGTATTATTTTATAGATAGATGTGTATTTACTATTATGCTATTAAAAGTAAAGTAGGTAAGTAAAGACAATTTTCTAATTACATTTATCTCTCTGATAATATCTACGAATAAAAAACTACCTGAAAACATAATTTAATACATATTTTTTCATTGCTAACGATTTTTAGCTAATGAAGTTACGGGACCATTGAATAAAATTTATCAATTAATACCAAAATTCAGTCCAATCGAGCAGATAACTTAATTTTCAAAAAACCTGTTCATGTGCAATATACACTATTCTATTACTCGTTGGTATCAATCAGCAAATTTTAAAACGCACGCGACTACTTCAAAAATATAATGTAAAGTTTCGAATCATTCATTTTAGCATTTCCTGTGACTCTCTAATAATGGTATAATGCTGTAGGTATACAAATTTTGTACATTATTAAATTATATCTTACATAACATTATAAGAGATATCTTTGTTTTGTTTACCGATCCTTTTATTAATTTTTTGCACTCTATTTTTGTCATTTTGCCCTAAATTTATGTAAATTCTTTTTATTAAAATTATAGGTTTATTGCTAGTTGTTCTCCGTCTATTTGTGTTCTACACGAGGCACGTTCAAAGTAAAGCAACAATTTTTATCTAAAATGTAATTTTTAATTATTTCCTTATTTTATGATCTTGTGTAATTTTTTTCATGTATGTCGAAGCGTATGATTTCATGTGAACGTTTTTTCGCAGTTTTTCATACGTTACACTGAAACGCTACTAATTTTATTAAAGCTCTCCTGAATATTGACATTTTAATGAAAATTTAATTCTTCTCGTAGGTACAGAGAAAAAATTAACGGTAAAATGAGAGAAAGGATAATTTGAGCGCAAGCTTAGTTCTAAAACGTGTTGAAATTGCCAACGTCAAAGCTTCGAGCGGAAAGTTTTTTAACGAGCTACGGCTTAATTGTCGAGTAGAAATATTCAACGTTTACCGTTTTCAACACTAGAGAAGTCACGGATTCAGGGATATTTTTCTTCAATAATTCATACATGAGCAATTTTTCCTATAAACAATAGAAGCAGAACCTGCACAAATTAACCAGAACAATGTAACTTTTTTTCAAGATACACGAATTAGATTTTGTTATTCAACATCTCTTAAAACATCATGGTGATTTCAAACAAACAAAGTAAAAGATTGTCCATTAGTAGCTTTGCTCAAAATTATACCCGTTAGTGGGAAAATTGTTACTTTGCTTGTTGGAAGTCACCATAGTAACAATGGTTTAAGTTGGAACATAATATTTTATTAAATATTTAAACAGTTGGATTAAACGTTATACTTTACACGTGGGCAAAAAGGAATGACCCACAATAGAAAATTATGTCACTCTGCCTTCGGCTCCGTGAAACAGATATAAATGGTAAAAATCTGATGTGGCCATCACACAACCTTCCGCCATATCTAGACTTCTTATAAACATAAATGTATTAAGTCCTAATGAATTATAAGTATCAAACGTATTATAAGTAACTAACGTGTTATGTTGTATATATAATTATCAATAAATGTTGCATATTAAAAGGTAATAACAGTTGATGATACTATTAAAAATATTTTACATTAGCATACAAGTTTAAAAGGTTATATGTGCAAAATATGCCCCAGAATTGTATTTAAGTAGGTATTTAAGTAACGTGTCTATTTTAAAAAATTACATGGTTATGTAGTAATCTACGAAAAATATTTTAATGAGTAATAACCGAGGTAATAACTCATGATAATAATAATAGTTTATTACATGAACAATACACGAGTGTCGTTATTATATCAATTATTGCCACATCAAATTCTATTAAATAGTGGCTTTATTTTATCTATGTTCTATTGTCAGAAATATTTAATTTTTGAAATTTATGTACATTTTCTCAATAAATATTAATTATATTAAGATACCTAATGCTATAATAGTAGTACATGAAATTGTTTTGAATAAAAATCTTAATAAAAGAAGTTCTAGTGGTCAAATAAATAGTTAGACGCAGTTGAATAATTTAAAATAAAACTAGTTTTGTGAGTAATGTGTAACATTACTTACTGCTAAACAATATAGTACCTATAAATTTATATGTATAATATTTTAGTATGTGCGGGTCTTTTAGTCTGTTTGGATGTTGGATAACTTAAATACGCGTTGAAAATTTTACCTGAAATTTTGTATTTAAGATCTTGAGCCAAAAACTGACTTAAGTTCGTCAATGAGCTTTATTCAATCAGTGATAGCAACTTTATAAAGTGAATTTTTTATTTTTTATTTAAATACTATCGAGTGTGATCAAATTAAAGCTTTCGGGAAAAAAATTCTAGTACCTGGAAGAATAAAATTACCATTAAACAAACGTTAATTGTTTTTTAAAAATGTATTACTTACCTAAATTAAATTACCTATACCGAGTCTCAACGATGGTATTGTTTTTTCACATGATATTCAAATTATGTTGATATTGGTAATTATCAACATAAATCTTTTGAGGAAAAAGAAAAATTTATTAAAATTTTGCTAAATGAAGTATAAAATTAAAGCCTTTACGATAGCAAAAAACCTTATAGTCGGGGAAGAACTTTGGTGGCCAAAGCAAATTTAGCAGTAGTGAGAATCTGAATTGTACTTAAAAAACATGAAAGTCCAGTCCTGCTTATCCAAGTCAAGGCCGGTGGCCGTTTCGTAGCACACATCGTAGGTGGCGGAGGAAATTAGAGTAGCACGGTGGATAACTTCAAACGGTCATGCACAGCTCCACCACAGGCGTGGATTGTGAACAACTATTTGCATTGCATATACGAACCTCGCTTCCACCACATGTGTGCGCGTGTGCTTCCACACACATGCTAATCATCTTCATCACCGCTGAATCCTAGTTGCGGTCTTAGCGCAGTTCTGAGCTGGCGTAGTATATATATTACGGTATTTGATAAGTAGAACGCTGCTGTGTCAAATTTAATCAGGAATATAAAAACTCATTTACAGTTCTTTTTATTTTGATTTTTATTCACTTTGGAAATTAGAAGAATCTTCACAACTATCGGATACAGAATTATAGTCAGTTGGTTTTAAAGATGAATAACTTGTTAAAATGTAATCAAAAAAAATTGAACCAAACTTTATCCGAGTACTAAAGTATGCACATTTTTACGTTGTATATATACAGGGTTCGCCAGTCAAATGGAAATATTTGATGTGGGGCTTAGAGCTCGTAGGGAGGTAGTGGGGAGGAAGATAACCGGCTCAACATTATTAGCGTGGTCTACCATTTAGTTTATAATAGTTCGTTGGACGGGTGAACAGCGTGACTACGCAGTTAAAGCGTACTTTCTCAGTGACGAAAGTTTGGTGCAAACGCGGCGCGATTTAAGACGTCATTTCAACGTACCGCGAAATCAGCCTGTTCCGTCGAATAGGGCGATTCGAACGTGGATAAACAATCTTGAGCAAAATGGATCGACGTGTAAAAAAGGTGGAAGTGTAAAAACGGTTCGAACCCCCGAAAACATCGCAGCTGTTGAATAGCTGAGATGTTTTCAGTGGCTTGACATTTCCGATTGTCAATTTATATGTCATTTCCTAGGTGATGAGTACAAAATATACTTTTTCTACGACTATAAATTTAATTGTATTATAAAACATTTGATATAAAAATATATGTATTTATAAAATATTCTACATAAAATTAATAAATTAAAATTTAAACGTATTTTAAAGCTACCCACCAACCAAAAACATTAAATAAATTCAAATTATTATAACTCGCCTCATTTCATTCCATCACTAGTGACGAAATGATTCCATTCCGTAACAAATGATAGAATGTAACCATTCCATAATTGAAAATGATGTAAGAATGATAACATTCTATAAAAGTTTATGATGTTAAAAACTATATGTACCTACTCACCTAATATAATTATGTTTTCAGGGGTAATACCATAAGAGATGATAATTTTTTGAGAATTTTGTCGTTTCCACGGCAACTTATTTCTAACAATTTCACGACACAAAACATCATCTATCAATTTCCCGAAACGAAGTTGAGGGGAATTGTCAGATGATGTTTTGTGGAGTGAAATTGCAATAAGTTGCCGTGGAATAGACAAAAATTCTCTCAAAAAATTATTATCTCGAATGGTATTTAGGAAGAATGTTTTTCTTGTTAAAAATACTACCAAAACGACTCATTTTGCTAAGCATTTTTGACGTTTCATGTGACAAATTAATTAATTTTTTGTTACTGACGTAACAAAATAAAACCTAATCTATAAAATTATGTTGTCAGATACATCATTTTACATTTTCAATTTTATTGGTTGCATTACGTCATTTGACGTCATCATTACGCTATATGATTGGTTAAACCATGTGTCAAAAAATATTCTTTATAATATCGCAATAATACACTTATCTAAACATTTGTGTATTAGATAACATTCATTATAAAAAATTATACAAATTCCCGGCAACAAGTAGTAAGTACCCTAACTTCACAACCTTAGCGAAAATTCCTTCCACCAGCTAGTTCAATTATGACCATCCCTACGTATGCGTGGTCACGCCTGTCCTCACACCACGTGACCAGCCCGGGTTCGAACCCAGTCCGTCCAGTCACGTTCGTGTCGGACAGGACAATCGGCACGTCCGTGTCAAATGCCTGGCGCTATGATTGCAATGGCTGCTCTGCATCGGCACGGGATGCATACGTCGGACTCGCAGATGTGGTCTGGCGTCTGGGTCATTGCTGATGTTTTATAAAGGTTCGGAAATGGAGGAGAGGATTATGATTAAATTGGTTTCCAAGGTGTGAATGAGTATGGGTTTAGAGATGTTAGTCGTGTAATGTTTCTAAATAGCGGTAGATTGGCTCGAGAGGAATAGCTGAATTGTGTTGTAATCTAAGAGAATGTGGTTTTAATTCTATAGACGTTTGATTTTTATTATTAATACTATATTACATAGCACGAATTGTAAAAAGCACATTACATGCGAGTGAAAAAGTTGTGCACGAGCCTTGGCGAGTGCAATAACTTCACGAGCAATGTATTCGAGTTATGCTCTATACTTTATCTACAACGAAAATCGTCCAATACTACGAAAAAACCGTTATTGAAATAACTTATTACTTGTTAGAAATAAATTTTTAATTATTGCAATAACGGTTTTTCCGTAGTATTGGATGATTTCCGTTGTACTTTTTGACTATATTATTGTATAATTATTTTAATGTGTTTAATTCAAACAAGCTTTAATGATTGCACCACAAATTGTGATATATAAGTAATATTAACTCCTGAGGAGGGCTCATGTGAGGCCGAAACCGGTAGAGTGGTATAAAATATATCATTTTTGACTGCAACTAATTTACTTCAACTTACTTACTTAATCCTAAAACCTATCTACCTTTCAGTGTAAGGCTCTGGATCTCTCTCTTAGTATGCTCAAACCTTTTTAAAATTCTTGTTTGATATTGTTAAGGTTTTTAATACAACACGTCTCGGTATTGTATTCCCTACTTACAGGTAAGCGGGAGATAAAAATGGATTACTTTAATCATTTAATTACAATATGATTTAATTATGGTTTACTATAATATGCTTTTAGTTGTTAACATTTTATTAGGTAATAAACGTGGTTAGTTTAAAATACATATTTCAACAGACTGTTAATCGTAGTTATAATTATATTAAAAACTCGAAATAATGGACTTTGATAAAATGTTAAATATAGCTCGATATTAGTTTAATTTTGAATAATTAAATTAGTGTAATGATATTAATAATTATTGTAATCGTATGCTATCCGGGTGTGGTCCATGAAAAATTTGCTTGTGCATATACTATTGTAAACCTAGATTTCTTTGTGTATGAATTTCCAAATTGTTTTATTGAAAAATATTGCTTCTTAAAGGAAATGGACATTAAATTTATAAAAAATCAATGTCGGTCAACATTTTTTAAACGTCAATTTCAAAAGTTTACAGCATGTACCTACCTTGTTCAGTAAAAATCATCTAGCTCGTGTTTTATTTATTTATTTTTTTATTGCGACGATCTTTGAAAGCTTGAAATACCCGAGTGAGATTTAATTGCAATAAGTTTCTACAATTTAACGACAATCATACATTGCCGGCCGAGAGATTGGAACCACGGAACTCCGGGTTCATATACGTTATTACATGTAGTGATGCCGACGAGAACGAGAAATTCGAGACGAGATCAACTTTTTTTCTCGTCTCGAATTTTTGAGACAGTAAAAAGTGCGATAAATTTTAATTTGACAATAAATTCTTCTTGAATTTAAATTCATTTCAGTGCAAAGGAAAAGTTTCATTTAATTTAATTTGAACAAACCATATTAACGAAATCGTAAAACTAATAATACCTACATACTATTTGACACTAATAATTATTACAAATCTGTCATATTGCCATAAAAAACGCGTACATCGCCCGAATAGGTCTTTACAGTATTTTCTTCACTTCCTATTGCTACATCAATGTTCACAACCTATTGCGCAGCAATTTTGTCATTTTGTTACTCGATTGTACAAGAGCATAATACGAATTATCAGCGGGAAATTTAAACATTCGAGAATTGAGATTTCTCGAATTCTCGACTTTGAGACGAGAGTAAACATTGACGAGATAGGCCGAGACGAGATTGAAATTTCGAGACGAGACGAGAAATGCAATTTCTTGACGAGAATCTCGATTCGGCATCACTAATCACATGCAGAGAGACGTGCTTAAACCCGCACAGTAATACCTTAAAACGTTCAAATATACAATGCCACGACGCAATGATATCTCGAACTCACAAAAGAATACTTATTTGAATTTTATTGCCTAACAAGTAAAACAAGAATGAAATTACAAGTCCCCTCATGTTCCAAAACATAACCAACAAATCACATCCATCACAGTTTCCTCTTCCATTCAATTTCACAGAATAAACGTTACAAATGACACCCATAACAGCCGAAGACAAAGCCGCCGGATCTATCACTTTAGCGGCCCCCTACTTTATTATATTATCCGCACAATATCCCACTGCCGCGCATTCTCATTCCCGCCTCGCGACAATTCCCCGCGAAAGTTTCGCGCCGCGCTCCAACGTATTGTTTTGTTTTCATACTTGATGAATACCTGAATAATTTGGCGCCACGCAACCGGAAGTCGGTGTTAACATTCTTCCGTTTCCTGCGTGAGTCTACGTTCGTTGACGCAAAGGATGCTTTCTCCGAAATGCGCTGGAACAATACAAGAAGAACGAATCTGTTGTAGAAGACATGTTCTGTTCCGTTGCGTTACCAACAAGGGGAATTAAAAGGGAATAAATTGGAGGATGCAATTCTGCAAAAGAGTTCGCAGGAGAAATTTCACAAATTTGGTAATTAATTGAAACGTATCACTCGTTTTGTACTTTATTTCCCATGGTAATTGAATATAAATATCCGTTTATCAATACCAATAGTATTAACTCGAGAGATAAGCCAAGGAATATATAATTCATGTGTCACGGGACACATATTTGACTAATTTGATTGGCTAAAATAGGGCAGTAAGAGGCTATCAAATCGATGATATTTTTATCACCGCTGTTACATGTCAACTGTTTCTGTCAATTAATTTCCTACTGTCAGTTCCATATTTAAATATTGCTGTTTGTCAAAAATAAGACTTAAATTGAATGAACCTGATTGTATTCGGTGGGGAAATGTCAGTGAAGACAAAATTGAGAAAGGTAAACAGAATTTAAAACGTTTTTGATAGCTATTGAAAAAATATAACCAAACATTTTGGACTCATTCATTATATATTCTCCCCAAATATAACTCGGGCTATGATTAATCATAGGTGATAGCTGCGCACTCGGTCAATTTTCATCGACTAACTCATGCTATCACCGATGATAATCATAGCACTTGTTATATTACCCCCGAAAATAACCACCACGTGAGTAAATCGCTATAGCAAGGAGTATAAAGTTTTCTTGTTGCAATCGCAGAAATATTTAAGCGACTCGTCTACGTTTTTACCGAATTCCTAGAATACTCTCGATTTTACTTTTTTCCTTTCCACTCTTTTCCTCACTACTAGAGCTACCTGAAACCAGCCCGAAACTTGTATTTTGCCACATCCTTGTTGTGCAATGTCATTTTGAAGTTGAAAAATACTGTAAAAGTGTTTTCGTTGCGAGTAAACTGTCAGATTATTATTGACTTCAGGATAATGTTTTCATAAACATTTAGAGAAAGAATGGATCTATGTACAGATGTGCCTTTTTAAAATTTTAAAAATTAATTTCTGTCATGAGATGTAAAATTTGCATAAAATTGGATTTTTTTTTTAAATTTTCGGAATTTTTATATTCATGAACAATTTTTTGATCAAAATTTTAAAAAGGCACATCTGTAGATTCATTCTTTTTCTATAAAATCCTTGTTGAAATACAATTTTACCATTTTTGTACTGGCCACAAAACACTCGCTACGTTAGTACATTTTATGCTGGATTTTATTTATTTATTTATTTATATTACCTGATCACGCCTTTTATCCAATTTGGATCAGCTCAGATTATACCGTGTGTGCGGTTATCAGCCGTTTATTTATAAATATTTGAGGTTGTTAATAGATTATTTACCTATCTAGATTCGAATTTAAGTTATCAGAACCACAATTATTCAGTATAATAAGAAATAAGTTACATGCATGCGTTGTTTTTTATGTATCTACACTGTGTGTGCGGTAATTAGTCGTTATTTTATGGATATTTAAGACTAAAAGACTTATCAATGCGCGGTTTGCGGCATTGGATTCCTCGTAATTTACTTAGTATTACCCACTATTTAAAAAAATAGAATACTAGCATTTTTGCAACCAAATTTTGATGGTATCTAATAAAAAAAATATTTTTTATGTTGCAGATTGCAGTCACTTTTGTACATCATTTGGGGAACCATATGAACGAGCCCAGGAATAAATAAGAATGTAAGTGAAATCTATTTTATGTTGTTTACAATTATTTTATTACGTAGATTCCTCGAAATTTACAATTTACTTAGTATAATCCGCTACTTTTTAGAGAAATTTTAATTTTGACCAAAAAAAGTACTAAGTGGTTAACCTTTGTTTTTTTTTCGATTTTGGATCTAAACTTTGAGAGCTCATATCTCGAAAACTAAAAGACTTATCAAAGCGCGATATGCGGCATTGGATTCCTCGTAATTTAGTATAATCCGCTACTTTTTAGCAAAATTTTAATTTTGACCAAAAAAGTACTAAGTGGTTAACCCACAGAGTAAATAAATATAATATATGATACAGAGGGAATGTAAACTGGGTTGATTGGCAAGGGAGGTTGCGCCATGAGACGGAAGGGGTATACACGAAAAAAACGACCGATCGCCATCTTGGTTCGCCCCGCACATTTAAAATTTGAATGCATATAAATACGTTACTTGCTGTCCTATTGACAAACCAAACGCGCACACGGTCCCAATTGTTTAAAATATTAATAAAAATCTGACGTGGCCATCACACAACCTTCCGCCATATCTAGACTTATAAACACAAATGTATACGTACAATCCGGTGCCCATTTAAAATATACAAATAAAAATCTAAAATATTCAAACACAAATTTACATCACCTGAATAAAAAGATTCATTCACAGGAAAACTCTGCTGTGTTGAAGCCATCATCCGTTCAATTACTACATTTAATATCTTACTTACGACTTATATAGCGCTAGTATGTCAACTTGTCACCCGTTTCACCTGTCAATATTTTTTACGCAGAAACAAAAATCAACCGATCATGGATTACAAGATATTAACGTTTTATTTGATAAATTTATTTTTTAAATTTTACTGCAGTTCTTTAATGCTACCAGATAAAGACAATTTTTTTATAACGTAAGTTGCAAATAACTTTTCCTCTTATTCTTATTACAAATAAATACTATATTTTTCCAAATTTATATAGAATTTTGACAATTAACCTTTTCAATCTTCAAAAAATATCACTTCCAATGAAGATATTTGTACCAAAATCTAAGGAGCTCTTCCAATTTATATACAAATGTTAAATACCAAATATCAAAATTTTCGGGTAATTCGTATTTGAGTTATGCGACTAACACCCGGCCTTGACCACACACACACACACAAACACACACATACACATACATAGACATCATCGTGAAACTATCAAAAATGAGTTGAAAGGACCCTAATTCGTGCTCATCCACTAAAAACTCACTACCCGATTTTTTGCATGATTCCAATACCTTCCTTTACAGGTAAGCGGAAGGTAAAAATTATACTTTAGATTTTAATAAAACTTAATACTCAAATGTCAAATAATATACGGGGCGAACCAAGATGGCGAATTCTAAACTAAAGTGGCTACACGCCGATTTGACACATGCCCTCTGTAAGTTTAATTCCTCTGTGGGTTAACCTTTGTTTTTTTTCGATTTTGGATCTAAACTTTGAGAACTCATATCTCGAAAACCAAAAGACTTATCAAAGCGCGGTTTGCGGCATTGGATTCCTCGTAATTTACTTATCAAAGCGGGGTTTGCGGCATATATTAATTATTTATTTGTATGTTCAGGTTTTCGACCCGTGGAGGCGGTTATCTTCTTAGGAGGAGACCCTACTTACCATTCTTCAATTGACCACTGGCCTCCAATGAAGAAATGTCTGCTATTTATTGTATTTATTGATAGAACTATGTTTTTATATCATAAAAATTAAATAATCGAGATGAAATAGCTGTATATATTATTAATAAAAACAATTAAGTAATACTTACATCATTGCACTAATTTTATTTCTTAAACAACCCTTGGTACACTTCCTAAACACTTACAGGACTTTGGTGGTGAGAGTACACGGCCTTAAACCTGAAAATGTACTAGAATACGAAATAATAAACAGTAAGTATAAATTTTATGGTTTACTTAATGAAATACTTCAATAAAATACACAATCTTATAAATATATTAATTTAATTAATCATTTTTAACATAAACACCCTTATTTAGGTTCATATATGCTCCAAATGAGATAGGTGCTGCCATCTGTTGGTGGCAGTTATTTAAATGTACAATATATCTTAAACTAAGGGTTGAATGACCAAATGGGGTTTATATTTGGGTTCAGCGAGTTCGAATTAGGGGGTACAGTACAAATTACCCACTTGAAGTGTTTATTTAGCATTAAAACAAATTAGGGGTGAAATCAGTCTAAATTGGGTCTAAACGAGATTGTTGAGTGGTCCAGAAAATGAAGCAATGTTGCAACTACGCTTGGAAAATTTTAAACTGCAAATAACTCGAATACTAAGAGTTGCACTACGCTAGGAAAATTTTTAATTGCTTATAACTCGGAAACTAAGGGTTGCAGGACAAAATGGAGTGCATATTTGAATTCAGCGGGTCCTAATTGAGGGGTTAGACTACTCCTCTTTATCCTGCTACCCTTAGTTTACGAGATATAAAGCATTTTAAATTTTTCCTAGCGTAGTTGTAATTTTGCTTCAAAAATCGATGTATATCGTCAAAAAAATTGGCACTACGCTAGGAAAATTTTACATTGCTTATAACTCGGAAAGTAAGGGTTGCACGACAAAATGGGGTGCATATTTGGATTCAGCGGGTCCTAATTAGGGGTATATGATACAAACCACCCTTGAAAACAACCTAATTTTGGTAGTTTTTTGTGAAATTTTGTTGACTTTAAGTAATTATTATCTCGTGAACTAAAGGGCTAAGGGCAAAAAGTTAAATACAAACGATGCGTAACTTTTCAATCTCTATCTGCCTGTGTATAGATAAAGCCGTTTTGACCGATTTTTAATTATTTTTTTGATCTCCCACCATTCATGTTCTCCTGATACAAACTTGGTGATTTTTGTTCGATTCAAAATTCAAATCGAGTGAGGGTGAAAATTTAAAAACGCGATTACGTAAAAACTAAGGGTTGGGGAGTGATTTAGGGGTTATATTCGTACTCTACGCTTTGAAATACACCAGTATGCATATTGCCACCCCTAAAAGTTAATTAGCACCTGAGATATTCAACCCTTATTTGTATCTTCGGTACTAAGGGTCGTATCGAAAAAATCTACATTACATTCGCTAGGGGATGAAAAACTGAACATCTTTTACATTTAACTTTTTCCTCTACGACCCTTAGTTTAAGGGTTAATGACTATGTTTAGACGACTTTTTCACCACTTTGATTGCTCATAACCCTTAAACTAAGGGTTGTAGAGGAAAAAGTTAAATGCAAAAGATGCTCAGTTTTTCATCCCCTATCGACTGTAATGTAGATTTTTTCGATACGACCCTTAGGACCGGAGATACAGTTAAGGGTTGAATATCTCCAGTGCTAATTAACTTTTAGGGGTGGCAATACGCATACTGGTGTATTTCAACGCGTAGAGTACGAATATGACCCATAAATTACTCCCCAACCCTTAGTTTTTACGTAATCGCGTTTTTAAATTTTCACCCTCACTCGAGTTGAATTTTGAATCGAACAAAAATCACCAAGTTTGTATCAGGATAACATGAATGGTGGGAGATCAAAAAAATATTTAAAAATCGGCCAAAACGGCCTTATCTATAGACAGGCAGATAGAGAATGAAAAGTTACGCAACCTTTGTATTTAACTTTTTGCCCTTAGCCCTTTAGTTTACGAGATAATAATTATTTAAAGTCTGCAAAATTTCACCAAAAACTACCAAAATTACGTTGATTTCATGGATTGTTTATATCGAATACCCCTAATTAGGACTCGCTGATTCTAAATCTACCCTCAGAATTACATAATTACTTATCCTTTTGATATATTTATATATAAATACAAAATTGCAACTACGCTAGGAATATTTTAAAACGCATATAACTTGAAAAATAAGGGTTGAACGACAAAACTGAGGGCATATTTGAATCAGCCGGTCCTAATTGAGGGGGTAAACTACCCCTCTTTATCATACTACCCTTAGTTTACGAGAAATAAGCACTTTAAAATTTTCCTAGCAAATAATTAGAAGAATATTGTGATAGTAAATTTTTAATTAACAGCTTCATTTTCTAGGCCACTGCTCAAAAATATTCTGTGACGTCACATCAAGAGATGGCAGCACTAATCTCATTTTGGGCAATTTCACCCTTAAAAAATTAAATTAAACGCTATATAACGGGACGTAGGACAACGATAAGTTGTTTAATAAATATAATAAAGCAAATTTTCTATTCTGACTAAATTATTTATTTATTTTAAAAAATTTACATTTCATTTCAATAATTCATGCAACAATACTGCATTTTGAAAGGAAAAATTAGGAAAATAAATAAAAACAGTTAATATATTTCTTTCTTTTTATATACAATATAAATACATAAGAGAAATATATACTTTCATACATAATATATGCAATAATATCACGCCATTTACCAAGTTTTGGTGGCACGAACCTTGTCACACATTTAAACTCAACAAGCAGTCAAACATTCCCATCCTGACACACTTCTTTCGTGTCATCCACATTTATTATCCTTTTCATTCAAGCTCTTTTATTCTTTCCACTCAAATCATTTACATTTCTAATACATGATCAGTCATTCTAATCAACATATTCACCGGACGTCCAAACAAAAGCTCATCTCAACCGCACACATTCTCTTTAAAACACACATAAATGTGTCATTTCCCAAGTTGGGTAGGCACACTTCATTTGCTTCGTTCACTTGAAATCATTTGCACTCGCAATTAACCATCAATCGCAAAACGTTCACGCAAACGCACACTATAACTATTTCACAAACTCATTCGCTCACAGAATCATTTATCTCAAACATCAACACATTTACAAATAAAATATTCAAATACAATACAAGTTTTTTGTAATTTTATTACAATATAAAATAATGAAATGACTTGCCCTGTAAGAAATACAATAAATTATTAGTTACATTTTACATTACAATTGAATTTTATTTCCAAGTGTTATAACAACATGAGTTGACGGCTTGTAACTGCACCCATATAAGATACTTAACTCATGTTTTGAATATTTTGTATCAAAGATAAAAGTTATACATGAATAATCAGTTTTATTAATGGCAATGACTGATTTTTCTGCTCATAAAAACCTTTGCCGAGGATATACTGAAGTATCTTTCATATTTTATATTATTATAAGTTTGAAATATATGATAGGTGAAATACTAGTGACATTGCCCTAATCCATCTCCACCCAATATTTAACATTTACCGCGCGCGCTTTTTGATTCTAACCCCAAGAACAATCGATGGTTGTTGTTCTTGTGCAAATGTCGTGGGACTTCTTGCCGATCCCCGAATGAGTGCTTAGTACACGGTAGACAGCCAGGGAAAGACTTTCCACGGTCCATCACCACCTTCATGCTCAGGATTGCCGGGATGGATTCAGTTTTGCATTCTAGTGACTCAATTCATCCAAGCTATCGAAGGCTGACTGACCTAAACCCTACGAGCTGCTACATCCCGACTCCCCGTGGAGTGCACCGAATCCCTCGTCGATCCTTACACGTGCAAGGACGTACGGTTCGAAGTCATCTGCGACCAAGTACTATACTGCCCGCCAATGACTCACCGACCACAACATAGACTTATTGGTTCCATCTTGCCCCCTGGCGTCTAAGCCATCCGAGGCACGATGACGAAGGCGCCAGGAGGTTGGGGTGCCAAAAGCGGTCTATGCAGGGTGTACCGTGCCCTCGTCGGCCCTTCAACGGAAGGACATGCAAACAAATACAAATACTAAAATGCGGTTTAACGGTTCCTATTGGCTCTAAGCCATTCCCAGCCCCCAACCCACTCTAGTTGAATTTACTGTGTGGCATTGTCCTAAGTACATCATTGTACATAATTTTGAGTTACCCGGTTGCTGATTGATTCTAACCCTGAAGAACAAGCCGGCCTAGTGTTGTTCTTATGCTCAAAAGTTTACGTGGGACGTCTAATCCGATTCCCCGTAGTTTACCGCCTAGTTACACGCTATTCCAGTGTTTACCATTACGCCTGGCCCACAACGACGTACGCACTATGTCCTGGTCAGATTTAGCATATTCGCTAGGCGGACTACGACTGCCTTTGACATACCTAGCGAATGAACCTTCTGACAGCGCGCACCGACTCGATAGCCGCAGGTAAACATCGACTGGCTTCCCGTCACCACATCCGCTAATACCGTACATACACTAAGGAGTCGTCCATCACTGAAGCAAGGGCGAGGCGTCCGCTTGCAGCTGCGCTTGGATTCGCTTAGATATGCAGAGAGTATGGTAGGGTACCGCTCCAACGTTGCCCCCATACACGAGTATGGGAGGGTACAAAACTAGACCTGCATGCTGCCGCACACATGTCTAGCAAAGCCAAAAAAGTTCTAACGTCGTCAAGTTAAAAGCAAGCTATATAGGATAGCAAGCCCCTAACTATACTAATCCCAATTTCAATTCTAATTCAATTCAAATCAATGCCACACCTAATTGCAAAATAATAATTCGCAAACCGAAATATTTAATGTCACTGTAAGTTATTTCACCTACCAAAATTTCCTAAGTCTAAATGGTCCTGTACATAATTCATTAAAGAAAGAGATGCATACTGTCTGCTGTTTCGAAGCTGCCAGTTACTTCAAATTAATTCATTTGTTATTATTTAAAAGTCTACAACATTCAATGATTCAACTTATAAAAAATTAATTCTGCTCAAATTGTCATCATTATGTTCGCAACTTAATGTTAAGTATCTGGCAACGAATTTATTCATCACTTTTTGTTCTTTATTTATTGTATTGTCACATTACCATCTTCAATTTTATTTGCAGTTTCAAATGCATCTCTTTATTTATTTTGTTCGTTAAAAAAGGACCATTGAACAAGGAGTAAACCACATTTATTTTCACTAGTGACATTTCCTATTTAAGTTTAATATTGACCGCAATTGATTTTAACTTGAAACCCAAGAACATGACAAACAAAACAACCAAAGGCAAAGCTAACACCCCAATTAAAATTATTTTTCAATCAATAATAATGTCTCTAGTTTCATCAAAATTCCCTTGATCCCTTAATCTGTACTACCAAAGTACTATTAAAGTACTAGTAAAGTAAAGACGATGTGGTTTACTCCTTGCAAACTATTACCTAAGTTAAAATTAATTGTTGAGATCATATTCACATGGTCTTTGGGAATTGAACCCAAGACTGTGTCGCCTATATTCATTTAATTCCAATCTCAACATTATTATCAAAGATAGAAGATTCAGTCTTTATTATTTATGTAAAGTATTATTTCGAGTTAAAGAATGATTCACGCAAAAGGAAAAGACTGGCAAAACTATCTTTGATAATTCACTTATCACTAAGTCTCTGGAAGGCTGGAAGTTGTCCAGTGTAATCCCTCGACGACTCTCGTGGTTGATGTCATGTGCAGAAAATTCTTCCATGTCCTTCAAAGACTGCTTGGCTTGTTCACATCGAATACCTAGGAACCACAAATCATTTATTTACATTTGATAAACACAATTTGCTTATCCTGTAAATATTAAATATTTATAATAAATGAATTATTGTATACAAGAAGTATCCAACAGTTGACGGCTGGTAACCGCACATATATATATATATATATATATATATATATATATATATATATATATATATATATATATATATATATATATATATATATATATATACCGATTCTCACAATATGTGAGGCTGCCGTACCCTAATTGGGTGAAAAGCGTGATAGCTTATGTATGATGTATGTAATTAATATTATATTTGTTTGACTTTGTTTCCTCGATTTTATCTCGATTTATTTAGGTTTTGTATTTTTATTCAATTTTTTTTTCTATTTTGTTCACTATATTTAGTCAATGTACATTTGCAATGTTGTAATATTATTCTGTAATTGGGTTCTAAACCTGTTGAATAATAATAAGAAATGTAATGTTTTAAGATTCGATATTAAAATTGAAATAATAGTATATTACATAATAAGTCAGGAAAGTGATGCTTTACTTGACGAAGCCGTTTGAAGTACGAGGCCGTAAGGCCGAGTATTTTAATTGGCTGAGTCAAGTAAAGGCACTTTCGTGACGTATTATGTATACTATTTTACCTGAAACCGGCAAGAGAGTAATTAATTTAGTGGCGCATTTTAGTATAGGAAGTACTAGGTTATTACCAAAACAGTTGCAACACAGTCAGGTAAAGTACTTCCCTGACTGTTTTGAGTCAGGGAAGTACTTTACCTGACTGTGTTGCAACTGTTTTGGTAATAACCTACTTCCCATACTAAAATGCGTCAGGAAAGTAATTACTTTCTTGCCGGTTTCAGGTAAAATAGTTTAAATTGGATGCATAGCTGAATATGCTAATGGCCGACAGTGGTTCTGACTGTTCAGTTTCAGATCCAATTTCAATTTACTGCACAAAAATTTGGCCTGTAGTGTACTCTCCACAAACAGTCATGAGTGCGTTAACTGCTGGTAACTGCACACACGGAAAAACATAATATCCATACCAATGACTCGCATATGTGAGGCTGCCGTACCCAACTTGGCTTGACAGATATGTACGTATTGTAAAAAAGAGTAAAGAAACTTACCGAAAAAATATTCTCCCATGTCTTTTGAAGGACGCTACAACTGCTCCTGCTTCCTTAGAAGATAACACGACACTTGTACACTCTCAATTAATGAGATCCTCGAATATCTAGAAAACACAAATATATTAGTATAGTTGAAATTTTTTTGCAGAGGAGTCATGTCATCAAAACTTTACAAAATGAAAAATAACTGTAGTAATGACCGAGTGATGTTAAATGAATAAAGTAAATACTACTTTTTTGCATACTATAAGAATAGCGCATTTTCATTAAATTTACAATAATTTTAAAGTCGAACATAATGTTTTTAATGCATTTTTAATTTATTTAAAATAATTGTAGTTTATTTTTTCACCACATATTGGCATTACTGAATTAAGAATTGTGTTTTGTGTTGTACGTTTACATGGCATTTATATTTTTTCTGTAACGCTATAGAGCTGTAACTGGAAATATATTAAATTTTACAATGATATTTAAATATTAATCGTCTAATAATTCAATTAAATTGATCGCAAAACTTAGCATCGCGTGTAAATTCAATAATACAACACACATTACATTTTTCTAAATTAAATTAGTATACTATGTAAATCTAGTATTCCGTGACGTCATTATCTAGTTCCGTGACGTCATTATCTAGTGACCAACATTGATGACGTGACTCCTCTCCAAAAAAATGTTTACTATAACATTATTTATCGCACAAGTTATGCTGTCACACCCATATTAAATAAGAACAATAAGCTAAACTTCTATTTATTAACCAAGTAAATGCCAATAATTCTCTTATTTAAGTGACTTGTAAAATAGATTAATAATTCGAGCTATTGTACATATGAACACAGTCTCATTGAAGTTGGCCCAGGCGTAAAAAAAGTCGTTTTTTGTTTTACAAAAATGTAAATAAAATCAAAATACAAGTATAATGACATAATTATGACACAGACTGTAGAATACTTGGGATTTTTTTCCCCAGAAAAGTATCTTTAAAACTTGTAAATATAAACTTAGAGAACAAAGTATACAGCTAGCAATTTTTTTATCGTTTGCTGTAATTACTATAAATGACTTTACCCCTATGTAACTCCACCTTAATTTTTAAACTGTTTCAATTCGTTGTGGCATAGTCTTTAACATACTTTTCTGGAGAAAAAATCCCAAATATTCTACAGTCTGTGTCATAATTCTTTGATTGTGCTGCATAGCACGATTTTTCAAAAAAAAAATTCGGTTCCATAAATTTTCGACTATTGATTTGATTTGAGATTGTGTAAAATGTATTGCAGTTTTCAATCAATATGAGATACAGTACATTATACTTGTATTTTGATTTTTATTTAAACTTTTGTACAACAAAAAACGATTTCATTATACATCTAGGCCATGTGTTATACGTTTCAGTTTCAAATCCAGGCAGGTACACATTTCAGTTAACTACACAAAAATCTTCCCTGTAGTGTACTCCCAACAGTCATGAGTAAGTGAGACTGGCAACCGCACACACGGTTAAACATATGCCTAAACCGATGACTCACATATGTGAGCCTGCCACATTTGAGTGAAAGCATTGAGTCACTTTTTGATCTGTAGTATTTATACTGATGTTCACAGTGACCTGTGAGGCTGCCACACTCAAACTGAGTAAAAGCATAGATTTTCAAATGGAATACGAAAAGTAAAAATAATAAACTTACGTGTATATGGTAGCACCAGATGATGTTCCCTCTTCTAGAAACTCCAACTGCAGAATTTCAAACCAAAGAATCTTCAAACTTTGTACATGAAGTCCAAATTAATCTGTAACAATAACAAACATTTAGATTCATATAAACTGCACTAAATAACGAATAATGTTCACTGTGGTGTGCTCTCCAGTAACAATTGAGTGAGTTATTGGCTGATAACCGCACACACACAATATAATGTGATTCATCCGTCGTCAATCTTATATTTTATTTTTACCTCTCGCCTCATATTCTATAAGAGAGGTATTGTAATGGGTCAAAATTTTCGAGTACGAGTTTTTGGTGGATAAGCACGTTTCAGGGTCTCTAGAATACGAATTTACTATTTTCACGATGATGTCTGTGTGTGTGTGTGTTTGTGTGTTTGTGCGTTTGTGTGTTTGTGTGTTTGTATGAACCGACGATTTTTCGTCCACGATAACTTAAAAAGTATCAAACCGTTTATAACCAAATTTCATATTTAAGGTTTTAATAAGTATCTTAACACCGGATAAGATTTTGGTAGAAATCCGCAAACCGGAAGTAGTACTTTTTGAAGTTTAGAAAAGTTTTCCTTAAATATATTGGTACATTATTTATTTATGACAATTTTTGCAATTAAAAATAAAAGAAATTGTGATTATCTATGTGTACAGTTAATTATAAATACAAATTGCTGAATCTGGAAGTATTTAACAATAAAATAAAGTACAATTAATATTAAATTTTTTTGAAATTCCAGTATCTTGTTGTCCATGATATGAAATTTGTTTCTACATAAAATTTGAATTATTATGACAGTGACAGTACAGTTGACATCTTTTGCTTGCATATTGGTTTACATTATCGTTTACATATTACATGAACATGAAACTATTAAAATGTAAGTAAAACTATTTATTAGATTAGTAGAATAAGCAGAATTAGGCGAGAGGTCGTGTGGTGGCCACAGCAGATTTTTTTAAAGTGCTATTGGTCATAGAGTAAAACTCTATACAGAGAGTTTTTTTTATAAGTAAACATAGGGCATGTCATTACCATAGTTACAGTGTTACAGAATGACAGCAATGCATTAGAGCGTTTTTACCTTCCGCTTACCTGTAAAGGAAGGTATTGGAATCATGCAAAAAATCGGGTAGTGAGTTTTTAGTGGATGAGCACGAATTAGGGTCCTTACAACTCATTTTTGATAGTTTCCCGATGATGTCTGTATGTATATGTGTGTGTGTGTGTGTGTGTGTGTGTGTGTGTGTGTGTGTGTGTGTGTGTGTGTGTGTGTGTGTGTGTGTGTGTGTGTGTGTGTGTGTGTGTGTGTGTGTGTGTGTGTGTGTGTGTGTGTGTGTGTGTGTGTGTGTGTGTGTGTGTGTGTGTGTGTGTGTGTGTGTGTGTGTGTGTGTGTGTGTGTGTGTGTGTGTGTGTGTGTGTGTGTGTGTGTGTGTGTGTGTGTGTGTGTGTGTGTGTGTGTGTGTGTGTGTGTGTGTGTGTGTGTGTGTGTGTGTGTGTGTGTGTGTGTGTGTGTGTGTGTGTGTGTGTGTGTGTGTGTGTGTGTGTGTGTGTGTGTGTGTGTGTGTGTGTGTGTGTGTGTGTGTGTGTGTGTGTGTGTGTGTGTGTGTGTGTGTGTGTGTGTGTGTGTGTGTGTGTGTGTGTGTGTGTGTGTGTGTGTGTGTGTGTGTGTGTGTGTGTGTGTGTGTGTGTGTGTGTGTGTGTGTGTGTGTGTGTGTGTGTGTGTGTGTGTGTGTGTGTGTGTGTGTGTGTGTGTGTGTGTGTGTGTGTGTGTGTGTGTGTGTGTGTGTGTGTGTGTGTGTGTGTGTGTGTGTGTGTGTGTGTGTGTGTGTGTGTGTGTGTGTGTGTGTGTGTGTGTGTGTGTGTGTGTGTGTGTGTGTGTGTGTGTGTGTGTGTGTGTGTGTGTGTGTGTGTGTGTGTGTGTGTGTGTGTGTGTGTGTGTGTGTGTGTGTGTGTGTGTGTGTGTGTGTGTGTGTGTGTGTGTGTGTGTGTGTGTGTGTGTGTGTGTGTGTGTGTGTGTGTGTGTGTGTGTGTGTGTGTGTGTGTGTGTGTGTGTGTGTGTGTGTGTGTGTGTGTGTGTGTGTGTGTGTGTGTGTGTGTGTGTGTGTGTGTGTGTGTGTGTGTGTGTGTGTGTGTGTGTGTGTGTGTGTGTGTGTGTGTGTGTGTGTGTGTGTGTGTGTGTGTGTGTGTGTGTGTGTGTGTGTGTGTGTGTGTGTGTGTGTGTGTGTGTGTGTGTGTGTGTGTGTGTGTGTGTGTGTGTGTGTGTGTGTGTGTGTGTGTGTGTGTGTGTGTGTGTGTGTGTGTGTGTGTGTGTGTGTGTGTGTGTGTGTGTGTGTGTGTGTGTGTGTGTGTGTGTGTGTGTGTGTGTGTGTGTGTGTGTGTGTGTGTGTGTGTGTGTGTGTGTGTGTGTGTGTGTGTGTGTGTGTGTGTGTGTGTGTGTGTGTGTGTGTGTGTGTGTGTGTGTGTGTGTGTGTGTGTGTGTGTGTGTGTGTGTGTGTGTGTGTGTGTGTGTGTGTGTGTGCCTGTGTGTGTGTGTGTATGTGTGTGGTCCGGGCCGATGCCGTCTGTTGGATAACTCAAATACGAATTACCCAAAAATTTTGATATTTGGTATTTTACAATTGTATACGAATAGGAAGAGCTCATTAGATTTTGGTACAAATATCTTCACCGGAAGTGATATTTTTTGAAGATTGAAAAGATTAAGTGTCAAATTTTTTTATAAATTTGGATAAATATAGTATTTATTTGTAATAAGAATAAGAGGAAAAGTTATTTGCAATCTACGTTATAAAAAAATTGTCTTTATCTGGTAGCATTAAAGAACTGCAGTAAAATTTATCAAATAAAACATTGAAATCTTGTAATCCATGTTCGGTTGATTTTTGTTTTTGCATAAAAAATATTGACAGATGAGACGGGTGACAAGTTGGCATACTAGCGCTATATAAGTCATAAAAGTAAGCTATTAAATGTAGTAACTGAACGGAGGATTGCTTCAACACAGAAGAGTTTTCGTGTGAATGAATCTTTTGATTCAGGTGATACTAATTTCTGTGTTTGAATATTTTAGATTTTTATTTGTATATTTTAAATGGACACCAGATTGTACGTATACATTTATGTTTAAAGTCTATATATGGCGGAAGGTTGTGTGATATTTGATATGTGATATTTGTGTCAGATTTTTTTTATCAGTAAACATAGGGATAATTAACATACGAAAATAAATATGAAATATAAATTAAAGAAATGATAAATTATTTATTTATGTTTTCTACACTTAAGAACTAGGTAGATACATTAAACTTACGAGAATTTAAGAACTAGGTAGACACTTAAAAAATAATGTGTACAATGGCGACAGAATGAATGTTGAACAATTAAAAAATCGAATTAGTGCTGTTTCCAAAAATATTACTCCCCAGCAAATGCTATAAATTATTTTTATAATCGTTTAGGATATTGTTTAGAAGTTAATGGTTCCAATTTTGAGCATTTAATTCGTTTAAAAAATTCTCAATAGTTTAATGTAGGTATCTACCTATTATAGTTCTTAAGTGTAGAAAATATAAATAAGTAATTTATCATTTCTTTAATTTATATATCATATTTATTTTAGTATGTATAATTATTATATATCATATTTATTTTAGTATGTATAATTATCCCTATGTTTACTGATAAAAAATCTGATGTGGCCATCACACAACCTTCCGCCATATCTAGACTTTAAACAGAAATGTATACGTACAATCTGGTGCCTATTTAAAATATACAAATAAAAATATAAAATATTCAAACACAGAAATTAGTATCACCTGAATCAAAAGATTCATTCACACGAAAACTCTTCTGTGTTGAAGCAATCCTACGTTCAGTTAGGAACTACATTTAATAGCTTAATTATGACTTATATAGCGCTAGTATGCCAACTTGTCACCCGTCTCATCTGTCAATATTTTTTATGCAAAAACAAAAATCAACCGAACATGGATTACAAGATTTCAATGTTTTATTTGATAAATTTATTTTTTAAATTTTACTGCAGTTCTTTAATGCTACCAGATAAAGACAATTTTTTTATAACGTGGATTGCAAATAACTTTTCCTCTTATTCTTATTACAAATAAATACTATATTTATCAAAATTTATAGGAATTTTTTACACTTAATCTTTTCAATCTTCAAAAAATATCACTTTCGGTGAAGATATTTGTACCAAAATCTAATGAGCTCTTCCTATTCGTATACAATTGTAAAATACCAAATATCAAAATTTTTGGGTAATTCGTATTTGAGTTATCCAACAGACGGCATCGGCCCGGACCACACACATACACACACACACACACGCACACACACACATACATACAGACATCATCGGGAAACTATCAAAAATGAGTTGTAAGGACCCTAATTCGTGCTCATCCACTAAAAACTCACTACCCGATTTTTTGCATGATTCCAATACCTTCCTTTACAGGTAAGCGGAAGGTAAAAAGACGCTCCAATACATTGCTGTCATTCTGTAACACTGTAACTATGGTAATGACATGCCCTATGTTTACTAATAAAAAAAATCTGACGTGGCCATCACACAACCTTCCGCCATATCTAGATTTTAAACAGAAATGTATACGTGCAATCCGGTGCCCATTTAAAATATACAAATAAAAATCTCAAATATTCAAACACAGAAATTTGCATCACCTGAATAAAAAGATTCATTCACAGGAAAACTTTGCTGTGTTGAAACCATCCTCCGTTCAATTACTACATTTAATATCTTACTTAGGACTTATATAGCGCTAGTATGCCAACTTGTCAGCCGTCTCACCTGTCAATATTTTTTACGCAGAAACAAAAATCAACCGATCATGGATTACAAGATATCAACGTTTTATTTGATAAATTTATTTTTTAAATTTTACTGCAGTTCTTTAATGCTACCAGATAAAGACAATTTTTTTATAACGTAAGTTGCAAATAACTTTTCCTCTTATTCTCATTACAAATAAATACTATATTTTTCCAAATTTATATACAATTTTGACAATTAACCTTTTCAATCTTAAAAAAATATCACTTCCGATGAAGATATTTGTACCAAAATCTAGGGAGCTCTTCCAATTTATATACAAATGTTAAATACCAAATATCAAAATTTTCGGGTAATTCGTATTTGAGTTATGCGACTAACAACCCTTGACCACACACACACACACACACACACACACACACACACACACACACACACACACACACACACACACACACACACACACACACACACACACACACACACACACACACACACACACACACACACACACACACACACACACACACACACACACACACACACACACACACACACACACACACACACACACACACACACATACACACACACATACACACAGACATCATCGTGAAACTATCAAAAATGAGTTGTAAGGACCCTAATTCGTGCTCATCCACTAAAAATTCACCACCCGATTTTTTGCATGATTCCAATACCTTCCTTTACAGGTAAGCGGAAGGTAAAAACTCCCGGTATATCTAACGAACCATATTCATTTGTATCCAGGGTGTTCCATTTGAGCGCAATAATATGCAACTTTATATTTTTTAATGGAACACCCTATAAATATTTACTGATTTTGATAGCAAAGTAGATATTCTCTTAAAAAAGTAATGTAATGAAGTGTGTAACTTTATAAATGAAGAGGTTATTAACGTTTTTTCGTCCAATGATGAATAATTGAGTAGGTATGTATCATGTAATCGATAGATTATTTTATTAATTGTTTCGAATTCAAATAAAGCTGACAAGCTGTCAAATTATTTATACTTTATCTTTGTTTAAGTGCCAAATTTATATTTCAAAAAATTAGTCTTGATTTAAAAACCCGAGAAACAACGAATAATTATTCTAATCGGTCTGCAGCAGTGTCAAATTTTGGTTACTCCGGCAATAAAAAACATTTAATAATAAAAATATTAGCAACAATCTTTTGAAATACATTTTTTCAGCAAAATAACGGTCCCTTGATATATTACTATTGAAAATTATCCATCGCTTACTTTGTTAATTATTGTAATGTGATACAAACTTATCATTGAACGAATAATCGTAAATAACATTTATTTTAAAACAAAAATATGCACGCTTCTCGCGGAAGAATTAATGATAATGGAAATACATTTAAATATTAATAAATTGTCTACCAAGATCTTTAAATCAATAAAATGAACTCAAATCTGTATGTACGCAAAATTTATAACAAAAAAGTTACATAACTTTACTAAGAAACAATCTATTACGCCAACTTGGAGTCATTTAACCGTGTGTGCGGTTACCAGTCGTCAAATCACTCATGGTTGATGAGACAGTACAACACAGGGAAGATTTTTGTGCAGCTGAAATGTGCCTCTGACTGGGTTCGAACCTGAGTTAGCCACATAACGCACTTGGCTATCTTCCCCGCATATTTTAAAATAGGTACATAGATTCACGAAAGAAGTCCAGTCTGAATTCATTTAAGCAGTGACCCGTTTGATGAATCTAGTATGAGATACAAGTAATATAGGTACTAGATTCACGAAAAGGAGTGTAGCGCTATCATCTGCTTTCAGTTTTAGTTAACAGATATGTTCATATTTTAAACAGAATCTATGTATTTATTTGACTTGAATCTTTATACTAGATTCATCAAACGGGTTAATGCTAATTTTAAACTGCACTGTTTAAAATATGAACATTATCTGTTAACTGTTAGACAAAACCGAAAACAGGTGATAGCGTTAACCCGTTTCGTGAATCTATGTATCTAATTGACTTGAATCTTTATACTAGATTCATCAAACGGGTTAATGCTAATTTTAAACTGCACTGTTAAAATATGAACATATCTGTTAACTGCTAGACAATACTGAAAACAGGTGATAGCGCTAACCCCTTTCGTGAATCGGTGTACCTATTTTACTTACTTTCTACTGGATTCACCAAACGGGTAATGCTATCTCCCTTACTGGGATTTTAATCTTTACTGTTTAAAATATGAACATATCTGCTAACTGTTAGTCAAAACTGAAAGCAGATGATAGCGCTACTCCTTTTCGTGAATCTAGTACCTATATATAAATATGAGCATTCAAAGTGCTTGAAATTGGGACATGCGAATGTTCATATTTAAACTTTCTACATAAATGTAAACTTTAAAACTAAATGCATATGCGAATGAAGCTTTAAATGTTTAAATTTATAAGATATTTTCTGCACAGCAGAGCACATTCCCTTAAAATAGGGCACAAGAACCCATGAGTTAACTCACCATTCCATTTCGGATTCCTGATACATTTCACCAATTGCAGATGAAGACCAAGAGCTCCAGAAATGTGTTAAAGACGCCTGAAGATCAATCTGACTTGTGAAGATACTGCCAGGTTCATCATGAGTTGTAGAAAGACTTCAAATGTGTGCACAACGTCCAATACTGCAGATCAATCCATTGCGATCAAAACAAATAGAAATCAAATATTGAAGCTGCATTCACATAAGCATTTTAAGATTTATGTTTAAGTTTGCAAATAAGAAAGTTCAAATTCATCTAGCTAAATAGAAGCATTCAGTGCTTGAAAGTGAAAAGTGTAAATGCTCGTATTTAATTAGATAATTAGATTCATGTACGCGTTTAGTTTTAAGACTTACGTTTATGTTTACGTTTAAAAAAAGTTATATTCATATAACGTCGCACGTCCTACATTCAAGCACTGTGAATGCTCGTATTTAGTTAGATGTATTGCAACTTTCTTAAACGTAAACATTAATATAAACCTTAAAACTAAATGCGTATGTGAATGCAGCTTTAGTTTCATGTAAATTTTACTAAACTACAAATAAAACATTAAGCCACATGCAAATGTAATAATAAAACGCTTACCATCAATATTAAGATGCACTAGGTCCATTAACAGCTGCAGATGACGACCAAAGTAGTGATTACAACTCCAGAACTCTTGAAGATGCTTCAATTCCTTGCTGAAGAATGTAAGAGGGACAGCAAACTTCTGTAGATTTCCAGTAACCCAGTTCTACGATTTGTGAGCCTTGAACGAACCTGGAATAATGTAACAATTAAATAACGAGTAATCAATAAATAAAACTGGTTAATTACCTTCAATTCTTCAATACATGATCCTACTGAAGAAATACTTCTTCTTATTGTGTTCTTGTACCGTAGTGTCCTCAATATACTCAATGATGATGGTAGAAACCCAAATAATAATGTAGGTTTCAAGTATTCACTTCCATATCAATATTGTCTTCATTCTTGCACACAACAGTATTGACCTGTAAATATAATCACTGATTTAATACTTTAGCCACAGAAACGATTTAATATTTGTTTATAACTTAAAACTGAACAACAGGTTATTAAAATTCACTTCAAATACTTGAGAACAAAACGAAACTGCGAACATGCAAATGGCGGACACGTTACATGACGATTCATTAGGTCCGTGACGTCACGCTTATCTTAAAATGCGTTGCAAATAAACATGTACTTTTTCCAGTAAATATTATATCCCGAACGAATTTTATTTAGCAGTTATCCTAAATAAATTATTAAAAAAGACTGATTACCTTAGTTGCAGAAATAAATCTCTTCATTGCGTAATCTCATGAGTTTGCGTTATTTTCTTCAATGATGATGGCATGCCCTCATATTTGTAGATAGTTTCGAGTATTCCCAATTGTTCTTGTTTTGCACATAATAGCGTTTCCTGCACATAAAACACTTATTTAACATTTTGAATGTGAGCTCAGCAGATCATCTGATCACATAATGGAGTATAATGAACAGATAATAAAGGAATTTGTTTATCATTATGCCGCAAACCAACAATAATACATATCGAGAACACTCACAATTTCTTATTTATTGTTAATCACTTTAAATTATAATGCTAGTTACTTAAATACACTAGAATATCTTTATCAAACACAAGAACTGCAATAAGACGCCAAAACTGTACTCACAATCACGCATACCAGAATCAATTATTTAGCTAGTTCAAAGGTTATGAAATATACCTACGTACATGAATTTAAAATAAAAATACTGTTTTCAAATTGTAATACGCAAGAATGATTTAAAATTCAACAATAAACATAAATCTTTTAAAAATATTTGCAATATTTTTAATATTGTTTGGAGTAATATTTAAATAAACATGACTGATAGAAAGTCAGGAATAAACTGAGAGTACTGAACGTGTTGACTGTGACCTGTGACGTCACGCAGACAGGAACCAACTCCGTTCATTGGCGAACCAGAGATTGTTTATGAAATAAACGTAAAACGTTTATTTATCGATTTTAAATTGAAATGTTTTGAAATTGTAATATGCAACAATGAATTAAAGTTCAACAATGAACAATATTGTGATTGTTGACAAGACATTCAATTATTTGATGATGTGTGTGTATGAATGTGGTCAAGACCGGGGTGTAAGTCGAATAACTCAAATACAAATTACCCAAAAATTTTGATATTTGGTATTTAACATTTGTATATAAATTGGAAGAGCTCATTAGATTTTGGTACAAATATCTTCATCGGAAGTGATATTTTTTTAAGATTGAAAAGGTTAATAGTCAAAAATTGCGAGTAACTGTCAGACTGTCAGAACATTTAATAGAGAAAGAATAGATCTACAGATGTACCTTTTTAAAAATTTAAAAATTAATTTGTATCATGAGATATAACCGTGTAAAGTTTGCATAAAATAGATTTTTTTAAAAAATTTTGTGGGTGGGTTTATATGCTCAAAAATTTAAGAATTAGGAATAAGAATAAGAATAATTTTAAGAATATTTTAATGTAACTGAAGTAAAACGTGATTATATTTGTTAATCTTATGTTGTAGCGACTTTTACAATTGATATTTGTGATCTTTATGAAGAAATGTATCCTTACTCGCAAAATCGATAAGATTTCAGGCTACTTTAGGTTACCTATGTCATGCAAAAAATTTGACATGTCTGTCAGAAATAAGGAATAAGTCGTAAAATTTCGTCGAAAAACTTTCGACTTATGAGTCAAAAAACCACAAAATGCACTTTATTTCATAACTTTATGCCAAATCGTCGTTTCAATGCCCTTTTGGTGGATCGAGTCGACAAATTTTTTCCAACTCCTTACACATTGCTAAAGTTGGACGTTTTTGGTCCAAAAACGTGTTTTTTTCTTCGAGTTTTGAAGGGTACGAAAAGAGATGATTACCCCCTTAAAGTACAGCTACAATGGATTTTTCCCCGAAATAATCATCTAATTTGTTTGAAATGTCGCTGAGTTATGTACGAAAAACCTAAAAATAACTTTGTGCCAAATCATCTTGATTCCTGCACAAGGAATTAAGCAAATTTTAGTGTCCTTCTGGTGGATCAAGCCAAAAAAATTAAAACTCCATACACATCGTCAAAGCTGGACATTTTTAAAATTAAAAACAACTCGACGTTATAACCAAGAAATACCAAAATTCCTTTTCCAAAAACTAAAATCATCCGTTAATATTCCACCCCTATAACACTGACCTAGTCGAATTAACGTCACAAAAATGCCTTCCCACCTGAGGGTGGTTCACCATCAATCTAGGGGTCGCTCCCCCCTCCCCTTTCCCAGCTGCAGGCGCATCAGCCGATATCTCCCGCGCCAGGTATTAACGAGACGGGAAGCGGATGTCGGAATGAACGGTGATAGACGAAGATAAACGAGCGTGTACGTCGCGCGGGATAAAGTGTGTGTTTCGTGTAAGGAAGCGACGCGAGGGAAGGGAGGGGGAAGATGCGCCGCGACGTAATGAAGGCCCGGGGAACGGGGGGCAAGGCGGCGGGTGTAGGAAACTGCGAGCGGTTTGATCTTGTTCTGCTTTTTGTGAATGCAGATTTTTTGGGTATGAATGAATATTACAATCTCATTTGGGTGGTAATTTGATTGCGGGGAATTTATATGGGATTAAATTTAAATAGTGATGGATAAAGAAAAGAAGTTAGGAAGATATGGTAGAATTGTTTGTTTCAGAAATTTGTTGGTATGTGTCGTTATGGTACCTACTGTTCATAATTTGTGGTTTAATTTTTTTCATCCGTTTCCTGTGTAGTAGGGAATGCAATATCGAACAAATAATTTAATACCGGTTTTTCGGTATTTTCGATTTAAAAACCGGTATTGATACCTGTATTGGTAAAATTATAGAAAAAGGAACAAAATTGAAATTAGTTAGCAGTCGAATGTTTGGTAAATAAATAATAATGAATATGATTAAGTCAACGTATAAGTAGTTATCTTATTTTTGGAAATACAAATTAAATATAAAATTTTACAGAAATTAATTTTGTTTTCTTAAACAAAAACTGAAAAATTTCTAGAATAATTAACGAATTATTCACTTTATTTATATATTACTAAACTATACCTACTTTTAAAAAACTCTTCAACTCATCAATAAACGAATTATTATAGAACCAATTTTTGAATGAAATAAATATTCCGAAAAAACAGTATTTTATACTTATTGAATATCGACTAAATTTTGTACGGGATCCCGGTATTCGGTATCCCGGTATTGCATTTTCTACTGTGTATGTAAATCCTACTTCAAATTTAGTTTGACTATAAGTTATTTTTTTCAATAAACTTGCACCGAAAATGCCACCTTTCATCTCTATTATTAGGGACGAAAGTGATGTATTTCTGACCGGTCAGAACTATTCCTCCCTAAGATGAAAAAGTACTTTTCCTCCCGCTTTATGATTTTAATTGATTATTTAGATTATTTTTATTTATTTTGTCGAATTATTAATTATTATACATTTTCAATATTATCACCATACTTTTCTTCAACTTCTAATAATTGCTAATGATCATTTTCGTCAATATGTCATCAATTTTATCATTACTTTTCAGAATTTAAACCACATTTAAATATTTTTCAAAGTATATACAAGGCACAATCACATTATGTTGCAAGTGAGGGTATGTATGCAAGAATGCTATAGTAGATTTAAGGCGGCTTTTCGGTGCAGGTATTGAAAAAAATATCGTGTGAATCTCGGAACAAAAGTGTATTTCCGTGACTCGTGCTGTGACAGGCCTCGCTTCGCTCGTGTTTCCAAATCCGTACTTGTCGGAAAAACACCCCTGTCGCCCTGTCGTACCTAGTTGCACAACATACTATTTAGCTCGGGGCGGGACATTTTAAAAATAGTCTAAAAGTGCATCATGAAAGAAATGAGACTAGCTGCGTCCAGCGTCCTAGATTAAAAGCAGAACATTAAATAATAATAGTTTATCTTTATTCAATAGTTAATCTTATGTAATAATACTAAATTTGGAATATCTCGTTATACGTAGATAGTTCTCTAGAAGCGATAGCAAGAGCAAGTAGATAAAATAGCAATAAGTCAAGTTCGAATTTCTCGATTGCAGGAAACCTGTCGGTTTGAGTGAAACAGACAGTTTGAAGAGATAAAAAACCAAATTAAGAATAAGAAAAAGCAATAGCGCGCAAGAAGCCTGACGACTAACTCGCTTTTAATTTAACACCACGGAGCAATGTAATTTAGTGAATCGATCTTACGAAGCTATCGACCATTTATCTATTGCCGAACAGTCTCGGGATCTGAATGCGCAGCCGATTCACGGATCTCATCCGAGCGAGAATCAAACGCGGGAGAAATCTGCACGAAGATTATTAAAACTTAGATCTACAGGAAGTAGGTATCTTATGAAATGATATTACATAGTTAATTCAACATTCGAATTTATGTCCATTAATGATAAAAGGTCTTATGTTTTTTTATTGAAATAGTACTAGTCCATACATTTATAGACAGGTACATGGTACAGGTGTTTTTATATTTTGGGAAAAAATTTAATAATTTTTGAAGAATTCGCAATATTAAGGTCAATATATATTTCAAATGAACATTAATAGTGGCACTATACTTCATTTCAGCTAAGAAAATAGCGTTGGGTTAGATAGGGCAATGATATTCTTGAATCTGATTGGTTGAGATGAGAGGTAGATTTACACTAGCAAACATTTTCATTTCCGTTAATATTACTTATACTTTCTTATTTTGAATTTCATAGTTACATCGAAGTACTACATTATTCTATAGATGACAGCTTTATTCACAAAACATAACTTATTTAAGATCGCGTCAAATTTTGAACTAATAAAATGTGTGAGTGTAAAACTCACTGGCATTCTCAGTGCCATCTGCTATTTTCTTAGCTGAAATGAAGTATAGTTATTTTTAATAATTTTATTTTACTATAATATACCACAAGTTATTGTTTACATAACATCTATTTAATGTCTGATGTTGATAATTAATTTAAATTATGTTGCTTTCAATAAAGTAAGCTACTCCATTAAAAAAAAGTTCTTTCTTTTTCACACTCAGTTTGATATGTTTTCATTTTTTTTTATTTTGCTGATAACCATAACAGGATTTACTCACAATAAGCTACTTGTATGGTACTGAAAATGATATTTTCAACATTATGCACCTAATGTTATGCCCATGTCACACCGGCGTGGCACGAAGCACGGTGCTCGATGGAAAAAAATGAATAACGTAAAAATTTATCGCCGCTATTCCATCGAGCATTTTGACATACGGAAATTTGTTGCTGATTTTACAGTGAGACGTCAATATAATTTTTGACATTTGGTGAATAATTGATGTCAAAATAGTAACAGTAAATAATTAGATAATAAGAATATAACACTTTAAGCTTTTGTCATTATATGAACTAATTATTGATAAAATTAAAACAAAAAATTAATGAATTTTAATTCTCAGCTGTCAAAAATAATTTTAAAAAACCTTCAAAGTACGAAGTGAACATAGCAATATACATATTTTCGTATGGCATTTTGCTATACCGGTATGACACCCTTTTGACAGCTTTGAACGAAGCAAAATGTCACATCGAGCACCGTGCTTCGTGCCACGCCGGTGTGACATGGGCATTAGGTTTAAAACATTGGTCAAAATACAAGTTTTATTTAAAAAAAAAATGTTTTAGTAAATTGAGAACGACATTTTGCTATGCCGTCATAATTTTGTATTGGACATATGGAAGCTTTCATCGTTACACCACATATTATTCAATTTTCATTAATAGTTTTTTGAAAGTGACATTTTACAATTTATCAGCTGTCAGAAAATAGCACTTTTAATGTCAATCGGTAATTTTTTTTAAATAGTCGAGAAATCGAGACAAGATCGAGACGAAATAACAATAATCGAGACGAGATCAAATTTTTCACATTTGAGACGAAACGAAAAGTGAAAAATCTCGTCTCGTCTCGTCTCGTCTCGATGCATCACTGGTTATGGGTTCCGCAAGTTTCTTCAACATTTGATTCTCAATATCTAGAGATATCAGGTTATATGAACCGAAGCCAGAACTTCGCGGTCTCGTAACTTATACATCTCTGAATCGTTCAATGTTCGGCACGACGCGTTTATAATCTAGTGGTCGACGCGCGGCGTCGCTATCATTTGTCAGGTGACGCGCCCGCCAGCGTTTGACTTACGATTTAAATTAAATCATTTTATAACGCCGTAGCAGGCGTGGCACTGGCGTTCAATTCACGCCGGTCGGGGCACACGTTGATCTAAAATACGGTGGGACTCATAACCACGCCGCCTAGGATATCGTGATGTTCTCTGGGTTTTTTGCACCAGGGATTTGAAGCTTTTTGTTGGAATTTTCACGCTGTTTGGTGCCATGTAATTGCGGTGATATTTTTTGCTTTTTTCCGGGAATTTGGTCCTGAATTGCTGGAAAATTATATCAGATTATTCGAAATTTAAATGTTTTTTTGTGCGACTAGCAAGGGAATTATAAAATACAATTTTTGTGAGTTTATGCATGTACATTGAACTGGGAAATTTTTAGATGTTATTAAAAAGGCTCACTGACTATTGTTAAAAAACTATTATTAATAAAATATTTAACTGCACAGTAAAATTAACATTATTAGTATATTATGCAATGAGTTTATAATGATAGCTATTAATACGCGAGTATGGAATTACGATACGAGCCATGGCGAGTATCGTAATTCATACGAGTGTATTAATAGCCATTATACACGAGTTGCATACGCTATTTTTTCTACTCCCATGCTTTCATTTAAAAAAAAAACTATTCATTTGCATGAAATTTGCTTGGGTGTTTCATAATGAAAATCTGTATCGAAATGATAATCTGTATCGAAATGAAAATTTGTATCGAAATGAAAATCTGAATCGAAATGAACGTCATTCAAGTACAGACAATGCATATATAATAAGTAAATTAAAGCATGGGAGTAGAAAAACTTGTTTTTGACACTTTCGTGTAATTATTAAACTACCTAAATATAATATAAAGAGACATAAATCTACTGAAAATGCTTAAAACTAGAGATGAATAGTAAATGTTCTGAATACCGAATAACGAATATTATGCAGGACTATCTGCCAAATATCCGAATATTCGGCGAATATTCTGCACCATTTTGGTGCTAAATGATACGTTTACAAAGATTGATGTAAAAAAATTCTTGAACAAGAGGGGGAAAGCATATTAAGAATGTAACCTGTAATTGGTCTTTTAACTTCTGATTCGAAAATGCGGAACTTAAGTTGTACTTCTCACTACGATTTACCGGAGCTAAAGTAATTCATTATTGTACGATTCCATAATAAATATATTTATGGATTAAGATAGGTATATAATTTTGTCTTCGCCTTTATTATATATTTCAATAAATGGTAGCTATTTATCTACATTTATCTACAAAACTACTGCAAATATTATGTTTCCGGTAAACAAATAAAATCGTTGGCTATGATAATGATACCGCAGTGCAGTGTTGCCAGATGGCTAAAAAATTTCTCCCTAAAATCAAATGAGAAATTTTCCTAGATTAGAATTTTGAGAAAATAGCGCCGCAGGCAAATTTTTTTTTGGGTTCAAGGTCAACGACTGTTTCATTCAAAGTTAGGTTTTTCCGTAGAGAGGAAAATACATATATTTTATCTACTTTCACGAGTAGAAATTAAAATATATAACAAATTAAAAAATTTGATGAAATAAAAATTGGGACATTTATTTATCTGTAATTTGTTAGGCAACGATTTCTTAAATTTAAACTTAAAGAACAAATTTTCTCAAGAGGAGGGCGATGGTGCGATCATTCCTCCACCCTTGGATCCACCACTAACAAATGGGATGGGCATATTGAATAATGTCGCAGTATTGTCCCGAAGTATATTTGTTTTAAATTCAAGCTAAAAAGAGGAAAATTTAAAGTGAGAATCCCAACTCCCAAGCCAAGAATTTCAAATGCCATGTAACAGTGCGGTGATGTTTTACCAATAAAAACAAAAAAAGGAAATTGTACTTTCATATTACATTTTTAAATCATTAGAGCACCCATTCTACATTAGCTGCTATGCAAATGTAAACCCAATTGTTGATAATCCTGTACTCACATGTTTAGAATAATAATGTAAGCTTCATATCATAAATTTTAGATTTTTTCCCTAAATATACAGTTTCTTCCTAATTTCCCTAAGTAATGTTGAATTTCCCTAGATCTAGGGAAATTTCCCTAGGTCTGGCAACACTGCCGCAGTGTAATAAAAAACTTCGTTAATTTTTCCTGTAAAATTTGATTGGTGGCATTTACGGCATGATCGCATGCCCGGGCTTCGCCAAGTTAAATTAAAATCCACGAAGACTGCCGTTGCGGCTGCTGGAGGGTCAAAGTTCATTTTATCTTGTTCACTTTTGTACGGCTTCAACTTCGCAAACTCAACGAACCGTGATAAACTTGACTAATCAAAGCTTGAATTTCCAAATATTAATCAATATACTGGTAACTGACACTGGAGAATCCTTTGTACTTGAAACTTAGAAAAATATAAATTAATTAACATGAAACCAAAACTTTTGATAAAACGATTATAAATTAACAAATTACAAATAATAATTGTTCTCGAAAATTTTAAGTGCTTTTAGAGAACAATTATTTCCAAAAGAAAGGTACGTAACTCACTTAATAATCCAAGAAATTTAATGAGAAATTCGATGTAATTACAAGGAAAATTTGATATTTTCACAAAATTGATATTTGTAAGAGATTAGTTTTGTAAGTATAATTAATGAAATTAAATTTAATTCCATTCGACTGATTAGTATTGATTTTACAAGTGGAGTGTCGAGTGGTCCTGGTACAGTCAAGTTGTTCGGCACACTCATTAAAAATGAAAATTAATGAATTTATAATTTACAACCTGAAGTGTGCTTAGTCAATATTTATATTCGAAAAAACAATAAAATGAGCCATAAATTTTTAGAAACTGCTTTAATGTAAGAATTACAAAAATAATACATTTAATCCCTTTAAAAATAACATTTAAAAATGGCCCTAATTACCATAGCCTTAAAGCTGCAAATCCTATGCGCACTTTATTTTTTAATCAGAACATTTCGCGTTAATCTACAAAAGAAAAAGTAATCAATGAGGGGAATAAAAATTGAAAACAAAAAAATAAAAAAGGAAAACGTACTTTAACGATGTGCTTATTCCAACGACTGCAACTAATTCTGAGATAATGGTTTAAGTTTTTGCAGCTTGTACGGTTATACCTATAAACGGATTAATTGCAGGTTTAATGCGAACGACGACTCATAAAGTTTCCACCGAGCGTCGGTGTCGACGGCGGCGGCGCTGCCTTCGACGGGAGAAACTCTAAATGGCTTGATTAACGGAAAACGGTTCCGTTTACCTTCTTTCTGGGCGCTGCGAATAAAGGACGAACCGGGGGCAGACGTGTTCCTGAATCACTGTGCTTTGTCTTTCAAATTTATGTTTATGTTTTACTTCACATCAACTTTTATTAATTGGATAGTTATAGCAATCAGTTTGTTTTGCTAAATATTTTTGCTCCTTTTTATCCTTAATTATCATTATAGAAAGAAAATGAGCATCTTGATACTTTTACAGTTCTCGTAGAAATTCAAACGTTTACATTTGTATTTTGTTTTAAAATCGCTCAATAAAAACTAAGTTGAATAATGGTTACATTATTTTTATACTTATAAATTAGTTTTGTTTCAGATCAGGGACTAAAAAATCTGACGTGGCCGTTACAATACCTCTCGCCTTGACATTGAAGTATTATTATTTAACCTCGTATTTAACCAAATATTAAGCTTTAATTTAAATAAAATACAACAACACCGTATAACATTTGATATAATAATATAAAATAATCATACATTATATTATTTCTGTTTATCTGTCACATTGACAATTTTATTTTTGTTTTAAATTTTATTTCTATTTAGGGATTCACAAATCGTGGTAGGTAAAATTATATATTTAAAAAAATTATATTTCTTTATTGATTAAAGATATAGAAACAAGTAAGATTAAATATTGTACAATGTAATTTCTTCTTTCATGTGTGGTATGTCAAATTGTAACAATCGCATTATTTTATACAATTTTTGCAAAAAATGTTATAGTGCTACAAGAAAAGTACCATTTCCGGTTGGTGGATTTTTACCAAAATCTTTTCAGCTCTTCATTAACATATATAAATGTATAATGCAAAATATTAGAATTTTATGTTCAGTAGAATTTGAGATAATGAACCGGGACGAAAGGCTATAGTAGGCGTACATACAGACTTTCATACACACACACACACAGACATCATCGTGAAAATAGTCAAAATAGGTTCTAAAGGTGCTAAAACGTGCTAATAGACAAAAATCTCGACATCGAATTTTTTCACGATCCCTATACCTCTCTAGGCGAGAGGTAAAAATGGAAACGAAATTTACCGAAATATTTAGAAGAACGAAAACGGAAACGAAATATTTATTTTTCATTCTAGATCCAAAAACTAAATTTATAATATCGATTAACGGTTTTAACCGTTTTCAACTTTTAAAATTATCATAATAATAAAATGTTCTATTTGATCTATTAATAAAAATTAAATTTAAATTAAATTTTAACTTAAGGATATTCTTATTAAAATAAAAATGCAACTATAGGTACATATCTCTTATTAAAATATTAAAAATTATATACTTGGTAGCGTTTCAGATTAATGTAAGATTTTTTTTATGTTTCATTAATTTTAAATTGGAATCCACCATCTTTTATGATTATGCATAATTTGAATTATATCCATTCAATGAATCAATTATAAGTAATAAAGTGTTAAAATCGTTTTTACCCGCTTTTTACTTCCTTGTACGGAGTAATAAGGAAGTATTGTAATCGCGAAAAATTTCGGTTTTCAGATTTTGATGGAAATATCCGTTTTGACCTTTTCTGAATCCATTATGACTAGTTTCGTCGTGACGTCTGTACGTACGTGCGTACGTGCGTACGTACGTACGTGCGTACGTACGTACGGACGTATGTGTGTCGCATAACTCAAATACGGTTAGACGTAGAAAGTTGAAATTTTGTATTTAGGACTGTTATAGCATCTAGTTGTGCACCTTCTATTTTTGGTTTAAATCTATAAACCGGAAGTAGTACTTTTTAAAAATATTTCGATAAATATTTAATTTAACACAAATTTTTTAATTTTAAATGAAAGATTATGTGATTATTACCTAAAATCGGTATTTTATAAATATTTTTGTGTCTGATATCATTTAGGAATAATTAACGTATATATTTTTAATTTAGTATTTCTTTATCTTGTAGTCCATGATCGATTAACATTTGTTACTACGTAAAATTTAAATGATTATGACATGACAGTGACAATAGTAAAATATGCTTTATATCTTCTTCTGCAGTTTAAATAAAATGACTAAAATATATTTGTGAGTATACTAGTATAATAAGTTAAAAGAATTTTTTATATTATTCTACATTTTAGTTATTAAGAAAAGTATGAACACACAAGGCGTACAAGGAAGTCATGTGGTGTCCACGTCAGATTTTTTAAATAGGTTCACGAAAACTAAATTTTAAGATTTTTCAATGTTAATATTTGTTCAACAAATACATCAATAAATCCATGTCACTCTGATATAATGCTATAAATGCCTATTTTCTTTTTCGCTTTTCTCGAGATTTAAAAGCAATATAATGGAGCGTTTCATATTATGCAGTTTTGAATTTTGAACAAGTTTTGTACTCACAACTTTCGTCTAAAATGTATAGGTCACTACAATAACATTTAAAAATAGCATTGTTTTTCCTATATAACAGATTTTGAGACCCGGAATATTGTCACTGGAATAAAGAAAATGTAAACACTCACTATTTGTTGATCGTTTTCGGGAATTGTATCCAAATAAATAATAGTTTTAAGGATCGCTAATTCTAAATGAAAGGTATTTTACATTTAATATGTTTTATTTCTCTGAAAAATACGTGCGACTTACACAACGTTCAATTCCCAACTGAACTTTACAATAATATCTTGGTTTACATTCATAACTATTCCAAACAACACATTCCATATACGTAACACCCTATCATAAGAAATAACAATAATTAAATGTAAAATACCTTTCATTTAGAATCAGCGATCCTTACATAGTCATTATTCTCGTTTACTTATTAAATAATATTTCTGCAGTTTCATGACCCAAAAATTTAAAAATACCAAAATAAGATCGCCGTCAATTTCGATATATTGATGAATTAAATAAATAGTACGCTACTAAGTCAATATTAATATTCCCGAAATAAATGTTATTTAGCTAACAATGAGCAAATATTTGTTGTAGGAACTATTCATAATAAATTATAATATTTAGCAACAAACATAGAATTTTATTTTTCTATTTACATTGTTTTACCAAAAATGTGATGTTGAATTTATTCAAGTAGATAATTTATTATTAATGCAATGCAATTTTGTGTGTAATATACCGAACACAAAACAACTATTGCAAATTGTAATGTTCTTTAATCAATATTGAGCTCGACTAGAATCGGAAATAATAAATTTTGTTAAATGATTGTGTATTTCTGTTTTCGCATATAGCTACACTCTGCTTGCATTGTTTGTTACACGTTCACGTTATTTATGTAGGACAGATGATATTTGTACTTTTACTTTACTTTAGAGAGAGGTATAGTACTCATATTATACAGGGTGTTTCTGTACTTATGGATCAAAATTTAAGGATATATGTAACACGTTCTACTGATAACGGAACAAAAATAATTTTTCAAAAATTCGCAAAATTAAGGGTGGTTTACTTAAAGGAAACATGTTGAGTTCCACTGGTTTCAATGCAATTTTGATAGTAAATTAATTTCAATTATTCTGTTTTTTCACAGTAATGAAACCAGAGGCATTCCATTCAACGATTTTCTCTAAGTAAACCATCCTTAATTTGACGAATTTAAAAAAATTATTTTTGATTCGTTATCACTATCAGTAGAACGTGTTAAATATACCCTTAAAGTTTGATCCATAAGTATAGAAACTCCCTGTATATCAGTGCCTAGTCCAGGTACCAGAATATTTATGCATTTATTTAAATCAATATAAATGTAAATACATAAGAGGTACCTAGGTATAGTATGTTCAAAGGTATATCGTTATGGCCCTCACAGCAGGTCTATTGTTAAACATTTAAGCGGATTTAAGTTTGATTTATGGCGTTGAAAGAACAGGTACGTATTAAATATTTTCCAATTTTATTTTATTTAAAAATCTTAATTCACTCAAGATATGTTCCCACAAATCTTGTTTTTTCCTAATTTGACGAAAAGATCAAATCTCTTAGGTATTTGATTTTCGGAATTTTAAAACGTCTAATGAATTGAAATGAAAAAATCTAGTGTATTTCAAATTTTGCTAATCCTACCCCTCGCGACAGGTAGTGCTACTCCCTGCTGTGTGCGGCATTCCGCAAGCTTAGTAAGTCAAAGCTATAACGATATATTTTTGTACAAACTTTAGTTGGAATTCTAGGACTTGTACATTTTATTTTTTTATTTTGCTGGTAACCATCCTACGGGATTAACTCCTAATTACAGAATGGTAGAATATACCTACATAATTTGATTTTTTGTTATCATATTATAAAATTCTTACGTAACAGGCATTTATTTTTCTCGGTTTATTATTTAATTTATTTCGCGTGGTTTTAAACATAAAATTAAAAACGCAAAAATAGATAGTTACAAAAGTTTATACCGATAATATATGAACACTTTTTATCCAAACTTTGATCGCTTCAGCAAAAGAAGTAAAAAGTCATCGACGTTGTAAAAAGCGTCGTAAAGATAAAATTGCTGAATGCAGCCCTGTGTTTTATCTCAATGGAAAATACTTGTTGAGGCTTTTACAGGGACGTCAGTTCTCACTTTTTTGCTTTGCGTCGAATGTTGGCCGCCCTACGCCCCGGGCTACTCGCTTTCATACGTGATTTGTAATTTCTTGCGAATGTCCTCGTAATTGCTTTTTTAACACTAGTTAAATGTTCGTCCACGTTTTGTTAGCCGTTAAATGTGTTCGTTTCGGTGAAAGAGAAAATGCGGTCGGACCGCGAGCGAATTCAATTGCTGCAGAATTATTTCATTTTGATGGACATGACGAAAAAAGTTAAGGGATTATGGCATGGCGGAAATTTTTACCTGTAGAACATTTTCAATTTGTTGTTATAATTATTATATCATTTATAATTGCATTACCTACTTGAAGATAAAAATATGATTGTATTTATCAGGAATAATTTTTTTTTTTCGTATTGCGACAAATACTGAAAAGATATCAGTTTAAGCACATATAATAATTTAAAAAAATCTGACGTGGCCATCACACAACCTTCCGCCATATCTGGACTTATAAACATAAATGTATACGTACAATCCGGTGTCCCTAAAATATACAAATAAAAATCTAAAATATTCAAACACAGAAATTTGCATCACCTGAATCAAAAGATTCGTTCACAGGAAAAATTCTTCTGTGTTGAAGCCATCCTCCGTTCAATTACTACATTTAATATCTTACTTATGACTTATATGGCGCTAGTATGTCAACTTGTCACCCGTCTCACCTGTCAATATTTTTTACGCAGAAACAAAAATCAACCGAACATGGATTACAAGATTTCAACGTTTTATCTGATAAATTTATTTTTTAAATTTTACTGCAGTTCTTTAATGCTACCAGATAAAGACAATTTTTTTATAACGTAAGTTGCAAATAACTTTGCCTCTTATTCTTATTACAAATAAATACTATATTTATCCAAATTTTTATAAATTTTTGACAATTATCTTTTTCAATCTTCAAAAAATATCACTTCCGGTGAAGATATTTGTACCAAAATCTAATGAGCTCTTCCTATTCGTATACAATTGTAAAATACCAAATATAATTTTTTTTGGGTAATTCGTATTTGAGTTATGCGACATCCGGCATCGGCCCGGACCACACACATACACACACACGCACACACACACACACACATACATACATACAGACATCATCGAGAAACTATCAAAAATGAGTTGTAAGGACCTTAATTCGTACTCATCCACTTAAAACTCACAACCCGATTTTTTGCATGATTCCAATACCTGCCTTTACAGGTAAGCGGAAGGTAAAAAGAGGACAATTATTGTATTATAAATTTTAAAAGATACCGTACCCGGACATCTGCCCTAAAAAAACGAACCCGTAAAAACAAAGTTTTTCACTAGTTTAGTTATATTTTTGTTTTTGAACCAGATCGGTGCAGTACATTTTGAGATAGCTAGCTGACATTTTATTTCAAGATGGGCGGACTAAAATTTTAATATACCTACCTATGTTTCAAGACAGATTCTTAGCTATTACTGTAGGTACCAAATTTGAACGCAATACTTACAGTACATTTTGAGTTATATGTCCGCCATTTTGTTTCAAGATGGAGGACAATCTGAAATTTTCCCAAAGTGCATTGTTAGGTGACATTAGTCTAATTGCAAAATTTCAGCTCGATAGGATCCCTGGAAGTGGGTAATTTTTTACTTTTGTTTTTTTGCCGTTGTAGCAAGATGACTTGTATATGCTACGCTCTGTATTTTTGTTATCTTAAGTTATTTTTAGATACAAAAGTTCAGAGGTCATCTGCATCCCCCTGTACCCTTTAGGCCAGACGTTCTATAGATTTTTGGGCGTCTGCAGATAATTCTTCGACAGCAGAGCTCGAGATAAGTCCAAGATGTAGCCCGTTGCTACGGACATTACGCTTTTGAGCGTTATTTTAAGTAATATTTTTAATATAAATTCATATATAAGTTTAGTGGAAACGTATAAGTTCTTTACTTTTAGCCATTTATTGTTTGTATTCGTGTTTATTCGGAGTTTTTGTGTTTTAATTAAATATATTTTTAAGTAAAGTGTCGGTTGTAGTTTTTGTATGTCATGATTAATGCCGCTCCCTAATTCATCCCTTCCCAATTCAAGCCACGACTGGTTAACCCCTATCCTTAAATAAAATTCCTTTCTTTTTATTATAACCCCTATTTCAACTCCACTTTTGCTACACTTGAGTTGATAGAATCATGTCATCACAGTTTAACCAAAATAAAGTCTATCTTTTGCTCTTTTTTTCCAAACTCGCATCGACGCCTATGTATTGAAAACTGATGAAAACGCAACTAAATGAATTAACTACTCTAGTACGCAGTTACAGTGTGTAGAGTATATCAAATAGTAATTTCCATATATCAATAACCATTTGCAGAATACCTGCAATCAAACCATAGTGCCTAGCCACTTCAATGTTCAATACACGATATGTAAATCACATGAAATAACAGCAGTGAAATGCCTGCCATTCAGCTGCATTCGGTCAGTGGCTACACTAACACACTACGCGCGGCTCATTAACAGCTTCTACGGGTGTCACGTCATGTAAGAGTTGCGTGGCGTGGCGTGGCGTGGCGTGGCAAGCGACGTGGCACGGCGCCCGCTCGTTATGTGATTCCGAATCCACAATGGCGCTAATGCCAGCGCGGCACAATGGCTGATAATTGCACCGAATGAATCTGACGCACCGCCGACGAAGCAGGAATGGGAGGCTGATGCTACACAGCGGATATTCAATGCAGGGACGGACTTCAAATTTGTCCTAAAATATTACAGTTAATATTTTAATGCGGGAATCTAAAAATTGTAGCAAAGTGACTTACATCTGCTAGGCTCTGAATTTTTGTTATCTTAAGTTATTTTTAGATACAACAGTTCAGAGGTCATTTTCATCCCTCCGTACCCCTAAACCAGATGTTCCCTTGATTTTTGGGCGTCTTGTGAGTCGGGGTAAAGTGGTGCTACGATGATGTAGCCCTTGTGTTTTTTTATAGTTTTTAAATATTAATTAAGTGCAACTTATATTAAGTGAATAAATAAATTAATAAAATATGTGTTTGTTGGTAATAAAGTTTTGAATGTCATGATTAGTGCCGCTCCCAATTAATCCCTTCCCAACTACGCCACGACTGTTAATCCCCTTTCCCTTTAGTAAACTTCCTTCCTTTTTTATCCTATACCCTTTCAACCAACCACTTCAGCTACAAAATAATTATTACAAAAATGTATATTTACGATAAATATATTTATATTTAGCTCGAATAAGTATATTTTATATTAAGATAACAAGAAAAGTGAACGAACGATGCAAAGATAAAAATAAGAATAAATATTTTTACCGTCAATATATTTATTGTAAGGTTAAAAATATGGATATTTGTGTTTAATATGTAGGAGTTAGATATACGTGAGTATATCTTTTCGGACGTAAAACACACAACCCTCTAAATAGTTGCATGTGATTGGGGATGATTTTGTGAAGATAATCCTCTACGAATTTACAATTTCATTCATAGATATTGAAAATATTGAGAATTCTTTAAACATCTTCTAATACTGAGTTATGATTCTTTAAAAAAGCTATTTTCTCGGTATAACGAGGTCGGAAATTCAAATGTTATTAGTGCAACTAAAAGTGGAAGCCTTGATGAATAAAATGCAATTTGTATCTTTACAAACTGATGTTCTTTAACAAAGTTATGCCACATTCATTCTGTAGCGGCGAATTTATTACGTCATTCTCTACTATATACAGAAAATTCTCAAGTCATTCGATTATTAAACGGATGGTGCCTAAACGGTGGTACTTATGAAAAAATTTTCAAAGACCAATTTGAAAGCAAATTTCTTCAGCTTTCATCCTGTCAAACCTGTTTTCCAAAATCTTTGATAGTTTTCGAGCAAAAGGCATTACAATTTTTTGGGAAGCGGAGCATACCGAGGTGGAGCGAATTTTTTTTGTTTCTGTATGTTCTTAACGGTTCTCACATGCCAAATATCACTTGGTTATGTATTAGTCTTGGGTTTCAATCAATTTTTGAGTCTCCTGACTGGACTAATTATGTAGGTAATAAATCAATAATTCAATAACATTTTTGTGGCTCTACAAAAATTTCTTAAACTTTATTCTCGATCTCGACACAAAATTATAATATTGTATTACATTATGTCAATAAAACTTTCTATACTATGTATCATTCATTACACCTACTACTTATTTCTGTATTGTTGGAAGGCTGAGCTGAGACTCCGTTCTGACGAGTGACAATAATAATTATTGTCGCATAACATATTCTTTTTCTGTCAAATCACGTTATGTTTCTTGAATAAAACCTGCACAACACTAGAATCCCAATTAACAATTAACTGATAATATATAATTGACTTTTTATTGAACTCTTTTTCCAATACTTTCATGCATGCAAAATACAGCCACCCAGCCAAATGTGAATGACGGGAACACAGGGCAGTATTGCATCACGTTCGGTTCAACGTCCACCCTTTGCTAATTTCCATACAATGAAATAATTACCCGTTAACAACGGGTGTAATGACTCATAAATTCGTTGCTTCTGCGATCTGCGCAAGCGCGTAACCCGTCAAAAATTTTAAATAGTTAATTTTATTCTCTTTTTATTGCTCACACAGCAATTTACTTCTTTATTTTCGACGTCACAGGATAAACGATAAAGGGAAAATTTTAACTAGGTGTTTCGCTTTGTAAATTTATTTGCATTGATCTTGACTGCTGGTGCAGTACAACCATTGGAATTTATTCAATATCGATTTTGCAAATAAAGTAAATACACCAACATACACGGTATAAAGTTGATATCCTGTATTTCATTACCTTTTGTGGCACTGACTACGCATCTTAATAACAGTAAAAAAATATTTAACAAATTACTCCCAACCTATTAATCAATTAATCGTATAAATCTAAAAAAATACCGTATAAAGACAAAGGCAGTAAAAATCTAGCTACGTTGTCGAATTTTTTAAATTGTTATTATTATTATTTATAACCAATTAAATAATAACAATTATGAGAAAAACTCTTCGTAACTATGATTACATTGTAAATTTAAATGTTTGTATCACATTATTACATAAAATTTTCAAATAATAGTCGAGTAATTTGTTAAATAAATTTAAAAATTGCATGCGCGCTAGACAATCAAATTGAGTATTTTCTAAACAAGTATGGAGCTAAATATAGCAATTAGATAAATAAAGACAACATTTGCCTATAGAACATAGGCTGTCAGCGCGGGTACCTGAAATAACGGGTATTTGTGATCTAGCAGCGCTGAGCGATAAAACCCCCTTAATTTAAAACATGTCTAAATACCATATTGTAAATAATAATGAGGCAACAAAATAAAATTTATGTTTTTTATATGATTATGTGAAAAGGCATAACTTAGTTCGTGAGAAAATTAAAGGAGGTAGTATTTTTGCAAATTAATTTTTTTGAACATAAATTATTAAATGTTAACACGATTTTTATAAATTTACTTTTATATTATCTCCGGCTAATTAATGCATAAATTTGTAATAAATTTCTTGATAATCACATCGTTAGCTGCAATTATTATATTTTTTATTTATTTTTGCAAGAAATAGGTAATAAAAAGTTGGTTTTTTAAGTAGGTCAGAAAGTTAAAATACATAGGCGTTCACCATGCAATGTGCTTGCTTGCCTTTGATGCAGGAAATGCAGTATTTTAACCTTAAGGAATTTGTCTTAACCGATTATACATACTGTGCCACTGTTATTATTATACTTTGAATTGAATGTAATAGAATATAACAATTTTTTTCATTAATTACAACAATTCCAAATTCAATACATCATTACTTTAAATGTAAATATCGTATATCTCTGATAAACGTAGAAAAGTAATGTGATAAATTTTCGCAAGCTTCTGCTCTTTGCTGTACCTGGTCCATAACTGAAGCCAAAGCTGGTTGATCAATCGCAATAATTTAACATCTCCAAATCGTGAAACGATACGGTTACCAAAAACCGTTCGCAGCAAATTCATTGTTTCCCTTGCAGTATGGGACGTAGCTCCGTCTTGTTGAAACCACATTTCTTCAGTTATGGACCAGGTACAGCAAAGAGCAGCAGCTTGCGAAGAGGCTGATCTAAAAGATATTATTTTTAAATTTTAATTTCATGATTAAAACTATCTTTTGTAATCAAAATTTATCATTTTCAATAAGAAAGAAAAACAATTATATCAGAAATACAATGTTCAGTGACTTAAGCCCATTCTGTATTTATATAACTTGTTATATTGAAATTAGTGTAACAATTCAAAAATAGTGCAATCATTTTAAGTAGTCTCAGTATTTGTAAATTTATTTCTGGTATAGAAATTATCATATATAATATCCCATAAGTGCATGTCAAATGGGCTACTTGCATGCATTTTTAAATTATATAAATTAAATATATTTGAAGAAGAGATCAAAACTTGGGACCCGTATTTTTTATTTTGACAAAAATTTTATTTACAAGCCCAAAAAAAATTATTTAAATTTAAATATTCAATATGTGACGTAAAAACTAACCCAACCAATGAATGGCCGTTAAGCCATAGCAACGGCTGTACTAGTGAACGCCCCTAACTACGGCTTGCGCGGGAACGAGTTTGGCAAGTTGACAAATCAGATGTGTTTGACATTTGTACTTCGTACATGTTTTGATGCTGTAAAATATAAGTAAGTATTTGTGTTTTCATAAACTAAATAGTCTACATTTATAAAATAATGTATTGTTACTAAATTTTATGTGTATTTTTGACAAGTAAATGTCAAATTCAAACATTTGTTGACTGACTCGCACGCTATCTACAGGTGACATTCTTAACTATGCTTCCCCTACTTTCTGTTCACACAAATGACGTAACAGAAAATTTAATCTCAATTTACTAAAAAACATATAATTTTTTTTAAATAAAATTTGTATTTTTACCAATGTTTTCGACCTAACATTATGTGCATAGTGTTAAAAATCTAAGTTTTAGTACCATGCAAGTACCCCATTGTCGATAATTACATGCATGAGGGATATTCGAAGAATTATTTCCCGATTAAAATTTAGCCAAACGCCGTTTCTCTAGTGAAAAATAAAGCAAAATTTAAAAACTTCCTTTGACAGCAAGTTAGAATCACATTGCCACGCCGTATCTAAATACAATAATTTTGCACAAGTGCAAATTATTGATAATTTGCGCTAGTTCAAAATTACGTTGATTGAACGACATTCAGAAATGTTAGACTTCTGATTGGCTTAAATTTTATGACGGAAATAGTCCTTCTTATTTTATCATAAACTATTTTAAACAGCACTCAAAATAAATTTCCCGAAACGTCACACCACTTTAAAACAAAAAACTGTAGGGATACGACTACGAGAGTAGGGAGAAAAGATAGCGAGATAAAACGTAGATTGGGTTTCTTAAATAAATGGCAGAAATAAATGTCTGTGCGGTGTGAAAACGAGAATTATATGAAAGTTAGGTTGCGAGAAAAAGGTTCTCTTTGGTCCATTAGTTCCTTTTCGTGTCGTTGATGATGTGAGCGCCCCGCCGCCGCGTCACTCGGATCGGCGATCGCAGTGCCGTGTGCCGGAAAATGAACTAAATTATATCGGCACAGAAAGAGATGATTGAGACGCGAACGCGAATCGCCGACTGTTGATTTTGGAGAGACGGCCCCAACTCCTGCTTCTGACGCTGGGATGAGACTTAACAGGTTTTGGATGATGTTCGGCTGTTGAATCTCAAGTATGCCGTCCGATGTCCTCCATTGCGATTTACTAGATGCTTTTGAGAGCTACTCTGCTGATGGATATAACTAAATCTTATGTTCGGGTCGTTCACTGTATCAGGATGACACTTATTCTTTAATAGGAAGTCAACCTTCCACGTCAGTTATAATTTTATTTATTTATTTTATTTTTTTATTTATTTATTAACTGATGTCGTGCAACACTCTGGTTATACAACACACATTTATGAACAATAAATTAATACTACAAAAAAAAAAAACTGTTTTCATTGAGTTTTGTCTCACCTTCTGGCACTACAAATTTTAAAAAAATTCGACAATCAGCATCTACTTTTATAAGTACCTATATTTTTCTATTTGGCGTTCACAAAGTTTTTTGTGAAACGCAACTGAATGTCGCTAGGGCTCACTTTGTGACACAAAACATATTTTTTTCGAAGGTTGGTATTGGTAGTATCAGATGACATTTAGGTTAAATGTCAAACCTCAGAACGGACAAATTTTAGTATAACCTCTAAATCTGATTTGTTTAATTATTTAGTTTTTATTCAATAAAATTAATGAATCTATTAATAGAAAACATATAAGTTCAATTATTTTCACTTATAATACCATTAGTAGTCGTAGTTATGTCGTTTATTTTTCTGGTAGTATTACGAATGTTTCTTGCGCAGCATAGAGTAAAATTCGAAGCACACGGTACATGAGTGTATAATAATATAACTACCAGAAAAATAATCTAGTTAACTATGACTACGAATTGTATTCAAGAGACAATTCAACTCATGTGTCATCTGTCAAAAATGGACCAATCAATTTTGAGGATTTATAAATTTTCCACCAATTGAAACGAATTTTTTCGACAATTTATCACTAGTGCTCGCAGCGACATAATTTTTCGACAATTTTCACTAGTGATCCAATCGACAATTTTAAACAATTGAATATATCTTTTTTATTCAAAATCCTATTGTTATAACTGTTGTAATGGAAGTGAAGCTATTTATAAATCATTTTCATAAAGAAAGAATACATTTTTATTCGGTGAATTGTCCTCCGAATACCATTCGTGTTCCAAGTTATGTAGACAATTTTTGTGGCTGCATCACTCATGATTATTACGCTTGAGAAAATAGCACTCGTGCAATTTTCAATCAAGCGTAATAACCATTCGTGATACAGCAACAAAAATTGTCGACATAACTTGGAACACTAGTGGTATTATATATGATTATTCATTGAATCAGATCCAGTTTTAAATTGAAATAACAAAAAATGGTTTCAGAAAACAAATATTTTGATAAAATTTAGACCTAACGTCAAATGTGTTTTATGTATTTTTTGGTGTTTCTTTTCAAATAAAATTGTATATTTCAAGTGAAAAATAAATTTAGTTATTTCATTGTAGAAAAAATAGACATTACAACTCGAGTGGATTGCTTAAATCGCATGCGAATGTTTGTTTGATATTAGGCATCATATCCACTCTTGTTGTACAATATACTATTTTAACTAAATAACAGCATAGTGGTAGTTATTTTGTTGGAGGAAGAGTAACCTACATTTTCTTTCAGGAAAGTAGTAATCTTAAGATCACGTTTTGTAAATAAATTGGCATTAACTTAGGGATTTCCAATACGTATGTATAAAACGTGCACAACTGTGGTTCAATAATTTTATAGGTGCTAATTTGCATTTGTATGAAACTACAACTAGATTTTTAGTATTTCTACACATACAGTTGCTTTTCTTTTGCAGTTTTATGAGAAAATTTAATAGTATATTACATTACAAGTCATGAAAATGTTTCATTGCAGACGAGGAGGCTTGTTTGAAGAATACGAGGATGCGCAGCGTCCGAGCGTTTCTTCAAAGCCTCCGAGTCTAGCAAAGACATTGACATGACGCGTGATGTATTTTTTTTTAAATCGGCAATTATAGAAGCTTAAAATTATAGAAAAAATTAGGTTTGTATAAATCATCAGAGCTGTGACAAATTTTAGAAAACGTTGTCATGACAAGTGTTTGTACCTACAGACAGTGGAAAGTCAAAATAAAATTTTCATGCCTAGTGATTTTTACCTTCCGCTTACCTGTAAAGGAAGGTATTGGAATCATGCAAAAAATCGGGTAGTAAGTTTTTAGTGAATGAGCACGAATTTGGTTAGTTTATCGATGATGTCTGTATGTATGTATGTGTGTGTGTGTGTGTGTGTGTGTGTGTGTGTGTATGTGTGTGGTCCGGGCCGATGCCGGATGTCGCATAACTCAAATACGAATTACCCAAAAATTTTGATATTTGGTATTTTACACGAATAGGAAGAGCTCATTAAATTTTAGTACAAATATCTTCACCGGAAGTGATATTTTTTGAAGATTAAAAACGATAATTGTCAAAAATTTATATAAATTTAGATAAATATAGTATTTATTTGTAATAAGAATAAGAGGCAAAGTTATTTGCAACTTACGTTATAAAAAAATTGTCTTTATCTGGTTGCATTAAAGAACTGCAGTAAAATTTAAAAAATAAATTTATCAAATAAAACGTTGAAATCTTGTAATCCATGTTCGGTTGATTTTTGTTTCTGCATAAAAAATATTGACAGATGAGACGGGTGACAAGTTGGCATACTAGCGCTATATAAGTCATAACCATAAATAAGCTATTAAATGTAGTAACTGAACGGAGGATTGCTTCAACACAGAAGAGTTTTCGTGTGAATGAATCTTTTGATTCAGGTGATACTAATTTCTGTGTTTGAATATTTTAGATTTTTATTTGTATATTTTAAATGAGCACCGGATTGTACGTATATATTTCTGTTTAAAGTCTAGATATGGCGGAAGGTTGTGTGATGGCCACGTCAGATTTTTACTTATTTATTTTCATCCCTAGTCATGGAAATCTTACTTTCAAGACTCAAATTAGTCAAGTAATGAAGATTTTCATGCCGATTTTGAAAAAATAATATTTTCCATTCTCTTTGAGTTTGTTTGAAGCTTATCCATTTATCAATTACGTAGTATTTATTTTATCGTTTGCTACAGTGCACAGGGCACACTTACTTGAGCCGTTTTGGAATTTCGCTGATGTTACAAGTAAGACTTGCCAACAGTACAAACAAATCTAATCGAAACTAGGGCTCTTTATCCAGCCAAAGGATATCTTGATATTTGAAATTATCTTTAAAAGAGTGAACATGAAAGTATCTACTCTTATACTTGAGATCGCTAAAAGAAATGATTGAAACGTAAGAAATCGTTAGCTCGGCTCACAGTTCAAATAGGGGTGCCCGGGTGATTTTAGATACGTTCATGTGAACACGCCGCACTATACAGGGTGGAGAGAAAATACTTGTTTGCACACTTATTTAAATCGTTTGACAAAAATTCTGCATTTCGTAATTCTATGTTTAATTTTAACTGATGATTGGTAGGTATACGAATACAATTTTTTTCGTAGTTTTTATGATCAGCTAAACAATACGTTGTAACGCAATAGATTCTTGTCCATAAAGTAGGTATTATTGACTCGTCAATATCCAAAATTGTACTGTGGATTTACTTTTAAGTAATTTCTCTCGGGTAGCTACGGTTGAGAAAATTGTAAATTATCTTCAGTCCAGATTACTGTAAATAAATATTAAAGAGGCTTTAAACAAAAATAAAATTTTAATAAAAAAGATACATACTCGTACATTATACATACAATGAAACACACGAACAACAAACAATGTACTACCTGTGAAGCAATCTCAAAATCAGTATTGTAACTTATCTAGATAATTTTATCTAGATAAATCATCAAGATAATATATTTTTATCTATTATCTTAATAATTATTTTTTTATTTGTTATCTTATCTAGATAAAATTACAAATTATCTTTATCTACTTTTTAAATATCATCTAGATAATAGTTTTTGTGATATTAGAACCAATTTTTTTCGCCTGTAATTTTAATCGAATTCAGATGTAATCAAACTGTGAAAGCATACAACGCACAAGCTTGCAACGCTGCCGACTCGCTAGCTGGTACCGCTTATACTTTAGAACATGTCATTTATATTTTTGTATTATCTATTAATTATGTAGGAAATAATTATCTAGATAATAATTATTTATCTTTTATCTATTATCTAGATACTTTCTTCAATAATTATCTATTATCTTATCTAGATAAATAAAAAATATGTTATCTTTATCTTTACCTATCTAGATAAAAATATTGTTATCTATTACAACACTGGTCAAAATGTCAGTACTCCGGTCACGATGACGTCACAAACACAAACTTTAAAACAAACTAATTATCACAAATACTAAAAGTCAAACCAAAAGTCCGCCAAAGATCATGAATGAGTATAAACATGAATATAAAAACTATAAAAACTGGATAAATCAATATTAAGTTGGTACCTATATGTATGTATAACATTTAAGAGTTTTGATCTTTTGTGCGTTTTTATTATCTGAGATATCGCCTTATAAAATAAATGTCATCCGAAGTCAATCACTTTCATTTTCAGTAACCAAAAGTTAATCATATATCTTATTCGGATATATTTGGCAATTTATTTTTCTCTGACTATTCAGACATCCCGTATAGGATAATGTAATGCAGGGCTTTTCGCAAAGGATCGCCTTTCGCGAGCGTACGCTTGGCTGGCTGGCTCGTTTCTCGCTTGCCAAGAACGTTTCAAAAAATTATATTTGTTTAATCTGAATTGCAGATCTGCTCCTCTTGGAACAATACAGAGGAAATGGTTGATTTTACCGATAACTCGCCTGCGCACGCGCACCAAATTTTCTCATCCTCTTCTCCCTCGACTATTTCACAAGATGTGAGATGTATTTTTTGGCGGAGTCGCCGCGTCTGGTTTATTTTATGTGCTGAAGTTGGGCGATTTTGTTTAGCTTGTGGAAATTATGTTGTTTTTATTGATCGTTTAGTCCTTGTTTTGCAGTTTAAAGAGGAATCAAGTTTTTTTACAATGTAATCTTGACTTTATTTTATGGCTGGGATGATATTTGCCGTTGCCTCTTGGGAAAAATACTACGGTATTTATAAATGTGAATTATGATTAAAATTGTCTAGGATTTTCAAAACTAGAGATATTAAACTCATATATTACTTCATATGTGTTGAAATATAGCTCCATTCCATTCCATTGTCTGGATCTTTAAGAAGTTACCTTTCTTTATGCAACTATCATGTCATCATATATCAACATAAATATTCAGAAACAACGAAAATATATGAATTTTTAGAAGAAAAATATTTGTTTTATTTTATTAATTTCGAGAGAAAATTCAATTTTCAAATGCCTCTTCTTCACATTTATACGCTTATTCTTTCTTATAGAAATAAAATTTATGATAATTTTAATATTCTTATTTTATGTTTTTAACAATTTTTGTACACGCGTATTAAATTAAAAAATGAACCATCTTCTTATTGTGTGTGATCTATAGTTATTTTAAATTATCATGTCAATGAATTTCCAACTCAATGCATGAGTTTAATTAAACTTATTTTATAAATGAATGAATACTGCAGATTTTTATTTTCTGATCTCGAAGTCATTCCCGTAAAAAATTATCATAGACGGGAATGAAAGGACGGAAAAAGAAAAATGACAATTTTTTTTATTGTTAATGTAATTGTAATTTTATGAGAAAAATGCTATATTTATTCATTACACTTGCAAATATTTCAATTACTAACATTTAAATTACATGGTCAGTATAATTAAAAATTGAAATTTGCAATTAAATTGTAATTAATTACGTAATTTAATTAATTGTAATGAAAATGTCCATCTCTGAAATGCAAATGGTTAACTCCTTATACCAAATTTGCTGTCCTGTTTTTAGCGTAGGTAGTTCGAATGTTTTAAGAGGCTCGTCTACCTTTTTTTCGAATTCCTAGAATACTCTCGATATTACTTTTTTTTCTATTTCACTCTCTTCCCCACTACTACGGTTGCCCAAAACCAGCCCGAAACTCGTACTTTTCCGTATCCTAGCTATGCAATGTCATTTTGAATTTGAAAAATACTGTAAACATGGCTACAGATTCCCATAATAACAAATTTTTTAAAGAAATTAAGTAAAACAAAAATTATTCGAAAAAGGAAGCTTAGTTGCATGCTTCTTGTTTTTTAAATTTTTCTTGCCATTTATAGTGACCGAAAAAAATAATATTAAATAATCACAAAAAACCGCAAAAAACGTCATTTTAAAATATTTTTTTACTTCTAATTCCTCAAAGACAAAAAATAAAAATATAGAAGCATTAAAACATCCTTTGCTAATACACTCATATGTAAAAGCATCATATAGGTATTTCAATTATAATTAAAGTAAACGTGGGAGGCGTACACCTCTGTAACGCTGTAAAATTTTAGGGTAGACGAAAACCTTAATACAAATTCAAGGTAAGTAAAGTGTTTTCAAATTTAAATCCTCGCAAATACAAATGCATTTTCAGCTCCCACATCCCCAGTGACATCTTCAAAATCACTAGCCATGCACTAACTGAAACCTGACAACACTGTCAAAGCACGACACACCACAGCACATTAAACATTCGACTATTATTTCGGTTCATCCATCAAGTAGGTGTCGCGAGACGTGCTCAGAAGGAGACAGAGATAGGTGTGGAGGAGGATGGAGCATCATGTAAGCTCGAGGGGGCGGGGGAAGATGCGAACCCCCGCTGTTGGAGATGCAGACAATGCTTGATGATTTATTGGCACCTGTTAACATGAAATTCCTAATCATTCGGGCGGTGGGGTTGATGCGAATTCCGAATTCTTATATTGATTTTAGCTTACTTTCTCTGTGAGGTGAATGTGGGATATTCCGTAGTTTTTGCGGTTACCTCTAAATTTAACTTATTATTATTACAGAGTTATTTTTAACCGAGAACATTGTATAAAATAGGTGACTACAGTTTAATTAAGAAATTTTTCAAAACTGCATTGCATATCATAATATGAATATATCTAAAGGTTGGTGGATGTGAAATGCGAACATAGGGAACATACATGACAATCGATCTTGATATATTTTGTAGTAGTGTCACAAAACGAAGTAATGTGAATTTGTGTGGCAAAAACAGTAACCAATAATAGAAATAATAATAAAATCTAAAAGTGCATGTAAACTTTCTCGTTCTGCTCGTACACATACATTATTATTCGAAGAAAATATTTTAATTAAAATAAAAATTTCAATAATATGACAGCTACTTTGACATTGACAGTACTTATTACACGTATATCAAGATGCCTAGCATGATAACTCCGTTGTCATATATTTCCCTATGTTCGCATTTCACCTCCACCAACCTGTATATTAAACAATAGGCCTAGCAATATACTCGTATACACAAAACCAAATTAAAATCTAATAATTTTTACAAAAACTAATACTTATACAAGAAAATAATAAAAACAGCGCTAGTGTTTATAACAAACAGTTCCAATTAGCTCTAGGAATTATATATCTTGTTTTTATTAATTATTATACTGAATTGCGCATTTCTAAATAAAATTGTTCGTTATCAAATAATGTCAAGAATTAAATTAAGTAGAAATAAATAATCATTTTCTTAGAATTTCAATTTCTCCTCCTATTGTTTAAGATTATTTTATTGGTATTATCAATCTGTCGAGATGTCAGTTCTTTTCCTTTAAAGAAAAATCATAAACGTATACGGTTCTACTTTTGCTTTGTTTTCTAGGAAAACATCAATTACAGCGCCTCTTTTGCTAAGTTGACAAGAAGCATAATGATAGGCTAGGGTAATTAATAACAGCATTAAAATAGACCTGGACAGGCTTGTGGTAAGTGGAAACTGAATACTGAATTAGAAGTAGGTTATGTACCCCATCTCTATGTGGTCGCACATCTAACAACCCCCATATGCGACAGTTATTTGTCACATAAATTGACTGGCTCGCCCTTTAACACTATCTGTCGCCAGGAACGTATTAATGTGAATTTCAAATAGTTCAGGTAATCTATAATTTCACTTCAAAAATACTGCAACAAAAGCTTTTTCGACGGAATCCAATATAGAAAAATGCGTTTCCTGAAATCACCATAAAGAAAATTATTGAAATTTAAAAAAATGACCTCTATTTTTAGTATTTAATTTTTAATTCATAAGTGCTTATCATTACAAAAAACATTTATATAACGTTATAGAGCACAAAATTCTGTATAAAACGATACATGGGATTTTTATGTCAGTTAACCTGTTTCCGCATAACACAATAATGACTGGTTATATTTTAACGGACAAAAATATCGACTTCCGGTTTACAGCATTTATGATTTCTATATCAATTTTCTATAAAATTCATTATTTTTCACTGAATTAGTCACAAATAGAACATTTTCTTAGAGAAAATATAGATAAAATTTATTAAATTTTAATATTTAATTCTAAAAATCCGAAAGTCAATATTTGAATTATTCATTTAAAAATAAATATTGGAGAAACACAAAAATTACTAAATTTTATTTAAGAAAATGTTCAATTTGTGACTATACAGGTTGGTGGAGGTGAAATGCGAACATAGGGAAATATATGACAATGGAGTTATCATGCCAGGCATCTTGATATACGTGGAATAAGTACTGTCAATGTCAAAGTACCTGTTATATTATTGAAATTTTTATTTTCCTTAAAATATTTTCTTTGCATAATAATGTATGTGTACGAACAGAACGAGAAAGTTTACATGCACTTTTAGATTTTATTATTATTTCTGTTATTGATTACTCTTTTTGCCACACAAATTCACATTACTTCGTTTTGTGATACTACTACAAAATATATTAAGATATCTGGCATGAAAGTTAGATTGTCATATATTTCCCTATGTTCGCATTTCACCTCCACCAACCTGTATAATAAAACATGTAAAAACATATCAATTCGACCACTACTGATGACTCACAGCATGAGAGACTCTCACTTGTAAGATCGGTAAAAGGCGTGATGAATATGTAGATAAGTAAGTAATTATATAGTATAATGTAGATACGAGTATACGCTTGTTTTTCAATATTTACTTTCTAAATCAAATTTAGGTGAAAATGTCATTTTCTGTTACCTAGTACATTCTAAAATAATATGTTCTGCAATTCATGTTCATAATTCATAAATCTAATGTTAATATTTTGTTAATCACGAATCACGTAAATAAAATCTGAAATTGAATCATACTATGCACATATTTGATGATATACAATCACAATCACGTAATTTGTGTTTGTGTTGCATTATATTAATGGACGAATAGAACTTGAATTGTTTTGAAATAAAATAAGTTTGAATTAAATATTGGACATTCTATTGCTTTGATAGATAGATAATGAAAACATACATACACAAAAATTTTATTAAAAATCTTGGGTCTTTAAACATTACCTACTTATTTTAATGAGCAGATTTTTGATTGTGAGATTTATGTAAATAGGTAGTAGAAAAACAAATTAGTAAGTTATTTGATTCTGTGGAATTTAATATTTAGAATTAAAAGTCATACAAAAATTGTTTCAATGGTTTCATTTAGAGTGACCATTCGTACTGATTTTCAGACCCTTGTACTGAAAACAATTTGAAAGATATTTGGTACCGATTTTTTACATACTGTACTGAATGTACTGATTTCCTTTTCTGTACCTCTAGAAGATTAATATTATATGTAGAAAAATATAGATAAATATCATAAAGACAAACATGAAATTAATAAATTCATTACAGGATAGAAGAAAATTATCTGTCATCTATGATTTATGTCTAATTACGTGACAAAATATAAGAAAATGATGACACATTTAATATTTATATAATCCACGAAGATATTCGTAAATTTTAAATATAAATAATTTATAAATTAAATTAGAATATGAAACAGCCACTGCTTTTATTGTATTGTAGAAAAATTCAGTGATATCTGGATTCTTCAGTTTTCAAACTGAATTAAATATTCAAACTGTCCTCAACTAAATTCATAAGATGTCAATCGCATGTCACAGAAGTTTGTGCAGTCGATACAGTGATATAGAGCAATAATAACAAAGTTAGCAGTAGTTTAATACGGCCCTGATGAAGGGGTGACGTATGTGTATGTCAGTGGGAGTAGAGGCAATGAATTGCGGCGCTCTGGAAACATTAATTTCATGCAATTGCTTCATGCGCTAATGATTGGGACGCGAACAGCACAGTGACAGTGCCAGCTAGCGTGGACGCAGGCCCGAATTTAGGGGTGGGCAACACGATGCAAATATTTTGATGGGAAAACATTTTGAGACATAAATGAGGCCCTCCTAAATGGGCTCTTCCACCATATTTTTTAAATGAAGCTTCATTGACGATCTGTGAAAACACGACGTGAAACTGTGCTGTATTAAGAAATATATAAATTTTTAAAGTTTAAAATTTCGCTTGTGACGTCCCAAGTGTTACCTAGTGGCCCAAAACTGTTGTGTAACGAACACCCATTAAAATAGTTTTAAATTTAAAACAGTATATAATTCTATGATATAAGTAACTTTGTAGAGTAATAAATACCATAAAAAACATAAAACTATATTTTATTTTTAGTTTTAAAATAGTTTTCGTACGATAGGCCATAGCTTAAAAAGTTTGAGATGAAAACGGATTCAAACGCAGTTGACAGTTCAAAGTTAACAATGTAGCAAGATGACTTTCATCTGCTAGGCTCTGGATTTTTGTTATCCTAACTTATTTTTAGCTACAATAGTTCAGAGGTCATCTGCATCCCTCCGTACCCCTTTAGGTCAGAGGTTCCTATGATTTTTGGGCGTCTGCAGCAATTTAACAAATAAAACAGCAATAATTTCCATCCAATAATATAAATTGGCCACAAGTATTTTTATTTTCGAATATATTTTTATTATTGGAAAATTATCTGAAACAGGTAAGTACTGAATTTAATATTTAATAGCGACACGAATATTATAGTAGAAATGTAAAATATGAGTTTTTTTTTAAATAATTGATAAAGTTAAGGCGCCTACACAATAGCACTAGAACGAGAACGACAAAAAACATGAATTCCAACTTTTAAATGAAGGTATGCACAACAAGTCTCCGAGAACGTAGAGCTTTCCGTCGCCCGAGAACCAGAACGGTAAAGTTCGCCAAGATTCATCTTTTCCGTTCTCGTTGCGATTTGCTAACCAATAGGAAGAAAGCACGACGCCATTCATCAGTTTATCAACTGTTACTTGTCATATTTTTGTGTGGTTAGGTGGTTTGTTCAAGTTGAGTTTTTATTTTCATGGATTGGGTTATGGAAATGGAAATAACAGAACGAAATGTTATTGTTTATTTATCATGGATACGGAGGTACGTTATATATTACATTATGCCCTATAACAAATCTTTTTTTTCTGAGATTAATATATTTCCTATCTGTTGCTAGGATACCATTAAAAATATGAACTTTTGAAACTTCAAAGTGAAAAGTCATGCGCGGAAAATTTTAAATAAAATAGTAAGACAAAACGGGCATTATTGATGTTTATAAACCTCGGGCAAAAACCTCTTTTCCAGAGGCCCTTGGCTCATAAACATGTCGCCCTCGGATGAGCATAAACATCATCATGATGCCTTTGATACATAAATAACTTTACCATGAGTTGAGTAGGTAGGTACCTAAGTACTATTATAGACAACTCATTCTAAGCATTATTTGCAAATTTAAAAGCTTTAATTATTTACTCTAAAATTTACTTTTGTATATACGTAGGTATGTACATGATTTACAAAATTTATTGTCAAATGAAGTCAAATTTTCAAAATAAACGAGCACAATCTCAGGCGTTACACATATGAGTGTGAAATTTCTAGATCCTGGCCTGCGTGGGCGTGCGCGAATTCGCCGCCGTCACGCTAGTGACAATTCCGTAATTGGCTGGAATTACGCGAGCCGTGCGTAACGCGCATCACGCTGTCACGCGCCACGCCACTGTGCTAGCGTAGCGTGTATCAGCAATCTTCAAGTTTGTGCTGCCGTGTGAAATTCTAACAACTCGTGCGTATTTAATTTTGAATTGAAATGTAAATATGAATGGAATTTGCTAAATTGTGGTTGTGGGAGGCTGGTTTAATTTGTGATTATGTGTTTTATAAGTTTCATTTGAATATTTGAATAATAATTTTATTATTGCGGTTGTGTCGGATTTACACATGGTAAAATACGCTCGCCACATGCGGTGCTCTTTTTGCCAAAAACATTTGAAACTAATCACTTTTTGTAGGTATTTATTTGAAACTGTATTGCTTTTATACGCACTGTATCAGTCCGAAACAAGAAGGATATTTTGTTTACCAAAACTTATTAACTTCTCTCTTTTTTACCTCTCGCCTCATATTCTATAAGAGAGGTATTGTAATGGGTCAAAATTTTCGAGTATGAGTTTTTGGTGGATAAGCACGTTTCAGGGTCTCTAGAATACGAATTTAATATTTTCACGATGATGTCTGTGTGTGTGTGTGTGTGCGTATGTATGTATGGACGTATGGACGTATGTGACGATTTTTCGTCCACGATAACTTAAAAGGTATCAAACCTTTAATAACCAAATTTCATATTTAAGATTTTAATAAGGATCTTAACACCGGATAAGATTTTGGTAGAAATCCGCAAACCGGAAGTAGTACTTTTTGAAACTTTAAATAGTTTTCCTTAAATAAATTGGTACATTATTTATTTATGACAATTTTTGCATTTAAAAATAAAAGAAAATATAATTATGTATGGGTACAGTTAATTTTAAATACAATTTGCTGAAGCTGTTAGTATTTAACAATAAAATAAAGTGTAACTAATATTCTACTTTTTTGAAATTTCAGTATCTTGTTGTCCATGAACATATGAAATTTGTTTTTACATTTTGAATTATTATGACAGTGACAGTACAGTTGACATATTTTGCTTGCATCTTGGTTTACATTATGGTTTACATATTATATGAACATACAACTATTAAAATGTAAGTAAAACTATTTATTAGATTAGTAGAATAAGCAGAATTAGGCGAGAGGTCGTGTACTGGCCACAGCAGATTTTTTAGTTTTGTGTTTTGGTGTCCGAAAATCATAAATAGATTTTTTAATTATCATATTTACTTTTTTCAGTATTATTACAATAATATCTTATTATTCTGCAAATTAACATTTTTATCTGTTTTAAATTTTATCACTTATAATGAAGTACATACCAATTTCTAATCACTGTCCTATACATTTTTAAATCATATTGGAAAACTAAAAACTGTACAGGTTTTAGTCAAAAAACGTTAACTTGTTGTTAAAATCTGTAATTTTCAGTTACATAAAATTAGGTAAAATAAAATTGTATACCTAAATGGAATTGCTTTAATATTTAATGACAAGTTGCGAGAACAGCTCTTTCACCCTCTTAAGACGATTCTCTTCCATGCCCAGAAAAATATATATAAAATATAAGTAACATCTATTTGAGATCGCTGGGGCATTTTTAAAGATTGTCTCAAAGCGTTACAAAAAAGGTAACAAGGGGCGGACATTAGCAGTCGCTGCAAGTGCTGTGAGCTATTCTTGGGACATTTAATTTAACATCGCATGTGTTATATTAACATCTCTACGACATTGTAGAGACTGAATTTTGTTTACTGAGAAGTCTTGCGTTATTATAATTTTGTACCTCTTTATATTACAGTTCCTTAAAACCGCCCCCATACAAAAACTTTCTACATCCGTCAATGCAACAAAGCTTGTATCTACGAAATAACCGATGGAATTTATCAAATTCATTTTAAAATAGAAGATAATTTTGTTTAAAAAATTAGTAAAATTTACATCACCATTTATTTCAATTTGAAAGCAAAATTCTAAAATTCTGCGTCGACCATTTTGTAGACTACACTTTTTTCTTTAAGAATATCGTTAGAATATAACGTTTAATAAAACAATAAACGCTGTAGAGTGGTGCACGAAATCCATGTTTTTGGTTGTTTTCTGGTATGGTAGAGGATCGCTGAAAACAAAATGGTAATAGTTCAATCGATTTTAATGAAATTTGGTTGGTATAGTTATAATAAATGTTTTAAAATATCGTTTTTGAAATGAATGTCATTAATGTAATCCATATTTTTCAATTATTACTCATTTAAATCTTAAATGATTATGATTATGAATTATGATACTCACTTGTAACTGTGTAGTAAAGTAAACTTTTTTTGTTATAAGTAATTATCATTGTTAAACTCTCATCGAATAACATATAAAAGTACCTTATTAAAAACATTTATTTGTAAAATACAAAAATCCGTTGAACATTGGCAAAAAGCTTAATCACAATGATTGAATTTGTAGTTGTCTTGTTTCGCTTCATTACCCACTTTGATCCGAAATCACGAAAACAGGATGTAAACTCACAACAACTGATTACTGTTCGTGCGCCCCTTACTACTTGTCAAATTGGCCAAATTCTGCGGCTTCGCGCTAGGGTTTGACAACTAATTAACCCCAATTATAAGCAGAATTGATTATTAATTTACCTTTGTCACGGGGCATTTCACTGCAGAAGTGTCAAATTATTGGAGCGTGCGTATTTCGAATATGCTTGGTCCCACGGGACCATGTGTGGAACAGTAGTACATATGAATATGCATGTATGTAGTAGGTACGTATGTCACACAATGTAGTGCGTATAATTATGCTATTAGTAATATTTAATGATACACAAATGTGTTTATAAAATTACGAATACATTGCAACAAAGAGAGAGTTACATAATACCGAGAGATTCTGGAAACGTGACATTATAGGCGTTTACATTGCAAATCAGTTTTTCCTTGCGCGTGAGTTAGCATTATTATTTTATAGGTAAATACCTACTTCAAATAGGTATGTACAGTAAATTGTAACTCTGTAAACAAATTTTACTATTCTTTAGTGCAGAAGAAAAACATTATGAAAATACAAATGTTTAACTTATGTATATGGATATTTATTTATTTATTTATTTGTTTATTATTCAACAGGTTTAAAAAAAACCAATAACAGAATAATTTTACAAAAATACAAAAAATACCAATACAGTGTAAAAAGAAAAAACATTAATGTTCATTTAAAAGTTAATGTGCAATTATCTGTAACTACACAAGAGCTTTTTATTTCGCCGGATAAATTTCTGTTTGTATTGAAACATTGTTGCCTAGCAATTTGAAAAGAAAAATTGTTTAATAAAATCACGACACCATAGGTGAAGTGATTTTATTTTAAAACAGGTGACAAGGTTGAGATATCAAATTTATTCGGAGAAAATAAAATGCTCGAGTGTAATTCAACGAGATAATTTGACGACTCCTTTGATTCTTCTTCACAAATATTCCCAAAATCTAATGATTTCACTGACAAATATTAGAAATATGAAGCAAATGACATTTTGGTGTTTTTGTTTATTGTTTGGTCGCTAAGAAAAAAGTAAATAAATGCTGAACAGAAGTCACGCCGACACGTTGAAAGTTAAAATTGTAAAATAACGGATACAGCGGCAATGTGTTATTGGGCTACAGTTAGAAAAAAATTTGTTGTTATTTTTATTTAACTCCTTATAATAATAAAATAAAGTTTTATCACTTGCAAAAAGTTACCTTCCTTTTTATCCGCTGTCAAAGCGATAAAATTGTTTTTTGTTTATGGCTTAGGTACTTTATACAGGAGTGGAATTATAATTTTTATTTGATTACAATTAAACTGAAACAATTAAACTGAAACGTAAATAATATGTGTTGTACTATTATATTAGTATATTTTTGCGCAGAAAAAAAGTAATTTACTATGAGTTTTGTAAATAAAGTGACATTTGAAATGTTTAATATAATAGAATCGCAGTTGCATTGATACTTTTATATTTTCATGAACTGTAAAATACAAAAAATTTATAATTAATGTGCGCCTATTACCAAGAGTCTTGTCGAGAATCAAGACCAAGACGATTTTCGATTGGTATGCTTTTGATTATTGAAGTTTTAAGACGGGTAGACTTAGCCACTAGGATTTAAACCAATGCAAAACAATAATGAAATACAAATTTGGCTCACATAGAGTTTGTTCAACATTAAATTTACTGGTTGGCATGGATCAACTTATTCCTTATCTATTCATCCTTATTTTACTTATGCATGGCACAAATTTCTAAAGTACGTATATACCTAAATATTATTTGTAGAAATAGTCTTACTTGTGTCTATTTAGTAGCTATTCCACTAGAATGACGTTAACCTTTTAAATGATTCAAATTAAATAAAAAGTTCATATAACAATATTTTCTCCTCTGGAAAATAAAATTCATCACAAACAATATTACCAATTTATCCTATAATATGGAAGCCGTTCACAAAAGAGAATATGAATTTTTCAACTTTCAGTCGAAATTAATATGCATATCAAAGCGATCTGCAAATAATTCACTCATCATTATGCGTTTTTATTTCCGTAGCACGATCCGCGGTCCGATAATAAAAGAAACTTTCACATTAATTCAAATGAAATCCTCGACGAAGCCCCCTCCGCCGCCACTGGAATTGATTCACGGAATATCATTTTCAGGGAGGAAATAGCCCCGTGAAATACTGTAATTACAGAGATATAAATATTCGGCGTGGAAGAAGAAAGATGACACAGGAGCTGATATTGAAATGCACAATTTTCCTTTTGATATCCATTGCTCCGCAGTTCCTTGGTCTCTTCTATTTCACTTTCGTTGAATTTGGAGCCTTCATCCGTCCTACGCCCTGCGCTGTGTTCACTCAGACTTGCCCCACCATTTCAATAAAGATGTCATCAATACCTGTAGAATTCGTATTTTGAGTTCAAGCTTTTTGGGAATTATTTATTACTTTCATTTCTTTAAGTTAATTTACGTAGGTACATGATGTCTTATAGTCATAAGCAGGGACTCGAACCGAATCGGAACAGGTACGAAAATCGGAACGAACCGCAGCTATTTTAGTAAACCGAACCGTTTTCATGTTTCTTTTTACAGGAATCACTCACTCGAAAAATTAGATATGAAAATTCTTTCCATATGTGAACAAATATGAATCAGTAAAATTTATGAAGTAATATATAAAAAACCCGATGTGGCCAACACATGATCTCTCACCATACTCTACTATTTTTATTTTTTAATATAAGCAGTTGGTAGTACTTTCTCACAAATATAGGTACCATTGTAGAAGGGAATTCGGGAATTGTAGTTTTTATAATATTATTAATGTTTATCATAACCATATAGGTAAATAATAAATGACATATCATATTTTCAATGTGTCAAATGTCAAATATTTATTCGACATTTATTAACGCTCAAATATTTTAGTTTTTGTTTTCATTGGTAGGCAATCAAAATTGTAACAAATTTGTAGAATTTTAACTTCTTGTAATTGGAAAATGGTGCTAGATAGAAAAACGCTTTGAATACAAATTATATACAGGATGTCTGTTTTTAAATGAACCAGCATTTATCTCGCTTATTTGTTGATTTAGCGTTTTTTGTCAAATACATGATTTATACAGTATCATGTGTAGTAAATGATAGCGGATGTGAATCCTTGGTATCACTTCCGGTTTTTGAGGAAGTCATAGCAACTTTCAAATTTCAAATGGAACATTGTATTTTTTATTACGAATTTGAAAAGTACATTAAATTTTCTTTACGGTGGTATAAAAAAGTCATATGTTGTATTATTAAAATATTAAATTACGGGCACTTAAATTATGCACCTAAGAACGCTGAAATAAGTAAGCCTTGCCGCGAAACAAAAACAATAGTTGAAAGCAGTTACCTGTCAACATTTTGAACATCTTTTATAAAATTAAAGTTAGGTACTCTCAAGGTACTCTAATAAATTAATTGTTTCTTAATTATTCATAATATGCGTTTCTTCATTATAATTAGATTTAAGAGATATTTTATTGTAATTTACATTGATTGTTGACAGGTAACTGCTTTCAACTATGGTTTTTGTTTCGCGGCAAGGCTTACTTATTTCAGCGTTCATAGGTGCATAATTTAAGTGCCCGTAATTTAATATTTTAATAATACAACATATGACTTTTTTATACCACCGTAAAGAAAATTTAATGTACTTTTCAAATTTGTAATAAAAAATACAATGTTCCATTTGAAATTTAAAAGTTGCCATGACTTCCTCAAAAACCGGAAGTGATACCAAGGATTCACATCCGCTATCATTTACTACACATGATACTGTATAAATCATGTATTTGACAAAAAAACGCTAAATCAACAAATAAGCGAGATAAATGCTGGTTCATTTAAAAACAGACACCCTGTATAGTATCATTTAGTACATTGTTATTAAAAAATTCCTATTACTCCATAAATTTTGAGGATATTCAAGAAAAACTCTTCAGATCTTCAAGAAACTACCACTTCCGATTGCGCGGTCAACACCAAAATCTAATCAGATCTAATTTATGGTGTCAGAATATTATGTAAAAAATTTCAATTTTTTTTATTCAGTAGTATTAGTTATCGTACCACCAACATCCATCCATCCATCCATCCATCCATCCATCCATCCACAAACACACACAGACATCATCGCGAAACTATCAAAATCGTGTTCTAGGGACCTCAAAACGTGCTTATCCATTGAAAACTCACTATCGAAATTTTAGCATGATTACAATACCTCTCTTGCAGGACTGAGTGGCGAGAGGTAAAAATTCTTATTACATCTTGTTCCAACAATGCTATTTAACTCAGTCAATATACCATCAATAAAATAGAATCCCCTAGGTCCTCTAGTGGTGCCATCTTCGCGACGCTACGCGAATCCAGTCAATACTGGTGACGGAACCGCAGCCGATCCTTCTCCCATGTATAATTCATACGCACCGTCCCACAATATTGAATTGTGTTCCTGTGCTTCTACCGCTGACGAAACGGATGACTTCTCGATATGAAATCAATGAGTGATCCTTTAAACCTGCCGATGTCTCAGCAGTGGCGTATTTACGGGGGAGGCTAAAGGGGATATATCCCCCACCCAAGCACTAAGAAAAATGTGTTTTTACCTCTCGCCTCATATTCTATAAGAGAGGTATTGTAATGGGTCAAAATTTTCGAGTATGAGTTTTTGGTGGATAAGCACGTTTCAAGGTCTCTACAATACGAATTTACTATTTTCACGATGATGTCTGTGTGTGTGTATGTGTGTGCGTGTGTGTGTTTGTATGAATGTATGGACTGACGATTTTTCGTCCACGATAACTGAAAAAGTATTAAACCTTTAATAACCAAATTTCATATTTAAGGTTTTAATAAGTATCTTAACACCGGATAACATTTTGGAAGAAATCCGCAAACCGGAAGTAGTACTTTTTGAAGCTTGATTAAGTTTTCTTTAAATATATTGGTACATTATTTATTTATGACAATTTCTGCAATTAAAAATAAAAGAAAATATAATTATCTATGGGTACAGTTAATTATAAATACAATTTGCTGAATCTGGTAGTGTTTAACAATAAAATAAAGTACAATTAATATTCTATCTTGTTGTCCATGATATGAAATTTGTTTCTACATAAAATTTGAATGATTATGACAATGACAGTACAGTTGACATCTTTTGCTTGCATCTTGGTTTACATTATCGTTTACATCTTACATGAACATAAAACTATTAAAATGTAAGTAAAACTATTTATTAGATTAGTCTCGAGATTAGTAGAATAAGCAGAATTAGGCGAGAGGTCGTGTACTGGCCACAGCAGATTTTTTCTGTTATTATTATACAAATTTATCATAAAAATGTTTTTCTTTATTTTGCACGTAGAAGAGGAAAAAACCGTGCTGTTATCTATATCTGAAAATTCATTTTTAAAGTATTTGACCTTATAAAACATAACATTTTCGCCTGCGGCGCTTTTTCTTATAATATAATTTATAATTGTAAATAAACATCGTCACCACTGAAAGGACTGCAAGATATCCGATATCGCAAAATTTGTTTTAATTATTGTACAAAACATTTTTATTTTAATATCCCCCCCAAGACTGATGTCTGGGTACGCCACTGTGTCTCAGAGGAGAGCAGACAGCGTTCGGCCGACGGTATCTAACTAAGTGTAAACACCTAATATTGGATATATTGCCGTTTGATTTCTCATGGAAATATTCACCCCGTCACGGGTTTTATTGATTCGTCTTATCTTTTAGTTTTTATTATTGTAGACTGAAAGTAAAATTGAGACTGCAGCGAATTTGATTGTGGTGTTTATATTATTTTTAAAGACTACTTTATTTACTTATACATTTATCATTTGTGTTTTTCAACTGTTATTACACAAATTACTGTTTGAATTGAAACCTTTTTGCCTAGCAATTTGGAAAGAAAAATTGTTTAATAAAATCACGATACTGTAGGTGGAGTTATTTTATTTCAAAACAAGGTTAAGATGTCAAACAATAGTATATTGTGTTATTAGGATTAAAAGTGATACTTTGTTTGATGAGCAATTAATTTACATTTGCGAGGCGAAGCGTAGCGAAGCCGAGCGGATGCAAAAATTGCGAATCAAACAAAGACACTTTTAATCCAAATAACACATACTATTTTTTCTTCAACCAAGAAAATTACTTTTTAAATTATTGAAATATTTTGTTGAAATATGATTGAAACTAAGAAGGTAGCTTTGCTTTAACTTTTGTTTTGTTTACAAATTTTATTGTTCTGTCAAACTAAAATAAATCAAGAGTTTTTCTGGAATTATGCTCCAGATAATACATACCTGATGATTAAAGTAAGTGTTTAAATATGAGAAATGAGAATATAACTATCTAAATATTATTAATTTTTATAGATTGTTGTAATACTGGAAATTTCGGGTGAATGCCGTTGCGATGAATTGGTACGTTTAAAGATTGATGTTATTGAAGACGTCAAATCAGCTTTACTGGTAAACATACATGGTAGACAGCTAAAAAAATATTACGGTTCGATGAACCTAACACTAGTAAAAGTATAATATCCTCCATTCGTGATGATAATACCTGTAGAAAAAATGAAGAAGTGCGTGATAATCAAGCTCAAGAAATATTACGCTCCCAAGATTCTAGTAGAAATACAGAATCTACTTTTAAGCTTAGGATTAAAAGTACTTTTAAGCCTAGGATTAAAAGTGTTACCTAGCAACAGTTACATTTTTTTATTAATAACAAAAACGTCAACTTTTAATACTAAAAACAGTATTAAAAGAACCAACTTTTAAGACGGTTGAAGAAAAAAATATATTCGAAGGAAATAAAATGCTCGAGTGTAATTAAACTAGATAATTTAACGACTCCTTTGGTTCTTATTCACAAATATTACCAAAATCTAATATCATTTCACTGACAAATATTAGAAGTATGAAGCAAATGACATTTTAGTGTATTGTTAATTGTTTGGTTGCTAAGAAAAAGGTAAATAAGTTTTTACACTTGCAAAAAGTTACCTTCTTTTTTATCCGCTGTCAAAGCGATAAAATTGTGTTTTGTTTATGGATTACTTTATATAGGAGTGGAATAATTATCAAACGTAAATTAAAAGTAAGTAGGTATATTACGAACTAAGGGCTGTAAAGGTGGGTTTATGCTCAAAAATTTAAGAATAATTCAAAATAAGGTATAAGCATAAATTGGTCAACATTTAATTTTACGCCTCATTCTTATATGTCAAACTAATAACAAATAAATTTGTATGACACAAAAGGCATAACCTAGAGTAGCCAGAAATCTTATCGATTTTTGCGGGTATGGAAAAATTTCTTCATATAAAAAACAAATGTCAATTATCAAAGTAACGGTAACATCAGATTAACAAATATAATTGTTTTACTTGTCCAAAGAATATGATGTCATTAATTTTATGCATATTCTTATGCCTTATAACTGGCAACATGAACACTTCTATCGGCAAGTTTAAAATTTAAAATATAAAAAAATGATATTTGGATGACAGATGAATTTTCGATTTTTAAGCATTTGAGACAACAAAAATACTTACGAAGAACGAGTAACGCATCTCAATTTTCTACTAGGTAGATACTTACTTAACTAAATAACTACTGTAAATATTAGTAAAACATCATTTTAGAATTATTATATTACACTACTTATTTTTAATTTTCTAATAGTTATTGAATAACTTTTATTTGTGTACTCGTTCATTTATTATGTTTCTGTTCTTGCTTTTTCACGTTATGAGAAAGACAACAAATATTAATAAAAATAAGAAAAACACATTACTTCACAAATTCGCAGTTATATTTGGTGGCAGCAGCATAAATATAACCAAATGTGGAATATTTGGATAATCTGTAATCATATCGTAAATAAAATCATAATCCTAATTGGAAAATTGAAACATTGAAATCATCTTCATAGACCATTGTAATTTGATGTACCTTCCTAAGTAAAATTTAAATGAAAACATAAATTGATCATTTTTCAAGGAACGTAAGTAATTAAAAACTACTTTTCGAAAAATTCGTCATGAATCTTAATAGTTCTCCTTTGCCATGTGTAGTTATAACGAATGATTTATTAAAGTCCTCGTAGCAACCCTTCCTACACTTCCGTCGAGCAAAGTTCATTGTCCAGGGCGCGAATTAATTTTTGCGTCGAAGCGCGTCAAAGTATTAGCAAAAAATGAGGAGAAATTTAAACCGAAGGCGAATTTTTCAATTCCGTCCGAGCCGTGTTAATATTTCACGTTGACGCCGCGGCCGCATTGTGGCGATGGCAGCACCTCCGCGCGTCAAACGGCGGCAAGGATTTAATGACGTATAAAAATGTTAATTAAAATTTGGGAGTTTTAATATAAATGCCGGAGAAAACATTAATCATTTAACTTCATTATGCAAATGAAGGAGCAAAAATAAAAATTATTGATTTTGGCGGCGGAAGTCTGTCAAACACAGAATTTGCATTCGGCGTGGGACACGTCGATATGTCCAATTTGGAATTACGGTCTTTTACCCTCACGTTATCACGTTCAGTGCTATGGTTGGCCAAAGCCGTTCACAAAACCACAAAGTCCTTTTTACAATAAATTAATAACAAGAATACTCACAACATTCAGCATGCAGCAACATGAAACTATAATAATATTAATATATCTTTCCGTTGATCGTTTATTAATGAGTACCATTAATGTAAAAAAATCATACATTAATGACTCCTATAAATGCAAGATTTTTATTAATCAACGATTTTTTAATGCGTTCAACACACGTAATATCCCTGTAACATATACTAATAATATTCTATGGATATAGCTATCGAATATTGAAATATTCTATAGTGTAGACAATCGTCTTAGATATTACTCTCATCATATTCTGAGAACATAAGAATGTCCCTCTAAACAGCCTGCTACAAACATTCCCAGAATGTTTCAAAGAATATTTTGCAGTCCTTATGCGGATGTTTTCATAATAATGAAGAAATATTGATAAAATGATTATTAGCAATATTATGTTTTATTTACAAAAATAAAATTGATTATCATGATGATTCCACTCGCCTTCGACTCGGGTCGCCGCTTCGCCCAAGGGAGTAATAGTTATTACTCCCTTGGGCGAAGCCGGTGGCCCAAGTGTTTTCCTCCCGCAAGTAACGAGAAGAAAACAGTATTTTCTCCCGCTCGAGAGGAACGCACTTGCTTTCCTCCCGCGTGGGAGGGAATACTCGCTTCCCTTCCTCCATTAGCAAGAGGAAAACACAGCTTTCCTGCCCCGAGTGACGTAAAATAAATTGAAACACACACACACATCATTCAATCAAGTACAAACAATTAACTTACGCAGATATTCATTGATCCAGTCGAGTAATCTTTTCCTCATATGTGCTTATATTTAATTAGGTAATTTTAACTTTTTTTTCAAAAAATGATCTTCGTGTGCTTTAGATATTTGAACAGCATTTTTATTATAAAATTTTTATTACATTTTTATATAATTTTAATATACATAATTTAATTAATTCGCGAATTTTCCAAAATAGTAATTAAGTTTAGAAAAAGAGTACTTGTTTTAAAAAGAAATATAAGAACAAATATTATAAGTGTCCTTTGTATGCGTTTCCATCGACACTCCGCGTGTTCCAGTATACGTTCCTAACCTATTAATATTCAATACGAACGGTCAAAATAAAAACAAAATTTAAAAAAAGATTTACTTTGGATTCCACGCTTTGTTTACCCAACCGCATGCGTATTGCGAATACAGAATATTTAAAATTAATTAGGTCATTTTAATAACAGCTTTTATACGTAGAATGAACAAGGCTTCGAACTAATTATTATGGAAGCCCTTTGGGCATGATTCTCCATGTAGGACCAGGAGATAAAAACATGCTCTACTCTCGTTCTTGCGAGGACGCTGAACGAGTCAGAACTGAAGTACCCAACCCTCGTATACAATGATAATGTTCGTACTATTTTCACTAATTTTCAGGAAAGAAGTAAGTACCAAAAGGATTCGAAGAACAAGAGTATTGTACAATACAAAACCAGAATGCCTATACAAAACATCCATATCTATTTTAGTAATATAGATTTTTATCTCATCATTTTTACTACCTACTAATATTTTTATTGGAAATGAAATTATTATATTATAATTATTGAACTATTATGTATATATTTTTACATGGTACGAATATTAAGCCGATTGAAAAAATAATATAGGTATATATATATATATATATATATATATATATATATATATATATATATATATATATATATATATATATATATATATATATATATATATATATATATATATATATATATATATATATATATATATATATATATATATATATATATATATATATATATATATATACCTACGCAACACATTATGAAAAATAAATGAATACCAACCTACTCCCAAATTGCCTACGCACTATAGGAGTCCAATGATAAGTTATTACAATTCTCTAATTTCAAACGAAATATAAACTCGATGAAAAAAAAGATCCACTTGAAAATGCACCAAAAATGGCAAATATTCAGAGTGCCATAACTCATAAATCGATTGCATTTTGTCGAAATTGGATAAATCTTTGAGTTCTAAAAAGTTTGAATTTTTCTCTTCAATGTGATGTAAGTCAATGTGATGCCAAATCCATTACACTAACACCCGTCCCTCCTAAGAAAAAAAATGTCCAACTTTGACAACTCATACGGTGTGCCAAAAAAATCGTGGACACAATTGACCAACAGAGCGAGAAAGTTCATTCATTTTCCTTTAAAAGTTGTATTTTCACTTTGTGCTCGCGAAGAAGAGTCCTATCTATTTACATGTATTTCTGTTTGAAATACTCGTACAATGTTACAGAGGTTTCGTTCTAAGTACAGATTTTCGAGTAATTTACATACTTTTATATTTAAAAACATATTTACAGTTAGTTTAAGGTTTAAAACAGGTTCGTCTAGTGTTAAAATTTTGAATTGTATTATATTAAATATTAGGGTTGAAAACAGAGTTTTTTGAAAGATTTCTCAATTTTTTTTTCGATTTAAGACAAAATAAACAAAACTCTATCACTAGACGAACATAGATACATTCTTTAATTTTTTAATAGTTTTTGAATGAAGTTTATATGTTATGTAGATTCTGAGATAAAATTTATTTCTGTAACACTTTAAAGTCATAGAACGGGTGTAAATACTGCTCTTAAGTGCCCAAATAATTCGAGCAGCTACGATCATTTCTCTCTGTTGGTCAGTTGTGTCCACGATTTTTGACACAGCTTACAAGCTGCCAAAGTTGGACATTTTTTGACATCTTGAATTGCATCACATTAAAGAGAAAATTTCAAATTTTTTAGAACTCAAAGACAAAATGCAACCGAGTTGGCATTTTTGGTGCATTTACAAGTAGTGCGTTTTTTTTTCTCGCACTTACCCTCTGAAAAGTGAATGTTATAATGAATATGCAAATATTGCAGCCTTAGCAGCAAAATCCCGTATTTAAAAATAGTGGTCATTTGAATTTTCAATTATTTTATTTATTGTAAACATTTTGATTTGAATAAAACTAATAAGTCGTCTACCGATGTGTGATTTGATTGAACGCATACAGACCAAAGGTAGAGTAGGTATAGCTTCTGCCCTCGCATAGTTAAGAAAACTGCTGCACTGCACTCTCTACTCTCGTTTTATATATCACTTCTAATTGCGCTACGTAAATAGCACCTCTGCTCTGGCGCAGAACAACGACGCCATCCAGCGTTTCTCAAACTTTATGGTTGTCGTCCTCTGGGTAATGTACCTTTGTTGAGGGTAATCGTACCACCCGGTGTTATTACAGTTGCTAGGAAATTATTTCAGCGAAAATGCGATCTCTATTTCGTCGACAACCCTTAAAAATTACTTCATAACTTGCGCCTTGTTGCTCTGTGTAATCTTTAGAGCATGCCCAAGCCAATCTCATTGTAATTATAGTTGTTTCACTGTTTTTAAACTTGAATAAAACTAAGTAAAATTTAAAGATTTAAAAATTTTCACTTATAATATCACATGTGCACTAATTATCTCCGGAAAATTTTTTGAGTGCTTTCCAACCACGTCTTAATTTAATCGAGTGGTACACGAGAGCTAGGTAATTACGTTGTTGGAATGCACGATAAAAAATTTCCTGGACATGAATGAATAGAATCTTGAAATATTTACTAAATTTGTATTTAACATTAATAAATATGTATTATTTACCTTATTAATTGCTTATTTATACTCAAAATAACAATTTAACCAATCTTTAATTTAATGTCAAAGTAACAGATGACGGTAAAGTTTCCGCTTATTAATTTCAGTTAAGTTACTCAAGCCACTAATAAATAATTTCCATGAAAATTTTTATATAACCATGGTTACTATTATTGTAATCAATTCATCCATTGGCTGTTATTTGTGTCATGCGATTTTCAGTATTATAAAAAATATTATACTTGTATATACTGATTGTCAATGTCATCATAGAAATAAAATACTTTTCCAAATTTATATAAACAAGCGAAACTTCTAGACTTGCAAAGACTACAACAAACATTAACTGTAGTTTGTTTTTTTACGATTTTATTTTTTTCCAAAATTAGCCGTAAAATCTGTAGTAAAGTGACAAACTGACAATGTTTTGAATTTCAAATTTAATGTGTCGTCTATATTTCTCCGATTCGACCTAATTTACTAAACCGTTAAAACTACAGATACCTTCTACCTGCACCACATTAGCAAGTTTAATATTCAAAACTCAAAATAGTATAAACAGTCACAGTTTAATGAAGACACTGACCCACTGACCGTTTGTTCTCTATAAATAGGCTAAATAAATTAAAATTTAAATTTCTTGCGACATTGATTGTGATTTATACCTTTCATTATAAATATGTTACATGATTATTCCACATTCCCATTTTCAACGAAGAAAAGAATTTGAGAAGTTTAAATTCATTACGTTTAGTACAATACTTATCACAATCTTTTGGTTCTATGCCTATTTTTTTAATACGAATATTTAATTCTAAATTTAAAAGCCTATATCTCAAAAACTAAACGAGAAATCAAACTCTAGTCTGCAGCATTGTATTTCTAATACTTAAATTAACCTATAAACAAATTTTCAGAATTTTGAAAATTTTGCAATTTTTTGACCTCCTAAAAACCGACCACCCTCGATTTCTCAAAAATGGTTCAATATATCGACTTAATTTATTCACCAATGAATTCCTCATGCCAAATTACATATGTGTACCAATTTTCATCTCAAAATTCCGACGGGTACAAGATTTACTATCACGGTTTCCCCATTCTTAAGGGGTATTCGTTACGATTTTTACTAAAATCGACAATGTTAGATAAATCTAGTACCCGTCGGAATTTTTACTTTACTTTAAAGGATAAAGGAGGACAATTAATATAACTGTATCAAATACAACATAATTTATTACAGATATTCGTTGTTTATCAGTTCAAAATGCTTCAATTAATATATTTCATGTCAAAATACGAAGCATCAGTGTTTTTTTTAAGGGAAAACCCCTATGGCTTTAGGTACTTTGCCTATCAGCCAGTAACATATGTGAATTAGATTATACATTTTTTTATATAAATCAAATGTTTAGACTCTCACAACATCCATGCTCTTCAGTGGGATTTGAACCCACAACCTCGCTGCCCGCTCGGACCACAGTGTCTAGTAACGTTAGTCCGCGCGGCCATCGTGGCCGGCTAAGCATCAGTGTTGCTGTCATAAATAAGATTTATTGCATAATTGTACTTAAACTGTTGTAAAAGGTGAGAGTACGATAGATAATATTGCGCATGTAATTATGAAATTGTTCTTGCTCATTACGAAAGAGCATTACAACAATAAACCAACATCAAAGGTAATTTTCCTTAGTCGGTGAGCATCCAACTGAAAAACTTTTCACTGAGAAATAAAAATTTTCCAACTCGCCAACGGCCTCCGTCAATTGCGTTTCTTTTCTTTCTTCTTGATTATAGTTCATTGTTGTACATTTCCAGTTTATTACCTTCTCTTCCTCCGTCTAAGTGATAGTCCAAAACCTTTCCGTCCGTTTTCAGCCGCTGGAATCGACTGGCTGAACACGGCTTCCGGCTTCGACGTCAGGCTCGTTTAATTGGCCAGAGAATACTTGTGAATTTTAACTTTAGTTAACAAAATTCTACGGCTGTAAGCAAAATGCTGGGATGGATTCTGAAATTCTGTTGCCAGGTGCCGCCAACCCTTTCCGGAAACAGATGACTCGCACAAAGATTGCTTGAAAATTATTTGCAAAACAAAAATGGTAGTGTTTATTTTTCTAACTTTATTTCAAGTAACAATAATCTTTTTAGTATAGTTCTTGGTTAAGTTAAATCCCAGTCCAACTTAATTTCTTTGAGCACAATTTTTGACTTTATTTTTTAGAATAAATTGTGAAAAAACACTGTCAGTAACAGTTTTTGTGATCTCGAATATGCGGTTTTAAACATAAATACCTACATTAGGTATTCAAGTACTATTTAACGTGAAGAAAATATTACAGTAAAATTAAAAATATTGTTGTAATTTTTATCTCTCGCCACTCATATCTGTAAGAGAGGTATTGTAATCATACTAAAATTTCGATAGTCAGTTTTCAATGGATAAGCACGTTTTGAGGTCCCTAGAACACGATTTTAATAGTTTCGCGATGATGTCTATGTGTGTGTGGATGGATGTTGGAGGTGCGATAACTCAAATACCACTGAATAAAAAAATTATAAATTTTGCATATATTATTCTGATACCCTAGATTAGATCTGATTAGATTTTGGTGTTCATCGTGCAACCGGAAGTGGTAGTTTCTTGAAGATCTGAAGAGTTTTTCTGGAATATCCTCAAAATTTATTTATTAATAGGAATTTGTTTAATAACAATGTATACTAATTTTTACTATCTACAATTTGTATTAAAAAAGTTGTTTCTATCTAGCACCAATTTCCAATTACAAGAAGTTAAAATTCTACAAATTTGTTACAATTTTGATTTATCTGGCCTACCAATGAAAAAATATATATATTTGAGCGTTAATGTCAAATAATTTTTGTACATTTTGACAAATTGAAAATATGAAATATATATATATATATATATATATATATATATATATATATATATATATATATATATATATATATATATATATATATATACATATTATAATAAACATTAATAATATTGAGAGAAACGTTTCTGTGTCTAAATACAGCAACATCTCAGCGGTACATCACAAATGTCACGCAACTGAGAATAGCTGTGACGCCACGAGGGCAACCCCACCGTAGTACATCACTACCAATAATATTATCAAAACTACAATTCACGAATTCCTTTCTACAATGATGTATTTGTCAGTAAGTACCTTCATAAACTCTTATATTACTAAAATAGTAGAAAGTTGAGTATGGCGAGAGGTCATGTGTTGGCAACATCAGTTTTTTTTGAGTAAATTATTTAATTTAAATTTTTATTACGTTACTTTTGTGTATTGGCTCTGTTTCCAGTGCAATATATGAGTGTGCGAAAACCTTACATTTATGTGTATTGACATTGACTAAGTTGACGACATACTCTACATTGTCTTCTTATAAATTTATACTCTATTGTAGACACATAGGCGTAGACAATTAAAGTTGACGTGTAGACACCATTCCCTGCATATGAATAAAATGTAAATAAATAAATAAAAATAGTTACAGGCGTGTTGTTCCCAGTGGGTAGAATTTTTGGTGGCAGCTGTAGAAGAGGCGCCACGCAAAAGCAAAACCTTGGTTCAATGTGCGCTGATGTGATAAGTGCCGTAGCACGCCAAACCGCACCGCGCCGCGCTTTTCATATTGTAATTTTGTGCATTCGTTTTACGTAAGTTGTGCGAAAATTGCGAAATTCCTGTGCATTTGGGCGTAAGGTGATTACCAGGGGAAATTTCATAACGCTCATTTCAATTTGCAAATATGGCGAATGCGAAAATTAGAAAAAATAAAATGTGCACTTGTTTTGCGTTTGATGCAATTTTCTACACTCGTTTTCACAATGAAAAATAATTAATGAAACCATATTGTGCAGTGTACCCTTTTCTTGCCACTAGGCGAATTATATCACAATGCGTTGGAATTTTTAATATTATTTTCCAGGCGCATGGCGCTTTTGCCTGTTGCCATAATTTTTACTTTAAAACTCCTTCAACGATCCTTTGTGCGGATTAAAATAATTATTCTCTTTCTGACGACAAATTTCACTAGCTTGACTTTTCCTTTTTTATGGAAGTCTGCGAATTCAGTTAAGTACATTACTTTCCGGATATTGTATATTCTATAATTTCTGCTACAGAACAAAAAAAGTAATTCAAAAACAAATTTGATTCTTTGTTCGTTGTATTGTAGAGATACCTAAAAAAATTTAACACATTGAAACCTTGATGGCAAACTATCGCTTTTAGTAAACAACATATTCAAATGGAGCTATACCCATTGAATATAAACGTTAGCTTCTCATGCGCTATGCGACTCTGTGTCATATGAATGTTTCGTTGTTGTCTGAATCGAGGTCCGAATACAACCGACACAGTGGTACACTGCATTTTATTTATCTTATAATACAGTTATTGAAAAATAAAACGTTGCACAATGGCACGAACCATCTATTTTTTAAATCCTTTATATTAACTTCACCGTCTTGTCTGTCTGTCTACGTAAAGGTGGAATTTCCTATAAGCTTCGGACGCATGCGTTTGACGGACGTGTACAAACACAAGCGTCAGACGTTTATGGAGGATATTTTCCTATAGACGTATGACGCTTTACAAAATACGTTCTCTGGCTTAGTTCTTCAGTTGAAGAGAAAACTGTAAATAAAAATATGGATGATTATCATTGTTCAATGGGCATATTCTTAGAAGAAGAAGATGATGATGATGATCTTGTACTTTCCCTTATGAGTCCAAGGTATAAAAATTGCGGAAAGGGAAATGTATATTGCATGGCTGGCACCGTACCGTACAGCGCTGTGATTTGCGACAAACTCCTCCAGTTTTTCTACCTCTACAGCAGAAAAGTGAAATCTTTCCGACATATTGCAGTGAAATGTTACCGTAAACACCTAATCATACGCTTGCGTCTGCGTTTATACTACTTCTAGACCGGTACTGACGCAGACGCTTGCGTTAGACGCAACTGAACGGGTCAACATACGTTTATAGGAAAACAACAATACGCATCGTCTATTGAACAGTGCCTCTGCGTCAGACGTGTCCGTCAGACGCATACGTCCGACGCTTATAGGAAATTCCACCTTAAGACAGAAAAAATAACAAAAGTCAATAATGAACCACTTCTCGGGATCCTATCGAGCTGAAATTTTGCAAATAGACTTTTTGTCACCTAACAATTTCAGATTATCCGCCATCTTGAAACGAAATGGCGGCTAGCTATCTCAAAATGTAGGTACTGCACCGATTGCGGTCAAATTTGGTACAGTAATAGCCAAAGATCTAACTTATGATATAGATATATTAAAATGTCAGTCCGCCATCTTGAAACAAAACGGTGGACAGATATCTCAAGATGTACTGTAACTATTGCGTTCAAATTTAGTACAGTAATAGCTAAGAATCTGTCTTGAAACATAGGTAGGTATTAAAATGTTAGTCCGCCATCTTGAAACAAAATGGCAACTAGCTATCTCAAAATGTACACCGATCTGGTTCAAAAACAAAAATTTTAATAAATATCGATCGACTCTCATACATAAAGGATTCATAGTGCGAAACTTTGTTTTTACGGGTTCGTTTTTTGCGAGTATAATAGTGAGTCAGTTCATTTCGCTCCGCTTAGTAATGTGAGTCGTTCACACTGAGTCGTTCATTCGAACGACTTTGTAAAAGAGCACTGTGCGTTTCAAATGACACCGTGCTAGTGTGCTGCTCAGCTGAGCTGCTCTGCACATGCTCACAGCTCACAGCACTGTGCGGTGTGCGCTCGCCGTGTGTGCATATGCGATGTGGCATGTGCACATGTGCCAAACTGTATGAACCTGAACCTGAGCATTTTAGTTGTTAGTTGTGTTGCTTATAGTTGTTGTATATGTATATTGACAATGGAAAATAAACAAAATAAAAATTTAGCAAAAGGAGTACTGTCTGGCAACATTTTGAAGAATGTTCAACAAATTTAACAAAACGTTTGTTGTTGTTGTCCAGTCCTACATTGTTCCCACTTCCCATATTGTTGATAATTTTCATTGTTGGCCGTACAACAGAAACGCATGCATTCTTCTCAGAATACACTGCACTCAGTCAAGCCAATAGTGCTCTGAAATATGTTATGTACCGTGCGCTGTCTGTATGTTTCGTTCGTTTCGTTCATTCCACTCGCACTCGTTCGTCTTTCTGCGTTCAGCGAGCGGAGCGGTGAGCGGAGCTAGCACGGTGCTAGTGTGAACTGGTGTGCCGTACTGAACGAACTAAAGAGTCGTTCGTTCACGGCACACTAAAATGAGTCGTTCATTTTGAACGACTCGTTCATGAACGACCCATCACTAGAGTATAAGTAACGTAAACCTTATAATTATTACGCTTATGTGAATGAGGCCAAACTCAAACGCTTAATAAACAATAATTTTTATAAATTTATACTTAGTGTCATAATGTCATTACACAATGAGATATTTAATTATTTATAGGTGCTGCGGAACCTGTAACGAATTTTTTTTATTGTTATAAATTTTTAAGGCGCTTTGGCGCCTTTGACGTTCAGGCGCCTGTGTACGCCACACATTGCTCACGAGGTTGGTGCGTCTCTGTCTTCATATTTTGTTATATTTATTGTTAAATGTCTACTCACAGGGCGGGGGGCCGTACCCGAATGTTCCCCCCCTTAATTTACCACAGTGATCTACTTAATGAAAGACAAATATGCAACGTCAGGCAATCTTTAATCTTTTACTTACGCAAATAAGAAGAAAGATGAAAAAATTTAAAGTAGTAGTGAAGTGTCCGCCTCAATCCTTCAGATCTACATTTCATCTGAATAGTGGTTTGCTGAATCTGCTAAATGTAAAGTAATGTAATGCGAAATTTTTTTTAGTTCTAAGTTAGATATCTTCATATTATGTTATCTTTATTGTAAAATGTCTACTCACATGGGGGGCACGTGCCCAAATGCTACCCTCTTCCTTAATTTATCGCTATGATCTACTTAATAACAGACACATATGCAAAATGCAAAGGCAGGCAATCTTTAATCTTTTACTTACGCAAATAAGAAGAAAGATGAAAAAAATTTAAAGTAGTAGTGAAGTGTCCGCCTCAATCCTTCAGATCTACATTTCATCTGAATAGTGGTTCGCTGAATCTGCGTAGCGAACCAACACGTGGCAAGTAACGACAGCTCGGCGGGGGCGGCGGATAGCAAATCTCATCAGCGAATGACGGCCGACTGGAGTGTAAGACAAACACAGCTATATAATAAGCCAAATTAAACACAGTGCCAAGAGACAGAGCAGCGTCATATCGGAATTAAATTATATAAGTAACTACATAGTTATACAGTAGCTTGCGCGCTAACCGCCTTGCCTGTCGCTGTCGCTTGCGATGCAAATTCAGAAATTATTTCACGCTACAGTTAATTCTTCCGTGCGACACACACCGGCAGGGGCGGTGGCGGGGGTGGAGGGGTGCTTACAGAGGCCCGCACACAATGCCGCCATAATCAGCCGGGATCTCTGATTGCGGCAATGAGACAGCAAGCCGGTGGAGAACAGGACCGTACGCACGAGGATTCAAAACCAGGTCAAACTGTGGTGCTTTATGTTGAAGCAATTTATTTAATTTGGAAAGAAACAAGTCATATAAAAATTTGGATACTAATTGAAAAATAATTAAATTAAATTAATTATAAAAATATCGATTCTCAAATTTAAAGTAAATATATTAGTTTTCTTTGAAGTGTGAATATAATAAACTACTAGATATAAAACATGATTTACTTCTTCTTCTTCTTCTTTCTCAGCTCTACTATCCTAGAAGGATATGCGCTTCTTTTGTTACTTCCCTCCACTGGTTTCTGTTTTGGGCTACTCTCCTCCACGATTTACACGAGTTTTAAATCTAGCACGTGTTAATCTGTTATTCATATTGCTTTTATTTTTCCTGTAAACTGTTGGTAGTTCTAGCTTTTGAAGAAGACGTACAAGGTTGAGAAATAAACTAGTGTTTCTTTTTTCCATTAAAACTTTAGATCAAGAAAAAAATTTGATAGGTAGGTACCTATACATCGCTAAGTAATTAATTATCTATAATAATAAACCTATAAAGACGAATATTGTGCTGATATTGTATTTTGTATTACTAAAGATTTTAAGAAAACAAAGCTTAAATTGAATTAATTTTAATTTGTTACGTTTCGCCTAAATTTGGGTCATCTTCAAACTTAATAAAATACACTGACGGAAAAAAATGAAACACTTGAATTTCGTAAAAATTTCGACCATTTTGAAAGCGCCATAACTTTAATGTCAACTTCAAACTTAAGCACAACCCCTTCCGCCTACCTCTAGCATCCATGTAAAAAAAATAATTTAATTTTAAAAATGTCCAACTTTGACGATGTGTACGGAGTTGAAATTTTTTTTGACTTGATCCACCAAACGGGTATTAAAATTTGTTCAATTTCCTGTGCAGGACTCAAAGAACGAAGTTCTTACGATGATTTGGTACAAAGGTGTGTGTGTGCATTTTTAGGTTTTCCGCACATAACTCAAAGACTTTTCAACCAAATTAGACGATTCTTTCGGAGAAAAAACTATTATGGCTCGTAAGGAGGTAAACTCAGATCTATTTTCGTACTCTTCAAATCCCGAACAAAAAACACGTTTTTGGTCCAAAAAAAGTCCAACTTTGGCGATGTGTACCGAGTTAGAAAAAATTTGTCGACTCGATCCACCAAAAGGGCATTGAAATTTGTTGAATTTCCTGTGCAAGACTCAAGAAACGAAGTTCCTACGACGATTTGGCACAAAGTTAGAATTATCAAATAGTCGATAGGTGCCTATATCGAATTATCAAATATTCGATATATCGAATTATCGATATATTGTTTGTTTAAAATTTTCTATTCGATATAATCGAATATTTTATCGATATATCGGAAAAATTTCCAACTTTAATAATCTAGATCACTGATTTGCTATGTTTGATTTGATTTGACATCATTTAAAATTTTTTTTTAATAATCACTAACAAGACCATATACACACTATATTTATCACCAAATTATGTTGTCGGACGTTCAAGAGTTGTTCTAAACCGTAAAGAATTATTTTAACTCGTGGTTAAATCACGATCCCTAAACCTAATAACTTACCTAAAATTATGTTTGCAAAATATGCTTTAATATTTCACTTCCATTATCAAATCATAGCATATCGACTAATCAACGCCCGACCATAAACTCTGTCTAAATACCCAGGGAAACCGTTCCCTATCCCCAAATTCCAGAATCAGCATTAGCTGAAGGACGCGTAGCTGCCGCCAATGTTTGCTGCTCAAATATTTGTGCTTTTATACGGGATCGGGCCCTGGCCCAGAATAGCGAACGAAGGGCGTCATGATGCACTTTGCATTCTGCTGGGTATAGATACAGACATGCGGATTTGAATGGGAGATATTGGTAATGCTTTAAAATACCTTGTTTTCTGAAGGGGACTTTGCAATACACGCCTATGGCATCGGATATTTTGTGACAGGGTAGACCGGGAACAAAAGTTACAGAGTAAAATATTATCTTAAAAACTATAAAATATATGACCTCTTGCATGTAGTCGAATTTATGAGTATTTTGATTTCCAAACTCAATTGCGAAACGCAGGGTACAAAAGCTAAATTGTGATTTTGCATACCTTAAGTAAGTTTTACCAGAAAAAACTGATTTTTTGTATAAATAGTTTCTGATTGAAGCAGTGAAGTTAGTGGCAAGCTGTCAGTTTGAAATTTAAATAGATATTACCTCCACTCAAAATAATTTTATGCGGCTCGTCTACGTTTTTGCCGAATTTCATTCCACTCTTTTCCCCACTAATACGGCTGCCTGAAATCAGCTCGAAACTCGAACTTTGCCGCATCCTAGCTATACAATGTCATTTTGAAAATACTGTAAAAGTGTTTTCGTTGCGAGTAAACCGTCAGATTATTATTGACTGCAGGATAATGTTTTTATAAACATTGAATAGAGAAAGAATGGATCTACAGATGTACCTTTTTAAAATTAATTTCTATCATGAGATATACTAACTGGTGTAAAGTTTGCATAAAATAGAATTTTTTTTTGAATTGTTCGGAATTTTTATATTCATGTACAATTTTTTAATCAAATTTTTAAAAAGGCACATCTGTGGTTTTTTTGTAGTAGACGGGCCTCTTAATACACTTTTGTCCACAAGTGAATAAATCTTTATTTAAAATTAATGTTAGTGATAAAAAAAAGTAGTTTGAAACGTCAATATTAAATAAAAACAGATTATAAAATACAAGTTTAATTTAATTTTCATTCATTTGCTTCTAACTTAAGACAATGTGGTCCTCTCTACCCTCTAATTTAGTTGCTCGTGGAGTAAAAATATGTGACATGGTCAACAATCGAGTGCCATCTCCTGTCTTCATAAAACTTCGTGATACAATATTACTTATTTGGGTAAAAATATTCTGTTATATCGAAGGTTAACAAAACATAAAGCAACCCTCCAAATTAAACAATCCAGTTAACGAAAAACCTTCCCACCTACAAAATCTTTCACTCCAGTGGACAAATTCAAGAAAACCATTTAAATTCTCATCTCAAACATGCAACAAACAAAACTCTTATCGTTTGAAAAGCCCATCACAGTATCCTAACACCATTTCCCGCACTAAACATTGCACATTTCCATCATGCAGCGCAGCAGCAGCGGTGCAGCGACGCGGACGGCCCGTGTCCGCTGCGCTTCCGTCGCGACGCCGGCCGCCGGAGCGTGAACAGGCGCCGAGCGTCGCATGCTAAGCAGCGGACACATAGGCGGAGGCGTGGGTGCAAGGAGGACCAAGCCCCACTATTTACCCACCGTACTTTATTATTTTTTACTTCCTTGTACGGAGTAATAAGGAAGTACCTATTGTAATCGCGAAAAATTTCGGTTTTCAGATTTTGATGAAAATATCCGTTTTGACCTTTTCTGAATCCATTATGACTAGTTTCGTCGTGACGTCTGTACGTACGGACGAACGTACGGACGGACGGATGTAAGTACGTATGTGTGTCGCATAACTCAAATACGGTTAGACGTAGAAAGTTGAAATTTTGTATTTAGGACTGTTATAGCATCTAGTTGTGCACCTCCTATTTTTGGTTTCAATCTACAAACCGGAAGTAGTAAATTTAAAAAAAAATTCGATAAATATTTAATTTAAGACAAATTTTTTTATTTAAAATGAAAGATTATGTGATTATTACCTACAATCGGTATTTTATAAATATTTTTGTATCTGGTATCATTTAAGAATAATTAAAGTATATATTTATAATTTAGTATTTCGGTATCTTGTAGTCCATGATCGATTAACATTTTTGTTACTACGTAAAATTTAAATGTTTATGACATGACAGTGACAATAGTAAAATATGCTTTATATCTTATTCTGCAGTTTAAATAAAATATATTTGTGAGTATACTAGTATAATAAGTTAAAAGAATTTTTAATATTATTTTACATTTTAGTGATTAAGAAAAGTATGAACACACAAGGCGTACAAGGAAGTCATGTGGTGTCCACGTCAGATTTTTTAAATAGCAATTACAACGTACCTATTATACGTATTATTACGTAGAGTTTCATTCTGAAATAAGTGGTCACATTTTGGTTGAAAAACTTTGTTTTGTGGGAATTAGTTAAGCTCTGTTTTGGTGTTATCTGGTCGCTTTTCCTTTTCAGATAGCTAATTAAATAACGTAATATTTTATTCGAATCAGAGATATAAGTACACTGGCGGAAAAAAAATTAAACACTTGAAATTCGTAAAAATTTCGAGCCTTTTCAAACCGCCATAAGTGTCTACATTAAAGTCATGCATGCAAACTTAAGCACAACCCCTTCCGCCTCCTCTAGCAACCATATGAAAAAACAAAAAATTAAAAATGTCGAACTTTGACGATGTGTACGGAGTTGAAATTTTTTTTTGCCATGATCCGCCAAAAGGGCACTAAAATTTGTTCAATTCCCTGTGCAGGAATTTTTATGTTTTTCGCACATAACTCAGCGACTTTTCAACCAAATTAGACGATTCTTTCGGGGGAAAAAACCCATTGTGGCTCTACTTTACTGCACGCAATACATAATACCGCCGTCTATGGCATGGCGTCTGGCTATTTCGCGCATCTATGCGCGGCATATCGCACCAAGAATGAAAAATCTTACTCGTTTCCTTTATCGAAAACCGTCGAGGGTCACTGTGAATATGTTTGAGCCTTTATATTATTTCCTGCTGGAGTAATCGAATTTGTACGCATTTAACTAATGGCTTGTGCCTTGGGACTTTTGAGGCTTGTGTAAATGATGAAGGGTCACTGATAATGAAGGTAAACATGAAGATAATTATTTTTTGATGTAACAATATCGGAGTTAATTGGAATTTATATTACTAAGAACATTTATTAGTAATTTAGAACAAAAATCGTTAAAGATAAGGTTGATAAACCATTTCAAAAAGTTATTCTCATCATTACTGTTTGTTTGATACGTTTTGTTATATTTCAATATTTTCACTTATAATATCACATGTGCATTAATTATTTCCGGGAATTTTTTTGAGCGCTTTTCAACAGCGTCTTAATTAGCTCGAATGGTACACAAGAGCTAATTACGTTGTAGGACTGCACGATAAAAAATTTCCTGGACATGACTGAATGCGCTTAGTTTTTGAGATATCGGCCTTTAAAGTTGGAAAAAAGGGAAAACGGAACATCAATTTTTTCCAACTTGTACGAAGAGATTCATCTACTTTTTTAAATATATTAATATTAACGAGTATGAATACATTTATTTATATAAAAAACATAAATGTCAATTATCAAAGTCACGAAAATAACTGCGATTTGTTTCGCTTCTGTTTTATGTTCCGGTTCGTTTCGTACTCCAGATCTTAAAATATTAAAATTTCTCAATATTATTTAAAAATTTACTAATAATTGTTCAATATGGGAGATTTGCTTGTTAGAATTTGCTGTAATTTTGTTCAATGAAATGGGCATATTTTGATTTAATGTTGCTTTGACATCCAAAACAAAAACGAACAATAAGCTACAAACATTAAAAATTAGAATTGTGTAATGTAGAGAAAAGTATTGAACATTATGGTGTTTATTGTTTATTATTTGAATTAAATAGCATATCGCGGATACCGCCAATAAACAGTACTTTTCTTGTCGTTACTTTTGAAATAAATTTGGCAAAAATTCAGCTCAAATTTTAAAAATTTTGTTCACCAACCCCGGTTCTCTATTTCCATCTCTGGATACCACTGGTACACTGGTAATCCGAGTATATTTCTAGTATTTGTAAAGCAAGTGTTCATTTTTGTAGATTTCATTTGGCGAATCTGCTGTTGCAACATGCAGGTGGAGCTGTATGCGAGTGCTCGACGTGTTTTATTCTCTGTTATGTTTTTGTTTGCTTTGCTGTCAGCTAAAACGCCACCCTTGATTTGGATGAGGCAGGTTCAGGGAAATGATGTTATTTAATTTGTGTCGGGTCTGCTAGATGCAGAAGAGACTTTTTGTTACTTGTTGACTTTGATAAGTTCTGAATTAGACCAAATTGATGCTGAAGCTTGAAGCAAAATATGTGAAACTAAATAATTGTGTCTGCTAAACTATTTTATATTTTATATGTTGGATTTGTAACAAAGAGAGTAAGAATTCTACATCACTATATAAATAAATAGGTACCTGTAATAGATAAACTATTTATTTTTTATTTCAATTTGTAACTTAAGGAGGTACTGGTCCCCTCTGCGAAATATAAGCATGATGTAAAATTTAATATTTAAATTAATTAATTAATCTATATAAAGGTGCATATAAATTTGTATGCACACTTACTAGCTCGTTCAGGAGTTATCATCTATTTAGTTGCACATGATATACTGAGGTTAGTCTTACTTGCGACATATATGAGAATGATATAAATAAATTTAATTTACGTCACTCGGGGGAGAAAAGCAGTGTTTTCCTCTTGCTAATGGAGGGAGGGAAGCGAGTTTTCCCTCCCGCTCGGGAGGACCGTACTTGTTTTCCTCCCGGGCGGGACGAAAACACTGTTTTCCTCCCGCGCGGGACGAAAACACTGTTTTCTTCCCGGTACTGGCGGGAGGAAAACATTGCAAGAAAGGTGATTTCGAGGCCCTCGTGACGTAAAATATTGTGTGTCCCACGGGAGGGAAGGCTATTCCTCCCTTGGGCGAAGCCGGCGCCCTCGCTCGGGCCGCCGCTTGGCCCGCGGGAGTAATAGCAATTACTCCCTTGGGCGAAGACGGCGCCCTCGCTCGGACTCGCCTGCGGCTCGCCTTCGGCTCAGGTCGCCGCTTCGCCCGCGGGAGTAATAGCTATTACACCCTTGAGCGAAGCCGGCGCCCTCGCTCGGACCGCCGCTTCGCCCGCGGGAGTAATAGCACGCTTCCCTCCCTAGGTGCACAAAATACTATTATAGTTCATTACATCTTTCTAAACGTGCATGTAATTTTTTTGTACAATTACTAGCTCGTTTAGGAGTTATCGTCGTTTTAGTTAGATATGTTTTACTCAACAGCCCACCATCAGTCGTAAATACCGATAAAAGTTATGAAGAAGATATGACAGTTTCATGAGTATCTTATAATATAATGCCCTATATTTGTAGAAACATCCATGCAAAATATCATTACGATTCACTACTTAGATTTAAAGATATAAAAGAAAATGTGAAAAAAAAATTACTTTTTTTACAGTTGACTAAATAACTAAAATATATTTGTAAATAGGTACCTATATATTTGTATGGTTGTAAAAAGACTAGGGTATAGCGGGAGGTATTGTGCTGGCCACATCAGATTTTTTCACAGTATAGCAAAAACGAGCTTGCTATAAGTATAGCCACATCTTCTCCCAAACTTTAACGCTAACAAATTGTTCCTAAGCTGTAACATCAAGTGTGAAAATTCCTGCGTACAAGAATTCCGGGGATTCTAGCATAAAACAACTATCATTCTACGATTCGACCGGTGGTTGTGAAGAAAACGACGAGTTTGAAGTTAGGGGAATCTTGACGGTAGCTAATTTATATTCAGGCTGCAGGGGTGCTCTGTCCGGCATGACCGCTACCCTGGCTCCGGTTTATCAGCATGATAGCTTATCTCCGGAGCGGCGGCGGGGTGACTCCGGGTGACTCCGGGTACGTACGCTGCACACGTCACGCGGACACGCACGGACGCGCGCGTCTCATCACGGCGAGTAACAAGCGATAGCCAGACAACCACTCGCCAGGGACGGACTAAGTGCAATTCGCACTAGAGGTTAGTTGTTAGTCGGGGCTCACGATGCATTCAAACTGGAGAAAATGAGACGAATGAAGATAAAGAATCAAGGAGGTTTAAGGCTTGATGCTTGGGGTTGAATTGAGTCGTTTGTATAAATTCAAATTATTTCACCGGAAATAATTTCATTTTGTTTGATTATCAATGGTAACCACAGGAGATGATATTTTTAAAGAATATTTTTGTTATTTCCACGGTAATTTATTATTTCTGACTATTTCACAATAAAAAATCTGGTGTGGCCAGCACAAGACCTCCCGGCATACTCTACTCTTTTTACTACTATACAAATCAAGATACAAATAGATAGGTACTTACAAAAAATATATTTTAGTCATTTAGTGAACTGTAGAAATGTAGAAGAAGATATATATGAAGATGTATCACTCGCTGTCATGATCAATTAAATTTTTCGTAGTAACAATTGTTAAACAATTATTATTCATGGACAACAAGATACTGAAGTTTCATGCTCTAAATTATAAATAATATTTTAATTCCTAAAGTATTATGACATAACAATTTATAACATGCTAAAATTGTAGATAACAATTTATAATTTTTAATTTGAAATAAAAAATATTGCGATAAATTAATTATTTATCAAAATATTCAAGAAAAGTTCTATTTCCGGTTTGGGGATTGCTTCCAAAAATAATTGGGTTCTTAAGATTTGTATTAAGACGTTATATACAAAATTTGGTTGTTAAATGTTTGTAACTTTTTGAGTTCAAATTTTACATACAACCTGACATACACACACAGACATCATCTTGAAAATACTTTATTCGTATTCTATGGAACCTAAACAATTCACACTCGAAAATTTTGACTCAATCCCAATACCTACCTTATACCGTGAATTTATTTGACAGCAATGTATTATAGCGTTCTTTTTAAAATCGAACATAGGGAATCAATTTAACTGTATTATTCTTGACTAATATAACATATTTGGGCAGCTGTAATAGTTGCAAGAGACGCCTTCAACATAAACTTTTAATTGTTTAAACTATACCTACATCTTATTTCCAGGTACCAACATTTGAATTTGTTAATTGGAGTCAAACTGATGCTACCTAGAAATACGATGTAGGTATAGTTTAAACAATTAAAAGATTTAGGATGTTAAAGCTTTAATCTATAGCAATCCACATGGTGTTTACTAAGTAAAATAGAAAAATTCGGATTTATTCCGGGTTGGTGGGGTAGGGGGGCTCTTTAAAACGCTCAAGTCAGTTTGAAACAACTGAGTGAGATTTAATTATAAGATGTTTTACAATTTTAACGATAATCACAAACTGTCGGCCGAGAGACTTGAACCACAGAACTCCGGGTTCATACGTCATCATCATCATATGCATTAAAATTTATTTTCATCTTCCATAAACTACCCCAACCCCAGTTTAAAACCACCCAATTTAATTCCCCCAATCCACTCCTGCTGTACTCCTGAGATACATACAGCTACCTATAATACCGTCCTCCGTTGCTCGTTGCTGCTTGCACTACTCATCGTGGACGAGCAGTGGCAGTGGCGTCGGTGCGGGGCAGCGTGGAGGGGGCGACCGACTCTTGATGGCCACTGACCACCGAACCGTGATCTTGACTTCGTGAGTGGAATGCACAAGTACTCCTCACCGGACCCTCCCGGAATATTTGCCTTATCGCGCACTGCGAGGGATGTTTCAAAGAGGAATAGCGAGTAGGCCCCGCAAGGATAGAAATTAATTTTTGACAGTAATGGGTTAAGAAGTAAAATAATACTGTGAAGTTAAGGGGTAGATGTGTAGGTATAATAAAAAAATTTATCGCAAATTATTTAGCTTGCTTACGTTTATAGTTACAGTTACAGATTATGTGTACCTATTGGGTATTGGATACTTGATGAAAGCAATTATAATAATTATTTTAAGTACCTAATGATGTTCTCAAGCATTGCAACTAAAAAGAATAGAATAATAGTAAACACGGGAGCAGTAGCAGATTTAGAGAGGACGGGTAGCAGCAGGCGCGCAGCCTAGGGGGGGTTGCCGGACTGCAGCCTAGGGGGGTTGCCAAAAGGTAAAAAAATCTGACGTGGCCGTTACAATACCTCTCGCCTTGACATTGAAGTATTATTATTTAACCTCGTATTTAACCAAATATTAAGCTTTAATTAGGTAATAAATTATATATTTCACAAATCTAATCAGCTCTTAGTTTAATATATTATTTTATTTTATAAATACCATATTTACATAATACTCTGCCCAGTTAATATAGAATAGAATAGAATAGAATAGAATAGAGTTTATTTGTTGCGACAAGTAATACATTTTGTCAAACAAAGATTGATAACCTTAGCTGCCTAGCTGAATAATCTTATTCATTTACAATAATTGTATGTTTTATCTATAATATAGTTGTACATACCAATATCAGTACCATAAATAACTAAAAAAAAAAAAAAATAAGTGAGAACAATAAATATATAAGTAATATATAATAGTAGTAGTAATTAATAAATAGTAGATATACATATAAATAAACTTGATTATTAAATATTGTTAGTTTAATAATAATAATAATTACAACAAAACTTTTGAGTAAATAGATCATACCCATGTTGTAATTTACATTTTATAATATAGTGCTATAATCTAATTAGGACGGTTCAACATAAACAATCATGCGATTAAGTATTTTAAAAAATATTGGTTTTAAAGGACATAATAGGAGTATCTAGGATTTTTATTTTTTATTTTTTATTATTATTATTTTTTTTTATCATTCGTTACGACAAAAACTTCTTAATTTTAGTGCATTTACTGTAAAGTAGAATACATTATTTACACTTTCTATATCACTTATTTCTAACATCTTATATAGATCGGTCTCATGCCTAATGTGATCTTGGTACTCATGTAATAGCCCAGTTAATATCTATACTATATCCAACATTTCAAAATTCTACACCACACTCTACACATGCCCTACACCACAGAGAAACCTCCTTGAAACAGACATCTGTTTATCTGTCACATTGACAATTTTATTTTTGTTTTAAATTTTATTTCTATTTCGGGATTCAAAAATCGTGGTAGGTAAAATTATATATTTAAAAAAAATATATTTCTTTATTGGTTAAATATATAGAAACAAGTAAGATTAAATATTGTACAATGTAATTTCTTCTTTCATGTGTGGTATGTCAAATTGTAACAATCGCATTATTTTATACAATTTTTGCAAAAAATGTTATAGTGCTACAAGAAAAGTACCATTTCCGGTTGGTGGATTTTTACCAAAATCTTTTCAGCTCTTCATTAACATATATAAATGTATAATGCAAAATATTAGAATTTTATGTTCAGTAGAATTTGAGATAATGAACCGGGACGAAAGGCTATAGTAGGCGTACATACAGACTTTCATACACACACACACACACACACACACACACACACACACACACACACACACACACACACACAGACATCATCGTGAAAATAGTCAAAATAGGTTCTAAAGGTGCTAAAACGTGCTAATTGACAAAAATCTCGACATCGAATTTTTTCACGATCCCTATACCTCTCTAGGCGAGAGGTAAAAATAATTTATTTTGAAACATAAACAAAACATCAATGACAACTAAAAAAAATCTGATGTGGCCAGCACAAGACCTCCCTACTCAAGATACCTTACTCTTTTAATTGCAGTTTAATAGTATTAAACAATAATCTGGTGTAATACCTGTGATGTCTTATGGTTATTATTGCAGGTACGATGTGATGTTTTGTGAAATGAAATTACAGTAAATTGTCGTGGAATAAAGAAAAATTCTCCCAAAATATTGATATTAAGGAAGAGTATTTTTCCTGATAAAGAAACAATAGGTACCGAAACGACTCATTTTGGAAAAATATTTTGACGATTAATTTGATAAATTAATTTATTTATTCAAACTAAATAATGTTGAATTAGTGGAGTAGGGAAAAAGAGTAGAAACCGCAGGCGAATTTTTTTTTTGAGTAATGTTAAAGATTAAGTTAAATTATTTTATAGAGAAGAAATAACATAATATTTTACTCTCTAAAAAAGTTATGTACTAAATGTTTTATTTCAGCATTTAGATTACAGCTGTAGGAGGGAATTAATCTCAAACTCCCCCTGTCTACGCCTATGGTACAGAACAAATGAGAACTAAATTAATTAAAAGAAAATATAGGTAAATTGTTTATCAGTACAAGAGTCTGCATATCAGTACTGTACCTACTGACAAAATCAGTACGATTGGTCACTCTAACTTATACCTACTAATTCCTTATTCTTATTTCTTTATTTCTTAAGGCTCATTCCCACTGCTTATCATAGTCATAGTTTTTGACATAAGTTTTTGTCTTAAGCTTAATTTCCATGCATCCGTTTTGTACGTCGCGTTTTATCCGTCATCAATGACGATTGGTTGATTTCAAATGTTTTTCTTAATTCGACCAATTACCATTCAGGACGGATGAAACGCGACGTATAAAACGGATGCATGGAAATCTAGCTTTAATCATAAACATGCGCTGACCATTCCCATCACAATAGAAATTATGTTTATGACAATGTCACGACAGTTAATTCAATATACCTGTAAATATATTTTATTTATAAATTATAGCTTAAACTCGGCTTAAACCTATTTTTAAGTAATGAAGAAACATTTTTATTTATATTTACCTTGCTTTAATTTTTCTGTAGCATTATTAATATTATAATTTTTTGACATAAGAAGGTCATTATCTGTTTGACAACAGCATTAAAAAGTGACAGGTATATAAATATATCGCTATCTCATAAAATAATTACTATGATTACAACAAAAATTTGAAGTTTGCATACTTTTGTGATTGTGTTTATGACAAAGCCTAAAAACTAAGACTAAAACAAGCACTGGGAATGTTTATACGTAATTCCGTATACCAAACTGTGTAAGACTATGACAACTAACAAAAACTATGACTATGTTAAGCAGTGGGAATGAGACTTTATTCCATTATAACATTAGTTATTTGAAGAAGGTATCATATATGAAGCATATTTTATCCTGAATTTTCCGCATATTGTCGTATTTTTTCTTCCATATAATCCAGTATTAAGTTACAACTGTTTTAACTCTTTAACTATTCTGAATCTTATTTTTAATTCTTAAATTTTGTGAGCATAAACCCTCCTTTAGTACATAATTTGATTCTTTCAAGATTTAAATATATTAATATCAGGAAATAGTTCTGATTAGGAAGGATTGAAGCAGAAATTGGAAATCTACGGTATTCTGTGGAAGTCGCAACTCCAACGTCGCGCCAAACTCGCGACTCGCGAACGAACATGTGTACCGTAGCGTAAAGAGTAAACAACGATGTCTCGAAATGAAAAGGCAGAAACGGGAGAAACATGCAATAAAAGACAACGGCAACTGTAGCGTCGAGCGGGCGAGGGGAGGTTAACAAACAACGACTTAAGACGTGCAAGTCATACCAACATTAGAAACAACTCTGCGGAATCGTTTGTATGTGTGTGTGCATGTGTTTGCTACTACGGCAAAGATACGGATGTACACTCTAAACCAAAACCATAACGTTTGTTTCAATCTACGGAAAACTTGCGCAACTTGCAGATTTTCAGTGCTACTCGTTTTAAACGCTGTGATTTGGAAATTGTTTATATGCGGTGATTATTTTTTTTATTTTTGGACGGAATACAAATGAAAATAATAATTTCTTCAATACTTAAAACAATTTACATTAAAAGGTAGAAAACTTACCAGGATACGAAAACACGGCGCCGCAACGTGATCAATCTGAAAAAAAAAATGTGTTAAGATGTGAAAAAGATAGTCTGTCTAGAACATGAGACAGATTTAAATAATTTTTTTTCAAAATCGGCATGATAATCTTCATTTCCTGACTAATTTGAGTCTTGAAAGTAAGATTTCCATGACTAGACATGAAAATAAATAAGTAAAAATGACTGGGCATGAAAATAAATAAATAAAAATGACTGGGCATGAAAATTTTATTTTCATGCCTAGTCATTTTTACTTTCCACTGTCTGTAGGCACAAACACTTGTCATGACAACGTTTTCTAAAATTTATCACAGCTCTGAAGATTTATGCAAACCTAATTTTTCTATAATTTTAAGCTTGTATAATTGCCGATTTTAAAAAAATAGAATACATCACGCGTCATAAAAATGTCTTTGCTTGACTCGGAGGCTTTGAAACAAGCCTCCTCGTCTGCAATGAAACATTTTCATGACTTGTAATATCTTGAAACCCTCGATCATCTTAGGTTTTGCAAGTGTAAACGTCCGACACGATTTCTTGTGCTTTTTTAGAAATATTATATTTTGTGCACAAAGGTAAATATTTACTACCATTATTTTGGCAGTAGTCTTGCCAGAATAATTTTCAACTAAAATAAATAATTATATTTTTGATTTTGTTATAATATAATTGCGTAACATTAGAGATACTTCATGATTCATGAACTTTTCAGATATTTATAAATCAATTTCGAATGGGAGTGTACAATTGTTGTATTGTATGTGCTGCGTACAAAGCGCTGCAATCTATCGGACTGATATTGACTTACTGCTGCGCGTTCTAAACTAAAACAGAGAAATGCAAAGTAATGCATGAATAAATTTCAAATGCAATTTCCTTGAATTTTAAATGTTATATAAACTCCGCCAACTAAAATTACAAGTCTTCTGATTCACGTCTAATGTTTAAAACAATCTCCAATTAAACTTAACAAGGAAAGGGAAAAAACTTAATTATAATCAACATTTCCTTCAAGGAGCAAAAAACTGTGTCGCAGCATAATAACATTAAAGTTAAGAATATTCAGTGAAGAGCTTCGTCCGCAAGTAAATTTTCTAAAGTTGGCAAAACATAGTCCTCGCCACTATTCGCATTCAGGGGCGAGCGTTGCGGCTGATTAGTGGCGACAGCGGATGTGACGTCAGCGAGGCGACTCAGTCCAGCGCCGGCCAAACAAATTGACCAAACACGAACGAAACAACGTTAGCCGAGGACAGAGCGCCGTACGCCGAATTTCAAACAAAAACAAACAACGCGCCGCCGCCGCCAAAATGCGCGATGTCTGTTTCGAGTTCTCAAGTCCTCCAGTTTTGCTGTATCAAACGATCGCGATGCGCGTTCCAAGCTTTGACAAGAAACAGGTCACTTGACGTCCAGAATATATCAAGCTTTTCTACTCAAACAATAAAACCTAGTTGATTTTTCACCTAGTCTGTACATGTAAAATAAATTTCCTAATATATTTATGTTTATCATTACCATATAGGTAAATAATAAATGAAATATCACATTTTCAATTTTTCAAAATGTCAAAAATTTATTTGACATTAACGCTCAAATATTTTATTTTTTGTTTTCATTGGTAGGCAGATAAACCAAAATTGTAACAAATTTGTAGAATTTAAATTTGAAAATGGTGCTAGATAGAAACTACGTTTTGAATACAAATTATTATAGATAGTATCATTTAGTATAAATTGTTATTTAAAAAATTGCTATTAATCCATAGTGGCGAGAAGTAAAAAGGAAACTGCCAAAAATCTTATTTTTCATTTGGGAAATTAAATACACCTTCAGGTATAGTTAGTGATGTGAGTTCAAAAATTTCATTCTGAAATTTGAAACTTTACATTGAAACTTTCGAAACTTTCACTCTAGGAAATTTTTGAATCGTTCGAAACTTTCATAGATTTCTTGAAACTTTTAAATAATCTCGTTAAGAAAATTGAATTTTGAAATGTTTCACTAAAATTTAACGAAAATTGTTATAGTACCGCCATTTTGATAGAGATTACAAAAAGGTTAAGCAGAATGCAATTTTGTATCCCTAGGTAGATATTTCTTTATTGCTTATGAAGTAAAGTTGTATTATTTATTATTTTGACGTTTTATTTTCTATCCTATCATTATAAAAGTAAAATTGATCATTTGAAAGTATTTCAGTAGTAACTAGTGGAAAAAATAAGAGATGTAAATTTTGCTATATCAATTTTTATAAAATAACACGTGAATATAAAATCAATTGAAATCAGAAGTGCCCAAATCAAATTAAACCACAACTTATTAATAACTATAACGTTTATGATAAAGCCATAAAGCCATACAAAATGTTTTCATATTTTTTCTTTCGAAAATTACAACAAAAATTATAAGGCTTCATAAATTTCAAAACTTTCACGAAATATATGAAACACTACTTCAATGAAATTTTTCAAATTTATAAATTTCATACAATTTAGCATCATTAGGTATGGTACATTATTACCTATTTTAAAAAATTGTTACGTCGTAATAATTTCATGACTCAATAATTTCGCTGAAAATTTTACAGAATGAAGTTATAAGGATTCTTTGATATTATATGTGGGTAGTAAAATAATTTTAATTGTTTAAATGTTAATATTATAAAAAATAAAATATCGCCATATTATTTATATCTGTAAAATTTCCCTTAATTCATCAATCAAATTATCTGACTTTACTATATACAACATTATATGTGCTGAAAGCTGAAATAGAACTACCTATATTAACATTTTCCCTTTACCACATTTAAGTTTTTTCACATTTCTGAAACTTTATCAGAAATAAAATATATTTCTTTCTACTCGAACTTTAAGTAATATTTCAGTATGGATACGAGTACTATGTTTATTAGAAATCGAAGACAATAAATCAACTATAAACGAGTTCTAGCAGTAAACAAAGTAAGATTATTTTTAATATCATGTACTCATTCTTTATTTCTTATTTTGATTGTACCATCGTATAAGCAATACAGTTTTCGAACATAGTTACATAATATGAAATCTGCCTACCTAGTACCGAAAACCCCCAAACCGTGTTAAATTTAATCCAGCATCAATATTCAAACGCTTAGTTAAATTTCACGACCGTCGTATATTACTAAAACTTATTTCCATCCATTTCGAAAGCCAACTATTCCATTTTCGCTAGTAAATTCTCACGATTCCCCCATAATGAGAAGCAGAGAAGCGATGCGGCGATTTATTCGAAAGAAATGGCGTCGGCGACCGGGTAAAAAGTTCGGCTCTCGGCCGTAAAACGAGAGCAGCGCTAGTGTATTTTTAAGGGGAATAATTGTTTTTAGTGCGCCATGGAATCGGTGTTGGTGTCGTGTACGAACACAATCATAATTAAAAGGCATTACGTGTAATGGACCGGAATGCAAGAAACGAATGTTGGGATCGCGCCTCGCACTGCGAAGTGGGGTTCTGCATCATCCAGTGCCGTACGTTGTTACACTTTATACTCATATAAATTTTTTTTATCATTTGTGTAATCTCTAAAAATATACTTATAATATTAAAACAAAATTCTAATTTTAAGTTCTATTAATGCAGATAAGTTAGATATCCAATTTCATTTTTAAATTTTCTCGATTTAAAGGTCTGCTTACGAGTTTAAAGTTTACAAATCGAGAAAAATTAAAAATTAATTTAGATAACTCAAATTGCCTAAAAAAATAGAAAGTTTGAAAGAAAAATGCATTCGTGAAAAAAACAATTTCGTCGAAAAACTTCCGACTTGTGAGTCAAAAACCACAAAATGCACTTTTTTTCAAACACCGATAACTTTGTGCCACAAGCGTCGTAGAAACTTCGTTTTTTGAGTCCTGCACAGGTAATTGAACAAATTTCAATGTCCTTTTGGTGGATCGAGTCGACAAATTTTTTCCAACTCGGTACACCAAAGTTGGACGTTTTTCAGCCCAAAAACGTGTTTTTTCGGGTTTTGAAGGGTACGAAAAGAGATCAGCCTAATCTGAGTTTACCCTCTTAAAGAAGAACCACAATGGGGTGTTTTCCCAAAAGAATCGTCTTATTTGGTTGAAAAGTCGTTGAGTTATGTGCGAAAAACCTAAAAATTCACTTTTTTAAACACCCATAACTCTGTGCCAAATCATCGTACGAACTTCGTTCTTTGAGTCCTGCACAGGGAATTGAACAAATTTTAGTGTCCTTTTGATGAATCAAGTAAAAAAAAAATTCAACTCCGTACACATCGTCAAAGTTGGACATTTTTAAAATTAAAAACATTTTTTTTCACAGGTGTGCTAGAGAGGGGTGGAAGGGGTTGCGCTTAAGTTCGCATGCATGACTTTAAAGTAGACACTTCAAAGTTTTTCGCCCGCAAAGTTTCATTGAAAAGGATTGAAAATACGGCGAGTTAAGGCGGTTTGAATATGGTTCAAATGTTTCATTATTTTCCCACCAGTATATAAGTTGAAATTTGTTCTAATTTGGTATCAGTATAATTAAATAACGTGTAAATTACTGTTAGGCGTAGGTGATTTAAAATATTGAAATTTGAAATGAACTCTTCCTACTTAATAAAAAATAGAGTATAAGCCTTATTTGTGGTGTTCCTATTTTGCATTTGCTATTATTTTATATTGTTTCCATTCTCTTGTCAAAAAAAACTAACGCTAGTATGACTTGTGACAACGACATAGGTACATTCCAATAATTGTTTACGTAACTCAGCGATATAATATTACAAAATTTTAACAATATAAAGCATATTAAATTATTCATATTTCTCCCCGTTAAATAAACATACTACGCTACTGATAATCCCTCCAACGTTACAAAGAAATCTTTGTGTAAAGTAGATTTTAGCGCCACTACCTCGTGCTGGCAACGGTACTCGCTGGAACCACAAGAAGCATTTGCATAATGCACCACTTGCTGTGACGAAAGGGCGCCACCAGTAACAAATCCACACAACCACACAATGGACAAACCAAACGCTACAAGTGAAAACTGCAATTTTCACTTTAAAAATCTAATTTGATTACATACAATTTACAATAAGTGATAAGTACATTGCAGTACATGCAGCCACAAGAAGCAACCACGAGAAGCATTTGCATAATAGAAAGATTCAGTCCTGTATTTACTTATATAAATTACTGCATGGTACAATAAATGATCCAACTTCTCTAGAACTTATTTGTATTAATGTTCCTCGTCAAAATAGTAGAAAGCAATTAAACTTTAATTGTACTACAGCACGTACTAACTATGAGCAAAAAGCACCTATTAGGCAACTTATCAATACTTGCAATGAAATTTCATCTATTACTGATTTGTATTGTGATCCGCTTCGTAAATTTAAGCAATCAGTCTGTAATTTTTTTGAACTTAGTAGTTAACTATAACTTAGTATTTTTTACCCTTAATATAATATATTATGTCTATTTCTTATTATTTCATGTACATTGTATTACTTTTGTCACGATTGTGTATCGTACATTTATATTAATTATTTTGTATTCAGTTATAATCGTCCTGTAATTGGGATTTTTATCCTGTAGGATTGATTACAATAAATAATAAATAAATAATAATGCCGCACTTGCTGTGACGAAAGGGCGCCACATAGTAACAAATCCACACAACCATACAATGGGCAAACAAAACGCTACAAGTGAAAACTGCAATTTTCACTTTAAAAATCTAATTTGATTACATATAATTTACAATAAGTGATAAGTACATTGCAGTACATGCAATTACACCGCAGGGTTAGTATTAGCGGTTATGCAGCTGCATTAATTTCCCCGTATGTAAAATCTAATCACTAAGCAAACACTAACTCCAACACTACTGGAACACAAGCGGTGGAAAACGGCTAGACGTACACTTAGATTTTACACGCAAATGGGATTATGTTATTCTCGTTTGATAATGAAGTCACTGTGGACATATCCCACTGGTATCACTTGCAGTTACTACGAAGAAGGATTATATTTTGTGCACTGCAGTTTCGAACACAAGCTGCAACTACGAGTATGTGTATTTGGTTAAGAGGCTTCAAATTGGAAGAGGTCATTGGATTTTGGTACAAATATCTTCATCGAAAGTGATTTTTTTTAAAGAGTAAAAAGATTAATTGTCCAAAATTTCTATAAATTTGGATAAATATAGTATTTGTTTGTAATGAGAATAAGAGGAAAACTTATTTGCAACTTACGTTATAAAAAATTGTCTTTATCTGGTAGCATTAAAGTAAAAAAAGTATTTAACAAATTACTCTCAAAATATTAAACCTATAAATCTAAAAAAATACATATAAAGACAAAACCAGTAAAAAACTAGCTACAATGTAGAATTTAAAAAAATGTTATTATTTTAATTTCATTCGGACCTGGCGCGCCTCCAACTCGTATTTAAAAGGAATCTCGTTATAAGAATTCTAAGTTATTACCATACCTTATATGGTGGCAATTATAACTACGCCCATGATACCATACCAAATTTGAACCCAATCGGTTACCGAAATTTTGTTTAAAGATGGCGAACTGATATTTTAGTATATCATAAGTTATATCATAATTTATAACCATTACAAATTTAAACCCAATCGGTGCAGTAAATATTGAATTAGCTAACCACCATTTTGTTTGAAGAAGGCGGACTGACATTTTAGTCTGCTCATGTTATAAGTTAGATCTTAAGCTATTACCATACCAAATTTGAACTCAATCGATGCAGTAAACTTTGAAGTACTTTGATATAGATAATGCAATTTGACATCGTTATAAACATCAAATAAATAAATAAGACTATTTCAAAAACATATTGTTTATTGTAATGCTTTTTGGTACACAATCCATTGTTATAAACAACTATAGAATTTGACATTGTTATAAACATCAAATAAATAAAAAATAATAATACTAACCAATACTAACAATCCACAACTTTCTGTTTCAAAACACCTAGACCACCTAGACCAACTGACTTCGAAATTCCTATTCAACAACTAATACATAGTAGTTTAATTAAATGTCTATGGTTATCTAATCTGTTTGTTATTTTGTTCAATTAAGTGAAAAATAACTGTATATTTTCGTCATACGAAGAAACAATTTTGAATTTTTCGTTTTTTTCAGCTATTCGTTTGGGTTTTTTCAAATTTTTTTCTTTTTAAAACCACCCCTGTATTAGAGCGAACAAAACAAAAAAGAAATACTCTTGATTTCTTAAATATTCCTCTGTTACACTACACTAGTAAACTAATTATTGCATACAACTGCATGATACGAAACAGCACAGTACAATTAAACATAAACGTATACCTTGCCATATATCTCCTAGTTGGTGTTTCGTGGCCTAGTACTGGACTTGGGCTTGTAATAGGATTATCGTTCTACTTCTAGCTAACCTAGATAATGTGCCTTGCCTTTGCCTTCTATATAATGCATAGCAAGTTGTAAGTAGATTTTATATTGTTTCCTAAAATGTCACAAGCAACCTAGTATACATAGATAATAAAATGATTGAAATTACAACGAAATAAAGTCACTTCACAGGACTAAGTATTCTTGTTTTTAGATACTAAATTCAGATTTAGTTCAACCGTTTAATCCGGAAGCATCCTTTTGTTAAAAAACAATAGTTCAATTTGTTGCATTGGTAAGTATAGTATTAATAACATTTCAACGGAAGTTACAGCAATTAAAGTTTATTTTCTCCCCTTATCAGTCATACATATACGTGCAATAAAAGAGAAAAAAATTTTTATAAAGTTTACATTTATTTTTGATTCACGATAAAAAATTTAAAAATATGCATTATAATTGTACCTAATAATTACCTACTTCCTGTTTAAATGTTTTAATACAACAATAGCAATTATACTCATATATTACACAATAATTATTAATATAAATACAATTAGCAATTATGTTTTAGCGGTCAGACAGCAGTAGATAATTTTGCTATACATTAAAATGTTTCTCTGTTTGTTCACTGTAATATTATTATGTTTTGTAGAAACACCTTTTGCAAATTCCGATATGATGGTAAGCATCTTTAATTTTATATGAATTAAAATGTGTAATGTATTTGTACAAGAAAATATATAGTATTCTAGATATTCAGATCAAACCAGAGTTGTTCATCTACACGTAAAGTATTATTTTCTACGTCTACACGTAAAGTTTGCGTAAACTATGTAAAATGTAGACAATGTAAACTTTGCGTAAAGTATGTAAATAATTCAATTGTCAGAAAATCTAACCTATAATTTTATTAGTTTTCGGTGAGATTTGTTCTTTGTCTACATTGTCTACACTATTTTATTGTTTACACAGATATTGCATGAGTAGATTACGTGCTTGTCTACGCGTAAAATTACACGTAATCTACGTCGCGTAGACTACGTGAACAACTTTGGACCAAACAAAACCAATCTATCTATCATTTTACCAAACTCTTTGTGTTAATAATTTTTGAGACAAACTTTTGACTGCACAAACAAATGGTCGCCGAAAATAATATATTTATAACTCAATTACAAAGTACCTTGTTTATTTTGTCATTTATTAACCGAGTGTTTTGTCAGTTTTATTTCACAAATAGCTATTATAAATTTATTAAACATTAATAGAGTTACAAAATTGCCGGTAATTTTGAAATAGGGAAATTTCCCGCACCAATATTACCGGAAAATTCCCGAAACTTTCTCATACATTTTTTTTACATTTTTGTGTTGCTTGTGGTCTGTGGTTTCATTTGATACCAAATACGTACTGGTTTGATAAAAGATATATTATGATTTAAAAAAAGGATTTTGTTGCGTTCACTACATACATTTGTTCAGTAAATGCATTAAGTATGACAGATTGACGATTATCTAGACATTATTGATGTTAAGAGACCGCAATAGAATATTGTAATACAAGTGTGAAAACGTGGAAAGGGCTTCATTGAAAAACTAGTATGACAGCTGGAGCACGAGCGTCAGCGAGTTCTCCTATCATACGAGTTTTTCAATGACTCTTTCCGCAAGTATACTATTTTTTCTACAAAAGTGGGAAATATTCAAAATTAATTTAAAAAATTGGAAAAAGAATATTTTCAAATTTAAGCAAAACAAATCAGGTAGGCTTGCTGTCAGAGCTGAAAACAATAACAATATTTAAAAACTGACAGATCAATTTTGTAATTTTGGATTTATGGTGTGATATGATAAAAATAATGACATTTCATGCAGAATGTTGTAGTGATATTGAAAGTGAGTTTATTTGTACCCCTTCGGACATTTTACGGCAATTTGTAAATGAAACTTTTGTCTCTGAAGTCAAAAATATCCTGAAAGCTTTGACCTTGCAGTAACTGAACAATTTCTAGTTCAGCAAAATGATTGATGTCTCAAATTAAGTGAAAATCGTCCCTTTGAACATTTATTACAGAGATTAGAACAAATAAAGTGTTTTAAATATGAAAAATGTACTTTTTGAAAAATTCGCACTCAATGTACAATGTTTCAAAAGCCTACTTTCACCATCAATTTTAATATCTGAAAACATGTAAATTCGCACTTTCATAGAAAAATTATATTGTCGAATTGTGTAATAATAGTAAACAAATCAGACAAAAACTATATGTGCACAAGTGAGGATAAATTGAGAATATATGTAGGCAAACTTATGAAAATAAGCGAGAAATTACCAAGGAAAATTTCGGAATATTTCCAATACAATGTCTTATGGCAAAGTTTCAAAATTGTGAATATTACTTTACCGGTAAATTTCGTTTTTTGGATATTTTCCCAATGCCAACTCTGACATTAAACAAACTTGATTGTTACAGATGCGAAAGAGGATAATTTTAGATAGGACTGATGTATGTGTAGTTGCTCCTAATGCCCCAATTATTGTTGGCGAACAAGTGCTATCAATAAGACAGCACACAACGTATATAAACATGAGTTTTGAGGTTCTTCGAGAAGTAAAACGTATTGGGGTAACTTTCATACTATACTACTACTCGTATATTAAATGCACGAACAATTCTTTTAATGCACTATCTTTAAATGCTACCTACTATTTACCAGGGTTGGCAAAAAACATGTTTTTTTTATTTTAAACAAAAAAACTGTTTTTTTTGTTTAAAACTGTTTTTTTGTTTAAAACGTGTTTTTTTACTGATTTAAAAAAAACATGTTTTAAACACACAAAAAACAATGTTTTAATCAGCAAGGAGTTCTGAAATATGCATCATTACGCACTATGGCGATAAATATGCTGGGGATTCCCCTACCTATACTTATTAGTATGGTTATGGGTGACAACAATAGTGAGAAACAGTATATGTTATAGGTACACTATTATTAGCAATATGAACTTTGTTTTGTTACGTAGATAAAGTATTAAAAATGTTTAAAACGTGTTTCAAATATATGTTTAAAACGTGTTTTAAACATGTTTTAAACATGTTTAAAACGTGTTTAAAAACTTGTTATGTTTTAAACAAGTTTTAAACATTTGTTTAAAACGAAATGTTTTAAACGTGCCAACCCTGCTATTTACTTATCGTTGCCACTAGGATAAACAAGTAAATGCATCAGTGGTGGGCAAATGGTGGTCCTCAAGCCACTTGTGTTCCTTTTAGGATTTTTGGATGCCTTTTTGTGAAATTTAAAAAATCATAATTTTTTCTAATTTTAAAATTTATTTTTCTAAATGTATACCTATATTATTTTTTATTTGTGTATAAATGAGAAAAACGAAGGTCTGAATTATCAGATGATGGCAATTTTTAAAAATCATATGTCTTGCGACTACGACCACTAACATCAATCCAGATAAAAGTCAGTCCGCTTCGAAAAAATGTAAAGCTGTTAAATTTATATTTTAAAATTTACTGGTGAAAAAAAATGAAACACTTGAAATTCGTAAAAATATGGACCATTTTCAAATGGTATCTTTACGGGCGAAAAACCGAGGACTGTAAATGCCATTTACAGTCATCGGTACCATTGGCCTTATGGGCTTTTGGAGTTACACTACACTAATGAGTGCCAAAAAGCACGAAACATGTCTGTAGTTACTGGTTGATTGTAAATGCTATCCTTGTTTCAACAATACTGTTGCTGTTCAAGGTTTATTTTCCTTGTAGTCTTGTCCAAAACCCATGGTCTTTGCATTGTATATCTTTTTTTAAAGACTGTTTTCCTTTAAAGCCTGTTATCCAATAAACTTTTCCAATTATAATATTTTAGTTTTGACATTTTTCAGGGTACGGCTAAAATCACAAGATGTGCTAATAAAGAATTATTAGATTCCTGTCAATACTTTACCTCACTGTCTATAAAAGATGCTTGTCCATTATTAAAACAAAAAGGAACTATTTTGTCATCAGTTATATATTCCTATAAACCTTACCCTCTTATTTGTCCACTTCGTAAGGTAAGGTAGATTTTACTTTTTTATTCTAAATCTTAAAGATTATGTTGTTAATGATTAATGAACGTAGTTTTGATTGTGGTGTTCTTGAGATTTGTACCAAAAAATAATCAAGGTAAATAACACATAATACTGGTGATGGCTGGATATTAGGGTAGAACGAAAGTGGCTTTTTTTTAGTTTTGTAATAGTGGGGAAAAGTTGCCTTTTAGGTTAAAAAAGAAGATAATAAAATTTGGTTGCTATAGTACATTTTGAGTTGCTTATAGTTTGCTAAAAAATTATAAACTTTGATAAATTATTTTTTTCTTTTTCTCGTACATAGGTTTAATGTTACAAAACATAGATCAATTGCAAAACGTTTGTTTCTACACATTAAACTGTCATTACACATTAAACCGTTTTTTGTATCAAATTTTGGCATGTTCACGTGAGTCAACGATTTTATAAAATTTTACCGTTTTTGCGGCACCTCAAGACATAATCCAAAAAGTTTTAAAAAATGTACCTATATGCCTTTTTTACAATAAAAACTGCTTTTTGACAGTATTTCTTTTTTAAAAACTTTAAAATGTAGTGGCAATTGTAATTTTCTGAAACTTTATCATCCTTGCGGCACCTCAAGACGTTTTTCAATATTTTTCATATTTTTTTAAATATTATCTACACCAAAAAGCAACTTTTCCGCGCTATTACAAATTTAAAATCAAAACTTGTTTTTTTCGTTCCACCCTACTATATCCTATTTCGGCTGGATAGAAAATTTGGCCAGACCGTATATTTAAATTTTATCTACATTTATTACTTTTTAAATTTATTATGTTAGATATAAGTAAATATTAAATTGAAATAGAACACAAAAACACACAAAGTGTCATAGTAGGTAAGTATAGGCACCTACAAAAATTAACACCTATTGTTACTTTAGCAATATTGTTATGTATCAAATTTTTTATACAGGTTGGTGGAGGTGAAATGCGAACATAGGGAAATATATGACAATGGAGTTATCAGGCTAGGCATCTTGATATACGTGGAATACTGTCAATGTCAAAGTAGTTGTCATATTATTGAAATTTTTATTTTCAATAAAATGTTTTCTTTGCATAATAATGTATGTGTACGAGCAGAACGAGAAAGTTTACATGCTCATTTAGATTTTATTATTATTTCTGTTATTGATTACTCTTTTTGCCACACAAATTCACATTACTTTGTTTTGTGACATTACTACAAAATATATCAAGATACCTGGCATGAAAGTTCGATTGTCATGTATGTTCCCTATGTTCGCATTTCACCTCCACCAACCTGTATACACTTACACTATGGAGAAATCTATAATAGAAAGATCGAAAACGAAATAGTTAAGCTTTTTACCAAAAAATGAATGTGTGATTGAATAAAGTTGTAAAACGATCATTATTATTATACACATAACTTTTCTTCTCCTTGCTGAAAAATAAAAATTATAATTATGTTCAATATTTTAGGTAACATACATGTTAATAAATGGTACCTATGATCCGAACTTGATGCAATTTTTTTCACTGGATAAGTGGTATTGGAAAGTTGAAATTAGTGTAATTGATACGGTTACGGAAGAATTCTACTTAAAAATCTGTCTAGAAGGTCAAGTTATGCCATACTAGAATATATGCAATTTTGATTTTCGATAATTATAAAACATACTGTTTATCCCAATAGCGTATTTCAGTAATTTTTTATTTTGTGATATATTATTCTGCATAAAATATTAATAAACAGATATTTTTTGTTTTATTTAAATTTACCAAAAGTAACTAATGTCATCAGGAGGTCTATTCTGTAACTTACGGGCTAAGAGCTAGCTTTACGCTCTATATTGAGTGCTGGTCTGCTGATTCCTTTAGATGTTTAGATGGTTACTCGAAACATAGCATGATGAGTAATATCGTGTTTCTATCGCAGAGCCATCCCCAGTGATGTTTCCATGTCGAAGAGCTTAGCTCTATCTGATCTGTTTTGACATTTTTGTATGTTTTTAATATTTTCAAAGTTCAACTTTAATTTTATCAGTGTTTTGGTTTTATTCTTTTTACTTGTTTATTTGGAGTCATTTTTATGTTATATTGTATGGTTTTTAGTATTTTTAATTAGGTTTAAAAATTTGAGTTTTTACGGAACAGTTTATATTATTTGTATAATTTTGTTTACTTCAGTTTTAATATCTAATTTACCTTGTTTTGTGTATTTATTCGTGACTTATTCAGATAGACACAGCCAGTTACTGTGACCTTGGCCGTGACGTCATCGATAAGGCTAGCTTTAGGCTCTATGTTACAGAATATATACCCAGATTTACTCTAAATGTTTTATTTTAACAAAATGAGACATACAAAAAAAATACGTGTTTATTTATTTTTTATGCAGAATAACATAATTACTGAAATACGCTATTCTAGTATTTTTATGGGTATAAGATTTAGTTTTTAATATCTCATCTCATTATAACTATGAATAAACTAGTATATTACTTTTGACAAATAATAGAACTATAGTTAACTCATTATTTCTCGTATAGTGATTTCCATTGTCAGCCAATAAGTTATATTTTAATGTAATCATTGATTACTTCCTGTAAACTGAAATTTTGTCATGTAAGATGTACACGTTATCTACAATTCTTTACAATTCAGAGACTTCAGCCCTTGGCTCCAACCTTGTACAGATTTTACCAATGGATAGATGGTTTTTAAAAGTATTTGCAATTAATCGTTAAAATAGGCTTAATCTACTATTTCAAATATTTATTTCACATCCATTTTAAATAGGTACGATACAACACTACAGAGGCGGGCGTCCAAAGGTATAAATTTATATGCTAAATTTTCTTTTATCAATTTTTTATTAATACATAAGTAGTTAGGTTACTATTACTATACGTTAAAACTAAAATAATTTACTTGTTTTGTATTTGAAAATTTATTCAAATAATTGCTTTTTTTTAAATTTAAACAACAACTTTTGTATTGGCATCTACCAGAAATCAGTAACTATGTATTTATAAAAGAACGTAATAATCTAACGTTCTAACAAAATAAGTTTGCTAATATAATATTAATAACTTCCTGTTTTTGTATTTATCCATAAATTTGTACAAAAGCTTGTAATGACAATAAAATGAGTTAATTTTGTTTATAAAAGGATGTACTTAATACAACAAAACAAACAAGAAAATGAGACTATTACCGCTACTTTTGGTTCTTGTTACTGTAGCACATTTCACCATGGTAATATTTAGCAGAATATAATAGGTTTCTGTTTCAAATCTGTTATATAGTGACCTATTCGTTTTAAACGAAAGTCGTAAATACAAAAGTTGTTCAGAATCAAAAACTACACAACATGAGATCTCATTCGATCATATTGGTTTGTTAACTCTTGAAAAAAACGCAAAAGAAAATAGGCATTTATAGTATTATTATAGTGCCATGGAACTAGTGATGTATTTTCTTTACAAATATTATAGCTATTAATATAACAAGAATATTATGCGATTTATAATACCGAGGATGTTGCTAAGCGACGAGGTGAAACCGAGTCTCTTTGAACATCCAAGATCGCATATATTCGCGTTATATTCAAAGCTTAATCGTATCATCAACGGCAGCGATGTTAAAACAAATCAACAATTTTGATGTTATTATGGCTGTATCCAACGTATTAAGTCCCTAACTAATGAATTATAAGTACCTAACGTATTATAAGTAACTAACATATTATGTTGTTTATAATTATCAATAAATGTTGCATGGAAAAAGGTAATAACAGTTGATGATACGATTAACATTTTAAGATAATAATTTTACATAATTATGAAAAGTGTAAAATTAAAAAACTAAAAAAACATCACTTGGTGCATGGTACTTTGAAATAATCGAAAATAATGCTAAATAATGCAAAATATGACTATTTTCTTTTGTTTTTTTCGAGAACTAAAAAGCAATATGATCGAGCGTAGTCTCATATTGTGTGGTTTTTCTGAACAACTTTTGTATTTACAACTTTCGTCTAAAACGAATAGGTCACTAACCAAACCAAAATTTAAAAAATAGTATTGTTTTTCCTATATAACAGATTTCAAACAGACACTCGGTATATTATTCTGTGTCAACTACAAACTGTGGTATTTTTTATTTTATAGGGACTAAAATCAATCATGGTTTATAAAGCTGAGGTTATAAACCCTCCGAATTCACCTGTGAATCACAGTGATTTCGTACTAGTAACAGTAAATCACAATACAATGTTTAATGGTGAAATTGATGTCAACCGAGAAATCCGGGATATATGGGTAAGTAGGTATATAGAGCAGAAATATTGTTATCTGCTGTCGTTTCATAATGTACACATTATAAGCCTCTTTGGAAGTCCATAAGGACGATCATTGCATGCCAAAGAATATTAATGGATCTACTCATTACCACACCTCGTTACTAATTAAGTTGTAAAAATAATATGGGTACTAGATTCTTTAAATATAATAGTTATTTATTTTACAAGTGGGCAAAGTAAAGAATTACCCACGAGGAAAATCTTAACTCATAAGGCCGAAGGCAGAGTGAGATAATTATCTCGAGTGGGTCATTCCATTTTGCCCTCGTGTAAAGTAACGTTTTATCAAACACCTCTTAATAACTGCTAAAATATTTTTAAAATATTAAGTTTCAACCTAAAACATCGTTTCTATGGTGACTTCCAACAAGCAAAGTAACAATTTACCCACAAGTGGATATAATTTTGATCAAAGCCACTTGTGGGTAATTTTTTACTATGCTTGTTTAAAATCACCATAATTATGATGGTGTTGGATAAAATATTTTATACACGATAGTAACAAAACTTAACAATTACATACGAATTTCTTTGACATAAACGATCATTTATAGCACTCGGACCTGATTATAACGCTGTGTGCCATAATGAAACGTCAAATATTTTAGATTTTCAATTTTTCTCATATAAACTATATTGTACTAATAATCCTATAGATACTTACATATTCATTTTCGATAATTATTTGTACCTACAATTTTTTATTCAAATAACTATTTTACTTACATTTAACATAATTATCTTGTAGGTAAATTTTTAATTCAATTAATGACAACTTTGACATTTTTATATTTTTGTTTATTTTCGAATTATTTTTTTTTTAATATCTTAGCACAAATCTAGGAATGTAGTAATTTTTAGTTCATTGAACCATTGGAACAAATAAATTTAAAAAATAAATTTATTAGAAACTCTTCGACCGTGCGTAAATTATAAATTAATAATTATAATTAATTATAAATTTTCGTCTACCGCCAGAAAACCTTCTTTACGCCCTTAGTACACAAATAACTATTAATTTGACTGATTTGTGTCAGTAGATAAAATTTTGTAGGCATGTTGTTAACATATCGTGTTTTTAAACTCGGCTGCAAGTCGTCTAATAATCTGCACTAGTGATTAATGTTACGATTCTTATAACATATATTAAAAATAACTATTATAAAGCCTCTTTCACATAAGCATTTAGTGATAATTGTTTGTTAGTACCTCCTGTATATATTTTTTGATTTGTTGTAATACCTACTTATAAAATTTATTATTTGGCTTTTTTTTAAATAAATATACTATTTATTAGTATACATAGTAAACATAGAAAAATATGGAGAAGCAATAGAAAACATATAAAACAAGAAACAGGGACTGATCCACCCTAAAAAACCGGATTTAGAGAGCTCTACGAGCGGCGATACTCCTCTATATATTAGTGGTTATGGGTAAGAACAGCTAATGCTGAACATTGCCACTTAAAATAAAACGTTAATAAATAAATATAACTAAATACGAGCATTCACACTTCCCACTTACAAGCACTGTGAATGCTCATATTTAGTTAGATGTATTCAAACTTACTTAAACGTAAACATAAATGTAAACTAAATACTTATGAGAATGCAGCTTAATACAATGTTATTTGTCTTTTCAAGCAGAACGTTTATAGCTTTAATTAACTTTGGTTAACTTTGTGACTATTGTTTAGGTAATGGTAAAACTTACCAGATGTTCCAATAGAGACAATTTAGATTCCTGTGCAATTTTTGCAAAGCAACGCACAAATCTTGCGTGTTTATTGTTAAACGATGAATCAAGCATGTTCGCTTCTTTCTTCAATGCGTATACACCACCATTAAAATGTCCCATTCAAAAAGTAAGAATTTAGTTTATTAATTACAGTTGTACACATCAGAATTTAATATCAATTATTTATTTTAGACTCATTATACCATACGTAACGCAGCTTTTGACCCAAACATGGTACAACTTTTTCCATTGGATAAATGGTATTGGATATTAGAAATTGATCTGTATGAAAAAAAATCAAATGTTCATATGTTTGGTATAGTAGTTGAAGGTCAGGTTGTAAATACAATTTGAATAACATTTAACATACTACATTATTGTTATAAATTCTATGTACTGCACGCAATTATAATATCCATTAAACTTGAAAATTCAATTTGAAGTTTACATATCCTCGAAGACATGTACCTGTGTCTTATTGTCTAAAGGTACAACTAAGTAATTTTTTTAAATATAACGCAGTATTTGTTTAATTAACTTTTAAATATCAATGCCAGAAGTTTTTGAAGAAGTAACAATGTATATACTCGTATACTAACTGGACTATTAGACAATGAAAGGTATCAAATAGGTACTTAGTAATACAAGATGCAACATACGATTTAAAAAAAAATTCCTCTGAAATAAAACATTCATCTTCAGTAACTGAACAATAACTACATGAGTCTTGAAACAACGTGTACGTGTAGATACTTTATTTTCAACAGTATTGTCAAATTCTACTTGAAATTAGTATATTTAACGCTAGATGTGGCTGCAATTGATGTTGTCCAAAGGTACATGCGTCCCAAGGTACAACACACTCCCCTACTAGGTACCTACTTGCTGATTAAGTTCTACTAGTGCATAAAATAGCAATAGATAATTATTAAATTTATAATTAAAATATTATCTGCCAAATTTAATTTTATACTGTGCCTAACTACCTAATTAAAAATTCAAGGTATAATTAAATTAATTTTCATTAGGAGACTTTTAATCTTGAAGTGACAGGTAAGTAAAATTTATTTAATGCTTTCATGTTTTAATTTTTATTGAAATTTACTTATATGTAAGATTTTATGTGTAAAATAAAAAAATAATACATAAAATTTTTAAAAATAATATATAATAATAAAATTATAAAATGTTCCTGACAAGCCCGAATAGAAGGAGGGCAATGGGAGGGGGTTTGTTGCTTCTTTTTTTTCTTAAAATATCTCCTGCCTGGGTCAGTCAGACGATCCATCCAAGTTTTAATTTAAGAGGTTTAAATGAATAATAGAATTAGTATATCCACATCATATATTGAACTCGCTTTATTCATAGAAAATATTTTTAATTCGTTATATAATTTTGTTGTGAAATAAACTAAAATATTGCCCGCGTACTACGTTTATACAAATGGGAGTAGGTACGCTGACACGGTGTTCGTTTACAAATTTTTAAATAGAAATGCCAACACGAACAAAGAACGATGCAGCAAAATCGAGCAGTTACTCATTTTTTCATCGACAGATGCGATAGTTTCCTTCGGACAGGAGGTTTAAATTTTATGATTTTAAACTTTGTAAATTCTTATTAAATTTTATTCGTTTTCAGCAATAAATTTCATAATACTATTAAGTACTTCTTTTTGCATAATACATGCGAAATAGTTTTTGTTGATTTCTGCAAAACTAACTTTTTGCCCTGTAACCGTCCAATTGCATCAAAGGTAAATTGTTATTTAAAACTGAAACTAAAATATATAGAGCATACAGCCTCAAAGCATTTGTTTCAATAATCTTCACATCAAACAATATTTATCCTCGAGTGTATGACCACATTACCATTATCAATGAGCAGAAATCAGTAGGGGAGAGGTGACAGGAAAGGGACATTGATCATATTTTCATTATGGTACGTACTGTAAATCTGCAGATTTTTTCATAAGATGCTACTACTGTAAGAGGAAATATTATAAAATATAAAGACATTTGCTACTATACTTCAGAGATAGATGTGTTTCATGTCAAAAATTATAAAAATTCAAGTGGTCGACTTTTGAGTAATTTTTACCTCTCGCCTCATATTCTATAAGAGAGGTATTGTAATGGGTCAAAATTTTCGAGTATGAGTTTTTGGTGGATAAGCACGTTTCAGGGTCTCTACAATACGAATTTACTATTTTCATGATGATGTCTGTGTGTGTGTATGTGTGTGTGTGTGTGTGTGTGTGTGTGCGTGTGTGTGTGTGTGTTTGTATGAATGTATGGACTGGCGATTTTTCGTCCACGATAACTGAAAAAGTATCAAACCTTTAAAAACCAAATTTCATATTTAAGGTTTTAATAAGTATCTTAACACCGGATAACATTTTGGTAGAAATCCGCAAACCGGAAGTAGTACTTTTTGAAGCTTGATAAAGTTTTCCTTAAATATATTGTTACATTATTTATTTATGACAATTTTTGCAATTAAAAATAAAAGAAAATATAATTATCTATGGGTACAGTTAATTATAAATACAATTTGCTGAATCTGGTAGTATTTAACAATAAAATAAAGTACAATTAATATTGTATCTTGTTGTCCATGATTTGAAATTTGTTTCTACATAAAAATTGAATGATTATGACAGTGACAGTACAGTTGACATCTTTTGCTTACATCTTGGTTTACATTATCGTTTACATCCTACATGAACATGAAACTATTAAAATGTAAGTAAAACTATTTATTAGATTAATCTCGAGATTAATAGAATAAGCAGCATTAGGCGAGAGGTCGTGTACTGGCCACAGCAGATTTTACCTCTCGCCTCATATTCTATAAGAGAGGTATTGTAATGGGTCAAAATTTTCGAGTATGAGTTTTTGGTGGATAAGCACGTTTCAGGGTCTCTAGAATACGAATTTACTATTTTCACGATGATGTCTGTGTGTGTGTGTGTTTGTGTGTTTGTGTGTTTGTGCGTTTGTGTGTTTGTGTGTTTGTATGAACCGACGATTTTTCGTCCACGATAACTTAAAAAGTATCAAACCGTTTATAACCAAATTTCATATTTAAGGTTTTAATAAGTATCTTAACACCGGATAAGATTTTGGTAGAAATCCGCAAACCGGAAGTAGTACTTTTTGAAGTTTAGAAAAGTTTTCCTTAAATATATTGGTACATTATTTATTTATGACAATTTTTGCAATTAAAAATAAAAGAAATTGTGATTATCTATGTGTACAGTTAATTATAAATACAAATTGCTGAATCTGGAAGTATTTAACAATAAAATAAAGTACAATTAATATTCAATTTTTTTGAAATTCCAGTATCTTGTTGTCCATGATATGAAATTTGTTTCTACATAAAATTTGAATTATTATGACAGTGACAGTACAGTTGACATCTTTTGCTTGCATATTGGTTTACATTATCGTTTACATATTACATGAACATGAAACTATTAAAATGTAAGTAAAACTATTTATTAGATTAGTAGAATAAGCAGAATTAGGCGAGAGGTCGTGTGGTGGCCACAGCAGATTTTTTTAATAATGAGTTAGTATATATTAATTATATTTTATTGTTATTAAGTAACTAGTTAAGCTTGAGTATTTCTAACAAGGTGCGTTCATTTTTGTTTTATAAAATATTATTAGTTTTGTGCATACACGTATTGAAAGGGACAATGCCATCTCTCCCCTACCTACAGATTAATAACTTTTAAATAATAGCAAGTAAACATAATAATGTTGATATCTAATCCACTAACAAAATAAGATTGTTAATATTATATTAATAACTTCCGCAAGCATAGAAATTTGATGTAGGTACTCTTATCTACAAATTTTAACAAAAGCCGCAAGTTACAATAAAATGAGTTAAATTTGTAAATAAAAGGACGTACAATAATACTAAATAAATATTTACTCAGAGTTAACAACCACGAATAACACACGCCAAGCAAAATGAGACTTGTAATAAATCTTTCATTGTTACTCTTAATTATACTTATAAATATTGTACATTTTAGTAAGGTAATATTTTATGAGATTTTTATTATTTGATGTTTTTTGTCACCTATGTTTATTAATTTTTAGGGACTAAAATCAATTCTGATTTATAAAGCTGAAGTTATAAACCCTCCAAGCTCACCTGTGAATCACAGTGATTTCGTGATAGTAACAGTAAACCACACTTCGATGTTAAATGGCGAAATTGATATCAAACGAGAATTGCGGCAGATATGGGTATTATAATTTCCTAACAATTTTGCACAATGAAAATTTTATATCTCTTGCCAAACGCTTATAACTTTTTTATAACTATAGGTAACTCTTCCTAAGAGATCTCCATCTGGTGACAGGTATTGGAAACTGTCAAATAGACATTAAATCTTGAAGAACAACGCTTCCTGATATATTTATCAATATTATCTTAGTATTAAAAAAATACAGAAAATTTATTAAATACCACAGTATGTCACAGTGTACGTATTGCAAAGTTTCGTACGCCTGTCTATCTGACAGCTTCTGAAGTCACCGCTATCGTTGTGCTACATATTTACCATTCTATTTTTACCACTCCAACTTTTACCACAGCATTTTACCACCATTTTTTACCGCTATCCTGTTTTACCGTTAACCCATTTTTTACCACTTAATTTTTACCACTCCAACTTTTACCTCTGCATTTGTACCACTATACTTTTTACCGCTATTTCGTTTTACCACTAATACATTTTTACCTCTCCGTTTTTACCATTACAACTTTTACCACCATACTTTTTTATCGCTATTCCGTTTTACCATTAATAGTTTGTGGGGGTATAGTACGGTTTTGTTAGATTTGTTAGTGTAGCAAATACCAAAACCGAGTTTGTGTGGCTCTAGTACGGTTTTGTTAACTTTGTTAGTGTAGTAAATACCAAAACCAAGTTTGTGGGGCTCTAGTACGGTTTTGTTAGCTTTGTTAGTGTAGTAAAAACAAAAACCGAGTTGGTGGGGCTCTAGTACGGTTATGTTAGCTTTGTTAGTGTAGTAAATACCAAAACCGAGTTTGTGGGGCTCTAGTACGGTTTTGTTAGCTTTGTTAGTGTAGTAAATACAAAACCGAGTTTGTGGGGCTCTAGTACGGATTTGTTAGCTTAGTTAGTGTAGTAAATACCAAAACCGAGTTTGTGGGGCTTTAGTACGGTTTTGGTAGCTTTGTTAAAAAAGAGACGATGGTAAAAATGGATTGGTAAAAAAACACGTTGGTAAATATGTTGGTGGTAAAAAGAATTAGTCGTAAAAATAGTGACGGTGGTAAAAATGGATTGGTAAAAGAATACGTTGGTATTAAATACCAAAATACTTTGGTGGTAAAAAAGAATTAGTGGTAAAAAGGGACGGTTGTAAAAAATGGATTGGTAACAGTATAATGTTGGTAAAAATGAATTGGTAAAAGAATTACGGTGGTAAAAAAGGGACGGTGGTAAATAGGGGTCGGTAAATATGGGGGCAAATCCACCGCTATAGCGCTGTAATCTTAAGCGCCTATACCTTCCATTATTATAATTCTGACGGTGTTTCGACCTCTTAAGAAACACTGTTTTAGTTTTATGGCATAACCTTAAGATGTTTGACATACGTAAATGCGGCTGATCGTTTCCACCTTCGACAAAAACTATGACAATGCTTAAAACAGTAGAGGAAACGATCAGCCGCAATTACGTATGTCAAACATCTTAAGGTAATGTCATTTAAAAAAGTGCTTCCCTTCTTTCCAACATCACGCAACGCCAAGGCTTTCGCTTTACTGTGTGACTGCATGTTGCAGATGCTGATGAGACTAACTAGATGTCCGAATAAAGACAATTTAGATTCCTGTGCCCTTTTTTTGAACCAACGTACAAATTTTGTATGTTTAATATTAAATGATAAATCAAGCATGTTCTTCTCATTCTTCAATTCATATACACCACGTCTGAGATGTCCATTTCAGAAAGTAAGAATAATTTATGTTTGGTATTGTAATGCACAGTACGATACCACATCATTAAATCAAAATTATGCATTTTAGACTCATTACACCATACGAAATGCAGCTCTTGATGCAAACTTGGTACAACTTTTTCCAATGGATAAATGGTATTGGAAAATGGAACTTCATGCGTATGAAACAGGATCAAATGTATATTTATTTGGTGTACTAGCTGAATTGCAGGTTGTTAACAAAATTGTTTAAAGTACTATATTGTAATAAATTTTATGGATCACATAAATATTTCGTTACTTTAAATTGCTAATATTTTTATGTAGGTAAGTACCTGCTGAATATAGAAACTTTTATTTACAGCAGTAGATTCCTAATTATTATTATTAAAATAATAATAGAGTATCAATCACAAGAAATATAAATTGTACCTACCTAATCAGGCGATAAATTATTTTATAAAACTTTTGTTAAAATACTTAAGCTTAAGATAAATGGCACTTTTGATCCAAATTTGATGCAGCTTATACCACTAGATCAATGGTACTGGAAAGTTGATATAACTATCAACAAAAAAAAACAAATGAACACCTATTGCAAATTAGTTTTGAAGGTCAAGTTGTGACTCAATAAGTGTAACATTGATTTCGAGAAAAATAAAATTGCAGATATAAAGTCTTCCGTTTCGGAAAAATTATATTTTAAACTTTTTTGAAGATTTATCATTATATTATAAAACACTGCGTTGTCTTGTATTCTTATCTGTAAATTATATACCAATCACTTATTTGTAAAAAAAATTAATTTCTTACAAATATAGCCAGTAAATAAGAAACACTCGATCGTATTAAAATTATTTAACTCCCTTAATTTATATGCTTCATTACTACTTTATAATGTTTGTTCCTTTTTATTGTCTACTTATTCAAAACGACAAACCAAAAATTTGCATCAATAACATTCAGGTGTGTAATATAAAATAATAGCGTCGTAGATCTGCGATGCTACTGATTAAACGCAACCCAAACTTCGACTCACTCCAGAATAAGGGTGCATGTAAATTTCATTTATTTTTGCTTCTTCTGGGTCTTTTTATTTCATCTGTAATATAAGAATGAGAATATTCGAATACATTATATTCAGAACAAAAACTGAATTTAAATATTCAATTTGGGGTAATGCGTGACTTGATGGTAGAACTTACATATACTCGTATTTTCCTTAATAACTATGATATTACTATAACTGCAGTAAATTAACTATGTATTCTCGAATTATTTCAAAAATATTGAGTCAATAAAGTCTGTTTCAATTTCATTTTAAGTAAAACATACCTATTGAAAACAAACCAACATTATGTAATTATGGAATTAGTAATTAGACGGGAATGCAGTCAATTTATTTTAATTTTCTATTAGGCCAACGTTTCGGCAACACTTATGCCTTCATCAGGGCGCTAAAACAATAATACATTTGTTAATAAAAATAGTATGTAAACTAGCAATACTTACAATAGAAACTGTAAAAAATAGTATACATTAAATTTAAATGTATTATTGTATGTAGCGCCCTGATGAAGGCATAAGTGTTGCCGTAACGTTGGCCTAATAGAAAATTAAAATAAATTGACTGCATTCCCGTCTAATTACTAATTCCATTCGCATGCCAGTCGCCAAATTACTGTTCCATTATGTAATTATGTTATAATAAATAATGCATATTTTTAATAATTTAGGTCAACTGTACCCCGAACCCGAGTTTAGAGATGGAAACTCGTCAGGAAATTTTTGAACACGTGAACGTGAGTAATTTTGAATATTTGGATCGTGAACGAGCGTGAGCGTGAATAACATGTAATGTATCGTGCGTGATCGAGCGTGAGCGAATTTTTTTTCGGGCGTGAGTAAAAATCTCAATACACGACATAATACATACTTTGTAAAATAGCAACACAAAACAAATGATAATTACGGGTTATTAGTACTTATACTACAGTACAGCAAAAGTTGTTCATTCATTTTGGATTTTGTGGAGCTAAAGTAAATTATCATAGTAAAATTTCGTAGAAATATTTTAAAGTGACCCGAACATGATCGGGCGTGACTATAAAACAAATTCGTGAGCGTGAGTGATCGTGAGTGAAACATAAAATGAATTGCGTGATTGGGCGTGATTCCGTTTTCAATTTCATGAGCATGCGTGATTGTGCACAAGAAGTTACTCACGCGCCCAGCTCTAAACGAGATATCCTATGATGCAAACCGTTTTTCGATATTTCAATTATTTCCTAAATTATGAAAAAAATTAATATTTTTAATTTATAAGTTTTATGGCCCATATCTCATAAACGGAGTTCGATACCGATTTGTAGTTATGTTTCTCGTACTGTAATTGACTCAAAATATTATTTATAGAATTTTAAAAACATTTAAAATGTTACTACATGAATTTAAATTTTTGAAAATACCTAATCTTTAGACCGATATCGAAACACCATCTTTTTGAAAATACACATAATAGCAACAAGATAGTTGGTGAGTCCAGTATGACTCCTTCTTAAATCATGTTTAGTGGGAAGGTAACACTAGACAAAATAAAATCCCCAGAACATTTCAAAAACGTGAACATCCCAGTTTGTTACTTACTATTTTTATCTATTAACGTCCCATTAATATCTAGCGATTGCTAATATATCCGCCCTTAGTAACATTATCTATGTAACATCCAAATATTAGTAATTTGGTCATAATATCCCAATTATGCATTCTATGTAATTCTCTGAGATGTTTGTACCGAGTATGTATTTTTTGAACATACTCAGGATGTGGCTACGATAGACACGTATAATATCACTTAAAGTACAAGAATAAGATATTATTAAACATCCCATGGACGATTCATGTCAAGTGGGTTTGGTACCTATTTATTTTATATCATTATCAAATTTTGCTATCTCTAATGAACAAAACGACAGAAAAGAAATTGAATTTACAAAAGTCCAAACTTCGATTTTGCAATAGATTAACCCCGCAGTCAAAGCAGATACATAACATCACCATTATCTTTATCAATAAAGATTCATCGCTGCGACTAGTTCGGGGGACTAAACAGGCAAACAGAGCATCCGAAGCAGAAGAGCCACGCTGCACTTGGAGAGCTGTCATGGGCAGCCGATAGTCGATCTATTATTAGATATATATGGCATTGTAAGCAGAGTGAAGCCGAAGCCGAGGATTCGCAGTGCAGGCACAAGCAGCCACCGACGCAACACACTTGAATGAAAATGCCTTAGGACGTTTGTGAAACGATAAAAGGAAATTCACTTCTTTATTGATCCGGATTTTATCGGAGATAATTCCGGTCAATTCCGGAAAGCGGAGGAGACTCTACCTGAACTGGAGAAGATGCTGGAGAGAAATTCAAATTTTTAAAGATTGTATTAGTATTTTAGTATAAATTATATTTTTGGATTAGAGTTGACTCTCGAATAAAAATGGAATAAAAATCTTGGTGTATGTACATATTTTTTAATAATTTAGACTGAAGAGTACTATTATTTTAAGTTCGATTGGGTGTTTCTCAGCTTCAGGATAAAAATTAAATGGAAAATAAAACATGACATACTAACTGATCAATGAACGATGAATCAAGCATGTTCGCTTCTTTCTTCAATGCGTACACCACACCACTAAAATGTCCCATTCAAAAAGTAAGAATTTAGTTTATTAATTGTTCTGGGTGGATCGGTTTCAAACACTTTTGTCAATACCAGCCCTCAAACAACGTATTCAACACGAGACTGCAGCAATACCTATCAATATGCTGCGAGAGGTCATGCTGAACTTCCAGGCCCGACTTCATGAATGCATCAATTTCAATGGAGAACATTTGCTGAACGTAGTATTCGGAAAATAATTTAAATTGCTACTTTTGTACTTCACATTATTAATAAAAAAATATTTTTTTAAAATTAATTACATTTTGAAATCTTTCCATTTGACTGGCAACCCGCTGTTCACCTGTCCAATTATCCATTGTAAACTAAATGGTAGACCACGCTGATAATGTTGAGTCGGCCATCTACCTCCCCACCACCTCCCTACAATCTCTAAGCCCCACATCAAATATTTCCATTTCACTGGCGAACCCTGTATATGACCAACCATACGTATATAGATACTACTTGCTGAATATATTAACTTTTACTAGTGCATGTAACATAGCAATAGATAATTATTAAATTAATAATTAAAATATTATTTGCCAAATTTAATTTTGTACTGTACCTACCTACCTAATTCAAAATTCAAGGCTGTTAAATTAATTTTCATTGGGAGAGTTTTTCTCTTAAAGTGACAGGTAAGTTAAATTTATTTAATATTTGTTTTAATATTTATTGAAATTTACTTATATGTAAGATATTATGTGTAGCTATAAAATGTTGCAGACAAGCCCAAATAGAAGGAGGGGAACGGGAGGAGGGTTTGTAGTTTGTCGCCTTTTATCATTAAAATATCTCCTGGGAGTCATCCTCCAAGTTTTAATTTAAGAGGTTTAAATGAATAATAGAAGTAGTATATCCACATCAAATATTGAACTCGGTTTATTCATAGAAAATATTTTTAATTCGTTTACTAATTACCTATGTTGTGGAATAAACTAAAATATTACTTACCTGCGTACTAAGTTTACACAAATAGTGAGTAGGTACTCTGACACGGTGTTCGTTTACAAATTTTTAAATAGAAATGCCAACACGAAGAAATAACAATGCAGCAATATCGAGCAGTTACTCATTTTTTCATCGACAGATGCGATAGTTGCCTTCGGGCAGGAGGGTAACAATTTCAGAATTTAAAATTTGTAAATTCTTATTAAATTTTATTCGTTTTCAGCAATAAATTTCATAATAATTTTACTTCTTTGTTTTTGCACAATACATGCGAAATAGTTATTGTTGATTTCTGCAAAACTAACTTTTTTGACTTATTACCTTTTACCCTGTAACCGTCCAATTGCATCAAAAGTAAATTGTTATTTAAAACTGAAACAAAAATATTATAGAGCATCCAGCCTCAGAACATTTATTTCAATAATCTTCACATCAAACAAAATTTATCCTCGAGTATATGATCACATTACCATTATCAATGAGCAGAAATCAGTACCTACAGATTAAAAACTTCTAGTAATAATAATAGCAAGTAAACATAATAATGTTAATATCTAACCCACCAACAAAATAATATTGTTAATATTATATTAATAACTTCCGCATGCATAGAAATTTGATGTAGGTACTCTTATCTACTAATTTTAACAAAAGCTGCAAGTAACAATAAAATGAGTTAAATTTGTTTATAAAAGGACGTATAATCAAACTAAATAAATATTTATTCAGAGTTAACAACCACGAATAACACAAGCCAAGCAAAATGAGACTTGTAATAAATCTCTCACTGTTACTCTTAATTATACTAATAAATATTGCACATTTTAGTAAGGTAATATTTTATGAGATTTTTATTATTTGTTGTTGTTTGTCACCTACAGAGTATGTTTATCAATTTTTAGGGATTAAAATCAATTCTGGTTTATAAAGCTGAAGTTATAAACCCTCCAAGCTCACCTATGAATCACAGTGATTTCGTGATAGTAACAGTAAACCACACTTCGATGTTAAATGGCGACATTGATATGGAACGAGAAGTGCAGGATCTATGGGTATTATAATTTTCTAACACCTTTGCACAATGAAAAATCTGACGTGGCCATCACACAACCTTCCGCCATATCTAGACTTTAAACAGAAATGTATACGTACAATCTGGTGCCCATTTAAAATATACAAATAAAAATCTAAAATATTCAAACACAGAAATTAGTATCACCTATCCGTTCAGTTACTACATTTAATAGCTTAGTTATGACTTATATAGCGCTAGTATGTCAACTTGTCACCCGTCTCATCTGTCAATATTTTTTATGCAGAAACAAAAATCAACCGAACATGGATTACAAGATTTCAATGTTTTATTTGATAAATTTATTTTTTAAATTTTATTGCAGTTCTTTAATGCTACCAGATAAAGACAATTTTTTTATAACGTAGATTGCAAATAACTTTTCCTCTTATTCCTATTACAAATAAATACTATATTTATCTAAATTTATAGAAATTTTGGACACTTAATCTTTTCAATCTTCAAAAAATATCACTTTCGGTGAAGATATTTGTACCAAAATCTAATGAGCTCTTCCTATTCGTATACAATTGTAAAATACCAAATATCAAAATTTTTGGGTAATTCGTATTTGAGTTATACGACAGACGGCATCGGCCCGGACCACACACATACACACACACGCACACACACACACATACATACAGACATCATCGGGAAACTATCAAAAATGAGTTGTAAGGACCCTAATTCGTGCTCATCCACTAAAAACTCACTACCCGATTTTTTGCATGATTCCAATACCTTCCTTTACAGGTAAGCGGAAGGTAAAAATTTATTTCTCTTGTCAAACGCTTATAACTTTTTTATAACTAACTACTATAGGAAACTCTTCCTAAGAGATCTCCATCTGGTGACAATTATTGGAAGTTACCAAATAGATATTAAATTTTGAATTTAATTATTTTAGTATAATTCGTGGTAATGTTAGTAAATATATTTTTATGATATTTATATTGATTATGGATCTGGATCACTGAAAAGAATATATTTTTTAATTTTTGAAATAAATATTTTAAAAAAGGTGACCGGACAAAACAGAACAATGAAAAAACAGAACATGAAAAAACAGAACATGAAAAAAAAGAACATGAAAAAACAGAACAGTGAAAAAACAGAACAATGAAAAAAGAGAACAATGAAAAAACAGAACACTGAAAAAACAGAACAATGAAAAAAGAGAACAGGGAAAAAACAGAACACTGAAAAAACAGAACATTGATAAAACAGAACATGAAAAAACAGAATATGAAAAAAAAATAACAATGACAAAACAGAACTCAAGAAGGGATTTGTTAGCTTTGATTAGTTTATGTCAAAAAACGGAGTTCTGTTGGACTCAATTAGGGTTTTGTTAGTATTGATTAGTTTTTTTTTTTTTAAACGGAGTTCTGTTGGACTCAATTAGGGTTTTGTTAGTATTGATTAGTTTATTTAAAAAAACGGAATTCTGTTGAACTCAATTAGGGTTTTGTTAGCTTTGATTAGTTTATGTCAAAAAAACGGAGTTCTGTTGGACTCAATTAGGGTTTTGTTAGTATTGATTAGTTTATTTTAAAAAAAACGGAGTTCTGTTGGACTCAATTCGGGTTTTGTTAGTATTGATTAGTTTATTTAAAAAAACGGAATTCTGTTGGACTCAATTAGGGTTTTGTTAGAATAGATTAGTTTATGTCAAAAAAACGGAGTTCCGTTGGAGTCAAGAAGGGTTTTGTTAGCATAGATTAGTTTATGTCAAAAAAACGGAGTTCTGTTGGACTCAACAAGGTTTTTGTTAGCATAGATTAGTTTATGTGTTCTGTTTTTTCATGTTCTGTTTTATCAATGTTCTGTTTTTTCAGTGTTCTGTTTTTTCAGTGTTCTGTTTTTTCACTGTTCTGTTTCTTCAGTGTTCTGTTTTTTCATTGTTCTGTTTTTTCATTGTTCTGTTTTTTCATTCTCTGTTTTTTCATGTTCTGTTTTTTCATGTTCTGTTTTTTCGTGTTCTGTTTTTTCATTGTTCTGTTCTTTCATGGAATCTTAACAAATGCTTCCCTTCTTTTCAACATCACGCCACGCCACTGGTCTGCTTACAAATAATGTTTGAAATTTTTGCCAAGGCTTTCGCTTTACTGTGTGACTACACGTTACAGGCGCTGATGAAACTAACTAGATGTCCGAATAAAGACAATTTAGATTCCTGTGCTCTTTTTTTGAACCAACGTACAAATTTTGTATGTTTAATAATAAATGATAAATCAAGCATGTTCTACTCATTCTACGATTCATATACACCACGTCTGAGGTGTCCACTTCTGAAAGTAAGAATAATTTATGTTTGATATTGTAATGCACAGTACCAAACACCACATTAATAAATCTAAATTACGCATTTTAGACTCATTACACCATACGAAATGCAGCTCCTGATGCAAACTTGGTACAACTTTTTCCAATGGATAAATGGTATTGGAAAATGGAACTACATGTGCATGAAAAAGGATCAAATGTATATTTATTTGGTGTACTAGCTGAATTGCAGGTTGTTAACAAAATTGTTTAAATATTGTAATAAATTTTATGGATCACATAAATTTTAAATTGCTAATATTTTTTATATAGGTACCTGCTGAAAATAGAAACTTTTATTTACAGCAGTAGATTCCTAATTATTGTTATTAAAATAAAAATAGAGTATTAATCACAAGAAATTTAAATTGTACCTACCTAATCAGGCGATAAATTATTTTATAAAACTTTTGTTAAAATACTTAATTAGTTTTTTTTTTTCACCGAGTTGATAAATGGCACTTTTGATCCAAATTTGATGCAGCTTATACCACTAGATCAATGGTATTGGCAAGTTGATATAACTATCAACAACAACAACAACAACAACAACAAGACAAATGAACACATATTGCAAATTAGTTTTAAAGGTCAAGTTGTGACTCGAGAAAAATAAAATTGCAGATATAAAGTCTTCCGTTTCGGAAAAATAATATTTTAAACTTTTTTGAAGACTTATCATTCTAATATAAAACACTGCGCTGTCTTGTATTCTTGTCTGAAAATTATGTACCAATCACTTATTTGTAAACAAAAATTAATTTCTTATAAATATATCCAGTATATTTAAGAAACACTCGTCATATTAAAACTATTTAACTCCCTTTATTTATATGCTTCATGGCTATGGCTACAACTTCAAATTGGTAAAAGAGGGTCTAAAGAACACTTATGCCAAACGACATGCTTTAATCATAAATTGCAAGGTACCCATCTTTTTTGGCCTTAGCGACCGGACTAAAATAAATAACTGAAACAAAAACAAAATTTGTAAAAAATGTTCCCAAAAGTTAATAATATGTTTTATAATAGGTGGGAGAGTGGGCCAGAATGCGTCATCTTACCCTACTGCCCACGTCTCATATTATTATATTAAATTATGTTATTGTTGAATCAACATAATTTAGTTACATTTTTGAAACTTCTTACAATTTAATCCATATTAGTTCCCTAATTCAAACTAGAAATTCCATCCATTCTTTGTCAATTTTCTTACATGAAGGTCACCGTTCCTATCATCCTCGAGTTATTACCATCAAATTGAACGCTTAGAAGACCTTCCCCTACGTCCCAGTGTCATACAAGCGCTCCTACTCGCTGAAGGCGAGAAAACAATGTGTCTGAGGCGACAGCAGCGCCGCTAGCGACGCCAGACAAGACGCGAGATAATGAAGATGATTCTCTCATTGTCGAGGCAGAAACTTGGATAAAGTAATGTGCAATCACCTCGCCAAACGCCCGACTGCTTTGTACGAGACGAAGTAGACGCTATCCGTAGCGGACAATTGGGAGATTATTTCACCTATTTATTTGTAGTTTTGCTTTCGAGTCATGTAGGAAAGTTTTATTCCCATTAGAAATTGAGCTCATACTGAAGAAGAATGTAAGGTAAATAGTATTTTTATATCATGATTTTAGTTTAACACATAATATAGGTGGGTCATAAGTCACTGAACATTGTATTTTTGATATAATTTTTTATTTAAAATGAATAATTTTGATTACAAAAGATAATTTTAATCATGAAGAGTTTTTAAAAAAATAAATTTTAAAAATAATAGTGAAATAATTCTTGCCTGAATTTGGAATTTGAAGAAGGAAAATAATTGTGATTACTATTATGCTTTTTTATTCATAATGTCGATGTTTCGGTCTTAAATTGAAACCTTCCTCCTTAAAAATAATATATTTTAGATGCCTGCCATTAGCCTCTTCGCAAGCTGCTGCTCTTTGCTCTGCCCATAACTGAAGCCAAAACTGGTTGATCAATCGCAATAATTTAACATCTCCAAATCGTGAAACGATACGGTTACCAAAAACCGTTTGCAGCAAATTCATTGTTTTCCTTGCAGTAGGACATAGCTGGGTCTTGTTGAAACCACATTTCTTCAGTTATGGACCAGGTACAGTAAAGATCAGCAGCTTGCGAATTATAGTATTAGCTTTATATAGAAGATATAACTTTTGATAATATCTCTAAAATTATGAAAATATGAACAAATTATATATTTTTTACAATTTTTATTAGTTACTTAAAAACCAAAGCAACGATTTTCTATATATTTTCATATCTTATATAGATGTATCTTGTCTGTTTGCATAAAAAATATGAATTCATAAGACCGCTATACTTTCAAGTAGGTAATAAGTAAAATATTTTAATTTTTTAAATCAAAAATTCGATGAAAAATTATATGCCCTTGAATTATAGTGACACTACCATTTTAATTTATTTTAATTTTGATGATAACCATTCAACAGGAGCAACATAATATCATATTATGTAACGGAATTAACAATACTGAATAAGATACCAAAACTTTTTTCGAACGACAGCTTTTTTGCAATTTTAAACTAAAACAGCATTACACATCCCTCCTGAACAATTCTCGACAAATTGTCCGCTTGGTACATTCCACGGTCGGTAACAAGCGTCCTCACATCCGTGACGCATGCTGATCCTCACCTCCTCGTACTCCTCATGAGCAGAAGGATCCGCCACCAGCGCCACCGCCAGTCCCGCGGCAGCCGCCCGAACTAAGGATAAGGTTTTAATCCCCTATTCATATGCAAATACGTTTTATTGCTAGTTCTGACTTTATTACGATGGCTGTGCGTGGAAGGTGCGAGTTGCAAGTTGCGAGTTGCGAGGCCGAGTGTGCTATATATGCTAATCTTTCATCCGTGCGAGCTACGGTTAGTTAGCGACGTTGGAGTGTCTTTCTCCAGGCTGTGGGTTGTGGGTTGTTTCAATATTCCGCAGAATGGAAATCTGAAACCTGCCACCGGCGGTTTCCCGGCAACGCATAAACTGGACACTTCAACTTCTGTCCTATCATTGTACTTCAGTTATATTCAATTGCAAGAAGGTAGATGACAAAGCTTCCAGGAGTAAGGTTACTGCGCTTCTGTTATTAATAATAAAGTTATTGTGAAATCGACTGTGGTGATATGTAAGATTGAAAAATTTATCGAAATATACCATACAACACATTGATTGTATTAACGTCTGTAAGACATACATCTTGCTAATGTCTTATGCCCTGTTCACACATGGACACACACACGCAACAGTAAAAATTACTGTGTGTGTTGCTTGTGTAATAGAGGAGCCGCTATTTTGTGGCTTCTATGTGTAAAGAAAAAATCAATTTTGAGCCCACAAACATTCCACATGTTCGTCATTTTGCTTTTGTTGCCTGTGTGTCGCTTGTGTGTGTCTTCTGTGTGTCCATGTGTGAACAGGGCATTTTAGACGTCATGAGGAGACTAGTATTGGTCGAATTTTAGACGTCTTATGCGGTAGTCGTAATTATGTTTTCCGGTTTTAAATTTCTTGTTTACAATATATACGAGTCGCGAGTCCTATATTTGTCTCAAAATTCATTTCGGTTATGACAAAATTAAGTCGTACATTGGTCATAATTTTATTAAAAAGGACATCATTTGACAGTCGAAAAGGTATTGAGTAGACGTCATTTGCATGGAAGAAAATAACATCTTTTAAACATACATAATGAAGGACATACGAGTATGACACGTATGTGACGTATTTGTGATTACATTTGGATCAGACATTTTAAAGACATGGACATTATATAGACGTCTTATCAACGTATTTGTGTTGTATGGGATCAGTCATACAACATATATACTTCTTCTTACATAACCGACGTTTCGGTTTACACTTAAACCTTCAGGGTTAGTAAGATCTTACAAAAATCATTTGTCAGATACATTCGTTAACAAACATTCAGTTGGTAAACTTCGTATTAAAACATACCTACACATTCAATTACTCAAAATTAACTACGATATTAATAATAGTTACGCATTATTTGCTGGCCAGTTTTACTATAAGACAGTCGAAAGGTACCTATTAAAGACCAGAGCGATTAAAAAACCTTTCTAAAATATTGTACTACTAGAGCAACTCTTCAGTTACTTTAAACAAAATCTACCATTAAAACATAAATTGAGAAAGTTTCTCAGGTTCATTTCTTAATTTCAATCATAAAACATAAAAAATTCTTAAGCTTACATAGCCGATATCATACAGACGTCCTTAAATATCTAATTAATTGAAAACAAAAGTGCAATTGACAACTCAAAACAAGAGCTCAGTCAGATGCAGCTCAGCTACAAATAAGTACCTACTTGTACATAATAATGCCTAGTAATAATTCAGCAAATCGCTGCTCTCATAGAAACAGGCGATTCACTCTGTTCAAAGGCAAAAACAAAAACATCAAATAACCGCACAACTAAACCGAAATAGCGACAATGCATCGATATTTTGTCCAAGGGATATTATCCATTGTATACTTGTTAGTAACAAGAAGATGGTGAACCCGAAATCTGCCACTATTACTTCCAATTTTTAACAGACTATCATAAAAGTATCAGTGCCGAGTTCTTACAGGCTATAGGCTGAATAATAATAGCGAATTTAAATTCAATTTTTTGAGAGAGATTAAGTAGTCCAATTCGATATCATTATAAGGTCCTGTTCACACGAGGAAAGTTTTTACTAAAAAGTATCTTGAAAGTAAAACAAATGCTAGGAGCTGTCATAAAAAAATCTGTCAATACCGGTCATACGGAGAAACCGTGGGGGAAACTAATTATTTTTTTTATCAAAGCTAATGATCTTAAATATATTTAATAAATAATTACATTCCCCGTATGAACGGCATTGACAGTTTTTTTCTAGCACTTGTTTTACTTTGAAGAAACTTTTTAGTGAAAACTTTCCTCGCGTGAACAAGGCATAAGAATTAAACAATTTCGATCGATATTAATATTGAAAATTTTATGCCTTATCCTTATGTGATACTACAAGACAAGACGAAATGGGGAATAAATAAAAACTTAAACAAAAGGTAAATGAGTAGAGAAAATTGAATATGATATTTACAACACAGATTTTAAAATTTAATTCAAATTTCAAAAATTCTCAGTATTTTGAGAAAACTATTTTCTTGATAGCAAAAAATAGGAGAGAAATTTCACGTTCGGACGGCATTACCATATTATACATTATGGATATAGTGACAATCAAGATTCAATATTCAATATCTAAAGCTATGATAATTTTAAGTATATGTTGTTATATAATTTTTGCCACTTAAATACCGCAAAATTTGACTTTGGAAAAGATCCCACGGACAAAGTACCAGGAAAGCACAGCGACAGGGAAATCAAGACAGCGGGGACTCCACGCTACACGCTCACAATCAACTGTCTCATCCCAAAACGAAACAATGCAATGTCGGTAATATCTGACGTAAATATTCCACGGAAGATTTGATTTGAGGAAACTACAGTCAGTTTAAGTTCGGATGAGGTTTTTATCTTTCACGAGATGCAGAACGAAGAACGAGGATAGAAAATGCGGTTGAAGAGAAAGAGCAAAATGAGGAAAATCAAAATGCTTACATGACTTTTCGATAGAATTGCGAACTTCAATTAATGTTCAAATACTCTGTAGCATAGGCAAATATTTTATACAAAGGCTTAAATCAAATACAATGCAATTATTCAATTAGTTTCGTTAGTTGGAAATTACCCTATTACAATTATTGCAATTTACAAATTGTTTAGCTTTTTAAAACGGCAAAGTTTATATTGATTATGTAAAATGATAATCACATTCTAATTTTCTTCTATCTAATCGTAAAATATTTGCAATATGAATATAATAAAAACAAACCCGTGAAAACCAAGATTTTGACTATAAATTCACCGCATAAACACTTTTCCGGTACTATATAATTTTTACAGCCCAGTTTTTGATGGTGGACTGACATTGTTATACCTATATTAAATTAGATCTTTAGCTGTTACTGTACTAAATTTGAACCAGATCGATGCAGTACATTTTGAGTAGCTAGCTGCCATTTTGTTTCAAGATGGCGTACTAACATTTTAATATATCTATGTTTCAAGACAGATTCTTAGCTATTCGGTGCAGTAGGTACTTTTTGAGACAGCTAGCCGCCATTTCGTTTCAAGATGGCGAAAGTCAATTTGCAAAATTTCTGCTCGATAGGATCCCGGGAAGTGATTCATTTTTTACTTTTGTTTTTTTTGCCGTTCGTAGAGTTGACGGACGGTTAAGTTAATATAAAGGATTTAAAAATGTTGGTAGACGTTTTTTTGAAGATGGTTTAAATTCAAAAATTGTAATGTTACTTTCAAAGTTTATTATAGCATAGAAGGCAAATTGGCCATATATACTCGTACAGTATTATAAATTCTCTGAAACTGCATTTGCAATAAATAATCTAATTTTAAATAAAATTACATATATATTGACGTTGAAACGAAATATAATCGAATGTTGTTTGTTGTTTGATTTCCATCGTACACCAAGCATAAAAATAAACTGCTAAACAATAAGCCATATATCTACGAGTGCATAGTACAATCTGATTGTTTGCACAATATTTCATTTTTAGGAAACATGTAAAAATTGAATTATTAAAAGATAGATAGGTTTTAACCTAAATTGCAACAAATTGGTTATGCATCGTTCAAAATCTACAATCAATACACAGTATAAGGAATAAAAAGTTCTTTTGTTTTCAATCAAGAGATTTAAGTTTATCCGTAAAAATAACAAAATTATTACATGCACATTAAATAATTTACTATTCTTACTATATTGCTGCCTATCAACACCTATTTTCAGTTTTTAACAAACTTTTGATATAGTCTGGCGGTTATAGGACAAAACTATGCATTTTGAGATTTCACTATTGTCTCTAAGATGTTATGTTTGAATTTTGCCCGAACTAGTACTCCCGAAATGTTGAAAATTATGTATGTAACAAAAAATTATCTAAGAAATCGAATATTGAAGACCGGAAGTCGATATCTTGCTTCATTCGAAAATAAAAGCTGTTTTTGTTTGAAAAGACAAAATTACGCTTTTGTTGAAAATGACTAGAAATTGCTCAAATATATTTTCACGATTTTCTCGAGAACTGTACTACTTACAGAAAACATAAATACACCATTTTATAGCAAATTTTATTTTCTATGATATGCTATGTAACAATTTTTCTCGAAATATTAATCTTAGGAGATAAATAAATAACACTTTGGCACCACTTCTTATATGAAAGAGAACAGTTTAATTGACATGTAAATTTTCGCCTGCGGCTCTTTTTTCTTTGTCCCTACTATTTTTAACAGGGCTACATTCCTGATCCAAAAAAATATGTTGCCCCTTCCTAGGAAGATACGCAACGACGCCCATGTGAGTTGGTAGTATACTAGACAAACACCAAACCATTGGCCGCAATGAATTAAACAAATTAATTAAGTACATTTGATAGTTCTCTTTTCCAATGCAAGTCTTGAATCTTTTACAAAGTAAAAAAACAAGTGCACGACGAACGAGCAGTACACAGGGCAAACAACAAACATAGCGTCAGAGCATCAGATGAGAGTCCATGCGGTAGTAATACATCCGCATCCGGCGGAGCTAGAAGTATCACTAGCGCACCACAAAGCCGAAGCCGAAGCAAAGCCATTACGCCGATCCCGTGATTGCCAAGCGTTAAGACGCTATTGTTTGTGTGACCCGACGCCACCGACGGCACCGACGCCCTCGCCCACTGCACCTTGTTTCATGAAATTTAGGTTTTCATTACAGAGAGCCGTGCGCAGTGAAACAAAAGAAGCCGTGGTTATTTGCGACGGTGGAGACGCGACCAAAGCGATAGCTTTGTTCAAGAAGATTTCCGTTTTACAGAACACTGTTGTCATCTTTGTGGTAGTTTTTTGTTCTTGAAAGGGTATTGAGGTATTGGATAGTACTTAATTGGAGAAATTCAATATAAGTCATCCAATAGACCTGTTTAGTGTGACGTCACTCCCTGGTTCCTAGTTCCAAACAAGAAAATGGCCACTCGTTGCTAAGGTAGTTGCTATGCTAATCGAAAAAACAGTTTGGTTTGACAATCAAAAATCATTTATAAAATAATTTATTACGGAACTAAACTTTATTACGTGTTTTTAAGCCACTTAAAAAACAATTAAATGTCAAAATAAATTTAAAGTCGCAATTATTGTCAAACGGCAAACGTCAAACCAGCCTGTTTTAGCAACGAACGGTCAATTTCTTGTTTGGAACCAGTGTTACGTAACCACTAAACAGGTCTATTATGAGTTATACTCTAATAACAAAAATACCTTTATAGTTCGAGCGCCAAGCGCTTCTATCTCGGCAAAAAATTTCAGGCCTTGGGAATCCGAATACACCCTTCTGGAAAAATTATATTATATTCAGATTTTGTTTTCTCTGTCTATATATAAAAATCTGACGTGGCCATCACACAACCTTCCGCCATATCTACACTTTAAACAGAAATGTGTACGTACAAACCGGTGCCCATATAAAATATACAAATAAAAATCTAAAATATTCAAACACAGAAATTAGTATCACCTAAATCAAAAGATTCATTCATACGAAAACTCTTCTGTGTTGAAGCCATCCTCCGTTCAATTACTACATTTAATATCTCACTTATGACTTAGACTTATATGGCGTTAGTATCTCGGTTAGTATGTCAACTTGTCACCCGTCTCACCTGTCAATATATTTTACGCAGAAACAAAAGTCAACTGAACATGTATTACAAGATTTCAACGATTTATCTGATAAATTTATTTCTTAAATTTTACTGCAGTTCTTTAATGCTACCAGATAAAGACAATTTTTTTATAACGTGAGTTGCAAATAACTTTGCTTCTTATTCTTATTACAAATAAATACTATATTTATCCAAATTTATATAAATTTTTGACAATTTTCTTTTTCAATCTTCAAAAAATATCACTTTCGGTGAAGATATTTGTACCAAAATCTAATGAGCTCTTCCTACTCGTATACAATTGTAAAATACCAAATATCAAAATTTTTGGGTAATTCGTATTTGAGTTATGCAACATCCGGCATCGGCCCGGACCACACACATACACACACACGCACACACACACACACACACACACACACACATACATACAGACATCATCGAGAAACTATCAAAAATGAGTTGTAAGGACCCTAATTCGTGCTCATCCACTTAAAACTCACAACCCGATTTTTTGCATGATTCCAATACCTTCCTTTACAGGTAAGCGGAAGGTAAAAAGGGGAAAAAATCCGACTTTGCAAAAAACCCGAAAATGCATTTTTCTTCTTTTTTTAGAAATTAAAATTTTGTTGATTTTTTAAACCGCGTCCTGTTAGGAATTTTGCTATTTATATGTAAAGGAAGGTTCAAAATTAATTTTAGTGAAGAAATCAACGTAACTAATTAAAGTAGCATTTCTCTATAAATTTTAAATTATTATTTTTTAATTCATATTTTTAGTTTAAGAGGAATTGTATTACATGAATTCTAAACTTCAACATTCTCTCACTCAAAAACGAAGTGGGTAGATTGCGATAGGTCTATCAAGAACCGATTGAAGCTGAAACAATATCCGCGGCAATAAGTTTTCAAATTTATTTTAGAACGTTCAAGTCCTTTGATATCGACTTCCATTCTATCTCCGTACCGTAGACGATATACTCTATAGTTTTAGAAATTACATAAGATTGTATTGTATTGAACATGTAACAAAAAATCTGAAGTGGTCAGCACACAACCTTCCGCCATAGATTTATAAACATAAATGTCGGTATACGTACAATCCGGTGCCCATTTAAAATATATTTTAAAAAATCTTAAATTCAAACACAGAAATTTGCATCACCTGAATAAAAAGATTTATTAACAGGAAAACTCTTCTGTGTTGAAGCCATCCTCCGTTCAATTAGGTACTACATTTAATATCTTACTTATGACTTATATAGCGCTTAGTATGCCAACTTGTCACCCGTCTTACCTGTCAATATTTTTTACGCAGAAACAAAAATTTTGGGAACAATTTAACAAAATAAGAAACATTGTATCTTTATAGATGTATATATAGTAGATGTATTTGTACACCTGTTTTTTAATTTACTGATAATAACGCACTGATAATGATAAGAATAAGGAAAGTTTTGGTTTAAATTTAATAGAATGAGAGACATTGTTCCTTTTGAAATGTACTTATAACTAAATTGTATGTATTTATACGAGATATACTGATTTTGATATTTTATAGGAATAAAGAAAAGTTTATGGGAAAATTAAACAAATTGAGGCATTTACATCTTTTATTATAATATTATTATTAATTACCTTTAGTAACAGAGCTTGTATCTTAAAATAAAATTATAAGTATGTAGGTACCTATTAGATGTACACACTAAGAAAAGAGTTTATTAGTACCCCTTCGGACATTTTACGGCAATTGTGAATCTACATTTTGTCACTAAAGTCAAAAATATCCTGACAGCTTTAACCTTCCAGTAACTGATCAATTTATAGTTCAGCAAAATTATTTATATCTCAAATTAATTGAAAATCGTCCATTTGAATATTTATTACAGAGATTACAACAATTAAAGAGTTTTTAGGTATGAAAAATGTACTATAAAAATCATAGTTAACTAATGTAGGTAAATATAAGTAAATTTGAAAATATCCATATGCATAATTTTAAACTTTGCCTGTAGTTAAAACTATTTTGAAGAATTAGTCGAACTACTTTCACTATCTTCTTTTTTGTTTTGCTTTTCTCCATTTAGATACGTATCCCTTATTGTAACTGTACCGGTATTAGAAATAACCCCAGCATTTGAGTGAGAAACTTTCATGACATTTGATCGATTAGCCTTTAAATTAAAATTATATAATTAATTTATCATTTCTTGAAAAACACACTTACTTCAGCTTTTTTTTCTTTTCCAAATTTTCTCATCAGCTTCGCAAAATTGGTTTTTTGTTTAGTATTGAGTTTCAGTTTCTTAAAATATAATTTTTAATTACTTTATTATTATACTAAAAACTAAGTACCATTAAAATACCTCAATTACTTCATCTTCCGTCACTTCAAGTAAGGTACTACCATCCCATCCTTCGTTCTCTATGATGCAGAACCATTCAATCAACTGAGCGCAACCTTTTCCTTCAATTTCTTTTTGAAATAGTTGGCAAATTTCAGCAATCGATAAAGAATTTAGCTCTCTGTTGGAGAAGTTAATTTTCTCTAATATCTGCAATATTATAATAAAAATCTGACGTGGCTATCACACAACCTTCCGCCACATCTAGACTTTAAACAGAAATGTATACGTATACGTACAATCTGGTGCCTATTTAAAATATACAAATAAAAATCTAAAATATTCAAACACAGAAATTAGTATCACCTGAATCAAAAGATTCATTCCCACGAAAACACTTCTGTGTTGAAGCAATCCTACGTTCAGTTAGGAACTACATTTAATAGCTTAATTATGACTTATATAGCGCTAGTATGCCAACTTGTCACCCGTCTCATCTGTCAATATTTTTTATGCAAAAACAAAAATCAACCGAACATGGATTACAAGATTTCAATGTTTTATTTGATAAATTTATTTTTTAAATTTTACTGCAGTTCTTTAATGCTACCAGATAAAGACAATTTTTTTATAACGTGGATTGCAAATAACTTTTCCTCTTATTCTTATTACAAATAAATACTATATTTATCAAAATTTATAGAAATTTTTTACACTTAATCTTTTCAATCTTCAAAAAATATCACTTCCGGTGAAGATATTTGTACCAAAATCTAATGAGCTCTTCCTATTCGTATACAATTGTAAAATACCAAATATCAAAATTTTTGGGTAATTTGTATTTGAGTTATCCAACAGACGGCATCGGCCCGGACCACACACATACACACACACACACACACGCACACACACACATACATACAGACATCATCGGGAAACTATCAAAAATGAGTTGTAAGGACCCTAATTCGTGCTCATCCACTAAAAACTCACTACCCGATTTTTTGCATGATTCCAATACCTTCCTTTACAGGTAAGCGGAAGGTAAAAATTATACCGAGTGTCTGTTTGACATTAAAATTGAAACAAAATCAGTAAATATGCAAACAAAAGAAACAAACCTTATCTACATCATCAACACGGACAAGTGCTCGAAATTTAGCAAAAACATCTTTTTCGTTTTCCTTTAATTCCAGCTCCTTAAAAATTAAAAATGTTATATCCCACGCTCATTCAAATAATGTTGTAATTTATTTTTTCTACAAACACTATTAAAAATTAAACTTTTAACACGGCCTACTGCTGTTAAAAATGCAATATTATAAGACGCCGTGTTAAAAGTGAACTGTCAATCACTTTTAACGTGCGTTAAAAGTAAACTGCCAATCACTTTTAACGCACGTTAAAAGTAAATTTCATCTCTTAATAAACAACTCTCAATTTTTATTGAATTCATAGACTACGTGTATCATTATATTACTATATAAATATCTTTTTTTCAAAATCGGCATGAAAATCGTCATTTCCAGACTAATTTGCGGCATGAAAGTAAGATTTTCATGACTAGGCATGAAAATTTTATTTTCATGCCTAGTCATTTTTACTTTCAACTTTGTTTACTTGTCATGACAACTTTTTCTAAAATTTGTGACAGCTCTGATGATTTGTCACAGCTCTGATGATTTATGCAAACCTAATTTTTTTTATAATTTTAAGCTTAATTGCCGATTTAAAAAAAATAGAATACATCACGCGTCATAAAAATGTCTTTGCTTGACTCGGAGGCTTTGAAGAAATGCTCGGACGCTGCGCATCCTCGCATTCTTCAAACGCCTCCTCGTCTGCAATGAAACATTTTCATGACTTGTAATGTAATATACTATTGTTACTGAACTGTCAAAAATAATTAAATAAATTATTTCTTATATTAAAATATAAAACCATGTTTGTAGAAAAAATAGTGTATGATATACGTGTTAAAAGTGCTTTTATTTTGTGCGAAGGGTTACGCCACTCCGCTTCGCGTCGTGTCCTAAACTTCCCGTCTCACAAAATAAAATGTCACTTTTAACACTTATATCATAAATAACTATTATTTACTTACATAATATAAATCCTCTATTTTATCGCGAAACAATAATTGTTCAACACTTTTTTTCATATTCGTTCGTTTGAGTATATCTTTAATAATTGGAATTTCATTTTTAATTCCAGACCTATTAATTTTTATTTGAAAGGCGTCAGACTGAAGTAAAGTACTTAAATCATTATCCTTTGAACATGAACCTACTGAGGCCTAAAATATTTGAGTTAGGTAATGTACTTTATTTTTTGTTAAATAGACTACATTAGTACTTAAGATATTATTACGTACCGACATTTTCTGTGATTTTCCAATCAAGTCCAACGTGATACTGATAAAAACAATCAATTATTTATATTATATAGGTACTTATCATATCTCAATGTTCAGGGCCGGCGAATTCTTTATTGTATTTCTAAGCAAAATTTATATCATATCATAAACAAAACATTCTTATTAGAGAAAGCATTATTCAATTTATCACCCCACTTAAGAGGAATCTCCATTAGTTTTGAAAGTCTATTTAGCGGACGATGCCGTCACAAACCATTATGACGACCGGTTGATTCGCTGAATGAACCAGAATTAACCACTTTCTATTAGAGTAAGAGATTCGTTGGAAGCATGAATTTGTTTTTTAATGATATATTAAAGTCCATCTTATGTTCGCTTAGAGTAACTTTTCAAATTTTCACTTTAGTTTTTCAATATTTTATCTTCAAAGTTCTTCAAATTGAAGATTTAAAAAAACATGTACATATATAAATTTAAAAAAAATAGCACTAGAGACTACACTGATCTGGAGACATCTTTTATCTTTAAATTTTAAAAAAGAGTAAGCAAATTGGAATAAAATAAAAATTAATTTTATTTCCCCAACGAGAACATATTTTTACTTTATTTTGTAGAGGTGAGAATTCCTCTTGTTAAGAATGTAATCTATGGGCGTTCACTAGTTGTGTCGGTACTATGACTTAAGGCCGACTGGCCGACTGATTGGTTCGAGCCTTCTCTACGTCACTATTAATATTCAATTATCATTATTTTTTTGGGTTTGCTGGTGAACATTTTGTTAAAATAAAAAATATGTAAGTTTTAATCACATGTTTAAAAATATTTAATAAATAAGAGTCATGCAAGTATCCCATTCGCAAATTTTTAGTGTCTAGCGCCAGCCCTGTACAATGTTGATAAAATGATATTTTTGTTTATCGATCTTGATAAGAAAATTTTTCCATATAAGGATATACCATAATATAATTTATAAATTATTCTTTAAACTTCTACTATAGAAGTACAACTATTTCTTTAGAAAAAAATTATAATACTTTGTCTCATAGGCTGATTCGTCACTAATTTTCAGCGTTTTCATCTTTATCGGGACATATACTTACTTATATTATTAAAAAAAATTTGCGCAACTATCAAAACAAGTTGACATTGACGTCCGCAATTTGTTTACGGTACATTTCGCGGCCGCGTTGCTATTAGTAACGGCTATGAAGTTGAATTTTTTGATTAATTGTCACCAAAGAAATTGTTCTATTATATACAACATCATTTCGTCACATCTCAGAAAGTAAGTATCTATTAAGTATATTTTTTATAAATATCTACATTATAAATATTTGAAATATACTAAACAAATGTTTGTTTTTTTACCAGGAAAATTTGCTAAAAATTAAAACGCGATTACTCAGATACTTACGCTAAAATTAGACAAACAAGATAAAATAATCCGACGATAGCGATATGTGATAAGTTTTTTCTTGGAACAAAGAAATAGAAAATCTTTAAGTTCATGTTCATCTCTGACCGTCTTGACGACGTCGCAGCGAGTAGCTATTTAACGTCTTTAATCGACGTCAAGTTGACATATGAAGATGACGTCTTAATCAAATGAAAATATGACAATTGTTGCAAATTAATTAAAAAATATAAAATACTGATTAATTTGTTATTTTTAATCGATTTTTAATTTAACTTTCTTCGTTTGTATTAGAAGTAGAATCTTTCGAATTTGACAAATTTTTATTTTATCTGGATCTGGCTGGATTTGAACATGGATCTTCGGGACGGTATCCTACGTTGCTAACCGCTCGGCCAATCTGACATTATAGAAGGGGGTGAAATTAACTTGGCGTCAGATTAACTTGCATGACTTTAAAGAGGAAACTTCAAACTTATCAGAACTTGAAGATTCATCAATTTTCGACCAAATTCAACCTAGTTATGGCGGTCTAAAAAAAATTTTGGTGCATTTTCAAGTGATGCGTTTTTTCTTTTGTCGAGTGTATTTACTAATCTTGCAACCAACATTTTTGTGAAATGATTATGTTGCAGTTATTGCATTGAGTTTGTGTAATGAGAAAATTCTCTGCCTCCGCCCATGGTCGGATTGCTATCGAAGAAGAGTTAAGCGTTCATGGAGGTCCCTACCTCCCGACATGGCGGGGAGACCGGAAAAATGTGTGATTTAGAACACGGGCTATAAATCCTGCCGCCATTTAAATTACAATTCTATAATACTTACATTCCAAGCGCCAGTCTATTGCTATACTATACACCCGCCAGACAGAGTGCTGGGCACAAAAACAAAGATAGAAACACGTGAAAATCATGCTGCGTAAAAGGGGTTTACCCAAAGGTGAAGGGTGAAAGGGGAAGCAGTAAATTACTCAAAAGAGCAATTAAAGTACTAAACCCCTACTGATATGCAAAACGTGTGTTGTTTTCAAGTGTAAAATACAATGAAATTGAAAATATTATACCCACTTGATAAATATGTAAATGTTTAACTGAAATGGGAGAGATAACTTTCTTTAACTGGTATTTAAGTTAATATTAAAGACTTAAAAACAATTTATTTGAAATAATAAGGTTCAATTAGTATTGTCTGTACAAGTCATTTTACAGTTTGTTTTTCAAAATATAATAATAATACGTACCTACTGCAAAAAGGGAAGGACTAGATCTAGCTATAGGGCCTCACTTTTAAATATTTTTATAATTAGAGAGCAACAAAATAAAAAATCTGCTGTGGCCACCACAGTACTTCCCCGACTTAAAGTTTTATATTTTATTACACTTTTGTAAAGGCTTTAACTTTATACTTCATAGAGCTAAAATTTAAATAAAGCAAAAGCTTTCTTTTCCTCCGAAAGATTTAAGTTGATACCAACTTCGGCATAATTTGAATAACATGTGAAAAATAATTATTATTGTTCTATCGGTTAAATCTTTGTGTTTTACTTGATTCTTCGACTAGAATTCTTTCCCAGAGAGCTTTAATTTGATAAAAGGTACACTTGACAAAATTTGAATAATTTTTAGAGAAACAATTGAAAATCTTATAAATATAATTTTTTAAATTTCTACTAAACTTAGCTATTTCAATAATTAATTGGCGATATTTTTAGGTTTCTACTAGAATTGTTTTCCTGGGCCTGGGAACTTTAATTTGATACCATATTCGATAGTATTTTAATAAAAATAAGAAACGTTCAATTTATAATGTTAATACCAGTGGTCGAATAAAGGTCATTGCCAAACTTTAAGTCAGTTTTTTAAAATTTCAGTCCAAAATTCCAACCCGTTTTTAAGTTATCCAACATCCAGACAGACTAACAGACCTAGACCCACTTTTTAATATTCTTCTACTAAAATTATTTTCCCGAGAGCTTTAACAAAAAAAATGAAATTTTATGTCATCAACATACAAGATCTTACATGTTCACTTATTTAATTATTTTAAACAAAATATATACATTTCAATAAAATTACGTTAACCAATAAACGCCAATAACTTAACAAAGCTTATGACTACACTTTACCAAAATATGAATTCTTTTGGATGATGATTGACAGTAACCGGCATTGAAATTACCTGTTTCTAAAAATGTGTCAAAATCATAGCTCATTTTTGCTATAAATTGTTGTTATTTCTGCACATTATGCGAGTATATTTAAAAATTTGAAACTTTATAATAATAATAACGTAAAAATATGCATACTTTAGTATAAAATTTGGTTCAAATTTTTTAGATTATTTTTAACGTTATTCATCTTTGACCCAACTGACATTGTTTTTTATCAATACAGTTTTTAAACACAAAAAAAAACTTGGTAGCCAGTTTCTACTAACTAACCAAAAATCTCAACTAACTTTTCCATAGCTGTGCATTGCTTCCAAAATAGGTGCCTCTACCTTATAATCTTTATACGTGTATTTAAAGATCAATTCTAACAAATAAGCTCCTCCGAACAGTTACGATAAAGTATCTACGTTTATCTGATAGAACAAACCTTAATTACCGTATAACACGCATAATAAAGTTCTATTCTTTCTTCTTTCTAATCTTTTCCACTTGTCGGACGCAACACTACTTCATCAAAGTTTCTCCTTTTAGTGCAAACACATTCAACATTCAACTGTCCCAAAATAAAACAAGAAAACAGAAAACTTTCAGATAAAAAAAGGAAATAAAAACACAGTTATTCATTCTGAATTCTCTTGAACGTGGCAAATATATCATTTTAAAATTTCAAGTAGTCATTTTAATAATGCTACGTCTCAACGCGAGAACAAATTATAGCACTAACTGCATGCATAATATATACCGGCGTAACTTCGCGCAGAATAAAAGTATAGGCGAAAAAGCTGCTTCTCTTAATCTTATAAGATTCTAAGCGCCTGCGACCAACCGCAAAAGACTTACGAAGATTTTAACTTTATAATAATGTAGGTTAGAGCCGCTGGATCAGACTACAAGGATTACTTTCGTCTATAATCACGTAACTGTAATTACTTCAGCTAATCATATTTCTTTATTTTTTTAAATTGTCGTTTAAAGTACAGTCTGTAGAATTAAACAGGTATATTTTATTCATAACTTAATCTACATTTACATTAGTAAAAAACGAACCCGTAAAAACAAAGTTTTTGACTATAAATCCTTTATATATGAGACTCGATCGATATTTATTTAAATTTTTTGTGCACAGATTTTTGTTTCGTTTTTCACCGCGTAAACACTTTTCCGGTACTAATTTTTACAGCCCAGTTTTTGATGGTGGACTGACATTAAATTACCAAATTTGAATGCAATAGTTACAGTACATTTTGAGATATCTGTCCGCCGTTTTGTTTCAAGATGGCGGACTGGCATTTTAATATATCTATATAACAAGTTAGATCCTTGGCTATTACTGTACCAAATTTGACCGCAATCGGTGCGGTACATTTTGAGATATCTGTCCGCCATTTTGTTTCAAGATGGCGAACTGACATTTTAATATATTTATATCATAAGTTAGATCCTTGGCTATTACTGTACCAAATTTGACCGCAATCGGTGCAGTACATTTTGAGATAGCTAGCCGCCATTTTGTTGCAAGATGGCGGAGAATCTGAAATTTTGCCAAAGTGACAAAAGTCTATTTGCAAAATTTCAGCTCGATAGGATCCCGTGAAGTGTCATTTTGTTTTTGCCGTACGTAGACAGAGAGAGATGACGGACGGTAAACTTAATATAAAGGATTTTAAAAAACAAATCACGTTTATTTGCAAGCATATTATTAATTAAAGTAAAAAATAGTATAACTGTTGAGAAGAATAGTAGTTCACTCTATGATAATTTATAAAATCATTGCTAAAACTTAAATTCTTAAAAATAATTAAAACTGGTACTGGGACCAATACTGATTTTATATTTTGTACCAAATTTTACATTGAGTTAAAATTTAGATGTTTATATGGAAAGTAGGTAGGTACTTTTTCAGCTCTGTGCAAAATTATGATAGAACTTTTTCAATTTTTTCATTTATAAGAAAATTGAAAACAAACAACAAGCGTTTTCTTCCACGAAAAAAATTAACAAAGGTCTCAATTAACAGATGGCAATGTAAAAAAATATTTTGCTTCTTGCGACCACTAACATCAATCCTGGTAATAGTCAATTCTCTTTTTGTCACTTATTCTATGACTTAATTTTGTTATTAATTGTGTAATAAAGTTTTTTTTTACTTCGCGAAAATAATTTAAGAGTATATATTATAACGGAAAAAGAATTAGGTACTCGATCGATATACAGTTAAAAGTTACGTATTTGTTTTTGATTCAGTATCTTATAAATGTTTAGTTTATTAATTTTATTTATTTTTTATTGGTTTTGGCTAATATTAAACAGGAATCCCAAGCTGACCACTGGCAGATATTTTCTAATAACTGTTTTGTCATCAATTTAAACAATTAGTCATTAACAAATTTTGTTATTAAAAATAAATAATTAATTTCGTTTATACAACAGCAGTTGCGTATAAATTTAAACACCATTCATGTATAAATAATGGAAAAGAAATTTAATTTACATTAAACATTTAAAATTAACTCATTCATCACCTGACAGAACCAGTGCATATTTTTTCCATTCCCCAAATGCAATATTTGGACCAGCGCACAAAACTTTGCTCCATAAATCAGAGTATTTATGATATAAAAATTTACTTTTGAATATATGGCCAGGGCAGTTATTTATGAGTCGATGTAACTCATATGGCGTCCGATAGGGCGGCGCTCGCATCGGCGGCGCCCAGCGCCATCTACAGCGGCAGAGGCGTCGCCGGACACCAGGCCATGCCGGGGGTCAAAGGTTAAATACGGCAATCAGAGATTGTACGCCGCGCCCAATTACGAGCCGCACATTGCGCTGACAAATATGAAAAATACATTCATTTCGTGCGGAACACGTGTCGCTGTTTCATTCTTTTGGAATGTACAGCCAATTCTTCATACGGATGTTAATTATTACGTCGGGTTGACGCGCACAAAGCAAGGGCGAAATTTTCATACAGGGTGTTCGCTTAATAAAAGATTTATTAAAATTAAAACGAAATAAAAAGCATGATGTACATAAATAACCTATCACTTACTGTGAGTCACACAGATTATATTTTACCATGTGTAGGGGAGATGTGCCTAAAATGACATACTAAGGTAAAAGGACATACTGGCTATTTCTCGATTTTGGCTAAATGTGCGGTTCTAATTTCTATTGGACGGTATCGGCTATCTCAAGAAAATATATTGACTAACAAACAGAAACGAATAGGTCAACTTGTTCATGTGCAATGTAAAAGTAAAAATTTATTTTCAATAAGCACTATATACTTAAATATTATTTTTGTCAATATCGTGCATAATTGTTTGTTTCTTGGGTTGTAAAAAAAGCCTTAGAATATCTACCTTCAAGTTTATCAAAAGTTATGCTTTGCTCACTATTTTGAATTTGAATTGGTAGTGGAGAGTAGTACATAATAAGACAAATAATTTTTGAGTATACTTATTTTTAAATTGATTTCATATTTTATGGGTTTTTAACTTAAATTATTTAAATACTGATAGAAATTTTCATGTAACTTCATGGTTATTTTATATTTTTTATCCGATACAGGCCGGGTATAATAATAATATTTATTTATTTGTCCAACAGTCTTTCGACCATAGCTGGATATCTGGTTCATCAGTAGTGGAAAACATAGCATTGAGGAAATTTTTAAAAAGCTAAACTAAAATACTTATGTGGATATTGAATTAAAATATGAGTTGTCAGAACTCAGAACCACAGTCGGTCATCTAATGCACTCATTGTAAAAATTTGAAGTTTAGAACACGATTCTTGTCGAATACCGCATAGACTTTTATTTTTACTTCGAGGTTATAAACTTTTCGTTAACATAAAATTTACTTATGCGTATATTTTGTAGGTTAGATCCTTCTAAATTTATGCTTTTAATTATTTTCTACAACAATAATTTAAAAGTTAAAACTATCTTTTGAAAATCAATACCAAAAAAAGAATCATTGATGATAGAATAAATAAAACTTGAAAGGTCTTACATTAGGTTTCAATCTTATAATATAAATTATAAAATAGTAATAAAATGTTGAAATATGACTTACTTCTTGCTGGTTTCTGATTATCTCAGCTGTAGCTTCCAAGTCCTGAGTTCAAATCTTCTTCAGCACTCTCCACACACACTGTAACACAATTTTATTCTGTTTTACAATCAAATAACTTATATTTTATGCAAAAGAATACATCAATTTTAAATGAAACACTGTATAACCTATAACGTCATTTAGTGAACTAGCATTACAAAACTTGAACAGTTACGATTCATTAGTACGCCACAAAACGATTGAACAGGAAAACAAGATTTTTATAATTTGAAGGCGCAATTTTTACAAAACTTGTTTTAAAATTAAATAATATAAACTGACCAAATAATCACAGTCACCGTCAAATTTCTGTAGCATCTTGAGGGGTTTATACCAATTCAGGTTTAAATTATAAAAGACATACGAGTAGGTGGATGAAGGTGCTAATGAAAGAAAGTGTTATGTACATTATTTATCATCGTACAAAGTCTGGAGTTGCTATAACGCATAGTTTTAGAGATATTTTATGGATGACGGTGCTATGTACCATAATGTGTACAAAATATATTGGTAGAAAGTGTTATGTGCGCATAATTATGTAGAAGTTCCATGAAAGACATGTGACACACATAACACCTTCATCCATTGAAGTTCGGGAAGTAAATGCTTTGTAAAATTTTAAGGCTCACATACTTCTTATTTAATGAAGGTGTTATGTGCAATAATTACCTATAATGATTTTATAGCAAAATACTTTATATCTTTTATATTTGAGTTATGAACCTGTTACAATAAAAAAATGGTTCGTATTTGCAATCAATGAAAAATGCTAAATAAAATACTTCAACTTAAATTATCTCGAAACTATGATTTTGTTAGTTAGCCCCTTCATCCACTCGTGTCTTCAATTATGATTATATTGCTCTTTTGTAAAGTAATTGCTTTATTGTTTATCGACATCACGACATCCATACTTTATGCAGAATCAGAATGCATATAATCATTTTATTCCAACCTAATAAATTAATTTGATAACACAGTCGGATAAAATTGAATCGAGTGAAATCTATGTAAGTCGGGAGCGCAATAACTTCAATTAGCATTCTACATGCTATAATATACTACGCGAATCGGTATTTTCACGTATGAATTACGAAACCAGTCACTTGTAGATTATATATGGCTCAGTTTATACCGGCGTTTTATTGAGTAATGGTGCACGGGTACATGAATCTAAATTTTCTTTTTCTCTTCTTAAATTATACGGCCATATTGTATCATGTTCACAGTTCATATTTCTTCTAACTTGTATTTTTAGATTTATGTTGGTAAAAGTTCCTCGGGGTTGCTTATAGTTGTACCATATGGTCCTTGAGAATATTAACATAAGCTTTTTAAAATTAAAATAATTTCAAAGAAAATAGTAAAATTATAAGTAAATACGATTCAATTTTTAAACCAATTTTGTTCCATTTTGAAGAAAATTCTGAGCTTTAATAGTATATACTGCAACAAGTGATGCTTATTCAGCTCGAGTGGAAAGTTTGTGAGACGAGCCGTAGGCGAGTTTCACGGTTCTACGAGAGCGGAATAGCCATTCCAAACGTGTTGCAGACTTATACATTATCTACGACTATAAATTTAATTGCATTAAAAACATAACCTAAAACTATTGAAATAAGAATATAATGTACTTATAAAATAATATTCTACATAAAATTAATAAATCTAAACGTTTTTTAAAGCTACCCACCAACCAAAAACATTGAATAAAGTTAAATTATTATAACTCGCCACATTTCATTCCATTACAAGTGACGGAATGAATCTATTCCGTAACAAGTGATAGAATGTAACCATACCATAATTGAAAATGATGTAAGAATTATAACATTCTATAACAGTCGTATAGAAAATAAATTATCTGTACTGTATCACATTATTATGAAGTATTGTTCCCTAAAACAATTTGACAAATTGAGCAAAGAAAAACTGATTTACCATTTTTCAACACATTTACATAGGTAATGTAAACTACACGGTTTATTTTTTTCATTGCAAACAAAAATTGTTTGCAAAATTATGTAATGTCTAAATTGGTTCATTTATTAAATGAAATGTTATGTCGAACATTAAATTTTGAAACCATTTGTTCTAGTTCCAATTTTACTTCAACAAACACATATGTGGCTCATTTTATATTTTCTGCAAACATATAAAAGAATCTTTGTACAAAATCAACAAAAAAGTGTTTGTTTTCTTACACCAAAGGAGCAATAAAGTGTATTACCAAATTTTCTAACCAAATTTGAAAATATAATATAAAGAGTTTAGATGAAAACAAGTCTTAAAACATAAGCGGAACTAATTGAGAGCTATCTCGGCTTTGAGCGGATTGGCTCCACGTCTTGAGCGGGTTTAACAACCAATAACACGGGTTTAACAACGTTTCGTAATATAATTAGTATCAGCATTGACAGGACAGTAAAACTTGCTAACAACCCATTTACAAGAACAAAGAGCAAAGTCGTTGCCGTAAAGTCGTACAGCCATCATCGCCGGCAGCCAGCAAATCGATCTCTTATCGGTTAGGGAATTCATGAGACACGCGCTGTTTATGCGACAGAGGTGTCACATTCCACTTATAGTCTTTAAGTACTAGAACTTCTTGTGTAAATTAGAACTGATTTACTTTTCTTTTTTTATACATTACCTACATAAACATAAACGTCCTGTCATATTAAATTTTTTTTTAATAATTCGTTATTAAATGTCAATTAATAGTTAACAAACTAGTGTGTTAATGAGGGTGATTAATTATAGAGACATTTCGCTTCTCTCACGCGTTAATTATTGAGATTAACTCAGACTCACAAACTAATACATAATATATCTATTCAAAAATACAACATTTACCAGCAATAAACCTATATAAGCGCGCAGCCAGGATTTGTGGTTGAGATGGGCTGAGTATTTTAAAAAAATTGTAGTAAAAAAAAACGTTTTAGGATCCATAGAATACGAATAAAGTATTTTCGAGATGATGTCTGTGTGTGTGTGTGTGTGTGTGTGTGTGTGTGTGTCAATCTGTTAAAAAATAGTATTATGTCTATTAAATATATTTAAAAAAGTGTAGATGAATATCTTCGTACAAGTTGAAAAAAATTGATGTTCCATTTTCCCCCTTTTCTAAATTTAAAGGGCGATATCTCAAAAACTAAGCGAGAAATCAAACTCTAGTCTGCAGCATTGTATTTCTAACACTTAAATTAACCTATAAACAAATTTTCAGAATTTTCAGAATTTTGAAAATTTTGAAATTGTTTGACCTGCGAAAAACCGACCACCCTCGATTTCTCAAAAATGGTTCGATATATCGACTTAATTTATTCACCAATGAATTCCTCGCGTCGAATTACATATGTGTACCAATTTTCAGCTCAAAATTCCGACGGGTACAAGATTTATCACTGTTTCCCCATTTTTGAAGATTTCTTAAGGGGTACCCCTTACGATTTTTTCTAAAATCGACAATGTTGGATAAATCTTGTTCCTGTCGGAATTTTGCATATGTAATTCGGCGCGAGGAATTCATTGGAGAATAAATTAAGTCGATATATTGAACCATTTTTGAGAAATCCAGGATGGTAGGGTTTTGGGTGGTCAAAAAATTTCAAAATTTTCAAAATTCTAAAAATTTGGCTATAGGTTAATTTAAGTGTTAGAAATACAATGCTGCAGACTAGAGTTTTATTTCTCGCTTAGTTTTTGGGATATCGGCCTTTAAAGTTGGAAAAAGGGGAAAACGGAACATCAATTCTTTTCCAACTTGTGCGAAGAGATTCATCTACATTTTTTTAAATATAAGACTTTGCAGGGTTGGCCATGAAACACTCGGGCCCACTTTTTGTTACGTCCCTGTCGGGAGAGCCCCTTGTTAGTATAGGTAGTTCGAGATCATAAATATTTTTATTAATAATAAATAAATATTTTTCATCGTATCAACCCGTTAGATAGGTAGGCTATACTGTTTATACCAAATAATATATAAAAAATCTGACGTGGACACCACATGACTTCCTTGTACGCCTATTAAACTGTTCATACTTTTCTTAATAACTAAAATGTAGAATAATATTAAAAAAATCTGACTTTATTCTTTTAACTTATTATACAAATATATTAATATATAAGTACTACTACTACTGCTACTATACTCACAAATATATTTTAATCATTTTATAGAAACTGCAGAAGAAGATATAAAGCTTATTTTACTATTGTCACTGTCATGTGATAATCATTTAAATTTTACGTAGTAACAAAAAAATGTTAATCGATCATGGACTACAAGATACCGAAATACTAAATTATAAATATATACTTTAATTATTCTTAAATGATACCAGATACAAAAATATTTATAAAATACCGATTGTACGTAATAATCACAATCACAAAAAATTTGTCTTAAATTAAATATTTATCGAAATATTTGAAAAAAGTACTACTTCCGGTTTATAGATTGAAACCAAAAATAGGAAGTGCACAACTAGATGCTATTAACAGTCCTAAATACAACATTTCAACTTTCTACGTCTAACCGTATTTGAGTTATGCGACACACATACGTCCGTACGTCCGTAAGTACGTACAGACGTCACGACGAAACTAGTCATAATGGACTCAGAAAAGGTCAAAACGAATATTTCCGTAAAAATCTGAGAACCGAAATTTTTCGCGATTACAATACTTCCTTTACTCCGTGTACAAGGAAGAAACATGAAAACAAAACAAACCATAAAATTTCCGGTGAGTAATAAAACAAAAGAAAAAGCAATAATATTAAAATACGCCATCACATCGTCTGAAACCGTTGAAACTAATTGGTCTGATTACCGCGTGAATTTAACTGCGTTAGTCTAGCAGTGGCCAGGGAATTTTATGTTAGCACTAGTTGCTCCATTACTGATAAGGCAAATTCTATTAGTGGTCTGGATGTATCAGAATGGTTATTGGTAAAACGATACCACGGTGCAACCAGCACTAACCAATATCTCCTAAACGGATTTTTACACCACGCTGCATGCGAAACAGATATCCACAAAACGCTTTGCAAATTTTGCAACGCCAACTTTTACTGCTAATTTGCGTAATTTAATATAATTCGAAAGCAATTTCATTCATCTGTTTGCACTTTTAATATCGTAATAGCAAAGCGCAGTCCAGTAAATATGCTCTGTACATAGCTTCCAACTATTCATTTTAAACATCATTAAATATTTTTTATCTATGTGCTATTTAAAAATTGAAACAAAATTATTGGGATGTAACTCTATCATTTTAATAATTAGTAATATAAATTGGATGTAGATTAATAAGGTAATTTATTACATGAAGTAGGTAGGTTATTGCTTACTACGCTTTTTAAAATTTTGTTTTGTTTTTTTATTATTAATAGCTTGTATTTACAACTGGCCTTTTACAGGACAACATGAAAATTTGATATAAGCTTAGATTTTAAATTTAATAAAAAAATATTTAACTTAGCAGGGACGGGTAGGGTCATAGAAAAATTGGAAAATGGGCTTGAGGAACCGGTCCACCAATTTTATTTATTTGTGGGTATATTTATGAAGACTGTACGAATTTAATTTAAACATACTTAGGTAAATTTTTCACCTGTGGCACATATTTTTATCTATAATTTCAATTTTATTCTCCACTAATCTCCCGAAATTTAAACAATCTTCTAAAAAATATTGGCCATTACGACCATATACGGGGGTTACTTGCTGATGATATACCTACCTAGTAGCTAATGTACATAAATAAATAAGAGAAAAAATAAAATAAAAATGACCATTTTACAGAAAAGTAAAACAAGAAACATCGACGATAGCAACGACAAAATAGAAGTTTATGATTATGTTCGTAAAGTTAGTCTTTTTTACACATGTTGCTCAAGATTAGAGATACGAGCGAAGCGAGTGTTTAAGAGTAACAAGTATAAAAATGACACTTTACGTACAAGCTTCATACACAATTTTTGCAACATGTCAAGTTATTTTCTTATTAAAAATAATATAAATTTATTCTGACCAGATATCGAAAAATTTCCTATATCTGTATGTCAAACTAAGTGTCAATTTGTTGTTTAATTAATTTTTAAGAAAATTTGAGCAATACAGTGCACTCCGTTACTTGAAAAATAATATAATACTACACTACTTCTAAACTGTGCAATTATTTTTTTGCGCAGTTCTTACAAACTGTAAGAAAAGTTTCCAAAAAAACAATATCTTTACGTGCTATTGACAGTTTTAAAATATAAACTTTATGTAGTATGACATGTTGCAAAAATAACAATTGTCGGTCAGGTACAATTACTTGAGGCGCAAAAAGAAGACATAATGTAGTTTTTCCTCTCTGTTAAAAATAAAATTTTAAGTAAAGTGTTTGATCTAAACAAAAACAAATCGCCACCGGCGCGTTTCATTTTTTTACGATTTCCAACCATTTAAAAATAATTCTAAAAAAGTTTAAACTATATGAAGCCGGTTTAATACTCATTTTCCTGGGCCGACCTGATGACCCAGTCCGTCACTGTAAGTAAGGATGACATTAAAATATACATAACAAGTAAAATACCTACTATAATTAAAAATTCCAATTCAATTGTATGTTTTCCAAAATATTAACACTTCGTTAAAAGTATTACTAACAAGTAATTATTAATAATTCATACCTATTGAAAACCTATACTACATACTTAAGTTAAAACTCTACATGAGAATTGTCAATGGCTCTATTGAAAAAGCATCACCCAGAAAACAAACTAGAAAATTCCATTAAACTATAAGCCTATTACAGAGTAACTAAAGTCAAATTGATCACAAATAAGATTTAGAAAATGTGTGTCGCTGCAAAATCGCTTCATTCCACTTAACAACGACAGGTGCTGTCAAAAAAGTCCGGGTTCGAATCCGGGTTCGCTCCGGAGTCGATCACATGCAGGCGGACGCCATCAAAGGAACTCATTTGAGCGGTGAATGGTGTTGAGAGGAAGTCAATCTCACGGCGATTGCAGATAAGAAACTATGTGAGGCTGGGTGGGGGGGAGGTGAACGAAAGCATCTTCAGTGCACGACAGTGCTGTGATTATCGTGCAAGGAAACAAGATTCCACTACTGAAGGGTTATTGCTAACTAACAATTGAAGCTCGGAAAACCGAGAATGTATATTGAATTGTGGAATTGGTTTTCTAGGGAAGCTGATTCGCTGGTTGTCACACATTGCTATGGCAGCTTTATCTCTTTCACATATCTTCTAAACTGAAATGTTTCTGTCATTCTCATTTTATTTCATATTCTCATTTTATTATTAATTTCTTGAGGATTAACTTGAAAAATTATTATTATAAAGTCGAAAGAAGAACTCGAATCGAATTGGAACTTGAATTAAAAACATTTAAGGTCCCAACTACTTTCAGTTTATAACTTGTAATTGTTGCCAAAATTAACAAGGCTCTTTAGATTCTTGTCTAATTATTATCTAGTATCTAATTGGGATACACAATATTTAGCACCCTTAAGCGCCCCGTCTACGATCTTTCCGAATGCCTAAAATACTCTCGATTTTACTTTGTTTCTCTTCCGCTCTTTTCCCCACTACTATAACTGCCATTTTGAAGTGTTTTCGTTGCAAATAAACTATTATTGACTTCAAGGTAATATTTTTATAAACATTTAATAGAAAAAGAATGGATCTACAGATGTGCCTTTTTAAAATTTAAAAACAAATTCTATCAGGAGATAAATATAACTGTGTAAAGTTGGCATAAATTGGAAAATTTTATGAATTTTTCGGAATTTTTATAATAATTTACAATGTTTTTATTAAAATTTTAAAAAGGCACAACTGTTAATTGATCTTTTTAGTATATAATCCTTGTTGAAATACAATTTTACCATTCTCGTACTGGCCACAAAACACTCGCAACTAGTACGTTTTATGCTGGATTTTAGGACATAGACGGGTGTCTTAAAGGGGCCCATCTAGGTTTTTTCCGAATTCCTAGAATACTCTCGATTTTTTTTATTCCACTCTTTTCTCCACTAAACGGCTGCCTTAAACCAGCCCGAAACTTGTACTTTAACGCATCCTAACTATGCAATGCCATTTTGAAGTTGAAAAGATGAATTTTTCAGAATTTTTATAATCATGTACAATTATTTTATTTAAAAGTTTAAAAAGGCACATCTGTAGATCTATTCTTTCTCTATTAAATCCTTGTTAAAATGAAATTTTACCATTCTTATACTCGCCACATAACACACTCGCTACGTTAGTACATTTTATGTTGGATTTTAGTAGGTAGACGCTGCCTCTACCATGCTAGAAAATAGTTAAAATCATGGATTTCACCCGCCACTCTACAGCGTTGTTTTGCTAAATATAATATTCGAAAGATATTCTTAAAGATAAAAGTACAATCTACAAAATAGTCGATGCAGCATTTTAAAATTTTGCTTTAAAATCGGATTATGTTGATTTGAATTTGTCAATTTGTGCTGATTTTACTTCCTTGTACGAAGTAAGGAAGTATTGTAATCGCGAAAAATTTCGGTTCTCAGATTTTGACGGAAATATCCGTTTCGACCTTTTCTGAATCCATTATGACTAGTTTCGACGTGACGTCTGTACGTACGTACGGACGGACGTATGTGTGTCGCATAACTCAAATACGGTTAGACGTAGAAAGTTGAAATTTTGTATTTAGGACTGTTATAGCATCTAGTTGTGCACCTCCTATTTTTGGTTTCAGTCTAAAAACCGGAAGTAGTACTTTTTAAAAATATTTCGATAAATATTTAATTTTAGACAATTTTATTTATTTTAAATGAAAGATTATGTGATTATTACCTACAATCGGTATTTTATAAATATTTTTGTATCTGCTATCATTTAAAAATAATTAAAGTATATATTTATAATTTATAGTATTTCGGTATCTTGTAGTCCATGATCGATTAACATTTGTTACTACGTAAAATTTAAATGATTATGACATGACAGTGACAATAGTAAAATATGCTTTATATCTTCTTCTGCAGTTTAAATAAAATGACTAAAATATATTTGTGAGTATACTAGTATAATAAGTTAAAAGAATTTTTAATATTATTTTACATTTTAGTTATTAAGAAAAGTATGAACACACAAGGCGTACAAGGAAGTCATGTGGTGTCCACGTCAGATTTTTTTAACACTATCTTCTATTTTAAATCAAATTTGATTTGTTGACAATATATTAAAATTTGAAGTTGAAATCTGCACGAAATATTAAAAAATAAATATTATTACCTCTAAATGACTTGCTAGTCATTAATTTTATGGTGAAATACATACAGCGCGCATAATTTATTCAGAATATTCAAAAACAAAATCCCTTATTGAAACAATGAAGACTCATTTGTTTCAATCAATATTTGGAACACGAAAACAAAAAGGAAAAATTAATCCTCCGACAATTCCGACTGTCGTCAATTTGGAAAGCACGTGAAATGTATTTTAAATTGTCAAGACAGTCGAATAAAAAACAAACAAACTTGATTTGCGACTTATTGGGTCTTAGCATGCCGCATACGGCGGTAAGGGGAATGAAACGTGAAAGTCTCGGCGTTCAGCTTTTGTCTTGTCCCTGTTTTGTCGTACGATGCATTTCTGATTGGAACAAAACGCTGTACTGTGACTGAATGTCCTGTACTAACGTATTCTCATAGCCCAAGGGAAACAGACGGAGCAGAGCAGGATCTAGAAATTTGGAAAATTGTTTTACGTCACTCGGGGGAGGAAAGCAGTGTTTTCCTCTTGCTAATGGAGGGAGGGAAGCGAGTTTTCCCTCCCGCTCGGGAGGACCGTACTTGTTTTCCTCCCGGGCGGGAGGAAAACAAGTACGGTCCTCCCGGTGCTGGCGGGAGGAAAACATTGCAAGAAAGGTGATTTCGAGGCCCTCGTGACGTAAAATATTGTGTGTCCCACGGGAGGGAAGGCTATTCCTCCCTTGGGCGACGCCGGCGCCCTCGCTCGGGCCGCCGCTTGGCCCGCGGGAGTAATAGCAATTACTCCCTTGGGCGAAGACGGCGCCCTCGCTCGGACTCGCCTGCGGCTCGCCTTCGGCTCGGGTCGCCGCTTCGCCCGCGGGAGTAATAGCTATTACACCCTTGGGCGAAGCCGGCGCCCTCGCTCGGACCGCCGCTTCGCCCGCGGGAGTAATAGCACGCTTCCCTCCCTAGGTGCACAAAATACTATTCCTATTCTTTGGTTTAGTTTATCCCTTTTACAGATCTAACAACTTAGAATAGCACGTTACTTTTATGTCAATTGAGAGAGGCGGTTTATAGGCACAACTTTTTTCGGCAAAACTCAATTGCACGAAACTTTAATAGAATATATAATAATTTGATAATACTGATTATAGAAAAATAGTTATTTATGTATCATGGCTGTAAAAGTGATCATTTTCGGCCTAATCTAAGGTTGCAGCCGGGGCGTAGGCCGAGGCCAGCAATTCAGGTGAGGCTAAAAAACACTTTTAAGCCGAGGTGCACACAACATTTTTAAGTGGCTATCACAAAAATTATAAAATTTTGTGTAAAAATTTTTTAATATCATAAATAGGTACATTTTTATATACCTATTTTAGGTTAGTAAGGTTGTAGGTATTCACTTCTAAATATGATAAAAAAGATAGCGGCTGTAAAGTAGTCATTTTGACTGATGTCAAAAAAGTGACACTACGGTTATCAAAGGATACGTAAAACAACTATTTTTGTAATAACCGCCAAAATTAGTTTTTTTTTTACGGTAGTGAAAATTTTAGTGCTACTGGTTTGAAAGTTAATTTCATTGTTAATTTATTATGTTATTAATAAAATAAAATTATAAATACTACCTACAAAAAATAATCACTTATATAATAATTTATTTAAAAAAAAATCTGATGTGGCCAGCACACAACCTCCCGCCATATTTAGACTTATAAACGTAAATGTATACTTACAATGCCGTGCCCATTTAAAATATACAAATAAATATCTAAAATATTCAAACACAGACATTTGCATCACCTCAATCAAAAGATTCATTTAAAGGAAAACTCTTTTGTGTTACAGCCATCCTCCGTTCAATTACTACAATTTAATATCTTACTTATAATTTATATTTATGTCGTTAGTATGCCAACGTCTCACCTGTCAATATTTTTTACGCGAAAACAAAAATCAACCGATCATGGATTAGAAGATTTCAACGTTTTATTTGATAAATTTATTTTTTAAATTTTACTACAGTTCTTTAATGTTACTAGATAAAATTGCACAAGGATTATGTGATCGGTTCTATAAGAAATACTTCATGACATAGTAGATAAGGCTTTGCTATTATGTGCTTTCAGATATTCACTAAATCCAGTCCTGAAAAAGGACCACTGATCACTGATTTTGTCCTTGTCTTCACTGTTGCTCCCACCAAGGGTGTTTCGCTTCATGTGTGCGCCCAGATAAATCATATTCTGTAATTTGTTTTGCTCTAGGGTTTTCCCCGATTTAAAGTTTTTACGAAGGGGACATACCGACATACGATTATTTAGATTTCGTTGCAGGGAATCTAGTTTAGGTTCAACTCGAATTATGGTTTATCAGATTTCTTTTGATGTATTGAAATGTTTCTAAAGTTGTTATACAAAACTTTTTCGCTTTCCTATTAAATACAAACAATAAAATAGGTAATCAAGAATTTAAATTACATAATACTAATAAAATAAACAAACAAAATTTAATTATTTTTAATGAAACAATAATTATTCCACCCAGTGGCAGTGAAAACGAAAAAATTGTAACTGGGAAACATGCAAATTAATTTTGCATGTTTCCCAGTTAAAATTGTATTTCTACAAGGATTATATACTTAAAAGATCTATTATTATCAGTTGTGTCTTTTTAAAATTTTAATAAAAACATTGTAAATGATTATAAAAATTCCGAAAAATTCATAAAATTTTCCAATTTATGCAAACTTTACACGGTTATATCTATCTCCTGATAGATTTTTTTTTAAATTTAAAAAAGGCACATCTGTAGATCCATTCTTTCTCTATTAAATGTTTATAAAAATATTACCTTGAAGTCAATAATAAATTAACAGTTTATTCGCATCGAAAACACATTTACATTATTTTCAACTTCTTAATGACAGTCATAGTAGTGGGGAAATGAGCGGAACAGAAAAAACAGTAAAATCGAGAGTATTCTAGGTATTCGGAAAGAACGTAGACGGGGCGCTTAAGGGCGCTAAATATTTTGTATCTCAATTAGATACTAGATAATAATTGCCTTGTTAATTTAGGCAACAACTACAATTTATAAACTGAAAGTAGTAGGGAATTTAAATGATTTTAATTCAAGTTCCAATTCGATTCGAGTTCTTCTTTCGACTTTATAATAAAAAATATTTTTTCAAGTTAATCCTAATTAAACAATAATTATTCCACCCAGTGGCAGTGAAAACGAAAAAATTGTAACTGGGAAACATGCAAATTAATTTTGCAAATAAAAAAAAAACTTTTTGATTCGTAATCAGCATATCAAACAACATATAACATTAACGTATGTACCTGAAGTTATGAAACATCCTGTATAACTGGATATAGAGTAGGTATTTTTCTTAATTTCCTTAGAATCATATAAATATCGTATAAACCTAAAAATTTATTATTTTACGTTAGGAAAGAAATCGAAATTTAATTTCCACAGTTAATAATAATAAATAAAACGACAAAGTAGAACTAGTTAGCATCTTTCTATATATTAAATATTATAGTGACTACTGCAGATATTTGAATACTACCGACAGAGTAACAACAAACTTAGGAAAAGCAATGCAATTAACGAAATACAAATAAATTAGAGACAAATAAATTATTTTAGCATTTGCAAATTTTCACATACCTACACAGTACGTATTAAATTCCTCTATTTAAATGATAGGTTAGGTTTTATGCTGAATAAAATAGAAAGATGAATATTTTATTTTTTATAATGTATCAAAGATGTGTCAGGTAATAATTTTCATTCGAAAATAAAATTTCCATTAAACAAAAGTTGAAATATTTACGGTGGACTGTAGGAATTTTTTTTTGGAAACAACATAAATTAGAGTCTTTCCAAAGTCTCTTCACATTCTCGAACATGTGCCCTATCATTCATCAAATCCGACATAGACGTTCTCATCTCCTGCCCTTTGCCCCCCTCTGCCATCTACGCCACTGGTAACCCCGAACTTCATAGATACAAATCATGTGAAGTGACATTGTTATAACTGACTTTTGTTTTCAAACTTCTTCCATCTTCTCCTGGACCACTCTGTACCTTACAATCATTGAGAAACTTCCCTTAAATCATAGAATTCCTTCCAGAAATTTATATTCTCTCGACAATTTCTGCTAACCTCACAACTCAGCAAAGCGAGAGAAAGAATTCACCTACTAATTTGTTGTGGCGTTAAACTTATATTAAGAAAATCTCAATCTCAAAAGGAAAATGTGTGCTCCGTAGAAATAAATGTCACTCGAATATGAAACGAATATTTAAAAATATACAATCTTATTAGTAAGTAAGTTGGATATTTTTACGAACGTTTTTGTATTGATTTATTTATTTAACCGAAATTTAGCGGTTAGGTCGTTAGGTTATGGCAGAAGAAGAATAAATGTTGTATTACTGACATTTCAAGTTTTTCATTTTCCGACAGGTTCCAATCACATAATTTAATTTTTTGAATTTGTTGGTTTCATTCCTTTCAAACTCAAAGTAAATATACTTTACTCGTATTTTACCATACTACTGTAATAAAAATCGCATGACACAAATAACAACCAATGGAAGAATTGATTACAATAGTTGTAACCATGGTTATATGGAAAATTTTCACTAGTAGCTTGAGAAACTTAACTGAAATTAACATACAGAAACTTTGTCAGTTTGATATTAAATTAAAAATTGGTTAAATTGTAATTTTGAGTGTAAATAAGCAATTAATAAGGTAAATAATACATATTTATTAATGATAAAAACAAATTTAGTAAATATTTAATGTTTCTATTGTAAAAATAATTCAAAAAAAATCTGCTGTGGCCACCACACGACCTCTCGCCTAATTCTGCTTGTTGTACTAATCTAATAAATAGTTTTACTTACATTTTAATAGTTTCATGTTTATGTAATATGTAAACGATAATGTAAACCAATATGCAAGCAAAAGATGTCAACTGTACTGTCACTGTCATAATCATTCAAATTTTATGTAGAAACAAATTTCATATCATGGACAACAAGATACTGGAATTTCAAAAAAATAGAATATTAATTGTACTTTATTTTATTGTTAAATACTTCCAGATTCAGCAATTTGTATTTATAATTAACTGTACACATAGATAATCACAATTTCTTTTATTTTTAATTGCAAAAATTGTCATAAATAAATAATGTACCAATATATTTAAGGAAAACTTTTCCAAACTTCTAAAAGTACTACTTCCGGTTTGCGGATTTCTACCAAAATCTTATCCGGTGTTAAGATACTTATTAAAACCTTAAATATGAAATTTGGTTATACACGGTTTGATACTTTTTAAGTTATCGTGGACGAAAAATCGTCGGTTCATACAAACGCACACACACACACACACACGCACACACACACACACAGACATCATCGTGAAAATAATAAATTCGTATTCTAGAGACCCTGAAACGTGCTTATCCACCAAAAACTCATACTCGAAAATTTTGACCCATTACAATACCTCTCTTATAGAATATGAGGCGAGAGGTAATAGAGCGTCGGTGTCCATTCCAACAACGTAATTAGCTCTCGTGTGCCACTCGAGCTAATTAAGACGTTGTCGAAAAGCACTCAAAAAATTTTCCGGCAGGAATTAATGCACATGTTATATTATAAGTGATAATATGCTAATATACTCGTGTTTGCATTTATACCGAACCAAAATTCCAGATATGAATTTTCCTTGAATGTTTTATTAATCTTATAAATCTTCTAGGTTTCCATCTTTGAGTGTTCCATTTTCCTGTGTATTCTGTTAACCATATTAAAAATATAATATTTGGCTTTTTGGTATTTTTTAATTTATTTCTAAATAGAATAAATCTTTGAAAGCAGAAATACAACTCTCAAATATTTCGAAATCGGTTTCTATTGAAGTCATCGCATTGTCTGCTAACCAATTATATTTATGATAAACCACTTACAGAAACAAAATAACCAATAATAGTAATACAATTAGGTTTATCTCTCGCTTCTAAGCTTCAGCTTTAATTACAATCGAAGCCGAAAACAAAGGCCTCCAATCGAAACCATACTCACATAATTCCTTTGTATGAGTAAAAGGGCTGGATGTTGTGCGATTGCTTTCTTAGGCACAATGAAACAGTTTTATTTTCGGCTGGCGCTGTTCCTATTGTGCCTTCGAACGCCGATATTGGCTTAACATCGTCCCATCTAGATGCTGCCAGCAGATAGTACCAACTGTCCGGAAATGAAAAAGAAAAAGCACCAGAGGAGTTACTGCTGTATAAACAGAACAGCCACGCGGGTAGCATGTCCTTTCTTATAAGCAGATCGAGACTGATAACTGCAATCGGCGCAAATCTCAAGCTTCCAGTTAAACACAGCGAAAATCAATAATAAATAAATATATGTATATCGTAATTATAAATATTTTCTGCTGTAATTGCAATTTAATTCATAAAATAGAAAAATCGACGTCAATTGGTCATATCATGTCGTAATTTACCTATTGAATTTCTCTCGTCTACGTTTTTGCCGAATTCCTAGAATACTCTCGATTTTACATTTTTTTATTCCATTCTTTTCCCCACTACTCCACTACTAGGGCTGCCTGAAACCAGCCCGAAACTCGTACTTTGCCGTATCCTAGCTATGCAATGCAAGTTGAAAAATACTGTAAAAGTGTTTTCGTTGCGAGTAAACTGTCAGATTATTATTGACTTCAGGATAATATTTTATAAACATTTAATAGAGAAATAATGGATCTACAGATGAGCCATTTTAAAATTAATTTGTATCATACACTGTAAAAAAAATGTGTGTAATTTTACATAAGAAACTTAGGCAACTAAAATGCCTAAGTATTAACTGTAATTTTACATGTACTTGTAATTTTACAAAGAATATGTAATTTACTTCCAGAATTATTATGTAAAACTATTAATAATTAATTTAGTAATATTACACATAAAATTCGGAGTTTTACTTAAGTATAGCAAAATGTCATTTTTGTAAATATACATATTTTCTGTAATTTTCCATATGAGATATGTTAATTTACACCCGTAATCTAGAAATACTACATAGCACATTACAGAAATATTTATTGCAAAAATTTAGTATTTTTTACCGTAATTAGTAAATATTTCCTAAATTTATCTGTATTTATGTTTTACATATATATTGTAGTAATGCATTAATAAAACAGTAGTAAATTTAAATAATAAATTTTGAAAATTACAGTAAGATATTAATATTACGTAACTACTGCAAAATTACTATGTAATTTCTGTTGTCATTTGTAAAACAGTAGTAATTTTACACAATATATTAAAAAAATTACAATTAATTAATAATATCACATAACTATTGCCAAATTACAAAGAAATATCTGTAAAATAGGAATTACACATTTTTTATGTAAATTTTTTACCATATGTATGTAAAATCGCGATTTTTTTTTACAGTGTATAACCGTGTCAAGTTTGCATAAAATAAAAATAAAAATTGAATTTTTCGGAATTTTTATATTCATGTACAACTTTTTAATCAAAATTTTAAAAAGGCACATCTGTAGATCCATTCTTTCTCTATTAAATCCTTGTTGAAATAAAATTTTACCATTCCTGTACTGGTCACAAAACACTCGCTACGTTAGTACATTTTATGCTGAATTTTAAGTAGTAAACGGGCCTCTAAATGATAAAAAAATTGCACCTTATTGTGTTGGAACTTGGAATACGCAGAAAACGAGAACACCTGGATTGATACACAAAGATATTTCTAGTTTTATGGTTCCAGAAAAACGCGTAGGTGCATGCTAATTAATTTTCTAAATAAAGTATCAATATGTTCTCGTTGGGAATGTGAATTTTATGATATCTGTTTTAAAATTTAATTTGTATTAACTGTTAACCAGTTTGATTACACAATTTATTACTACTAATATTCTTTTTTGTCAATTTCGAGACTGATACTATACTATTTTGTCTCTGTTAAATTTAAACGCTACTAATAAATTGAATAAATGTAGCAAGGACAAAATCAAATACAGATATATTGCAATACATAGCTGTTGAAATTTATGTTTGAGTGGTATTAGTATAACAATAAAGAACAACATAATTTTCGCAATCGCTTGTATCATAAATGTCATGGTTGAATTTACGCGATGTTTGTCCTATGAATCAATGCGAATCTATCAAACAATAATCCCAAACTAAACAATAACCAGACATTTAAACCAGAGAAAAATCACCAACAATAAAACATAATTCCTCCCTAAAAAAACAAACGAACCAACCTATAAATTCCAAGGGTGGCGCTAGTGGTGGCCCTTTTTAAAATCAATAAATTCAAAACTGAATACATCTTTCAACTTTTTAAAATGTGTGGCAGTGCGGGATCTACTTACGTCAGTGTTAGCCAATCTAGGGTTCTCAAACCGTTTTCATTGATTCCTGAATATAATATAAAAAAATCTGATATGGACACCACATGACTTTCTTGTACGCCTATTAGACTGTTCATACTTTTCTTAATAACAAAAATCTGACGTGGCCATCACACAACCTTCCGCCATATCTAGATTTTAAACAGAAATGTATACGTGCAATCCGGTGCCCATTTAAAATATACAAATAAAAATCTCAAATATTCAAACACAGAAATTTGCATCACCTGAATAAAAAGATTCATTCACAGGAAAACTCTGCTGTATTGAAGCCATCCTCCGTTCAATTACTACATTTAATATCTTACTTAGGACTTATATAGCGCTAGTATGCCAACTTGTCACCCGTCTCACCTGTCAATATTTTTTACGCAGAAACAAAAATCAACCGATCATGGATTACAAGATATCAACGTTTTATTTGATAAATTTATTTTTTAAATTTTACTGCAGTTCTTTAATGCTACCAGATAAAGACAATTTTTTTATAACGTAAGTTGCAAATAACTTTTCCTCTTATTCTCATTACAAATAAATACTATATTTTTCCAAATTTATATACAATTTTGACAATTAACCTTTTCAATCTTCAAAAAATATCACTTCCGATGAAGATATTTGTACTACGTACAGCTTGAAGAAAGTGACGAGAGAGTTACGAAAGAAGTGTGTCACTAGTTTTATACAGTTAATGCTCTGAAAAATTGCTGATTTGTTGTCGGGCGGCTCAGTCTAGTGTGTGTTCAATCTGTGTTATTTTTTGACTGTTTTATTATTCATCTATTTTGCTTAATTCACAATTTTTCTAGTAAATTTTGGTTTAACCTATCTTTTTAACTTAAGTGTGTTGGTGTAGTGCGCATACTTAGGCGCACATCCTGTTCAGCTGTCTCCAAGACCTTGACGTGAATCTAAATATTCACGTACGCAACTTTATCAGAAATTCCAATGGAGATTACTAACACTGAGCTCTTAAACCAAATAAAAGGGGAAATTAACACTTTACAGGATAATTTGTCGGGTAAAATTGACACTTTAACATCAAGTTTATCAAACTTTATTAAAGATACTAATATCGAACTACAAGAGTTAAAAGAAGAGAACAAAAAACTTAAAAATATTATAAATAAACTTGAACTTGACACAAAATCAAATAACATAGTGATTACTGGTATACAGGAAAATGTCAATGAAAATACTGAAGTATTAGTTCGCAGCTTGTTTTCTAATTCTTTGCACATCACTGTCTCTGATCATGATATAAATACAGTAAGAAGACTCGGTTCAAATAATCGAAATAATAAGAGACCGATCCTTGTCAAATTTAACAAAAACAATTTAAAAACTAATATTTTGCAGAATTCTCACAAACTAAAAGGTTCCGAGATATATATAAATCGTGACCTTACTTCTACTGATCAGGAAATTCAAAAATATATCACTGCCTACAAACATGACGCTCGGAAACTTGGTTACAAAGCTGTTCAGTACAAGCTAGGGCTGAAGATAAACGACAGGGAATTTTCCTTTAATGATCTGCCGCCACTATCAGAACTCCAACAATTTTTAGATTTGGATGGTGGAAATGGCTCGTCTTCAACTTCTGTACCTCTTGTACCAAATCCCTCGACATCAAGTTCTAGTCAATTACATATACCACCTAAACCCAGCAATAGTTATAACTTTCGCAGCCAGACCAAAAAATCAAATTAAAATATTTTATCAAAACATTCAAGGTCTAAAAAACAAACAACTGGAACTAGAGGCATCTTTCGAATCACTTAATATTCATCCTGATGTTATACTGATGAACGAACACTGGCTTAAGAATGATGAATCTTGTACTTTACAGATATCTCCTTATAAAATGGCGTCGATTTTCTGCAGAACTTATTTTGAAAGAGGTGGCACCTGTATTCTGCTGCATGATAACCTGAAATTTGAAAATATAACTACACATAACAACCTACTTCTAGAAAAACATTTCGAGTTCTCTCTCATTAAAATGTTAAGTACCTCGCCACCTTCTGTTCTGCTAGTGTTATATAGATCGCCTGATGGAAATTTTGACACCTTCATTAGTCATTTAGATCAACTGCTCACTCTCATCTATAGACCAAAGGAGCAGCTACTAATTTATGGTGATTTCAATGTTAATTTTTTAACTGAATCTACAAACAAAGTTAAACTTCAATCACTTTTCGAATCCTTAAATCTCATGATAAATATTTCAGAACCAACTCGCATATCAGCTAACTCTTCCACTTGCATCGACAACTTCATATCATCTTCTAACGTCACTGCTTCATTTCGTATAGTTAATAACGGCATGTCAGATCACGAAGCTATACTCTGCGATTCTCTCATTTACAAAACTAGTAAACCTAAAATAAACTCACAAAAAAGATACTACAGTAGTCACAATTTTTCTAATTTCCTAAACATATTGAGTACTCAATCTTGGTCACACGTACTTAACGAGTCTGATGTTAATGTATGTCTTGATCTGTTTCTTGCGAAGTTTAGTAACATTTTGCAAGAAGCTTTTCCTCTAAGACATGCTCGTACGAAAGATCAGAACATTCCTTGGATCACTAAAGGTATACGCATCTCCTGCCGTACTAAAAATAACCTACGATCCCGTCTCCTTCATGTTGACTCTACGGATCTACGAATACACTATAAAAAATACTGTGCAACATTGAGATCTGTAATAAAACTTGCAAAAAAGAAAAGCCTTTCTAATTACATACTGACATCGAAAAATAAATCAAAGTCTACGTGGAACGTAGTAAATAAATTAACTGGAAAATCAACCTCACATCATTCAGTAGAAGGTGACCCTTCAGCTGTAGCCAATGACTTCAATAACTTATTCTTGTCACATACTTCAGCTCCTGTCAGCAATTATAACTACAACATCGAACGGCTTCAGCACTCTTTATTTTTATCTCCAGTAACCGAAGATGAATTGTTAACTACTATACTCTCCTTAAAAAAATCTTTCTCGTGTGGCCACGATGAAATCCCGAGTGAAGTGATAAAACGTAGTGCACCATTTATAGTGTTACCTCTTACCCACCTATATAATTTATCTTTGAGTGATGGTGTGTTTCCAGATTCCTTTAAACATTCGATAGTGACTCCAGTTCTAAAGAAAGGTGATCATAACAACATTCAAAACTACAGGCCGATATCCTTACTTACCAACTTCTCTAAAATACTTGAGCGATTAGTCTATAAAAGACTTACGGGTTTCTTTAACAAACATAATCTTGTAGTTGATTGTCAGTACGGCTTTCAAAAAAATAAGTCAACGTTAGATGCAGTGAACTTCTTAGTAAATAAGTTAATTGGTGACTTGGACATGAACTTAAGTGTATTTTGTGTCTCCAGTGACTTATCCAAGGCCTTCGACTCCGTATGTCACTCTATTTTATTGCATAAACTGGAAAATTACGGCGTACGCGGAGTTGCATTAGCATGGTTTAGTTCCTATTTGTCCGGTAGAAGTCAAACTGTTAAAGTCATCGACAGAGACAGCAACGCTCCAGTATTTTCCAATAAGGGCTCTGTCCTACGTGGAGTACCTCAGGGCTCTGTCCTAGGCCCTCTACTCTTCATCATATATATTAATGACTTACCTAAATCAGTCAAAAACTCTATATGTGCACTGTATGCTGATGATGCCTATTTTCTGCTATCATGTAGAAGAAGTGAATTCGATCCTATAATAATTAATAATACTGTAAATGATATTATACGCTGGTGCTCTGACAACGCACTTACATTGAATCTTGAGAAAACCAACTTTATACAGTTCTATCTTCATGCTAGCAGCCGATTAGAAATTTCGCCTTCTGATATACAAATTTCTCGTACAGAATCTACAAAATGTCTAGGAATACATTTGGACGGTGACAACAAATGGCTAACAAATGTGAGAAATGTTATTACCAAACTCAGTAGGTGCTGTTACTGTCTTCGCACACTCTGTCCACTGCTTGAGACTTCCGTTTTATTGTCTGTCTACTATGCCTACTTTTACTCAGCTGCAACATACGGAATAACTGTCTGGGGTTCTTCTCCGTTGCTTCAGGAGGTCTTCCGAGTGCAAAAAAGAGCTGTTCGAATTTTAAATAAATTGCATCCGCGCCAGTCCTGCAGAGGTGAATTCAGAAAACTTAATGTCCTGACCGTTCCATCTATTTACATATATGAAATAATCAAGTATGTACTTTATAATTTGAAACAATTCACTTTGATCAACAATGAGCATTACAATACAAGATCAACTAACCTCAGCATTACTGTTCCAATCCATAAAACGCAAGCGTTTGAGTCTACTCCGCACTATGCTGGCATAAAATTATTCAATGCTTTGCCCAACACTATTAAAACAGGTGGAACTTCACAATCAATCTTACGCACTGTAAAGAATATTTTACTTTTTAAGGAATATTATTCTCTTAATGATTTCATGTCAGATTGCAAAAATAATAATTTCTTCGTCGACACTTAACTCAAGGTCAACATCTGTCAAGTTATAATTAGTTATTGTAAACATGTATGAAATTATCATTTATTTCTAGTCGCAGTGCAGCCAATGTTGTATTAAATAATGTACTTGATTCTATTTTAGTTTCACTGTTAAATAATCATATGATATTTAATTTTTTTATTTAGTATCTTCTTAAATTTAATTCTTAATATATATATTTGTTATTTTTTCATTTATTTTAAGTATGTGAAATTTTATTTGTAATATCTATGTTTTTAACTCTCAGGTTTTAAGCATTTGTAAATGTCAAATTGTTTTTTGTAAACTTTATTTAGGGTTAAGTTGAAAATCAGCAATCGCTGAACTTTATCCTTTTGTATTGCAATACAATAAATAAATATTATTATTATTATTATTATGTACCAAAATCTAGGGAGCTCTTCCAATTTATATACAAATGTTAAATACCAAATATCAAAATTTTCGGGTAATTCGTATTTGAGTTATGCGACTAACAACCCTTGACCACACACACACACACACACACACACATACACACACATACACACAGACATCATCGTGAAACTATCAAAAATGAGTTGTAAGGACCCTAATTCGTGCTCATCCACTAAAAATTCACCACCCGATTTTTTGCATGATTCCAATACCTTCCTTTACAGGTAAGCGGAAGGTAAAAATGTAGAATAATAATTTTTAATGTATGTTATACAAAAGAACGTAAATAGCTATGTTTATTTTTTATTTGTTCAAGCTTATACATTCTTATTATTATTATTAGAAACTTGTCAATTTTTTTTTAACTGTTAATTAACATATTGTAAATGATAATTAACATGTAAGTTAAAAATCATTTTTAACAAATTATTAACTATTTCTGGCGCTCTTTTTCTTAATCTAAAATGGTATGATTATATGTATATCCACAGATATTACAAGGTTTTCAACAGTGCGATTTGTCGCTGAAAGTGGCTGTTTAGCAAATGACCAGAAAATGTAGCACGGTATGGATCCATTTTGAAAAAATAAATGTAAATAATAAGATACGGGCAATTTGCAAATTAAGATCAATCCTATGATATAATGATAATATTCAGAAAAGATGTAACCGGGTAAGATGGTCAAATCTACCCCCAGAGGAAATCGATCGAGAATATGTTAGTCACCGGCCCCCCGCCCTCCGTAGAAATAGCCAAAAATGTGTTTATTACATTTAATTCTAATCTTTTTTTATTGGGATTACGCGTTTGAAAAAATTCTGCCCTGAAATTCTTTTTGATTTATAACATTTGTACCAAAAATTCTAATTTTGGGTACCAATGATAGAAATCATATTCCCGATCGATTTCCTTTGGGGGCAGATTTACTCTATATTATTAACATTCTCTCGCCCTAGTGTTAATACACAAACACACTATAAAAGTTCTAGAACCACTGCCTTAGGTTAATTGTTACAAATACCCATAAAATCGGACAACAACCCGCTAGTGACCGGTCGTAAAAATCGCGGGCGGCCGGGTGCACCTGAACCGCACACAGTGGTAATTGGTCAGTGGGGAGTTAGCCTCGCGGCCCGCAGTTCAGCTTTAAATCCGGAATCCTCCGGACACCCGCCCGCTAGATCGGAATTAGCATGTGTAGCACACGTAACGAACGTTATTAAAATCAAGCAAACTCTGCTGGGCTTACACCTTCGACCATATATAGGAATAGACAAACAACGCAAGCCTTTGTTGTGAAGCAAAGAACTAGCGTAGCGGTGTGAAGAGGAGTATGACCTGCAGACACCTTGAAGTGTTGCAGTTTGCCGATTTTCATTCTCTGTTCCATGACAACAAACCAGAAGTCAGCAATGTGCAACACTCTATCGTGTCCTCACCTCCTTTCCCCGCCTATAGCTGCTGCTCCCCGCTACCGTACTTCTTGCCATTACAACATTGTATACTACAGCCTTCGACCATATATAGGAATAGACAAACAACGCAAGCCTTTGTTGTGAAGCATAGCTGTGTGAAGAGGAGTATGACCTGCAGACACCTTAAAGTGTTGCAGTTTGCCGATTTTCATTCTGTGTTCCGTGACAACAAACCAGAAGTCAGCAATGTGCAACACTCTATCGTGTCCTCACCTCCTTTTCCCGCCTATAGCTGCTGCTCACCGCTACCGTACTTCTTGCCTTCACAACATATATGCCTTCGACCATATATAGGAATAGACAAACAACGCAAGCCTTTGTTGTGAAGCAAAGAACTAGCGTAGCGGTGTGAAGAGGAGTATGACCTGCAGACACCTTGAAGTGTTGCAGTTTGCCTATTTTCATTCTCTGTTCCATGACAACAAACCAGAAGTCAGCAATGTGCAACACTCTATCGTGTCCTCACCCCTTTCACCGCCTTTAGCTGCTGCTCCCCGCTGCCGTACTTATTGCCTTCACAACATTGTATAGAGTAAAATTCAAATATCTAGGACCCTGAGCTGCGCGAGAAGGCAGAGCTTGTCATGTACTATCCGTTTTACAAAAATGGAGCTAGCGAGTATATGCTACGCTGCACTTCACTTAATTTTCAAAGAAAACAAAAATATAACTCAATCACAATCAATTACAAAATTCACAGCGTTACACGAAGCAAAACACTACGAACGTCAACATGAGAATAACAGATATTGAAGCTGATGTTCTGTAGAACAGACAGTAGCATAGTTTCCTCTTGTTTATCATCTATGCCTCTCTTTCTAAGACGAGAATTCGTACTTCGCGCAGGGTTCTGCTTAAATGAATTTACCTCTACTACAGCATTGAGTGTTATCATCTGTCTATACCTATATATGGTCGAAGGCTTACACCGAGCATAGGACGATGGATTTGGAATTAGTGTAATAACTGCGAAAGACAGATGGCGTGGATGTTGTGTTTATCGGGTTATTTTTGCTGCATTACAGTACAGAAAATTGATAATTTAATTAAATGAGAACTGGCGAACGGTTTGGTCGATACATGTGACATTACAGTACGGTATGTCATCATTAAATTATATTTAATATCGTTGCGTTGCAGCACTGGAATGCACTAGAATTTAAGCCATATATCCTGTTCCTGTAAACAAATATCTTATGTTATGCTTTGACTATGGTTACGGTGTTTCATAACTTAGGGTATATGTTGTTTGACATGCTGATTACGAGCCAAACAGAATTTTTTTAAATCGCAAAATTAATTTCCATGTTTCCTAGTCAAAAATTTTTCGTTGCCACTCCCACTGAGTGGATGGTTATGCTAAAATTAATAATAAAATAAAATATCTATTATAAATAACTGCTAATAATGTAAATTATTATGTAATTAATAATTATATTTAATAGGAAAGCGAATCCAGTGCAGTACTAAAAATCTGACGTGGCCATCACACAACCTTCCGCCATATCTAGACTTTAAACAGAAATGTATACGTGCAATCCGGTGCCCATTTAAAATATACAAATAAAAATCTCAAATATTCAAACACAGAAATTTGCATCACCTGAATAAAAAGATTCATTCACAGGAAAACTCTGCTGTGTTGAAGCCATCCTCCGTTCAATTACTACATTTAATATCTTACTTAGGACTTATATAGCGCTAGTATGACAACTTGTCACCCGTCTCACCTGTCAATATTTTTTACGCAGAAACAAAAATCAACCGATCATGGATTACAAGATATCAACGTTTTATTTGATAAATTTATTTTTTAAATTTTACTGCAGTTCTTTAATGCTACCAGATAAAGACAATTTTTTTATAACGTAAGTTGCAAATAACTTTTCCTCTTATTCTCATTACAAATAAATACTATATTTTTCCAAATTTATATACAATTTTGACAATTAACCTTTTCAATCTTCAAAAAATATCACTTCCGATGAAGATATTTGTACCAAAATCTAGGGAGCTCTTCCAATTTATATACAAATGTTAAATACCAAATATCAAAATTTTCGGGTAATTCGTATTTGAGTTATGCGACTAACAACCCTTGACCACACACACACACACACACACACACACACACACACACACACACACACACACACACACACACACACACACACACACACACACACACACACACACACACACACACACACACACACACACACACACACACACACACACACACACACACACACACACACACACACACACACACACACACACATACACACACACACACACACACACACACACACACACACACACACACACACACACACACACACACACACACACACACACACACACACACACACACACACACACACACACACACACACACACACACACACACACACACACACACACACACACACACACACACACACACACACACACACACACACACACACACACACACACACACACACACACACACACACACACACACACACACACACACACACACACACACACACACACACACACACACACACACACACACACACACACACACACACACACACACACACACACACACACACACACACACACACACACACACACACACACACACACACACACACACACACACACACACACACACACACACACACACACACACACACACACACACACACACACACACACACACACACACACACACACACACACACACACACACACACACACACACACACACACACACACACACACACACACACACACACACACACACACACACACACACACACACACACACACACACACACACACACACACACACACACACACACACACACACACACACACACACACACACACACACACACACACACACACACACACACACACACACACACACACACACACACACACACACACACACACACACACACACACACACACACACACACACACACACACACACACACACACACACACACACACACACACACACACACACACACACACACACACACACACACACACACACACACACACACACACACACACACACACACACACACACACACACACACACACACACACACACACACACACACACACACACACACACACACACACACACACACACACACACACACACACACACACACACACACACACACACACACACACACACACACACACACACACACACACACACACACACACACACACACACACACACACACACACACACACACACACTTTATCCTTTTGTATTGCAATACAATAAATAAATATTATTATTAATTTATATACAAATGTTAAATACCAAATATCAAAATTTTCGGGTAATTCGTATTTGAGTTATGCGACTAACAACCCTTGACCACACACACACACACACACACACATACACACACACATACACACAGACATCATCGTGAAACTATCAAAAATGAGTTGTAAGGACCCTAATTCGTGCTCATCCACTAAAAATTCACCACCCGATTTTTTGCATGATTCCAATACCTTCCTTTACATTTTGATATTTGGTATTTAACATTTGTATATAAATTGGAAGAGCTCCGTAGATTTTGGTACAAATATCTTCATCGGAAGTGATATTTTTTGAAGATTGAAAAATATAGTATTTATTTGTAATAAGAATAAGAGGAAAAGTTATTTGCAACTTACGTTATAAAAAAATTGTCTTTATCTGGTAGCATTAAAGAACTGCAGTAAAATTTAAAAAATTTTATCAAATAAAACGTTGATATCTTGTAATCCATGATTGGTTGATTTTTGTTTCTGCGTAAAAAATATTGACAGGTGAGACGGGTGACAAGTTGGCATCTAGCGCTATATAAGTCCTAAGTAAGATATTAAATGTAGTAATTGAACGGAGGATGGCTTCAACACAGAATAGTTTTCCTGTGAATGAATCTTTTTATTCAGGTGATGCAAATTTCTGTGTTTGAATATTTTAGATTTTTATTTGTATATTTTAAATGGGCACCGGATTGTAAATATACATTTCTGTTTAAAGTATAGATATGGCGGAAGGTTGTGTGATGGCCACGTCAGATTTTTCAGATAAAAATGTAGGTATGTAAGTTATCAACATCCAAATGGATACAAGGCGTTTAAAATAAAGTATGAACTAAGTAGGTATGTATTTATGTGATTTCTTATTCTCTATATCTTTCAAATAATTTTTGTCCTAGTACCCTCAAATACTCCAAGTTTCGTTAGTATATCTCAGTTAGACTTATTTCAACAAATACAAAGTTAAAATAATAACAGACATAAAATGATTATCATTTGTAACAGAAAATGCCACAACGTATCAATAAAAAAGTAAGAAACATCTTTATTTTCACTTACAACATGGAAATAAAAGCATCCATGACCTGCTCATAAAACCCGGAATATAATACTTTGGTATCCGCATTGTGTTTCTCCCGGAGTCCGGAGTATTATAATTCCGGCGAAGAAAAGGCCAACGGCAACAACAGCGCCACAGACTGCTCGGCGAAAAGACGAACCTAATTTTATAACGTTTTGATACGCCATTCCCGGGCTATCAACCGCGTGGCGTCGGCGTATAATTCCAATTTTAACGATGTTTTATTTAGGCCCAACTCGTCATAAACTGAACAGTAACGCTGTCGGTCTCTTTACTCATGCCAGGCCCGGACTGCCCCAGAGACACATTTAGGTTTTATATTTTATTGACGCAAAAACGTAAAAGAATGTCCTGAAAGAGTAAAGAAACTGAAAGTAGCATCGGGAACCCAATTTTCTTTTACCAATTCTTTGGACAATAATATTGTGGTTTTAAAGGGGTCGAATTTTACCACATAGATACTAAAAATATATAAATACTTGAAGAATAAAGAAGAAAATCGCATGACACAAATAACAGCTAATAAATGAATTGATTACAATAATAGTAACCATGGTTAAATAAAAAAATTTCTCGGAAATTTTTTACTAGTAGCTTGAGTAACTTAATTAATTAATAAGCGGAAATTTTACCGGCATCTGTCACTTTGACATTAAATTAAAAATTGGTTAAATTGTTATATTGAGTATAAATAAGCAATTAATAAGGTAAATAATACATATTTATTAATGTTAAACACATATTTAGTAAATATTTCAAATTTCTATTGTAAAAAGAATTCAAAAATAGAGCGGCAGTGTCATTGCGATTTTCTTACCGAATGCAATCGTGCATTCATTCATGTCCAGGAAATTTTTTATCGTGCATTCCAACAACAAGACGTTTTTGGAAAGCACACAAAAAAATTCGGAAAGAATTAATGCACACATGTGATATTATAAGTGAAAATTCAACGTTCAATACCAAGATCTCAATCTCATATGTACCTATGCATTAATTCTATCCGGAAATGTTTTTAGTGCTCTCACACAACGTCTTAAATAAGCCCGAGTGGTACACGAGAACTGATTACGTTTTTGGAATGCACAATAAAAGATTTCCTGGGCATGTGTGCAGATTCGGTAAGAAAATCGTAATGACCCTGGCCCTTTGAGTTCTTTTTACAATATTGGCGATGCCATCCTAGCGCGGGCTACCTAGCGGTGAGATTTTGAACCCTACCCAGTTTTGCTTTTATGATTTTGTATTTGAGCTGAGTCAGTGTATGTGATTATTTATTATTATATTTCAATAACAAAATCTGTTAATATTGAAAACAGTAGTTATATTAGTATCAGTGCTTCATTTTCGTTTTTAAATACCGGGAAGTATGGTTACAATATTTACTCAACAAAAGCAAAACATAAAACATTGGAATTTGGGTATATTATGAAAGTTCAATCAAAAATTATTTTACACTTTTCTTTAATTTAATAAAACTTTGCAATAAATAATTATCTGCTATCATTTATTTCTTCTCATTTTATTGAATAGTATTAGTATGTTACATTACTAGCAAGGTAAAACAGTTTTTACTGCCGATAAGAGGAAATGACCGCCGAGTCGATCAGGCGAGCCTGTCATTTCCTTGAAGCAGTAAAATAATTACCTTGCGTGTATTGTACAACATTTTACTTGTTACTCATTTGTAAATCAAAATATAAATTTAAAATTTTGTCATTAACTTAACTGTTCTGTCAAAAATTGTCTTATATGATGACCCTAAATATTACTGTGGCAAAGTGAAACGTTTATTATGAAGATATGATTAGCTACTAACTTGTTAAATTTTAACAAGTCAGCTGTCAATTTTATAAATTAGTAACTTGTAAAGATTCATTTTCAAAGGTAATGTAGGGATTGATTAAATAACGTTTGCAAGTGAGTAACAAGTAAAATTATACAATAAGAAATATATAACTATGGAAACTACAACAAACAATTGAATAGGTTCTTTTCCTTTAATTAAGATTTGGTAATTTAAAATATTAGTAATCAAAATATTATTTCTAAAATTAATGATACCAGACAATAAAATACTTTGTTTAATAATCAGTGCGAATCCTTCTCTGCTATGAGTGTACACACCACACAACGAAAAGCGAAAGGCGGGCGGCAATTCTAAATTGTACAGCTCTCTGGAGAAATTACCCTAAGTTTGCCATTTCCCATCGACAATCGGATCCATTCTAGAGTTCGGTTAATTACGTATTCAGGACCGGCTTGAGGGGTGCGCGGATTGCCTCACTCTGGCTGTTCATTCTAGATAAATAACATTCAATGATGACCACTGCTCGACGTTTACCGCAATTATTGACACAATAATTGTGTTTAATGTAAATTCTAAGTTCTGAATCAGCCTAAACAAATGTTCGTTGACATTTTGGTTAGGTACTCAAATGCAATAATCAAGTCTCAGTTGCGCTAGGAATTTGCAGGAAATTTTTTTTTTTCATTTTACACTGAGCAACATCAGCAACATGCAATTGCTTATTTAAGAGGCCCGTCTACTACCTAAAATTCATCATATAAAATGTACTAACGTAGCGAGTGTTTTGTGGCCCGTACAAGTATGGTAAAATTTTATTCCAACAAGGATTTAATAGAGAAAGAATGAATCTACAGATGTGACTTTTTAAAATTTTGATTAAAAAATTGTACATGATTATAAAAATTCTGAAAAATTCAAAAAAAATCCTATTTTATGCAAACTTTACATGGTTATATCCCATGATACAAATTAATTTTTAAATACTTGCTTGCATCTAAGTAAATTTGTATTCTCATAAGGGATGATGACACTCCTTGTATCCGCATCTGATAATAAATAGTCTTAAAAACCAAACAATAATAGTCTAAATAGTTTAATTTAGGTACAGTCTTAAAACTCTTTTAATTAATAATATGTAAGGTAAAGCGATGACATTAGCTCGCGAAAAATACAAACCCTAACTTACTCTTTGACCTAAAACATAGTTTCTCATTTTAGATAACTGAAAAAGATGAATAAAATAAGTAGGTATAGGAAATACTTTCTTGAGGATTGCTTATACTTATTTATAGTATATCAATTGAAAATGTTGGGTTCATATTCTAGTGAATATTAAAAATATTCAAATTATATTCAGATTAAAGGAAACTTGTGCCCATAATTACAATTGCCTAACAACTGATGGTCATGTTTATGCATAACACCCCTTTGGGTCTTGCCGCAAATTAAACAATCACAAGTAAAATAATATTTTCGACACAATATACTATTTCGTATTAGTCACTAAAAGTCACTAAAAGTAGACTTGAACAATGGCATTTAAATTGTATCTCACATTCCCTGTTTTAAAAGGTAGTTCATACATTTTTCTCCTGGGAGTACTGCAGTATAAATTTCAACCTCATGCAAAAAACTTTGCATCCTATTTTGTCTCTATAACCAAATTCCAACTTTAACTAATTTCAAAAAAATCCAATTTCATTTTTCATCTCCCCGGCTTGCTCTTTCCCCTTCTCGTCTAGAAGGTGTCAGCTGACTCTGCGAACCTCGTTTATGTAAACAAGAAGCGATAAAAACAAATGAATTACGCCCGTAACTAACAATTTTATTTTCTCTACTGCGATGTTGCAATTTTTTACAACCCCTGCGATATGCATGTTATGTAACGTTATGTCTTATCAACAATTGCTTCACGTAAAATTTTTACCATCGTAAAGTTGTAACATGTTCACTTAACATTTATGCATTCTGTATTATTATATCATTATGAAGTATTTAGAGTTTGTTGCGCTTATAAATCACACAAATTAATGCTTCAAGGGGAATTAAGTTATATTATTAATTTGATAAGGCTGACGGTTGAGTTATAATGTTATAAAAGAAAAACTAATTTATAGTAAAAGGTATAAGAAGTATAAGTTATGTTTTTTAATGAAAAATTTAAAAAAATTTGCAATGCAATTATTAGTGCATTTCGGAAACGTTCATTCTATTCGATATGTGAACCTAACGAAACAAAAATAAACTGTATTGTTCTTTCATGTAATTATAACTTATTTTAAAAATATACCGGGTATAGAGTTTTTTTCTGACCTATAGGAAATACAATGTTAAAATTTTAATTTTACCTATTGCTTTTAGAGCCAAACTGTAAATACAAAAGATGTTCAGAATAAAAAACTGCATCCAACGAGATAAACGTAAATTAAATTTGATATATTTGAGCTGCTTACAGAGTGCCATGAAAAATAAAATGAATTAGTCACATCCAAAAAAAATAAACACTTCAATTAATTACGATAAAATGTAACTAGTTTAAGTGAGATGCATTTGATATCTTTGTACTAAAATTTCCTTCTGTCAAGTAGCTTTGAAACAACTACTGCTAAGAGATGTTACCAGTAAGTGTCACATTTAAAATGAATCTGTTTTAGTTATTTTAGACTCTACTGAACAATAAATTGTATAAAGTAGCGTTTTTGTAGGCTCTCTCTTTTATTACAAAGCAACTTTTTAATGGCATATTAAAACATGAAAAGTCATAGCATGTGTAACATCGCAACTACCAGACATCAACGATGTGTGATTGTTATGTTTACATTTTAGGAGATAGGAGATCAAAATAGTTATTTGTTTAACTAGGGAAAAAATATTAGATTTGCTGCCGCGGCTAGAGTTAGTTAGACGAGGCGCAGCCGAGGCTATGAATCTAGCTTAGGCAGCAAATCTGTATTTTTTACCATGTAAACACATTATTTTTTCGGCGGTTGATATTAATTAATATTAATTTAGTGATTATTTTAAATATATTGATAGGTATCGCAATCAAATTATGTTACTATGCGTATGTTGATAGTTGCTATGAAAAAACAAAATAGGTTAGGTATGTTGATGGATTTTATAAATGTCAAATTTGTTGATTCACCATAGTAACAATTACTTTTGCTGCCTAGATTTTTTTACTATTTTTTCTGCCTAGGCAGCAAAAGCGACACTTTGCTGACTGTCAGCTGTCAAAAAACAGCACTTTTAATGTCAATTGTTATACTTTTCAAAATTTACATTTGCACGATAATTTACACAATTTTAATAGGTAGGTCTGGCAGTATTTTTTTACTTTTTTAAGTTCCTTCAGTATTTATTATGCATCCTCAACTTGGGTGTGACAGCCTCGCTATCCATACAGGTTGGTGGAGGTGCCAAGCGAACATAGGGAACATACATGACAATCGAACTTTCATTAGGTACCTATATTGAAATATTTTGTAGTAGTGTCACAAAACGAAGTAGATAATGTGATTTTGTCTGACAAAAAGATAATATAATATAAAAGTGCATGTTGAATGTTAGTATAGTAAATGTAATTATTATGAAAAGAAAGCAGAAACATATTTATTTTTATTGTTAAATAAATTATAAAGCAAAAACAAGAATAATAATTTAACCAGAATTTACAATAAATATTCAAACAAATTTCCTCTCTCTGCCAAACAGTAGCCTAAACGATTGTAAAATTCAGTTCTAACATTATTTAACATTTGTGGCGTAATTGTTGCAAATGCATCTAAAAATTTAATTTGCAGTTCATCCAGGGTTGTCACTCCTTCTTCTTGACTCTTTCTCGTTCTGGTCGCACACATTTATTATTATGCAAAGAAAATATTTTAACGAAAATAAAAATTTCAATAATATGACAGCTACTTTGACATTGACAGTATTTCACGTAGAGTGATAACTCAATTGTCATATATTTCCCGTTCACATTTCACCTCCACAAACCTGTATGTTTTAAAAATTTCACAATTAAAATTACATCATTATTGAAACAGGAGTACGAAACCACGAATCGATTGAAAAAAATAAATAGTCCTCATGTCTCGTCCCATTAAATTCGCACAAGCAGTTACGTGAGTGCAGTTTTCACACTAGAAAGTCAGCATCAGCATCCCTTAGCAGAATGAACATTTCATTACAAGACCCCATAAATTCCAGTCATGATTGCTCCCCGTATTTTACGGTTTTAATACGCTCTTGAAAACGGTTTACACGGAAAAATGATATAAGAACGGCAGTACTCTGACGGTGTGCGCTGTACACTCGTTTACTCCAACATCAGCTATCGCATATTGCATGCTTCGGATGAAATTTACTCGCCTGGAACTCTGCAATTAATTTCTTAGTACCTGTGCACGCTTAATTTATATTTAACCCCTTCGCCCGAACATTATTGCTACCTACGATGTCGCCAGAACAAGCCAGGGTTGTACCACTCATTTTTTCACAACACAGAATTAGTAATTAAAGGTAGGAAGATACTTTTTGTACTCATACATTGAAATGTGTTGTTTCGCGTCACCAAAGCAACGCTAGGAATGTCAATTTTCCACGTCTCCATGACGTCACACGATCGGGAAGTAAGCACGTGACGTCACACGATCGGGAAGTCTGAATCACGTGACGTCACACGATCGAGAAATTTGAAACAGACACCTATTTCTAAAATAATAATAGAAAATGTTGGAATATTAAGTGAAATTTCATTTTAAAATCATAAATTTAGTTCATTTGTTTTTTGTATTACAAAAAAAATGTTGGCAACAGTTTGATAGCGCAACAGTGAAACACATAACCAAACTTAATCAAAGATAAAATTAAACAAGTATATTGAATTTTGAAGTATTAGACGAGTTATTATGTATTATGTTTATATTTTAGTGCAACTTTGACAGTAAAGCTAGATTCAGACATACCCACTTATAAGTATAAGTGCTAAATTAACCAATCAGGGCTTCCACAAAATTCCAATTTCAATTATAAGTGCGAACGTTGAGCGCTGATTGGTTAAATTAACCACTTATACTTATAAGTGGGTAGCTCTGAATCTAGCTTTACAGTAACTCCTAAAACAAGTTCGTTTATTTATATAGACTATGTTAATTATGCTGGCGTTTTATGCTTTTCGTACAAAAAATATTGTACATACCACATTCGTAAACTTGGTTCCCGGAATCGTTCAATGGCAGCGCTCGCAAGCTCGCGCCACCAAACACTCATACGGGAACATTAAGTTTCCGAATTTGGTTTGTAAATAACCATTTACCAATCCATTTTTTCTAATCTGTTTTTTCAGTCAGTTTTTTCCAAAAATGCAATTTTCCAATGGGACATTTTTTCCAATAAAATTATCATTTAATTTAGGTTAAATTTGAATAAATAGAAATTGGAAAAAAACTCGGCGCGGAAAAACGTCATTAGAAAAAAAAATGTATTAGAATAAATAACCACTGGAAAAAATTGATAGGAAAAAGTGTCTTATAATCGTAATTTATACATTTAGTAATTAACCAAAATTTTCAAATGATTTACCAGACTGATTAATAAAATGGAAATAATTCAGTATTTGCAGAATAAATGGAAACTGGGAACGTTTGAAAAGAACTATTGACACAATAATTATAATATAACACTCGATATTATTTTAAAAACTCAAATTTTAATAATGAACTAAATTAATCATTCTTTATGGATTTTGTAATTAATTATTAATAAGTCAATACAGCGATTGTACGTCATCGAAATTAACCATCCAAAGCCATATCAAAACAAAATTTCTGCCGATAAGTCGATAATTCCAACGTTACCAAGTTCGTTTATAAAATAAATGTTGTCATGTTTAATAATTAATTAATTAAAATCATTGTTTTGTGAATAAATATATACATTATATTTAGAGTATTTTTAATGTCATATTTTGTTTAAAAATGTCTCCGTATATCCCTCGAAATAAAAAAAACATATAAAAAGATTTTTTTCACAACTGTCAAAAGAAGTTGACATTAACGTCCGCAATTCAGGCCGCGAATTTGTGTACGTACAATAGATTTCGCAGCCGTTACCATTAGTACCTATACCGGCTGCAAATTTGAATGTTTTCGGACTGAATTAATTGTCAATGTTAAAAATCCAATGTGGCCAACACATGAGCTCTTGCCACAAATATACCATTGTAGAAGGGAATTCGGGAATTGTAGTTTTTATAATATTATTAAAGTTTATTATGACCAGCAGAGATGGCCATTTGCATGCATTTTATGGATGTAAATACCAGGGGGTGGATCCAAGGAGGGGGCCATGGGCCCCCGTTGAGACTATATTTCAAAATAAAATATAAATTTTGTAATTTATTTTAATTTAAGAATAAAATCTTTATTGTTCATTCTACAAATTGTCAACACTCATGATTATTTAAATAAATATAGTCTCAAATTCGGCAATAGGGCATCAGTACATTACATTAGCCCTTAAATTTTCATATTGTTTAAAAAGTTATTCTGCCCAATGAGTCCTGCTAGCTTATAATATAAATAAAAATGCTAACCTTTGGTGTACTCTGACCTCTGACGATGGTGCATCCTATATAAATAAGTGTCCCAGAAAGTTTTTAATTGTTTATGGCACTACACTTTAAATTTAAAATAGTCTTTATTCATATTACGCGTCCAAAAGTTCAATTACACGCAATTTATAGACATTTCTACATTTAAATATATCAAAATATAAACACAAATTTTTTAATTTTATCTTATAAACATGCACTACGACAATCCACTGTATACTGAACTCGCAAACATCGGTTCCTAGTCAGGCGCAATGTTTCGACAGGTTTCGTTTATATAAGAATATTGTAATCAAAATATTATTTGATTTTAGTTGAATAAATCAGTGATACCCAAACTATTTTTTATGAATATTGTGTTGCTGTTGACAATATGACTTTATTTTTTATATCCGTCTCTGGTAAATTCGAAAGTAATTTTTTTTTAATTTCCTAAGTTAAATATGTAGGTTTATATACAAAAATATATGCTTAACATAACAATATTTGTATTTATAACCTACATTTTATTAAAAATGTTAAATAATTTAATTAAAACAAGACAATAAATAATATAAGTCTGTCTGATTTTGGAGATCATTATACACCTACAAAAAATATTTTTAGTTAGGGAACATGTAAATTATTACAAATATCACTCATAAATTTTTTAAATTGCAACATGTTGACACATTGATAAACACACAAAAAATTATCTCTTGTTGAATTATTTACCTTTGAAAAGTCAAGCGCTAGTCTATGAAATATTTATTAATAGAGCAAATACCGGGCAATATTTTTACAAAAATTGAAATTGCCTTTAATCAAGCAATATTTATACGTAATCGCTTTTTCCCGTTTGCCATTTCGTACATAATCAAAGTAGAAATTTAATTAAAGTTTGTCGGCGCACAGTGAGGTACAACGGAGGTAGGAGAGTAGTCAGTGGCGTAGCTACCGAAGGGCTGGCGGGGGCCCCAAGCTCAAACCTCGTATTGAACTAGCTAAAAATATTAAAGCTTTATTGCAACAAAAATTTTTATGGAAAACTTTATATTATTTTCAATAATAATATATCAAGGGACCATTATTTTGCTGGAGAAATTTATTTCAAAAGATTGTTGCTTGGTAACATTTCGAGACAAATGACATGATCAAAATTCCGAGCTGAAGGCGAAGGATTTTATTACTCAATTTGTCGAGGATTGTTACCTATAAGCAACAATCTTAAGAAATTATTAATACTACACCGATTGCGGTCAAATTTGGTACAGTAATAGCCAAGGATCTAACTCATGATATAGATATATTAAAATGTCAGTCCGCCATCTTGAAACAAAATGGCGGACATATATCTCAAAATGTACTGTAACTATTGCGTTCAAATTTGGTACAGTAATAGCTAAGACTCTGTCCTAAAGCATAGGTATATTAAAATGTTAGTCCGCCATCTTGAAACAAAATGGCAGCTAACTATCTCAAAATGTACTGCACCAATCTGGTTCAAAAACAAAAATTTAAATAAATATCGATCGAGTCTCATAAAGGATTTATAGTGAAAAACTTTGTTTTTACGGGTTCATTTTTTAATTACCTATGTTTCTTTATTCAAAAAGTGTTATTCATCAAGGTACATAACCTTGAACTATAAAAAAATTGTTGAAAAATTATCCTCACTTTGAATATCACCTGAATCTGGGCTTGGCCCCCAATAGCTATTTGTATCACAAGGCCAGAAACTGACCTTTTGCAAGAGCGAGTATTTTTGACACGCCGAGGCACAGGCGAGGCTTGCAAATTACGAGCACTAGCATAACAGTTTCTGGACGTGTAATACACAATATTTTATGTGCCGATTTCATTACAAAAATATAAAATGAATTTAATTAATTTGTATTTTATTATACATAATCTAAAAAATTGTGCACTGAATACTTGCATTTGAGCTTAAAATATATTTATTTCAGTTTCTATTAACGATTTACGTCTAAAATTTGTCAAAATCTTGTAAATTCTTGTATAAAAAATATTCAACGCATAAAATTGACATCTGCTTGACAACTGTAGTAATGTCAAGATGCCAACTTATAACTTCCGGTTGTTTGCCGGCCTAGGCTGGCAACAAAGAGTTTCTGGCGGATTTTGAGATATGAAAAACTAGCGATGCCGACCGGAGGCATATAAAATTATTTTGCCCCAGGGCCCATAGACCCCTAGCTACGCCACTGAGTGGAGTATCCCATCGCTCGGCCGATGTGGCTTTCATCGCCACCATCGCCATCGCAGACTCTGCCCTCTACGATTTTCCTTACCCTTCCGCCTTCTTCCCAATCTTAAAGCGATTAAGAAAATTTTAACCAAGTTTAGCGATACACCAAGACCAGCTATTAACTTTTATGTCGTTTAAGTTTATTACATTTAATCCATTATTCTTTCCGGAACCGTGATAGGCTCTTGTTCACTGATGATGTTTGGAGTAATAGGAGCTAAAGACGGGTTTACATACGAGCAAATTGTCTAAGACAGTGTGGTATTCAGTGCAAAAATTATAAAATAGTATACAAGTGATCGAATCAAAAAATTAGTATTAAATGGCTTGTTTATTATTGCCTATGCCCTATTGAACCATAGTTTAAATTACAAAGTTGGAGAATAACTGAAATTGCATTAGTATTAATTTAGTTTTATTAAGCTTTGAACAAATTTTCGTTCATACAACTTTTAATATCATACAGGATGGTCCAGACCAGAAAGAACAAAGTTGCCCCCCGTACCCCCTACAAGGTGGACAAGGGAGGATTTAATTTGTACGCCATTCGATAGAGCACATCCGTATTGGTAAGATCGCCTATCGTTCTGTAAAAAAATCTCAACCCATTTTTTTAAAAAGAGGCGGACGGGTGGTCTGGACCAGCCTGTATAACATTTAAAAAAATTTATCGCGAATATAATTTAAATCATTTTTGCATCAATTTTGCTTCCAAATTTAAACTGTAAGTAAGTCAACTTAATAATATAGGAATAATTAATATAAATCACATTATTTATTATTATTTTGTAAATACAACATATAAAAAATTAAATACTACAATAATTATTGTTTAAATATCATAATTATTAACTGTCTACTGTCAGTTAAAACCACGGTCTAATATAAGACAGATAAGAAGGCTACTTGAACGTAAGAATTTTGACGCCAAAACTGAAGTCTGAACTTTGTGCCAAATCATCGTTCGTCCTGCACAGGGAATTGAACAAATTTTAATGATCTTTTGGTGGATCAAGTAAAAAAAATTCAACTCCGTACACATCGTCAAAGTTGGACATTTTTTAATTTTATTTTTTTCACATAGGTGCTACAGAGAGCGGAAGGGGTTGCGCTTAAGTTCGCATGCATGACTTTAAAGTAGACACTTCAAAGTTTTTCGTTCGCAAAGATTCATCGAAATCGATTGAAACTACGCCGAGTTATGGCGGTTTGAAAATGGTCGAAATTTTACGAATTTCAAGTGTTTCTTTTTTTTCACCAGTGTACTTTAAATTATCATTATTAACTCAGTTAGTACGTTCGTTAATACATTTTAGTGAATTAAATTTATGTTATCAAAACGGAAGTATGTATACTATACTATCACATTAGTAACTGCTGATACATATGTATGTATTTTTACTTATTTTATAAGTTTCTAGGTTGCAGCCCCAACCAAAACCCGTTTTCAGCAGTCATGTTAAAATTGGTTTTGCTGAGTTTTAGCGGTATTTGAGTTTTCTCATCGACGACGATATTAAACTTTGATAACAAATGTACAAGCAATACTTTTGTTTCCAAAAGCGCAAATCTTGAACCTGTAGAAAAATAAATAACATTTACAAGTGTAAAGTATTAGCAAAAAAATATGTGTAATACCAATACAATTCCTAGGTCCAATTCCAAACGGTACAAAAGTATTGGGTTTAATATTGACTTTATTTTCATCACTAAACCTTTCAGGATCAAATCGCTCTGGATTTGGAAAGTAGTCAGGATTACGGTGAATGGCGAAAATATGTATAAAGACCAAATCGCCTTTTTCTATTACTAGTTCTTGCTCTTCTGGTAAAACTGGTTCAATGATGTATCGTTTGGTACAAACACGAGTCATTACCACTGCTGGTGGCCATTTTCTTAAAGTTTCTATACAAAAAAAGAAAACTATAAATATATTTACAATAATTAATTAAACTAAATAATTACCGCTGACTACCATATCCATGTATTTCATTTTTATTATAGCTTCGTAAGTAATTTTTTGGTCTTTACAATTTACTAGAGCTTCATCAATTTCTGATTGGAGTTTCTCTTGTATTTCTGGATGAATAGCAAGTTCATGTGCACAGTGACATAAAAGAGTAGACGATGAATCGAATCCCGCAAAGAAAAACACCAGAGCTTGAGCTGTTAAATCATCGTCACTCAAATCTGTAAATATAAATATGTACATTAAAGAAGTAAATGTATCTACCATTTTTCATATCTAAGAAGTAATAAATTAAAAATTAAAATTAGACACAAAAACAGTTCTCCACCATTTATATTGACCAATGAGAGTTTTGCAGAACATTACAACATAACCATATACCTTGAGTGATTTATAGGCATTTGCACCGCTTCCACTTAAATTTTAAGTTTTCCTTAAATGAACAATATCGAATCAAAATCAAATTGTCAAAAGTAGAAATAACATTGCTGTCATGAGTTCGATTCGATATTTTTCATTTAAGTGACACTTATAATTTAAGTGGAAGCGGTGCAACCACAGTGCAACCGGCCATTATAGTTCTCGAAATTAAAATAATATACAGGGTGTACATTAAAAAGCGGGCCATAGGCCTTTACATGGGATATCAGTTTTTCCTTGCTCAAAAGTGACCAGTTCATTTTAGACAAAATAATTCAAATAAAAGTTCTAGGAAATTAAAGTTGTTCAAATCAATTTAATTCACGAAATAAACATGAAATAAAAATTTACAATTTAGGCTAATTTCAGACTGTCATGTTATTTATTCCGTCACTCTGACAGTTGACTGATATTATTTGAAATAAATTGTTGTTCTAATTAATTTTTTCAAAATCGGCATGAAAATCGTCATTTCCAGGCTAATTTGCGGCATGAAAGTAAGATTTTCATGACTAGGCATGAAAATTTGATTTTCATGCCTAGTCATTTTTACTTTCAACTTTGTTTACTTGTCATGACAACTTTTTCTAAAATTTGTGACAGCTCTAATGATTTGTCACAGCTCTGATGATTTATGCAAACCTATTTTTTTATAATTTTAAGCTTAATTGCCGATTTAAAAAAAATAAAATACATCACGCGTCATAAAAATGTCTGCTTGACTCGGAGGCTTTGAAGAAATGCTCGGACGCTGCGCATCCTCGCATTCTTCAAACGCCTCCTCGTCTGCAATGAAACATTTTCATGACTTGTAATGTAATATACTATTATTAGATCATAAAGAGGACACAATAATCAAAAAAGAAATTCATAATCATTTGATATTCTTCCTAAAGGTACAATTCAACATAATTAATTATTGAAGTATTTATTTTTTTGATCTGCCTAATTCGATTTATCTCTCATGGCAGCTCAAATATGGAAAATTTAATTTACGTTTATCTTGTTACAGGTATAGTACCTAACAATCAATGTAAATTACAATAAAATATCTCTTAAATCTAATAACTATAATAAAAAAACGCTAATTATGAACAATTAAGAAACAATTAATTTATTAGAGTACCTAACTTTAATTTTATAAAAGATTTTGAAAGGTAACTGTTTTCAACTATTGTTTTTGTTTCGCGGCAAGGCCTACTTATTTCAGCGTTCATAGGTGCATAATTTAAGTGTCCGTAATTTAAAAAAATTTTTATACCACCGTAAAGCAAATTTAAAGTACTTGTCAAATTCGTAAAAAATACAATGTTCCATTTGAAATTTCAAAGTTGCTATTACTTTCTCATAAACCGGAAGTGATACCAAAGATTCACATCCGCTATCATTTATTACACATGATACTGTAAAAATTATGTATTTGATAAAAAAAAATCTGCTGTGGCCAGTACACGACCTCTCGCCTAATTCTGCTTATTCTAATAATCTAATAAATAGTTTTACTTACATTTTAATAGTTTCATGTTCATGTAATATGTAAACCAAGATGCAAGCAAAAGATGTCAACTGTACTGTCACTGTCATTATAATTCAAATTTTGAGTAAAACAAATTTCATATCATGGACAACAAGATGCTGGTACTTAGTTGCACTTTATTTTATTACTAAAACCACCAGATTCAGCAAATTGTATTTAAAATTAACTGTACCCATAGATAATTATATTATCTTTTATTTTTAATTGCAAAAATTGTCATAAATAAATAATGTACCAATTTATTTAAGAAAAACTATATCAAGTTCCAAAAAGTACTACTTCCGGTTTACGGATTTCTACCAAAATCTTATCCGGTGTTAAGATCCTTATTAAAACCTTAAATATAAAATTTGGTTATTAAAGGTTTGATACTTTTTCAGTTATCGTGGACGAAAAATTGTCAGTCCATACATTCATACAAACACACACACACACACACACACACACGCGCACACACACACACACACATACACACACACAGACATCATCGGGAAAATATTAAATTCGTATTGTAGAGACCCTGAAACGTGCTTATCCACCAAAAAATCATACTCCAAAATTTTGACCCATTACAATACCTCTCTTATAGAATATGAGGCGAGAGGTAAAAACGCTAAATCAACAAGTAAGCGAGATAAATGCTGGTTCATTTATAAACAGACACCTGTATAATAACGTGTCCGAACATTAGTTTATTATTATTATTATTATTATTATTCAGCTTCATACCTATATTTTTATTATTCTTCTCTTTGCCGATATGCGATTCTTCAACCGTAGCAAATCCAGCATCTTCTTTCGAACTTTCTTCGTACTTCAAGTTACCTTTTCTAGCTTGCATTAACAAATGAATCATATCTGGCCTAACAATTCCCTGTTTTTCTCTTGTCTCCATAGTTGTCATGACCAAGTTTCTGAAAAAATCTTGAATCTCCATTTCATGCAGACGCACTTTAAAAAATTCCATCAAGGATTTATTAACTGTATATCCAAACATTTTAAATCCTTTATATCCATCAAAATCAGTTGCTCGCTTTCCCATCTGGTAGAACTCATTGTCTTGTTCGGTCAGAGAATCGCATTTAATTCCGAATGCACATGTTGCTATGACATCGTTTGCATATCGCGTGAAGATATCTTTCATTTCAACGGTTGTGTGCTTATTTGGTTCGGACTTTTTAAGAAAATATTCTGTGAAATGTTCGGCGCAGTCAGACATCAAATTGAACATTGATTTCATTTTACTGCTGGTGAATGTGGGAGACAGTGTTGCGCGCATATGTCTCCACTTTTGACCTGTGTGACAAAAAATTAATTATTGCAACTTTAATAAGTGACTCATTGCAGTTAGTTTATCACAGAAGTGTGCTCGTCAAGTTTTAAATTGGAAGAAATAAAATAATTTTTAAATAGTAATTGGCTATCAAAGATTAGAAACGATACATTTTTCTAAGATATAGATTATTAATTTATCATAAACCGGTCGCACATTTATATGATACCTAGTGATGCAGACGAGATGAGAATTTCTCGAATCTCGTCTCGTTTCGTCTCGAAAATTCTCGTCTCGTCGAGACGAGACTAGTTTTTGTAAAAATTGTTCGAGACGAGAATACAATGTCGAGATTCGAGAATCTACATTTTCGTCGAGATCTATCGATTTTTAAAATTATTTATACTTTATTCAACAATTTTTTTAACAAAATTCCACCAATTCGCCTATTTGTTGTTGTCATAGTCAAACTCAACTAAATTGTCAAGGCAACCTGTCAACATAGATCTATCTTCTATCATTTACTGGCATTGACCATGTAAAATTATTAAATTAAATTTTTTATTATTAGGGATGAAAGTGAGATATTTTCGACCAGTTCATACTTTTACTCCCTAGGGAGGAAAAGTCAATTTGAATCCCACATAAAGCGGAAGGAAAAGTACTTTTATTCACAATCGGTTGGTAATATGTGCGTTTCCAACCTTCTAAACAGTTGGGAAGCGAGTCATTGTTTACTTTACTTCCCGGCTAGCTGGGAAGTAAACGTCACTTTTCAACCAATAAAATAAGCTTTTTTTGCAGCTTCGGCTGTAATGAACCATTTCCCCGCTCGGTATGTAATATACTATTTCTTTCTAAGTGGGAAAGAAATACCTCACTTTCGTCCCTAGTAATACAGACGAAAGGTGGCGTTTTCGGTGGAGGTATTGAAAAAATAATTTAATTACCTAGGCATTAAAAGTAACATTTCACAGACTGTCAGCTGTCAAAAATAGCACTTTTAATGTTAATGGGATAAAAATTTTGTTAGTAAAAATGACCGAGCAATCGAGACAAGATCGAGATCGAGACGAGATAATAATAATCGAGACGAGAACAAAATTTTCTAATTTAAGACGAGAAGAGACGAGAAGTCAAAAATATCGTCTCGTCTTGTCGCGACGCATCACTAGTGATACCTACAACTTATGTACTTGTTAAAAAAAAATATTCAATGAGTTTTTAAGGTAGGTACGTACTACTATCTTATTATGTTTACATTTTACCTTTCGCCATAATCAAGCTGTTTGCAAACAGTGGATCAATTTTATCAGATGCAAAGATGACGTGATCAGTAAATGAATCAAAATCCTTTATTGTTATTTGTTTAATGAGGTCTATATCATGAACCATTAACGTTGGCATCCAAAGCTGATAAAATCCATAATACCTGAAAATAAAATAATTTATACTTGAGAAAATTATGATAGATACATGAAACATACCTAGACTGCTTAAATTTTTGAGAACTTTTTAACATACTTTCAGCAAAAGATATCTTATGTAATAATCCTTCAAGCATGTTTCCCAAAATTGGGATTGGTTTTTCGTGTGGAACATTTCTTTCTTTCCAGTATTGCTGAGGTTTCCAAATTTTTACGTAGAAAAATATAACCAGCAATATGAGAAGTATCCACCACAACATGTTTTTGACACTAAATAATGTTAACGCTAGAGTGCGTAGATGAACACATCCGCGCGGTTCTGAGAATTGACAACAACTAAACAAAACTGACCTTCAGCATTCGTAAATCTAATTTAATCCCATGTCCTTGATTGTACCATGCGACATATGACGTAATATTGTATCATAAATAATTAAGCACGAATACACTGAGCGCTCGCTTATGCAACTAATAAAACCAGGCTCTTCATTAAATCGAATTATTCAAATATTAATCGAACGTGTATTTTAATATGTATATTTATTACTCGTACATGTTAAAAATACATTAAAATAATTAGTTATTTGTTTATGCACTGTCTTAGCAATGAAACATTTTTAGCACTGCAATATCGGCCATATCTCTTCATCAATTTCTAAAGTATCACCTATTTTCGCATAGGCTTAGAAATTTAAAATGAAGCCAAATTGAATAAGGATCTTAACATCGGATAAAATTTTGGTAGAAATGTGCAAACCGGAAGTAGTACTTTTTGAAACTGGATATAGTTTTCCTTAATAAATTGGTTACATTATTTATTTTTGACCATTTTCGCAATTAAAAATAATAGTTATTTATTTTACAAATGGGCAAAGTAAGGAATTACCCACGAGGGAAATCTTAACTCACGAGGCGGAAGGCTGAGTGAGATAATTTTCTCGAGTAGGTAATTCCTTTTTGCCTACATGTGAAGTATAACGTTTTATCCAACACCTCTTAATAACTGCATAGATATTTTAAAAATATTAAGTTTCAACCTAAAACATCGTTTCTATGGTGACTTCCAACAAGCAAAGTAACAATTTACCCACAAGTGGGTATAATTTTGATCAAAGCCAATAGTGGGCAATATTTTACTTTGCTTGTTTAAAATCACCATAGTTTTGATGCTTTTATTAAGAGGTATTGGATAATAGTTATATACGATACAAGTACGTAAAGCAAATATTTAGTCACGAACAGGTTCGAATTGAAACACGAGCGCAGCGAGTGTTTTAAGACCCGTGAGTGACTAAATATGCTTTACGTATGTGTATCGTATAAGATGTTATCTACAATAGAATTTTAAAAACTCGAAAAATATCAAAAATCCTTTTAAATTTGAATTAGGATCAAAACAAGTTTGCTTTGACAAGAAAATTTTCACGTTAGTTACCGATTGTTGTACGGATGTTTTAAAACTTTAACCACTCGTTGCTGCGCAACCCGTGACTAATGAAATCTTGCTATTAAACAATTGTTTTACAAACTAAAAACTGACAACTAATTTTCAATTTTACACACTATCGTAGATAAAAGAAATTATAATTATCTATGGGTATGGGTACAGTTAATTTTAAATGCAATTTGCTGAATCTGGTAGTATGTAACAATAAAATAAAGTACAATAATTATTAATATTCTACTTTTTTTAAATTCCAGTATCTTGTTTACCATGATAATAGGAAATTTGTTTCTACACTAAATTTTAATTATTATGACAGTGACAGTACAGTTGACATCTTTTGCTTGCGTCTTGGTTTATATTAAAATTTAAGTAAAACTATTCATTAGATTAATAGAATAAACAGAATTAGGCGAGAAGTCGTGTGCTGGCCACATCAGATTTTTTTAAATTTGCACTAAACCGAAGTAAGAGAAATTGAAATGTCTGTATAGTAGGTAGCGCAATGGGCATTTTAAACAGAAAATTTTCTCGTATTTTACTTGCTGATAGTGCATAAATAACATGAAAGCATTATAATGCAAAGCTATCAAAATTTAATTCTATTGGAGCGTCATTCATCTATGAATTATTCCAGGTATCCGAGTCGGCGCTGCCGCCAAAATTTGCCGTTGCGCCATCTGGCGGATTCGCCGTGAATCTCCCCTTCCGCGGCCATCGCGGATCGTTCTACCGGCCGCCGTTCGCTTCCGGAGCGTTTCATGAATTGGAAATGTAATTTTCTCAGCGACAATTCAAAGTTAAACATAAAACGTAACGCATAAAGTACTTTTTACGTCGCCTTATGAATATAATTACGTAACATTTATGCGATCCTCTTGTTGAACGCTCCGGGAAAGACACACAAAAGAAATGAAGATAACAGTTTACGGAATCGTAAAGAAATATGGCGAACTTGATAAAAAGTTTTTTGGTATCAGTAACTGACTTGGCAAGTCAAGAATCTTTAGAAAGTTTTGTCAAATTTAACACAAACTATTTTGGTTCCTACTAATGAAGGAAAACATGAAATATAAAGAAGTTTAGTAAATATTTATATGTCTTTTTTTAATTCTCTACACTTGTTGAACGCAATATTGCTTCAACAGAATCAGAATTCAAGATTCTGGCTACATTGCTCTAAATAAAAATCTGAAATTTAAAAAAAAAATTCATACAATACATTGTTGCGACAACAATTAGAGAAAATAAGAATTAATTTATGTATTTTAATATTACAAATGATGGCTTTATTATTGCATATTTATTAATTTTGTTTTAAATATTCGATTCCTTGCATTGTTCGTGAGAGTGCTAAGAAAATATTTTTTTCAAAAAAATTACACATCTGACGAAAAAAAAATTGTAAAAAATCGGCCAAATTGACTATTTTTACTAATTTATTACTAAAATACCATTAAGTATTTCAAAATTATAATTACTTAGCACTCTAGAGTCATGTCTTAACTATGTATATATAAAATATGAACAGTCTAGGTGTACTAACAAGAGCTCAGTTTGTAATATAGCAAGCTCCCTTTTTCACTATATTTTTGGCACAAGTGTAGCGCCTTAAGTAATAAATTCATTGCATGTTCTGTGTATTTTAAGATTGTGAACTGAGAAAAAATTATTACAACCAAAGGCGGACTGGCCATTTGGCATATGCCCGGTGGGCCTTAGCTAAATTGGGCCAATGGTGATTCTTAAAATTGTATTTACATCCGTAATTGTGTAATGATGATACATGTCATAATGTATTGTATAATTATATCGAATCTTTGATCGGTCAATACATGTTCGAACAGTGTAGGTAATCTACGCGCATGCTGGGCTGCATTCATCTATTTAAAAAATTAATATTATTTCTATAGCTCTGCACTAAACTTTAATGAGTTATGTAATTTAATGTACTAATTATATCACAAATATATTTGTTTCAAAATTCGCAAAAATCTCGAATTTACACAAAGTGTAAATACTTCCAAACATAGTAAAAGTCCCCATCGATCCGTCTTGTGCTAAATCACTCGCTGCTTTGTAAAAAAAAAAATAATAATGATAGTACTATACTCGTAGCTAACATTATTTATTAAAAGTGATATTTACACCGATAACACAATACATTTGTACAAAAAGACTTTTTTGAAGAGTTTCTTCAAATATTCAAATGCTGGTAATCTCGCAAAACTGGAGTCCTCCAAGAAATGTCTGATAAAAATTAATTATTTGTACACTAATTCTCCAGCATTGCTTTTAGTTCTTAGCAAATGAGAATTTCCATTTCAGAAACACTGGTAAACTCGTTCAGGTATTCAGATAATGAAATTTCAACCGATATGTTACCGGGACGACCAGAAACAACGGGGAATATTGAAATTGCGTTGTTCGTAAATTAGAACTGCTTCTGGCTTGGCGACGTCTCAAGCTCGCAACTTAGAGGCTTCTACCCCCCTTAACATCCTGACACTACCGACCTATGCGGCAGAAACCTTAAATAGATAATGAAAGGTTTGTGTTTGTTTAAGATAAGGAAATAACATTTTTCGCCAACCGGACGTATTTGATGTAATTGTGTCGTTGTTTTTTGTAAAAATGGAGGCCATTTGGGGATTGTTTATGATCACTGTAGCAACTGTACAAAAAGTAAATTTATTCGTCCTAATACAAAAAATGATTGTTGTCATGGTAAAAACAAATTAGTATGTTTATATTTTAATTGTTGCTTAATATGAGGATATGTCAATTTAAATGAAATTACATCTATTTAAGCGGCTAGCGAAAAAATATTATCTATCATTCATACAAAAAATGCTTGTTTGAGAGTTAGTGCCGAACTGCCTTACTCGTCCTAAAATCATTCATTTTTTGTGTTAATGAAACAAATAACTATATTGAGTTATTATTTAATAAATGCATGAAAACATTGGCACATACTTTGTTTTAGATATCAAAACAAAAAATTCATTCTTTTTATCAATGTATCCTTAATTTACGAAACAAATTCTCCAATTTTTGTTTTAATTAGTAAAGTGACAGAATACATTCATTTAAATTAGCCTTAAATGTAAGTTACAAGTTATCAACTACAATTTGAAAACCCTCATAATCAACTAATGGATACAATTTTATGTCAATACATTTTTTTACAGCGAACATGCACGTTTACTTACCTACTATTCAGTTCTAATGTAAATTTTAAAAAGTAAATCAATTTGTACGGCCCAATACAAACGCAGCAGACTTAACAGGTGCAGAATTAAATAAACTCTTTTAAAAAAATGTTATTGAATTTTCGTTTTTTTGTAAAAAGGAAATATAAATGGAACGCAGACACATAAGTAATATTTTGTATATTGAAATGCTTTTTCCTAGTCTATATCGTATAAGCATTATCACCTATCAAAATATATCGTTGAATAATAATTGTCTGTGGTATAATTTTATAACCATGTATCTCCAGAGCAAGTAGGTTATTATTAATTAAATAATTAATAAAAACTCCATAAAATGCAACTTATATGTATGTTTATACTTTCTTCAATAAGAACCTGAAGCCAAATTCATTCATTTTAAATCTCTTGTTTGGATTATGGATCAACCAATTTTATAGACACACTGTTTGGTAATGACATAATTTTATTACAGTGCAGACATAAATTGTTAATAATAATTTGTAACAATAATTTATAATTCAGTAAGTCTAAATGTAACTTAACGTGTGTAATTAAAATAAAATAAAGTTACTGAGTGTTCCCTACAACATGATACCGTTTTTTAGAAACGAATAAAATTCTCGTTGAAATTCAATGATCGACTCTTAACTCCCTGACTGTGTACTCAATCACGAATGTGCTTGCACTGCAGTATTGCAGACGCATGCAGTCTCCGTTCGGCTCGGCGATACGCAACACTGGTCACCCTTTCAAAAAACGACCTCCACTAATTACATCAGTTTAAATTATGGCTCTATTCGCATGATATATTGCATATGTGCCACCAATGCACAGCTAGAGCCACGCGACCGCCGTCGAATATGCCTAGTCAGACGAAATTAATTACTACAACTTGCACACCACGGATTTTTATTTCCAGCTTCTGCGATGGAATTTATGAGCCGAGCTTTGTGAACGATGTCCGATGGCTTTTACGTCGCCCATGAGTGTTTTGATTGCATTCACAGAAATTTTCACTCTACCTACCAGGATATTAAATGAAATCGTAAAATGTTTGTAATGAAATTCAAATAAAAATGAATTCTAATCAAACAATAAAAGTTCATCGTATATTGCGAGGGATTATGTTTTATTGGATGCATGAAATTTAATTGTTTTAATTTTTAATTGATTATTTTCGGTTGACGTTTGCATACCAATCAAATCAAAATATAGCTTATTATTTATACAGGGTGGTTCTCTACTTATGGATCAAACTTTAAGGGTATATGTAACACGTTCTACTGAAAACGGAATAAAAAGTTTTTTCAAAAATTCGTAAAATTAAGGGTGGTTTACATAATGGAAACATGTTGAGTGCCACTGGTTTCATAGTTGTTTGTGTTGTTTTATTCAAATATTAACAATGCAGCGTTGGATTAGATAATCACTTTGCATAATAATCAGATAAATTTTTATTTATTCTTGATAACTTTATATTTATCTTACCCAAGACGAATTTAGAATGAGTATTTTGACTTATAACCAGAGCCGGTTTTACATGGGTGCTATTTGGTGCTGTAGAACCGGGCGGTGTTTTTGTCTAGGGCGGCGGGGCGGCATTTAGGGGAACCAAATACAGAAGTTATTTTAAACCCTAGAGAGAAAATGAGAACACAGATATACCTGCCAATTCTTGATAATCTTCAGTCTGAAATTAATCGCAGATCCGAAGTGTACAAAACATGTTCAGATTTGTTCGAATTTTTGTTTAATTTAAAAAAGTTAAATAATGAAGATATAATAATACGTGCACAAAAATTAAAAGATACATACTTATATTGACGACTTAGACGAATATTTTCCTGAAGAATGCATTCACTTAAAAAGTTCTTAAACGAACTTAGTGATGAAATTAAAGTTGAATCTCCCCAAGATTTAGTGAAATTGTTATATGAATATAAATGAACATGTTCATTCCCAAATATAAATGTATGCCTTCGTTTTTTTTCTATAATGGTTACGAATGCCAGTGGGGAACGTTCATTTTCCACGCTAAAACGGGTTAAAACCTATCTCCGAAATTCAATTGCTCAAGAAAAATTAAATTCTTTAGCCATATTATCAGTAAATTCAGTTTTATTATTTTTTTCTTACATTATTCTTGTTATTAAAAGCCATATATTTTAGTTTTTTGTTTTGTGTCTATTTTCTTATTAGTTTTTGCTGTTTTGGAATATTTAATTTTTTACTGATATATTCTGTAAAGCTATCTATAATAAAAATAATATCGGATTTCGGAACATTTTTTTTTATTCATCTAATTTATTTGTATATTATTAATATATTTTAAACATAATATACAAATACAATTTTAGATAGTATAAATTACTAATTTACAAAAACAAAGATAGGGGCGGCAGTCACGACCACGAGTAGCACCTGGCGCTAAAGTATCTTAAACCGGCACTGCTTATAACAATGATGTAATATCAATATTAAAAACATTTTAAATTGAATTATATTCTAAACTATTCCAATATTTCATCAATTCAAGATTCTAGCTAAAATATTTACGTACACAAAGCAATGCTCCTTTCTTTCAGCTGCAATGAAAGCGCTCAGCGCATCACCCAATAAATGAAGTCTCAGAAGGCACATAATCATATCAATGGCGTCTCGACGCACAATGACGCCAGATGCCGCTGCAGGCGTCGCCGTCCCCGGACCCATGCTTCATTATTTAAAAATTCATCAGAGCTCGTAATTAAATAGAATGGCCCCGCCAGAAAAAATAAAAAACTAAAATCCGCCTGAGACGCAGTCAGATCGGGATTTTACGTTTGTTCTGTCACGTGAATGCAGTCCTGCTCTACATCCTGTTTTACATTTTATTTTTGTTTTAAAACTGCTGTTTCCATGGTGTCCAACATTGTTAACTTTATTTTGCAAACATTTTATATAAATCTATAGGCTGTTTTATACTGTGATGAATTTTCAATCTATACATTGTCTCAGAATTCGGAGGAGCTTATTAAAGTTGCCGCGTTTTTTCCAACCAATCAGATTGCTCATTTCTGAGCTATATTTACACCCAGTAATTTAGCTCCAGTGTTTACAAAATGTGACAGTTCTTTTATAGGTTAAAATATTTGCGTGTAAATTGTATTAAGCCCTGTTCGCACAATGCATCTAGCATGCATCTAGCATGCATCAAACAAGAGTCTTTCCATGCGTCAAAATATGTTTACAGGCGCCGCTATTTTGGTGCATCAAAAGACTCTTGGGAAAGAAGAAGTACTGAATCGTTGAGTCGTTGCTAAATTCAGATTGATTGCGTTGACATTTGAGTATTTGAGTGCTGTCATACTGCCATTAGAACAATCACAACCTATAATTTATCTATTCATTTCCTTTCTTTGTTAATTTATTTAGTATTATTATACTAATTTAATAAAAACCAGTCTTTTTAAAGACTATTTCCTTCAGTCCTTTTTTCCTTTTATGTTCTTTCCTATTTATTTTTACCCACCTGTTTTCTTTTCCATGGTATTTCGTCAGTTCGATATACGTATTGTAATTTTCTAAATATTAAATTATATTGCTTCAAATTATATTACTTTCGCGGTAAATGACAAAGTGAAATTCGCTACACAGTAATGCCAACCTAACAATGAGACTTAATTTGAAACTTGGAAGAAGAAGTCTATTTTGATGCTACAAACACGCATCAAACGTGCATCAAACACATCTCATGTGTGAACGGCCATGCATCAACTACAGGTTTGATGCATGGAAAGACTCTTGTTTGATGCATGCTAGATGCATGCTAGATGCATTGTGCGAACAGGGCTTTAAGTAACAAAGTGTTAAGGTTAACAATGGATAAACCAGGAATAAGTAATAAAAATGAAAGGTAATAGTTTTTATTTGATTTGTAATTCAAATATTACATTGATTTGTAAGTGATTCAAATTTGCCGCCAAACTATACTTCAATTTATTTTCCCTGTATAAATGGGACTTTTCTAGGTGCTCCTCCGAATTCTGGGACAAAGTATAGTTACAATAATTTAGTTAAATATAGTGCATGTCAGATGTAAACGTATGCATGGTGTGTTATTATATTTTAAGTTTTCCTTGATTGTTTCAATAAAATTATATACAGGATGTCCTATGAAACTGTTTAAGCATGGGGATCTCGAGAAGTTGGTTAAATTAGACAAAAGTTGACCCTTACCAATAACTTTTTTGTTTGAATTAGTACAAGTCTCTAATTTATACGTTCTATAGGCAGTTTTTAACGAGGAATTCACAGTAGTGCTCAAAAAAATTTTCTCTTACATATTTCGAGAAATTCAAACCAAATTCAAATTTTCATATGGAGCTCATAGTTGGGTATGACCAGTCAAATAGAGTTTTTTTTCTCTTTTCAATGACATAAAACACAAAAAACATAAGTACATTTAAATTAAAATAAAGGCAGAAATTACATAATCATAGCTTGTAATAAATTTACAAGTACCATTTTTTGCGCATTATATTTTATCTGCGTATAGCCCAGATTTAGTAAGTCGAAGGGAAATGATCATTGACCATGAATTTGCTTCAAAAATTGACTAGGTATCCGTACTTTATAAATAAATTTACCGTTGCGAAAGTACGAAAAGTGCAAATATAAATATAGAAAATTTAATTGATATTTTGAAAAAGTCTTAATATTTATTTTACTCTTAGACCATATATGTTCTAGACACGTAACGTCTATTTAAATGTACAGTGGATTTTGAAGCCAGCACTAATGACAGAGAGGCTGTGTGAAGTGAGATAGAGATCCCAAAGATGCTGCAGTGCAAGTTGCATACTTTACACTTTTTAAGTGACATTTATTGATAATTCTTGGATTCTTTCATTCTTGTTGTCATCTGTCACAATTTTGTATATTTAGAAGTTATCTTGTGCATTTTGATTGTATTTTATTGAATACTAACAATAATGTGAATCACGAACTGTCACTTGTCAAATCAAAAATGCAACCCGCATTACATCACCTTTGGTGAAAATGCAACCCGCATTACACCAATTGTGGGCTAACTGACAGAAGTGTCGACTTCACAACAAATGACTGCGTGCGGGGTCTAAGGTATCTATGGTCGAAGATTTTACTAGTATTTTTGTTTTTGTTATAGATATTTTTCCATAGATTTAGATTATATTTATACGAGTATAGGATGTAAGTTTTTTTATCTATTCATAGTCATATTTAGAGTTTATTTATTTTATGCTATATTTTCGGTATTATTTAAAAATATACCAAAGTTGTTTTTTAACTTATGTATTTTCCTTATTTTAAAAGGAGTCCCCAATAAATTCTGTACCTAGGGGCCCCCAGATGTCTTAACACGGCACTGGTGTTGATGGCCGGTAATTGCACACACGGTAATGTCTCTACCGATGATTCAGAATATAAAGTTTGAGTATGTATGGTATGTATGTAAAATGATTAGGTACATAATCGATGTTGTATACAGGGATGTTTATCAGCCCTCAGAAGTATACAAAAATAATAGCTATTAATATAACAAGAATATTATGCGATTTATAATACCGAGGATGTTGCTAAGAGACGAGGTGAAACCGAGTCTCTTTGAACATCCAAGGGGGCTTAAATCGCATATATTCGCGTTATATTCAAAGCTTAATCGTATTATCAAAGATAGCGATGTTAAAACAAATCAAGAATTTTATTTGCCAATTAGTTGACAGTTCGCATATTATGGAAGGTTTTGATGTTATTATGGTTGTATCTAACGTATTAAGTCCGTAACTAATGAATTATAAGTATCTAACGTATTATAAGTAACTAACGTATTATGTTGATTATAATTATCAAAAAATGTTGCATGTTATAAGGTAGTAACAGTTGATGATACGATTAAGAAAATAAAAGACCTCATTAGATTCTCCTGAGTACATCACTGCGTAACGAAAGTAAACTAGAGAAGCTTCTGCTTTGGGATTGAGTGAAGACTATCCCAGGGCCGACTCAGTGATATAAAGGGGACGATGTTCCACAGGGCAAGGGGTAAGAATTGTCAGGATATAAATCGACAGAATAAACACTCACTCGGTGACTGTTTGACTTGCACGGAATCAGCTACTTTTCTACTTCACCCGGAGTACACTAACGCTGATGTTGCTTCGTTTTTTTAGCGTCCGACAACCCCTCTGTTGCTGTTACTACCTTTCTAAGCTCTTCTAGATTCACTTTATTTGTAGAAGGATAAAACTGTGTATAGCTTTTAGTCCTTTGCACTCTAACATTTACGCACTTTACAAATTTCAGGAGGATTCCTGGGAAACATTTTGATTTTGAATTACAAATCAGGCTACATCAATAATGCTATGTGTAGGTATGGTTTTGAAATTTGTAGATGTGGAAGGGGTCGTTTACATTCGGTGTATTTGTGTTAGCGTTGTTACTACATACACTCCAACATTACCTATCATGCATTTTACCAGTGGAGGGCCCTGTTTCAAAAATCCAATCGTTTAGATAAGATTTTCTTTCGTTCAAGAATCTAATTCATTTTGCATAAGAGGAGTCACATTAAATTTAATAAATTAATTCAGAAAGTCACTACTTATAGGATTTCTTTCTCTGTTAACTTTATCCAACATTGGTGATTTTAGAAAAAATCGTACCCCTTAAGAAATTTTCAAAATTGGGGAAACCGTGATAAATCTTGTACCTACCCGTCGGAATTTTGAGCTGAAAATTGGTACACATATGTAATTCGGCGCGAGGAATTCATTGGTGAATAAATTAAGTCAATATATTGAACGATTTTTGAGAAATCTAGGATGGTTGGTTTTTTGGGCGGTCAAATAATTTCAAAATTCTTAAAATTTGGTTATAGGTGTTAGAAATACATTGCTGCAAACTAGAGTTTGATTTCTCGCTTAGTTTTTGAGATATTGGCAAAGTTGGAAAAAGGGGAAAACGAAACATCAATAATCCTTTTCCAACTTGTACGAAGAGATTCATCTACATTTTTTACCTCTCGCCTAGAGAGGTATAGGGATCGTGAAAAAATTCGATGTCGAGATTTTTGTCAATTAGCACGTTTTAGCACCTTTAGAACCTATTTTGACTATTTTCACGATGATGTCTGTGTGTGTTTGTGTGTGTGTGTGTGTGTGTGTGTGTGTGTGTGTGTGTGTGTGTGTGTGTGTGTGTGTGTGTGTGTGTGTGTGTGTGTGTGTGTGTGTGTGTGTGTGTGTGTGTGTGTGTGTGTGTGTGTGTGTGTGTGTGTGTGTGTGTGTGTGTGTATGAAAGTCTGTATGTACGCCTACTATAGTCTTTCGTCCCGGTTCATTATCTCAAATTCTACTGAACATAAAATTCTAATATTTTGCATTATACATTTATATATGTTAATGAAGAGCTGAAAAGATTTTGGTAAAAATCCACCAACCGGAAATGGTACTTTTCTTGTAGCACTATAACATTTTTTGCAAAAATTGTATAAAATAATGCGATTGTTACAATTTGACATACCACACATGAAAGAAAAAATTACATTGTACAATATTTAATCTTACTTGTTTCTATATCTTTAACCAATAAAGAAATATAATTTTTTTAAATATATAATTTTACCTACCACGATTTGTGAATCCCGAAATAGAAATAAAATTTAAAACAAAAATAAAATTGTCAATGTGACAGATAAACAGATGTCTGTGGCAAGGAGGTTTCTCTGTGGTGTAGGACATGTGTAGAGTGTGGTGTAGAATTTTGAAATGTTGGATATAGTATAGATATTAACTGGGCAGAGTATTATGTAAATATGGTATTTATAAAATAAAATAATATATTAAACTAAGAGCTGATTAGATTTGTGAAATATATAATTTATTACCTAATTAAAGCTTAATATTTGGTTAAATACGAGGTTAAATAATAATACTTCAATGTCAAATCGAGAGGTATTGTAACGGCCACGTCAGATTTTTTAAATATATTTAAGTAATATAGACATAATAATATTATTAAACTGCTATTAAAAGAGTAGGGTATCTTGAGTAGGAAGGTCTTGTACTGGCCACATCAGATTTTTTTTAGTTGTCATTGATGTTTTTTTTATTTTTCAAAATTAATTATTTTTTAACCTTTTGGTACATACATTTTTAACTCTTCGACTTTCCAACTTTGATAATATGACATGGTTATAATAATTATAGTATTGTCACTGGTATTGTTATATAAACTTCAACAGAGAAGATACGCAGTAACATTATATGTACGTCTTCTTATTTTTACTTATGTATCGTGTAATACGTACTTCGGAAACTAGCTCCCTGCTGCCACCTATGATAAGCTTTGCGCTAACGGCGCATTGTCATAGTATATAGGTGTATGTCAAACGCTGCTCTAAAAATTTATGATCCGTCTGTTAGTAATTATCTTGCTAAAGCAAATTAAATAATTCTGCAAGATCATTAATTTTCTTATAATTTCATTTAGGTATTATAATGGTGCTAGGTGCCAGCAACAAATTGCTTCCTCCTAAATGCAGTCCTGTTTACGTGAGCTAAAAGCATTAACTCGTGTCTCGCTGCTTTGGAAGCGAGATAGTTAAACGCTTCAAGTAATATAATCAACACAATAAGTTTCCAACTGTGTTATCTTACGGTTGTTGCCAACCAAATACGCTTAAATAACTCTCCGATCAAATAGATAATTCTACATTAACTCACGAGTAAGGAATGGTTGATGGCACAATGGGCTCATTTCTAAAATAAATAAGGTTTGATTCTTACGCGGATATCAGCAAACCGAATCTCATGGGGGACGCGGATTGGGAAATTGGAAACGGGAATTAAAGTTAGCGATACAACGAAGATTTTGGGGTTGGAAGATTACTTTACGTAGATATACTAATTAATCTAATACAAGTTACTATTATCAAGTCTAACTTCAAATGGCTTTACAAGGAAGAACGGTATTCAGTTTATACACCAAAAAGGCTGCTTAATCCCTGAGGTATGCAATATTCGTACACATCACGCCTTTAAGGCGGGAGTGTAGCTGTATGAGAAAGAGGTAAAACAGTGCTCTACGGTTTGTATAATATTGAATCTAATACTAACGTAAGATCTTTTTTTTTACGACAATATTTAATATTCATTCTACAGTGCGACGCATCGATTTTTCCAAATTTTTACATAGTATTGTTTTAAAAAAAATGCCGAATAAAGAGAAAAATACTACTTTTACATGTTTAATTTAGGGCATTTTAAATACAAAATCTATTAAAATTCATGCGTCGCACTGTAGGTAACATGTTATACAGTATATAAATAACGCGTTTGATTATTTCTTTTGTCTTATAAATACAATATCATACAAATACGATGCCACTTTTAGAGCGCGTTCGCTATTGCTGCCTTTGTTCGACACACTAAATCTATATATGTATCTCTCCTTTTTCTCGACGAAATCGTGGACAGCTACATTCCGGCCTTAAATGGGTGTCTTGCATACTGTAAGTCATCGAAATTTGGACTTTAATGTCAAATGGGTCTTGTGTTTTTTTATGTTTCTTTATAAATAAAATAGTGAATTTCAAGTGAAAAATATTCTAAATAAAATAGAGATAGAAATTGTGCATTAGAAAATAATAAAAATATTCTTGTTAAATAATCACCCAAAAGTAATAGTAGTGAATTTAATTTAATTTAATTTTGCCTATTAAACCTATTTTTTAAAATTTGACAAATTTTGTCTTTTTGTATATTTCTGGCCTATTCTGGCTTATTTTTTACCTTTGCATTTTTATCTTCATATTGTAAATTGGCAGATTAAATAGATTTAGGAGATATGTTGAAAACATAATAGTACTTATTATATTCAGGGAACATTATTGGTAATCCAAATAAAAATAGCAAGGTAGGTACCTTCTTACCATTTACTGTTGGTCACGAAAATATTTTTAAGGCTGTTCGACCCTGGCCTCAGAAAACTTTTATTTTGCACAACTTTAAGACCTTTTTTTGTTGTAGTACCTACTGTAAGAATTTTAAACTGGCATTTGAATATTTCTTTTTACTATAACGCCAAATAACAAATTCATTATATCAAACAAATGGAAAAATAAAAAAAATTGTCACTTATAATATCACATGTGCATTAATTCTTTCCGGAAAATTTTTTGAGTGCTTGCGCAGTCCTAAGGCAAGTTTGTGATATTTTTGTTCTGAATGCCTTAATTTGGAAAATTGGTTTTTCTAAATTATTTTAAAAAATGACATAAAGATGGAATATGCATTTATACAACTTATTGTAGTGTTGTATTCTGCAAATATTGTGATCAAACGGTAAAATTTAAATAACTTCATGGTTTAATAGTGTACTTATCTGTTATCTGCTAATATTTGCAATATTTTTCTTCTGCTAGGTAGTGTTTATTTTGCTTGTTAAAATATTTATATAAGTAAATATAAATAGCCTATAAATAAATATGCTTTTAAAAAATTGTAAACACTTAGGTAATAAACTACAATAAACCGTACTAACTTTAATTGTATAATTTTACTTATAAATGCCTATTATAATTTATGATTGCCTATTTCTTCTAATTTTGACCATTTTCTTTGCCTATTTGCCTACCTATGTATCGAACTTTTTAGTGCCTAAAATCCGGACTCTAATAATAACCTAGAAAACAGCATGTAAATCATTGAGATAAATCAGCCACAAATCAAAAGTTGACAGGCTCACAAGCAGAGACACCTAACCTCACAAGAAATCCAGAGCCACCTTATCCGAGTATTGTTTCCGAAGTCCATTGCCGTGGGGACCGCCAGGGTGAGATAGAGCCCCCCCCTAACCGCCGCCCCGCCGCTGCTGAGCAGAGCCATCCCTCCGCCACCCGCTCTGTTATAATATGTATAAACTTAGCGAATGTAATTACTCGAGTTTGTGATTAATGAATCTCTGGAGAGGTAATTAGATGTGGAACCTTTCGCCTTCATCTGCGCCTTGGTCCTTCGAAGTACCGGCCAGCCCAGTGGCGGCGCTGCGGGGCTTCAGTAACTGATATTGGGGGAATGTTTTTATTGGAAAACTAACTGGAATTCTGCAACGATAAACATATCGATTGTTCTAACGTTAACTTTCAAGTTCAACATATTACTTTATAAACAAGCCATTTTAAGTAAGTACAGGCTGATTCATCATAACTTGCTTTTTTAAAATGCGTGCCATTCAGACTGTAGGGATCGTAATAGGGAGAGAGTGATATCATTCGACAGGTGCAATTTTAAAGTTTTGTTCCCCACCCGGTCAGTCGCCATCATGCGTTGGAGCACGGAGCAGCGTGTGTTTTTAGTTTGAGGGAACACTTCCCGGGGCGCCTCATCTCAATAAGAGGCTATTTGGAGTAGTGGTCAGCCCGCTCGCCCGATTTGGCTCCTTGTGATTTTTTGTGGGTTTTTTTGAAATCCCGCGTTTACGTCAACCGTCCAAGGACCCTAGAAGAACATCCGCTGCCATGCTGGAAAGGGTTATGACAAACGCCAGAAATCGGCTTATTCAGTGTATAGACAATGGGGGGCGTCACCTACCTGATATGATTTTGAAAACTGGATGAAAAAAACTTTTATGATATGTACCTACATTATAAAATAAAAATAAAAAGTTTCTGATTCATAAAATGGGCATTATTGTTAATGTTAAAACTCATATCTGGTAAGAGAGATATTGTAATCATTCAAAAATTTCGATAGTTAGTTTTCAATGATTAAGAACATTTTGAGGTCCCTAGAACACGATTTTGATAATTACGCGATGGTGTGTGTGTCTGTGTGTGTGTCTGGATGTATGTTGGAATTTAAAAAATAGAATTTTGTATACAATATGCTGATACACTATATTAGATCTAATTAGATTTTGGTGTTGATCGTGCAACCGGAAGTGGTAGTTTCTTGAAGTTCTGAAGAGTTTTTCTGGAATATCCTCAAAATTTATGAATTAAAAGGAATATTTAATAACATTGTATACTAAATGTTACTGTCTACAATATGTATCCAATCATTGTTTCTATCTAGCACCATTTTCCAATTACAAGAAGTTAAAAATTCGACAAAGTTACAATTTTGATTTATCTGTCTACCTATGAAAACAAAAAATAAAATATTTGAGTGAAAATCGCATGACATAAATAACATCCAATGGATGGATTACAATAATAGTAACCATGGTTATATAAAAATATTCTGGACTTTCATCATTGCTGTCATCTTATTAGTGAATTTTCTTCTATTCCTAATTTTAACAACTCATTGTCTTGGAAATAATATTTATGACTCTTATTGAAAAATCTCCTCGTTTACACTAGTCATTTTGAAATAATAATTCTTGAATTATAATAACAATATACAACCCCAGGCCTACGCCTATGACTGAGTAAGATTCCTCATCGGGCACTATGGTACAGTTGAAATGTTCTCCGTTCGTCTTAACTGTTTTAATATTTGCGTTCGTTGGAATCCAGGTGGCTTTTATTTTATTGCAAGGCTCTCAAAGAGAATGTATTTATTCTGCGGAGCTCTTTACACAAAGGGGTTAAAATATTACCTGGCCAGAGTCAGAGCCAAAGCTCACTCGGATTTTAATATCCACTGACTTGGAGAATAAGAAATGAGTGTGACGATTTTATTTCAGATTAATTTGCTTTACGCCTCAACGAATGAAATCTGACGATTCAAGGAAACAGGAAAAGATAGAATGCGGATTGCTGAATTATTTATTGCCGTAAAAAAAATTCTTCTTAAAATATAACGACACTGATCATTTTTACCTTCCGCCGTGAGTGTGTGTGTCAGTCTGTTAAAAAATAGTATTATGTCTATTAAATATATTTAAAAAGTGTAGATGAATCTCTTCGTACAAGTTGGAAAAAAATTGATGTTCCGTTTTCGCCTTTTTCTAAATTTAAAGGCCGATATCTCAAAAACTAAGTGAGAAATCAATCTCTAGTCTGCAGCACTTAAATTAACCTATAAACAAATTTTCAGAATTTTGAAAATTTTGACATTTTTCAACCTTCCAAAAACCGACCACCCTCGATTTCTCAAAAATGGTTCAATATATCGGCTTAATTTATTCACCAATGAATTCCTCGTGCCGAATTACATATGTGCACTAATTTTCAGCTAAAAATTCCGACGGTTACAAGATTTATCTAACATTGTCTATTTTAGAAAAAATCGTAAGGGATAGGCTCGGGGATAGGTATCCCTTAACAGGTTAAGCGCCAAGGATATTTATCTAAACTTTCCACACGGACCAAGATATTTTTCGACATATTTTGATAAATCTGTGTCTTTAAAACCTATTTCACACAATTTTGGCAAATTTTAATCTTTGCAATAAAAAATTTCTATTTAGTTCGTTTAATTTGGCTTTTAATGATTTTTCAGAAAAAAATTCATTATTTCCGCTTTAAAATTATGGCTACAGAAAGTCTGAACCAGCGTTTGTTTTGAAGGGCCACAGCGGACACAATACAACATTGAAACTCGTAAGAAAATGTCCGCTTGGCCAGACAGGATCGACTAAAAATTAAAAGCATAGCGGACACCGGTGTCCGCCATGGCCGAATTGGCTAGGCGAGTAGAGGACACCGGTGTCCGCCGTGGCGCTTAACCTGTTAAGGAATCTTCAAAAATGGGGCAACCGTGATAAATCTTGTACCCGTCGGAATTTTGAGCTGAAAATTGGTACACATATGTAATTTGGCGCGAGGAATTCATTGGTGAATAAATTATGTCTATATATTGAACCATTTTTGAGAAATCGAGGGCGGTTGGTTTTTGGGTGGTCAAAAAATGTCAAAATTAAATAATCTTTATAAAATTTAATAGATAAAGATTGAATCTACAGATATTTTTTTTCGGATTTTTTATAATCATGTACAATTTTTTATTAAAATTTTAAAAAGGCACAACTGTTAATTGATCCTTTAAGTATATAATCCTTGTTGAAACCATTCTTGTACTGGCCACAAAACACTCGCTACGTTCAAAAGCGTTGATAAACTGTTATCTGAATTGGAGTGTATCCGGCTAATATGTGCACAATATAATATGTAATCTAATACATGTGCACATGTTTTATAATTTATATGTATTTGTTTACACATTACAGCTACGTCATTTTCTGCTAAATTCTCGTCTAAATTTAAAAGCAAAATATACAAATATGTTATTTGATTAAATCTTGACTTTATTTCTCTTCAAATTGCCAATATCTATTTTAAGAACAACTACATATTAAGGAAAGTCAATAATTATTAAGAGTAGTACACATTGGTATGTAATATGATAACAATGAGGAAAGTTTGAAAAAATAATCAACTTTGAGGAAATAGTGTATTATTACATAATGAGCGAAAAAAGTTACTGATATCATGCGAGTGAGAATATTGACGCACGTGGCTTGCCGAGTTCGTAAATCTGACGAACATTCGATAGGCACTTTTCAGTGAGTTATGTACACTATTTTTTCCTCGATCATAAATAGCAAACATTATATTTTTCACTGTAACAATTTAAACCATATGATCATAGACTACAAGGTACAAAATTTTTAACTAGAATATAAATTGCATTTAAATTTTTAAATGGTACCTACCATACTACTACTTTTAATTTATGTGAATAAATCACTTTAAACGTCGTTTTTTTAATGGAATAATGCTATTTATCGCGGAAAACTGAATGGCAGGAAAAAATTAGCAAAAATGTCAAAAAGACAACTAAAAAGTGAAACATAAATTGAAAATATATAGGAATCAAACACGTTTGTTATGTTCACTGTATGGAATCTGTTTTTATATGGTCGTTGCAAAAATTATTTAATTACTATACTTGATAAAAAATATTGCCAATTCCAAGATTATACTTTGTTGCCTTATGGGTTCTACTGACCACAAACGTCGTATTTTCCTTAACATGATGTTAAGGATGTTAAGGAAAATTTTTTAATTTAAATTGATACTGTGAAAAAATGTGCTATTTAATTTAAGGTTGCATCATTTTCCAAGAAATACCTCGTGAAAAAACGCTTGTAAATGCACCAAAAATTCCGAATTTTTAGACCGCCATATTCGGTTGAATTTGGTCGAAATTTCGAACTTGTCAGAACTCGAAGATTCGTAGATTTTCGACCAAATTATGTTATGGCGGTCTAATAATTCGGAATTTTTGGTGCATTTTCAAGTGTTGCTTTTTTGACGAGAATATGAATTCATTTTTAAATAAAGAATGCCTGATTGAAATATTGGTTATTTTGAACTAATTACAATATTACAATTAAATTAACCCATCTTCGAGGAGAAAAGAGTAAAGTGAATATAACAAGAAAGAGACATTCAAAAAATTTCATTGCTTTTGCTTTAATGCGATAAATCTGGTGGAAATCTTTTTTGTAGAGGGGATATGACGAACGATACCAAGTATAGCCAGAACTGTTTGCATTAGGTTTATTTTACATTTTCCTTATCTACTTCCCTGTAAGCAGTAAGCGGTTGACCAAACCAGCAGATATTTTGTGTACTTATCAGTTTAAAAATGTGTGCTTACCGTAAAGTGCTGCCTTTTATTTGTATAATTTTGATGCTGCAAATATGGGTCACTATTGGAACTATTGTCGAAGAAGGTAAGATAATTTCTTTATATAAAACATTATAACTTTGTTTTTTTACCACCATCATTTGATTATACTCTATATAGTCTACCCATTTTGCCATTAATTTACTTAAAGTAGTTCGGTCGTCAATTGAAGTCTTTGATTTTGTATTGAAAATGGTCTGGTTGAATAGAAAATTTAATATTATTTTCAAAAGTGCCAAGAAAACATGCCCTTGCGGTACTCGTTTTTGAGAAAAATGAGTTTGAAGTTAACTGTTTTTACATGGGCTCTTATGGAAAACGACACTTTTGGTTAAGAAAAATTGAAATTGCGGCGTAAAAGTTCGTTGAATAAATAGTGGCAAATTGATATTTGGAAAGGTATTATATTAAGGCTTCGTTATGCATAGTCAAAACCCTACGTTGCCGATGTAAATAGCCCAAAAAATGGGAAAATATATGACAAAATCACGACCAAGCGGAAGCCGATCGGGTGTCACGTTCTGCAGGGTTGCCAACTGCGTAGCGTGGGAAATTTAAACGCAGATTTGAATGTTAACCTTTTATTTCTTGAAATAGATTGGATTGAAAAATCAATGATTTTCATGATTTTAAGTCATTTATCAAGAACTCGTTTTTATTAACACACTATCGTATTTATCATTCCTGTGTTTACATTTGAATGCCTCGGACAATGCTGCCAACTGTGTCGACGCCATAACCTGGCCCGAGTTATGACACCGGGTGATTGACTAGTCAAGTTGCGAATGAAATTACAAGATTTGTAAAATACGACTATTTGTTTTGAGAACCAGATGCATAAAAATTCATAATAAAATATTGAAAACCGTTACAGTCGAATTTCACTTCATAAATTGACAACAAAAAACGGACTGAATTTGACTAGCGTCAACGACGACCGAACTACTGCTTCTAGCCGTTATAATGGTGAAATATGTTTAGTTTTCCCATTAAAATTTAAGTAAGAATTGAAATTTTCGAATTAACTAAGATATTTTTGAAAAGTTTAACGATGTTCCCTCTTTGCTCTAATTCCAGTTTTTTTAGTCTTTTCTTCAATTTTTTTATGTGTATGGTTAAACATGTCCAATTTTGTGAATTTTGCATGTGTATTTTAATACAATACTTACATAAAAATTCAAAAAAGTGGTATTAGAGGAAAAAGAGGGCTTTTCAAAAACGTCGTATTTGTTTAAAAAAATTTATTTTTAAACTAATTTTATGGGGAAAACTGGGTGTTGTTTTTCGCTATTTTGACGACTGGTGTTGATCCATTTTAAATTAAATTTTCTGGAATACAAAATTCAAAAAGTGTTCAATTTATTTATTTAGATATATAATTTAAATCTTTGTTTATTAAAGTAATACAGAGCGTTCAGCAAAACCTATAATTTGACTGTGCAACCGCCTTAAGCTATAATTTCAATTTCAGTAATTTCAGCATCAGTTGCTTTTCTTAATCTCTTCATCAAAAAAAACTTTTTAGAATACATGCTTTAATTTACTTATTAATTACATTTTGTCAATTACAATAACTGAGTAAATGACTTCTTTCAAAATACTGTAAGAAAAATCACAAAAAATGAAAAGAAATAAATTCTTGTATAATACTAAATCTTAATATAATGTCGAACTTTTTTGCCTGCACGCAGAAAAAATCCTATTTCCAATGCTCGCATCTACATACAATTATTTTGTTTTATTCGCAGAAAATTCAGAGAAGCGCAGATATGATTTCCTAGAAATGAATCCGCAAACCGATGTTCAGTGAGTATAATTATTATTCCATTGTATTATAAATTTATTTTTACTTTTATTTATGTCATATTTGTAATTTTTAGTTCTCCACTTTTAAACAAACTGTTGGACTGGGGCAATCAAAATTCAGGAGGCAGTAAACAGTAAACCAGAGAACTTTCTAAAAAAGGTACCTATAGAATAAAATATACTGGTGGAAAATTCGTGAAATTTCGACCATTTTCAAACCGCCATAACTCGGCGTATTTTCAATCGATTTCGATGAATCTTTGCGGGCGAAAAACTTTGAAGTGTCTACTTTAAAGTCCCATAACTTTGTGCCAAATCATCGTAGGAACTTCGTTTTTTGAGTCCTGCTCAGGGAATTGAACAAATTTTCGTGTCCTTTTGGTGGATCGAGTCAAAATAAAATTTCAACTCCGTACACATTGTCAAAGTTGGACATTTTTTCCATTAAAAACATGTTTTTCACAGGGGTGCTAGAGGACACTTCAAAGTTTTTCGCCCGCAAAGATTCATCGAAATCGATTGAAAATACGCCGAGTTATGGCGGTTTGAAAATGGTCGAAATTTCACGAATTTTAATTGTTTCATTTTTTCCATTAGTATATATCCTTGAAACTTACTTAATTTATATTAATTTATTATATAAATCTTCGTAAATCTTAGAAAATGCCACTCATAACTCATACGTCATTGTTTTTTCCAGATAAACTCGCACCAAGTTCATTAGGAAGACATACTGATGATTTATAATCAAGATTCTAAAAAAATATTATTATTCAATGTGCATTAAAAAATAAGCAGCATGGAAATAATAATTTAGCAATTAATAAAAAACTAACTACTTTAATAATATTGCATTACGTTGTAACTTTCTAAAAGGTTATTATTTATTGTTTAAAAATTTAAATATTTTTAAACGTAAACTAGATTATCTTACCCTCTATTTTACTACATCATCTTAACCACCATAAAAAAATGTAAGTAATACTTTAAGTATTTTTACCCAGCTCTGTATTAGATGTATCTGAAGACATTTTTCTATATTTTCCAATTCTTGTAGGTTAAAAATAACAACAACTTTAAACGTTTAATGGTGTGTTTATAATACAAAAAGTACAAATTTCCTGTCTTAAAATTTTAACAAGATTTAAATCAAATCATAATAAATTACAATAGCATTAAACTAGCGTCACTAGCTTTAACCGGGGTTGAAACTCCTCTGAGCACTTAAGATAAATCACCATAACCTCTCGCTAGCGCAAACAAAACAGCATCTTATCACGCCGTCATCTGACTAACGAAGATTGCGAGGCACGAAGAAAGAAACGGCACATCGGAAACTATATAAATAAGAAGCGATCAAGTCCCCTTCATATTTGCCGCTCCGTTGGTCTCGAAAACTACGTCTGGCTGCCACCACGCGGCGCTAGCGTCGGTGGCGCGCAATGACCGAACGCGACAAATGAAGTGTGAGCTCTGATGCGACGGACGCATACATTAAGATGCCAAGAACTTTATATCCGCCACGGCGGATGCCATGCTAACGTATCAATTTGTATTACACTCCCCCCAAAATGGATCTGAATTCGTCGCGGTCGATCTGTGTTTTTTTGATATTTTAAAGTTGATACTTTGATGGTAATGTTTGACAAAGGTGATAAATATAGGGGAAAGGAGATCAAAATAGTAAAATATGCTTCATAAGTAAGATCATAAGAGCCATAAATTTATTGGTAAAATTGCAAAGTTGTTGCGTAGTAACGGACAATTTTCCACCTAGAAAGAAAAAGTACTTTTCTCCCGCTTTATCCGGGATTGCAATAGACTTTCCTCTCTAGGGAGTAAAAGTACTAACCGGTCGGAAATATCTCACTTTCATCCCTAATAATAAAAAATTTAATCTAATAATTTTACATGGTCAATGCCGGTAAAACGATAGATCTATGTTGACATGTTGATTTGACAATTTTGTTGAGTTTGACTATGACAACAACAACTAGGCAAATTGGTGGAAAAAATTAAAAATTTAAAAATTGTTGAATAAAGTATAAATAATTTTAAAAATTCGAGAAATCGTAACGAAAATGTCGAATTCGAGAAATATTGAGATTTAATCTGCTTGAAATCAAGCCTCAAACTGGCTTTTGGTTCACAAATATTTCGGAAAAAAATACTAAAAACTTTTATAACGAGAAAAATGGGGTTAGAATAGAACTGGCGGTTATCCTTTTCAAGCAATCAAAAATAAGATCATCGCAAATTATTATTTTTAAAGATATTTATACAGGGTGTATCATAACTTCGAGTACATACGTTAAAGATATTTATGTTGTTTGATATTCTGATTACGAATTAAAAATAATTTTTTTTAAATTCGGAAAATTAAAGGTAGGTAGTTTACTTGCAACATTTTTTGTAGTACTGTACTGGATTCGTTTTCCTATTAAACACAAACAAGAGAAATAGGTAATCAAACATCTTAAATTACATAATACTAGTAAAATAAACAAAATTTAATTATTTTTAATGAAATAATCATTACTTCACCCAGTGGCCGTGGCATTGAAAAATTTTTGACCGGGGAAACATGAAAATTAATTTTGCGATTAAAAAAAATTATTTTTGATTCGTAATCAGCATATCAAACTACATAATGTACCCTTAACGTATGTACCTGAAGTTATGAAACACTCTGTATTTGTGCTGTTTAAGCAAGGTAAGTAAAATATAATTCTTTTGAATTTCTGTTGATTTTTCAAATCCTGTATAGACACTTTTTGGACGTGTTATCAAAAATATAGTTTTTCTTTAATGTATACTTTACAAATCTAATCCGCAATAATCTATTGCTGTTGTTATTTATTCTTGTAAATATACGCTTATTTAGGTGAAGTACAAGAAGCAACAAAAATTTTGTGCATATTTCAACACTCCATAGCAAATACAAATAACAAATCACCGACTACGATCAAGTTGATTTTATTACTGCTAGTTCTTCGCTGTCTGCCGAATTTAATGCAACTAAAAAAACTTTAATACCATGGAGTACGATCGCAGTTTTATAGGTTAGAAAGTGATATTCCTACGGAAATACACTGTTACAAACTGTTACAATGTTTCATAATGTTGCAATAAAATTTTCACCACTTTTGTTAGAGTCTAGAGTTGATCTATACATATTTTACTTTTATAGTGAAATTTATTTTTTCATGGTTTATACTATTCTAAACCCCAAAGTGTATATTTCTATTTGCATGACGGATTTCAAAGTCAAATTGTTCATGCGTATAAAACCGAAGTTTTATTTCTGGCAGTAACTTTTTGTAGAAAACCTGTGTTTCACTTTCAATGTGTTTTTTATTGCAATAACACGATGTCTTATTGCTTATTTTCGTATGTAGGTATACACAGAGTATTTCTACGATAATCAAAGACTTGCTGCGATTTTCCTAGAATGTGAAACAAAATATCAAATATCGAGTTTTACCTAAATAATAATTATAATAATAATACATTTTTACCTTCCGCTTACCTGTAAAGGAAGGTATTGGAATCATGCAAAAAATCGGGTAGTGAGTTTTTAGTGGATGAGCACGAATTAGGGTCCTTACAACTCATTTTTGATAGTTTCTCGATAATGTCTGTATGTATGTGTGTGTGTGTGTGCGTGTGTGTGTGTGTGTGTGTGTGTGTGTGTGTGTGTGTGTGTGTGTGTGTGTGTGTGTGTGTGTGTGTGTGTGTGTGTGTGTGTGTATATATGTATGTGTGTATGTGTGTGTGTGTGTGTGTGTGTGTGTGTGTGTGTGTGTGTGTGTGTGTGTGTATGTGTGTGGTCCGGGCCGATGCCGGATGTCGTATAACTCAAATACGAATTACCCAAAAATTTTGATATTTGGTATTTTACAATTGTATACGAATAGGAAGAGCTTATTAGATTTTGGTACAAATATCTTCAGCGGAAGTGATATTTTTTGAAGATTGATAAAGATAATTGTCAAAAATTTCTATAAATTTGGATAAATATAGTATTTATTTGTAATAAGAATAAGAGGAAAAGTTATTTGCAATTTACGTTATAAAAAAATTGTCTTTATCTGGTAGCATTAAAGAATTGCAGTAAAATTTAAAAAATAAATTTATCAAATAAAACGTTGAAATCTTGTAATCCATGTTCGATTGATTTTTGTTTCTGCATAAAAAATATTGACAGATGAGATGGGTGACAATTTGGCATACTAGCGCTATATAAGTCATAAGCTATTAAATTAATGTAGTAACTAAACGGAGGATTGCTTCCACACAAAAGAGTTTTCGTGTGAATGAATCTTTTGATTCAGGTGATATTAATTTATGTGTTTGAATATTTTAGATTTTTATTTGTATATTTTAAATGGGCACTGGATTGTACGTATACATTAGGCGATTTTTATTCACCGGTCGGTTACTTGCGGTAGGTAAGGTCCGATTTAGTTGTGGTATGTTAAACGTCACAGTTATGACGTAATGGTAAGTGGGCGAATAAAATTTGTCCGGTATGCTCCGGTCTTCATAATGACATTTCTACCTTAATCTCAATTTGTGGTTGTTTTCAGATGGCGACTGTACAGCTTATTGTTTGTTTATTGATTTATTATCTGATTCATATGTTTTGCTTGAATTTTTAAATCTTTATTATTAACATAAAATGTAATGTAATCCATTTTTCGATTTTGATTTTACAAACGACATCAACCGAACTTACTTAATACAAAAAGTTGACAACACAGATCCATAACAACCATCAATCGGACAAAGATAGATACACTAACCGCAGCTTACACAGCTACAGAGCTGCGTAAGTTGCGGTCAGCATGGCGGCTCATACCCCAACATACCGTGACGTCATGGTATCACGAATAAAATGTAGTTGGTGACATACCCAAGCTTACACCAAGCATACCGCAGTGAATAAAAATCGCCTATTTCTGTTTAAAGTCTAGATATGGCGGAAGGTTGTGTGATGGCCACGTCAGATTTTTATTAAAGTATAATTACAAAACACGTAATGGGCTCATCAACTATATTGTCAATAAATTTGAAATAAAATATTATAAAGACCGTAAACTCAAATTACATGAAAGAAAATAATTAACTGATGCTAAAGCAATTTGCTTTTTTCTAGAAAAATGATTTTCTGACATAATTATTTATTTGAATTGCTATTGTTAATATTTTTTTCTAATAACGAGTTTTGTGTTCTTTATTACCTTTGTTTATTCTGGTGTTGTTTTAAAGATGTATCAAAAAATTATATAATATTTAATTAAAAGTTAAAATTCATGACAACAAATTGAAATCAGACTCAAATAAATTTGAATAGAATTCAAACAAGTACCTAAACATCTATATGAAAGGAATATTTAACAAAGCGTTCTATGCTTACTCAACACAAACAAGAAAAATCGTTGTATATTCATATTATTAAATTAATTTATACGTCCAATATCTCAATAAGTCCATTTTTCAGTATAGCAACCTAAATAACTGCAATGTTACGTGTGATGCTTTCCCGACAGTATTAATTAGAGTACCTAAATAGACTAAAAGTACGGACAAGGCAATGGTCATTTTCTATTGGTTAGTCCAAATTGTGTTTGCACTTGTTTTTCAGCTCACTTAATTACTCTAGTATTAATTAGATTTATTATTATCAAAAGTAGACTATTAAAAATAAAATTTAATAAAAGTAGACAGTTATATTAGTACATAAATTTCTATTTATGTATCTATTTAAAAGAATCTGCCTAAATAATTTTTTGGGATTAAAACTTAATTCAAACACAAAAGGTTATAGCACCAAATTTACCAAATAAATGAATAAACAATCTCTTAAACTGAAAGAAATGAAAACATAAACAATAATTACATAATCTTTCATTTAAAATTTAAAAATCTGAAGTGGCCTGCACACAACCTTCCGCCATATCTAAACTTATAAACATAAATGTATACGTATATAATCCGGTGTCCCTAAAATATATAAATAAAAATCTAAAATATTCAAACACAGAAATTTGCATCACCTGAACCAAAAGATTCGTTCACAGGAAAACTCTTCTGTGTTGAAGCCATCCTCCGTTCAATTACTACATTAATATCTTACTTATGACTTATATGGCGCTAGTATGTCAACTTGTCACCCGTCGCACCTGTCAATATTTTTTACGCAGAAACAAAAATCAGCCGAACATGGATTACAAGATTTCAACGTTTTATCTGATAAATTTATTTTTTAAATTTTACTGCAGTTCTTTAATGCTACCAGATAAAGACAATTTTTTTATAACGTAAGTTGCAAATAACTTTGCCTCTTATTCTTATTACAAATAAATACTATATTTATCCAAATTTATATAAATTTTTGACAATTATCTTTATCAATCTTCAAAAAATATCACTTCCGCTGAAGATATTTGTACCAAAATCTAATAAGCTCTTCCTATTCGTATACAATTGTAAAATACCAAATATCAAAATTTTTGGGTAATTCGTATTTGAGTTATACGACATCCGGCATCGGCCCGGACCACACACATACACACACACACACACACACACACACACACACACACACACACACACACACACACACACACATACACACATACATATATACACACACACACACACACACACACACACACACACACACACACACACACACACACACACACACACACACACACACACACACACACACACACACACACACACACACACACACACACACACACACACACACACACACACACACACACACACACACACACACACACACACACACACACACACACACACACACACACACACACACACACACACACACACACACACACACACACACACACACACACACACACACACACACACACACACACACACACACACACACACACACACACACACACACACACACACACACACACACACACACACACACACACACACACACACACACACACACACACACACACACACACACACACACACACACACACACACACACACACACACACACACACACACACACACACACACACACACACACACACACACACACACACACACACACACACACACACACACACACACACACACACACACACACACACACACACATACACACATCATCATCGAGAAACTATCAAAAATGAGTTGTAAGGATCCTAATTCGTGCTCATCCACTTAAAACTCACTACCCGATTTTTTGCATGATTCCAATACCTTCCTTTACAGGTAAGCGGAAGGGAAAAATTGGTCTTAAATTAATTATTGAAATAGTTTTAAAAAAGTACTACTTCCGGTTTGTAGATTGAAACCAAAATTATATTGGGCTTTTAAGAATCGTATTGAAACCTTAAATACAAAATTTAAAATTTTAATGTTTGATATTTTTTGAGTTATCGTGACCGAAAAAATTGTAACATACGAACGAACGAACGCGCGCGCGCGCACACACACATACAAACACAGACATCATCTCGAAAATATTAATTTCTTATTCTAGCGACGCTAAAACGTGCTTATCCACTAAAAACTCACACTCGAAAATTTTGACCAATCACAATACCTCCCTTACTTAGGGATTAAAACTTAATTCAAACACAAAAGGTTATATCACCAAATTTACCAAATAAATGAATAAACAACCTCTAACACTGAAAGAAATGAAAATATAAACACTAAATATAGGGTAGATCCATTGAACTCTAGCTAGAGTAAGAATTTTTTTGTGTACGAAAAAAAATGAAAAATATTTAGGTATTGTGCTCAGATAATTAAAATTTGAAAATTTACGTAGTTTGAGTATTATGAAACCTATTCCTGTAGCACAGTGATAATGTTAGAGTAACAAAGGCCAGGAAAGCGGAAGGAGGGATACGAAACGAGAGGAGTGGGGGTATCCAGCTCGTCGTCGGAAGCTGGTTGCACCGAACCGGGACAACTTCACAATTACCACGCTGTCAGATGAAAGTTTCTTTCCCAGCAAACTTAATTTACAGACTTTAAATTGTCTCTGGGAACCTTTCAGGCACACAACAATCGATTTAGCGACAAAATCACGCCTTATTTTTATGTCGTACGTCGAAAACTTGCTACAGCTCCCGCTTGGTGCTCGCTTCAGCCTCTGTCTATCCTTCGTTTCTTTTTTTAAATTGAGAATTTTATTCCACATGCAAGAGATAAGATTTTGGCTTCTAATTTATAAATCATAAGAATCAATTATTTCTTCTATTTTTACTCACATAACCACAAATCAGTAACAATAACTGTAATCAAGAAGCGAAACCCCAAATTTTGTATTATCTTCTTTTAATTAGCTAAAGTAGGCATTAAAAGATTAGAATCCATTAATTAAAATTTTCACTACCTACCTAAAGCCTCGTTCCCAGCTATTTCATTAATGCGTAGTGGATAGTGCATAATACATTAAACACAAGCGTTATGCGTAGTGTTTGGAAAGAAGTTTTATGACCATTCCCAGTGAATGTTTTAATGCATAAATCGATAGTGATGACATCTATCGGACACAATGATACATCAATAGTTTTGTAGAATATCGACACTACGTCATTTTGTTTTTTAACTTGGTTTGAAAAGCATAGGCAGATATTTGTTTCGTGTTTTGTTTGATTGATAAAAACTGATTGACATTTAGTCTAGTATAATTAAAAAATAAAACTTCGTCACAAAGCCTCATTTCTCTGATTAAATTATCCCAATCACCTTGCAATCGCCTTGCAATAAACGTTTTTGATTGATAGGGTGAACCCACCATCTACGCTTGCGACGCTTTTTATTTATTGCAGAAGACTGCATAATAAAAACGGAAGCTGTCGTAGCAACTGCTATTCTTCTACGTCTTATGACCTCATATTTTGTATTTTCAATATTCATTTTTCTATTAGCTCTTTCACTATCACTCAAACAAATGCAGGTTAGATGTTAGAATTCTGCTATTCTGACAGTTCGCGGTAGAAAGACAAGGGCAACTATATATCATTTATATCTCTATCTCACAATAACGCTTACGCATAGTGACTAAAAGCTTGAACCTTGCAAGCATTTGCGCTAGTGCACTACGCTTGTGCACTACGCACAACTCTAGAACAGACGTGGGAATGCTTCAGCGAGAGTCCATCGTACAAACTTTTATGCATTATCTACTAGCTACTACACGCTATCCACTACGCGTTAAAACGATAGCTGGGAATGAGGCTTAATACGAATAGGTACTATCGATAACCTACCAAAAAGTTAATTTTATACTCTAGATAGTTGTTAATCAATATTGAATATTAATGTATATGTATAGGTACTAAGTGCGAAATAAAATAGTATGGTTTTGCAGGGACATTAGCTAGTAAATGTTGAATATAATTTACCGATAATACCATTTTTACCTTCCGCTTACCTGTAAAGGAAGGTATTGGAATCATGCTAAAAATTGAGTACTGAGTTTTTGGTGGATGAGCACGAATTAGGGTCCTTACAACTCATTTTTGATAGTTTCACGATGATGTCTACTGTATGTATGTGTGTATGTGGTCAAGGTCGGGGTGTAAGTAGGATAACTCAAATACGGATTACCCAAAATTTTTGATATTTGCTATTTAACATTTGTATATAAATAGGAAGAGCTCATTAGATTTTGGTACAAATATCTTCCACCAGAAGTGAATATTTTTGAAGATTGAAAAGGTTAATTGTCAAAAATTTATATAAATTTGGATAAATATAGTAGGTATTTATAAGAATAAGAGGAAAAAGTTACTTGCAACTTACGTTATAAAAAATTGTCTGATCGGTTGATTTTTGTTTCTGCGTAAAAAAATATTGACAAGTGTGACGGGTGACACGTTGGCATTCTAACGCCATATAAGTCATAAGTAAGATATTAAATGTAGTAATTGAACGGAGAATGGCTTCAAAACAGAAGAGTTTTCCTGTGAATGAATCTTTAGTAGGAATTAAAAGATTAGAATCCGTTAATTAAAATTTTCACTATCTAATACTATCGATAACCTACCAAAAAGTTAATTTGATTACTCTAGTTATTAATCAATATTGGATATTAATGTAGATGAATAGGTACTAAGTGCGGAATAAAATAGTATGGTCTTGCTGGAACATTAGCTAGTACATGTTGAATATAACTTACCGATAATACCATTTTTACTTTTAATATTATAAAAAATAAGAACACTATTTACTGTAGTAACCAAGCAAGTCTGCATCTATCTTATTGCGAATTTATAAACATTTTATTTTACGCAATTTGGAAAACTGAAAAAAAATTAAAGGATTATAATATAAGTAATAACATTCCTTCCCTTGTAATAAATCATGTGTCAGTAAAATAAGAGATGAAAATTACTCTGGCGAATAAAATCTAACATGGATTGTTGCACTGAAGGAAACAAACTATAATTAATTTAACAAGTTCCTTATTTAATGCCGAGCTAATACCCGGAATAAGGAAATATATACGACACGCAAAATGTAAAGGGATTGTCTCTGAACTTGGTGTTCGCAGCGCCACCGGAGCGTACGTGGCTATTAGTGAAACTAACACGCCTGGAAGCACTGGAGTACTTACTTGCTTATTCTACATGAAATAAACATAAACAGATCAGACAAATAAATCTCCGTGCGATACACAACAATTAACGAATTGTAATTATACATTTTACGAAAACACCATTTATGTTGTTATTTAATTATTAAAATATCTGTCTTGTTTAAGGCGCTACGCTTGCCACGGTAGTAGCATCAGAATTTCATCAATTCTGGCTTTATTGTTCAAAATAAAAATCTGAAATTTAACATGAGTAATGACGAAACATTATTTAATCGAAAAAATCATACAATACAGTTTTGCGACAACAATTAGAGAAAATAAAAAATAATAACAGTTGGAGCACGAATGTCAGCGAGTTCTCCTATCATACGAGTTTTTCAATTGCCCTTTCCACAAGTGTGTATTAGTATTAAATACTATTTTTTCTACAAAAGTGAAAATAATGAATCAGCTCAATTTTGGAATTTTGCATTTGTGGTGAGAATATAATAAAAATAATGACATTTCATGTAGAATGTTGTAGTGATAGTGTTTATTTGTTTGTACCTCTTCGGACATTTTACGGCAATTGTGAATCTAAACTTTTGTCTCTGAAGTGAAAAATATATTGACAGCTTTGTTCTTTCAGTAACAGCACAATTTCTAGTTCATCAAAATTATTTGTGTCTAAAATTAAGTGAAAATCGTTCATTTGAATACTTTTTACTGAGATTGCAACAAATAAAGCGATTTAGGTATGAAAAATGTACGTTTTGGAAAATTCGCACTCAGTGCACAAAATGAGTGTGGACATTAATTTCACCGCTCAATGTTTCAAAAGCCTCCTGTCACCATCAATTTTTATATCTGAAAACATGTCAATTCGCACTTTCGTAAAAAACCATTTTTTACAAATAAAAAATTATTTATATATCCATGTCAAATTATTAATAAACAAGATTCTTATGACAACCTATCAATTTATGAAGCAAAATATAGTATTTATAAAATCTATGTATGTATATTTAAAAATATATTTCTCGGATGTTAAATAATATGCCTATTCAATTTTGCAGCATAAAAATTTAGCTAACAAATTGCGCAGAAAATAATTATAATTAAGTTCTTAGAACCTTATTAAGTATTTGCGATTTTAATTTTAAATAGAAAAATCTCGGAAAAATCATTACGCGATGCGACTAAGCTTTGGTTATTTTATAGACCTAGACAGTATAATACCTATCCAAATGGTTCGCTATTTTAATTGGTTTGCTTTTTTGCTATTTTTAATATACAGTTTTTTGTTTTTTTTTATTTAATTTTATTTTAGGGGCCCTTCAACTGCTAGGTTATTAGGACCCCGTAACAGTATCTGTGATATTTACATTTTTTACCTTATAATATTATATATTTGTATACATTATATTTTGTTAATTAAATTTATTTCTGTAAGATATTTGATTATGTTTTGGGTATTTGTATTAGTGTTGAGTGATTCTTTCAGTGTGTTCGGGATTTGATGTGTTTGCCTTTGTACGTTGTAATTGATACAATTGATTAAAATGTGTTTGATTGTGATTTCTGTGTTACATGTGTCACACATTAGCGGCTGTGTTTTTTCAAGTATGTGTTTATGTGTTAGTGCAGTGTGTCCTATGCGTAATCTTGTTAGTAGAACTTGATGTTTTCGGTTTTCTGGGGTTGTCCATGGTTCAGTTGAGTCCTTTATTTCCCTTAGTTTGTTGTTCGTTACGTCTGTCCATTCTTTCTTCCACTGGTTCTCTACTTTAGATTTCAGGTGGTTTATTATATCTTCGGTTGTTGCTGGAATGTCTAATATTTCTTCTGTTTCTTGTGCTTCTCTGGCGGCTCTGTCTGCATCCTCATTTCCTCGGATTCCTATGTGCGCTGGTGTCCATAATAAGGAAACGGTTTTTTTTTTTTCGGTTTGAATAATATGATGAATGCGTTCACGGATTTTCATTATTTGGGGGGTTGGATTTTGGGTGTTATTTTGTAGGCTTTGGAGGGCACTAAGGGAATCAGTGCAGATTATGAAATTTTGGTGGTTGTTATTGTTTTGTATGTATTCTGCGGCCTTCATGATGCTGTATACTTCTGATGTGAATGAGCTGGTTAACTGTGGTAGGTGATAGTGCTCTCGAAAGTCTTCAGTAACTACCGCTCCTCCTGCTGAATTGTTGTTTTTTGAACCGTCAGTGTATATGAAGTGATAGTTTTCGTACTTTGTGTGTTTTAATTCTTGAAACAGTGATAAATAGATTTCCTTTGGTGTTTCACTTTTTTTATGTTTAATGAGTTCTGTGTTAATTTCTGATTTTTGTAATGTCCAGGGGGGAATGGAGAATTGACGATATATTTCAATTTTTGGGTATGTGAAATTTGCATTATTTAGGATTGAATGGATATATGTTTGGAGAGGGGTTGAATTTTTTAGGCTTGGTGGTTCACTGTTTGTTTTAAAGATTTGTGAGTAAGTTGGGTTTTTTGGATTACTAGCTAGTTTTGTGATGTACGATATTGTGATTTCTTGCCTCCGGTAATTCAATGGTTTTTCATTTGCTTCACATAATATACTCTTAATTGGGCTTGTTCTGTATGCTCCAATGCTGATTCGGATTCCTGCGTTATGTATTGCGTCTATTTTTTTTAATAGGTAGTTTTTAGCATTTGCGTATATTGTACATGCGAAGTCTAGTTTTGATCTTATTACTGTTTTATACAATGTTATCAGTGTATTTTTGTCTGCTCCCCATTCGTGGTTACTCAGTGTTTTTAATAAATTCAGTCTGCGTAAGCAATCTGTTCTTAGCTCTGTTATGTGTTTTTTCCATGTGAGTTTTTTATCAAAGTATACTCCCAAAAATTTTACATGTTCAACATAAGTTATTCTTTTTCTATTTAAGGTAATATATGGATCAATGTGTGGTCGTGTTTGCTTGCAGAAATGAATTGCTTTAGTTTTTGTTTCTGAAAAATTGAATCCGATTTGGTTTGCCCAATTTTGCAATTTGTTTATCGTGTCTTGTAGTTTATTTTCTATTGTGTTTATGTTTTTTCCTCTACAGAAAATAACAATATCATCTGCAAAAAGGGAGATTTTTACGTGTTCTGTTAGGTTTTTCTTTACTTCATTTATTGCAATTGTAAACAGAGTAGGGCTGATTACAGACCCTTGAGGTATGCCATTTACTTGAATTTTTTTATCTGACAGTACACCATTCATTTTTACGTGGAATTTTCTATGAGTTAAGAAATTTTTTATATAGTTCAAAATGTTTCCATCTATTCCATAATTTTTTGTTTGTTTTATAATATGGTAACGCCAGGTTGTTTCGAAGGCTTTTTCTAGATCAAATAACACAGCTATAAGGTGTTCTTTGTTTTGGAAGGCTGATTCTATTTCATTAGTTATGGAAATAAGTTGATCATGTACTGACCGTTTATTTCTAAATCCACTCTGTTCTGGGATGATAATTTCGTTGTTTTCCAAATACCATGTTATTCGTTTAGTAACCATTTTTTCCATTACTTTTCCCAAGATGTTTGACAACGCGATTGGACGATAGCTTTTAGCCTCAGATTTATTTTTATTCGGTTTTAGTATAGGTACTATATGCACTGTTTTCCATTGTTCAGGGAATGTATTTGTAGTCCAGATATGATTAAATAAATATACAGTTTTAATAAATAAAATATACTCAACAAATTCAAGTCGTTTTTTGTGGAGCTCGCCGTCTAAAGGCTTTTAAATTTAGTTTTTATTATTTAATATTATATTTTTTAATTTCATGCTTTATTTACTGTTCATATTTATTTATCTGAAACATAGAAAAAATGCCCTCCAAGAAATAAAAACTAAGAGCCATATACAGGAATACTGTTTTTCATAAATTCTAAAATAGATTGTTGAGCTTCAGTAATGGCTTCATAAAAAAATAAAAATACTACTCATTTTATTATGTATTTCTTGTTGATTGTGGGCTACCTCGACTGCAACCAGGGACGGACTGGGCCGGTGGGATATTTCCCACAATCGTTACTGTTCATCAATAATGACCAACTATTACTAGGTTAAGTAGTGAACTTCTTTAAAGTCATTACTCGTATTTGTATTTATTTACTTAATTCTAACATAAGTTTTGTTTGTTTATCTTACATAACCATAAAACGAATTATTATTTTATCTAGATGAATTTAATCTAAGATATTTTTATCTTATCTAGATAATTTTTAACATTATCTTACCCAGAATGTATTTCCCACTGGGCCGAAACGTTACCAGTCCACCTCTGGCTGCAACCTTCAAGACCTGGGTCCAAATCTTTTTTAGAGCACGGCACTTTACAGTCTACACACCTTTATATACAGTAGTGTCTTATTTCACTATAAAAGAACACATATTTTGAGAACAATATATCACAGAAGAACCACTCTCGAAATGCTGTATAAATACTAAATTTCGTTTACTGCTATAAAAACTTGCACGAGTACGTTCAATTAGTACCTACTAACGCTGACATCAGAGCCAGACAATTGAATAGGGAAGAATTATTATTAATTATATTATTTAAAGGCGCAATTTTTAAAAATAAAATATAAAAATATTTTGAAATAGATCGTTGATTGTAATTTATAAAAATAGGATGTTACAGCATTTAGTTTTTAAAATAACGATGTAAATAAAAGATGTATTATTAAATATTAATCTTAATCACTAAACTAAAATCAAACATTATGTACCTACCTACCTAACGGTTATTACACTATTATTAGGTACTATACCTAGACTATGTTTTCAAAAAAAAAACTCGCTTTATCAGCTGCGTTCAATGAACTTAGTAAATCTATCGAATTTTTTTACGTTGATTGGTGTACAAGTGAAAATTTGACAGTTTTATTTGCAAATTATGCCAACAGTGCTGCTTTTGCTGCGCTAGCGCTATTAAAAAAGATAGACAAACCATAGTAACATTATTAAATTTACATGCACGGTTGCACCAATCAGCATAAAGAAACTTGCTAGCTTCATTGAACTCAGCTGTAATACTTGTATTATGTACTGGATGTCACAGTTGTATGATAATAGTATATTACATTACAAGTCATGAAAATGTTTCATTGCAGACGAGGAGGCTTGCTTGAAGAATGCGAGGATGCGCAGCGTCCGAGCGTTTCTTCAAAGCCTCCGAGTGTAGACATTTTTATGACGCGTGATGTATTTTTTTTTTTTAAATCGGCAATTATAGTAGCTTAAAATTATAGAAAAAATTAGGTTTGCATAAATCATCAGTGAAAACTGAAAAGTAAAAATGACTAGTCATTTTTACTTATTTATTTTCATGCCTAGTCATGGAAATCTTACTTTCAAGGCTCAAATTAGTCAGGAAATGAAGATTTTCATGCTGATTTTGAAAAAAAATAATATGAAAAATTAAATAAATTATTTGGAGTAGCAAATGGTTTCGTCTGATTCGGTATGACGCGTATGACGGAAATAGCAGCGCTTCTATTTTTCGTCATACACACATTTAATCACACATGATACAGTGTATTACAGGTGTGACATGGGCATTGGATGCAAAGGGAATCCAAGGGCCCACCGATGAATTTTCCGGTATCTGAATAGATTCAGTCCGATCCAGTAAGTATGCAGTACGTATTATTATTCAATGATTTAATCGAATATTGATTATTTAAACCGAACAGCAAATTGCGTGTCATTTCAATTTAGCATTTGGTGTTAGAGTGCAGGAGAAATTCGCATAGAGATCATTCCTGCTTCCAGTTGCGTAGGTAATCCAGCGTGGGAGCTGCGCCGATTTAAGCCATTTGGCGCATACACACATTCCGCTGCACAATGCTGCTGCTAAAGTTGCTCCAACCGAGACTCTCGCATTTCGCTTCAGCTTCTGCAGGTCTTAAAGTGCCCCTTTACTGCTGCACAAGAGACAAACTTTCATCCTAATCCTGATCCTAAATGCAGGCTTGGTAACTCCAACCTCAGAGTTAAATCTATACGATTAGGATGCATTTGATTTATACATTTTTACTTTAAGAGGAATCCCCACTAGTTTTGAAGATCCATTTAACGAATGAAGCGATGCCGTCACAAACCATTGTTACCCATTGTGACGACATCGGTTGATTCGATGAACCGTATTTAGCCATTTTCTACTACAAAAGGGGTTTCGTTGGGCACATGAAATTACCACTAATTTTAAATATTTTTAAACAATTTTTTTTAAAATGAAAGATTAAAGTCTAGGCTATGTCCGCTTAGTGTCACTTTTTTAATTTTTACTTTAGTTTTTTAATATTTTATCTTCAAAGTTCTTAAAGTTTTACTAATTTTGGAGCTTAAAAAATACATGTAAAAATTTAAATTAAAAAAATCTGACGTGGCCATCACACAACCTTCCGCCATATCTAGATTTTAAACAGAAATGTATACGTGCAATCCGGTGCCCATTTAAAATATACAAATAAAAATCTCAAATATTCAAACACAGAAATTTGCATCACCTGAATAAAAAGATTCATTCACAGGAAAACTCTGCTGTGTTGAAGCCATCCTCCGTTCAATTACTACATTTAATATCTTACTTAGGACTTATATAGGTAGCGCTAGTATGCCAACTTGTCACCCGTCTCACCTGTCAATATTTTTTACGCAGAAACAAAAATCAACCGATCATGGATTACAAGATATCAACGTTTTATTTGATAAATTAATTTTTTAAATTTTACTGCAGTTCTTTAATGCTACCAGATAAAGACAATTTTTTTATAACGTAAGTTGCAAATAACTTTTCTTCTTATTCTCATTACAAATAAATACTATATTTTTCCAAATTTATATACAATTTTGACAATTAACCTTTTCAATCTTCAAAAAATATCACTTCCGATAAAGATATTTGTACCAAAATCTAGGGAGCTCTTCCAATTTATATACAAATGTTAAATACCAAATATCAAAATTTTCGGGTAATTCGTATTTGAGTTATGCGACTAACAACTTTTGACCACACACACACACACACACACACACACACACACACACACACACACACACACACACACACACACACACACACACACACACACACACACACACACACACACACACACACACACACACACACACACACACACACACACACACACACACACACACACACACACACACACACACACACACACACACACACACACACACACACACACACACACACACACACACACACACACACACACACACACACACACACACACACACACACACACACACACACACACACACACACACACACACACACACACACACACACACACACACACACACACACACACACACACACACACACACACACACACACACACACACACACACACACACACACACACACACACACACACACACACACACACACACACACACACACACACACACACACACACACACACACACACACACACACACACACACACACACACACACACACACATACACACAGACATCATCGTGAAACTATCAAAAATGAGTTGTAAGGACCCTAATTCGTACTCATCCACTAAAAATTCACCACCCGATTTTTTGCATGATTCCAATACCTTCCTTTACAGGTAAGCGGAAGGTAAAAAATGGCACTAGACAGACTTAGAGACATCTTTTATCTTTAAATTTAAAAAATCTGCTGTGGCCACCACACGACCTCTCGCCTAATTCTGCTTATTCTACTAATCTAATAAATAGTTTTACTTACATTTTATAGTTTCATCTTCATGTAATATGTAAACGATAATGTAAACCAATATGCAAGCAAAAGATGTCAACTGTACTGTCACTGTCATAATAATTCAAATTTTATGTAGAAACAAATTTCATATCATGGACAACAAGATAGAATATTAATTGTACTTTATTTTATTGTTAAATACTTCCAGATTCAGCAATTTGTATTTATAATTAACTGTACACATAGATAATCACAATTTCTTTTATATTTAATTGCAAAAATTGTCATAAATAAATAATGTACCAATATATTTAAGGAAAACTTTTCCAAACTTCTAAAAGTACTACTTCCGGTTTGCAGATTTCTACCAAAATGTTATCCGGTGGTAAGATACTTATCAAAACCTTAAATAAGAAATTTGGTTATAAACGGTTTGATACTTTTTAAGTTATCGTGGACGAAAAATCCTCGGTTCATACAAACACACAAACACACACACACAGACATCATCGTGAAAATAGTAAATTCGTATTCTAGAGACCCTGAAACGTGCTTATCCACCAAAAACTCATACTCGAAAATTTTGACCCATTACAATACCTCTCTTATAGAATATGAGGCGAGAGGTAAAAAGAGCAAACAAATCGGACCAAAATTAAAGTCAATTTCATGGGCCCAACGAGAACATATTTTTGCTTAATTTTGTAGGGGTAGGCATTCCTCTTAAGGTAAATTTATACGATTAAAAAATTCAGCAGTCATTAAGATTTCAAGATTGTTAATTTTTTAATGAACAAAATATGAATAAAGGTAATACGCAGGAATGCAATCAGTTTATTTAACTATGTATTTAGTCCAAAGGCCAATGTTTTGTCCCCTTTTGGGGCAACGTCAGGGCAAACTACGAAAATACATGAAATCACATATACAATTTGTAAAAATATACAATAAAAACACTTACAAACTTAAATTAACAAAATATAACTAGATAATATTTAAAAATATAGCTGAAAACCATGTAAATTAAATTAGAGTAGATAATTAGTTAGAAAATACATTATTGCTGTCATACTGTAGGTACCTGCCTCTTAAAAAAATATTAAGAAAATATGAAATAGTTATTAGCGAAGGAGAAGCGAACGCGTTAATTGTCGAGATTATTAATCGCTTATTAACACATGAGATTTTTTTCCATTGATCTTTTTAATTAGAGAAAATCTAATTTTATTCAATAACAAATATGTGATGTGTCAAAATAATTTATTTAGCGTTTTGCTACAACTTAGAGTTGTTAGTCAGTATCAATACTTATACCGGGTGTAACACCATACATGTATACATAGGCGATTAGCATTGCATTTCCACGTAGGAAAATAGTAAAGGTGTCAATCGAAAGGTAAAATTATTTCACACCAGATGCAATTTGTAATTTCGTTCTAAATTTCTTGTAAAGAACAATATTGGGAATTTTAAATTCGATACTTTCAAATCGAATCTTACATTGCTATGGTTAAAACAAATTTTGCACACATGGTAGTGTAGTGCTATTCATCCAATTATTTTAATTTTAAAAATTGTCAGACTACGAAAGTATAGAATCCACGTATGAACAAGGTTTTATTTCTCATAAACACTAACGTCATTGTTCACACGAGGATTTTTAAAGAATTCTTGCTTCTAAATCCTGGAAAAGAGATAAATTGTATTGAAGCTATCAATGAGTTAGAAATTCTTCTTTTCCAAGACTCATTCAGGATTCAATTTAGCGCCGTTGCTATTTGACAGATATTTCTCTCCAGGATTATTTCTTTCAAAATTCAGGTATGAAAGAATCATCAAAGAATCCTTTTGTGGACAGGGCATAAGAAGCAAGTCGTGTTTTAATACTCACTCATTGTTGTTAGTGGATAGAGACGATTTTTGCGCTGTTAAACTTTATACCTTCGCTAATATCGGCGAAAATGTATTAAATAACAAAATGTAGCTACATGAGAAAAAAAATTGACGTGGAGGGGTCTTAGGATTTTGACTTTTTCCCGAAAAAAATTACAAGTCCAAAAATCCCAAAAAAAAATTGGCGCAGGACGGTGTTAGGATTTTGACTTTTTCCGAAAATTTTTACAAGTCCAAAACCCGGTAGCCAAATGAGTTATGAGCTAGTAATATTTATGTGTGTATATAATTTTGAATGCGAATTGATATATTTTACAAATAATAGAATATTCTCGTACCTTTTGAAGGGAAGTTCTCTGCAGACCATATTTTATTTCTTACCATATCTTACCTTGAAACTCTCTCCTCTTCTAATTCTTTCACTAAACACTCATTAACTTTCCACAAAAGAATTATTTACCCCAAAATAATTATTAACCAACCTCCCTCCCCCCATGTAGTATTTTATTTATTCAATATAAGAAGTATAACAGATACAAGACATATTAATAAATAAAAGTATAGGTAGATAATAAATACAAATATAGCACATTCTTTCTCGTGCGCGAAGATATCTGGGAGATAAAGTGCTGGACCTAAAACATACTCAACTAAATATTAATTTAATATCGAAAATTTTATAATACAAAAAAGGATACATTTTAAAATCTTCTAAACCTGGAAACATAGATCACATTATAATTATTTAGATGTATGTTCCAATACATATGGAATTATAGACAATTTTTATTTCAAAATAACGTAATTCCAAATTTATATAATTATAATATTACTCGACATTAATTGTTCGCCTGGCTGGGATTTTTATAACAAACAATGTCGATAATACTGCTGCATTTAATTTGTATCCAAGTTGGGGCCCTATCCAATCCACCCTTTCAACAAAATAAATACCACAGTTTAAAATATTATAAAATTTAAACGCGAATTTAAAATAAATATCACATTATAAGAAAAATTGTCTGTTTTCTTTCCTACATTAAGTACAACTATTTTTTGACATTTATATTATAACATTAATCCCAAAATAAATGAATTATTACCTTAATTTTGAATACGAATTTTAAATATGTTTTTAATATAAGCAACGATTACCTTGTAAAATGTTTTCTGGAAATACTTGTATATAAAAATACAAATCGCAAAACAGCCAAAATATTTAATATAAACATTAATTGTTCGCCTGGCTGGGTTTATTTAAATAGAAATACCAATGTTAAAATTCTATACTTATTAATTTGTATACAAGATGTGCCCTATCATCTTATCTACAAATTATTATGCATATTTAATTACTTGATTACATTTTAAATGCGAATTTGTATTTAAATATAATTTTTATTTGAACCTTTATGAAGATCTCTGCTACGGAAACTCAGCAAATTCGGCCATTCCAATTTATACACTTTTTCGCAAATATTTTATTAATTATATGAAAATTATTATCAAAAACGGTAGAACAATGTTTAAAGCAATGTTTTATAACATATTTGAGTAATATTTTATAGTTTTTAAGTGATTTTTGATAATAATTAGATGCAACAATACGATCGCGACCGCACTTTGACAATCAAAAACAAAGGAATTACGATAAACACAGCCTATATAGCAGTCACAGCACTGCAATAATTAGAGTGCTGATAGTCTTCCTCATTCATACAAAAAACAATTTTACAGCAGTATGAGTAATAAAGTAAAAGGGCTGTTAATACCTACAATATCTGAAATAAACTAATTATAAAAAAATCATAAGTTAAAGAACCTTTTTATTAGAATAACCGGTGGTCGATAATAGGCAAAACAGTTCCCGAATTTGATGCTAAAGCTAAATGTAAGTCGCTGTACAATCAAAAGATGGCAGCATAGATGGCAGCATGTACACTACTAGCACTACATTGCTCACTCTCACTACTTAAAAATAATGAATATTTTTATTACTTTACCATTCTACGTGTTACATAAACTAATTGTTAAAACTTAATAATGACCTGATAACATTTACGTGACTAAAATCTGTGCAGATTTAAAAATCTAAATTATCTAGTTCCAAATGTCAATTATTCCTTCCTGTAGTTGACATTGACTAGTTTCTATGACATTACATCTGTCAATAACACCAGTTCTGTTAACCTTTTCTGGTCTTGTCAGAAATAAATCATTTAAATTAAAGTTTAACAGCTCCTGTTCAAAAATTATGAGTCTCGCACTAAATGATATTGAAGAACTTAACAGAAACTATGTTCATATTAAAAACAAAGAAGAGGTTATAAATAAAATTAATTTGTTAATAAAAGGAGGATGTAGCAGTTTACAGGTTGTATCGGATTATGATATGACTCTCACTAAACAACATGAAAATGGGAAACAACATGTAACAAGTTTTGGTAAATATATAATAGTATTTAGAAAAACACATCATTAAAAATTATTTACTTATTTTCATTAGGAATGATCCAGAAATGTCCATCAATGCCTAAGTTTTACAAAGAAAAAGAACAAGAATTGTATAGAAAATACAGGCCTATTGAAATTGATCCACATATGAATCTAGAAGAAAAGTTTAAGCACATGCAAGATTGGTGGAGAGCTTCAGAAAATTTGCTCAGGTCAGTAGAAGTTCATAAAGTTCGCTCTCCTATCTACTTCATTTTCATTATTGCAGAGGTATCAAATTACCAATAGAAGAGTTTTATGAAGTTGCAAAAATATATGAACCTGCGTTAAGGTAAAAATATAAGACATGATTTATAATAATCGTGATATTGCCAAACATTTAAATTTCATAGTATTACTTACATTTTTTAGAGATGGAACTACAGCTATGCTTAACGATTTGCACAAAGTAAACGTACCTGTTTTAGTTTTTTCTGCTGGATTAGGAGATTCTGTAGAAGCAGTTTTGAAGCATAATCAAGTTTTGCTTCCAAATGTTAAGGTATTGTGATTTATCATGTTGTAATAAGTTTACAATTAAGTAATATTAAATATTATGTTTAAGGTTATTTCAAATTACCTCGATTTCGATGAAAATTCTGTTATCAGAGGATATAAAAACAACATGATCACTGTGTTAAATAAAAATGAGCAAGTTCTAGAGGGAACAGATTATTATAATGCAGTAATGAATCGAGGTAATGTGATATTAATGGGCGATCATGTTGGAGATTCTGGTATGGCGGAAGGTGTACCACATAGAAACACAGTTTTAAAAATTGGTTTTCTATATGATCGGGTAGAAGAATGCTTACCGGAATATATGACTGCTTTTGACATAGTTTTAGTTGATGATCAAACAATGGACGTGACTAGATCTATATTGAAACCCATATTAAATAATTGAAAATATTTTATACATTTAATATTAAAATATTATGTTGATATGATTATTTGTAACAAGGTTATACATTTTTGAATTTTAAGATGTTTGTATTTGTCACTTCACAAATACAAATAAGGAATTTTTATTGTTATTATTTTCTGCTGTGCCGTGTATAATAAATGGCTAATAAAATATATAATTATATTTTACCTACACATTTGTTTTATTTAAAGCAATATTTATTATTTTGAATTATTTATTTTGTCTGCAAATTTATTATTTCATCCCCAACATGTATTATACGCTAGTGCCACAAGCGGGAAACGGTAATATTGTAAACTATTTTTGACTAACGCAAATTGTAACAAATGAAGAAACATGCAACATGTTATGTCAAGATCAACTTAGACAAACTTATTTTTCCTTTTTGTGAGTTTGCATTTATGTTTGTATTTTAACATATTTAAAATAGATTATAAGGTTTTATTCAATGGCTGGATTAAATGAAGAAATTTGTCAAGAAAGTGATATGGATTCTATTGGTAAATGAACAATAAATAAGAATCTTATTTATTTAAAGTTAATTAACCTTATTTTAGAACTAGAAAACATATTTATGAATATATTTCTACAGTGTGACAATGAAAATAATAGTCAAGTGGAAGTTTCTACTTTAATAAAATTTATTTCGCCCTTTGTAGGATCAAATGAGTAAGTAGAGTTACTAGTAAAAAAAAATGTGTGAATACTGCAGCATTATTAATTTTAGTGAACACTTATTTGAACTTAAGAAATTACTTGATCCAGTGGACATGAATCCTATTATTAGTTATGATCAGTTTTCAAATGCAATGAAAATTTGGACAGAAAAGTTCAATAGCAAGTTGCAGACTAATTTTGTCCCGGAAAATTCTGTAACTAATAAAAGATTATCAGATCACGGATTAAAGCAATCAACTCCAACAAAAGAAAGTGTTGAAAGAGGTACACATAAACTTGATTTCGATTGTGGATTAAACATATCAAATATTTCGTCCTACAGCTACGCAGGCAGTGTACAAAGTATGATATCATATATTTTTGTTATTTGTGGAAATAAATCATACAATTTATAGGTGCGTGTGATCCAATATATCTTAGTGAACAAATCAATGAACTTCAGTATCAAAATAAGAAACTTCTCGATTTGTTAAACGAAGTACGCAGCCAACTTGCCACATCCGAAGAATTAAATAATAATATGCAGGTTGACATGGACAAATTAAAAAAAAGTCGGCAATCGTAAGTATAATTATGTATAATAACTTATTTTATTATAAATCCTTGATCCTTACCTATTCATAAATTTGTAGAGATCAAAAGATAATCGAAGAATTGCAGAAAGTACGTATTGAATTTGAGAAAGAAAGAGAAGAACATAATGATCTTATAAAGAACCATAATTCTATTATAAAAAGTTTAAATTTTTATAAAAAAGAAAATTCGCAACTCAGAAAAAACATTCTGGAATATGAAACAGAAGTACCTATTTGTTATTTCAAATTTTAGAAGAACTTTTTAACATTATTATATTTTTTAGAATCAAAAAAGTCATGAAATAATTTCTTCACTTCGCCACAAAGAAAGTAAACAAACCAGTAAGATTGAAAATTATAATCATGAAATTGAAATTAAAAATAATGAAAATTTAATGCTCCAAGAAAAATTAGTAGAATTAAATACAATCTATACTGAAAAAGATGCTTATATTAAAGAAATATCTACAGAATTACAGGTAATCAAAATAATGTTTGACCCAACTTCAATATTTTTCTTAATACGTTTTATATTTCAGACTTTGAGAAATGATAATAATACATTACAGAAATGCCTCGACGATGTACTAAATAAAAATACTTTAAGCAAACCTGACTTCATTAAATCCGGTAAAAAATCTTCTAGTTTGATATCCAATAGGTTAGCTATCCGTTCGTCCACACCCCAGCTACCTGTAAAAAAATCACTTAAATTTAATTCTCCAATTTTTAATAGTCCTAAAATGTTAAATATGCTATCAGATCCTGTCAGTCCTATTAATAATTATAGTCCAGTTATCGATTCTTCCCATTCCAGTAAATCAACAGTAATAGAACAACAAATATTTTTTCCAAAATCTAAATGTTCAGAAACAAGAGTAGGTTCTTTTATCTGCATTAGTCCTACTCGTCCTACTCCAGAAAAAGGACCTGTTGAAAGAAATATCCTTAATCATACTTCTTCCTCTATAGATTCCGAAACCAATCCTGAAAAACAATCTATTCCTCTTGATCCTGACGTCTGTTTTGATGATGATAATTTGCCCGAAAATTCAAATATTTCTCGAAGATCTCAGTCTCCACATGAATCCTTGCAAGCAGAACTGATTAAAGCATCGTACACAGTAAGTAATCTAGTCTGTAAATCTTACACCGCATGATTCAAAACACTGTGAAAAATTTATAAGTCCACAATGTGCCCACAATTAGTCTAGTGGTTGGTTTTAGTTTAAAAAAATACTAGCGGCACATCAACTTCTAGGTGATCCAATGCGTCGTGTCGATTTACATTAATGAGATACTGATAAAATGAAAACACAGAAACACATTGCGCGTTTGATCACCGATATTGTTATTATTTATTCTAGATTGCGAGCACAGCGAGCAAAAAAAATCATTTGAGAATTCAAAAGCATATCGCAATCGAGTATCAAACAACGTTTTTTCGAAAAATATCTCTTAATATTATTATAATAAATGTAAAGAAAACATTTTGACTCTTATGATTAATCAAATTAATCAATGTAACATTTAATGTTTTCGTGACAACAAACCAAACAAACGTTCTAATATTTTTTACGCACAACTGTATTATAATAATTATATAATAATTCCTCAAACTTCGTCCGCAGGCGTAATCTTTTTCTTGCGGCCCTCTATACGTAAATAAATCTATCATTTCGTGTGTTAATAGTGGGCATGCAAATCTTAACTTTTTATAATATTTATCGAAAAAAATGATTGTTATTCCGTATTCTTTTTGGTAATTAAAAAGTATTTTTATAGGAATGTTTTGGATTGAACGCAAAATGTGAACACATAAGAAAAGTAATACAATTTGAGGAAGAAAATGAAAACTTGTCCAACCAAATTCGTAAATATATTGAAGAAAATAATAAGATAAAACAGAGCATTACAGAAATAAATATATTAAATAACGAATTACAATATCAAATCTCACAGATGAAGGAAAATAAAGTACAAAATGAAAAAGAAATTCAACAATATACACAAGAAAATAATAGTAAGGTATCACTGTTACGTGAAATTAAAAAACAAAATGAAAAAGAAATCGAGAACTATATTGAAGAAATTAGTAATATGAAGAAAAATTTAACTGAAAAGAATAACTTAAACAGTGAATTACAAAATAAAATATCATTGTTAACTAAAAATGTGAATCAAGACAAAATAAATGTTCAATCATACATTGAAGAAATAAATATAATAAAGGCTAATGTGACTGAACTAAATAATTTGAATACTGATTTACAAAATCAAATATCACTGCTCAATAAAAATAAAGTGCAATTTGAGAAAGAAATTCAGAAATACGTTGAAGAAAATAATATAATGAAGAATCATGTGACCGAAATTAAAAATTCAAATACCCAATTGCAAAATCAAATATCAGTGTTGAGCGAAAATAAGACACAATATGAAAAGGAAATTAAAGAATACATTAAAGAAAATAATAATATAACGAAAAATCTTAATGAGAAAAATAAATTAAATTCTCAGTTACAAAATCAAATATCAGAATTAACTGAAAATGTAAAAAAAATTGAACATGAAGTATTAAAATACGCCGAAGAAAATAATAAAATAAGTGAACGTCTTACCGAAATGAATAAGTTAAATGCAGATTTGAAAAGTCAAATATCACATCTAAATGAAAGTCAAACACATAATGAAAAATTACAAGAACAAATGGAAAACTACGATCAACTTCAAAAAGATAATGAAGAAATTAGCATATTAAATGTGAAATTAAAATCAGACATGGCGTCAATGAAAACCGAAAATAAACGATATTCACGTTTTCAACGAACATTGAAAAAATTAGAAAATGAAATTTTTGACGAAAAATCTAAATCAGAAAGTATTTTACTACAAAATAATACTCTGCAGTTAAAGCTAACAGAAGTTTCTTCGACATTAAAAATTATGGAACGGGAAAAAATTGATTTGGAAAATCAATTATCTGAAAACAATAATAAAACCCAAAAGGTGCTCCTTGAAAATAAAGAATTAAAAACAAATATTAATGAGTTATCCATGAAAATATCTCATTTGGAACAAGAAAAACAACAACTAGAAAAAAAACTTTTTAAAGAGGAATCAAATTCAAAGGAATTACAATCAAATATAAAGGAATTATTTTCTAAAATTGGTGTTTTAGAACAAACAAAACAACTTTCAGAAGAACAATTGGGCGCAAAAGAAATTACTTACAAAGAATTACATAAGTTAACAAATGAAAAAACGAAACAATCTTTAAAAGAAAATGAAATACACAAATTAGCAGCGAAATTAAATGATTCATTTTCGAAAATAGAAATTTTAAATCAAACCAAGGATCAGCTAAATGAAAAACTTAGTATTGAAAAAGAAATTACGAAAGATTTAAAATTAAATGTAAATAAATTATTATCTGAAAAAGATATTTTACAACAAACGAATCTAGATTTAGATAACAAGCTTTTAATAGAAAAAACTAGTTCAGATGAATTAAAATTAAAAATAATAAATTTATCACAAAATATAGAAATTTCAGAACAAGAACAATCCCAACTCAAAGAAAAACTTAATAAGGCAGAAAACTCCGTAAAAGAACTCAAATTAGGAATAAATGAAGTGAACAAAAAAATAGAAATATTAGAGCAAACAAATTATTATTTAGAAAATCAGTTATCAAAACAAGAAAATAAATATCATTCCTTGAAAACAATATACGATGAAATTAATTATAAAAATACTGAATTACGGGCAGAAAATGTTAAAGTTTCATCTAAAAACAAGGCATTACTTACAAATATAAATAATTTGGAGCAAAAAATACAAAATTTCCGTAAAGCAAACATTGATTTAAGTACTATCAAAAATGAAGTTGAAAAGAACCAAAAAATTACATTAGCTGAGAATACTTCTTTAAAGGCTCACATCAACCTTACCCAACAACAAATAAAAGAATGCATAGGTGTATTAGGAAAGTAAGAAATAATAAAATTATATTTTACAAAACATATTTTGACAAATATTTATTTCTAGAAACACACTACTAGCAACAAGAATGTGGAAATCTCATCTAGAATCTATTATGGATGATATACCAGTTTCTGATTTGACTGATGAATCTGCCTTATCGGGAGTGATGCCAATGTGTGATGGAAAATTATCTGATGATATGAAGAATTTGAAAAATCAAACTCGACTCACTGGAATTTTGCTTTTAACTTTGGTGAGTAACTTCAAATATACAAACATAGTCGTAAAGTTTATTATTTTATTTAATTCTTAGTACAAATCAAATGTAAAACTAATCACTTATTTTTGTAATCCATTCGTTAGCTTATTGATTTTAAATATGTATAGTTAGATTTTCTTATAAATGAACATGAAGGTGTACATGATATTTTTTTATCTGTATACCAACTACCAAGGATTAAAAGTAGCCTCTTTGCAAACCAATATTATGGTGTTACGTTTAGTCGAAATCGGAAAATATACTTTCAAGTTGAGATCTATAAATATCTATTCTGTATTCTATTTATGCATTGTATTTTGCATATTATTGCGTTCTTTTGTTTAAAAAATCAACTTTATTGTCAGAATCTTCAATGTATTCAAGTATTTAGCTGCATTAATGTATTGTTTTATTATCTACAATTTTTTACACAATTATTTTATATCTTAAATATCTAGTACTGATGTTTAACGAAAATAGCTTATTCATAAATAAGTATTTTTTCACATTTTAAAAAGTATTAGTTGGAAAATTAATTAATTTTTTCAAATAAATTACATATTTTTTCATGATCGTACAAAAATATTTTCATGGCTAATTTTCATGTAAAATAATCATTTTTAAATTAAATGCGTGTCTTTAAGAAATAATTTTTATTGGTAATTTATTGATCACAAAGTATTTCCTCAGATATTGCATGATACTTAAAAATGCATCATTGCTATTTTTTATCCAATTTTGCAATAAATTTAATTCGTTGTTCTTGTCCTGATATAATAATACTACTTAACATTTGTTTTCTGAACAAATTATACATAAATTTGCTTTTACTTAAGCTCCGTTTACACATACCTCATAAATCATATCCACAATCACCTTCCAACAGAAGATAACAAACGTACTACTAATTTTAGTTTGTGTGATCATATGTAGAATAACGCAAAATTCCATGAAGTATTTTCATTCTTGTTGTCGCTTTAAATATGTTTTCTTAAAACGGTTTCTTTAAAAATAAAATGATTGTATATTATATTGTTTTGGTTTTTGTGGTATTAGTTACGTGCCTTATTTGAAGACGCCATGGAATTAATTTATTTAAATTTTTATGCACATGTTATTTCATTCTTCTATTTTTTTATTGAAATATTGTTGCAGGCCAAGATAAAGGAAAATCAGATATTGGATGATGATCGTGATGAAGACCTAAGGTTAGTACAATATTTTTGTTTTATTAGGATTTGTTAGAGCATAAAACACGGTTTTAAGATGAAACACCGCAATAGAACAAAACTGATATTTTTACTTCTGCTTTGTTCATTTACTTAATGAATTATGAAAGTAATTTTATTTGTTGGTTATTAAATTTTCAAAATAATAATCCACGTAGTAGTATACTACCACCTAGAGAAGTAATAGTAAGTTATACCTTTTACTTTAATATTTTATGCTGTTTCAAACGCTATGTGCAATATTTATACTAGTGGTCAGTTTTAACATAATGTAAACTTCTTCATGGTAATCGAGCACTTTATGACCACTAGTGGTGATCGAAAGCTTGTGCCCAATGGTGATTACAAAGTGGTTCGTATAAAAAATCCTTAAGTAACTTTTTAAAATTGCTTTTCATATTTGAATACTTAAATGAAAGTACAGTTAAAATGTGAAATAGGAAACACTATGCTTAAGTTGATATTCTGTTGGTTTTCATTTATAAAAAAAAATATAAATAATTTATTTGCAAGTTATTAAATTTAGTAATAGCATTACCTATTATTTTATGCAATAATATGATATTTCAAATTTTCACCATATCGATTTACTGCACTTTTCAAAATTTCGGCCATTCTATATTAATATGACTTCAGGATTCAGTTTCGTCACTTTAAATTACAAGTATTGTGGTGTAAATGATGTTAAGTAGTTAATCTAGTTAAACCTACATCAAGAATAATATCAGTTTATCTCGGAGAATCCAGATATATAAGTTTTTTAGTTTCATTATTAAAATACTAATTGGTATCAATTTCAAAAAGAATTTATTTTGTGCGTAAACAGTAAACAAGTTTCCATTCATAAATGCTGTTCATTTTTCGTTAAAAACCGGAAGTTAAAATTTACTGCACAATACAAAAAAGTTTATTTTCGTCACGACAAGGTTATTAATATCTCATGGAATTCTAGAAAAATTTCCACAAATTATTAGTTTGTAACGTACTTTACATTATTAAAGATTGCGGACTGTTTATGTATAAGTAGTTTCAATTTCAAGGTTTATGAAATTTTCTCAACTGAAAAACTTTTTTGATCTGTACAATGATTGAAAAAAAATTGGTTAAAAAAATATATATTTAGTTTAAAAAAACAATTTGCGGCAAATTTTATTAATATTTGTTTCTTACGAAGTTGCCCTGTTTTTCTCCTGCATTTTATGCCTGCGTCTTTTTACTTTTCAATAACATTAACTGACTACACTTTTACTCCATTGTATAGCAAATAATTATGTATTTTGTGACCCCTCCAATATTTTAAAGTTTACTTTCAATAATTATTGTTAATTATTCTAAAAACGGAAATGGGATGATATTACATATTTTACTTTCGTTATTTTTTTACCTATAGTTGATTTCTTAACTAAACGGAGCAATCTGAAGTTGGAATGCTAAAACTGATCGTTTTTGATTGGCTGATGTAACACCAGTTTTTCCTCTCTAGATAGGAAATGTACTGACCGGTCAGATATACCTCACTTTCGGCCCTAGTAATAGGGACGAAAGGTGGCGTTTTCGGTGTAGGTATTGAAAAAATAATTTAATTACCTAGGCACTAAAAGTGACATTTCACAGGCAGCTGTAAAAAATAGCACTTTTAATGTTAATCGGCAAACATTTTTTTTGCAAAAATGGTCGAGAAATTGAGACGAGATAATAATCGAAACGAGAAATAATCGGGACGAGATCAAATTTTCCAAATTCGATACGAGACGAGACGTGAAGTGAAAAATCTCGTCTCCTCTCCTCTCGTCTCGACATACCAATAAAATTTTGTGTATGGCGCGTTTTAATTTTTCTTCTTTTTGTAAATTTTTGGCTCCTCCTGGGATTTATTTCTGGGAATCCCACCAAAAGGTGCAAAATCAAGTAGGTATTTGCACGATGTATAATTTGCAGCTATAATAAAAAATATATCCTATAAAGTTTTTTAATAGGAAAAAACATTAATTTGTTGAAATGTAAGTGCAATCATTGATGTATAATTATATAAACACGATAATATTATTACCGTAATAAAAAATTGTTTGTTCTACCTTTAGTATACATTAGTATGTCCGCATCTATCTTGTATTTATGTAAAATTTGCAAATAATTACTAACAACTAATCATTTTCTTTCAGACTTATCTTTGAAAGAATTTCGCTAAATTAAATATAAGACAGCAATTTTAATGTTACCGTTCTTACAAAAAGGATTATACATAGTGCAGATATTTTATTGAAATATCATTCTTGATTTTCCTGCGTTCAAAGTCGAAAAATACGCCAGAACAAAATAATTATTGAGAATTTAGAGACCAAAGGTTACATCTGGGTGATAAATATCATTTAATTTTATTTTAACTGACAGCAGATGCAATACATTGATAACGAATACCAGATTTTAAATCGTATATGATAAGTTAACTATACCAACACAAGTAGGTATTTAAATAGTATAAGTGTTTATTATTAACATATATGTAAATAATTTTAAAAATGTACATGTTCAAATATACAAATAAATATTAAAATATCATAATGAATTTTCATACTAATAAAAAATTATACTGTTTTATTACAGTAATTCTATAGAACAATCTGCAATTCTAGTATAGAATTATTTCCATGGTTGCTAATTCTTTTAATTCGTTGTATAAAATTTATATCAGTTATAATTTATATTCACATTCAAACTGGTTTTTATAATAATAATAATTATAATGCATTGTCATAAACTCATTATTGTCAGTTTGTTTTTGTAATTTTTTTAGTTCCTCCAATGAAAAAAACAATGTTAGCTGAATAATATATGTGTATATTTTGACTAATTAGTAGAATTTTAACAAAGTTTACATAAAAATATTTTGCACATCATTTATCACTTTCACAAGAAAATATAGTAAACAGCCCCAAGGTTAAACATTAATTGAAAATATGTTCGTAATTTTAACAGTATGGTTACTGTTTTGTATGAAAATAGATTGAACCACTGAAATACTAACACAGTTCAGATTCAGGAATTTGATATAAAAAATACAAAAAGACCAGTGTGAATATAAATATATAATTTTTTGAAATCTTATAACTACATAATTACTTTAAATTGTATTGTAGATAAATCATAAATGTTCTGCTTTAAAATTTTGTAATTATTTATCTTTTTCTGATTTTTTCGAAAAAAAATACCATTATTATTTTAAATGACACCTGTATTGTGCATAGTATTTAATTTATTTACAAAAAATAAACGAAAATAACGTTGAAAATTTATTGTCTCAAAATTAGACAAGTCGTTCCTTTAAAAAATTATATCATTGGACAATACAAAACGTCGGTGTTTTATTGGATTTTTTAAATTGACTGCTTATATTTGTTTATATTTTGTGAATAAATATAACGTGAATTTTTTTACGAGAAACTAAGTCGTATGAAATAAATAAGTTTAGGAAGAACATTAATACACATGTATCTGTTGAGTTAAAATCTTGACCATGAAAGTGTGTAGATAACAGTGATTGAATTTGTACTTCCGCATATTATATGTACTTTTGTCTGTGTAAGTAATAATTTCATCTTATTGTAATATTGTAATAAAATGTAAAGGAACTATCCAAAGTTTACATATTATTTAGGTAAATGAATTGTAAAGTATATAGTTTATTTATTTATTTTTCTACGTTTCTAATTATTTGTAGCAAGTTCACGAACTAATGTAAGTTTTGTTATTATAGTTTTTTACAAGATCTTTTCAGACAACTGTACTTTCTTTACATCAAAACTGATAAAATTCAAAAATTAATTACAAATTCAATATTTTTTCTACAATGTAGCTTGTTAGAGAAACAAAATATGCACGGATAATTATTTATATAACTTTGTGTTTTCTAAGGAAATTTTTATGACAATCGCATGACACAAATAACAGCCAATGAAAGAATTGATTACAATAATAGTAACCATGGTTATATAAAAATTTAGCGGAAATCTTTTACTAGTAGTTTGAGGAACTTAACTGAAATTAATAAGCGGAAACTTAACTGTCATATAATATGCCAATTTGATATTAAATTAAAAATTGGTTAAATTGTCATTTTGAGCATAAATAAGCAATTAATAAGGTAAATAACACATATTTATTAATGTTAAATACAAATTTAGTAAATATTTCAAGTTTCTATTGTAAAAAGAATTCCTAATAGAGCGGCAGTGTCATTGCGATTTTCTTACCGAATAATGCACTCGTGCATTAATTCATGTCCAGCAAATTTTTATACCGAGTGCATTCCAACAACGTAATTAGCTTCCGTGTACCACTCGAGCTAATTGAGACGTTGTTGGAAAGCACTAAAAAATTTCCGGAAAGAATTTATGCACATGTACCTACTCGTATATTATAAAGTGATGTTACAAAAAAATTCTTCAGGTTGAGAAAACTAATAATTACTTGTTATTTTTAGTTTTGATTGACCGTTGCTATAGAAATTTTATGTTAAAGGCCTAGGACTGTAAAGTTCTATTTTCGGACTGTTTATAGTAATAATTCTTAATTTAGATTTAGATATGAGTATGAAATGAAATAATTGTATTCCAAAAAAGAAAAAACTGATTTTTCATAATGGGAAATGAATTGAAAAAAGAATCCAAAAAGGGTTTCCATGTTAAACGCTAATTATCACTTTGATCATTTTTATCGAAAATTATAATAAATTAATAGTTTGAATAAAAAGGGAAAAACGAGGGAAAAAGTTAAAATGGCAGTTTTCCAGCCGATAGAACTCAACCCTCTTCTGATTAAGGGATTAATCAGGTACAATTACCTATCGATGCATAAGCAGTGTGAAATTATTCGCGGTTCCGGATATAAGCACGAAACTCAACCATGCTCGTTTTGTGATCGTGGCGGTGGCAAGTTGCCTGATACGAACGCGATACGATAGCGATAGTCAGTTGTTGTCGATTGGTTGCTCAGTCAACTTGACTTTAAGTTAACTCCCTTGAAGTTAGCGTTTTGTGTTTGTTCAACTGTGTGAAGTTTGTGTAAGTTGAATTTTTGAATGTGTGCTTACTGAATAATGGAATAAGTTTACATTTTGGTGAAAGTAAGTCTGATAATTACTTATGTTGTTTTTTTTATTAAATTCTTGACCGTAATAAAATTATTAACGCGTGCATGAAATTCGCGATAGCATGAATAGAATGTGTTGCTTAAATATTATTTTCATTTTACTGTTTCTATTACCACTACTTCAATTAATCAAATTTAAAACGGCCTTGCGTTGTAGTTTATCAAACTATACTTAAAATTTTGAATTATAGAAATATTTTTCAATTTTATTGCAAGACAAGGGCAAGTGCTACCTCAGCTCCTTTTAACAATTTTCACAGAACAAAATTTTATTTTATTCAGTACCACCTATTTTTATTCAATAAAATATTTAAACCTACATTGCCTCTCTAATAGGGTAGTTTACCAATTTATTAAAAAGTTTTTTATTGAAACTTCATGTAATTTGAAAGCGATTGATAAGCCTTAATAATTGTTCTTAATAAAGCTGTAATTAATTTTTAAAGTTTGTGTGACGTAGATGTATAGCTGAAAATCTTCTCAAACCATGGGGCTGGAATTAAAATGTACTCATGTAAAATCAACTGTTTCTAAATGTTACAAAATATAAAATACAATTTGGTAGTTTCTTTATTACTGTAAGTAAGAATACTCGTGAAACGCATTATTGTGACGTAGATGTATCGATACGTAAAATCTCAAATATTTAAAGAACTATTAACTTTTTGAAAACTTTTTTCATGGCAATAACTCATTTTTGAGGTCTGCTTTCAGTAATAATAATTACCTACTGTATTATCAAATTTGTATACAAATCGAAAAAAATTGACATTATAGTGGAAATTATGTTCTTTCCTAATTTTCCTGACAATTGTAGTTTATGAGTAAGCAACATGCCTAAATTCTATGTTAGTACTTATACAGAGTGCTACAAAATTATTGACAAAAAATTAAGGGTAGTACTGTTTAACTGTTTAAAACGCAACAAGAATTTTTCCGAAATTTACAAAATAATTACACATTATTTGGAGAAAACATTTTTCGTGCCACTGGTCTGAAAATATTAGTAAACATTAAAATTGAATGAAGTATTACACAACTTTAATTAAATAAAATAAATGTTAATGTTTACTAATTTTTACCTTCCGCTTACCTGTAAAGGAAGGTATTGGAATCATGCAAAAAATCGGGTGGTGAATTTTTAGTGGATGAGCACGAATTAGGGTCCTTACAACTCATTTTTGATAGTTTCACGATGATGTCTGTGTGTATGTGTGTGTGTATGTGTGTGTGTGTGTGTGTGTGTGTGTGGTCAAGGGTTGTTAGTCGCATAACTCAAATACGAATTACCCGAAAATTTTGATATTTGGTATTTAACATTTGTATATAAATTGGATGAGCTCCCTAGATTTTGGTACAAATATCTTCATCGGAAGTGATATTTTTTGAAGATTGAAAAGGTTAATTGTCAAAATTGTATATAAATTTGGAAAAATATAGTATTTATTTGTAATGAGAATAAGAGGAAAAGTTATTTGCAACTTACGTTATAAAAAAATTGTCTTTATCTGGTAGCATTAAAGAACTGCAGTAAAATTTAAAAAATAAATTTATCAAATAAAACGTTGATATCTTGTAATCCATGATCGGTTGATTTTTGTTTCTGCGTAAAAAATATTGACAGGTGAGACGGGTGACAAGTTGGCATACTAGCGCTATATAAGTCCTAAGTAAGATATTAAATGTAGTAATTCAACGGAGGATGGCTTCAATACAGCAGAGTTTTCCTGTGAATAAATTTTTTTATTCAGGTGATGCAAATTTCTGTGTTTGAATATTTGAGATTTTTATTTGTATATTTTAAATGGGCACCGGATTGCACGTATACATTTCTGTTTAAAATCTAGATATGGCGGAAGGTTGTGTGATGGCCACGTCAGATTTTTATTTATTACCGTAAAGAGTAACGCATTGTAACCTATCAGACCAGTGGCACGAAAAATGTTTGCTCCAAGTATTGTTCAATTATTTTTGTGAATTTCGGAAAAAATATTTTTGCGTTGTAATAAGTACCTACGTCAAATAATATGCACCGTTAATTTTTTGTCAATAATTTTGAAGCACCTTGTACACATTTCTTTAATTTCGTTTACTATTTTTATTAAACCTTTTCTTCACACCACTAGCTGAATTGGTTTTAATTTTAATTATTAAATAGATGCATGTTGACTATACCTAAAATTGTTTTGTATTTTAAAAAGGTGGGTTTTATTTTTTTATAACTCACATAAACTTATGAGCCTAAAAATTATCTACCTTAAGCCTTGTTCGCACGGCGATCTTTGGAGATTCTACGGAGAGTCAAACTCCCGACAAAGAAGAAGTTTTTTTTTCTTTCTAGTGATAATTACGTGGTTTTGAAGCAATCAATAAATTATAAATTCTTCTTTTCCAAGACTCATTGATAATTTAACAAATAATTCTCACTTGAAAGAAAAAAAACTTCTTCTTTGCCGGGAGTTTGACTCTCCGTAGAATCCCCAAAGATCGCCGTGCGAACAGGGCTTTAGGAGTATCATCGATCTTCAATGATAATTTCACTCTACTATTTCGACTCTTTAATTTTATAACTAATCAAACAATTTGTTTCTTTCAGCGATGTATTCATCCCAGATTCGCGTCCTCTTATAACCCAGTCAGTGTTCAGTTCGAACAGTAACTCATTCTACATCCCCAACCCTGACTTGTCCTTTCTCTCACCCTTGGACCCAACCCTTCTCTCAATGAGTCCCGAATGCGAGTTCACCCAGTCGGAGATGACAGAGGACGATATTCACTTCTCACAAGTCAACGTGGATGTGGAACTCACTGATTCCGGGGTGAATGTCAGTCTCGCTGGAAGCAGCTACGTCCCGCAAGAAAACGTCGTTCAGAATGGAGGGATAGTGGATAAAGAAGTTGGTGATAATGCCATCGAAGAAGATGGTGAAACTAGTCAGGAACAGCAGGTGAGGTTCTTTATGAGCACTTGGCAAACTTTAATTTTAAATAAGACAAATGAAAAATGTACCGAAACTTTGTTAGAGTAAAATTCAAATATCTAGGACCCTGAGCTGCGCGAGAAGGCAGAGCTTGTCATGTACTGTCCGTTTTACAAAAGTGGAGCTAGCGAGTATATGCTACGCTGCATTTAATTTTCAAAAAAAAACTAAAATATAACTCAATCACAATCGATTACAAAATTCACAGTGTTACACGAAGCAAAACACTACGAACGTCAACATGAGAATAACAGGTATTGAAGCTGATGTTCTGTAGAACAAACAGTAGCGTAGTTTCCTCTTGTTTATCATCTTTGCCTCTCTTTCTAAGACGAGAATTCGTACTTCGCGCAGGGTGCTTAAATGAATTTACCTCTATACGTAAAATTTATATAGGTGCATCTCTTGCTATCAAATTCAAAACAAAAAATATGTTGTGGCCAACACAACCTTCCGCATGGACATTGTAATATATTTGAACTTATGAGGTAGTTGCGAAAAAACAGTTGTTGATTTTTTGATAAATTATGATACTTCGGCCAATTCTGAACATGTTTACGTAAAAATCATTTCTAAATTTACAACTTGTCATTCATAATTTCCATAAATAAAGTTCGCGGTACAAATATTGTGACGTAGATTGTGCAGAATGATACAGTTCGTCTAAGTCTTGGCGATTCCGACAGACTCATTGTAATATCTCAACAAAGCGAAGTAGTCTACATATGTTTTCATTTTATTAGAACATAGGTAATTTTAAACTTATTTTAAAGAGCTGCTTAGATTTGTGAAACATAATTATAATAAAAGTCGATTACTAAGTTCATATATTACAACCTCCATGCGACTGGAGGTTATGTGTTGGCCACATCAGATTTTTTATTTTGAATTTGATAGCAAGACATGCGCCTTTGGAAATTTTAAAAATCCTTCTATTCAAGAAAAATTTTACATCCATTGAATTTTTTGCTGAATAATATAAACGCATTTCATTTAATCCCTACGACCGACGCATGAAATTCAATGGTAAAATAAATACCGGGAGTTTTTTTTATTAGTAAACATAGGGCATGTCATTACCATAGTTACAGTGTTACAGAATGACAGCAATGTATTGGAGCGTCTTTTTACTTCCTTGTACGAAGTAAGGAAGTATTGTAATCGCGAAAAATTTCGGTTCTCAGATTTTGACGGAAATATCCGTTTTGACCTTTTCTGAATCCATTATGACTAGTTTCGACGTGACGTCTGTACGTACGTACGTACGTACGTACGTACGTACGGACGGACGGACGTATGTGTGTCGCATAACTCAAATACGGTTAGACGTAGAGAGTTGAAATTTTGTATTTAGGACTGTTATAGCATCTAGTTGTGCACCTCCTATTTTTGGTTTCAATCTATAAACCGGAAGTAGTACTTTTTAAAAATATTTCGATAAATATTTAATTTAACACAAATTTTTTTATTTTAAATGAAAGATTATGTGATTATTACCTAAAATCGGTATTTTATAAATATTTTTGTATCTGGTATTATTTAGGAATAATTAAAGTATATATGTATAATTTAGTATTTCTTTATCTTGTAGTCCATGATCGATTAACATTTGTTACTACGTAAAATTTAAATGATTATGACATGACAGTGACAATAGTAAAATATGCTTTATATCTTCTTCTGCAGTTTAAATAAAATGACTAAAATATATTTGTGAGTATACTAGTATAATAAGTTAAAAGAATTTTTTATATTATTCTACATTTTAGTTATTAAGAAAAGTATGAACATACAAGGCGTACAAGGAAGTCATGTGGTGTCCACGTCAGATTTTTTATCAGTAAACATAGGGATAATTACATACTAAAATAAATATGAAATATAAATTAAAGAAATGATAAATTATTTATTTATATTTTCTACACTTAAGAACTAGGTACATTAAACATTAAACTAATGAGAATTTTTTTAATCGAATTAAATGCTCAAAATTGGTACTATTAACTTCTAAACAATATCCTATACGATTATAAAAATAAATTATAGCATTTGCTGGGGAGTAATATTTTGAGAAGCAGCACTAATTCGATTTTTTAATTGTTCAACATTCATTCTGTCACCATTACGGACACATTATTTTTTACGTGTCTACCTAGTTCTTAAATTATCATTAGTTTTATGTATCTACCTAGTTCTTAAGTGTAGAAAACATAAATAAATAATTTATCATTTCTTTAATTTATATTTCATATTTATTTTCGTATGTTAATTATCCTATGTTTACTGATAAAAAAAACGCTCTAATGCATTGCTGTCATCCTGTAACACTGTAACTATGGTAATGACATGCCCTATGTTTAGTTATAAAAAAAACTCTCTGTATACACCATTTGCAAAATATCGAATATTGAGCAAATTTTTTTCTATCTGAAAATTTTTAAATTCTATAAAGTGCGAGAAACACAACGTCGCAAGTGAAATTTGATACCGGGCTTAGTTTTTGAAATCTTAATCCTTATCCTCAAAGTTGCGATTTGGAAAATATATAGAGTTGAAAAATCATCTGATCAAATATTTATTTTAATATTTGAATTTTTTCATTGTCATCCTCTACGTATTTACTTATATCTGTAGCAATTAACACAAACATTATCTATACTATATTAACTACATTTAATTGTGAATCATCTTCATCACTTTGTATCTATTTTTGTATTACTAATGGGCTACTTGCATGATTTTTTTTATTGATTATTTTTGAAGAGAAGAGATAAAAATATGGGACCCGTATTTTTTATTTTTACAAAATTTTTATTAACAAGCCCTAAAATAACTAATGAAAATGTGGTGTGACGTAGAAATTTGCCATAATATGTTCAATGCAAATTAGTGACGTCACAGTAAAATTTCTTTCTCAATTTACTAAAAAAACATGATTTTTTAAAATAAAATTTGTATTTTTACCAATGTTTTAGACCTAACATTATGTTCATGTTAAAAATCTAATTTTCAGTACCATACATTATACATAGGTACCTAACCTAATAAGGTATACCTACTTAGTTACTTCTACAAAAATTGCTTTTTTCTGTGCTTCTACAAAAATTATTTACAAGTTTTAGTCATTTATCAATTATGCGTTACTGCCGGCTGCCCCGTTCTATTATTTAAATCAATTGCATCGATTAATTAAACGATTTACGTCAATTATTATAAAATCTCGTTAGCATAATTATGGTTAATTAATGGGAATCTCATATGCTGAATGTACAGCTAATTGTCATTCAATCATGTATGCTAAATGATGATTAATATCGTTGAAAAATATATAGAACGATAATAATTACTATTCTACGACCATACTGAAAAATGAGAAAACTGAACTATTAATTTACAACATAAAATACCAATAAAAGTGAAACACTCGAAGTTTTATTAAACTCAGTTTTTGTGAACTAAAAACATAAAGTTGAAATGTAATAGCTCATCTTTATCATTTTTGAATTTGTATAATTAAAAATTAATATAATTATGTAGTCAAAATGTCAAAGAAATCCAAAAGGAATAATGAAGATTGAAGTCTTAGCTTAGAGTTATCATTCTGACCTTCTAACTACTGATAAACCGCAATTTAACTTGACTTTAACTCCCACATAATATTGTAACTGATAAACTTGCGCCTTGCTTTATTTCAAATTCATTACTACACATTATAACAAATATTTATTTACCTTCTGGTTAATAACTAGCTATATATTATTATTTTATCTATGAAATATACTTCATATGTTAATAATTATGAAATTTGATAAAGGTGTCGTAGTAAATAATAATATACAAATAATTTTAATTATTAAAAATATCATGTAATAATAACAATCCAAAGATATAATTAATGAAGATAAATTTTACGAATACAATTTTTATTACCTGATATAATATTGTTGGTAATTTGAATGTATATTTATTAGCGTTGATATTATATAAACTGTTAATTATCACAATAGTACCTATATAAATGAAAGTTGAACAAAAATTGAATATCAATTTATCTATTTTTTGTTACAAAGTTCCAGAATTCTATTTTATTTTCACATCGTCAAAAAAATTCATTTTTTCAAAATCGGCATGAAAATCGTCATTTCCAGACTAATTTGCGGCATGAAAGTAAGATTTTCATGACTAGGCATGAAAATTTTATTTTCATGCCTAGTCATTTTTACTTTCAACTTTGTTTACTTGTCATGACAACTTTTTCTAAAATTTGTTACAGCTCTGATGATTTGTCATAGCTCTGATGATTTATGCAAACCTAATTTTTTTTATAATTTTAAGCTTAATTGCCGATTTAAAAAAAATAGAATACATCACGCGTCATAAAAATGTCTGCTCGACTCGGAGGCTTTGAAGAAATGCTCGGACGCTGCGCATCCTCGCATTCTTCAAACGCCTCCTCGTCTGCAATGAAACATTTTCATGACTTGTAATGTAATATACTATTTTCGGCGATTGACATTAAAAGTGCTGTTTTTCGACAGCTGACAGTCAGCAAAGTGTCACTTTTGCTGCCTAGGCAGCAAAAATAGTAAAAAAAACCTAGGCAGCAAAACTAATTGTTACTATGGTGAATCAACAAATTTGACATTTTTATAAAATTCATCAACATACCTAAACCTATTTTGTTTTTTCATAGCAACTGTCAACATACGCATAGCAACATAATTTGATTGCGATACCTATCAATATATTATTTAAAATAATCACTAAATTAATATTAATTAATAACAATCGCCGAAAAAATAATGTAAAAATACAGATTTGGTGCCTAAGCTAGATTCATAGCCTCGGCTGCGCCTTGTCCATGAAACTAGCCGCGGCAGCAAATCTAATATTTTTTTGCCTAGTTAAACAAATAACTATTTTAATTTGATACGTTATATAATTTCATTACTTGGTTTCGTAATATCAATAATGACGATTATGACAACATAAAATAGACCGTAGTATAAAATTTAAGCAACGGAAATTTGCGTGCAATTTTTTATTGTCGAACTTGTCAAACTTTTACTAGAAATTAAAATTACTTCATAATCTTCATAATAATTATTGCTAAAAAAATAATTACCTGTTGATGTAATTGTTGTTAATTGGACTTATCATTAAAATTATGTTAACTACTACCATATTGCTATTGTGAGCTAATAAATTACGTAGAAAAAATCTGACGTGGACACCACATGACTTCCTTGTACGCCTTGTGTGTTCATACTTTTCTTAATAACTAAAATGTAAAATAATATTAAAAATTCTTTTAACTTATTATACTAGTATACTCACAAATATATTTTAGTCATTTTATTTAAACTGCAAAAGAAGATATAAAGCATATTTTACTATTGTCACTGTCATGTCATAATCATTTAAATTTTACGTAGTAACAAATGTTAATCGATCATGGACTACAAGATACCGAAATACTATAAATTATAAATATATACTTTAATTATTTTTAAATGATAGCAGATACAAAAATATTTATAAAATACCGATTGTAGGTAATAATCACATAATCTTTCATTTAAAATAAAAAAAATTGTCTAAAATTAAATATTTATCGAAATATTTTTAAAAAGTACTACTTCCGGTTTGTAGACTGAAACCAAAAATAGGAGGTGCACAACTAGATGCTATAACAGTCCTAAATACAAAATTTCAACTTTCTACGTCTAACCCTATTTGAGTTATGCGACACACATACGTCCGTACGTACGTACGTACGTACGTACGTACATACGTACGTACGTACAGACGTCACGTCGAAACTAGTCATAATGGATTCAGAAAAGGTCAAAACGGATATTTCCGTCAAAATCTGAGAACCGAAATTTTTCGCGATTACAATACTTCCTTACTTCGTACAAGGAAGTAAAAAACGGTAACATTTTTGGAACAACTAAAAACAAATTAATTTAAACATTATACTTGAAATGTCAAAATAGACACCGTAGGTAACTTCTAAAAATAATATATCTTTTGTAAATGTAATTTTTCTTTTTCAAATGAAATTTATGCGGCTGTATTGTTGTATTTTTATGTAAACAAGCTTATAAACATAACAATTAGATACGAGACATGAAAGTTAATATGATAACATAGACAGACAATAATGACAACTTATTTAAATTCATACGAAGACCCTGACCTGTTAAAAATACTAGTATTTATTTATTATTATTTATAGTTTATTGTAGCTTAAGTGAACCGTAAATTATTTCTATGCTTATTCAGTGCACTTATACCTACACAATATTGATAACATGTAAATTATTTCTTTTAGCTGAATTACAAAAGAAAACTCAACAAAGCATAAACAGTAGGTATGCATTGGCATGAGTAGAACGTTTTTGCGCTTAGTTTAAAAATTAAAACAGAAATTTTCCACAAATATATTTTGCAACCAAGAATGGAAGTTGACTTCTATGTCATTAGAATAAGGAAAAAAAGTCACATTTTCTCCCTAGGGTAATAATTTGCACATTTTTACATTATAATGTTATTATTTGTTGTCAACATTATACAGGTGTTTCTGTACTTATGGATCAAACTTTAAGGGTCTCGTCTCCGTAACAAAATATTGCGTGTTTAGAGGTGTAGCAGTTTCTGCTTTACTCATTGCTTATTAAAAATTTGAAGGAAAAACAGGTACTAGATTTTTGTGAAAGAATTAATCTAGGATCATGCCCAGTTCGTATAAAAAATTAATGAAAAAGTGTGTTTTAAGCAATTTTTTATATGCTTCTTCTTACTATTAAGAGATTTATTAGAAAATGTAACTCGGCATAATCCTAGTTGCATTCTTCGTCTGTAATTAAATTTATGAAATTTAGCTTTATCTATAAAACTTCGTGAGCATTGTAGAAATTGCTAGACTGCTTTTCCGTATTTTTAGCGAGCGTTTCTATGCATTAACATAGGACAAACGCGGTGTTGAGCTACGTGGAGTCGATACCCTTAAGGGTACTATAATACCCTTAAGGGTATTATAGTAAATACTATCTATCTGCACTTGATACACAAATAACTTATTATCAGAATTAGATTTATCATCAAAAGTATGGACGAGTAAATTCAATGCTATACTTCTAGTGAGAGTATAGTAGATGGGGAGATCCCCTTTGCACTTTATCAATTAGTAAAATAAAACGTAATATTAAATTAAACTTGCACTACAATAAACTAGTTATCTATTCATCTAAAATATGAATTGGTCATTAGTATATTAGTAGATATAACGAATACGTAGCTACAAATAAGTTTTACAAAACAAAGTCATGGCTGTTGAAATCACATTTAATGAATAATTTACCATATTAGTTTTTAAGTTTGCAAACAATTTACTGCTAGTAATGATTTCAATTCTCCTTGCTCCATTCTCCCACGAAAATAAATTTATTTCTATTAGATATTTGATGATAGTTTGATTACAGTGACCCTAAGCTTAGTGTCTCAATATAAGTCAACAGCTGTGTAACATTCCAATATAATGTTTAATTGTTTGAACTAGAATGTTCTCAGAACTCGCCTTTCGTGTTACATTACAACCAAACAACAAAAAACATTTTCTAAATATTGTTTTTCAAAAAGATATTATGCAGCAATTTTTCTTCTTCTTTTCGTTTTTAAAATTGTATGTTTTTAATAAGGCACATCTTCCATCTCAAAGGGTTATAATTTAATTTTGTTCCACCTGCTATTATGAGTAGAGTAGGTACCTAAATACTAAACTAAATTAAGTTAAAGTACTCTAGTTATGAATATATTTCAGGACCGTAGTCAGGCGACAGAGCAGGACTAAGTTCAGGTTAAACATATTGTGCCCTGTTTAGAAAATCAGGCTTACATCATTTAGACCTAGAATAGAGTAATTTTATTCTACTCCCTAAAGCCCTGTTCGCTTTGGAGATTCTACGGAGAGTCAAAATCCTGGCAAAGAAGAAGTTTTTACTTCCTTGTACGAAGTAAGGAAGTATTGTAATCGCGAAAAATTTCGGTTCTCAGATTTTGACGGAAATATCCGTTTTGACCTTTTCTGAATCCATTATGACTAGTTTCGACGTGACGTCTGTACGTACGTACGTACGTACGTACGTACGTACGTACGGACGTATGTGTGTCGCATAACTCAAATACGGTTAGACGTAGAAAGTTGAAATTTTGTATTTAGGACTGTTATAGCATCTAGTTGTGCACCTCCTATTTTTGGTTTCAGTCTACAAACCGGAAGTAGTACTTTTTAAAAATATTTCGATAAATATTTAATTTTAGACAATTTTTTTTATTTTAAATGAAAGATTATGTTATTATTACCTACAATCGGTATTTTATAAATATTTTTGTATCTGCTATCATTTAAAAATAATTAAAGTATAAATTTATAATTTATAGTATTTCGGTATCTTGTAGTCCATGATCGATTAACATTTGTTACTACGTAAAATTTAAATGATTATGACATGACAGTGACAATAGTAAAATATGCTTTATATCTTCTTCTGCAGTTTAAATCAAATGACTAAAATATATTTGTGAGTATACTAGTATAATAAGTTAAAAGAATTTTTAATATTATTTTACATTTTAGTTATTAAGAAAAGTATGAACACACAAGGCGTACAAGGAAGTCATGTGGTGTCCACGTCAGATTTTTTCTTTCTAGTGAGAATTATTTGTTAAATTATCAATGAGTCTTGGAAAAGAAGAATTTCTAATTTATTGATTGCTTCAAAACCACGTAATTATCACTAGAAAGAAAAAAACTTCTTCTTTGCCAGGATTTTGACTCTCCGTAGAATCTCCAAAGATCGTCGTGCGAACAGGGCTTAATGGATATTGGCAACATCATGTGTGGATAAAGATGTCATATCCACACCAGGTGTGGATATGAATTTCAAGGTCAAATACGTCAAAAAATTATGAATGCATGCAAATTATGTTTTTATTATGACAAATAATTACTAAAAACATTAAATCAACTTTTATTTAATAATTAGTTATGTTAAAAAGCTTGATTTTATTGCTACGAAAGCAAATAAAATTTAGAATTTTTACGTTGGCAACAATTATTCAAATGTCATATGTCAAAAAATAATGGATGTAACCCTACTTTTAAATAATTTTTGGCATATTGAGTGCATTTTATTGCAAAAATTCTAATTCGGTATTTGTTCGTAGAAAAAACTCGAGTGAATTTCCTATATCTCACGCGGTCGTTTGCAGACACTTCCTCTATGGGGTCGTGACTGCATACTCGTTCTCGTGCGATATAGGCATCACATCCACTCTAGTTATACAATATACTATTTTACGCATTATAAAAATGTTTATGCCTGTCGAGTTCGAGTGTCGAGCATAGAGTTTATAAATCTCTAGGGGTTAATCATATGTAATCCCGTCGTGCATAAACAACTCAAGGTTGATATAGTAATGAATGTGTTGATTGCAACATATTTTTAAAATTTCGTTGTATAACACGATTTTGTTAAGTGTATTATGTAAACTGAAAAATGATCGAATTAGAATAAATGTGTCTAATTTAAACAAACAAGATTCCAAAAATATTCTAAGGTCTTGATATCTAAGACAGCGCGAAAAATATGTTCATTTTGTATCAAACTGTTACATCTTTGGCGCCATGGTATTTATTTTCCTTGGAAGAGAAACTATGTTTCATTCCGTATCATAACTGTTTTATATCAGTTTTGACTTGTCAAATTATTTTTAAAATGCTACATACCAAGGTATCTAGGTCTATTTTTCAAAATTGCAACTTGCAATAGTTTATTAATTACAATTTATTTCGAACCTGAAATCTGTTATACATTTTTTAAATTTCGCTGTAGTTACTTACATATGCATTTTAGACGAAACTTGTAAATACAAAACTTGTTCAAAATTAAAAATTACACAATATGAGAGCCACTTTAGCTCTCAATTATTTTAAGATCATAATTTGAATAATTTGTGATTGTTCGATCATATAAAAAATAGTAGGTAAAATCGTGTTGTATTATTTACAAGTATTATCTAGTCATTTTATCTATAAATAAACCACTATGTTATTAATTTTTCCTGTGTGGAAATATAATTTAGATACAAACAAATGTTTCATTCGATAAGAATTGATAAAATTTATTGTTTAGCATTTAAGAATAAATTTTTGCCGGAAACAAAAAATATTGACGATATTTTCTTATACCAATTTTTTAAAAACAATACGGCATTCTTTTTAAGACTGACATTTCTACTGATATTTTAGTTGATTATATAACTTTTTAACCATGATAAAATAAACAAACTTCCTTTTAAAAACCATGATTAATAAAGGTCATGATAAAAGTATAACAAACAAGGAACAAAACAATTCACACGTTTTCAAATTAAAATAAATAGAAGGCAAAAATCATCATGATATGCTATAATTAAAGTCTTTTCAGTGCCACGAACATTAACATTTATTTATACACAATTATTAAGAAAATCAGGTTATGCAAATAAGTATAAACTGCAAGGGAATCCCCATACCACAACAGAAAAAATAAATAAGAAAAAAATTAAAATGTCCATGGACTTTATTGAACTGAATTCAATTTAAATTTGAATGTGTAAATAAATTATAATGTAATGATTAACAGACACTAGTTGCTCTTTGATCATTGCTTTAGTATGAATATTAAAATATTTTTAGAATATTTATGCCGAAAATTATATCACATCTGTTTGCTATTGCTGACATTGATATTTACATTACACGAAATATCACTGACTCTATAGTCTAAATAAACGAATATGTAGATCTGACTTTGAACAGGAAATATTATAATAATTTAATTAAAATAATTTTTACTACAAGTCTGTACAATATTTTATATACATTGGCTCGACATTTAGTTTATATTAACATATTTTTAAGTTAAAATACACATAAGTGCATATAAAAATAACTATATTTTTTTCGTGTTCATTCATTTGAAATAATACTATATAGGTACTATTCAGAAATAGCCCTGATTCGTTGAGAATAAAATTTAGCGATAATCTTAGACTTCCCCCAAAAACTTTAATTATAATTATAATGTAATGTCATAAATTTAATGTTTCAGAAACCTCCACTGAAACAATACAGATCAATGTCTGAGGGAACGACAATTCCACCGCAATTTTCGGATAATGGCGACATCACCCTGTTCCCGAATCTTCAGGATAATGTCCTAGAGTCCCTAGGACTTCAAAATGGAGATCAGTCAAGGTAATTTTAAAGTCTACAAATCTTTAAATTATTTAGATTTTTAAATTGTACTTATTTCGAACTAAAGAGCACAAGTCGAATGATGCAACATTCACAAGATATAAAAAGAATTAAATGGATTTTTAAATCAAATATTGGTTTAAAAAAAATCTTTTAAAAAAATGGATTAATAATCGACTTTTGAAAATTGTCGGTAAAGCTATTTGGCAACATAATATGTTTAACCGCAAATTTATTTTTAAAGGAAAATAATATTTTCGTAATGGTTTTACAAAAATATTTTTATACGCTTAAGCTGAAATGTCACATTGCTTCACACTAATAATAAGCAATTATATTTGTTATTATTATCGTTTTAAAATTAGATCAAAAACAATTCCAAAATAGTTTATAGTTTATTTACCTTAGTAATCAAATTAATGTTTTACAACTCGCTACCAGCCAGTGGAAACGGATAGGAAATGTTGATTTATACAAATCCTTTTTTATTACTTCCTTGTACGGAGTAATAAGGAAGTATTGTAATCGCGAAAAATTTCGGTTTTCAGATTTTGATGGAAATATCCGTTTTGACCTTTTCTGAATCCATTATGACTAGTTTCGTCGTGACGTCTGTACGTACGTGCGTACGTACGTGCGTACGTACGTACGGACGTATGTGTGTCGCATAACTCAAATACGGTTAGACGTAGAAAGTTGAAATTTTGTATTTAGGACTGTTATAGCATCTAGTTGTGCACCTCCTATTTTTGGTTTCAATCTATAAACCGGAAGTAGTACTTTTTAAAAATATTTCGATAAATATTTAATTTAACACAAATTTTTTTATTTTAAATGAAAGATTATGTGATTATTATCTACAATCGGTATTTTATAAATTTTTCTGTATCTTCTATCATTTAAGAATAATTAAAGTATATACTTATAATTTATTATTTCGGTATCTTGTACTCCATGATCGTTTAACATTTGTTACTACGTAAAATTTAAATGATTATGACATGACAGTGACAATAGTAAAATATGCTTTATATCTTCTTCTGCAGTTTAAATAAAATGACTAAAATATATTTGTGAGTATACTAGTATAATAGTTTAAAAGAATTTTTTATATTATTCTACATTTTAGTTATTAAGAAAAGTATGAACACACTTCATGTGGTGCCCACGTCAGATTTTTTCTTATTATTAATTTTATTAGCACTAAATAAATTGTAAAGATGTTTATAAAAAAATCGTTATACACAATGGTTATACTGATTTTCATTAAAAACTACAACTGCATGGATAAAATAGTTCGGTTCGAGTTCCAGTTTTTTTATTATTACTTTCGAATTTTGTATTGTTTATTCTTTGTATTTCTTTATAATAGTTAAATAAAAAATGTTTCTTTTTTCTTAATTATTCGAATTTTTTGATATATCGAGAAATTTAATTGCAAGCCCGTATTGTATACATACATACTTACATACATTCAACATTCTACATTCTTTATAATCAATTTGATTCCTCGAAGTCTGGTACCTCGAATATTTTATTACAAGTCAAGGTTCGAGTTATCAAAGTTCGATTATAAGTATTTGAATAATAGTTTTAACTATTTGCAACATAACCAATGGTGGAGATAAACTCATCTTCACCGTTGGTTTGGTTCTACACAGTTAACTGTTTAGATCAACTGGCGCCCTCATTTTAGCTTTCATTAATCGCAGTGCCGCTCGACCTATCTCCACTGCAGCTTGCCGGTGTTCAACCGCACCTTGCGCGGGAATAACCTTAAGGGTTGTAGCAAATTTATTAATTATTGTTTAACATTATTGATTATTATGTAAAATTGATTTACAACTCAACTAACTACTAATAATTTACCCTGATCAAGACACAGGTGTGTTGAATCGTCGATTTTTAGTAATAAAATTTTTTTGGCTGCATCCCGAATATATACATCCTTCATAATGTTTAAATTTTCGTACATTACGTTTGTTACATAAAAACATTTCTCTTTTACTGCTTTCAAGCAATTTAAATATTTCTCTTTTCAAAGTTGTGCTATTATACGTGTACCATGTATGACCTATTGCACTAGGCATGGATGCTTGCAGGAACCGACCTGGAGAACTCTTAACGGAGGAGGAGATCGAAGCGAAGTTCCAAACCTTGGCTTTAATATTCGCAATAGACTCGAAGACGATAGCGCAGCGTCGAGAGCTGCAGCGAAGACAACGCGACCTGGCCGACGACAACTTCGCCACCGAAGTGGCCAAACTCGAACACGGTATACACCGACTCGCACCTCTCTGTATCGATGCAGAGATCAAAGAGTTGGTTACAGCTTTGCTTACCAGGCTGAACATTATCGTCAAGGTAAATCATTAATTGCTACTTTTACTTTAAAGTCGGTTATAAATTTCGGGCATTTAATTTTTTATAATTCGATGTTTCAAGATTACTTTTTTATTGTTAAAAAATATAATAATTTTTATGTGGTGCCAAAAACTGCCATAAACAAGATTATCTTGAGGTAGAACTCTTAAAATGATTTTTTATTAATTTCAGATGATCATAATAGTTATTTGTATCACAAGGCCAGAAACTGACCTTTTGCAAGAGCGAGTATTTTTGACACGCCGAGCCACAGGCGAGGCTTGCAAATTACGAGCACTAGCATAACAGTTTCTGGACGTGTAATACACAATATTTTATGTGCCGATTTCATTACAAAAATATAAAAAGAATTTAATTAATTTGTATTTTATTATACATAACCTAAAAAATTGTGCACTAAATACTTGCATTTGAGCTTAAAATATATTTATTTCAGTTTCTATTAACGATTTACGTCTAAAATTTGTCAAAATCTTGTTAATTCTTGTATAAAAAATATTCAACGCATAAAATTGACAACTGTACTAATGTCAAGATGCCAACCTATAACTTCCGGTTGTTTGCCGGCCTAGGCTGGCAACAAAGAGTTTCTGGCGGATTTTGAGATATGGAAAACTAGCGATGCCGACCGGAGGCATATAAAAATAATTATTTCACGGTTAATGTTGTTTCGTTAATAATTATTGCTATGGAAAGTTTAAGAATTTATTGGTTACCTCCCTGTAACATATTTTATACTCGTATCATAATTTGACACTTATACACGAATTTCTTTGACGTAAACGTCACTTTATAGCCCACGAACCACTTTATAGCGCAGTGCGCCATTAAAAAAAAACGTCAAATTAATGCAAATAGTTTAGATTTTCAATTTTCCTCATATAAACTACTAATAATTCTATAAATAACCATTTTCTATAATTAGTTGCACCATTTTTTATTTAAATAACATCATTTTTACTTACATTTAACATAAATTATCTCCTTAAATCTTTAATTCAATAATGACAACTTTGACATTTATATTTTTGTTTATATTCGGAATTTTTTTGGTACCTTAGCAACAGTCAAAGAATTTAGTAATTTTTGGTAATTTGAACAAGTAAATTATATTAATTAAATTATTAGAAAATATTCAACTGTGCATAAAGTTGGGTATGTACCACGGGCGTAACTTGCTTTTATGACTTTTATGTTTTTAACCCTCGGCTGACGCTCGGGCTCAAAATCACATCTCAAGCCACAAAAGCTTTACACCCTTAATACATAAATAACTATTATTTTACATCTGAAGATTGTAATTAGTGTCGTATTTTATATTTGTGACATTTATATTATTCTAGTATATCTCTCATTTGGATAAATTATTGTAATTGTAGATATAGATGTATAAGAAGTGCTCAAAGTTTTCTATATTAAAAAAATTAATATTTGATATTATTGTAGGCTGCACAACGAATCTCGATAAGTACTCAAGTATATGGAGGAGTACAGCAAGAATTTCGAGTAGCAGCAGCAGTAAATCTGATGCTTGTACATCTACGGAATGTACAACAACAGAGAGATACTGTCAAACGACAATTACAATGTACCAAGTAAGTGCTTTACATATTTATTTTCTAATTATGATTATTACACATCTTCTATCTTCATGTACGCAGTATAAATAGTATACCAATGAAAATTTCAAACGACGCGAAAAAACCGTGTATTATGTTATTGTTTTCCTACGCATGTTTTTCTTATCTTTGTAACAAAATATGGTTGTTCGTGGTTTTTTTACTTCCCCGGCCTATACAGGCTGGTTTAGTTTCCAGTATCCAGCTAAAATTTCATAAACTAATGACAATACAGAAATTTTTTTCTTGTGAACCTATTCAGTATTACGTATTCCATATTATATCAAAAAAAACAACGCTATTTTGTTGTGTAAATTTTCAATTTTTTTTCAAATGGGAACATTATATTTTTTAGTTTCGTAAAGATCACATTTTTCTGAATTCAAAAATGTATAAATTATATATTTTTCTATTTACGAGTAATTTATCACCAAAAAGTCAATTCAAAAGTCTTAAAATATCAAAATAATAATTAAATTATTATAATATAAGAAAGTGATTTGTAAAAGAATGTTGCGATATAGATTATTTATTTTACAAGTGTGGAAAGCGCTTCATTGAAAAACTATATTGTATGGCTGTTGGAGCACGAGCGCTAGCGAGTTCTATCATACGATTTTTTCAATGACCCTTTCCGCAAGTGTGTTACATACAATTTTTTCTACAAAAGTGGAAAATATTCAAATTTAATCAAATAAATTTGGAAATATATTAACAAATTTAAGAAAAACATATCAGAGGTAGGCTTGCTTTCATAGCTGAAAACAATAACAATACATAAAAACTGACAGTTAATTTTTGTAATTCTGTATTTATGGTATGATTTACTATAAAAATTATTAAATTTCATGGAGAAAGTAGAATAGACCATATCAATTATTATAGCGCCTCTGCCGGCTGACTTACGATCTAAAAAGTGATGATTCAGGGATGCCAACAGTTTCTTATATTTCTTAATAAATTGGTAATGATCAACCAGTTCAGTGCTAAAAAATTTAATTTTATAATTTTAAAACATGATTTAAAACACAATATTTGCAACGAAGCTTATTTATAAAAATTATATGACACTACATCAACAGAAAAACAGACTTTTAATTTTCCTGTCACTCGAGCTGTCGGGATCCCGCTAAAAAAATTCAAATTTTCATAGTTATTTTCACATAATAAACTAATGATCATTTATATTAAACAGGGGCAGAATTCGATATTTCGTTATTAAGTATAACTTAAATTAAAAAACTACCATGTGATTATGTCTACATGAATTACTATTTTACTTTAAAATTCACTTTTTTCCCATAAGGAAACATTAGTTCCATTTTGGCAGTACACACTGAGCATACGTATTGAATAATTAATATGGTCTATTGATAGTGAAAGTGAGTCGGATATTTTTCGGTACTTGTCAATGAACTTTGCACCAGGAATGTTCTTCTTCTTTTTTTCGTGATTGTAATTTCCACTCCAGCATCGCACTGAGGATGATTTAATAAAAGTATTTGACTTTATTTCAACCCTTATCCATCTTCCGGCGATCCAATGTTCAAATTAAAATTGTTTTGAACATGAATACTTGACTACTTGTACATAATGTTTGATTTGATTGTAGGAAGATGTTGCAAGAGAACAACAGCTCGTCTTCAGAGGCCACTACAGGTGTGGTAAGTGTGGTCTCCAGGCGGATGAGCAGCACAGCGAACGGTCGCGTGGTGACGAGACGCCGCGCCAGCATCGCGTCGCTTCCACGTCCCCTGGACTCGCCCAGCGCGTCGGGACCGGCGGGAATCGCAGCAGCCGCCAAGCGAGCCGTACGCCGCATCTCTGCAGACGCGTACAGCGAGCAGTCCGTCAGGCCCTGGGACTCCAAGCATCGCCCCGATTGGATTCCCCTAGGAAATCATCCCATGCCGATGAGGTTGTCACGGCCCAGCCGCATAGAGTAAAGAACATACATACTTGTTAGATGAAGAATTTTTTACACAGGGTGTAACCACTGAACTATATAAAATAACGGGAAGGACGATCTCCATAAGACATGTATATTAAAAGTGCTTCCACCATGGAGCCCTCCCTTTTGGATGTATTGGCAGCACTGCTAACCCCATAATTAGTGACTTTTATTTTTTATGTTGCCTAAAGTTGCCCGCCATTATATCAGCAATACAGGCAACCGCTAAAATGAAATTCACTAGATTAAAATGAAAGACACTAGATATGGGGTTAGCAGTGCAGCCAATTTACCCAAAATGGGGGAATCCATGCTGGAAGTACATCTCTGTGGTGATCGTCCTTCCCGTTATTTTATGTAGTTCAGTGGGTGTAACCCATCCTGTGTAACAATAGCTGCGTTCAATGAAGATAGTAAGCTAGCGCCAGATGGCAAGCTAGCGCTAGCAAAAACGACATCTGTCAGGAAATGCGCGAAAGTTTAAATGTTTAGCTGCAGAACACCGATTAGCGATTACTATATTGTAGATATATTTTAAATGGGAACACGCCACTGCGTCAAATTGCCGTAATGTCAAATACCCGCTGTGTCCAATTGCCGCAATGTCAAATTACCACTGTGCCAAAACGCATCCCCACCACTTATATACTTGTAATAACGTATGTCGAGAGACTACTGCAAATTTATTTCGACACAGAGGCAATTTGACCCAGTGGCAATTTGACTCAGCTGCAATCCAACCCAACAGCAATATTTAGACATACTGGCAATCGGGCATAGCGACCAAAACCGTGTTTGTGGGGCTCTAGTACGGTTTTGTTAGCTTTGTTAGTGTAGTAAATACCAAAACCTATGCCCGATTGCCAGTATGTCTAAATATTGCTGTTGTGCCTGATTTCCACTGGGTCAAATTGCCTCTGTGTCGAAATAAATTTGCAGTAGTCTCTCGACATACGTTATTACAAGTATGTAAGTGGTGGGGATGCGTTTTGGCACAGTGGCAATTTGACATTGCGGCAATTGGACACAGCGGGTATTGACATTACGGCAATTTGACGCAGTGACATGCACCCAAATTCGCTAGCTTGCTAGCTTCATTGAACGCAGATAATATTTAAATGTGTATAGTATTGGACGCACTAATCATGAATCAATTTTTTTTGACATTCGTAAAATTAACAGTAGTTTGCAAAACAATATAATTTTGGGTACCACTGGTTGTCACATTTAAATACAAAAAAAAGTTATAAAGAAAATTTACTATTGAGCAATGTTTAACATTACTCACTGTAAACAATTATAAAATAATACATGAATTGTAGAATATTCGTATGCAAAAAGGATTTTTGCATTTGCTGTCATTTATGTATAACAATAAGTGCTATAGGTGTGGCCAAAGACCATAAATATTATTAAACCAATATTGATCGAGTGTAAGTGACTGAAAACAAGCAAATGCTTAGTCAACCGATTAGTAAATGTATTGACGACTACTATTATTAATAGTTTACTGTTGACATAAATACTTTTTACAAAAATAAAAGCGTATAGAAAACATGGGCAAACTGTGAATGTGATTATTTTTAAAAATCAGTTTAGCAGTTACTTAATTTTTGAACAACCGGTATATAATGAAATTTGATATCTTGTAATATGTAATGAGTATTAAATTAAAATGTTTGATTTAATTGTAATATAAATACAGTTTGAATAATAATACAATAACATAGCTAATGTGTACAGATTAGTAAAAATAATAATAGATACCAATACAAATACGTACATGTTGATTTTTTTGTAATTACAGATTAGGTTTGGACTTATCGAAGATTCACGAAGGATCAGTGGAGACTACTATGAATAACAGTGAAACAAATGAAGAGAGTGATTCTGATGTTGGAGCATTCGTGACACCAACTGCACTTCTTCCTACCCCAAACCTTTTTCTAGAACTTCAACCTATTGTGCAGGAATCCGAAACGTTTTGGTATAAATACATTTAATTATTTTACAGTCCTACTTAATTAATTCTTGTTTCATTTTAGTGATCACGTTATCAATATATTAGCAGCATTAGCGAAATTCGTAATGTATTGTTGGAATCGTTGGATGAAGAATGGAACTACCCGAGATATCATCTTATTTGTTATGATCTTTTTCTTTGGTTTGAGCTCCATAGTTATGTTAAATATTATGATTATGTCAAAGTTTATAGAACAAGGAACTATTATACAGAAAATTCCTTGGGGATGGCTGACTTGGGACGAATTTTGGAATATATTTTTCGATCTTCGGAATATATAGGTCCTCGACCATATTAATTAATTTATTATTTTTGTTGCACTTTCACAAAATATAATTTGAGTAAAAAGTGTAATAATCATATTGTGTTTTAGTTGAATTTTAAATTGACAGCCTTTAAAAAAAATATTTATCTCGTGTAGTAATAATAGTGAGAAATGTGTTATTAATAATTAATAATTTTAATAAATTGTAAAAAAGTATTCGTTTAATATTATTATCGTATTGTCAATAAACATAAATTAATGTAATATTAAATTATAATGTGTAAAATATTTCAAATATTAATGCAAAATACCTATTTAAAAATAAATTTGTTGTACTTTAAAATATAAAAATGTAATACTTATGTGTATAAATTTTAAGAATTTTATTCAACTGTTTTATTAAATATTTTAAATGATTGTTTTAATATATTTTTTAATAAACTTGTTTTCTTTATCTTTTGTTACTACTTTAATACAAAAAATAAATAATGTAATTGTTTGACCATGTTAATTAAAGATAGGTACATTTTATTATTATCAAGTCGTTGAAGTCATTAATTAGATTCGATAGTTTTCATTTAAGTGGAGACGGTGCAATAAGTTTACATGTACCGTTGACACCGTAAAAACGTTTGCCGTTGACGCTGTGCTGTAATTTGATTCGTTGACAACCAACGACGCAGTTTGACAGCTGTCATTTAGTTGATTGTCAACGAATCAAATCATTGAACGGCGTCAACGTTTGATTTATATGCTTGACGTTCAAAGTTAAATGTAAAAAAAAAAACATATAACTCGTTTATAAACTGCAAACAGTAGTGTCAATGGAGTTTATGAACGAGGCATACGTTTTTCTAATATTTAACTTTGAACATCAACGGCGAACTGCAACATCAAGTTTATAAATCAGGCTGTAAACTTAGCTTTAGACTAAAAATAAAAAATATGATTTCCCAAGTTATATTTTCTTTATTTTATAAATTGTTTAAAATAGGTACTTAGTTAATTTTTTATAATTTAATAAAGAAATTTTTAACAGCAAAAACTGATAAGATGAAGATGCTGAAATTTTTATTGCGTTTGTCAGGTGACATTATTTAACCAGGAATTAAGAGAAGTAATGCTGATTATCTGAGTGCTAGTTTTTGTTACGTGTCGGTCGCTATATCAAAAAAATTGTTCAAATGATAAAAGATTGTGAAATTTTTCTTTCATAGGATTTGCTAGAGATCACAAAATGAAAATAATATAATACAAGTAACGTAAGTCGTAACTCAGTTATATTGCGCAGAGATTATTGTTTTATTTTATAAGCAAATAGCAAAAAAAATGTGTTATCTGAATGTCATATTGCCCAAAATTATTATTAAAATGTGTTTCCCTAATAATGATTATTTTAGAGACAGTTAGAAGTATTTATACTTAGATCTTGAAGGGTTTCACATTACAGTTTTAAATTTTAGTAAAATCTTAAGACTATATTTTCTATTCTTAATTTAGATTCTGCAGACGATTAATTATTACATCAATAATCAACCTGGGGTCCTATTCTATTTCACTTATCAACGTTGATAAGTTGGGTTGTCTTGATAACCCCCCACTATGTGTGACGTAGTAGCCAAGCGACTGTCGCTCCGACTTATCAACCCTCGCTACGGTAGACTTGCGCGTTGCGTTGATTTTTGTTCGTTAGGAGGTTAAAATATTTATTTTATAAATATAAAATACCAATAAATTATGGGTTCATTATATGTATTTAATATTTTTGATTAGTTTATTAAATAATTCAACTTACAAATTTTAGAAATAAGAAATTGACATTTTTCTTGAAAAATAATTTACTTTGAAATTCAAAAAAATGGCTATTTTTAAAACAAATAATACGTTTATGATAAGTGATAGGTAAAATGGTGGTTTAGCAGTTTTTCTTGTCAAATTTCACAGTAAATGTAAAATCTCTATCAGTCGTTATCAACTGGAGGCCAAATATCCCTAACCCTTGATATAGTTACAAACGGAATGACGTCACGAAGTTATCAACTGAACTTCGCTAGCGACTGTCGCTATGAATTAGAATAGGTACCCTGGCGCTGCCTAACTAACTATCCCTCCTCCTCAACATCCTTATGTGTTATTTTATTTTTAGAAGTAAAGTTGCGCAGCTGACAGTGCGCGACGCGAACTGTCAATCAGAGAAGTCGCTGTCATTTCCCTCACCCGTTCCCGTCTGCCAAAAGAAAACAAACACATGTTACAAGTAAACCATTTGCATTTCGTAAAAGTGTTAATTATTTAAATGTAATTACGAGATACAGTCTAAAGGTGGTTAATTAATATAAACAAATATTGGTGTTTGCAGAATCTAAAGCTGCAACAGTGTGAGGCTGTTAATATGTTACCATGGTAATTAAGGAGCTGTTCTGTGTAGTTCGCACGGTAATTTGTTTTTTCATACAGGTGGTTATTATTGCACATTAATTCTAAATATTTTCCAGGAATTCTACACGTCTGGAACGTGTAATATGGTAATTAAAAATATTTTACTTTTGCACACTACTAAATGTATTAGTAGCCAAAATTTTCTGTGATAATGGGAACATTAGCAATTATAAATAATAATTATATTTAATGTAATATAAAACATGTCATTTAATCGACATCGTGTATCATCAGTGAGTTTTACACGATCTCACGCAAGTGAACAAAATAATGTATCTGATCTACCTTCGGATGACGATGACAACATCCAGATTTCTATGGCACCTCATGTGCAGACATATCTAGCTCAAGCTGCCCAAAGACATGGTTGTCTGGGTAGATGTTTACCCATTCCGTTTGAACGAGCAGCTAGACAATCGTGGTGCAATCCACACTTCGATTCTGACATTCTAGAAGGTCAATATAAAACTAGTGCATTTCCTCAACTTCGCCTTAGATTCAGGTATGTAATTAGTAAATAATTAATTCTTAATTGATATCTAATCGTGGAATGTTTTACAGATATGCCTTGTTGTACGTGTTGTTGGTATCTCTGTCCTGGTTTTTTTACTTTCTTTCCTCCGGGCTGGGAGGCATGTCGACCGATTGGCCCGTACTGTGCTCTATACTAGCAGTCCTGGTCGTAATTTTAATCGGTTTACTCCTTGTGACACACACTGATTTTTTTCGAGTGCACTTTATATCCGTGTCAATATGTGTTGCTCTATTATTGTATTTTCTCAGCTTGTGCTTCGTTTTTTTCACTCCGTCTCGTTTCAATCCTCATCTCGAATTTTCTGCTGATATTAGCCCTGTCGGGCACTTTTCTCTATGTGTGGAAGTTTTACTCCTTGTCTATACTGTGATTCCTCTACCCCTATATGCCTGTGTCATCACTGGACTGTTATACTCAATCACATTTGAACTTTTAACGCTAATTCAGCATGATTATGTTAATTATCATATCATCGTACGATTAATTTCACAACTTTGCGTTCATCTAATTGGCTTACATATTCTCATTATGACCAATGTTCGAATGAGGGGCACTTTCATGAAGGTTGGACAGAGTTTACTTGTCCGAAGACAACTTGAAATGGAAAAACAATTGAAAGAGAAAATGATACATTCTGTTATGCCGCCCAAATTAGCAGATTGGTTAATGAATGATGATGCAAATTTTGCTAAAAACTGTGAACCTCGAAGTTCAAATCCAGAATCTACATATTTCAAATCATTATTTCGTCCATTTAATATGCATAGAATGGAAAATGTCAGCATTTTGTTTGCTGATATTGTGGGTTTTACTAGAATGTCAAGTAATAAAAGTGCTGAAGAACTAGTGGGAATTTTAAACGATTTATTTGAACGATTTGATCATTTATGTTCTTTACATGAGTGCGAAAAAATTTCTACACTGGGTGATTGTTATTATTGTGTATCAGGTTGCCCTGAACCTCGATCAGACCATGCTAAGTGTTGCGTTGAAATGGGATTAGGTATGATTCAAGCTATAAAACAATTTGATACCGAAAGAAACGAAGGAGTTAATATGAGAGTTGGAGTGCACACTGGTACGGTATTATGCGGCATAGTTGGTACACGTAGATTTAAATTTGATGTTTGGAGTAATGATGTTACCTTGGCTAACAGAATGGAATCTACTGGAAAACCTGGCATGGTTCACATATCAGAAAAAACTTGCGATTTTTTACCAGATCAGTATATTCTTGATGAAGGAGAAGATGTATTTGGTAATATAAATTCATTTAAAAAATTATATTTACTGTTACAAATAATAAATATGTTTCAGGTTACAAAACTTATTTTATAGTAGGACGTAAGACCGATCGACATTCTTCATTTAATGGCAGTTTACGTGCAACAACTTCACAACAGAAATTTGATTCTCTACAATTAATTATATCACCACCAACATCTCCACCTGCTGTATCACCTATCACTAGACCAAGAGTTCTATCATGCAATGACGGCAACTTAAAAGCACATTACAATCCAAATCAGCTATCACCAAGTATGTTCAAAGTAAAAGCTAATTCGCTGCCAAGTATATTAGATTCTGATTGCGAGGATGTAGAACAAGATGAACAAGCCAATGTGGAAGAAGAATCGCCAGTAAAAAGTCCAACTTCGACTCAAAGCTGTGAAAAAAATTATAATAAAGCAAAAAAATGGAAAATTCCTAAATTTCTTAGGAAGCAAAGTACAGATATCAATGATACAGAAAATTGTTGCGTTGTACAATCAAGCACAAAAATTGAAATCACTGATATACAATCAAACAATGGTTATCAACAAGTGCCTGCCATTGTTGAAACAAATTGTAACAATAAAAATTCCTGGCCCGAAAACGAAAACAGTTTTGGTGACAGTTCATGGAATTCCTATGTTAGAAGTGAAGAAAAAGATAAATCTATTGACGACAATAAACCAGATATAATCGATGTCAAATCTTATATTAGTCAATCTAGAAGTGATATTGGGCAGTACGATTATTCTCCTAATGAATTTTCACATTTCATTCGGTCGGGCAGTTACAAATCGCAATATGCTAGGTCCCCGAACGATATTTTACGCTTGGATCGAGCAGGCAGCAACAGATCTCATACGGGAAGGGCTTTAAATTATGATATTTCACCAATTGCACGAACTAGAAGTGCTACAATGGCAGCCAGAGTGGAAATGGATTGTCTTGATGTCCCCAATCCTGGATATGGAAACGTAGATTGTCATATAAGTGAGTGTGCTTCTGTTAACAGTAGAAAAGATTCTGGAATTAGAAGTAATAGTAGGAGAAGCAGCATTCAACAACAGGTTAGTAAGTTATTACTCATATATTTTGTAGTGCAGGTTTCTATGTTTAGAATAAAATCTCATCGATTATGCAAAGGAAAATTAAATATATAAGAGAGATAACAAAATTGAAACTTTTATATCTACACTGTTGATTTTATATTTTAAATTGGCGACGTACGGTTAACTTAAAGAGTGCTTATGATTGATATAATTTTAAATTTAAATAATTTCACAATTAATATTGCATTTTACGCTATTAAAATAGTGAAAAGAAAATACTTCACCTTGTATTTAAATACGTTACTGAAAAAATCATAAAATAACTTATTATAAATTTTTAAATATATTGTTCATTAATATTTAGAAAGTTTTTTACCATTGCTTTTATGACTAGTTATGAAATAATTATGAAAGAAAATGTTCCACAGATTTATGCCATGAACCAAAGCACTTTGCCGCAAGAAGACTTGCTACAAGCTCGAGTGTCTGGTTACTACACATCTAGTCAATCAACGATAAATTCATGTTCACCTCAGTATGCGGCTCAGTTACCTGGTCCATTTTGCGATCAATTAGGACATCGTTTCCAAAAATTACGCAAACAATCTGACCTCCAACTTATCAGATGTGTACAAGATAATTTTAAATCAAAACACTCATATTTTATGAAACCTCCATTATCTAATATTACTTTATTCTTTAAAAGAAAAGCAATGGAGCAAGAATACCGAGAAAATGTTCATACAATCAGCGATCGACCAGGAGAAATGTTACCAACTTTAGCGACTTCCAGATATAATACGTATTTTGATATACTAATTTCCGCTATTATATTCAGTGCTGTAGTTGCATCTTTGTTTATTCTTTACGCTCCTACTGCATGTTCGTTGGTTATTTTTCTGTTATCGTTCTGCATTCAATTATTTGCTGTAATAGTGTGCATTCGTCAAATTGTTTACTTCTCTAAAGATATATTTTGCTTTTTATCTGAGTGGTATCGCTGGCATACTTTTGGAGCATTTATTATAAGTCTTCCGGTTGTTGTTGTATTGAGTAATTTTTCGTGTATTAACTCCATGACTGCACATGATCAGTTTGATTGTTTTTATTGTTATTTATTTTTTGTTAGCATTATTCATTTTTGCAACTTTACGCAATTTAATTGGTGGATGAAGAATGGTTTGGCCACCTTATTTTCGTTAGTATTTTTGTGTCTGGTGACAACTTTTGGAAATGGTTGTGTTCACGAATTTAATCCATATTTGACAAATAGTTCATATCATTCTGAAAACGAATTAATAAATCCTTTAATAGATATTCCAGTACCTGTTAATGAAGAAGTTTCATTTTTAGCTGTAAATAATTCATTTTTGCACGACGAAAACCAAACATATTTTAATAAACCTCAATTTTCTAATTTTAATTTATCGATGAACACTACAAATTCATTATTTTTTAATTCTACCTCTGATAGTGCAAATCAAAATGGTATTCATATTGACAAGCAAATACATAATTTATACAAATCAGAAATATTTATAGATGTGTTTTTATTATTGGTTTTAGTTTGGTTTTTAAATAGAGAATTTGAAATCGGATACAGATTAAGTTTTCATGCAAATCTAGTAGCTAATCGAGATAAGGAACACGTTCAAATTATGAAAAATCAAGCAGATTGGTTATTGCATAATATTATTCCAAAACATGTTGCAGACCAACTGAAGAAATCTGCAAAATATTCAGAAAACCATAAAAATGTTGGAATCATTTTCGCAAGTATTGTAAACTTTAATGAAATGTATGATGAAAGTTATTTAGGAGGTAAGGAATACCTTCGAGTTCTAAATGAATTAATAGCAGATTTTGATGAATTATTAAATCAACCTGAATTTAAAAGTGTTGAAAAAATTAAAACGATCGGCAGTACGTTTATGGCTGCTAGTGGATTAAATCCAGAAATTCGTCGTGATAGTCATGATCCACATCAACATTTGTACGCTTTAATGAATTTTTCTATTGCAATGCAAAAAGTCATTGATGATTTTAATCGAGATTTGCTTGAATTTGATTTAATTTTACGCGTCGGGTATAACTTCGGTGACGTAACTGCTGGCGTCATAGGCACTTCAAAATTATATTACGACATTTGGGGAGATGCAGTTAATATTGCTAGTAGAATGGATTCTACAGGAATAAATGGTAGAATTCAAATCGGCGGGGCATGTTTAGAAGTACTAGAGAAACGATACGAATTTGAACCACGTGGATCAGTGTACGTTAAAGGAAAAGATAATATGAATGTATATCTCCTTCTGCGAAAGAAAGATGAAAGCGAAGGAGATGTTTAAAAAAATTTATTAGTATTTGTAATGTCACTTGGTTCCTAATATGTGCTTTTGTTAACCCTATATGTATTAGGAGTAACAAAATTGCTCTTGCATTGAGATTAATTTTTATTTTTTGTGATACATCAAATGCGCACCACAAATAAGTTTTATTTATTTTACCAGTTACAAAAGTTACGAAACTACATTATAGATAATGATGGTCCTACTAATGTACAGGATTTTAAGCACAATAGCAATAGAATTTTTAACAGTTTTTGAAAACAATAGCAAATACTATATACGAACGAATTACTCTGTAAGTTTATACGAACAATTAGGTATAATAGTATTTCAAATTATAGTTTTAAAATGTAAACATACACATATATATGTTTAATATATAAAATCTAAGGATTTGTACTGTTTGTATTAAACAGTAAAGTATGTTCTCAAAATTTTAGAACAAAGACCGAGATGATAAAAAAAATAGTAAATATAATTCGTATCAATGCCAAGAGCGATTTTCATTAACGTGCATTTAAATGTTAATATGGGACGCATAATACCGGCTCAATGTACCCTCGCCTTAAGAGTCATGTTACTGTGGCCCTATCTTGCCTAAGAAAGAATAGAAGAGTACAAATATACATTTTAGATAATGTATTTATTTCCTATCGATTGTCGGTGAGAGATTGTAAAACGTCGTGATTGATTTTTCGCCACATTACTAGTAAAAATAACTAAAAAATTTACTGACTACCGTAGAGTTAGAGACTGGTCATTTTAGAGCTGTTATACAACAGAAAATTTTCATATATTATCTATATTTTAAAATAGGAAAATATTAATTTAAGTAATATTTTGTTTTTATATATTTTATGTGATGACTAAGTATTTTTGCGATTGTTATATTGTTTTTAATGTATTTCAATTCTTTATTTTTTTAACTACGATGAAGCATTTAAAATACAATTAATTTTATATTAGGTAAATTTTGTTGATGGAAAGTTTCTGTTGTGATCAGTTCGTAATATTAGGTAGATTTACGATATATTGATTAATTATATAAACATATTGAAAGCTCAGACCAAACAACTTTTATAATAGGCTAAACGACCATGAATATGTGTAAATACTGTACGGAATTGCGAATTGTGATCTGTTATACTAGTTCTGCTATTTGTACATTGTAAATATGATATTAACATTTAAGCTTTAATGTGCTTCTATGGAAGTTCCTAAACTCTAAACTATTCTATTTAAAGATCTTTGTATCGTAGGCGAAATTATATGACTAATACCCTTTTAAAAATATTTGTATACTCGTTTGTACGCACAAATTGATAAGATTTGTACAAAGTGATAAAGTAAAATTTGAAATTAATAAATTCGACTTTAAAATTAATAACTCAAAGTTATAAAAATCGATAAGAGATTTATAAATAAGAAGTACATTCTATAATTTCGTCTATAATTTATATTTGTTATCCTATCTTTGCCTGAGCAGTTTTAACCGATTGACCAACATATTTAATCACTTGTAACTTATTGTGAAGACATCTTTTATTGTTAATTTTATATTTATATACACTATACTTTGACTAGCCCAATTCTATGAAGTGCCTTTATATTTTTTTAGATCTCCATTTAAACTCGAATTATTTGTTGATTTTATTATGTTAAATCTTCATCTTGTTTTTTTCCTAATATTTTATAAACACCGTCCTTTTAAAACAAACAGATATTATAAAAATTCAATACATAATTGTATGATATGTAATAAAAACAATATGTAACATATTTTTATAGATTTATTACATTCTCTCCCTATATTCCTTTTAAAAAAATTGAAAGTAAGTTTTATTTTGAATAATAAATAATTGCAAAATATAATTAATTTAAAAAGAATGTTTTATTTTTAATATAATATACTACAAAAAATGTGTGAGAGAAAATTACTCGGGTTTAAACCAACCAAGTTCAACCATTAATTTTGAAAAATATAATGAATATATATTTGTATTACCCGCGTGCAAATTGCTATTCTGTGCAAATTCGAAGAATTGTCAGTAGATGGCACCAAGCGCATTGGATGGCGTAATAATTTTGGCAGGTGAAAACAAAACAGACGGAAAGTCTAATCAAATTGACAGTGTTCTTCAAATTCATTGCTATTGTGTTTTTTGTGCGAATTAATGAACTAATAAAGCACGTGTGAAGATAATATAAAGGTAAGGTGTATTGATTAGGTTGTTATCTGTTGAGCATATCAGTATTTTTATATTAACTTGGTCGAAATGTCTTTGTTATTGTCGTAACAGATATTTACATCTGTTAAATGTCATCTTATCATTTTGATTCATATCATATGTTTGTATTTCACAAAGATTTATTTTTGTCACTTTTGCAAAATGGTTTCTTATTGTTAATATACTATAGAGGTCACATATTTTGCATTGTGTTTTATGTTATTTTTCGTTTTATTTTTGTACGTTATTTAGAATATATTTAATATTTTTATTACATTATCATTAGATTTATGTAGACATAACAATATTCTTAATTACTGAAGTAAACAATCATTTATACAATATAATAAAAAATAAAACGTTAAATGTTTTTAAATTATATTTTACAATAAGTTTATTGCGGTTTATTGACCTTCGTAGGTAATTTAAAAATAATAATTAGTTCAAGTTCAAATGAGTTCAAATTTATTTAAAGATTATTAGCAGTATCAAAAAAACCTTTGGTTCATTACTCGGTCCATTACTATCTAATTAACTATTCATGTTTTTCTTTCTTAAATCCATTGGCAAAAAATTATTTGTGTGTTTATTTTTGTTACAACATAATTCAACAGTCAAAGGAATAAATATCCTTAAAACCTTAATATTTAATATACGTAATAAGTATTGTCACACATGGAAATATTAGTCATTGTAGCATAATTACGCATTAGTAAAAACATTTGAATACACTACTAACATCTCTTGTTTTTCTTTTATATTTTTGTTGTTGTTTTTATTATTTTTCATTTTAATTTTTTTTCTGTGTATGTAAAAAAAATTGTTTGCTTTATGATCATAGTCATGTTATGCATGGTTAATAATGCGAATAAAATTTATTATACATATCTAAATGAATATATTAAATATACCTATACATTTTTGGTACTCCAAATTATACATTTAACTTCAAATTTAAAAGTCACAGAAAAATTAAAAAATTGTTATTATAACAATTATAAAGAATGATGAATAAATATATTTACTATTAAAAACACATTCCTTAATCCTTATATATTTTCTTTCAATTTAGTATTGCTATAAAATAATACTTTTGTTATTGTTTATTTATTAAGAATAATTACTCAACTGGCTTTTTGACCAGAAAAACTTATATTATCCTGTACTATAGTACCTAAGTACCTATATCTAAACCGAGATCTAAACAGTACAGTGTTTTGTTAGGTAAGGTAGGTAACGTAACATACAGGGTGTTTCTATACCTCTGCACGAAACTTTAATAGATTATATAATTTGATATACTGATTATAGATAAAAAAAGATTTTTTTCATAATTCGCAAAAATAAGGGTAGTGAAAATATTAGATCCATTTCTTTGAACGTCCGTTTAAGTTTAAGTTAAAATCGCAATTTAAAAAAATTAATCTTTAATTTATAAAACATTTACGTAATAATAAATAAGTAATAATTATAAGTATTAAAAACTGCAAATCATTGCTTATTTAACCGATCTCGTAGCTCTTTATTATACAGGATGTTTCATAATCTTCAGGTACATACGTTAATGTTGTTTGATATGCTGATTACGAATCAAAAATATTTTTTTTTTAATCGCAAAATTATTTTCCTTGTTTCCCAGTCCAAAATTTTTCGTTGCCACTGTCACTGGGTGGAATAATTATTGTTTCATTGAAAATAATTAAATTTCGTTTGTTATTTTACTAGTATTATGTACCTAATTTAAGATGTTCATTACCTACTTCTATTGTTTGTATTTAATAGGAAAACGAATCCAGTGCAGTACTACAAAAAATGTTTTAGGTAAACAACCCTTAATTTTTCGAATTTAAAAAAAATTCTTTTAGATTCGTATTCAGCATATCAAACAACATATACCATTAACGTGTGTACTCGAAGTTATGAAACACCTGCAGATTCCAAGATTACAATTTGAGACAGTATGTATTTACTAAAATAAGTGCACTCGGCAAGTCTTTGTGTATTAAACTTTTTTCGTGCAAATCTAATTTTTTTTAATCCGGTCCATATAAAAAATGTGTAATGATAATAGCTCTATCATTTGTCGCAGCGGTACAAGTGAACTCTTTTAGGTACACATGTCGACTACATAATTCAGCGATGTTGTAAAATGACGCGTTGCAAAACGTCCATGAAAATGCTGGTCACTTGGGTCATCCAACATAGTAACATGACGAATGTGGTTGCGCTCGTTCGCTAGCGCTTTGCTAAAGTGCGATTTCCGTGCTCGCGAGATTAGTTTTGCGCTCCTTGTCCAATAATTAGCGCGCGTGGTGTTTGTTTGTTTCATTGTTAAGTTTCATATCGTAGTGTTGTGATCATTTGTTTTCAACAATGCCAACTAAAGCGAAAAGTAAAAGACAGTCGAAAGAAAGTCGGCGAAAAAATTGTATGTATAATTATTTTACTTAACTAATAGTTTCTAGAGCGGATGCTTGAATTCATTGTTCTAAAATAACACAAATTAATTTTAAATTTTATTAAGGTACCCAGTTCATTTAATTTTTACTTTAAAATGTGCCCTATTAAATTTACTGTGGTTATTTATTTTTTATTTATCAACTAGTTCGTTAGTTATTATTTATTTAATAAGCTAACTATGTTTACAATTTATGATTAACCAATGTTTAAAATAATGCTAAACCTAATAATAATTTATTGTAAAGTAGCACCGTCAGTATTAGTAAGTACCATGTTTAAAAAATGCATTAGTTTGTTCGATATTTATTCAAATAAATTTGTATTGCTTGTAACAAAATATTGATATGCGTTTTATAAGTTAAACTCATAAATTACATTAAGTATATCTTTTTGTTTTTATTAATGTATCCGATATTCTAAAATCTTAACATAAAAAGTCCAGCTAGGAATCAAGTTTTGTAAGGTATTTCATTTAGTCAAATAACGGATGAATGTGCTAATTTTTTATATATTGAAATAAAAAAGAAAACTTTTATAGCTTGAGATACCAGTTTTGGAAAGTGCTAATATTTTACACTCGATTTTACATTTGGCTATTAATAATTTATTTAGGTTAAATAAAATTTTGCAAACAAGTTTCATTTTAGTTTGCACAATATTTTAGGTAGGTAATCAATTTTTGCATTGGCATAGTTTTCAACTTTCAAGAAGGCTATAAATATTTTTAATATAAGTAAAAACTTAGTATAATGACATGATAATTTTTTACTAGTTTCTTTTAAAGTAAACAAGCCATATTTGTCGTCATTACTTTTTTAACACAAAATGTGTAATGGATTCTGTAAAATTATTGTCCAGTTTGCTTGCATGCCTCATCATTATTTTTCCTGTAGTAGAAGTTCCATGTTTCTATACTTTCCTGGTAATCCAGCGAAATATTGATGTACCTAATGTATACTACATTTTTTATTTAATATAATAATTGTAGTAAAATAATCATGCAAAGCGATCCCAATCAGTGATTGATAATAATCATCGTACCTAAATTAATATTTAATCATAGTGTATAATAAAGCAATATTGATTTCATGAATGTTTCAGCTGAAAGAATGACATCGGACGAATTAACAACTGAAGAATGTTCCTCTTCAAGGGAGCAAAGTCCCGTGGAGTCAAGTTCCGAATTATCATCGGGACAGGCTTCTGCCACCCCCAACCCCACACTTCTGTCATCTTTGCGAAGTGTTTTGTTTGTTATTAGCTCTGCGCTTATTGGATTCGCGGCTGCGAGAAACTCACTTACATGGTATGCACATTAAGAAATTACTTTAAACTAATTTTGTATTCAATTCGGCAGAGATCTGAAGATCTGATACAGTGCCAAATTTTTACACGTGCTGTTTTCGTTTGTTGAGTGTTGTTTACTTTTTTTATTAACTTGTTATATAATGTGACATCAGAGTTTATCAATTTGTATTCACTACAATTGAAAAAATTAAAAGTGAATTATTATTAGTTTATTTTAAGAGTCAAAATATTGAAATCTTTGATTTTATTTATTAGACACTTCATTTCGAAATGTATATGTTGACGTTGACCCTTAGATACTTTATCATATTATTATTGTGACACACTAATTATGGTAAACATGATAAATATTTTTAAATAAAAGGTGTGTAACCTTTTGTTTTTAAATATCAATTATTTTGATCATCGGTGTGAAGTATGCATTGAATTGAAATAAAAATTCAATACATTAATTAATATAATAGTAGTATAATAGTTCTCTAAAACTATTTATTCAAATATAATGAAAGAGATCTTTAAAACGACAATGTTAGACTTCTTGATGATAAAAGTTTGTGTAAAGAAAACACATGAATATAATCATAATATAATTATGTATGCAATTAAATAAATTGCATTATTATACACATATTACGTGCGATAATGTAATGAAGAATTTATTTTTTAAAGTAAAATTTTCCATGCATTGCTACATGTTAGTTTAAGATTAGAAATAAATATTACTATAATACTTTTATTCGTTCTATAAAATTCTTTTAATCTGGGTATATATTTCCAATTAGTACCGAAATGCAATTTTTGTGTACTACACATATTACACAATTTGACCTAGTACCGCTTGCTATATTGCATTCGACACCATAACAATATAAGTACTGTATAAGTAACGACAAACAGAACACTAAACACAGTACAACTATCAAAACAAATTATTCTCTAAGGGATACAAGCGTCAGTATGAGAAAATTCCTGACTGATGTTTCTGAGATAGAGAGTAGATACATATTTCTTTAAAACCAAAATTAGTACCTAGTTCGCGCAACCGACTCTTCATTTCAATAGTACTATAACACTCATTTCAGTAAAACTTTCACAAACATAAATTGAGAAACTATTTATTTTTCAGGCATTTACAGAAGTTCTGGGGAGCATCTGGTGATTTCTGGCAAGCGCAATGGGACAAAATTCTAGACACTCTCGGAGAAGATCCATATTATTTATTTATTTTCGGAAGTACGTTCCTTACCGTTCTCGTATATTGGATATTTGGTGGAATCTACACAATTTTGGATGTAACTAACAAACCAGCCATAATTCGTCGGTATAAAATTCAACCGGGTACTAATGAACCCGTTGAAAACAAGCGACTCATGAAAGTAGGTTACTGTATAACAGGGTAGCAGTTAGTTTAACCGGGTTGATTATTGGCATTTAATTTCAGGTGATTGGAGTTGTACTTTTCAATCAAATTGTAGTTGGATTACCGCTTGCTGCATTGACTTTCGGAGTTTACAAATATAGAGGAATACCTGATGTTCGAGAACTGCCAACTTTCCATTGGGTATTGTTGGAATTGGCAGTGCATATTTTGCTAGAGGAAGTTGGATTCTATTACTCGCATCGGTAAGATAATAGTCTCAAAATAAAAGTTATTAGTTAGAGCAAACTTGATGACAATTTAATTATAATTTTATATTGAGAAGGTTATTCGTGAATTTGTATTATTTAACTTCAACTGGTATTGTTATAGTGCTTTTTGTTATATTATTACAGAGTTTATCTAGTTTCAAGTCACGTAATTAAAATGTCTAACATAACTTGTTACTTAAGTTCGAAAAGTCGTGTTGAATACAAATCTTCGAACTTATGTCACAAAATTAGACGCATTTATTTAGTTCGTGCCTGGGAGTTTAAATCATCCGGAAGTTGTTTAATGTCAGCTGTAGTCGTTACTGTAATTTTATCTTAATCATTGTGATAACAATATATTTTAATATTTTTAGATTATTACACAGCCGGTTTCTATACAAACACATTCACAAGAAGCATCATGAGTGGACTGCACCTATTTCCGTTACTGCCTTGTATTGCCATCCGATTGAACATATTTTCTCTAATTTGTTACCGCCGTTTTTGGGAGTGTTCATCATGGGTTCTCATATCGCCACGTCCTGGTTATGGTTCTCTTTGGCAATTCTATCCACCTTGAATGCCCATTCTGGTTACCATTTACCTTTCTTCCCATCGCCAGAAGCCCACGACTTTCACCATTTGAAGTAAGTGATAATGTATTTTTATTTAAATTAAATTGATAATTATGTTTTCCTTTTTCTAAAAGATAAATTTTATCAGAGTGTTTAAGTAAATACTATTTGCGTCTTTTTACATAAAAAAATTTGATGACGCTATAAGATGATAATGACAAGACAAACACTAGATATGATAATTGATAACAATGAATTAATTATTAGTAGATTGAAAGAAACTTTCAGAACTAGTAATAATAAATGATTTTTTATTTGGGAATTAGTTCTGTATAATATTTTATTACGACATTTCGCAAAAGATCATCATCAGGTAAAACCAATTCCCAAATAAATAAATAATTTAAGGAATTAAAATCATGATATTTAAACCGGTTCAGAAACTACGCCGCCATATTATTTTAAGCTTTTATTTAATTTAATATATTCAATTAACTGTTAATCTGTCATTTAAATTCCAAGGAAACTGCCATCCGGAATTACTCATCGTTTGACGGTCATTGCCATTGCCATTTTGTTTTGAGATGCTGATTTTTTAGTTTATTTAAGTCAAGGTCTCGAAATTAACCTGTTTTTTACTTTCTTATACACAGTATAAGTTAGTCTAGGTATCATGCAAAAAATCGAAGTCGCGATTTTCGCGGAAATGCATGTTTTGAGGTTCTCTGAATCCGTTTTGACCATTTTCGCAATGATATCTGTGTGTGTGGGTGAAACTTGACATTTATGACCTGTAGTAAAATTTAAAAAATACATTTATCAAAAAAAACGTTTAAAACTTGTAATCAATGATCGGTAGATTTTTGTTTGAACACAGAAGAGTTTTCCTGTGAATGAATATTTTAGATTTTTATTTGTATATTTTAAATGGGCACACATTTATGTTTATAAGTCTAGATATGGCGGGAGGTTGTGTGCTGGCCACATCAGATTTTTTGAATTTACTTTGTTCGTAGCATTTTTTGTTTAGATATAAATATTTTACAAGAATTGTGTGCAAATTTAACGGTAACCTACAAAAACATTTCAAAATTCGCTTCTAGCTTTTCAAAGACATGGCAACAAAATTTTCGATAAATATTATATTTATTAGTCTAGATATGGCGGGAAGTTGTGTGCTGACCACATCAGATTTTTTAAATGGTGGAGGACCCTATTGCGAACAGAAGTTACAAATTTCTTTCGTATAATATTTCTAAACTAACATCGATAATAGAACTCTCTATCGGTGTATTATCTTTAATAATTATTTTAATGGTTTACTACACCTCCTGTTGACACAAACCTCTAAGATACATTATTTATTTGTTATTATTTTAACTTTAGCTCTTATTGCCTATAAAAAATGATTTATTTTTCAAGGTTCACACAATGTTACGGTGTGTTGGGAGTGCTAGACCGACTCCACGGAACTGACACGTTGTTCAGATCAACACGCGCGTACACCAGACACATAATGATGCTTAGCTTTATTGCACCAAGAGAAGCTTTCCCCGAACCAAAACAATGCAAAATCAAAGGCAAGTAACCGACGAGTCATATTTGAAACTAAGTTTCAAATGAGTAAATAAATATATGTGGATATTTTTAGTTTTGTGTACGACGTACAAGTTATTTAATTATTAATTTAAATATTATGATCTAATGTTTAACTCTAAAGTACTGAATCATTGCATGATAACTTTTAATAATAATTGTTTATGTTATAATGAATTTACTATTGTAACTTATTTTTTAAGAAATGATACATTTTAAAAATAAATTACCACTCATTGTAAATCAAAATTGCGTTAAGAATCAATATGTATTTTTACGTTTCTTCAAGTAATTGCATAAATTTCTCAGTTTTGAGATGAATCTAATTATAATCATGTTTAATCTTAAATGTAGAGTATATTAAATATACATATATGCGTATCGCCTAATATTTAAATTGTGAACTACTTCATACTGAAATCAGGATCGTGATAAATTATAAGAGAATAGATTGTGATTGTACTCTATATTGAAATCGGTGTGAAGTTCTTATCAATTTTGTTAGATGTGATTAACATGTGATTTTTATTTAAAGGGTAACGAGTAGGCTACGTTTGAAAATAGATGTAATATTGTTAACCCTTTCAATTTTAAAATGGACCAATTAAAATAAATATTTATAAGATTTTCATAACCAATCTTGAAAGTACTTACAGAAATAAAAATTCACATTAAAACATTCTAAATACTGGTTGTAATGTATAAATTAATCCATAATTCGTAAATAAATTAATCAGTTGGAATGTTAAGGGTTTAAAAAATACTATATTACATCTATTTTATTAAAGATTGTGATGATATCTAAGGAAAAGTATAATTGGATTACTATTTTAAAATTTTATTTTTTTATTAAAGTATAATACTAATCTCTGTGTAGCAATAATAAATGTAACTAAAATGAAAAACTCAAATTTGAAAATTTTAAATTCTTGCAACCTTTATTGTTTCCTTTATATTTATTTAAATATTTCTATTATTTTAATCAGACCATATATTTTATTTTTACAGTGATTGGTTTAAATACAAACCTGCAATTTATGACCTTACGCAATCATTCGTGTTTAATTTGGTCGGTTTTGCCAGTGTCGTTGGATTTGTTGAGTGATAAACATTGTTATTTATTAGTGAATTGATTTGTTTTATTTGTGTGTCATCCATCTAATCTTTCTGAGTTCAGCTGTCCCTATTATCGGTGAGTAGGTATAATGTTTTCATACAAACTTCGCTATTATTGTGCTAGTATACCGGGTGTAGTTTTTTTTTTTCTGACCTATAGGAAATACAGTTTTTACCTATTGCTTTTAGAGCCAAACTGTAAATACAAAAGATGTTCAAAATAAAAAACTGCATCCAACGAGACCTCATTTATTAATATAAAACGTTCCTGTCACGAGATAAACGTAAATTAAATTTGATATATTTGAGCTGTTTACAGAGTGCCATGAAAAATAAAATGAATTAGTCAGATCCACGGTTACTAGACACTTTAATTAATTACGATAAAATGTACTTTAGGAAGAAAAGTAGGAAAATAAATTAATTAATAATTTATTTTTTAAGATTTAGAAGCATGAAAGAATCATATTTTGATATGACAGCCTCATACTCTGTGAGTCATCGGTATTGGTGTCGTACGCTGATTGTAAAATTAGACTTTTTGTAAAAAGCCAAGGCATATTTTAAAACACAATGTTACATAATTTTATTTCACTTAAGAAGGGTATTAGCATTGACTAAATAATACTCTGTATACAGAGTATTATTTAGTCAATGGTATTAGGTTTTTTATTTAGTTCACTTCAATCAACCACAACTGAGTATGTGAGACTCACGAAGGGTATTGGGTTGTTTATTTAGTTCGGTTCAATTGGATTAAAACCGAGCATTTAGGACTCAAGACGGGTATTGGGTTTTTTATTTAATTTAGTGCAATCAGAATGTCTACCAAAACCGAGTCTGTGGGATTCAAGTAGGGTATTTAGTTTAATTCAGATAATCATTTAGAAAAAATCTAAGCGTTTTATAAAACGAGAACACTGTAAGGTATGTTTGTAGAGATTAAAATGTGCACAAGGTCTAGATTCGAAACTGAGTTTGTTGTCAGAACCACACTGTTGCACGCTATTCATCCAATTATTTTAATTTTAAAAATTGTCAGACTACGAAAGTATAGAATCCACGTATGAACAAGGTTTTATTTCTCATAAACACTAACAACTAACGTCACTGTTCACAAGAGGATTTTTAAAGAATTCTTGCTTCTAAATCCTGGAGAAAAGAGATAAATTGTATTGAAGCTATCAATGAGTTAGAAATTCTTCTTTTCCAAGACTCATTCAGGATTCAATTTAGCGCCGTTGCTATTTGACAGATATTTCTCTCCAGGATTATTTCTTTCAAAATTCAGGTATGAAAGAATCATCAAAGAATCCTTGTGTGGACCAAAACCATAAGCATAAGCAAGTCGTGTTTTAATACTCACTCATTGTTGTTAGTGGATAGAGACGATTTTTGCGCTGTTAAACTTTATACCTTCGCTAATAACGGCGAAAATGTATTAGACAAAATGTAGCTATATACATGAGAAAAAAAATTGACGTGGAGGGGTCTTAGGATTTTGACTTTTTCCCGAAAAAAATTACAAGTCCAAAAATCCCAAAAAAAATTGGCGCGGGACGGTGTTAGGATTTTGACTTTTTCCGAAAATTTTTACAAGTCCAAAACCCGGTAGCCAAATGGAGTTATGAGCTTGTAATATTTATGTGTGTATATAATTTTGAATGCGAATTGATATATTTTACAAATAATAGAATATTCTCGTACCTTTTGAAGGGAAGTTCTCTGCAGACCATATTTTATTTCTTACCATATCTTACTTTGAAACTCTCTCCTCTTCTAATTCTTTCACTAAACACTCATTAACTTTCCACAAAAGAGTTATTTACCCCAAAATAATTATTAACCAACCTCCCTCCCCCCAAGTAGTATTTTATTTATTCAATATAAGAAGTATAACAGATACAAGACATATTAATAAATAAAAGTATAGGTAGATAATAAATACAAATATAGCACATTCTTTCTCGTGCGCGAAGATATCTGGGAGATAAAGTGCTGGACCTAAAACATACTCATCAACTAAATATTAATTTAATATCGAAAATTTTATAATACAAAAAAGGATACATTTTAAAATCTTCTAAACCTGGAAACATAGATCACATTATAATTATTTAGATGTATGTTCCAATACGTATGGAATTATAGACAATTTTTATTTCAAAATAACGTAATTCCAAATTTATATAATTATAATATTACTCGACATTAATTGTTCGCCTGGCTGGGATTTTTATAACAAACAATGTCGATAATACTGCTGCATTTAATTTGTATCCAAGTTGGGGCCCTATCCAATCCACCCTTTCAACAAAATAAATACCACAGTTTAAAATATTATAAAATTTAAACGCGAATTTAAAATAAATATCACATTATAAGAAAAATTGCCTGTTTTCTTTCCTACATTAAGTAAGTACAACTATTTTTTGACATTTATATTATAACATTAATCCCAAAATAAATGAATTATTACCTTAATTTTGAATACGAATTTTAAATATGTTTTTAATATAAGCAACGATTACCTTGTAAAATGTTTTCTGGAAATACTTGTATATAAAAATACAAATCGCAAAACAGCCAAAATATTTAATATAAACATTAATTATTGTTCGCCTGGCTGGGTTTATTTAAATAGAAATACCAATGTTAAAATTCTATACTTATTAATTTGTATACAAGATGTGCCCTATCATCTTATCTACAAATTATTATGCATATTTAATTACTTGATTACATTTTAAATGCGAATTTGTATTTAAATATAATTTTTATTTGAACCTTTATGAAGATCTCTGCTACTGCCATTCCAATTTATACACTTTTTCGCAAATATTGTATTAATTATATGAAAATTATTATCAAAAACGGTAGAACAATGTTTAAATCAATGTTTTATAACATATTTGAGTAATATTTTATAGTGTTTAAGTGATTTTTGATAATAATTAGATGCAACAATACGACCGCGACCACACTTGACAATCAAAAACAAATGAATTACGACAAACATTGCAGCTGTGCTGTGACTGCTAGGCTGTGTTTATCAAAGTGCGTTCGCGATCGTATTGTTGCATCTAATTATTATCAAAAATCACTTAAAAACTATAAAATATTACTCAAATATGTTATAAAACATTGCTTTAAACATTGTTCTACCGTTTTTGATAATAATTTTCATATAATTAATAAAATATTTGCGGAAAAGTGTATAAATTGGAATGGCCGAATTTGCTGAGTTTCCGTAGCAGAGATCTTCATAAAGGTTCAAATAAAAATTATATTTAAATACAAATTCGCATTTAAAATGTAATCAAGTAATTAAATATGCATAATAATTTGTAGATAAGATGATAGGGCACATCTTGTATACAAATTAATAAGTATAGAATTTTAACATTGGTATTTCTATTTAAATAAACCCAGCCAGGCGAACAATTAATGTTTATATTAAATATTTTGGCTGTTTTGCGATTTGTATTTTTATATACAAGTATTTCCAGAAAACATTTTACAAGGTAATCGTTGCTTATATTTAAAACATATTTAAAATTCGTATTCAAAATTAAGGTAATAATTCATTTATTTTGGGATTAATGTTATAATATAAATGTCAAAAAATAGTTGTACTTAATGTAGGAAAGAAAACAGACAATTTTTCTTATAATGTGATATTTATTTTAAATTCGCGTTTAAATTTTATAATATTTTAAACTGTGGTATTTATTTTGTTGAAAGGGTGGATTGGATAGGGCCCCAACTTGGATACAAATTAAATGCAGCAGTATTATCGACATTGTTTGTTATAAAAATCCCAGCCAGGCGAACAATTAATGTCGAGTAATATTATAATTATATAAATTTGGAATTACGTTATTTTGAAATAAAAATTGTCTATAATTCCATACGTATTGGAACATACATCTAAATAATTATAATGTGATCTATGTTTCCAGGTTTAGAAGATTTTAAAATGTATCCTTTTTTGTATTATAAAATTTTCGATATTAAATTAATATTTAGTTGATGAGTATGTTTTAGGTCCAGCACTTTATCTCCCAGATATCTTCGCGCACGAGAAAGAATGTGCTATATTTGTATTTATTATCTACCTATACTTTTATTTATTAATATGTCTTGTATCTGTTATACTTCTTATATTGAATAAATAAAATACTACTTGGGGGGAGGGAGGTTGGTTAATAATTATTTTGGGGTAAATAACTCTTTTGTGGAAAGTTAATGAGTGTTTAGTGAAAGAATTAGAAGAGGAGAGAGTTTCAAAGTAAGATATGGTAAGAAATAAAATATGGTCTGCAGAGAACTTCCCTTCAAAAGGTACGAGAATATTCTATTATTTGTAAAATATATCAATTCGCATTCAAAATTATATACACACATAAATATTACAAGCTCATAACTCCATTTGGCTACCGGGTTTTGGACTTGTAAAAATTTTCGGAAAAAGTCAAAATCCTAACACCGTCCCGCGCCAATTTTTTTTTTGGGATTTTTGGACTTGTAATTTTTTTCGGGAAAAAGTCAAAATCCTAAGACCCCTCCACGTCAATTTTTTTCTCATGTATATAGCTACATTTTGTCATTTAATACATTTTCGCCGCTATTAGCGAAGGTATAAAGTTTAACAGCGCAAAAATCGTCTCTATCCACTAACAACAATGAGTGAGTATTAAAACACGACTTGCTTCTTATGCCCTGTCCACACAAGGATTCTTTGATGATTCTTTCATATTAAAAAATCACTAGTGAGTAATGGGGCACATTACTCACTGCAAGCAATTGTATAACATGTTTTATAAAGAAGTCTTTTGTATATTTCTTGACAAGATAACAATAAGAAACCTAACATGCTTTAAATAAAAAATATTGTTCTTTAATATTTATAAACTTTTGAAATAAAATAATAAAAATATTTTTAATTGTTCTTTATCATTCGTTTACGAAACAAAAGAAATAAATTGTACAGAATGATAACAGGTTTGTTAACATTTATTGAAATATTTGACATATCACATAAATCTGATACATTATTTAAAATAGCAGTCAAATATAATTAAAATGCAATAAGAAATAATTCATCAACATATTTTACAATAATTATTTATGAATTCATAGAAAAAATGAGAAATTGTGTACAAATTCTTTGAAATAAGTCTTTTTACTTTGGTTAAATATAAGAAAAATTGATACAAAATTAATATAAAAATATGAATTGTTTAGTATACGACTAATACTTAAGTTTTCATAAAAGGCACTTTTCAATTAGTATTTAAAATTTAATACCAAACAGTATTTGCACCAAAAAATGAATATGCAAGCTTAGATGTTGAACTACATTAATTATTATACATTCCATCAATTAAGAAATCCATTCTTCTATAATGCCTATGGGTCCACCATTCAGCCCCTCGCTTGTATACTACAGTAAGAATTATCGCCAATAGCGGAACTGCTAATATTGTCAACACAATCGGAAGAACATAGTCCGAACCATTTGAGTGTCTATTTCTATTTCCTAGAATAACTGGCTCTCCTGCCGCCTGTACAGATGACGTTGAAGAACTTTGATTTTTTGGATCAATTTGTTTGCCTCCAGCAAAAACTTTCGAGTTTGATGAGCGCAATGGAGAATCTTCTTCATCACTACCAATAGTTACAGTTGGTTTCCTGGGTTTAGAGGTGGTTGTTGTAACATTTGTAGATGGTTTTGTTGACGATACTGTCGAAGAAATATTTAATTTTGTACCTACAGTACTCGATATTTTATGTTCCTCAGCCACAGAATCGTTTAAATTAACACCTTTGCGAGGTTTCACTTTTGAATCACCATGAAACTCAAGTTCAGGTTCGGTAACAGGTTTCAATTCAGTTGCTTGAGTAGATGGTGTTGTTACAGAGGTGACATTGTTAGTAATTTTTGAACCACTGCTAGTACTAGGTTGTGTAATAGGTTTTTCGTTAGTTGCCTTAGTAGATGGAGTAATTGCAGTACTAGCACTTTTGGTAGGTGTAGGTACTGATGATTGCTGCGGCGAAGTTGTGAAATTATCGGTCTTGGTTGAAGATGACACGACTACATGTACATGCTCTCGTCCTTGGTGAGAAATGTTTTGTGGTACTTCAATTTTTCCTCCTTCGGTTAGAATAAAATTCGTTTCATTTTTCGTGGAATTTAATTTAGTATCCGGTGAGTGGGTTTGATTTGAAGTACCAATGTTGACAGAAGGGACTGGCTCTGTCAACACAAAACTGGTATTAATAGCTACATAAATGAATAAAGAAATATAAAAATATTGCTTTATCATTTTTCTGGATTTAATATCACACAAATAAAATAAACTAAAAATAAACACAAAAATACAACAATCTGTTTTTAAATCATTTTGACAGATAGTTCTGACATTGAAGTCAAGTTATATTTGGTTATATTCGTTATTATATTGGTAACCCTGGTTATATTTTACAAAAACTATAGTGTGAAATGAGCAACTTAGTGCTATGCAACCAGAATTATAGTTCTACCTTTACAATGAAATACTGTGTCGTTAAAATCTTATGTTAGCAACTATGTAGCAACACGGAGCAGTATTGCGGTGTAAAGGTAGAATAAACGAGAAACGTACATCTATGCTGCACGTGAACTTTGGTTACATTTACGATAACCTTTAAAATTAAATATAACTATACTCTGTTTCAGTTAATAATGGAGTTAGGAGTAAGATAGGGTTTATGATTTCAACGATCTGATTGGTCTAGAGAACCAAGTTTAAAATAGCGATAAATATGTGATGATTTGGTGTTGCGATTTAATTTTTAACGTTTCGTTTTCACGTATGTCTTGCACTCTTGCACGCAACATAAAATTAATTAATTAATTAATACCGCTTTACATTTAAATTTTATGTGTGTAAAACTGGCTGGCTTCGCAGCGTCACCTACTCCATTAACTGAGACTGAGACAAGCAGTAGTCCTATTTAACAACATTCATAAATACTAGATGGCGTCACTAGTGTTATTACTTAAGATAGTTTTTGGAATACCTACTTATTACTTACTTATTTTAATTTTATTAGGTGTATTAAAAATTGTAGATGGTTCAGCGACATAGAAAATGAAACAAAAATTAATTTTTCAGGTACTTTTTATTTAGCATATTACAAGAGTAATGGCTTAACGTTGAAATACCTCTTTAATACATTAATAGTCACATAATAATAATAATAATCGTCATAATAATAAATTGTAATAATAATAATAATTAATATTCTATGCATTAAGAAATTCGGTAACCTTATAACATTTTGGTAGTCTTAAATTGGATACTAGGGCAGGGTCTGTTCGGGTTGATAAGGGGTGAATGCCAAATTGCGAAATTTTTGGGCAAAAATGGCCCAAAGTATAAATTTCACATATACACACTTACATATAAATATCTGCTTTACATTTTTATTCAAAATGTACTTCGCTTGTGCTTATTAGGATGGGATTAATTTTGAAAATTTATAAAAAGAAATAAATAAATAGGTACTTGCGTATTAGAAGTACTGAATAAAATAATTAATTTCGTTAATTAAATCAAGGTCATCAATTACCAAATATCGAGGTCATATAAAAAAATTATCATTTCAATATTTTAATAGTTATATACATTGAATTAATCGAATAAAAATAAAATTAAAACGATACGAAATACATTTCGATGCATAACAAATTTATAAATGTGTTTTCACATTACAGTATACACAAAATGCACACACGCAATAGAGAGAAAGAGAGAGCCTTAGTCAGGTCCGACAAAGACAAAAAATAATTGCCATCTCTACAAAAATATACATCTACTTTTGTCAAAAAGTGTGAAAAAACGTCTCAAAAATACGTATCAGGGAATAGACGGCATCTAAAGTGTCTTGAAGTCGGGGGGTGGCATGTTCTCTTTCACTCGCTCCGTCATTCGGCCATACTTAGACGGCTTCAACAATTATTTATTTAATCAATCGTTATATATGGACCGCGCACACATACATACATACATATATTATTCAAATAACATACATATATATCTACATGTACAAAATGGTAATATCACAGACGCAGGGCAACTCCGACGCTGGTAGTTGCGCGAAAAGGCAGTTGAATCTCCTCTAGTTCCTCTTTGTCCACTTCATCAGTTTCATCAACAACAATCGGACTATTTTTTTTTGGTTTTTTCATTTTTTTCAAAACCTAACCCCCAGGAGAAGAGTAAATAATGAATTTGTTCCCTAAGTGTCGCAGAATGCTACGTTTCTAGTGACGCAACCAAGGAGTGAAACACGTTACTCTGCAGATCACTAAACATGGACGCGTGTCCACAAGAGAACGACGATGCCGTTGTCACGGGCACCGTCACCGACGTCACTGGCGTGGAGGAGGAGGAATTCTGTTGTCTAAGCTGCTGCTGTTGATGCTGCTGCTCTTCAGCCGAGGTTCTTTCTTCAAGTCTAGGACGCTTGATTTCTGGGAGAATCTCCTCGTCGTCGTCATCAATAGATGTCAACATTCTAGGAGTGGGAGGCATGTAGAACTGCGAAAGAACGTCTTGCACGTCACAATCTTCAACTTCCGTTTCCGCGGGCCTTTTCTTTGATTCATAGCTAAAGTCACTTGGTAACAATTCGTCTGTATCTATAGCGAAGTCTGACACTGTACTAACTACCGGTTTCTTGATCTGTTGGCTGACGCCCTTTTCTTCCTTGGCTTCTTTCTGTAGCCGCTTCATGGTGTTGTTGATGAGCACGGAGCGGCACAGGCTGGCCTCGGGGTCTTCGATGCGTCGGAGTTTGTTCACGCTGATCTTCAGCACTTTGCGGCGCTCTTCCTTCTGTCGGTACTTGGCGGAGATCATGCTGGGGCGCTGCCTCGTCGCGCTGTAGTAGCTCGCTGAGTATGTGCGCGGCGGCCCGAAGATGTCGTCGTCCGCATCGCTCACGAGCCCTGGGTTGCTCTTCATCTTCAAGCTTTTTCTTTAAACCTGCAACAACAAATATTACATTAGTTTCAATATCATAAGACAATCTTTATATAGTTTTTAAATGTAGATACATCTAAATGTGTGAAAAAGGATCAAAGAAAGGTTGTCGTAATGACATTTATCTTATTTTAATTACTTCAATATTTCGCGGTGGCCTTGGTGGCAGCCAAAAGTAAGAAGCAATTTAAACGTTTGTTGTCTAAAATATTCTTCATGAAACCGCACAAAAACAGTGGAAGAACGCGAGGGGAACTACATGCCCCCGACTCCGCATTGTTCACGACGCGAATGACGAGGTCGGTCAGCAAGCAAGTAAGCACAACGCTGAATAGTGAACAAAACTTTCACATAACACAAGTCTCAAGTCGTAGCTCGCAGGTATCACAATTTGCTGCTGGATTCACATCCGAAACTGTTATGCGGCCCACTTGCGTGAATGCAGCAACAAATACGCAAGTTGTAGTCTACCGGAAGTTAGCAATGATAACAGTATGTAGGTAGAGGAAATTATCGAACGAAGAAAAACAATCTTGCGTATTATTTCATTACTTGGAACACTGCTTTATTATTCTCTCTTATTGTTACTGATTTGACTTTAGTTGACATTTAAAAGTAGATCACCGCTTTTTATTACAATTTAATTACAAACATAATAAGTAGGTACTTTGAAATTTGTAAATTTAATTTAGATCGAAGTATAAGGACCAATATTTTCAGCAACTCACATTTATTTTGTTTTATAAAGTTCGATTTGAATATGAATAAATTATGTCTGAAACAATGAAAACAGTTAGCCAATAACACGGCCTTGGAAAATAAAATAATAAGTTCTAAATTGATAAAAATATAAATAAAGATGTGATGACATAAGTTTATTGAACTAAATTACGAATTATAATCTATTCTTTGGAGGAGATAATAATTATTAAAACTTCAGAAAAATTTTCTAGTATTTGCATGCAAAAGTTACAATAAATTTCTAGGAATAATATATTATAGGAGAATATAGAAAACAGTTCCAAGTACGAGTATCTAAGTTCATGATGTGCATAAAATTATGTCATATTCCACATTTGTAGTATTGGATTGTAGCACACGACCTTGCGTACACACGAGCATTCAGACCTTGAATTTGTACCTTCCAAATTGACGTTAGTTGCTTCTATTATAAAATAACACAGGCTGCTAATAAATTCTGTGGCCTTAGTAATTTTACACTGACATTCATGCGTTTAGATGTCAAAAATAACATTTTATCCCACTACTTTTTTGTTAATTATTGGAATATTTGAAAAATAAATATTTTTGTTTGTTTTCCAATTTGCGTTAATAATGACGAGCGTGTTAGCACTTTCTACTGAAGATATTTTCATTAACATTGTGCGTGTGCGCAGTACGATATGAAAATAACTTTTTAATTTTTTATAGAAAAAAGCACGAAACACATTTTACGATTTATTTTAATACTAACACTAATAGTTAATTATGTATGTCATTATTATTATGTAAGTGTAATATTTACTAAGTACATAATTATCTAATTGAATGGTTGTAATAATATGAACTAATGTCAACTAAAAAATGAATGAAAACAATTATTATTAAACAGCAGTTCAATCAATATTTTAATACAGAAAATGGAACAAAACTGATTGTACCATTAATTCACATTACCATTTACCAAATTGTAATAATTGTTGAATTGGTATAAGCTTATAAATCTATCCAAATCTACATGTTGCTTGTTTAGAATAAATTAAATGACATTTTGCAACTATTTTAATATTTTGTCCCTCAATGACGTCACACCATCATATTACGCGATGCGTTACGCTACGCTGTATCATGAGATGACGCACGTTCTAGTAGTCGCGATTGTAGCATAAAACGATTAGTATTTAGTATAACCAGAATATAACCTCAATTAAGCATCAAATATACGTTTTAGCGCCCTTACTAAAAATCGGAGATGTTATATAGTTTTTAAATATTTATGGACTGTAGCCAAATCAAATTTATATTTAAAGTTAATTACATGGCCAATTGAACCAAGAACTTTATTCGAACTTTAGTAGTTACAAGTTAAAACTACATTATTTGGTCAAATAACGCACTCAGTTAACCGCCTCAGAAGCTTAATTTGTATTTTTTGCTAAAAATGTAAATAAATATTTGACAAAAATGTAATTGATTTTGCTGTAACTCACAATATTATTAATACGAGTATTACTGTCAAAATCAGAAATCAGAATAGAGTGAAGGATTCGTTGTAAAATCGGTGACAAACTGTCAATGTTTTGAATGTCAAATTACCTGGTATGACGTTTGTAAATTTGACATTTTGTAAATTAGGTTGGAATGTGTGACGTCACATAAGTAAGTTTAACATTCTACTATCGGATTCAGAATTATAGTCAGTTGGGTTTAAAAATGAATAACTTGTTAAAAAATTATCTAACTTTATACTAAAGTATGCACATTTTTTATGTTGTTATATACAGTTTCAAATTTTTTAATATATTTTTGTAGAATAACAACAGTTTATAGCAAAAATGAGTTATGATTTTGACACATTTTTACCTTCCGCTTACCTGTAAAGGAAGGTATTGGAATCATGCAAAAAATCGGGTAGTGAATTTTTAGTGGATGAGCACGAATTAGGGTCCTTACAACTCATTTTTGATAGTTTCCCGATGATGTCTGTATGTATGTGTGTGTGCGTGTGTGTGTGTGTGTGTATGTGTGTGGTCCGGGCCGATGCCGTCTGTCGCATAACTCAAATACGAATTACCCAAAAATTTTGATATTTCGTATTTTACAATTGTATACGAATAGGAAGAGCTCATTAGATTTTGGTACAAATATCTTCACCGGAAGTGATATTTTTTGAAGATTGAAAAGATTAAGTGTAAAAAATTTATATAAATTTGGATAAATATAGTATTTATTTGTAATAAGAATAAGAGAAAAAGTTATTTGCAATTTACGTTCTAAAAAAATTGTCTTTATCTGGTAGCATTAAAGAACTGCAGTAAAATTTAAAAAATAAATTTATCAAATAAAACGTTGAAATCTTGTAATCCATGTTCGGTTGATTTTTGTTTCTGCATAAAAAATATTGACAGATGAGACGGGTGACAAGTTGGCATACTAGTAACTGAACGGAGGATTGCTTCAACACAGAAAAGTTTTCGTGTGAATGAATCTTTTGACTCAGGTGATACTAATTTCTGTGTTTGAATATTTTAGATTTGTATATTTTAAATGGGCACCAGATTGTGCGTATACATTTCTGTTTAAAGTCTAGATATTGCGGAAGGTTGTGTGATGGCCACGTCAGATTTTTAGTAACTGTTCACTTCAATGACGTCTACTGTCAATATGCATCATCAAAAAAAAAATCATATTTTGGTATAATGTAGTCATAAGCTTTGTTAAGTTATTTCTTAACGTAAATTATTTTAAATGTTTACATTTTGTTTATAATAATCAAATAAGTATAAAATATATTTAATGTAAAAATGTGCATATTTTAGTATAAAGTTTGGTTGAAATTTTTTAGATAATTTTTTAACAATTTATTCATCTTTAACCTCAACTGACTATAATTTGAATCCAATAGAAGCATTGACAATTTAACGTCTGCTATAGACATTGTCTTAAAGTAATTTCTTAATACTTCGGTAAAATTCTGCCAACTAATAGTGCTTGCACTACCTCGATTGCGTGGAGTGAAGGAATTGCTCGTTGCTTTGAACGCAGAGCGAGGCGATCGCGGCCTCTCGGATCTGGGTCAGTGGGACGCGTTGGGCAATTCGGCGAGGCGGGGGACACGCGGCAAGAAGTGAAACCCGGAGGAAACAAAGACTTGCGCTTGCTACAAACTGCTGTTGAGCTTCCGGTATGAATACCTGCACGATGCCGTGCCAACAGAGGAGATTTAAAAATCAAGAGGTTTCGGTGCACATATCCTAATTTCAGATGAGTTGAAATAGAACTGTACCTACCGCAATAGTGTATATGTCAGTTGAAACGTTGAAACTTTAGTTTGCCAATTTAATTTTGAATAATCTGATATATTATTTAAATTTTAAATGGTAGTGAAAGGAAGTTGGGAATTTATAAATTGACTAGTATTAGACAAGCTAAAGAATGTGAAGGCATCACACTACTGGGTGTTCAAAAAGTCCTGAATGATTATGGATTTTGTTTGAATTTGAGGTTAGATTTTAATAATAATATATAATATAGAGTAAAATTCAAATAGCTAGGACCCTGTACTGCGCGAGAAGGCAGAGCTTGTCATGTACTGTCCGTTTTACAAAAGCGGAGCTAGCGAGTTTATGCTGCGCTGCACTTCACTTAATTTTCAAAGAAAACTAAAATATAACTCAATCACAATCAATTACAAAATTCACAGGGTTACACGAAGCAAAACACTACGAATGTCAACATGAGAATAACAGATATTGAAGCTGATGTTCTGTAGAACAGACAGTAGCGTAGTTTCCTCTTGTTTATCATCTATGCTTCTCTCTCTAAGACGAGAATTCGTACTTCGCGCATGGTTCTAGCTATTTGAATTTTACTCTAGTACAGGTACAGGCATGCTTTTTACAGTCTACAGGCATTCAGAGTTTTAAGAATTTTTGAACATGCGTTACTTTGTTACTTGCTTATCGCATCACATAAAAACGAACCCGTAAAAACAAAGTTTTTGACTATAAATCCTTTATACATATATGAGACTCGATCGATATTTATTTAAAATTTATGTGCACAGATTTTTGTTTCGTTTTTCACCTTGTAAACACTTTTCCGGTATTAATTTTTATTTTTACAGCCCAGTTTTTGATGGTGGACTGACATTGCTATATACCTATATATTAAATTAGATCTTTAGCTGTTACTGTACTAAAGAACCAGATCGGACCAGTACATTTTGAGATAGCTAGCTGCCATTTTGTTTCAAGATAACGGACTAACATTTTAATATAAGTGCATTGTTAGGTGACAAAAGTCTATTTGTAAAATTTCAGCTCGATAGGATCCCGGAAAGTGGGTCATTTTTGACTTTTGTCGTTTTGCCGTACGTAGACAGACGGATAAGACGATGAAGTTAATATAAAGGATTTAATAACAATATTCGCTCCTATAATCGATTTCAAAATGTATTTACTGTATCAAAAGTACCATTCAATTTGGTCCGTAACTTTGTATACTTTTAGCACTAAAAGATCTCATAAAGTCGTTATAAAGTAAAAAATGTTTGATTCTACTTAATGAATTTATACTAAATAACAACACTATTATTAGTGTTACAACTTTACTATTACTATGATTTCATTTTATTGTTTCATGTTTATTATTTTAATAGTAATTGATTTTACTGCCAACTGCATTTATGTAATTATGATTTTCACATTGCACAATTTTATTTGAATCCCCGTGCACAGTGCTCTAGTTTTTTGAAACTGAACAAAATTCAATAATTATTATAATGGAACTACAATAATTCACAACTGATGTTTTTATACCAAAAAAGTTTTTTAGTTTACAAACATAGTAATGTAATAAGTAATAATAAGTAAGCAATAGTACTACTACTATAGGCCGTTTGCACCGCAGTGCCACGTTACACTTTCATAAGTATAACTTAAACTTTTTAAAATTTTAATACACATCTCTGTAGATCCATTATTTCTCTATTAAATGTTTATAAAAACATGATCCTGAAATCAATAATAATGTGACAGTTTACTCGCAACGAAAACACTTTGCAGTATTTTTCAACTTCAAAATGACATTGCATAGCTAGGATGCGGCAAAGTACGAGTTTCGGGCTGATTTCATGCAGCTCTAGTAGTGGGGAAAAGAGTGGAATGGAAAAAAAGTAAAATCGAGAGTATTCTAGGTATTCGGCAAAAGCGTAGACGAGCCGCTTAAAAAAGAAAATTTTTTTTTTATTATTTTATTTATTTACTGGTTACGAAGAGTACATCTTATACCAGGGGTTGGTACATATTTAACATAATTACATATAACATATATCAAATAAATTTTAAATAGAAAATTTAAATCAGCAACTTATTGGTTGCAATTTGATATTCGAATTAAATTATGTTTTTTAAATTATTGAACAATATTAACAATAGGAATGATATATAATTTGTTTAGTTACAACAATTCTTGTTATTTTATATGAAATTTTTGTTCTCCCGCTGACATGCCAGAACAATTAGGGCTGCAAGTGGAGCATGAATCTCAGGTGAAATTCTTTGAGTACATATTTTTCAATTTCGGAACACTGCCAGACGGTACAGACTAGAGAGACAGAGAGAGACATCTAAATCTAAAGACTGAAGTTCTTATATAACACGATCTACTATCTCCCACAGTGACAGCAGTCTCCTTCTCGAGTAGAGCTGTTACAATTATCTGATTGCCATTTAACTTACTCGAGTAGAGAATATAATTTAATTGGTTTTCGCATAATAGCTTACAACAATCACTGCAAACATTTTATAGAGAACTTACATTAGTTAATGAAAAGCTAACATTGAATTTATTTGGTTTTTGTGTTTCTATTCAAAAAACAAAACGAAGGATGTTTACATAACTTTTATTTTTATTTATTATTTTTACTATTTGCATACAGACTTATATTAAGCCCACTTAAATTAAAAATACATTTATTATAGTCCGAAATTAGTTTTGATTCTTGTTCAGGCAAAACCCGAAATAAATTATTATGGTAATTCTCTTTTTTGTTTAAAAAACAGACTTAACTAACTTACTCAAACTAAATACGAAAAATAAATATTTCCTATTAGTGGGCGCTCGGTTATCGTTATTATATGAACAGTTAAAATTTAACACACGAGGTTGGAGGTTCTATAGAATGATCACGGTCACTTTAGATTTTGGTACAAAGTACAGATCTACACTTGATACCTTGGTAGATAACTGAAACTTCCTCTAAATACGAAGTTTTAAAACATGTATTATCTTTAGAACTCCATTTTCTATTTTTAAGCCCATGCGAAAGTAATATTTTTGATCTTTTATATTGCGAAAATGTAAAGATATGGCCGATATTGCATTACTAAAATGCTTGAGTGCTAAGACAGTGCAAAAAAAACAAATAACTAATTATCTTAATGTAGGTATTATGAACGAATATGCTTCGAATAATATTAAATAGGTTATTTAAAATACTTTTTCGATTAAATGAAAATTTGATTTTATGAATTGCCCTGATCTTTATTAGTTCACAATTCACATAACCGAGCGTCTTCATTTCCTAAACCCTGTTTGAGACGGTTAGTTTTGTTTGTCAAACTGTCAATGGTTTGTATTTCAAACTCAATAATGTCACGACACATTAAATAAAATCTTCAATACAACATACGTTACATATTAGTGAAATTTTCATTTAAAACATTCAGTTTGATAAAAGAAACTGACCGTTTTTCCACAAAACACAATGTTATACCTCTATAATACACTTGAGACGAAACATTTTATTTTAACATTTCAAGTTTTTCTAAACATTCTACCATAACAAATTAGGATTGATGATTGATTTTAGATTTTGGCTTGACCAAACGCTATCTACAATCTACTCGTACATAAATTTAGATAGAGATAATACATTGTTTATTAGTTTATTCCAATTAGTTTGCTAAATAAAAAACATGAAACAAAATAACTTAGAATGATATATTTTATTCAATGTTATTTAATTAAATAAAAATCTGACGTGGCCATCACACAACCTTCCGCCATATCTAGACTTTAAACAGAAATGTACTTATACGTACAATCCGGTGCCCATTTAAAATATACAAATAAAAATCTAAAATATTCAAACACAGAAATTTGCATCACCTGAATAAAAAGATTCATTCACAGGAAAACTCTGCTGTGTTGAAGCCATCCTCCGTTCAATTACTACATTTAATATCTTATTTAGGACTTATATAGCGCTAGTATGCCAACTTGTCACCCGTCTCACCTGTCAATATTTTTTACGCAGAAACAAAAATCAACCGATCATGGATTACAAGATATCAACGTTTTATTTGAAAAAATAAATTTTTACCTCTCGCCTAGAGAGGTATAGGGATCGTGAAAAAATTCGATGTCGAGATTTTTGTCAATTAGCACGTTTTAGCACCTTTAGAACCTATTTTGACTATTTTCACGATGATGTCTGTGTGTGTGTCTGTGTGTGTGTCTGTGTGTGTGTATGAAAGTCTGTATGTACGCCTACTATAGCCTTTCGTCCCGGTTCATTATCTCAAATTCTACTGATCATAAAATTCTAATATTTTGCATTATACATTTATATATGTTAATGAAGAGCTGAAAAGATTTTGGTAAAAATCCACCAACCGGAAGTGGTACTTTTCTTGTAGCACTATAACATTTTTTGCAAAAATTGTATAAAATAATGCGATTGTTACAATTTGACATACCACACATGAAAGAAGAAATTACATTGTACAATATTTAATCTTACTTGTTTCTATATCTTTAACCAATAAAGAAATATAATTTTTTTAAATATATAATTTTACCTACCACGATTTGTGAATCCCGAAATAGAAATAAAATTTAAAACAAAAATAAAAATTGTCAATGTGACAGATAAACAGAAATAATATAATGTATGATTATTTTATATTATTATATCAAATGTTATACGGTGTTGTTGTATTTTATTTAAATTAAAGCTTAATATTTGGTTAAATACGAGGTTAAATAATAATACTTCAATGTCAAGGCGAGAGGTATTGTAACGGCCACGTCAGATTTTTTAAATAGGTATTACTGCTGTTCTTTAATGCTACCAGATAAAGACAATTTTTTTATAACGTAAGTTACAAATAACTTTTCCTCTTATTCTTATTACAAATAAATACTATATTTTTCCAAATTTATATACAATTTTGACAATTAACCTTTTCAATCTTCAAAAAATATCACTTCCGATGAAGATATTTGTACCAAAATCTAAGGAGCTCTTCCAATTTATATACAAATGTTAAATACCAAATATCAAAATTTTCGGGTAATTCGTATTTGAGTTATGCGATTAACACCCCTAGACCACACACACACACACACATACACACAGACATCATCGTGAAACTATCAAAAATGAGTTGTAAGGACCCTAATTCGTGCTCATCCACTAAAAATTCACCACCCGATTTTTTGCATGATTCCAATATCTTCCTTCACAGGTAAGCGGAAGGTAAAAATGTTAATGGCCAATTTTGCTGTATTGCCGCACGATAGCACACATTAAAATTTAAACGTGGCTCACAAAAATTTCAAATACGAGTAGATATAAAATGTTTAATATATTATATTAAAATTAACTATTTCTCTATTTAAAATCAGTTTAAAATGATGTTCCGTTGCTGTTATCGGCTTTTAATGTTCAAATTTGCGGTTACGGAATAGAATCAATTATCGACTATTGTGTCCTCGTTTGGTTTGTCCCGTGTAATATTTAGCTAAATACGCTATTACAAAGTAAAAAGTACTGTAATAATTAGCTAAATACGCTATTACAAAGTAAAAAGCACTGCTTTATTATTTATCTATCCTAAACTACCTTCAGACTCGGATCTATTCCTTTCTTTGTAGCGTTCGGTATAAATTTTCGGTGAATTACAAACCCTCCATGGCACAATAGAACGGCGAACCGATAGTCGAATGTTGAATGCCGCGAGCCGTCGTCCTTACGATCAGTGACGTCACATACTTTCACCTCGTGCTCATGGAACGAACAACCTTGCAAGGTAGCGAACGAACGACCTACCGACCGCCAGGTAAACGTTACCTACTCGTTACGATATTACGGCGGGTGAATGCGGACTATCGCAAGATTTATAGCTTACGCAGAGTTTGCTCGAAGGTTTTAACACTATAAATATTGCCGTTATGACTGTCACACTGGCTTCAGTCTGAAACTGAAATGCAAAACCTTTTCGATTATGAGTTGACATCTAAAGTCGTTATCTCCAGTCATATAATGCTAATTTTAGATTAAGTTTTTGTAACTTAACCTCTATTTAATTCACAGATGATCCCAAACAAATGAATTTGTCAGGTCCACGCGGGTAGCAGTTTTTTGTTTTTGTATATTTTTTTTACTTTATTCTAGTTTCTACAGTTTGATAAATATTTTCAAAAAAGAAAAACTTAAAAGGCCCGTCTACTACCTAAAATCCAGCATAAAATGTACTAACGTAGCGAGTGTTTTGTGGCCAGTAAAAGAATGCTAAAATTTTATTTCAACTAGGATTTAATAGAGAAAGAATGAATCTACAGATGTACCTTTTTAAAATTTTGATTTTGTACATGAATATAAAAATCTGAAAAATTCAAAAAAAATTCCTATTTTATGCTAACTTTACACGGTTATATCTCATGATACAAATTAATTTTTAAAATTTTAAAGAGGCACATCTGTAGATCCATTTTTTCTCTATTAAATAATTATAAAAACATTATCCTGAATTCAATAATAACCTGACAGTTTACTCGCAACGAAAACACTTTTACAGTATTTTTCAACTTCAAAATGACATTGCATTGCTAGAATGCGGCAAAGTACGAGTTTCGGGCTGGTTTTAGACAGCCCTAGTAGTGGGGAAAAAAGTGGAATGAAAAAAAGGTAAAATTGAGAGTATTCTAGGAATTCTATTCATTTATATCTTATACAAATAACTCAAAATATCAAAATATGTACGATTTTGTGTTTGTATGTATGTCAAATGTTAGACTCAAAGGCGTGATAGATGTAAGTTTGTATGTTAAAGAAACTTGTCGACAAAGAAGTTTTTATGTGGTATTTGCTCATAAAAAGTAATACTTACACAAATATCTAGTTAAAATATTGCTATAAACTAAGTGTAAGTAGGCAATTACTATGAAACACAAACACTTTATTTAAATACTCTTTTACGATAGCGTGAACAAAAATTTTGCGGAATCCAAGCTCTTAATTGGTTCTACTTGGATTGAGTTAGATACACCGAACGGCAATTTAGAATATTTGCTTTAACTTTTGATATTATTTTGATCTGTCGAATGAGTATTGATTTATAAGATGTATAATTAGATGTTATCTTTAACAACACATTATACTACTATTACTTACTAGTTGAACCAATCGCTATTAGTATATTGATCAGTTATTAAGCGCAATTATCCTTGAGGTAAATAACTCAGGTATAATTGGTAGTAAAGTAGATTGAACTGTATCAAGTAAGTTATTAAAAAATAGTTATTTTTGTATTGTAGGAAATGAGTGATTCTGAAACGAATGCAAGTACTCCGACACGAGCGCAGCGAGTTTCGGATTTTGCATGGAGTTTCAGAATCACGTTCTCCGCATGTGTTACAAACAAGCTTTTTTTGCAATCGTTGTCAAAAATATTATATTAAGTTTTGGACAGTTTATGTAACTACTTAGGCGGCTTTGCATAGTTTATCTTTTATTTTAAGCATCATGACGTTTGCTTACGTGATACAAAAATTAAATAAAATAAAAAATTTAATTTCTCGCACTAGTGTCAGAATGTCAGAATTGACTATTTCTATTTCTCGCATTCATTTAGAGTGACAGAATGTCTATTTCCCGCACTACTGCGGAAAAAAGGATTTTATAAACAAAAATCACAAAAAAAAACATAAATTTGGACATTTCCTTAATAAAGTGGAAATTTTGTAAATCAATCAGCATTTAATGTAGATATTCAAAGCTAAATTATAAATTTAAATTATATTGATCAGAAATAATATACGTAAGTATACTTTGACTCGACTTTGACCTAAAGTTATTAATATTGTAATAGATTCTATAATATTAAAAAATAAAATTAGTTGAGAATTATTACAAATTAATTTAATTGAAACTTTTAAACATAATTTTCCATTAATTTTTACAGTTTCAAAGTGCAGGATCGGATCTAGGGCTAAATTCACCCTTTAATTTAATTTTTAAATTTGTCTTTGATTTCGATAATAATCACAATATAGATATTTATTTCATTAGGAATTTATGATTAAATTAATTTAAACCTATTATAAACGTGTTTAAAATGCGGCGCTAGCGAATTTTTTTTTTCCATTTTTCACGCCCTACAAGGCTTTCTTGACAATTTATCTATTGGTCATAAATCAGTCTATATTTTCTATAAAATTTTCATTGCACTAAAAATCTACGTTGGGCCAGCCCTGTTAAGGTGTTTTATTTCATTACAAATCAGCCTCTAAATACAGGTAGTTTATCCTTTATCTCATTTTTCGCATAATTCCCCGCATCGCCAACAAACAAATCAGAGTCACGACAGAAACGAACGGGAAGACAAGACAGTGAAACCACAATCCACAATCCCCTCTGATAGACGAGGGGCGCGCACAGCAAGGGGAACCGTTTACATAAATTGTATTTCGTACGAGAACTGAGAACCTTTCACCAAACTACATAAACAAGTGAAACCGTCTGGCTGCGCTTTTTCTATCTCTGTCACGCGCATGTATGTCGGGATTTCTTCATCTTTGTCTAATGTGCGCAAGCGTGGTTGCCACTACGTGGTAACAAAGAAAACAAGTTTTCTAAACAATCAACAACAAATAGATATATTTTTAAATGGTGTGTGATTTTATTTCGTATGCAGTGGTGACCTCCAACCTGCCAGTACGTTGACTGGACGTAAAAATAAATGACTAACGAATACTGTCTCTGAAGGTTGACGGACTGTTACAGTACTGATTTATTATCATATATTAAATATTGTATGTTTTATGACAGCTTTAACATTTACCTTAATATTATCATAAATGTTGTTCTGTATAAAATTAAGAAAAATTTATAACTTTTATAAGGATTGACCTTGTATGAACTCAAGTCAGACGATTACGTACTCAGAACATCAGAACTGATATTCTGGCAACTCATTTTACTTCTAAATTAAAATTTATCTCGAAATGGTTCCATTATAGAATACGTTGAGCTTTAGATGCCATTAATCATTTTACGTTTATGCTTGTTTTATATTGAAAATTTTATCGTTTTAATATTATAAATATTTACATCTTTTCTATAACATGAAATATACTTATAGCTTTTATTAACAATTTTTTCCTTTTGAGTTAACCATTTATGTTTATTGATTTTAGAATATGTTTAAGTTTTTTGTACAATACATTGTATCTTTACTTCGAAATTCGAATAATATTTGTATTGGAAACTCCGCGAAGGTCAGAGTTATTTTTATGCATTTTATCAAAACAATTCACCTTTAACATATTACTTATACATACTACATACTACAACTACAAAACTACATACAATTCTAATATATAAAAATATACTATTTACATTGTACATAATTATATAGAAATACATTTCTAAATTTATACACGCGGTGAATTATTTGAAAAGTAAAAATAGTGTATAACATATATGAGTATACCAACTTGAGAATTGTGATAAAACCAATTATATAAACAAATTATATTTTTATAGTAGGTATATATGAAATAAAAATAAATAGTGACGACAACAAACTACACTTAACTTCGTTGAAATACCTAAAGAATCTGATCCAAATTACTATAAAACCTATTTTTTATTTGAACTTCAGGTGGTTGGCTTCTAGCCGTTAAAATGGTGAAAAGTATGTTTAGTTTTCCTATTAAAATTGAAGTAAGAATTGAAATTTTCGAATTATCTAAGATATTTTTGAAAAGTTTAAGGATGCTCCCTCTTTGCTCTAATGCCAGTTTTTTTTAGTTTTTTCTTCAATTTTTTTATGTCCATGACTAAACATGTCCAATTTTGTGAATATTCATGTGTATTTTAATACAATCCTACATAAAAATTCAAAAAAGTGGCATTAGAGCAAAAAGAGGGCAACTTCAAGCTTTTCGAAAACGTCTTATTTGTTTAAAAAAATCTTATTGTTTAAACCAATTTTATGGGGAAAACTGCATGTTGTTTTTCGATATTTTGACGGCTGGTGTTGATCAATTTTAAATTTAATTTTCTGGAATACAAAATTCAAAATGTGTTCAATTTATTTATACAGATATATAATTTAAATCTTTGTTTATTAAAGTAATACAGAGAGTTCAGCAAAACCTATAATTTGACTGCGCAACCGCCTTAAACCGACTTAAACAATGTATTGTATTAGGTAGGTAGTGAAAAAGTGCAAACTTTCATGAAACAAGAAATAAGTTATTATTATTTATTAAGATATTTTTGTAACTTCATTACTACTTTAAATTTTTAGATTGCTAGCATTTTTAGGATTTTAGGTTATGACTATCTAATAAAAAATTAAAATACTTCGTTACTGAACTAAATAATGATATTTTATTTTAAAATACCGATGAAAGAAAATTTTCCTCGCAACAAAGATTATAATTTATTATAGGTAGGTATTGATTGTGGTGCAGGTTCCCAAAAAATCTACTGCCACTGCGTAACGCGAAGAGAAATGAATGTTATTGTTGCATTTAAATCTAGATTTTTATATGCCAAGGTGTGAGTGCAAACGTATCGCAATGCGTCGAAATGTGGGGCAGAGCGCCTGGTGAAAGTGCAGTGGGGCACCGTCTCCACCGCCGCCCCGCCAAGTTAGCTAACGAACGACATTTATTGTCAGTTATGTAAATCGTAGTGTAGGTGATTTTGTAAAGCGCGCTTTGTCCACGAATAACTCTGGTTAGCTGAGATTGATCTGACCAGTTTTTTCAGCTACAAAATGTGCTATATAAATTGGATTTAATTATTTATGTTAGCAGGTTTTTATTCTCTTTTATCTAGAACAACTGGAATATTGAGCGGCCGAAACAAGCGCTGAAACATGGAACTGGAGTCGAAGTTTTGTTTTAAAAAGAAAATTATTAGTATAAGCTGATAAAACTCCATTTACTTTTATCTTATCACACTCGTTTAAGAACACATTTGAACAGTTGCAGCAATGTGCCGTAACTTGATTTGATTTATTGCTTTTCATTTACTTACAGCACAAAATATTTCCATTCAAAACAGATGTTTTATATCTTTTCTAATTGTATTTTTATCTACGAGTATATTACATTAAAATTAATTACTAATTACCTACATCAAATCTCAAAATTTCGTCTAAACTAATAACAAATCATTGGTAAAGGTAATATTTTACCGTATAGAGTTGGCAAAATTCATGATTTTTAAAAATAACAAAAAACATTTATTCAAAAACATCATAATTATATTGATATTTTTGTGAAAATTTTAAAAAACTTAATACAATGTCAATATTTTGATCAATTAAAATAGTCATAAAGATTTAAACGGCTAATAAAACTTGTATTGACAATAATTCAAAACATCTGTGTTAGGTACCTATGTAATTTAATTTAAATAATAAAAATATATTTTTTATTATTCACGTGGTTATTTTCCTAGACCAGTGCCTTAAAAAATAAATTCCACATCCGTATTAAAAAATCTTTCTTTACAGCGAAGGTGTTAAGGAGGTTGGGGACGCCTGCAGTGGCGTACCCAGACATTAGCCTTAGAGGGAGGATATGAAAATAAAAATATTTTTGATAATGTAAAACAAAATTCGCTCAACGCCTCAACGCACGTTGGCTGATGTCATTGCATTGCTGTGATATTTATTTTTATAATAATTACTAATTCCCTAATCAAAAATTCTTGACATGCTTACATTTTTTTTAAATAACTTGCAAATGGTTTAGAAAAAGTACACAAAATCTTCAAGAACTTATTTTTAAAGGTTTATAGGAAATATTAATACAAGTTCTATGAATTTTTCATCATTTTATCATATAGTTTAAACAAAAATTTAGTGAATTGCCATAAGAGTCCATGTAAAACGAGCGTAATTTCAACATTTAATTACTCAAAAACCGGATAGACGAAAATTTAAAAAAAATAATTTTAGAATCTCAATAGTGAAATGAAGGCACTGTATAAATTTCAGCCTCTCATCATCATTTTAATATACGGTCATCAACATCCTTAACTAGGCATTCTATAGGTGTTAGTGTGTTCGTATTTTTTACTTTTTTGGTTTCAATCAATAATAATTTTTATTTAAAAAATACTTGTTTTAAATCATGATTTATAAATCGTGATTTAAATCAGGCCAACCCTGGACAGAACCAGTCGATCACATTGCAGACCGCTTTGTAATAATTGAGGAGCTTTGAATTGAATACAGCTTTACTATAATCAACTGATTAAAGGTACAAATTAACAAGTAGGTAGTTTTTTTCTGTGGCACGCACGGTTATAAGTTAGGTATGTGAATTTACGGCAAAATATTTCAACTAAAATTTATATTTTGTTCATGTTTGTCACGATTGAGATTGACAGACTTAAACAGTGTTCTTTAACCTCTAACCTAAAAATAATATTATATTAAGAGTTGCGATTAATTAATTAAATCTCCTACAGTACGTAATCAATTTTCCATTTGAAAGAGGGTATTAGAAACCTATTTAGTAATCAATTTGGATGGATAAAAGAACATGATAATAAAAAGTAATCTAGTGTAAATTAGATTCACGAAACACAAACAAAATTCTCAAACAAACTCACAGACTCTTGCGTCTAGCCTAAAAAAAAATAAGTAGACAGAACCTCGACAGAACCCCGATGGAAACGTAAGTTATTGAAGCATCGAAAGTGTCAAATACTTCACAACCCTCAACTAAATAATCAATTTCACTCGCTCGCCCCGCAAACATATCGTAACATTGGCCCTTTGGCTGATCGATCGCTCCAGGAAATTTCCTCCTAGCAGCATCACGGCGTGTACGGTTTAGATGTGGGCGGCAAATGTCAGCAACCCCTAAATGCGGCCCTTGGAGAGGTCGCCGAACGATGAAATTTGTCTTTAATTATTATCGAACGAATTACTGACTTCGCGCCGCTTTGCGCTCGCGACTGGCAGATAGCAACTCGTCGAGAATTCTTGGTATTTATGCGTCACGGTTTCAGGGTTACGCGATGTAAATTTTTAGTAGAAGTAGAATATTGGTCATGTAGACGACTTTTGGGAAATTTGCTGCTTTGTGCTTACTGGAAAAGTTGTACAGAAGTTTCCACGATTTTCAGAATAATAAATACAATGTTAATAACTAATTTTTCAAGAAAAATAGGTAGTTTTTATTTACTAGGCAGTATAATAAAATGTTGTTATGTGCTATTAATATGTAATTCTTAATTTAAAACTAATACCTATTTCAATCAATTTAATAGCTTGCACATACAAAAAAATAGTACCTATAGATATTTTTACTATTCAATAATTTGATTTTGCACACATAAATAAATTATGACAAATAAGTCTACCTAGGTACTAAAAAAAACGAACTCATTATAAATCCTTTATACTCGTATATGAGGCTCGATCGATATTTATTTAAATTTTTGTTTTTGAACCAGATCGGTGCAGTACATTTTGAGATAGCTAGCTGCCATTTTGTTTCAAGATAGCAGACTAACATTTTAATATACCTATGTTTCAAGACAGATTCTAAGTTATTACTGTACCAAATTTGAACGCAATTGTTACAGTACATTTTGAGATATCTGTCCACTATTTTGTTTCAAGATGGCGGACTGACTTTTTAATTATATCATCTACCGCAATCGGTGAAGTACATTTTGAGATAGCTAGGCGCCATTTGGTTTCAAGATGGCCGAGAATCTGAAATTTTGCCAAAGTGCATTATTAGGTGACAAACGTCTATTTGCAAAATTTCAGCTCGATAGGATCCCGGGAAGTGGGTCATTTTTTACTTTTTTGCCGTATACATACGCACGGACGACGACAAGACGGTGTAGTTAATATAAAGGATTTAAAAAACCCTATTTTGGTCAGCGTAATAATAAAAAGCATTCATTTAAATTTCTAAAAAATATTGTAGTATAACATAAATGAACGTATATTAATTTGAAATGATATTACTTATTTGTGTAACATTCATAACATAACATAACTGTCATTTATCTAATCTGACATTCAAATATAAAAAATCAGTCGCTCATTAACGCCTCTACCGAAAGCTAAACTATGCTAATACTTCCATTTTATTTATTTATTGTCTTCCATACGTGGTTTTGTAAAACTTTTTTTGGAAATAAATTATAATTATTATTATTATTGATTCAAAATGTTCCAAAACACTTAAGAGGACATAATTCCACTCGAAAAATAGACTATTTTTCTGGAACAAATCCTGACTGCATGGTACAACATATAGGATTAATTTTTGTACTATTATGTGCATAAGAGATGAAAATAGTCCGCTAACTCCAAATTATTCATTTGTCAATGCTAGAAAAATGTTTAATTGCATTAAAAAACATACCAATTTTTGACAATAAATAATTTGTATAAAAAACCGAAATATTGATATATTACTGAGATAGCGGACTGTACACAACCTTTATTTAGAAGTATGCAACATTTCAAGCTTGTAAGTTTGTTTTTGCGGCTGTATTTTGTTCCAGAAAATGGTCACTTTTTGAACAAATCTTGCCTATTTTACGGCGTAACTCATGATAGTGTCACAAAAGGGCGCGGTTTCAACTTTTGTTTATCTCTGACGTAAATTTCTGACCGTTTTGGCAAGACGGGGGAGGGGTAAACTGAATTCGTCAAAATGAAAATTCGAAATTCATGTCAAGAATAATATCCTCTTAATTTAATATAAAATTTATCGGAGAAGAGTCCTTTAGTACGATATGAATTGATTGTGATATCCATTCCCATCTCACATGTAAAACACATTGTGCCGTGCCGCGATGAACAGTTAGGCGCAGCTAGCGTGGCCACGCGGCGGTAATAACCAGTTACCGTTACACGCACCGCTAGCGGAAGGAAGCGGCAAATCGCGGGGCGGGGCGGGGTGGATTCTTCTAGATCACTAGAAAGTGATCTCCACATTTCAAATCTATGCTCAAATGACCAGAATACCAGAATTCATCACTTACCTCACTTTCACTGCCCATAACACATCAGACGAAATTTCTAGAAGGATGTTGTTAGCGACAAATAAGAGCTTTGTTTTCTAACGTATACGTCGTTATAAGTTCGTTTTGTATTGCTAATTTGGAAAATTGCTAAGGCTTTTTCATAAATTATACTTTTGATGAATATAATATAACCTCCAATATTCCGTCATTCAAATAAATAAATAAAAATATAGTGAAGTATATTTATTTTTATTCAATTTTGATGTTTTAAACTGCTATTATTAACTCCATAGCAACAACTTTAAATAAATGTTTTTCACAAGTGAATTAAAACTTTTTAAATCACTCAACACATTTTTAAATCACTCACATGTCATTATTTCGTCAAAAACAATGACAACTTGCCACTGATGACTACTTTGATTTTTTTTGTTATGTCAAAATAAATTTATAATTCATATATTTGAAATAATTTCGTTCAAATTGAATAAAATATTGTATAAATCACGTGAGATACGAATGTTTATTCACTCGAAGAAATTATCCAACTCGCCCTTCGGGCTCGGGGGCTAAACTTTCTTCTCTTGAATAAACATTCATGTATCTCACTTGGTGTATAAATATCTATTACATGTATGACGTCTTTAACAGATAAATATTTTTTACATTATTACTTTACTACAGTAAATCCGAGTGAACCGCAGAATGTAGGTTATTTTTGCGAATTTTGACAAAATCTTTTTTTTTCTGTAATCAGTAATCAAATTATATAACCTATTAAAGTTGCGTGCAGAGATATAGAAACACTCGGTATGTATTGTCAAAATCACAATCTGTCACTTAACGCACTCAGCTATTCACTGAATACTAATTAGTAAAATAATTAAATTTTGCAAATATAAAATAAATACTAACACAATAAATACACATAGTAACAAGTTAACTGGTGAGTATACGCTATACCTACGAAGTAATGTAACTGTTAATATATGCAAATGGTTTTTATAAATTTTAATAGCATAATAATTTTCGTGATATCAGCTCAGATAATAAATCAATTAACATTATCAAATACTATCTGTTCAACATATGGGTTGTTCCACACTCACACTTATTGATTTTGGCATAAGCCCTCCGGCAATAAATTTGTTCACTGTTTTGTGAGTACGAAAATGATTGATTTACAAATCATGAACAAGTTTGAAAATCACGTAAAACGTAAATTTTTAAAATCCCCTAATTCTACGGCAATGGTCACCAGAACATACACCTGGAGTTGCATTTTCTATTATTCTTTTATTTTTGGAAACATCTTGGGTTACTAGAGGGGGCGAAATCCATTCAATTATTGTTTTGTTACGAAGAGAAAAGTCCGAAGCACTACTAGAACTTTGTGAGACTGTTACTGCGACTAGTGCAAGATATGGCAGTATGCAGGTTTCAGGTAACACGTAACAGCTGCTTACGAAATATATTTTATGAGTTTACTAACTAGTGAACTTCTGTAAAGTACGAACTAGTATAATTATAATTAAATAATGCGTTTAGGTCAGAATCTCGGCAAATCGGAATTCTATACATGTCAAAGTTTTAACCGGTTGTACTTGTTTTAACATAGGTACAAAAATCTTGACATATCAGAATACTGACAAAATTTTGTCTAAGATTACATTTATAGTAATACCTATAAATTAGACTAATCGTAAACGTGATTTTGATGAGCTAGTTCGTTACAGAAAATGGTAACTATTTTCAGAACCTACAAAGTACAAACTCTGTATGACAGCCGAGATTTATTTGTTTGCTCAAAAGTGATTTAAATGGAAGAAATAATATTTTTCAATAAAATTTTTCTACTCTCAACAAATTCATCAGTTGATTCTGGTGATAAAAATATGACAACTGTCAAAACACAACAAAAAATAAACGGACTCATCGTACTTTTAGCGCGATGAGTTTGGTGACAAACCAAACTCATCATTTATTATCTTCAGGTCACCACATTCCATACAATATCTGCAGTTTTCAGGACTGGGAACCTAATTTCAGAATTTGATAACTTATGGATATTTACAGAACATTGTATAAATCAGATTAACTTCTAGTAATATCGCGTCTTCAAAGCAATGTTTCAACTGGTTTTTGGGTTGAATAAGTTAATATCTAATACCTAATTAGGAAAGAAACTTTAAAACTCATATTTTATATAAATAAATAGTTTTCTGCTTTTCTGGTTTTAGTTCTGTACCTAATTATTTATTTATTTCAACGTTTCGACAAACTGAACGTCTATAATCGTCAGGAATTAACAATACCTACAGTAAACATAAAAAAAAATACATAGATGTCATGGATATAATAAATTAGTTAAAATCCAGTCTTCTAAAAAGTATTTGGGTCAGAGATTGAAATCCTCCGGAAATACTTCCTAGATCGTCAAAGGGAAAATAAATTATTATCTAATCTTCAGAACTCACGTGCTTTAAAGCAAGCCTAATTTGTATTTAAATTGAACACACTTTGAGGTTAATTTCTATCTACTACTTAATTCATAAAAAACACGTACTCGTCCAGAGTAAGCTCTTAATTTGTTTGTTCTATACCTACACTTTTTATTTGAGTAAATATTATTGTTGGAATTTTGAGATTTTGATCAACATCCATAAATAATCATAAATATCATTTGTTCAATTAACAATATAATATGGTTTTAAGAGTTGTATTTACATTTTGTGCTCGCGAAGAAGAGTCCTATCTATTTACATGCATTTCTGCTTGAAATACAATGTTACAGAGGTTTCGTTCTAAGTACAGCTTTTATATTTAAAAACATATTTACAGTTAGTTTAAACTATAGGTTCGCTTAGTGTTAAAATTTTAATTGCTGTTGTAAACAGGCTTTTTTGAAAGATGTCTCTATTTTTTTCTTCTATTTAAGACAAAATAAATAAAAAACTATCACTAGACGAACATAGATACATTCTTTAATTTTGTAATAGTTTTTGAATGAAGTTTATATTATGTTATGTAGAATCTGAGATTTGATTTTATTTCTGTACCACTTTTTGAAGTCATAGAACGGGTGTAAATACTGCTCTTAATAAATAAAACAATTTTTTGGTATTTAAACTAGTACCTGACAGTTAAGTTGTGCAAAATATTCGCAGCATCTCGCATAACGCAAAATAATAAATAATTCAATTTCCAATTCGTATCTGTCGTTTTGAAATTAAGCTATCAATTCCAGTACAAACAAAATATCGATTATCCTCACATGACTGTATTTAGCAAACAGTACACGTTACTTGAAAATATTTCAGTGGTATCTGGGTTGCAGCAGAAATAGTCTACTATTGAACTTCGAGTATTTATAAAAACAGCGTGTTTATTTTCGTCCACCTCGATTCTTGAAAACTGAAATATCAAACAATGTGGCTAACGGATTCGAACGGAGGCTTCATAACGGGTTTGTTAATCTTAATTAAAATTCAGGTATCAATTGATGGAACAGGTTTTGTGACATAAATTCGCAACGTTTTGTATCTGATCCGTTCCCGCAAGAAAACAAGCTAATTTTTTGATGATTATTTTTATCTTTAAATGTTCACAACGCATTTTGTCATTTTGCTGAACATGAAGCTACGTTTCCACCTCGTAACATAGTCACAGTTTTTGGTTTTGAACATAACCTTGAGAGTTTGACATACGAGAATATGGCTGAGCGTTTCCAGCTACTGTTTTAGTCTTAAGCCTCATTTCCGCCGACTGTTTTAATGCTTAAGAACTATGTTTAAAGCATAAGTTTTGCTGAACATGAAGCGACGTTTCCACCTCTTAACATAGTCACAGTTTTTGATTTTGAACATAACCTTGAGAGTTTGATATACGAGATTATGGCTGAGCGTTTCCAGCTACTGTTTTAGTCTTAGTCGTAGTTTTTGTCGTAGCGCATAAACAAAAAAGCATGCAAACTCCAAGCTTTGGACATAGTTTTTCGTCGTTGTTCGGTTGGAGATAGAGAGATGAATATTATTTGGCAGCTGTCATTAGTTTTGTTAGTATTTTTGAAGATTGGTTTCATAAAAATATAGACCATATAAAACAAGAAAAGTTATTCGCGCATTTGTAAAAAAAGAAGAATTGCTGGTATTAAATAAACACTCAAATAACCTCAAAATGTCAAGTTGAATTAATAATTTTTAATATTATTTTTCTTTGATTTTATAAGCAGATACTACAGAAATCCTAATAATATGTAATTAATTTAAAAAAATAATGTTAATTTAAATTTGTGTAGGTAGGTATTTCATAAATTCTTGTTTGTTCACCACAATAACTTAACAATTTTTTCTACAGTACCTATTTTGCGTCTTTAAAAATAATTTAAATTATATTATAATTATAGCAGTAATTATTATTTGTAAATCATTAAAAACACCTCTAATCTTTTTTATAAAATTGTACTATCAATTTAGGTGAACAAACATTTATTTACAAAAACTAAAACTATGGTTATATTAAGAGCTGGAAATGGTCTGAGTAAAACTAAGACAAAAACAAAGACTAAAACAGTGACTATGTTAAGAGGTGGAAACGTAGCTGTAATCTCATGAATAATTAAAACTAAACAATTTTATTTTGTATTTCGTTTATGAAAAATCCAAACAATATTTGACTGAAACAATCAAAGATAAAAAAGTTTCAATAACAGAACTAATCTTTAAGTATAATAAATTGTATTATTTACTTGTTAAAAATGTAAAAATGTTGCTGCGTTGCATTGATAACAGAGTATAAAATAGGTTATCAACTATTTCTGTATCGTTAAATACAGAACAGTTACATATTCAACGAGATATTCAAGTTGTGTAAGTGTAACAATAACAATAAATCAATAGCGAAAGGAGTAGGTAGCTTAATCTAATATTATTTAACTTATAATTTATAAGTTGGTTTAATCCATTCTTGATTTTCAAAATACGAATATTTAATTGAAAATAGGCCGAATTAAAATGCATTTTAATTTTACGAAATTCCATGTAAACGTATAAACACAAAATCCCAATAAAATTTTTTGTAAATAAGTATAAATATATAGGTACCTAATTTTGTAATACATCTATAAAATTAAATTTGTACTGTGAAATTAATACTATGAGAATTCCTTTGGTACCTATAGTGTAATAATAAAATATAGAAGGTAATGTATTTAAGTTCTTGTCAAGAGTGCCTTGTTTTTACAGACAGCTTATGCTGCGGGACAGATGTTATGCTTATGCACCAGCACCAGATGCATATGACCTTACACGGATCACATGTGTGTATAGGTACTTCGATTTATACCTTCATCGTTTCTTCTCGCCTCGCACACATTCGCTAGCATTTGTTCCATAGCATAAGCGTAAAATGATACAATATCTATACACCTAGCTGAAAATATAGCTTTATAGAAATTATTTCATCATATTATCAAATAGATATATTTTACAAAATGTGTCTCAAAGTAATATGTGAAATAAGATAACTATCTAATCTAATATTCGCAACGTTAACTCTGTATTCGAGTTTTTTAACTATTCATGTTAGTGCAAGTTTCAAAATCATACAAATAATTCACTCACATGTGTATTTTAAATGATATACCTACGCAAACATTGAATGAAGCCCGTTATCGTTGTAATTTAAAACTGAAATAATGAGCAAAATGTATTGGTGTCAAATGGCACTACAAATCTGCTGATAAAATTATAATGATGTGATAACAAGGAAAATAACAAATTATTTATTTCTCTTTATAATATGGATATTTGGGTACCCATCTCACTTCGGACATAAATAAAAGCTCAAAGATTTGTAACTGAGCTGCAATGGGTTCGTTTTAAATTTTTTTATACATCAATAGATTGCAGAGTTCCAAGGGTTTCTAGTTTCTTAGCATTTAATTTAAACCATTATACTCGTTTTTAGTGCACTAATATTTAGATTATCTTAAAACAATTTTATCCGTTTGTGCGTTTATCTTATTCTGTGAAGATTCTTTCCTGCTTCTGAATCTGGGAAAAAATAATTCATGGTTTTGAAGCAATCAATGAATTTATTAGAAATTATTCTTTTTCAAGACTCATTGAAGATTCAATTCTCACTGGAATTATTTTTCTCAAAATTCAGAACCATGGAAGTATCTTCAAAGAATCCTTGTGTGAACAGGGCCTTAGTACTGCTGACTTAAAATAGTTAGGTACTTATTGTATACCTAGGCTGCGAAATGACTGTTTCGCGGCCGATAATTTTTGGCCGAGTCATCTATATAATGCATATTATAATTTTAAAAACACAAATTTTATTTTAACTGTAAAAAATGTTTCACATTGACAACTCAGTCCGCGAAATTCAACTTCGCAGCCGTTAGTAATACCACCAACGGCCGCAAAAATGTATCTATTGTACACAAATATTATGTGGACGTCAAATCAACTTTTTTACAGTTGCGCAAAAATATAATTTTATTAGTTTTATAAATGTTCATAATAGATATCTCTCAATGTTAATCTACAAAAACAAATTTAATATAAATATGTGTACCCAACTAATGAAACTAAAACTGCAACTGGATCAATAACTTTATTTCAATAATTTCGCCATTAAACGTCCCATTAAATAAAACTACCTGCATCTCGCGAAAAACTCCATCATCCATTACGATTTCACAGGGGTAAGTTCCCCAAATTTGTGCGCGGGTTACGAATTTATGCATAACTACTGAATAAATTGTACTGAGACGTACTACGTGTGTGACGTTATGAGAGGGGTTCTCTGGCTCTGAATATCGTCAAACCTAGCAAGCTGAGACAGAACAGGGAATAGTTGAACAGCTGTTCAATACAAACGCTTCGTTACCAACACAAACGCATGCGGTGTGGTAGACTTCCAAGTGTCTATCTCGACTTAACCGAGTTGCACTGGCTTTCGCCTTTATATGCCTTCAGTCCCGGACTCCGCAACGGATGGAATAGCGCTAGCGTGTGACGTAAGCGATTATCATATTTGTTATTAGATACAAAGGAAGTTTTAATACACTTTTGTTTATTTGGAAAGCGGTAATTTACTGTTTCCTTTTTCGGTATTAAGGAAAATTGATTTTTAATTTTTAATTCGCTTTTCAAGATATTCAGATTCAAACGTCTTCAAGTGCTTCTGTGTTTTATAATTAAAATTAATTTAGATTAGAATTTATAATAATCTGATCAATAAGACTTATTGCGCATTCAGTAGTTGAGCAATAAAAACTTGGAGAGGATGCAATAAATATTTTATAATTTAATACGTAAACTGACAGTTTCGTTAACGTTAGAGACTAGTTTCACATAAACTTGTATTTGTAGACATAATAAATAATGACAATTAAAATGCATTTTTGATCATTTTAACTCTTAAATAAATTAACAAATAAGTAGTGATGCGTCAAGACAAGACGAGACGAGATTTTTTACTTCTCGTCTCGTCTCGAATGTGAAATATTAGATCTCTTCTCGATTATTTCTCGTCTCGATTATTGTTATATCGTCTTGATATCGATCTCATCCCGATTTCTCGACTATTTTTACCTTTCGCCTTTATTACTAGGGACGAAAGTGAGGTACTACTGACCGGTCAGCACCTTCCCTGTTCCCTGCCTAGAGAGGAGGTACTTTTCCTCCAACTTTATGCGGAATTCTAATTGACTTTTCCTCCCTAGGGACGAAAAAGTAAAAATTTCAATAGTAACAAATTGTTGAATAAAGTAAATAATTTTCAAAATTCGAGAAATCTCGACGAAAATGTCGAGAATCGAGAATCTCGTCATTGTAATCTTTTCTCGAACTTTTTTGACGAAACGAGAAATAGGTATAAACACTTTATTTAAAGATTTAAAGACAGATAGGAATTCTCGAATGAAAAATACTTGAAATTACTGTGTTCAGATTTCTGATGTTGTGTTACTATGTTCTCGTTTGTTTATTACAGAGTGGTTAAGCCGAAGTAGACATTTACACCTGTTGTACACCCTCTGTTTAGACCAGTGCTAAGTGCCGTGCTTATGGCCCCACACGTCATATGCTAAGCATATGTTCCGCGTGTTGCGCTACCCCTACTACTTAAAATTTCAACAGTTTTTCATCAAACCAGTGCACAATACTAATATGACAACATGATTAAAAAATAATAAAATAAAATCAATTAAGTAAATACATATTTTTTAATACAGGTAAACGCTTATCATAATTATTATTTTATACAAATTTTCTCATTTATACGCAGTTAAATGGAATAATCTGGTATTTGCAGTTGATATTTCATCAATACTGTCAGAATTGACAGCCTAATATCCTATGAAGGTAATTAATATTTAAATATGAACACGGCTACCGGAAAACTAGAAACTATTAATGTAAAATATCTGTATTTCGAATTCGAATTACCTGCTAATCAAATATTTTCCCAAAAAATTGAACCAATAAAGCTTATTATATGCAAAATTTAATTTATTCATACATTTATTGTCATTAATGCCATGGTACAAATTTAATAATATGATGTACATTATTAACGAGATTAAAGTTTTTATTTATTATTAAACTTATACTGGCTCAATATATATATATATATATATATATATATATATATATATATATATATATATATATATATATATATATATATAGTGGCTTAATACTCCCGTGGGAGTAGCGCCGCTTCTCATGAAGCTTTCTAGATCCTTTTATCGGAGGGGATCAGTCTCCACCCATTCATCTTAGTACAGTCAGAATCTCAATCCGTGCGGCGATCTGTGGTTTCAACCACAGCGGCAGCGGAGATATTCTTTGTGCAACCAGGACTACATTTAAGGTGAACAAGTGGATAGCTTGTAACACCCGAGTGTGATTGAATGCCAGACCTTGGGCATTTTTTAGTTTTACGACAAATCACACATTGTCGCCCGACGGAGACTCGAACCATCGATCTCACGTTAACTGACGTCACAGCACGTTAGCCGGCGAACGCCTGTTAACAAGCTGGACCACGCTGTCGGCTGGCTCATTACATCATAAAAAGTATATAAGAGTAAGACAACTTGTTCCCGTTGCTAAGTTAAACCTTTGTTACTCATTATTAGTGCGTAATGAACCACTTTATCAATTTAAAATTTAGCATGATTTATATTAGTGGAGTAGGATAACAGGATAAGTAATTTTTGAAAACAAGAAACAAAGAAAACATTTACCAGAATGAATGTCTATAACGGTTTTTTTCTAACCTTGGACGCTATAACAGAACAATACCGAATATTTAATTACCAATTTTTTACTATCTAAATTGTCGTTAAAACTTAAGACAGATAAATTTCCGCATTATTGTTTAATTAGTCCGCAATTGTTATCATTACCTACTACAACACTTGAATAGCTATTCCAACTAACTAAATCACAACCACTTATTGACAAAGATCAGGTACAAGGCATAACAACCTTGTCATTTTGTTGTTCAAAGCCCACCCAACAAACACCATCAGCTCAGGTTATCAGCGCTTCCCAAACAAAATAAATGCCATTCCCACAATAGTAAACATCAAAGTTAAGGTTGTTGCCTACCGAAACTAGCGACATGCGACATCGGATGGTAGACTTCTTGAAGTGTAGCTTATTTCGAAGAGGGTAAAAAGTAATCAAATTTGGCATTACCGTACAAAGGCACGTGTATGTATAGTATTAGTGAGGAAATAAGTTTTACGTTTGAAATGCCTGGTAAATAGAAATATCGTTGCCTTTTTGATACTACATAACCTCAATTTTTCGATAAATTCACTTTAAAATTAAATATCATTTATATAAAACTGACGATTCTCTTAAAAATTTAATACAATCTTCTTCTATATTAAATTATTAATATTGTCAAGTCAAGTTAAGTCACCTTCCTATGTTTGTCATGTAAAAGAGGTCAATTTTACAATACAGCTCCATAGTTACCAAACGAAACTGACGATTGTCCTAATAATTTATTTTAAATTGTATTATTATCAGATAAACCTTAATTCCTTAATAAACGCGTCTTGTTATTGAATGTTCAAAAACGACACAATAGGAAACGTTTTTTCGTTTTTGCAACACGGAAGTTTTACTTTCATTGTTTCATTTTGTTATCGATTAATTAAGATAGTATGCTTTTAGTTTTAATCAGCAGCTTTATTTCCTTATGATCTTATATAAATAACTTGTACACAACATTAACTTTAATTTGTTGTATTGACATAAGAATATTTAGAAGATTGTTTACTTTTGGTATTAATGAACTTTATAAACAAAAATACTAATAGTATTTTGTGTGCCTGGGACTTATGAAAGAATAAAACATTGACTAAAATATTTCTTGGTCATGTGCATAATTACAAACTTTTTCCAAGATTGAAAGCGAATATTTAGACATAATTAATTTCAAACTTTCTTTTTGTGAATAACAAATGAATGAAAAAACGGAACATCGTAACACGAATAAAGAAAATCACACTTAAATAACTCGAAATGAGCAGCAAATTATTGATTAAGTCAAAAAACATACTCACTTGTGTCACTTTTAGCAATATTCGCAGAGGGAAAATAAAAAATGCAATGGAAATTTTAAATTTGTGCAAGAAAATTCAGTAAAAGTAAGTAGAGATACATGAAAACGTAATAAATAATTATTTTATCCAACACTTCTTTAAAAAAACATCATTACCTACTATGGTGATTTTAAACTCGCAAAGTAAAAGAATATGGTTTTGCACTAGTGGGTAAATTGTTACTTTGCTTGTTGGAAGTCACCATAGTAACGATGTTTTTGGTTAGAACATTTTTTAAATATTTAAGCAGTTATTAAGAGGTGTTTGATAAAACGTTATATTTCACACGTGGGTAAAGAGGAATAACCCACTTGAGAAAAGATTTCTCTCGTGGGTAATTCCATACTTTGCCCACATGCAAAATAAATAACTATAATAAAGGAATTTCTTGTATACCAATTATTTAAATAGTTTATCATCAGCATTACTACAAAACAAAGCACAAAGTAGTAAAGCACATCTCAATTATTATTAATTAAATTCGTCATAAAAATTTACAAAAATTTGTGAATGATGATTTTAAAATCTGTGCTGTTATTCATCTTTAAAAATTCAATTTTAAAGTAGTATTTAGGTACTTTTTTAACTTGACCAAAAAAAATTTCGCCTGCGGCGCTTTTCTTTTTCTTATGGTATTTTTCGTGATTTCTTTTTTTAACGAACTTCCTCCCCTTCCCAAAAAAAATTGGAAATAAGCCACTATAATAATAATTTAAAAAATTAGACAGAATGTTTATTTTGTGATGGGATAAGTAGGTATACAAATGTGCAGTGGGAAAAAAGGTTAGAATAAAACTTTACATTTAGTGTAGATAGTTCATTTTTATCTTTAGACTATTTGTAAGTCTCGTTCTTGTTTTTACGCAAATAAATAATAATCTCTCGTCGTTTTTGATTACACGTTTTGCTGTTCATTGACAACAAAGTCACAAATGACCCACTGTAACTTCCAAACAACCGCCGCGTCTTAACATAATTAACATAATTCCCCCAAAAAATATTTTTGTCGATTCGCAAGTGATTTCCTCCCCCATGTCAATACTCGTGTTGTTGAGTTTGAGAATCACTCTTCAGTCTTGGAAGGCGTTTAGTGTAGTTTGAGGGCAGAACCAGTTTGGCCGGCGCAGGCAAAGGGGCGAAGGCGCTGGGCTTGGGCCGCTACAGCTCAACACAGCGCGCGCGGTAGGGCTTTGACCCGAGCGCACGCGCACGCACGCGAGACGAGGCACGCTACTCGCTACTGCGTGCGAAGCCGTGTTGAGTATCTTGTGCCGAGCGAGGCCCCAAGCTTTGTTATGTCACACAAGGACGGAGTATGGGGGACTATTTATTATTAATGCTGGATATCGTAATTGTGTATTCATGTTTGTGGAGAATTTATGAGGGGTATATCGTTTAATTTGTGGGCTTTATTTAGTTATTGTTTTACATTAACTTATGTATTTAATCATCCGCAGTATCCTTAAGGGTATCGACTCTACGTACGCAACACCGCGTTTGCCCTATGTTAATGCATAGAAACGCTCGCTAAAAATACGGAAAAGCAGTCTAGCAATTTCTACAATGCTCACGAAGTTTTATAGATAAAGCTAAATGTCATAAATTTATGTACAGACGAAGAATGCAACTAGGATTATGCCGAGTTACATTTTCAAATAAACCTCTTAACAATAAGAAAAAGCATGTAAAAAATTGCTTAAAACACACTTTTTCATTAATTTTGTATATGGATTTCAAACTTTTGTTACGGAGACGAGACCCTTAAGGTGGTTGACTACTAGCCGTGAAAACGGTGAGAACAATGTTTAATTTCTCCTTAAAAGTGAAGTAAAAATTGAAAGATTCGAAATAACTAAGACATTTTTGAATAGTTTAAGCTTTACTTTAATGCCAGTTTTTTCTGCAATTTTGTTGTATGCATGGCTAAACAACATAGCCAATTTCGTAAATATTTTATGTGTGTTTTAATACAATAGGTACTAAAGTATATAAAAAATTAAACAAAGTGGCAAAGCTATTCAAAAACGTGTTTGTTTAAAAATCTTATTTTATGGGGAAATCTGCATATGAATTTTCGCCATTTTGACGACTGTTTTGATCCATTTTAAATTTAATTTTCTTGGTTATAAAATACAAAAAACGTAACATTATTTTTTCAGATAATAATAAACATAATGTTCCAAATGATCTAGACACATATGTATCTAAGTATATTTACATACACATGTATGTATGTAAATTCCTTTTTGAATTATTCAACATTTTTCAATGATTCTAAAATAACAGCATATTAATATAGTATACTTATTAATTATTCTTCCCCAGACATTTTCGTATGTAACTTTTAATAATACAAACTGTACCTATCGTCAAAACTGATGTTATTGTATTAGATGATCCCTCTTAAGAAAAACTTTCTGGCGAACGCAAATGTTTCTATTTTTAATGAAGTGATTTATAAAAGTATTGACAAATCAAACACGTCATCACGTCAATGAAGCAAAAGTTAGGTTAAAAATAACAATAATTATGACGTTTATTGTCTATTTAGTGTTTACTAAACTATTTAATCTGAGATTGCACTACCTATTTTGGGTCAAGTATACCTATTCTATTTTAGGTCAAGAATTTCAGTAAATTAGATCAATTTTTTTCTAGGTAACGAAGTATAGGTTTTTATAAATTAAATGTTTTTATTTATTTATTAGTCTGTATTTTTTGAATAAATAGTAGATATTTGTATTACGCCTGCAATAATTTTATTAACATAAACCTGATAAACTAGTAATACTGTGAAATATGTAAACAATCAGGAATCAAAAGATAAATGTGTTTATTGATTAATTCTTGCATACCGCACCAACGTTAACAAATTATAAATTACTCATTGCAGATTTCAGATTACAAGTTAACATTATTATTGCTCACACTTTCCGTGATAACAAAAACAAGGAAAATAAAATCATCAACACAATTTACGTACGTCATACTAACTCATGATTTTTTTATTTGACATCTGATTTATTTGATATTCTGTTATTTACACGCATAATTAAATCGACTGAACCGAGCTAGCCAGCCAGTAGTGATTATTTGAATTTGATACAAATATTTGACGGTTAAATTTTGACATTTGATGGTTGAAATAAATTGATGGTACTTACAAACAAATTAGTGTAAAATCACTTTATTTTAATTACAATTGAACAGTTTCACTTCACCACTCCCGACGGATTTTATAAACTGGTATGGTTCTCTTTTGTCTATTGATTTTTGATAAGAAGCACATTAAACATAATGTATATTCCCGTTATTAAGACAACTTATCAGCTGACGTATGTTATGATAACTATCAGTCAACACTAAAAATCGTTTTATTTCAATCAATTTCACAATAATTTTCATGCAAACCGCAATAAGTTTCAATTTCCGTTTACGTAAAATTGATTAAATTTTACAAATCCATTTGTCATAATTATGAATTCTATTAAAAATGTTTTCAAAATTTTAGTTTTATATACTGAGCCTTCGGAAAATAAATTCAACGTGTGTGCAACTAACAACCGTCAATTAACAAGTAATTAATGTTGTACCGATGTGGAGAGTATTTATGAGTAGGTATATCTGCCTATTAAAATTGTGACTGTTTTGAATTTTACTCTAATATTCGCTTAGTGATGCGTCGAGACGAGACAAGACGATATTTTTCACTTCTCGTCTCGAATTTGAAAATTTTGATCTCGTCTCGATTATATCTCGTCTCGATCTCGATCTCTCGACCATTTTTACTAACAAAATTTTTAGCCGATTGACATTAAAAGTGCTATTTTTGACAGCTGATAGTCTGTGAAATGTCACTTTTAGTGGCTAGGTAATTTTTTTTAATACCTCCACCGAAAACGCCACCTTTCGTCTCTATTACTAAGGACGAAAGTAAGGTATTTCTGACCGGTCAGTACCTTTCCGAACTAGAAAGAAAAAGTACTTTTCCTCCCGCTTTATGCGGGATTCCAATTGACTCGTAATAATTTCGTCTCGAACATTTTTACAAAAATCAGTCTTGTCTCGACGGGATGGGAAATTTCGAGACGAGACGAGAAATTTCGAGCCGAAACGTGACGAGATTCGTGAAATTCTCGTCTCGTCTGCATCACTATTCGCTAATATTAGTCTAAAATAAACAAATACACTTTCGCAGATTATTGATTGAACAGCAAAATTTCAAAGTTCTTTAATGGGTATATGTAACTGGTCTAGCGTTACTAACTAAGTTGTTAAAGGTTCAGTGGTAACGCATTTCAGAATCCAACGTTTAGTGGAGCACTGAGTTAGGTAATTACAGTTATTCGTCTCGTTGACACCATAGCTATTTTTAACTAACTATGATAGCGCGACTACCGATAACAGAATATAGAAATCCCGGTGTCTTATGACGTAGTCAAAATCCAAAGCAATCATGATTTCCACAAATCTTACGAATTTCATTGTAAATACTATCGCAAAACAATGATTATTTACCTCATAACCGCTAATTTTATTTTTATTTCGCGAATGGCGCTTCAATTAAACAGTTGAATATACATTTTATCGTGTGTGCGGTTACCAGCCGTTAACTGCTCATGTTATTTGAAAACCTGACTTTAAAACTGTGTGCCAGACTTGTCACTTATGGCGCAATAGACTTGTAATAATTAAAATGTTATTCCTTTTTCTCGTTTAAAATTCATGGAAAATAATATCCTACAATTAAAAATAATCGTAAGACAGCCCTGTTCAGTGCTCACACAAATTATTGTTCTTTCTTCAGCTGACTATTGTGTATTGTATTTAAATATTTCTGATGTGTTCGAGCAATCATAGCTACGTGATCAGTCACTCTGAATTTTAAGTCAAATCAAAAATAAATAATAAATTTAAATGTAGTGTGCGTCGTATATTATTTATGGTGAAATAGATTTAATTTTGTAAGAGCAAAAACTTGTTAGTAAACATGAACAGCGTAATTTTTGTGATTACAATTACACAGGTAAACAAAGTTTTAAAAACTGACTGTTGCACAATTTATGCAGATCAAAATATTTACTGTGATTTGTGAATAATTAAAACTACGAATTATTTATTATTCAGTTTCGAATCTGGGTAATTATAATTCAATAATGAGTGTCATTAATAATTAATAACGTGTCACGTACAATTACCTACTGTACGCCAAAAGAATCATTTTGATCCCTACCTTTATTTTATTAATTTACAGCATATCGTTTTTATAAATCAATATTAATAATGATGTAATATTAACAAATACTATTTTTATATTTTTAACACATAGGTAATTAACTGATCACTTTTATATAAAACTCGTGTATCTTGCTGTTTTTATTAATATTATTAAAATAATATAAATAAAGTTCATTAAAGGCAATTGATTTATTGTTACACAATTAATGATTTATAATTGGTTTATTAATTATTTATTACAGGGTGTTATGTGATTGTTAGTTTAATTGGGAAGTTGAGATAAGTGTAAGATTTGTATTGTACCGATCATTGAGGAATAAAGACGTGTAAAATATAAAGTTTATAATTCATTTAAAATTATTGTTTAAAGTAGACCTACCCAATTTTTTACCGGAATATTTAAGTTGATACTAACTTCGGCATAGGTAATTAACTGATCACTTTTCTATAAAACTCGTGTATCTTGCTGTTTTTACCTTCCGCTTACCTGTAAAGGAAGGTATTGGAATCATGTAAAAATCGGGTGGTGAATTTTTAGTGGATGAGCACGAATTAGGGTCTTTACAACTCATTTTTGATAGTTTCACGATGATGTCTGTGTGTATGTGTGTGTGTGTGTGTGTGTGGTCAAGGGGTGTTAGTCGCATAACTCAAATACGAATTACCCGAAAATTTTGATATTTGGTATTTAACATTTGTATATAAATTGGAAGAGCTCCCTAGATTTTGGTACAAATATCTTCATCGGAAGTGATATTTTTTGAAGATTGAAAAGGTTAATTGTCAAAATTGTATATAAATTTGGAAAAATATAGTATTTATTTGTAATGAGAATAAGAGGAAAAGTTATTTGCAACTTACGTTATAAAAAAATTGTCTTTATCTGGTAGCATTAAAGAACTGCAGTAAAATTTAAAAAATAAATTTATCAAATAAAACGTTGATATCTTGTAATCCATGATCGGTTGATTTTTGTTTCTGCGTAAAAAATATTGACAGGTGAGACGGGTGACAAGTTGACATACTAGCGCTATATAAGTCCTAAGTAAGATATTAAATGTAGTAATTGAACGGAGGATGGCTTCAACACAGCAAAGTTTTCCTGTGAATGAATCTTTTTATGCAGGTGATGATTTTTATTTGTATATTTTAAATATGTTTAAAGTCTAGATATGGCGGAAGGTTGTGTGATGGCCACGTCAGATTTTTTATTTTACAGGTAATAAATGAAATAGTTTGTAAACGTTTAATTCCCATTTTGGGCAACAAGGAAAATCATTGAACTCAAGCGATAATGAGCAATTTTGTCGAAACACGTAATATAACAGGAAACTAATACAAAAAGGAATAAATTGTTTTATTCATTCATTGTTATCATAGTTTCTCGCGTAACCTTCAAGTTGACAAATAATTATACAAACAATCACAATACCTAAACACATACCTTTAGTGTATAACTGTTTGAATTCACTGAATTACGTGTAGATCTCGTCTGATTAAGCGATTAGAACTCACATAAACGCAATAAAATATTCAGGTTGAACGCATAGCAAGAACTAGTAAACAAATGTCAGTTTCTTTGTTGCGCTTGAGGCTGAGCTGAGCGTATAACCACTACAAGCACGTAACCAAGTCAGCTGTGCTAGCTGTACACGCGCAACCAGGTGACGTATGAGCCTGAAATGTCGTAGCCAAAAACGATGACCACGACGGGATGCTTCGGCTCGATGACATGACACTCTAAATAGATACGACTAAGTACGATATGTTCGACACGAATCCACCAAAAGGCTGTTTAAATGATTAAGGTCATGTAAGAATGCGAGGACAACACTTTATTAAGTTTTAAGTAAATGACATTGGGTATTGAAAGTATTATTGATGTGTTCTATAAGATCCTGTTTTAATAATATCCGACTCGACACAGATAGATCCTGTTTATTGTTTAAAAAAACCGTGAATTCCTAATGACACTTGGCTAACTGGTTTTCAATGTTTTACATAATATTGTTTAAGTTGCGACTTTCATGAAAAATCCTGTAAATCTTTTGTCCGCTTTCGTCTTACTTACTACCTACGAAGTAATTTAATTAAAATGAAAATGTTAATTCTATTCATTACTAAAGCATTTTTAATTTTAATTCGCCGAGTTGGAAAGCTTGAGCAACAGATACTATAAAATCGGAAGGATGATCAAGAGTAGAGGAGTAGATAAGAATAAAAAAAGACATTTAAAGTAATAGTCTTTACCTTATTACTGTTCTTTGTGCTTTACTGGTTAACCATCTGTTAACTGGACGCAACCAGCTGGAGGTAATCCTCAAAAAACAAGCACTCACAGTCACTTCCACAAGCACTAGTCAAGTTAGAAGCGCACAAATACAATTAGCTTTGACAAGTTCGCGTCTTGTCTCTCCAATCAGGTGACAACAGTTGCTGTTACACTTCACACGCACGTTGTCTATCCTTGTCTCGTGTGTGTGTGTGTGCGTGCGTGAACGACGAGCTGCGTGGCACCTCCTGCGTCTGTGGCCCGCCGTTAACTGACTGACTATCGCTGAGTTTCGCTTGCGCTGCATGCAAGTCAGTTTAAGCGAAAAGCAGTTTTGAGTGTGCGCGAGTGTTGGAAAGTGTCACGGGTTGATCTGCTGCCTCTGTGCTGTGACAGGTAGCGGAAAGAACTGACCAGAGCCAGAGAACTGATAACTGGACGGGACGACCAAGTACCCGAGATTAGGGCGGCGTACTTTAACTACCTCCCACCCTGCCATAAACTTATTACAGTTAACTACTTTTGCTAGTTACGACTTGTAAGGAAAGAAAGGAATAATTCTTAAATAGTTATCTATTTTCCTTAGCGATACAAAGTATCCTAATGACGTCATGACTATTATTTATATGAAATATGTTTATTTACCGAATTCAGTAGTATAGTACCCAGTGTTGTGACTTATCTAGATAATTTTATCTAGATAAATCGTCTAGATAATATATTTTTATCTATTATCTTATCTAGATCATTTTTTCTTATTTATCTATTATCTTATCTAGATAAAATTACAAATTATCTTTATCTATTTTTTTAAATAATATCTAGATAATAATTTTTGTAAAATTAGAACCAATTTTTTTCATTTGTAATTTTAATCGAATTAAAATGTAATAAAAAATCAAACTATGAAAGTACAAGAACAAGTTTGCAACGCTGCCGGCTCGCTAACTGGTACCTACTGCTTATACTTTAGTACATTTCATTTATACTTTTTCTTTATCTTTGAATTATTTAATAATTATGTAGATAATAATTATTTATCTTTTATCTATTATCTAGATAATTACTTCAATGATTATATAATCCTATCTAGAAAAATAAAATATATGTTATCTTTATCTAGATATATCTAAAAATATTGGAATCTATTACAACACTACCTATATCAAATTCATTGTAGCCTGTAACCGTCTTTAAAAATAAGTTTATCTCTCCCTCTAAAATTAAAAACCGAAAATCAAACGTATTTAAAACGTATATAAAAACAAGAAAAAGATTCAAGCTGTTTCCATGGTTATTATAGAAAGTTTTTAGCTATACTAAATTCCACAAGAGTTTTCATAAAAGAGACAAAAAATTTATTTTGTTTCAAACGTCGTGATTGGTTTCTCGAGCACGGTCTCTAGTCGTAAACCAATCGTAGCTTTATGCACAAATGTTTGAGAGCTAATCAGGATTAGTGAGGTAATTTCCCGAATTACGAATATAAATTTTCCAGGATATTTCCCAGGAAGTTTTTTGGAGAATTTTCTGGGGAAATTTACGATAAATTTCCTCATAAAAATCAAAGGCATAACAAATTTTTTATTTTAATAAAAATAAAGAAAATTAAATAACAAAAATAAGTCTGGGCAGGTTGGAGTATGTTGGTAATGCTGCGCCTGCGTTAAATTTCTCCGTTTATTATCGCTATCGGGAATTTCCCCCGAAATTTCCTTGTTATTCCCGGGAATTTCCCTATTTATTCCCGGGTATTTCCCTATCTATTCCCGGAAATTTCCAAAATGGTATTCCTGAATTTTTCCTGGAAAACGTGTTTAGAGAAATTCTCGGGAATTTTCTCGAAAAAAAAAAGAATTCTACACGGGAGATTCCCAGTGACACATCAATAATCAGGATGCAAGATGCCACGTGGCCGTGTGCCCCTTTAATGAAAGCTCTCGTAGAATTTTGTATAAGCTTGAATTTAAGTACTGAATTTGACTCAGTAACGTCATAAATGAGTGCGATTACGTTTAATGGTGTTTGTTACAGTACCTAATTAATAAAAAGTCATTAAGGCTTCAGATAAAAATACAGTGGAAGTGACGTCTTTTATATTCATGAATTCATGGAGGACTAAGGGTGAAACAAAAAATATAATTGCCTGAATTCGTTTGCTCAGGGTTTGGTATACTCATATTCAGTACTCATCAGTTTTTTTTTTTTGAAAATTTTCTGCTCGAAACTAATCCAATATTAATAATATTATTATAATAATTCTATTGCTTGCTGAAATAAAGTTAATTAAAAGTAATTGATTTATTATTACAATTATTTATTAATTGGTTTATTAATTATTTATTACAGGGTGTTATGTCATTGTTAGTTTACTTGGGAAGTTGAGATAAGTGTAAGATTATTATTGTACCGATCATTGAGGAATAAAGACGTGTAAAATATAAAATTAATTATTCATTTAAAATTATTGTAACATTATAGTTTAAAGCTAGACCTACCCAATTTTTTCCCGAACTATTTAAGTTGATACTAACTTCGGCATAATTTTAATAACATGTGAAAAAACAACTGACCACTGTTTAAATGTTGTTTTTTGATTTTTTTTCCCGGAGAGCTGTAATTTGATAATACACAATAAAAAAATTTGAAAATATTTTAGAGTAGGTACAATTGAAAATCGCATAAATATATTTTTTTTTACATTTTTACTAAACATTTCTCCGGCGAGAGCTTTAAATTGACACCAAACTCGGTATAATTTGAATAATTTATAAGAAAAAAATTTACGATCATTTAAATGTTATTTTTATTTTTCTAATAGAATTCTTATCCCGGCAGCGTCCATTTTATACCACACACAATAGTATTTTAATAAAAATAAAAAGTTCAGTTTATATAGTTGGTACCACTGGTTGAATAAAGCTCATTAAAGAACTTAACGTCAGTTTCTGGCTCAAGATCTTAATAATTATAAATTTTCAGTCCGAAATTCCAACACGTTTTTAAGTTATCCAACACACAAACCGACTTTTTTTAAATAATGAATTTTGGGTTCAGTAGGGTCTAAATCGTGAAGATTCATCAAAATCTCGAACTGTCAAAAAATCACGATTACAGTAGGTAGGAGACATTAAGGTAAGGTACACATTACACAAGCTACTGGAAATGAATAATTTATAATAATAAGATACCTAATTCTTAGTTTATTTTTTAAATTAAAACAATAGTACAAAGCAAACATACTAATAATATAATATTATGATTAATTTAGACATAAACTGCACAATAAAATAATTGGTATTATAAATAAAAATAAATAAATAATAAAGATAAGCTAGATTTATCATACAAATAATATACATAAAATATAATATAGATATAAAGTAAATTTTCCCAATTATTGTCTGCCGACATGTTTTGTATATTTTTATTTTAAAATAACGAAATGTAATATTGTGTGATACAACAAATATGTGTTATCAATTTGTAATGTATTGATGAAATTAAATATATTTTTTCTACTCCCATGCTTTAATTTACTTATTATATATGCATTGTCTGTACTTGAATGACGTTCATTTCGATACAGATTTTCATTATGAAACACCCAAACAAATTTCATGCAAATGAATAGTTTTTAAAATTAAAGCATGGGAGTAGAAAAAATAGCGTATGCAACTCGTGTATAATGGCTATTAATACACTCGTATGAATTACGATACTCGCCAGCTATCATTATAAACTCATTGCATAATATACTAACATAGAATTGTTAAAATTGCAATTCTCTTTATGTATACAGAGTGTTTCTATATACATCCGCACGCAACTTTAATAGGTTATATAATTTGATATACTGATTACAGAAAAAAAAGATTTTTTCAAAATTCGCAAAAATAAGGGTAGTGAAAATATAAGTTCCATTGGTTTGAAAGTCCATTTAAATGTTTATTTATTAATTATAGGTAAGAAGTGACTATTTGTAGATAGTCTGATATTATTTATAATTTTATTTTATAAATAACATAATAAATACTCAGTTAAATGGACGTTCAAACCACTACCCTTATTTTTGCGAATTTTGAAAAAATATTTTTTTTCTGTAATCAGTATATCAAATTATATAACCTATTAAAGTTGCGTGCAGAGATATAGAAACATCCTGTATATTATTTTAATAAACTGCATAAAATTATCTAACATAAAACCATATTTTACTGCGAAGTGTTAAAAAGAAACAGTAAAGTATTTAATAAGAAAAAACAAACGTAATTGTATAACTCGAGCATAAAGATATTACAAGTGTTCCATTTAAAAGGAAAAATATTTACACAAGCATTTATAGTAGTTGAATCTGAACCTATATCACATAACCTACGATTTCACTATATCAATGTTTACTTCCACGCTGCGACGTGTGCTGGAGTCAAGTATAGAGTGATTCCCTACTTAGCGAAGCAGACAGATCTCCTTGTTGATATCAAAACCACTTGCTGTCATTTCGACAGCACATGTAGGCAAGAATAATGGGGCAACAGCGTATGTGTTCGTGTGTGAGTGCGTGGTCGAAACTAATGATTCTCTTTACTAGCGTTCGAGTAACGGGCGCTTTCCGGAACGCATGCCCGGATTACTTGAATGTCCGGTACATACGTATCAGTGTCATTTGGAGATTTGGATTATTGTCGATGGCTTTGTTGACCAGTTTATGATAAGGTTTTGAGGTTTGAGAAGATCTTTGTTTTGTTTATTTTGTTTGGAAAAGGAAGTTTTAGATATTTGTGCCCACCATTAAAAGTTGAGGAATTTGTAAGAACAAATTTGAGGTTAAGACGTTAAGAGCAGTATTTACACCAGTTCTCTGACTTCAAAAAGTGTTACAGAAATAAAATCTATCTCAGAATTAACATAACATATAAACTTCACTCAAAAACTATGATATAGGTAGTTAAAAATGTATCTTTGTTCATCTTATGATAGTTTTTTGTTTATTTTGTCTTTAATCGAAGAAAAAAAATCTGACGTGGCCATCACTAGACCTCCCGCCTTGACACTGTAATATGTGAATTTGGATTTGGTTAGGCTACTTTTTGTAATTTTTGTTATAGTTCTTCAAGCAAAGTACCGATTCCTATTGGCATTGAAATCAAATTAGCTCTTTGTAGATAATTTTTTTTTTATTATTACCTTATATCCGGTTATAATAATAATAATGAATCGATGATACTTCTTGACTGAATACGTTTAATGGAAGGATGAAAACTTAATGGAATTCAGTCAGTTTTTAATTTATTATATTTCGGCTCCTATAGGTTCTAAGTTTCAACACAGTTAATAATATATTTATATTTAAAAATGGTGTCACAAAAATTTCAGAAACTGTGTATACGTCTGTTCATCTATTACATTGACATTTCATTTTTGTTTTTAAATTTTGTTCCAATATTATGATTTACAAATCGTGGTAGGTAAAATGACAAATTTTTGAAAATTAATTTTCCTTTATTGGTAAGAGATATAGAAACGATGTTAAATAAATATTGTAAAAGATAATTTGTTCTTTCAAATGTCGAATGACAAATTGTAACTATCGCAGTATTTCCTATATTTTTTGCAAAAAATTTTAAAATGCTTCAAGAAAATACCATTTCCGGTTGGCAGATTTTTACCAAAATCTTATCAGCTCTTCATTAACATATATAAATGTATATTGCAAAATATTAGAATTTTATGTTCAGTAGAATTTGAGATAATGAATCAGAACGAAAGACTATAGTAGGCGCACATACAGACTTCCATACATACACACACACAGACACACACACACACACACACACACACATACACACAGACACACAGACATCATCGTGAAAATAGTCAAAATAGGTTCTAAAGGTGCTAAAACGTGCTTATTGACAAAAATCTCGACATCGAATTTTTTCACGATCCCTATACCTCTCTAGGCGAGAGGTAAAAATTGAGAAATTTTTTTAAATCTGTTTTCAACAGTAATTTTTAATATAACACAATCAAAAATTCAAAATTTCAACACTACATGAACCTAGTTTACACCTTAAACTAACTGTAAATATGTTTTTAAATATAAAAATATGTAAATTACACGAAAATCTGTACTTAAAACGAAACCTCTGTAACAGTGAATTTCAAGCAGAAACAGATAGGGCTTTTCTTCGCGAGCACAAAATGTAAATACAGCTCTTAAGATTGTTAAATTTGTTTCGTAATATTAGAAAATCAATTTGATGAATGAACGAAGTAGGTATACAAAATTCCTCAAAAAACTTCCCAGGAGATATCCCGGGAAATTTTCCGAAATATTCGTTCCCGAGAATTTACACATCACTACTCGTACTACAAATTTCATATACGTAAGGTAACTACCTTCGTTTTCTTACTTGTTACACAAATAGCTATTTTATCAGCCAAATCACTCTGACGTTTTAAACTGTCATTATTTGTTTCAAAATATAAACTTTCTTCTTTTCAATAAACATTCATTTATATCAGTTGGTTTAAAAATATCTTTAAAATGGGTGGCTGCAATAGCCTTAATAGTTTTGTTTATAAATAAAAATCATCCTAGACAAAAGTACCTATTTATCAATCTATTTTAATTTCATGTTTCAAGTAAGTTCCAGATGGATTTAATTTTTCATAGTGTTAAATTGAGTAAATGTTAATTAGAGTAAAATGATCTTGCATAGTAGTTATATAAAGTGAAGTAGAACTTTAAATTAAATATTTAGTATTCAAAGTTTCAAAGGTGTATAAATTTAATAAATTATAAATTACCTACATAGCAACATTACACTCTTTTGTCTATTTCACAAATTCAAACTAAAAGTATGTCACACAACATTGTGATGACGATTTTGTAATTGTGAAAAGTATACTACGGAATGCAGAAAAAGAAAAGTAATTTACAATATGGGTACCGTAATAAATAGTACTAATTTGTGAAAATAAGCGCTTGTCTCATTAAATACCTTATTACTATCTACCTCCTAGTTTTGTCAACTACAAAATGGTCTAATTAAATCTGTTCTTAATGAAGAACTATGTGGTACTTAAAACTTAGAAAGTACGGTTGTTAATAAAACAGTAAAAGTTTGGGAAGGTGACTTAAAAATTTACTCGTTTATTAATTTTTATATTTACTTTAAAAAGTTTAGTAACTCAATCTAGTTATTTGAGTAATGAAAGTAAGGTAGTAGGATAACAATTTTTCAGTAGGTACATAACTTGCTAAATTGGAACAAAATACTCTATATTATGTCAGCTTAAAAAGATGAAATGATATTCTTGAAGTAAAATATTTGTAAATTGTAAATTATGCAATAAAAACATAATAAAGTTTCCTTTTCTGTAGTAGATTTGTCGAGGTCATTACGATTTACGTTATTACATTGTTTCGTACTACGCTAGCAAAACTAATAATGATTTCATTTAGTTCTATACAAGTGAAATATAATGTAGGAAATTTTATGCAACATACATATTTTTTTAGGTATATTTATAATGCTTATATAAAAATTTATGGTGGGATTCTGTTCAAATCTGTAAGTCAATCACATCAATATTTGTTAACAAATATAAAAATGTTCATATGCTTATAAATTTCATTGCGATTTTGTTTAATATTTACAGATTTATAGATCTGTATCACCATTAATTCCATTCCTATATTTATAAAATACTCCTATTTGGAAATTGATAAAAAGTGGTAATTTTGTAAGTTAATATTTACAAATTAACTGTCCAAATACTCTTCAATTTTAAATAATTGAATGTATATGTACAAGAAGTACAAATTCATTTCAAAGTTAATGATGTAATCAAATTTATAACAAATAAAATTCATATTTTATATTTATTGCTATTACTATCATTAAATAACTAAATTGCATTTGAAATAGAAATAATCAGTAACAAATTGTGCAGATCTAAATTCATGTTCAGAACTTCATTTAAATATGGTTAAGGTTAAACATGAAGTCATTATGCACTGGTTATGATTAAGACGATCCTCTACCGCACCAGAAAACAGCCAAAAACATGGATTTCGCGCGCCACTCCACAGCGTTTATTGTTTTGTTAAATATAATAATCTAAAGATATTGTTGAAGATAAAAGTACAATCTACAAAATGGTCGATGCAGAATTTTTAAATTTTGCTTTAAAAACAAAATATGTTTATTTGAATTTTGACAATTTTTCTTATTTTTTGAACACAAATATCTTTGATTTTAAAACGAATTTAAAAAATTCGATCGGTTATTTCGCAGATCCAAGCTTTGGTAACAACATATTAAAATTTTAAGTTAATTCACTTATAAATAAAAGCTGTACAGTGGCGCGCGAAAACTCTCTTTTTTACAAATATTGCGTTTTTTTTACAAATATGGATGCCAAAATAATTTTTTTCCCTCAAACATAAATTATTTGTTATTTTTATGTTTAACAAAACAATAAACGTTATAAAATAGCGTGCGAAATCAATGTTTTTGACTGTTTTCTGCCATGGGTAGAGGATCGCCTTAAATTTATTTTAAATGTAATATAATAAGTGACTTGGGTTCGCATTTATCCATTTTTAGAGCAATTAATAATAGATAATACAAAATAAACTATTAAATCATATTTTATCTTTTATGAGAAAGTAGTTTCATTAAAAGTTTATATAAGAAGAAAAACGTAGAGGTAATCTAACTGCTAATGTGTTATAATTTAAAAACTTTTTCAAAAAAGTTTGTTTATTAAAAGTACATCAATTGCTTGTCTTATATCTGTTTACGTGGAGAATGTAACGGTTAAAGTAAAAGAGTCAGTTAGCAAAACAATATCATTTATTTGTAATTAGGCCCCTAATCCGATTTGGCTGTTCTTAGCTAGAGAATTATAACCGACGCATAAACATAAGTTCCCTGGAAGTACAGTTCTCATTACGCTGGTTTATTCGGCGTTCTACTGTGTAATTTTAAACCTTGTTAAATGGTAAATACGGTGACGTCACAGCGCTTCTACGGTCTGCTTGGTCACACACACACACTAACAAACACATTACAAATACAGATAAGTACGCGCGTTATCATCATGCTACAACTGATGTTTGTGTTTGTATTGGTGAGTAGTTCTTTTTCCTACAAAAACAAAATCAAAAAGAGATAGCAAAGTTTTGATAAGTAACTTTGGCTTATTTACAAAAACAATCTCTCAGCGTTGACAACAACAACTCAAGAGGATCTTACATCGGTACACTCTAAGAAAAATTTCACCAAAATTTACACTAAAAGTGGTCCCAGGAGGTCCACACGAGTTGGTGTTGTTTTAACACGGTAACGATTTGGTAAAAAAGTACACTAAAGTTTGGTGAAATATTTAACACTAAATTTCTGGTTAATCCGTGTAAAATATTACACCGATTATTGTTTTTTAACCAAATATTTGAGTTTTTTGTTACCGAATTAAGTGTTTATTTTACACTGTATTTTGTATATGTAAACGAATTTTAGTGTTAATGTTACACTTTAAGGTGTTAAATTAACACGCTTTAGTGTAATATAAACTCTTTACCGAGTTTTTATATACACTAAAATGTGTTATATTTGTATTTAATCACACTACACAGTGTTAATAGTACACTTTAGGGTGTTTAATACACACGCTTTAGTGTAATTAAAACTCATATACGTGTACATTAACACTACACAGTGTTAATATACACGTATGTGAGTAAATTTTAAAAATGATTTTGATACATAATAAAAATATAAATAATACCAGTTTGTTATGTAGACAAATATTTTTTATTTACATGAATAAAATTAATCAGTACAATTTAAATTTACAACATAACTATTGCTACATTACATAGAGAACATTAATGTATTTAAATAATTTGAACTTACATTATCTTGTGGTTTGTTCAACGGTAGAGGGTCTTGGGTCCGAGTGCTTGGATTCCTCTATAATAACATCTACCACTCTGTAATTGGGAGTTAATATTTTAGAATGGTTACCATCAAAAATATATTTATATTTTATCAAAACAATTGTACTACCTACCTACTTGCTTTTACGTAGTCTTCGAATTTGGCATCCTCCTCAACTGCAGCCCATAATGGTCATATTTTATTTTATGAAATGTCTGTCATTTTTAAACATATAAGGAGCACATAAAGATATTCAAATATTGCTAAATTCGACTAATCATTGAGACTATGCGTAGTGACTGCACTTGGCGAGATATGGAACACGAATGAACGTGTATTAGCGTGTCTGTCCTTACAAGCGGCATAACAAAATATACACCGTTTTGTGTACATAAATGTCAAATTTGCACTACTAAGTGTAAAAATTTACACATTTTGGTGTGCAAATGCAATGAACCAAATTTAGTGTGATTTTACACGTCTACTATGTGTTACTGTGTATATTTACACTAAACAGAGTATTATTAACGAAAATAAACGTGTACTCTTAGACATTTACGAATTTCGGTGTAAAATTTGCCATTTACACGAAATTGTGTAACTTTTTATTAAATTTACACGAACAAAATTTCACCAAAATCTATTTTTTACACCGAGTAGAAATGTACTCAGTTTTGTGTTAAATTTCACTCCAAACTACTTTACCACTTGATTTGGTTAATTTACACGGGCAAAATTTCTTAGAGTGTACGTCACATTGGCAATGTTGACAATGCAGAATGCAATACCTACTTACGTATGTGTAATGAGCGTAAGCTGCTTCCCATTTCGGCCTTTTCCACTTTAGTCAGTCACATTAGTTTAGTTTATTTTAATACTTTCCTATGAGGGTTCTACTATTATTCACAATTAGCAGAAATTACTCATGGAGTAATAATGTTCGAATTTTGAATAAAATTCGATTTTAAAAATATACCCATTTAAGAATTTATAGGAAATAGTATATTGTGTATCTAGTGCGCAAAGTAAGCAATTGCGCGAGGCGAGTTGCAGCCCGAGCAGTAGCGGCTCGAGGTCTACCGAGGCGAGCCGAGGAGGCCGAGGGTCGCTACGGCGAGGGCTGCAACGAAGCCAAGCGCAATTGCGCCTTTGCTCACGAGATGCACACGATATTTTTTGTTATTACTGCACAAAAAGTAACCTTTTGAGTGACCTTACTTATCACAAGATAAAATGAATACTTTTAAAATGAATATGTATAAAATAAAAAAGTAACTAATATTTACCTACATGTAAAAGCATAAGAAACTAATTATTAACAGTAAAGAAAAGAACATTAAAATATAAGAATAAAATATTATTGTCCATTAGATCCAATATCCAATGCACAATCTGCACAATAGTCGACAGTAGAAACTATGCATAGAGAAGTAGGTACTACAGCTGTTCACGTGCTTGTAGTATTAGATTATCACGTGTGTGGCGCTAGTGCTACGCGCACATTTCGTGTCGGTAACTACAGAAAACTGTGTGAGTGTTAAAATTGCGTGCGCAAAGTGAAATTTTGCGCACGCTATTCCCGCACGCTTGTACTTTGCGCACGCATTTTTTGTCTAGTTAAAAAATAAGCCACTTTGCGCACGTAAAACAGGCACGAAAAAGGTTACTTTTTGTGCAGGTATGACAAAAAACCATTTTTATTTTAAAATTTTGCAAAAGAAAACTGCCATTTTATTTTTTAAGTGAAAATTTTGCACAATAATTATTAAAAGTATCTATTACTATGCTATTACTAAACAGGACAAAAGAATAAGAGAGTAAGTATATAAAAAACAAAACAAAATATCCCTAGTTGGTGGTAGTGTTGCCACAAGACTCAAGACCAGTCTTGGTTTCGTCTCGTCTCGTTTTGAAAAGACGAGTCGAGACCATCATGTGGTCTTGTCTAAAAACAATCGAGACGAGACGAGACTAGTATCGAATCTCGACAAGACTTTCTTGAGTCTTGACAAGACTCTCGACTATTATTTCATCAACTATTTTTTGTTGTTGCTAGTCTTAACTAACCTCAACACTAAGTGAGTTTAAAGCTATATTATAAATTTTGTAAAACATTTATATTAAAAACATAATCTTTGTGTGTCCTGATGAAGATTTAAAAATAAATCGAAAGCTTGAGAAATTTTAAAGAGTCTACTCAAATTTTTGGCTAAATTACTGACTGTCACACCCACTGCCACTACTCTTGCTTATTCATATTTTATTTAGCGCATTTTTTTTGAGAACGAACGAAGCAATTATGATCGACTGTGGTCTCATAATTATTGTACTGCAGTTTTTAACTTTGAACAAATTTTGTATTTACAACTTTCATCTCCTCAAATCAATAGGAAGGTAAGTAACTACAGCAAAATTAAAAAATGATAACATTGTACCTATAGATAATATGAATAGTGAATTAGTGAGTAGGTATTTACTTACAAAAATATCTCGTTTCTAAGAGGGCATGGATGCTAAATTACTAAGAGGCATTTTATCTTAATTTTTTTATTACACATCGTTTGATTGGTAACTTTCCTTTCTCGAGAAGTACCTAAAATGTAAAGATGGCTAAGTAAAATACCTACATCATAATTAAGTTTCCATAACTTGACATAATTACAAACTGATTGCGATTTGCGAGCAAAATTAGTTCCTTCCTTTTCTCAGTGCAAGATTATGAATTGAGCGACACTCAAACTAATGGTTTATAAATTTTGTGCGTTTCTTGATAACTTATAATTTCAAATTATTCAATGATGTCATATTGATTAAATCTCGCCGTATTGTATTAATACTTATTTGTATGACTTTCGAAACTTGTACTCGTCTGCGGCTCGGTTTCTTAACTGTCATTTTTAAGCATAAATTATCATTAACTCTACGTAGTAGTGTCATTTTATTTCTGGCCGAAGTGGGAATACCCGAAATGAAATGACACTGTATAGTGTACAAGGCAAGCAGTTATGGTTATTTGCTAGTTGTGTATTTCCCGTGTTTGTCATCTGTTTATTATAAGTTGTATTTTTTTCTTTAATTGGATAAAAATAGCACAAACTATTGTGGTCAACTTCAGATGAGTAATAGTTTTTCTGACTAATATTTACTACTACATCACTACATCGCTTGTAATGTAAAGTGTAGTATCATTATAATTTACGGAATATTACAATTACGATAAGATAAACACAAACTTTTTGCGACCAATCACTGACAAGGTGGTTTTATTTTTATAAGCACGTAGTAAAAATTAAATTAACCTTTATCGACAAAATGATTATATTAATAAATTAGGTTATACTTTGCGATTGGTACTGGAATATGCAATAAATATTTTCTTCAAATCTTATTTTTAAGAAAATCTGCTGTGGCCAGCACACGACCTCTCGCCAAATTCTGCTTATTCTACTAATATAATAAATAGTTTTACTTACATTTTAATAGTTTATGTTCACGTAATATGTAAACGATAATGTAAACCAAGATACAAGCAAAAGATGTCAACTGTACTGTCACTGTCATAATCATTCAAATTTTATGTAGAAACAAATTTCATATCATGGACAACAAGATACTGGAATTTCAAAAAAAATAGAATATTAATTGTACTTTATTTTATTGTCAAATACTACCAGATTCAGCAAATTGTATTTAAAATTAACTGTACCCATAGATAATTATATTTTCATTTATTTTTAATTGCAAAATTTGTCATAAATAAATAATGCACCAATATATTTAAGAAAAACTATATAAAGTTTCAAAAAGTACTACTTCCGGTTTGCGGATTTCTACCAAAATCTTATCAGGTGTTAAGATACTTATTAAAACCTTAAATATGAAATTTGGTTATTAAAGGTTTGATACTTTTTAAGTTATCGTGGACGAAAAATCGTCACATACGTCCATACGTCCATACATCCATACATACGCACACACACACACACACACACACACATACATCATCGTGAAAATATTAAATTCGTATTCTAGAGACCCTAAAACGTGCTTATCCACCAAAAACTCATACTCGAAATTTTTGACCCATTACAATACCTTTCTTATAGAATATGAGGCGAGAGGTAATAAATATAATTACACATTATTATAGAAATAAAAGGGCCATCCTACAAATTTGCTTTTTATTATAGTTTATTTTTCATTAATTGACCATTAATTAATTGTAATTAATAATTGTATAATTTATTATTGTAATTCACTTGTTTGTATAATATGAATGGCTTTCATATTAACAATACACTTTACGATGTAGCTATGAATAAATAATGAAATAATCATTTCGTCAATCGTTTTATTATTGGTAATTATTGCAGGAGAGTATTATATTTAGAGTAGCTTATATTTATAAATATACACAAAAGCAAAGCTGATAAAAATGTTTATTTTTAAAAATATATTGATTTAATAAATTCAGAAAAGTCTAAATTTAAACAAAATGTCAGGAAAATAACAGTTTTATTTCATCTCACTTGAGTTAAATCCAATTTAGACTTTTTCGAATAAGCAGATTTATTTTTTTAAAACATCGTTTGTCAGATAGGTACACATTCAAGTTGAACAAAAATCTCCCCTGGTAGATGCACTCTCTACTAATAATGTTGTAATTTATCTAGATCATTTTATCTAGATAAGTCATCTAGATAATATATTTTTATCTATTATCTTATCTAAATAATTTTTTTCTTATTTATCTATATCTTATCTAGATAAAATTACAAATTATCTTTATCTATTTTTTAATTATTATCTAGATAATAATTTTAGTAAAATTATAACCAACTTTTTTCAATTGCAATTTTAATCGAATTCAAATGTAATCAAACTGTGGAAGCATGCAACGAACAGCTTGCAACGCTACCGACTCTCCAGCTGGTACCGCTTATACTTTATAACATGTATTTTATATTTCTTTATATTATCTATAAATTATCTAATAATTATCTAGATAAAATTATGTATCGTTTATCTCTATTATCTACAATCTAGATTTTTTAATGGTTGTCTATTATATTATCTAGATAAACAAAAAGTGAGTTATCTTTATCTATATCTAGATAAAAACTATTGTTATCTGTTTCAACACTAACAACAAGTTGGGTAATAAGTGTGATAGACATGATGTAAAATTAATATTTGTGATTTTTTACATTATTGCTTTGAAATTTTTAACAAGGGCATCTATAAAGATGGTGGCCTGATTTTTTATACAAAATTTTGAAATCTGAATTATAGACAATCATAAGCATAGTCACAATGATCCCAGATTACATGCTATTAATTATTGAATTACCTAGTTCTAATAAACTAAACTATACATCAAACGACTGCTCAATCAGCTCATAGACCAAATTCTCCAGTGAACCACTTAGCAGTTACCAGTTAGCAAGTAGCTGCATTCCATGAGCCGGAAACGTCTGTATGTCCCTTTCTATCCTCAACAGTACCAGTAGCAGTAGATACGTATGTGTTGTGGTTTGTCAGTGGTTCTCAAACTTTAACTTAGCTTGAGAAACCTGCCATAGTTCCAGAGGGTTACTGCTGATCAAGATTGTGAATAGTTTGTAACAAAGACTTTGGTTTATTCATTAGTAATATTTTTCTATCCGCAACAGTACCAGTAGCAGTAGATACGTATGTGTTTGTGGTTTGTCAGTGGTTTTCAAACTTTAACTTAGATTGAGAAACCTGCCATAGTTCCAGAGGGTTACTGCTGATCAAGATTGTGAATAGTTTGTAACAAAGACTTTGGTTTATTCATTAGTAATATTTTTCTATCCGCAACAGTACCAGTAGCAGTAGATACGTATGTGTTGTGGTTTGTCAGTGGTTCTCAAACTTTAACTTAGCTTGAGAAACCTGCCATGGTTCCAGAGGGTAACTGCTGATCAAGATTGTGAATAGTTTGTAATAAAGAACCATGCACTTTGGTTTATTTATTAGTAATATTTTGAACTGAAAACTTTTTTGGTACTTAATTCCATTTAGTCCAGGAACTTTAGACATTTAGCTCGGACTCCGTGAAAGTTACACCGATTTTCATGATTTTTTTTTAATCGCTTCGAAATCGAATTTGAAACAAAGTTTACCACCTGAGAACACTTGCTTTTGTTTAAAAAAAAAAAAAATTCGAAATTTTTTTTTTCGAAATTTTTTTATTGTATTATTATTTTATTTTTTAAAGTAAATTCACGTAATTTCTATTACTAAATTCTCTGAACAATTCTCTATAAGATAGATTAATTTATTTTTATCGTTAAGGCCTTAGTGAAGCCAAAATTTTAAGATTTTTGTCGCGGGAAAATTTAGAAATTTTAGTTTTTAAAATTTATTTTGTGTTTAATGACCTGTAGTTTCTGAACTAAGGCCTTTAAGATAAAAATAAATTAATCTATCTTATAGAGAATTGTTCAGAGAATTTAGTAAAAGAAACCGGATATGAAAATTTTTATTCGTTCAGAAACTACAGGTCATTAAACACAAAATAAATTTTATAAACTAAAATTTCTCAATTTTCCCGCGACAAAAATCTTCAAATTTTGACTTACCTAAGGCCTTCAAAAAATTTTAAATTAATCTATCTTATAGAGAATTGTTCGGAGAATTTAATAAAAGAAACCGGATATCAAAATTTTTATTCGTTCAGAAACTACAGGTCATTAAACACAAAAAAAATTACAAACTAAAATTTCTCAATTTTCCCGAGACAAAAATCTGAAAATTTTGGATTCACTAAGGCATTTACGATAAAAATAAATTAATCTATCTTATAGAGAATTGTTCAGAGAATTTAGTAATAGAAATTACGTGAATTTACTTTAAAAAATAAAATAATAATACAATAAAAAAATTTCGAAAAAAAAAATTTCGAATTTTTTTTTTTTAAAACAAAAGCAAGTGTTCTCAGGTGGTAAACTTTGTTTCAAATTCGATTTCGAAGCGATTAAAAAAAAAATCATGAAAATCGGTGTAACTTTCCCGGCGTCCGAGCTTTTGGCGTTTTTTCGTCTAAAGTTCCTCGACTAATTCATATATTTCTAAACCAACCAAAATTCATGATTTTATCTCGTTACCTTGTTTTTTGACGAAACATTCTTCCCACCTTTCTAGCCAATAGACGGCTGTATTTTCGTAACTATGTAAATTTTGATAAGTGAAAAATTTTGACGTTTCAACAACTTCAGCAACATGTTATTCAATTAGAGTCAAAATTGACTTTTTTATTCGTGAAATAGTCATCCGGATATAATTCGTGGTTAAATTTTGTCTGGGCAAAATTTTCAGATTTTTTTACGCGTGCTTGTTGCTAATTTATTTCGTGACATTGATTTTAAAAAAATCACTCGCTTGACAGCTCATGTTTTTTAGTCAATGTCACTCAATAAATTCCTAGCCAACAACTCTCGAAACAATCTGAAATTTTTCCTGCAAAGTTTAACCACTTATATGATAAAATTGCAACATAATTCACCAAAAACTGTCAAATAATAAAAAGCTTCGTATCGTGTATTACGAACTTGCATGCTATTGTCACTATTGCCACTTTCAGCCGCCGAAGGGTGCAATGGTGTAGTGTTGTTTTGTACAGTGCTTATTCGTACGCCTAGCATAATCGTGCTGATTCGTACGCTCAAACCCTTTTACCTATATTTTTCCAAGAACTCTTAATCCGTCTCAGCGGGGGGTTTCCAGGTCAGTGCTAATTCGTACAACGTTAATATCGCACACAAATACTTGATGATTGGTAAACTGCGGCGAAATTAATAAATAATGAAATAGTTTTATGTCAATACGTATATGTGTTGAAAGAGTTTCTGCTTATTCAAATTAGATTTTATTTGGATTATTTACATTGATATAGACGAAGAATGCACAGTTTTTTAAAAATATGCTAAAAAAAGTTCGTTTTTGCTATTAGTTGTTCTTCACAAATATATATAAATATTCAACTATTCAATTATTATAATAACGTAGCCGTAGCATTATCAAGTATTTGTGTGCGATATTAACGTTGTACGAATTAGCACTGACCTGGAAACCCCCCGCTGCGACGGATTAAGAGTTCTTGGAAAAAATACAGGTAAAAGGGTTTGAGCGTACGAATCAGCACGATTATGCTAGGCGTACGAATAAGCACTGTACAAAACAACACGTAGCCGGTGCAATCGCCAGAATTAATTACATAAGTACATTTTTGTAGTTCGTAATTAAGGTCTTAAGATCCAATTATCATGTATAATTTTGTTATCTTATAATTTACCTGCATTTTATCAAGCTGATGATGGACATAGTTTATATCCGAAACGTCCTTATAAATATGTAATATTGTGACATAAAATAAATGAATAATTGGATCCTTAAGACCTTAACTACAAACTACATATTCACTTCGGATCCCTATTTTAAATTTTAAATAGGTACATTTTATTTACGTTGTTTGTAGGTCGTACACTATTTAATTTGTGTGTAAGATATTACAAAATTTACAATTTATTGATTAAGCAAGCGTTTAACCATTGTATAACCCGCAGGTACTTCTTTTATATTCAATATTTTTAATATTCAGTGAGTATATGATAATAAAGAATAGTCAAGTCGAAACAAATCCATTTTGTAATAAACTGAAATTATATGATAAAAATGCTACCTATGTCCTTTTGTAGATACTAGCACTGTCTAGTTTATTTTGATTGTGTCCCTTCTGAAAGTGTCGCCAGGTGCGACATGCACCCCTTTAGTGATGGTACTAAGTTTATTAAGGTCGCGCTCGAAATCGTTTTCAGACAGTCATTTTTATGCACTTTATCTGCATAAATTTCTGCAAAGGAACAAGCAATAGGCATAAATAATAATATAACAATAGAATAATTAAAGTTTCTAGATTGTCTTATGCTAAATAAGATTACCTGAAAATGAACATAATTTGCAGTAGAAATGAAAGAATAGGGAGCAAAATTCACCAAAATTGCAATGAATTTTATGCAAAATGAACTATTATTACAGACATAATATTTAGAATAAGGCAATTAGGAATTTATATATTTTCATTGTAAAACATGTAAAAGTTTCAAAGTAAAAATTTAAAAAAAATCAAATTATGATATAATAATAAGATTTTGACTATTATCGGGTCAAAAACATTAACATTCGGGTAACGGTTTTTACTTTTAGCACACCCTTAACAGTCAACAGTTTGTGATCATATTTAGCTGCGTTTAAAACCAATATCTAAACCAATAAACCAAATATTATCAGTAGGTATTCAATATTTATTTCTACTTTATCAAAGCTATAATGATGAATAGGTAATACTATTTACATTAGGAACATAATTTTAATAAATCATTATTTGAGTTTAGTTCTGTAATTATTTTATATAAATTACGACGTATGGAGAACTGTGTTCCCATCATCATGTAACAAATGATTGTGTTTACAAAATATGTCGTAAATAAAATTTAATATTTATTACAAAACTAAACTCATCAATAATTATGAGTGCCGAAAACATAATTTTACATTATAATGTTATATTATGCTTTGAAAATTAAGTTTAAAAAATCTCATGTGGCCAGCACACGACCTCTCGCCTAATTCTGCTTATTCTACTAATCTAATAAATAGTTTTACTTACATTTTAATAGTATCATGTTCATGTAATATGTAAACGTATGTATCGTCAGTCCATCGTGAAAATATTAAATTCGTATTCTAGAGACCCTGAAATGTTCTTATCCCCCAAAAACTCGAAAAATTTTACCCATTTCAATATCTTTCTTATACCTAGAAGCGAGAGGTAAAAATTATATTTTTGTTATTAATATGGATAAAACCTTACCAATAAGTTAAGAAAAAGCTATCGCTGCTTGTATAAAAAAATTTAAACAGATTATAAAGATAATAAAATATTAAAATCAATAAAAAGTAAGTCCTATTTAAATTATAACATTCTCAATTTTATTATAATGTTTCTTCTAAATTTACTAATACAAACTTCTCATATTTTCCATTACAAAATGCGTGCAAATCGAGATTAATTTTCCTCCGTTATGACACTTCACACAAAATGTCTATGTCAATAGAAATAAAGTTAATGATATCTGAATTTCCGAAGTTTATTGTCACAATAATATAAAACAAAATCGTTCCGTTTATGAACTCGTCAATGAGTAATGTAGGTATCCAGATTAGTGTATGGTGTAAGGTTTGATACAAAGATCGATGAAATGTATGACTCAACGCAAAAAACCAAACACAACACTAACTGAGATACAAGACTCGGCACTAGGTTGATCACTACGCGTTTCGATGTTTCGATCATCTTCTGAAGATGATCTTTGTATCAAACCTTACACCATACACTTATCTGGATACATTACCCATTGACGAGTTCATAAACGGAACAATTTTGTTTTATATCAATAGAAATATCATAATAGAATGACATGACATGACACAGACATGACATGACATAAGCTATGTGACCAAGTCTTTAATAAGTCTTTTTACTTCCTTGATTAAAGCTTGCTCTGATTAAAGTATTAAAAAATATAATATTTAAAAAAACGACAGTTTGTAATTATTAGCTGCTGCTGCCACCATTTTTACTTCCTTGTACGGAGTAATAAGGAAGTATTGTAATCGCGAAAAATTTCGGTTTTCAGATTTTGATGGAAATATCCGTTTTGATCTTTTCTGAATCCATTATGACTAGTTTCGTCGTGACGTCTGTACGTACGTACGTACGTACGGACGGACGGACGGACGGGCGTACGTATGTATGTCGCATAACTCAAATTCGGTTAGACGTAGAAAGTTGAAATTTTGTATTTAGGACTGTTATAGCATCTAGTTGTGCACCTCCTATTTTTGGTTTCAATCTACAAACCGGAAGTAGTACTTTTTTCAAATATTTTGATAAATATTTAATTTAAGACAAATTTTTTAATTTTAAATGAAACATTATGTGATTATTACCTACAATCGGTATTTTATAAATATTTTTGTATCTGGTATCATTTAAGAATAATTAAAGTACCATATTTATAATTTAGTATTTCTTTATCTTGTAGTCCATGATCGATTAACATTTGTTACTACGTAAAATTTAAATGATTATGACATAACAGTAACAATAGTAAAATATGCTTTATATCTTCTTCTGTAGTTTAAATAAAATTATTAAAATATATTTGTGAGTATAGTAGCAGTAGTAGTAGTACTTATATATTAATATATTTGTATAATAAGTTAAAAGAATAAAGTCATTTTTTATATTATTCTACATTTTAGTTATTAAGAAAAGTATTAACAGTTTAATAGGCGTACAAAAAACTTTTATTTCAAATTTTATTCTATCATGATTTGAAATTGAATAACCATTGGGGCTCCCTTCTCTCGCTGTGAAAGTTTCGGGACCGCTTTGCTACGCTATGTGGATGTATATGGCACATGTCCATATGTGCTGCGCTATGTCAAGTCGCTGGGATCGATATTGGAACGCTTGGGTGATTCGGACGCTACAAACGCAAGTGCCACGGCACAGCGCAGCGTTGGGGTATACATAAACATAATGGGTGGGTAGTGGGTAGATTTCACAGGCGATAATGTGCTAGGTTTTTTAGGGCTCGGGCAACAAGTTGGGAATTTAGGGATCAGCATAATTTTATTTCGGTAAATGGTTGTGTTGATCTGGTAAAGAGACAAGTTTTTAAGTTTAAGACTCGGTGACACGCATTTATTTTTTGAATTACGAGTAAATGGTGAATATATTTGTTTTATGTTGGTTTTATGTATTCAATAGTTCTTCTTATTTGAAAATTAGGAGAGAATTTCAATAAAATGCACCTCGTTTCTTGTCGTTTAAAAGGCATTACAGAGTTGACAGTTAAGACAGTTAAAAGCAAGGATGGTAAACATAAGTATCGGTACTGGGAGAACAAAATTTCGATTTTGATTTGGGTTTCGGTTAAAAGACAGAAACAAATTTCGATTTAACTTTGAATTTATTAGATAATGATTCACTTTGAAGAAATGAAACTAAATTTTGGACTTCCATTATCTATAGAGGTCCCTCGCTGGGTACGCTGGGTACGCCAGGCTGTTTCACAACTTCAGGATACAAAATTAAATGGTAGATACTTTATGACATTATACTGATCACGAATCAAAAACATTTTTTTCGAAATTCGCAAAATAAATCGCTCGTTAAATGACGTATACATTTTTAGAGCCACTGCATTTGAAGGGTGGAAAAGCTAGAACGGTTCTAAAAAATACGCAGTGCATTTCAAAATAAGCTAAAATGTCAAGTTTTCAGCAAAGTTTGGTTCTAATTAATTTAAACATATAACGTGAACCAAACTAATAACTTCTAGAAAATCAATATTGCTCTACTAAATAGTTTTCAGCAAAATCATTCGATATTCCTACGTTATTAAACTAAAGCTCTTTTAATATTTATTCACTTATTTGCGAATAAAAAGGATACTAAAACAAGTTTTAAGAAATGGAACAAATTTTATTTTATACAAACCTGCATGCACAGTAAACCTTTATAAAGATGTTTTCTTTCCCAAGTTTTATTATTCTTTTTACAAAAGATCTTCTATGTATTTTATACTTACTTTTTATTCATAACCGTTTACTCTCACTAAGAATTAATAATCATGAATTTCATTACTAAGCTTTTATTTTGCATTTGTATGTCTGATCAATATTTCTGTTTTTTTGGAAAGTCGTTCTAATATTTTATAATTATAAAGCTCTGCATAACCACTTTATTTGTTTATCATTCAACATTCATTTGATTCCATTTACAAATTAGTTTTAACTACGCGTGAATATAAATTTCTCTGTTATTTAGTTGTAAAGCCAGGGATGATCAAACTGTGGGTCTGTTTAATGTTGTGTGTTTTGTTTACCATAGTCGGTGATAACTGATAATATCCTTTGTGGTTGTTCTTCTTGTTTTGATTCAGTGGAGCGATATCACGAAAATAACTCCCATTTCGACTATCAATCAGATTTGTTTCACTTTGAAAAGTGTATCGGACCCTGAGGTACAAAAACAATGATTTTTCTAAATTATAAAAAGACGGATTCGATTTTTAGTATATTCGTTATTATTTTGATCCCAATAGATCTGTTATACCTACTTACCAACAAAATGTCAAGCCTCTTTTGTTTGAGTTTTGTTTTATGGTGTGTATTTGTAATTGGTACCTGTGAATGAGAAGGTATGAGTTACTGATTTTCTCAGAAATATGGTTTTGTTTGTTTTGTTTTTCATAATATTTTAATATTTGCCTTGCGATACTGGACCGAGATCATGTACTATACCTACTGTTAATTTCTGGCTTAGGGTAGAACAAACAGATTTAAATAACTGTAACTGCTACAGTACCTACCTACCTGAAGTAGTTAATTTAATAACAAGAAACTAGTCATACACTTAGGTAATATAAATTCTCATTCAAAAACCCATGCTATTCACACAAAAATGCCGATACCGACCCTGCAATAGCAATCTTGTTTGATAGTAAACAAAAACATCAACTAGTTTCTGTAAAATAACAGAACAATAATAGACAATAAACAGACTACAAGAACGCAAGTTCTGCGGTTGAATTTTAGACTTTTCAAATGAATTAAGCTCATTTTTATGATTATTTAATTAGTTTAAAGATTAATTAATTCGTTTGCAAATTAATTAATTCATTTTAAATGAATTAAGCCTTAGAAACAATTCCCAATTCCAATCATTTTTTCGAAAGGGCTTAATTCGAATGAATTACAATTTAAAAAATCTGACGTGGCCGTTACAATACCTCTCGCCTTGACAGTATTATTATTTAACCTCGTATTTAACCAAATCAAATATTAAGCTTTAATTAGGTAATAAATTATATATTTCACAAATCTAATCAGCTCTTAGTTTAATATATTATTTTATTTTATAAATACCATATTTACACAATACTATACTATGTCCAATTAATATCTATACTATATCCTACATTTCAAAATTCTACACCACATTCTACACATGCCCTACACCACAGAGAAACCTCCTTGCCACAGACATCTGTTTATCTGTCACATTGAAAATTTAATTTTTGTTTTAAATTTTATTTCTATTTCGGGATTCACAAATCGTGGTAGGTAAAATTATATATTTAAAAAAAATATATTTCTTTATTGGTTAAAGATATAGAAACAAATAAGATTAAATATTGTACAATGTAATTTCTTCTTTCATGTGTGGTATGTCAAATTGAAACAATCGCATTATTTTATACAATTTTTGCAAAAAATGTTATAGTGCTACAAGAAAAGTACCATTTCCGGTTGGTGGATTTTTACCAAAATCTTTTCAGCTCTTCATTAACATATATAATTGTATAATGCAAAATATTAGAATTTTATGTTCAGTAGAATTTGAGATAATGAACCGGGACGAAAGTCTATAGTAGGCGTACATACAGACTTTCATACACACACACACACACACACAGACATCATCGTGAAAATAGTCAAAATAGGTTCTAAAGGTGCTAAAACGTGCTAATTGACAAAAATCTCGACATCGAATTTTTTCACGATCCCTATACCTCTCTAGGCGAGAGGTAAAAATTATTAACAAAACATTTTATAATTCATTTTGAATTAATTCTAATCAGCTCAGTTCGTAAATGGGTTACAAAAAATTATACTGGTTAAAAATTCTTAGCTAGGGCTTAAACGAATAATGAAATATATAAAAAATAAAATATAATGATGCCCTGTCAAATATTATAATAATAACATTATAGTCAGTAAAAACGAAGCTTATTCGTTTTATCACTATAATCAAAGTGACATTATCACATAAATGTTCAGTTAAATTATACTTCGTATTGTTTCACGATGGCCTTCTTCAGACTTCTTTCATTTCATAAACTATATTTATTATTTTAACTAATGCTAAGCCATTCACATGCTAAAGGAGCGTTGAAATAAAAATATTATGCATATGGAGAATGATGTGATAACAAATTAATTAGTCATGTAAATTACATTTTTGAACAATTGGTCTTTTTTATCAACTTACCATGCCTGTTTCCAAGACAGTATGTTGATCTTACCGGTTGCTAGGTTAAACAAAACGGTAAGTAATTTACTTACGTAAGTAAATTAACAGAACGGTAAGTAAATTTAATATTAATTACGAATAAATTAATATTTGCGTATGGATAAAAAAGACCAATAGTGCAAAAAATGATATAAGCATCACGAACGTTATGGAATTACCAATGTCACATTAGGTACATTGTCTTCCATCGGTACCGTTCTTGATACTTAAGAGTGTCGTTTACCTTAATGACCAAAACATGCTTCGTACAAGTTTGTGATTTATTTAACAACAAACCACGTAATAATAAAAAATTCGCTTTTACCAGACCATTTTTTCATGTCTGATTTATCGAAGACTATGCTTTATGAAACAAAATGTGTTTATTTAAACAAGATACTTGGTTTGCCAATAATTACCATTGGTAACAAACTTGTGCGAAGCATGTTTTGGTAAACGACACTCTTAAATATACCTACTATAAATTACTCACTGATATAACCTTACAATATTTAAACCAATTTCGATTTAGTTTTTCTTATTATGTACCTTGCGGTCTTCCTTTTTTGCTTTGCTTGTACCTTTTCAAAACCATGCCAAGTAATAGGTAATAAATAAATTAAAATAATATTTTGTCAATAATGGTGACATATATAGGTACTTATCTTATCTGGCAGGTGGTTGAAAAAAAAATTGTTTTGTAAATACAAAATTCTTACTCATCTTTTCCCCTTTTGTCAGTGGACAAAAGTGTGAACATAGCATCACATGTGATAATCCTTTATCCTTGCAGTAAAAAGCTGTTGACCATATCCTACATACTTGACGAATCTGACACATATTCCGGCAAGCGCATGTCCATATCTCGTTCGTATCGTGAATTATTTCGGATGTTTGTTTTACAACACGTAACTCGTAGCAGCGGCTATGTGAGAGAATTGGTAGGGGGGGGGGGGTCCAGCCATTGCAGGGCTGATCGCTTGGATCGCCTGCTGCTGCGAAGCTTAGCTGCGGATTAACCGAACGTTTTTCTACTTAAATTGTCACACAAATTAGGCAGCAATATACGCCGTTAGGTTAAATATTCATTTGTCTTCAGCCATGAGAAAACTCATTTGTTTACAGATGGGATATTGGATTTTGGATGAGTATTTAAATTTGCTTTGGATTAGTAATTTGTTTGTTGGACTGGGTTGTAAATTTTAGCTAGAGATAATAATTTGTTTTCGATTTGTTGTAGGATTATCTTGTTGCACTCTATGTTCGGCATTCTGTTATTTGCTTTTTTGTTTCATTATTTTAGAGTAGCGTACCTATACCTAGTTAATCTCGTCCTCGACGACAATTTTGAAATGGAATATTGCAACATTTCAAGTTGATCGCTCGTATTTATTTTTATGTTTCAATAGAAAATAGCTCAAAAAATTTCGTAGTACCTACCTATACGTGTAAATTTAAATAAACCGGTTTCTTAACTTTTTAATTAAATCGGTTAACGTAACCGGTTAAATAAACCGGTTACATAAACTTGTTAAGTAATCGGATCGTTAGGGAAAATAATCTTTAATAATTTATTTTCATTTAATAACCGGTTTTATTTCGTGTTGGTTAATGATAATCAGTTTTTTGTAAATAAAAATATCGGTTTGGGTTTCGGTTAAAAATAATATTTCTGGACGGTTAACCGTTTTTTAAACCGATTATAAACCTGTTTCTTGCCCTGATTTGAATTACCGTATTTTGGTCGGCCGTGTTTTGAATTATAAATTATAATGCTATAATTAAAACTATAGATAGAAAGTGGAAACATGCGATTCTGTCTAATTCTTCATTGAAAATTCGAACACTTTTCTAAATTTATAAAATACTGGGTGTTTCTATACCTCTGCACGAAACTTTAATAGGTTATTTGATACAGATACTGATTATAGAATTTTTTTCAAAATTCGCAAAAATAAGGGTAGTAGAAATTTCAGTGCCACTGGTTTCAAAGTCCATTTAACTGTATATTTATTAATTATTACCTACATAAGTCTACTATTTGTAGATAGTTTAATAATATTTATAATTTTATTTTATAAATAACATAATAAATAAACGTTCAAACCAATGAAACTAATATTTTCACTACCCTTATTGTAGCGAATTTCGAAAAACTATTTTTTTCCTTTCTAACTACAACATTTAAATTGTAAATCCCATTTTGTTATCTTGTTTGCTCATTTAAATTTGCTATCTTTAAAAACATTGATAAGAATATGCGAACAAATTTTCAATTTCTAGAAAACCTCTGACGGTTGGTACAGAAATCAATACCGATAAATTCATGTTATGAAAGAGCTTCACATGGCCATGGTAGACATCACGGAACCATAATTATGGTCGCAACTAAATTTTCTACGACTTTATCAATTTCTAAGTAATTATAAATTGACCTAAAGCTGATAACACTTGTATTGTTTATAAATTTTAACAAGAATTAATTTATTTTATTCTTTTGAAGAGATTATTAATTTTATTGTTCACGAATCACGATTATTTTTAGTTTTTAAAACTACAATATTAATGTGAGGGTGTTATTTTGGCAACAATCCGTTTTTTCTGCTCATATTGTGTCGGTTTATTGGTATTTTTTCTAAATCATCATTGCAATATAAATTCCGTTTTTCGCATTTACATAGTCGAGTTGTTCAATATGTTTTGCTTTAACAAAAAGCATTAATAGTTGTAGTTTGTATGTGTAAATAACAAAAGCAAATCTGCTTCAATTTTTAATAATCGAGAGAAAATTGACAACTTATACAAAATATATAATGTGTCAGAATTTAAAAAATTATATAAAAATTTGAAAAACACGGTTTAAGTTAAAAATAAATTAAAATTAAAAATATAATTAGGTTCTAAATAGGTAAATTAGGTCCAATTTAATTAAAAAAAACACGATTTTAGGTAAAATTGGTAAAATCATGATGGTGGACTCAAATGAAAGCATATTCTTCAAAACGGATTTTGTTGTATATCTAATTTCAGCTAAGAAAGAAACGTTGGGTATGATATTCTTGAATCTGTGCCGTCTGCATTTTTACCTTCCGCTTACCTGTAAAGGAAGGTATTGGAATCATGCAAAAAATCGGGTAGTGAGTTTTTAGTGGATGAGCACGAATTAGGGTCCTTACAACTCATTTTTGATAGTTTCCCGATGATGTCTGTATGTATGTGTGTGTGTGCGTGTGTGTGTGTGTGTGTGTATGTGTGTGGTCCGGGCCGATGCCGTCTGTCGTATAACTCAAATACGAATTACCCAAAAATTTTGATATTTGGTATTTTACAATTGTATACGAATAAGAAGAGCTCATTAGATTTTGGTACAAATATCTTCAGAGGAAGTGATATTTTTTGAAGATTGAAAAGATTAAGTGTCCAAAATTTCTATAAATTTGGATAAATATAGTATTTATTTGTTATAAGAATAAGAGGAAAAGTTATTTGCAATCTACGTTATAAAAAAATTGTCTTTATCTGGTAGCATTAAAGAACTGCAGTAAAATTTAAAAAATAAATTTATCAAATAAAACATTGAAATCTTGTAATCCATATTCGGTTGATTTTTGTTTCTGCATAAAAAATATTGACAGATAAGACGGGTTACAAGTTGGCATACTAGCGCTATATAAGTCATAACTAAGCTATTAAAATTTACTACATTTACTATTAAATACTACATTTAATGTAGTAACTGAACGGAGGATTGCTTCAACACAGAAGAGTTTTCGTGTGAATGAATCTTTTGATTCAGGTGATACTAATTTCTGTGTTTGAATATTTTAGATTTTTATTTGTATATTTTAAATGGGCACCAGATTGTACGTATACATTTCTGTTTAAAGTCTAGATATGGCGGAAGGTTGTGTGATGGCCACGTCAGATTTTTCTTAACTGAAATAAGGTAGACATTATTATCATGATTACTTGATTTTTTTGTGGGCAGGCTGCGAAATAGTTTTTTTCGTGTCCCTTTTGTTAGTTTTTTGTCCCTTTTCTGTCAACGTAATAAATGATAGTAATAATTAGTGCCAACGCGTCCTTTACTCTGTATTGTACGAGTATAATAAATATTAGCGAAATTATATTTAGTTTATTGAAAAAAACTGTAGATGTTATATTACTATTGATGACATCACCGGAGACCGGAGACGCTTAAACGATAGACCTTGTATACAAGTATCTCTTTGATGAGATAATAGATAACGTTTGATAGATATCTTGTCTTTTTGTCCTATAGTTTGACGGGTTCGACATTGCTTATTTATCTGTCGCCCATTCCTCTACTTGAAATTTAGATAAGGTTTAATATTCATTTCCTGTCCAAAGTAACTGCCGAAGATTTCCATATTTGGCCACTTCGGTATAGGTACTCGCCTCTGACAATCGACCAGAACATTTTTTTTTGTTTCAGTCCCTTTGATACTAATTATTTTCAAGCTGACCGTTAAATGAATGGTTCAGTGACCTCTTTTTCACTTTTAATAAGCGATAAAGCGTACTAATGAATAACATTGCATGTCTGGATATTTAGAAGACAAGATATAAATAAAGAAAATTATTTTTAAATTAGAGGACTCGCCAACCAATTTTACTTTATTCTATTCTTCAGGTCTCGATCAACATACCTTTTTACCTCCCGCCTAAGCTAAAAGAGAGGTAGGTATATAGTCCGGCGGCTGAGTGAAATTATTATGCACTTCGAGCAAAAAGCAATTTTAATTTTTTTCTCATTTAACACACCTTATTGAGTATTTTAAGGGGTGGAGGCATCACCGGAAGTGTCCGCTTCAGCCGCCATTTAGAAAAATTTGTCCTCGTTTTTAGTTTTTAGCATTTATCTTGCAAATGGTTCACAATACAAAGAAAACTGTTGCACCAGAATGTAGAGCATAAAATTCTCTATAAGTTAGATTTATATAGATTTTTTTGTAAATGGCACGGTTTGCTGGAAAATCGAGAAAATGAATACCTATAGCATATTTTCAAATTACTTATAGTCATATCACAGGAAAATGGCTGTAATATTTTGTCGGTTAAAGCTATCGACTTCCGGTTTTAAGCATTCAATTTCTGAAAGATTTTTCTAAGAAAAACATAATTTTCAAAAATTTTGGGACTCTGGTGTAGCCACAATTTAATTATATTCTTCGAGAAAACAAAATAAATATTAGTCATTTTTGTGTTTATTCATTTCTAAACGGATAATTATATCGCCTTCCGGTTTTCAGCATTCGATTTATCGAACTTTTTTCGTTTAGATGCATTATTCCAAAAATTTAAGAAAGCCTTTGTTGAGCCTAAATTAATGCAATTTAGATATATTTATTCATACTCGTATTTTGAGTTTTGCTGTAGTTTTCGAATGGATTAAAATATTGACTTCTGGCTTTCAGTTCTGAATAAATACATGTATGTGAACACTAATACCGAAAACCGGAAGTTGTTATTATACAACCCATCTAGTCCCACTAATTTTAATTCTGTTCGACCATAGCTAGACAATTTAATAAAAAAACCGTATGATTTAGTATAAAGTGAATATGTTAGCTTCTTGCTAGCTAACCTTTAAAGTCCCATTTGCAGTAGGTTAGTATATATCCTCTGTGGGTGGCAGGGGCGTTGTGTGGGCGGCATCGTACAAACCCCCAATCCTCCCTGGAACCCATGGCCGCCTCTACATTCGCGCGCTACGCGGGGTAGCGTGTTAACTCGTCCCGTGCGAACTCGTCCCGGGTATTATTATCAAAAGTGAACTTCGCGCAAAGTCGTATCAATCACGACTACAGGTGGATTTATAACACGCACAGCGCATATAAAATAATTTAGCACAACATAGCATATGAATTGGTCATATGAAAATTAGTGCATCCATTTTTAAGACGCACAGCGCATAGAAAATAATTTAACACAGCACACGAAATATTTATTTACAATTTATTCATTTATCATTTATGTCAAAGCTTCTTGTCAAGATTATTTTTTGGTCAAACACGATTTTGAAATATTTTGTTGGCTATTATTTTAAAGAGATATTTGCAAAGTACAGTAAGAAATACAGAAAGCCTCAAAATCAAATGTCAAAACAGCTGTCATAACCCGTCAACAATCTGTGTTTCTGTGCGATTTATAAAACCCTCGTAACGAAAATGCTGTGCGCTGTGCTGTTCTATGTTGTGCTAAATTATTTTCTATGCGCTGTGCGCGCAGTTATAAATCCAGCTTTAACCTTTTCCAACTGTAATTCAGATAAATGCATATAACTTTGTGCCAAATCATCGTAGGAACTTCGTTCTTTGAGTCCTGCACAGGGAATTGAACATATTTTAGTGCTCTTTTGGTGGATCGAGTAACAAATTTTTTTTCATCTCTGTATACATCGTCGAAGTTGGACATATTTTCCATTAAAAACATTTTTTTTCACAGGGGTGCTACAGGGGGGCGGAAGGGGTTGCGCTTAAGTTCGCATGTATGACTTTAAAGTAGACACTTCAAAGTTTTTGTTCCGCAAAGATTCATCGATACGATTGAAAATACGCCGAGTTATGGCGGTTTAAAAATGGTGGAAATTTCACGAATTTCAAGTGTTTCATTTTTTCCCACCAGTGTATGTGTATATTACCTTAAGTACACATGAAATCTGCATGCCTTTTACATTCGGATCAATATAAGAATAAGGAAGAATCAATTAAGAATCAGAACGTGTCAGAACCACAGACTTGACGTCTTGAGGTTCCGAAAATTGAGGGGGTCTCTTTTGGCACGTGCCTAATGTATCGTGTCAAGTGGATAATACTGCACTCAGCGTAGACGGCAGATACTAACTTGGAATGATTTTACACTATTGACGACTTGGGGACGAGAAAGCACGGGACAATTTGCTCCGCGCTACGATCGTGGCACGTGGCCGCTCTGCCGCAGCGTGGGTGCGCGTGACGTCACGGGTCCACCACGCTCTACGTTCCACGCGTCAAATTGGATCCGCGGTGACGTCATAGTCTGTCAGCGCCAAATGGAGATATTGCTCTTGTACAGACATTTTTCTTTAGATGTCTTTAGTAAATAATGTTCTACATTAATGTTGGGTTTAAACTTCAAATTGAAGATGTATTGCGGTAACTTTTGTCAGATTAAAAATATAAACCGTAAGAAAAAAAATCTGATGAGACCAATACACAACCTTCCGCCATATCTAGACTTACAAACATAAATGTATACGTACAATCCGGTGTCCTTTTAAAATATACAACAAAACAAAGTGTATTGTATGCACCACGGGCATCATTGATGTTTATAGCCCTCGACCGATTTACAGACCCTCGGGTTAGAGATCCTTGGTTCTTGTCAACTTGTTGCCCTCGAATGAGCATAACCATCATCATGATGTCCTTGATACATAAATAACTATTTAATTTAATTCGAAAATTTTATTATACTATATAGATACGTACTTACCTATTACCTATTATCTATCAATCTATCGGCGTCCGTTTATTTAGTCAAATATAGTTTTGTCAAAACGTAGTTTGACCAAAAATAATGAAGCCAAACTGTATTTTAGTCAAACTCGAATTGGTTCAACTGGAATTTTGTCAAACCGTAAATATGCCAACCCGTAATGTAGCTAAACTGTATTCTAGACAAACTGTAATTTCAGATGCCGTAATTTGACCAAATCGCAACTTCGACTAATATTATATTGTCAAATCGTTTTCAGGTAAACCGTAATTTAGTCAAACGCAACTATACCAACTGGAATAATTCAACACGAAATTTATCCAATACGTACTTTTGTCAAATCGTATAGTTATGCATATAACCGTAATCTTGCCAACCGCATTTTACTCAAATCGTAAGGTATATTTGCGTTTTGGCTAAATTACGATTTACATGAAAACGATTTGACCATATAATATTAGTCGAAGTTGCGGTTTGGTCAAATTACGGAATGTGAAATTACAGTTTGTCTAGAATACAGTTTGGCCAAATTACGGGTTGGCATATTTACGGTTTGACAAAATGTTGAACAAATTACAGTTTGGCTAAAATACAGTTTGGCTTCATTATTTTTGGTCAAACTACACTTTGGCAAAACTATATTTGTCCAAATTGTGTGCTCCCCAATCTATCAACCTGTCTAATTAAATTTCAATATTGAAAGACAAATAAGACGCTTCTCAAATAAACATGTATTATCTAAGTGAGATTGAAAGTGCATAACTCTGTAAAGGTGTTGGATCGTCCGTTCTTAGTACAGTCTGGTTCGAGCACTTTATCTGGCGCCAGAGTCCTTTACGTGTGTTTGTGCCCTATGCTAGCAGCTAGCGGGGGTTACCCAATCTTTATTATTCGTGCGTATCGTTCCATTGTGACGCACTTTTTTACACTGAGGACGCGCTCTTTACGTAAGAAAATGTTTCCATTCTGATAATTTATCAACACAATAATAATTGCGGATATATAATTTAATATAGACTCAGGATAACTGCTCACGCTTCGGAGTTAATAAATTCATTATTGGTTCAAAGGAAATCAGATTTATCAAAAAGTCAACTAACAAAACAAAATGATTTTACTTATAAATATTAATCAATCTTTTTATTTTCAATTCAGGTTGTGGTAAGTTTTTACATGAAAAAAATATTAGGTAGGTACCTACACATGATATTGGTTTTATTTATAAAGATTAATAATCTAATAACATTTTTGACAATAATGTGTATTTTTACCTTCCGCCTCATATTCTATAAGGGAGGTATTGTAATTGCTAAAAAGTTTTTTTGTGGATAAGCACGTTTTAAGATCCATAGAATTCGAATAAAGTAATTTTCGAGATGATGTCTGTGTGTGTGTGTGTGTGCGTTAGGTTGTATGTAACATTTTTTTCGTTTTCTTTAACTCAAAAAGTTGTAAACATTTAACAACCAAATTTTGTATATAACGTCGTAATACAATTTTTAAGAACCCAGTTATTTTTGGAAGTAATCCCCAAACAAGAAGTAGTACTTTTCTTAAATATTTTGATAAATAATTAATTTTTCGCAATATTTTTTATTTAAAATGAAAGATTATATATTATTATCTACAATTTTTAGCATTTTGTAAATTATTCTGTCATAGTACTTTAGGAATTAAAATAATATTTATAATTTAGAGTAATGAAACTTCAGTATCTTGTTATCAATGAAACATGCGATTGTTTAACAATTACTGCGAAAAATTTAATTGATAATGACAGTGCCAATAGTGATACATCATTTATATCTTCTTCTACAGTTCTACAGTTGACTAAATGACTAAAATATATCTGTAAGTACCTATAATTTGTATAGTAGTAAAAACGAGAGTAACATCAGATTTTTTTAAAAGTAATCTAATAACATCACTTGTCAATTAACAAATAAAAAGAAATACGCGAGCTATTAAAATGCGAAAGAAGAACGAAAACAAATAATAATTGTGTTCACGTTGACGCTCTTTAATCAAGTATTTCGTTTCGCGTTACAAAGCTGGAACATTGAGTAAAATTAAAATCCCATAATACCGGCATCCCGTGGATTTAGTTATGGTAAACGATAAAACTCTGTATTAGCTCGACTAAGTACTGCTTGCTGTGTATGTAGACAGAAGGACAAAGAGATCTTAGCTTGAAAACTCCGAATTCAGAGTGCTTTGGAAGTGATCCTCAGCGGCGAATCGCATGGTATCGATTTTACCCCCTGAGCAGAACACAAAGAGAGGGCTTGGGCTTGTGCCTGTCCCTCTGCCTTTCCCCCACGCTACCCTCTGCCACGCTAACCAGAACCGGCACCAGGGAATTTCGCAGAACCCGATGAAACTTCTACCAAGCTGGTTAAAATTTTATCATTTCGGGAAAACGTTCATAATATATTATACAATGGTATTGCATAATATACAGTTTTGTTTCGAGGAATATTAAACAAAATTAATTTATTGTATCTGAATGACAAACAAATTCTCTATTTGATTTATTAAGTTGAGGAATAATTTATACCTACTGGAGGGGCAGATAAATAAATAAAATAATTGTGCACTTTGTGATAAAAGCATAAAATTCGTCATATAGATTCATTTTTATGTTGTTACAAGATATATAATAATATGGATATTGGGGCACATGTGATCTAACCTCTGACGGGCTGAAAATCCAAGATGGCGGACAATTCATGAAAAACTATATTTCTGGAGTAATATTATCCCAGGATCATAAAAGTTAGTCAACATGATAATATAAGTAGATGAACATTATACTTGAAATTCGTATTGCCTATATCTTTCAGGGCCGTCTATGTACATCAGTTATTAATTTTTAAAATTTTTGCTTTTATTGGTAACACTTTTTTAAAGATTTTGGGCACAGTAGTTTAGCTATAAAAAAATTTAATCCTCAAATTTTTCTATGCCTTCTTGAAGATTATTTAAAAATTTTGATGAAAATAAGGCATCAAAAATATTAAATTGTCGAATAGGTACTGCAAACCGAAAGTCAAAATTGTAATCCATTTAAAATTTAAAGCCCAGCAAAAACGATATTTGAAAAAAAAATCCTAAAATATCTGTATGTTGGTTAAACCAAATGTTTGAATATTTTTTAACAACATGTCTCTTATACAAAAAAGTTCAACAAATTGAATACTGCAAACCAAAGGCATTAACAGATTAAACCATTAAGTAACTAATAGAAAAACATCCGAAAAATCGAATACTGCAAGTCAGAAGTCGATATTTTTTATCTGTCTGTTAAAGCTGAAATCTTCTGTTTTCTATTATTAAAATGTCTATAAAGAAAAGAGTTTAAAGATTTAATATTGCCATTACTTGTGTCAGTACATTTGAATTGTTTATAATAGTAGAATATCTTATATTATATCTGATACCTATTAATTACACATAGTAACAGCAGTAGGTACCTACCTAAGTATAAGTAAAATGCTCACATGTGGTATAAAAATTCAAAAACTATATTTATATAGAATAGTAGATTGTATAATAAATTCGGTTAATCTAGACAAATGTTACTTACTACTAATGTTACTTACTATTATGTTACTTACTACTTATTTATGAAGACCGGTTTAGTGTGATCTATTTTTATAGTTATACTTATTTTGATCCTTCTTTTTTAATTAACTTCTGTATGACAGCATTATAAATAACAAATAAAAATGTTCCTGAAACAAACCTTTGTGGAAACGTAAATTAATTCGAGATTAATTCTATTAATGGATTCACATTTATATGCAGGTGATTGTCAATTAAATTTCTGTAATGTTATCGTAGTCATATAACTTCAAAGTCTATAAACGATAAACGGTGTTATACATTAAAATCATTAGAATAAAAATATCAGTACCTTTTCAGAATGTTAATTTTTAATTATTTTAAATTTTTTACTGCGATTTGAGCAAAAAAATATTAAAAGCAAAAAGTCTATCTCATCTGTATTGTGTGTGTTTTGTTGAATGTTTATGTACTCGTATATATCTACTCGATTCGATTTATTAATTTAAATTTTTCAGCATTTGAAAATGTTCGTTAGAGAAAAATCATTAAAAAATATACAGGATTTGAATAACTAATTATTTACACACATGCAAATAATACAAACAACTAATATTTTTTAATATTTTATTACAATTGCCATGGTACTTCTCTGAAAGAGTTCGTGGAATTTTCTTTTGAAGAAAAATGGAAAATCAGTCTGCTCCAGTGCTCCAGATTGTTTTCTAAAAACTGATTTTAATTTATAATCCGTGTGGAATGTACCATTTACAGTTATTATATTTTATATTATAACATCATTGAAATGTATAACAATACAGGGTGTTTTTATACCTCTGCACGCAACTTTAATAGGTTATATAATTTGATACCTATATTGATTACAGAAAAGATTTTTTTTCAAAACTCGCAAAAATAAGGGTAGTGAAAGTTTTTCTGCCACTGTTTCTTAATTAATTATTATAGGTATATAAAAAGTGACTATTTGTAGATAGTCTGATACTGTTTATAATTTTATTTTATAAATAATATAATCAATATATTTTGAAAAAAATCTTTCTTTTCTGTAATCAATATATGAAATTATATAACCTATTAAAGTTGTGTGCAGAGGTATAGAAACACTCTGTATGAGATGGACATGTATTATTTTACCTAGTTCGAGATATTGACGAATATTTTAGTCGATCTGTATAATAATGAAGTAAAACAACTTAATTTTGAAAAATAATAATTTTAAAATTAAATATTTGTAATCAAATTTATTTAAAAAACTTAATTACATTGAATTACGAAACATAGTAAATCATGGTAACTGATAAGAAATATTTTATTTTAATTAAAGAATAATCTAAGAATATGTATTTTGTTAAAAAACATGATAATACAAACAAAATAACGCGTCACAATAATTAGACAAACAAATACTTATGTTCAAATACTCAAATTTTATTTTCAAAATACAAAATCTTCCAAATAGATTAATTTACGAAACTTAGGTAAATTATGACTCATGACATTGATAACCAATGTTTAATATTTTAATTAAAGAATAAATGAATAAATGAATCTTAGAAGGAAATGATAATACCTACAAAATAGCGCGTCACAATTATACAAACTACAATGCAAAAAGTTGCTTCTGTGGGAGTATTCATTAACAATAGTACAATGAAACAAAAAATCAATTAAAAATACCCTAGTCCGCCCCTAGCTACTAGCAGTGAACACATAACGTTCAACACGGCGTTTAGTTAATCATCTTGGCAAAACAACACCCCGGCCCGATTCCCCTCTTTCCCCTATGCTCTCTATGGATGGCAGCAATTATTTGATGGTCCACTAATTGTTGAGTTTCAAACATCAACTTTGCTTTAGATTTGTCGATGTAAGCTATCAACAATGAATGTTGACAATTATTTACAACTGCTAAGAGTATTTTTTTAAGGGTGCGTTATATAAGCGCATTTGGCCTTTATCAGTTTTTGCTTATCACGTACGAAAAGCGCATAAAATAATATTTGAAAAGCGCAGAAATTGAAGTTATATAAGCGAAGAAGGGAACATTTGAAAAGCACAATGGTTTTAGGGATTGTACGACAGTTTTTCTACAATATTTTTTGAGTTTTTTAAAACTAGAAAATATTCTTGTCTAACATTTTTCTGAACTTAACCCCATCATACTCGAATAGTATTTTTAACAAGATTTTTTGAATTTTTTTAAACTAGAAAATATTTTTGCCTAACATTTTTCTGAACTTAACCCCATCATACTCGAAGAGTATTTTTAACAAGATTTTTAGAATTATCCAAAACTAGAAAATATTCTTGCCTAACATTTTTCTGAACTTAACCCCATCAACCATCATACTCGAAGACGATCTGGACTAACTTGTTATGGTCAGAAATCTCATTTTCGAAAAATGCGCTTATTGATCGTTACGATCTGCGCTCATTGAACATAAATTTACTGATTATATTTCTGCGCTCTTCAAACGTTTTGATGACCAGATATGCGCTTTTACAACTCTCCGTTTTTACCTCTCACCTCATATTCTATAAGAGAGGTATTGTAATGGGTCAAAATTTTCGAATATGAGTTTTTGGTATATAAGCACGTTTCAGGGTCTCTAGAATACGAATTTAATATTTTCACGATGATGTCTGTGTGTGTGTGCGTATGTATGTATGGACGTATGTGACGATTTTTCGTCCACGATAACTTAAAAGGTATCAAACCTTTAATAACCAAATTTCATATTTAAGATTTTAATAAGGATCTTAACACCGGATAAGATTTTGGTAGAAATCCGCAAACCGGAAGTAGTACCTTTTGAAGCTTGATATAGTTTTCCTTTAATATATTGGTACATTATTTATTTATGACAATTTTTGCAATTAAAAATAAAAGCTAATATAGTTATCTATGGGTACAGATGATTTTATATACAATTTGCTGAATCTGGTAGTATTTAACATAAAATAAAGTGCAACTAATATTCAACTTTTTTGAAATTCTAGTATCTTGTTGTTCATGAACATATGAAATTTGTTTCTACATTTTCAATTATTATGACAGTGACAGTACAGTTGACATTTTTAGCTTGCATCTTGGTATACATTATCGTTTACATATTACATGAACATGAAACTATTAAAATGTAAGTAAAACTATTTATTAGATTAGTAGAATAAGCAGAATTAAGCGAGAGGTCGTGTACTGGCCACAGCAGATTTTTTAAAACTAAGTATGCTTCTAGTAGAGGAGATAATAATTATTGTAATCTTTGGGTAGGTACAGTCAGAGACAGTGACCCTTACTTCGGTATCGGTTGCTTATCGTAGTAAAAATGTGGTCAGTAATGTGGTGAAGTATGTCTGCTATTTGCTATTTGGTATTCGCCAAGGTCGTGAATAGTGATAAATCTATTATAAATTTTGTTTTGTTTTGTTATTAGCTTGTTCTATCGATGGGAGATTATCAGTTTATGAAAATTTATCATCAGGGTTCGAATTTAGAATTTATAAACGTTCTTTCTTTGTAATATAAGTGCTTTTTGTTAAAAGGTTAAAACACATCGTTTCCGTCGTAATCCTATCGTATAAATAAAATTTTATACAGAAATTCCCAAATAAATAAATAATTTATATATAACTTTTATGTCATACGAGATACATTGAGTATGAGTACTACTATAGAGTCTTTCATTAAGAGTGATAGGATTTTAATTATAAATAAAACATCAACGGTTTGACATATTAATTTAGTTTTTGCTTTATTTGGAAGCTAGGACAATGCAGTTATGTCCGGACCAAGATATCGTTCAAATGTCCACCACGGCTTTGTTGACACTGATCACAAGGGGCTCATTTTGGCTCCAATTTGGCTCATCCGCAACACTGGCCTCTATAGCTCTGATATTCTCCTCGCTTCGAACATTTCGTTGTCTTCGTGGTGGCTTATTGTCTTAGTAATGTTAACTCAAACTTTATCACAGTTCGTATTATAGCCTGCGCAGAGTAACGGTTACGGCGACCCAATTTTGGGGTGCATATACGTTGAGCACCCACAACTGAGCTCGAACTTTGGTAATATTTTTTATTATTTCCAACCGATCTAGAGGCGTCAAACGTTGCATCATGAAACTACACACTATACTAAATAATTTGACACCTGGAAGTAAATAAAATATATATCAGAAACTGAGACATCTTTATTGAAAAAACTATCACTCCTATTGAAAGACCCTATACATACCAGGTTTGTACGTATGATTTAACACGTTGAGTGCCACGGCAGACACCGGTGTCTGCTCGTTGTTTTAATCACAAGCCAACGCAGACACCGGTGTGTGTTTCAGTATTTGTCCAAATGTAATAAATAAATGTGTTCATTTAACGTTTATCGTGTATATACCTATTTGTACCAAAAAGACGATGACTTATTTTATTTACAGCCTTCTTGCTACTCTGATATTTTCCAGAGAATACGTTATTGATTTAAAACATTTTATCTCTGTTTTCTTTTTTCAATATTTGTGCATGATTATCAAAGGAAAAGAGCTTTCATCAAAGTATATCTTGCTTGTAATTTGTGTTATATTACTGGTTTTGTTTTATAATTTGCATTAGTTTATAAATTATGGTTTTTATTAATCATTCTTTCATCTTTTTACAACTAACTCGATTCTAAGGTTTTAGGTACTGTTTTTCCTTGAATAATGAATCAGGTGATGAAGTAAGTATATGATTATACTTTGTATTGAATATTTAACTTGTGATGATCAAGCATAATAGTTTCATTCAATAAAATTTGCGTGATATATGAGTACATATTCAGAACTAAGTTTTCCGCTTTCCGTTATTTACTGAACTTTTCCTTACACAGAAATACGATAAATAAATTATTTATGAACGGGTGTTTCTCCAGATAAGATTATACCTAGCCCGAAGTGAGTTACATAATAAAAATATAATACAGTATACCTATAAAAAATATTACAGTATTACATGTTTTATTACACAACATTATTTAACATGATGATCATTTAATATGATTTATATTTTAAATTTTATACGTAAGTATCTAAAAGATGCGCAAAAGCAGTTAGAGACTAAAATAACGGTTCCGGTTGAGATTTGAGAAGTAATAGATATTTATACACCAAGTGAGATACATGAATGTTTATCCAAGTGAAGAAAGTTTAGCCCCCGAGCCCGAAGGGCGAGTGGGATAATTTCTTCGAGTGAATAAACATTCGTATCTCACGTGGTTTATACAATATTTTATTCAATTTTGACGAAATTATTTTAAATATATGAATTATAAATTTATTTTGACATAACAAAAAAAACTAATCAAAGTAGTCGTTAGTGGCAAGTTGTCATTATTTTTATGAATTTTTGACGTAATAATAAAAGTTTAAAACGTCAGAGTGATTTAAAAATGTGTTGAGTGATTTAAAAAAATTTAATTAATTTGTGAATAAACATTTATTTAAAGTTGTTGCTATGGAGTTAATAATAGCAGTTTAAAACGTAAAAATTGAATAAAATAAATAACATACATCCAATAAATTATCTTAATTCTATACGACATGAGCCCAAATTTCGAAAAAGAATAAAACTTACAAACATGCTGTTTTTGGGCACCACGTACTTTAATGTAGGTACTTAGTGACTACGAAAACGCCATTAGAGTACAGGAAGCGATAGCAGACGTTGCCATAATCGTTTGTGTTTTTATTGCACATCTCTATAAGTCTTTTGCATTATCTGTAATTTGTCCTGTAATAACTTGCTCCTGTAACAACCAGCCCATGTCTACTCTATTTAAAAAAAGAGAATAATATGTGCTGTTACTGACAGAGATTTTGTTATTTGATGTATTTGTGCATGAAATCAAATGTTTGTTTTTGCGCTTAATCGCTAAATTGTGAATATGAGTTTTAAATAATAATTGAATTGTGTGTAACATTTTTTACATCATTATATTTCATATTTATTTTTAAATTTACAGACGGTAAAATACAGTGGATACATCGGTATAATAATTGAAAAATAAAATAAATATTAATTTAGTTTCAACAGTTACACATCCCGTGAGTACAGACTGTTTCACAACTTCAGGATATAAATTAAATGGTAAATACTACATGACAAATATATCACGAATAAAAAATTTTTTTTGCGCAACTGTCAAAAAAAGTTGACATTGACGTTCGCAATTCAGGCCGCGAAGTAAAACAGCTTTCGTGTACCACTCGAGATGATTAAGAAGTTATTGGAAAGCACTAAAAAAATTCCGGAAAAGGTAGTAAATCCATGGGTAGTGACAACCCAAAATATGACTTAAATTAATATGCAGTATTCATTACAAGTCGTAGAATTTGAATAAAAATAAAAATTTATAGGTAACCGTTGAAAAAACGAAGATAATTGAATTTACAGTTGACACAAAAACGAGCTAAAATACATTGCGTATATGGAGGTTACCAGTAGATTTACTAAACGATTAGAAAATATTATATCATAACAACCCAACACATATTTGGAAAACGAATATGTTATTCTTTGATATTTGAGGTATTTATTAGAAAAATAAAAAATATGGGTCACCGCAATAATGGTTGAGAAATCGCATGCAAAAGGTTCCAGTCTCAAGAAAAATTATGTTTTTGACGTACTACTACTGCATTTCAGTGTAAACTTAAATTTCAATTATATTTTTTATTTAATTGGATACCTATGATTTGTAATTTACATCCAAATCTACGATTTTTAATGATTTATTTCTGATTATTTGACTGCTTCGGCCTCACCTCACACCGAAATCACGCACGCTTATGACCGTCGGATTTTCTACCTCAAATTAGAAAATGTTATTTTGTTCAAAATTATTTCTATAACCAATAAATTCAATACAACGTATAAGTAATAAATATGTAAAGTATAAAGTGACTAGTTAACTAGCACATTGAAATCTTTGTATGGTAAGTTGAAGCAATGATTACATATTACATCGTAATATTCAACATTTTGATCTGATTGTGAAATGAAACGCTTTTAACACGACAAAGGGGGAATGTTACATCATTAGCTGCTATTGAAAACATCCAATGGATTCTAATCCCTTTGCAGCTTTGTAGGGTAGGTACCTTACTAAATTTTTATATCATCGACATGAAAATGTTACATAATTATGTAAAAATATAATAAGTACATGTACGTTGTTATAAATATATTTTAGTTGTCTTCGGTATTAGACAAATTATTATGACTATTTCCCTCATAAAATTTTAGCCAATCAGAAGTCTGACATTTCTGAATGTCGTCCAATCAACGTAGAATTACACGATAATTTTGCACTAGTGCAAATTATCGATAATTTGCACTCTAGTGCAAAATTATCGTATTTGGATACGGCGTTGCAAAGTGATTCTGACTTGCTGTCAAAAGAAGTTTTTAAATTTTGCTTTATTTTTCATGAGAGAAACAGCGTTTGACTAAATTTTAATCGGGAAATAGACCTTCAAATATCCCTCGTGCATGTAATTGTCGATAATTTTCTCTCGGGCGCTTCGCGCACTTGAGGAAATTATCGACAATTTGACATGCACTTGGGATATTATATATGATAATTTAAGTTACATAAAATTTTAAAATGCAATAATCATAATTATAGCTATTAATATAAGGATGCTATTTAAATGCTATACCTAATTTTAATTCAAGATTGTGTTATAAAAAATTGCAAAATCCTAGAATAATTAATCAGTTTTTATGTGCAATGCTATAAAAATTATAATTTTTGCAATTAAAGTAAAATAAAATGAAATAAAAATAAATAATTCTGTTAGTTATTCTTGCGCTATAAAAATACAAAAATTTTGCTACTTGGATTTGATATTAGCCACTTGGATTTAATTTTTGCTACTTGGATATAATATTAGCCACTTGGATTTAATATTTGCTACTTGGATATAATATTAGCTACTCGGCCTGAATATTTGTTAAACTCTGATAAACTGAATTAAAAGAAATAATTATATCTATGACCATACTATACATTTTTATACCAAAAATAATTATTGTTCTCTTCGGGTTTTTCCCAAACATCATTAAACGGAATGACATAAACCATTAAGATTATGCATTATTTTGACTGGACCATTAGTGCTTGTGTTGTAAGATATAAAATTGTAAGAAGCCATTGTTTATAAACATTATGAATATTATTTTTATATTGAAATACAAATTTTGTTTATATGTACGTAAAATAATTTAATAAAAAGTCGTCAATATTACGAAACGGATGTAACTCAGTTTTGTTCATTTTGCACTAGAGCGATTTAAAGATTTTCATAGATTTTAAATAAGCATTAATATAAAAATAAAGTATGACTTTTTTTTCGCTATTAATAATAATAATAATAATAATAAGAACTTTATTTAGCCGAAGCTATACAATAACAACCATAGATAATATAGTATAGTATAGTATTTGTAAAGTACAATACTAATATTTTGATAAATACATATAATCTGATTACAATCTATAGTCTATTTACATAATACTCTTTTAACTTAAACCTAAAATTTCTTAAATCTAAATCCTTAAAGTATTCAGGTAACTCATTATATAGTCGTACTCCTTTATAGAGTAAAGTGTTTTGTCCTTGCACAGTGTTTTTTCGTGGGATATAAAACTTTGTTTTATTCCTAGTATTATGTTCATGAGTATCTGCATTTCTAATTAACTTATTTTCAAAATATTCTGGCTGTAATCCTTATTTTATTTTATGTATCAAAATTATTATTTGCATCTCCGTTAAATCTTTAATATTACTCCAATTTAATTCTTTTAACATTAATTCTACACTAGTATATCTGTTACATTTTAATATTATTCGCATTGCTCTATTTTGGAGTAATTGTAGTTTATTTAATTCCTTTTGATTATTCAAGTATAGTACTGACTACTGAGCCTGCAAAGTAGAAATGTGGTAGAATGATTGAATTATATACCGTTTCTTTTGCTGTTTGAGACAAATGCTTTGAACATCTATTTAAAAAATAAAGTTTTTTTGAAATTTTCTTACATGTATAATTAGTATGCTCATCTAATTTTAGGTTACTAGTCAAAATTACACCTAAATATTTATGTTTCTTTACAACTTCAACAGTGTCATTGCCAATTTTAATTTCACAATCATCATTAATCATATTTACTACTTTACTATCACTACCCAAAACCATTCCTTTTGTTTTGTCAATATTTAATAAAAAACCACCATTGAGGGATGCATGTATTTATTTCTGGCTGTATGAACATTTTCACATAATTTTTTTCACTAAGAGTTCATTCATTTAAAGCATAATTGAGATACGTCATTTTGTGAAATTTATTCTGCATAATGAAAACTATGAGGAGTTTGACATACGATGCTTCGTCGATTTTTCCGTCATTTCGTGTTATTGACGACGAAACTTATTATGGATATCGAAAATTTAGTAGAACGAGGGATCAGAATTACTTTTAAGAACATTCTTTCTGGTTTGATAGTAATCACAATCACCACTTTACTATCCAACCAACAATTACAAAATTTAAAGTTGAAAACTGTTTTAGAATTTATCTAAATAACTACTGCTGACGGGTTAAATCTATTTTTATTGAACTTACATTGTACCACAATATTTGTTAAGAAATGGACATGCATGTACACTGGTGACAAAAAATGAAACACTTGAAATTCGTAAAAATTTCGACCATTTTCAAACCGCCATAACTCGGCATATTTTCAATCGATGTCGATGAATCTTTGCGGACGAAAAACTTTCAAGTGTCTACTTTAAAGTCATGCATGCGAAATTAAGCACAACTTCTTCTGGCCCCCTCTAGCACCACTGTGAATTTTTTTTTAAATTTGTAAAATGTCCAACTTTGACGATGCGACGGAGTTGAATTTTTTTTTTGAGTTGATCCACCAAAAGGGCACTAAAATTTGTTCAATTCCCTGTGCAGGATGATTTGGCATAAAGTTATTGGTATTTAAAAATGTGCATTTTTAGGTTTTTTGCACGTAACTCAGCGACTTTTCAACCAAATTAGACGATTCTTTCGAGGAAAAAACTCATTGTTGCTCTACTTTAAGGGGTAAACTCAGATTATGATGATCTCTTTTCGTACCCTTCAAAACCCGAACAAAAAACACGTTTTTGGGTCAAAAAACGTTCAACTTTGGCGATGTGTACCGAGTTGGACAAAATTTGTCGACTCGATCCACCATTGGGGCATTTAAATTTGTTCAATTACCTGTGCAGGACTCAAAAAACGAAGTTTCTACAACAATTTGGCACAAAGTTATGGGCGTTTGAAAAAAGTGCATTTTGTGGTTTTTTGACTCATAAGTCGGAAGTTTTTCTACGAAATTGTTTATTTTGAGTTATTCACACGAAATATCCAATTTCATTTTTAGATTTGCTCGATATTAAAGGTCTGCTTACGAGTTTAAAGTTTACAGACCTGTTTTTCACAAAAATGGGGATTAATAGTAGCTAAAAAATATATCTGGTAAGCGGTGCGAACTAGAGGAACGACACACCGACGGCCTATGAACCGAGAGCGGATTGGCTATCGGCATCGATTACGGGCATTTATTTCAACTTTTTACATTGAATGCGAACTCGTGAACAAAACAGAAATACACAAAACACATTGGAACATGATTTCCGCGAGTTGTGTTACTATGAACATAACATGTTAGTTATGTTATACTAAAAAGCTTTTGTTTTTTTTTGACAGTCGTCAAATTTAATTTTAAAGAAATCCAATGTAATATAAACCAGGGTCTCAGGGGCTATTCTAAAGTGCAGCTGAACACAAAATGTGCAATGGAATAATAAAAAGTGCAGTGACAATTTAAATTTGTGCAAGATAAAACAAACTTTGTGTTTCAATTGTCGATTTTAGAAAAATCGTAAGGGGTACCCCTTAAGAAATCTTCAAAAATGGGGAAACCGTGATAAATCTTGTACCCGTCGGAATTTTGAGCTGAACATTGGTGCACATATGTAATTCGGCGCGAGGAATTCATTGGTGAAATTAAGTCGATATATTGAACCATTTTTGAGAAATCGAGTGGTCAAATAATTTTTAAAATTCTGAAAATTTGGTTATAGGTTAATTTAAGTGTTAGAAATACAATGCTGCAGACTAGAGTTTGATTTCTCGTTTAGTTTTTGAGATATCGGCCTTTAAAGTTGGAAAAAGGGGAAAACGGAACATTTTTTCCAACTTGTACAAAGAGATTCATCTACACTTTTTTAAATATATTTAAGTATTGGATATACTATTTTAAAAGACACGGCGGGATAGCATAGTGGTTAGGATGCTAGGCTGGTTACATAGGTCGTGGGTTCGAATCCCGGTCAGGTCAGGAAATTTTCACGGCCTGATTTGGATCGGTACCTACTCCCGTTACCATTCCAAGTTGGGATCTAATTAACTTGGCAACCTCTAGCTATTGGGCACCGGCTAGAGGCTGTAACAAGGGCTTGCGCCGGGTCGACTGGCAACACACATGGTAGTAAAGTAAAAAACTCCGTGGCAAAGTATATAAAGTAAAAAATTTATACTGTGTGTGTGCCATCAAGTCAACCTAGGGATATAACCCAAATGAGGTTCAAATCCCGAAATAATAATACATAACATACATACATACATACTATTTTAAAATGCAATTAAAAGAGTAGGGTATCTTGAGTAGGGAGGTTTTATGCTGGCCACATCAGATTTTTAAAAGTTGTCATTGATGTTTTTTATTTTTCAAAAAATTATTTTTTACCTTCTGGGAGGGGGGCTGCCGGGCTGCAGCCCCCCTGGCTGCGCGCCTGAGATTAACAAAATCTGGGGGTCGACAAAAATCCTGATAGGTTAAAAACAAATATAAAAACAATTGATCGTATTGCTTTACTTAAAATTGAAGTAACCTGAGACGACTGACCATTTCCTCATCCTGTTTCCGGTATTCCAGCGCAAACATTTGAACTTTTTATTAGTCTTCTAGCAGCTAACACGATAATTCCATTGCAGTGAAACAGTGACATCCGCTAGGCTGCAACTGGTGGACTCATTGTTGGCTCGGGGTCGGGGGTGGGATGACAAAGACTGCGGCTGTGTTGTAGTCCAGGTTAGGTGACCAGGTGTCGTCGCGTTGTTACGGTACCTCATTAGACTTTGCATGGTGTCTGTTCTGTTCTGTGACTAGTTGAATGGCTGCAGAAGGGCGAGTGGCGAGTGAATATTATCAGGTAGTCTTCATGCCTGGCTGCGATATGTGTGCGATAGTACACTGACCCAGATATGGGAAAGGATTCCGAAAGATGGGCAAGGGGATAGCTTGGTTTTAATTTTTAATAGTGGAATCGTTTTACATAACGTAGTTGATTTATGGGTGTATAATATACATAAGTTAGTGATGCGTTGAGATGAGACGAGACGAGATTTTTCATTTCTCGTCTAGTCTCGTCTCGAATTTGGAAATTTTGATCTCGTGTCGATTTCTCGACCATTTATACTAACAAAATTTTTCGCCGATTGACATTAAAGGTGTTATTTTTGACAACTTACAGTTTGTGAAATGTCACTTTTGGTGCCTAGGTAATTAAATTATTTTTTTCAAAATTGGCATGAAAATCGTCATTTCCAGACTAATTTGCGGCATGAAAGTAAGATTTTCATGACTAGGCATGAAAATTTTATTTTCATGCCTAGTCATTTTTACTTTCAACTTTGTTTACTTGTCATGACAACTTTTTCTAAAATTTGTGACAGCTCTGATGATTTGTCACAGCTCTGATGATTTATGCAAACCTAATTTTCTTTATAATTTTAAGCTTAATTGCCGATTTAAAAAAAATAGAAAACATCACGGGTCATAAAAATGTCTTTGCTTGACTCGGAGGCTTTGAAGAAATGCTCGGACGCTGCGCATCCTCGCATTCTTCAAACGCCTCCTCGTCTGCAATGAAACATTTCATGACTTGTAATGTAATATACTATTTTCGGCGATTGACATTAAAAGTGCTGTTTTTTAACAGCTGACAGACAGCATAGTGTCACTTTTGCTGCCTTGGCACTAAAAATAATAAAAAAAGCCTATAGGCAAAAGTAATTGTTATTATGATGAATCAACAAATTTGACAGTTATAAAATTCATCAATATACCTAACCTATTTTGTTTTTTCATCGAAACTGTCAACATACGCATAGCAACATAATTTGATTGCGATACATATATTTAAAATAATCACTAAATTAATATTAATTTATAACAATCGCGGAAAAAATAATGTGTTTAACATGGCAAAAATACAGATTTGCTGCCTAAGCTAGATTCATAGCCTCGGCTGCGCCTCGTAATCTAATATTTTTTGCCTAGTTAAACAAATAACTATTTGATTCCTGGTCAGTATATGTTATGCAGTATGTACCATTTAATTTTTATCCTGAAGTTGCCCACCTTGTTTAATTGTCTTTTTTGGAAAAGTACCTTTTTCTTTTGTTATGTTATGTTCCCACAACTGTAATGTACCTAGCTTACATATAGCTTAGCTATCTTATTTTAAGATAGAAAAATATAATACTTATCAATGAGACGAAGTTATGAATGATTATAGTTATAGAAAGAAATGGAGGTAGTTTAGACCCTACAAAAGCTTAAAACCTTATATCTAAGTATAATATAAAAAAGTCAATCTGTCTGTCTATGGTGGTATGATGTCTGTAAAAAATTTGTTGTCAAAAATCAAAGTTTATCTTAAAATATTCAGTGCAACTTTTGTAATATTTAAATAAATAAAATAACCCAACCCAACCATGGTTTTGACAACTTAAGTTTGAATACAGCTCAATTCCTGACACTCTTGTCAGATTCCGATTGTCAGAAATAATTACAAAACATTTTCAGTCATTTGGCAAGTTATTTTAACTTTTAACTAAAAGTCGGTATTTCACTCCCAGTTTAATCTACAATTTTGTCAAAACATGGACCATGTTCATGTTACGATAAAATTCTACTGTACCTACCTGCTATTATTGGTTTATTGTTTTATTTAAACGCTCGAAGCAAAACCAAGAACTAGAATAAAATAAACTCAGATAAAGTTTCACAATGATTAAGATTAAAATCATTTAAAAATTCGAGAAGAAAAATCATGTTCACTTGTTGAAAAGCAAATTTTAAATATTTAATAGCGCATTAAAGGCTTACTTTTATTAAAAATACTATCTCGCATTTTTTTCTCTTCTGTTTTCTTTGATTATTTGAACGGTTTTAACACATTCAATATTATTTTTAGTGTTAATTTAATTCATGAATCCTTTATTAATGATCAATATAAGAATCTATTATGCATATTTGAAAAATGATGTTTTAATTTAAACTTTACGATCGTTAGTCATGATATTTTTTACTTTTTCAGATTGGAAAAATAAAACAACATATCTCTGCACTGCAGCTTGGATTATTGAATATTGGTGTGAAATGAAAAATGAAAGGTAGGACGTATTTATTTTTTATATTTTTAAAATTTGCTTAATGAGCATAATGTGATGGAGGATATACCATTTTTTCAATAGTTATACCCGAGTGCTATGAATTTAATCGATTAATTTTGACCTGTTTTGCTTATGTAATAAATTTTGTTTAAAAAGAGTTTTGAGTAAATAATAATTCGAAAAAAATCCGAGACCGCAGGTCGAGGGATTTTATCTGAAATTATTATGTACGATAACACTTTTTTAAAAGCAATTTAAAAAAAATATATAATCGATTCACGAGGGGTGTAGAATGTTAAGAACATTTCATGAATTCATAGATTTATATGTACATACTTACAGTATTCGTGATTACATTTTTTGCAACCAAAACGATGATTCTGACTTTTATCTGACATCTTATTTAAATAAATAAATTTTGTTGTTATACGTTACCATTGTAACCAGAAAATCGTTTGTTATTTTTGTTTCTATCAGATAAATAAACGAATAAATTAAAGTTGAGGAAGAGACTCTTTAGAAATTAGAAATAGGAATTATTGATTTATTTTCTTCACGACTTCTAGTTTAAAAATTTGTAAGGTTTGGTATGCTTATACGATGTTTTATTCACAACACAAACAAAAATGAATTGTTTACGTTTTGCGAAGGACACATAGTTGTACAAATGCTTGACGTTTAAATAAAGGCAAAACAAAAAATGTTGATAAAAACATGTTGACAATTTAATAAACTACGACTACCTATAACAGTGAGAATTAAAAAATTTAACTTAAGTTCGACACTCTTATCTCCTAATTAATTACCTTTAATTGCTTTGAATGACAAATTGTTCTTAATTAGTTAGACCAATTTTTAATTTTAATGTTTTAGTGTTAATGGCAGCGGTAAATAACTTTCAACAATAACAAAAAATGTTTACAAATAATTTTCCGCTAAGAAAACTTTATTTTTTAATCATTTTGTTAATTTTTATGATGTCAAAAGTCAAACTACAACGAGAAGTACTATTCGTTTGCTCAATGATGTTTGACCCAGACAATTATTTTCAGCATACAGGGTGTTTCATAATTTCAGGTACATACGTTAAGGGTATATGTAGTTAGATATGCTGATTACGAATCAAAAAGAATTTTTTTTAAATCGCAAAATTAATTTTCATGTTTCTCAGTCAAAAAATTGCCACTGGGTGAAGTAATGATTGTTTCATTAAAAATAATTAAATTTTGTATGTTTATTTTACTAGTATTATGTAATTTAAGATGTTTGTGTTTAATAGGAAAACGAATCCAGTGCAGTACTACAAAAAATGGTGTAGGTAAACTACCCTTAATTTTTCTAATTTAAAAAAAATTATTTTTGATTCGTAATTAGCATATCAAACAACATATACATTTCACTTATGTACTCGAAGTTATGATACACCCTGTACAGGTATTATTAAATTATGTGATCGTTGATTGATTTAAACAAATAGTAATTATTGCATTTGTACTTAATCGTAGAATACTACAGAAATACAAGTTAAAATTTTACAAACGAAGTAGAGAACTCAACAAACTTTTTTCGTGATGTTCAGTACGGCGTACGTCATTATATACCTATCTTGGTGCAGGCTTTTAAACTTTTAATGATTTTTAATGGCCTGACCAATTACCTGGTGATTGGTGCGTTAAAATGAAATTATAGAAATTCAAGCATAACATGTCATTGAACGATAGCTCGTCCGTCTGACGCATTAAATATTTCTCTTATCTTCATCTGATAATTTTTATTTTAGAACGGTAGAACGAAATTTTGGGTACATTATCTCACTCAAATATCATGCTTTTTATTGTTATATACTGTATTATTGTTTTAAAGAATTTACGTATACGTATACTGTTGATGGTACATTTACAAACAAAACTTGTATTATGTATTTAAATTATTCTGAGAAATGCTACACAGTGGCGCGCCAACTAAATTTGCCGCCGGGTGCAAGACTTTATTTGCCACCCCTATGTATGTCGACAATAAAACACAATAAAATTTTAAATGTATCTGAATTTCTGAATAATCTCATATTTTTAAATCCATTTGAAAATTATTATTGGACTGAAACAAAACAAAACAAAACTCACATTTTAAATCGTTTCTTTGGGAAGGGGAATCATCAATTTTTCTCCAGGGACTGACCGAATCGCCAGGAAAGAACCCAATTTCATGGCATAATCGAGGAAGACCCGTGTTTTACACAATATAATTGTTTTTAAAATTTTCGCGCAAAATTGGACTTCAGAAATTAGGTATATATTTATTGTAGGTACCTACTCGTTTTAAAATACCACCTGGATTTAAAAAAAAATTATCTAACATTACCTACATTATTTATTTTCGTCATTTAAATAAAAATATTTTTTTACAATCCACAATTATTTAATTATCATGATAAACGTTTTTTATGATTATTATATTATTAAACAACGACTGATGAGGCGGCTTTCAGCCGCTCCTGAAATTTGCCGCCCGTGTGCGGTGCACTCCCTGCACCCTTGGGTTCAGGCGCGGATTTAGGGGGAGGCACAGGAGCCCCCCCCCAGTCCGAAATACTAAGCTGGTTATTTTTTAATTACTTAGTAATAACAAAAAGGATTTGGGGGCCCAAATATTAAAAAATTCAAGTAATGAATACAATTTTTTTATTACCTAGGTACCTATAATATAAATTTTTGTACCTATAGAAAATAAATAAACAAGAACACTATTTTACAATATAGATAACAAAAGTAGGTAGGTACATAAAACAAAAATAAGAGAAAAAAAATCTGCTGTGGCCAGTACACGACCTCTCGCCTAATTCTGCTTATTCTACTAATCTCGAGACTAATCTAAAAAATAGTTTTACTTACATTTTAATAGTTTCATGTTCATGTAATATGTAAACCAATATGCAAGTAAAAGATGTCAACTGTACTGTCACTGTCAGAATAATTCAAATTTTATGTAGAAACAAATTTCATATCATGGACAGCAAGATAGAATATTAATTGTTCTTTATTTTATTGTTAAATAGGTACTACCAGATTCAGCAAATTGTATTTATAATTAACTGTACCCATAGATAATTTTATTTTCTTTTATTTTTAATTGCAAAAATTGTCATAAATAAATAATGTACCAATATATTTAAAGAAAACTTAATCAAGCTTCAAAAAGTACTACTTCCGGTTTGCGGATTTCTTCTAAAATGTTATCCGGTGTTAAGATCTTTATTAAAACCTTAAATATGAAATTTGGTTATTAAAGGTTTGATACTTTTTCAGTTATCGTGGACGAAAAATCGTCAGTCCATACATTCATACAAACATACACACACACATACACACACACAGACATCATCGTGAAAATAGTAAATTCGTATTGTAGAGACCCTGAAACGTGCTTATCCACCAAAAACTCATACTCGAAAATTTTGACCCATTACAATACCTCTCTTATAGAAAATGAGGCGAGAGGTAATATATCGCATCAGACATCATGACCATTATTTTTTTGACCATGTTTCTGCATCTAAAGTTCTCGTATCTTCATTCTTCTTGGGTGTGCTAATGCAAAATTATTGATTATTTCTAGGGGGTCTAGGGTTAATTTCGATGGATATACAATAAAGCAAGTCCCGATAACCTTTCCTCTGTCATTGTCGAACTCAAATAAGTTTTCAACAATCTTAATGTCGAAACATGCTCAACATGCAATATTTCTTTTTCGACAGTTCATTTTTATAATAAATATAAGGTAAAACATAAAGTTTCATATCCTCAAAAAAAAGGCATTTGACCTTGAATGAAAAAAAAAATTTCGGCTGCGGCGCATTCCTTTTATCATAATTATTTTGTTCTATTCTTGGGCCCCCCGTCAAAAAATTCTAGATCCGCCCCTGCTCGGGTTAGCTACTGGTGCTACAAAACTGTAACGAGACCATTTTACTGAATCCATTCCGTTACTGCTACTACTATTGTCAGAAATATATTTTAGAGAAGGCAAAACGTAAAAGAGTTGACAAAAAATATAATAGTGGGGTTGACATCGGCATTCTTAAATATGTAAATTGAGTATTATATATTCGTGAAATTGGCATTTAAATAAAATATAAAAGCATGTGTTTTGTTGTCTGTCTACGTTTTTGTACATTACAATGTTATTACAGTTTCGTTTCAATTCATAAATATTATCTAAATTGGAAGATTTTACATATTTCATCCTTTAGTTATTACATATTATATTCATCGTATTAGATTATTTGCTGAGTAAGAGATAAATAAGTAGATAAAATAATCAAATTTTGGAAGAAGATTTCAGATAAAATGTCAATGAACCTAATGTAATAGGTACCTAATTGGTGCGTAGCTAAATTTTTGGAGTTTTAAATAAATTTGTATCATTTAATCTATTAATAATAAGCTCATTTAAGAGCATATTGCATGGCAATAATACGTATTGAAAAACGAGTAATTTTTATGATGATCTCAATCTAATACATACGTATGATGTTGAATTTTTGTATGTAGATTAAGGAAGAATACTAAAAGTGCGGAATTTTCAAAATCTTTATTTAATGTAATTAGTTTGACTTTAATAATTACGCGAAAATCTGCGAAAATTGTACAAGTTTAGATAGAATTTATGGCAATTCTGTTGATAAAATTATAGTTTTATTGTTTTTCCGAACTTTTTACATCTATGTTCTACTCATTTTGTCTTTAAACTCAATGATAACTTTTATAGTTTATTCATGAGTTCCTCAAGAAATTCTAGAGATTAATTCATTTTTATCTCTAATTATTGTCGGAACAATATATAGTTTGAATTTTTCAATTCAACAATATTTGTCATTACTAATGTAAAATTTCAGATTTTTATTTTGTGCAATATAGCCAGAATCGTGAATTCTGATTCTTATTGCACTCAAGAAGTATAGCGCCTTAACAAAATATTGCGTCAAAGATGTTTCGCTTTTCTGCTTTTTTGAATACCTACATATTAAAGTAGTTCGGTCGTCAATTGAAGTTGTTGATTTTGTATTGAAAATGGTCTGGTTGAATAGAAAATTTAATATTATTTTCAAAAGTGCCAAGAAAACATGCCCTTGCGGTACTCGTTTTTGAGAAAAATTAGTTTGAAGTTCACTGTTTTTACATGGGCTCTTATGGAAAATGACACTTTTGGTTAAGAAAAATTGAAATTGCGCCGTAAAAGTTCGTTGAATAAATAGTGGCAAATTGATATTGGGAAAGGTAATATATTAAGGCTTCGTTATGCATAGTCAAAACCCTACGTTGCCGATGTAAATAGCCCAAAAAATGGGAAAATATGTGACAAAATCACGACCAAGCGGAAGCCGATCGGGCGTCACGTTCTGCAGGGTTGCCAACTGCGAAACGTGGGAAATTTAAGCGCAGATTTGAATGTTAACCTTTTATTTCTTGAAACAGATTGGATTGAAAATTCAATGATTTTCATGATTTTAAGTCATTTATCAAGAACTCGTTTTTATAAACACACTATCGTATTTATCATTCCTGTGTTTACATTTGAATGCCTCGGACAATGCTGCCAACTGTGTCGACGCCATAACCTGGCCCGAGTTATGACACCGGGTGATTGACTAGTCAAGTTGCGAATGAAATTACAAGATTTGTAAAATACGACTATTTGTTTGAGAACCAGATGCATAAAAATTCATAATAAAATATTAAAAACCGTTACAGTTGAATTTCACTTCATAAATTGACAACAAAAAACGGATTGATTTTGACTAGCGTCAACGACGACCGAACTACTTTAATTTGTGCAAATTTAAAATTTAGGAAAAAGTTTGCAATCAATATCGATCATAATTTTTAAGTATGATACTTAATATCTTCTAAATATTTTTCATCAAATATAACGAGGCACAAATCGATTTCTTTTCCTAATTTGTTAGTTAATTTTTAGAATATCATTTTGTTTTCAAAAATATTCTTATTTTCTTTAGAAATTACTAGATCGGCACTCTTGCTTTTATTTAAAATTGCTAGTAAAGTATATTTCTCTAAAATAAATTATAATAATGTTGTTGAAAGTATTTTTATAATAATAAAGAAAAATATTACTATAATAATATTGACTTGTAAATCTGTGGTACCACATCATGTAATCAGTATGAATTTGTTGTTCTGTTATTATTTTATAAGCTGTAGCCTGATGTAGCTATTAATTTTTAATGTATAACAAAACTTTTCATGAGTGATCTTAATATTTAAAAGGATTCAAATTTTGAAAAGTTACAAAGAATACAAAAGGGTTACTACCCTTAAAATATGCAAATATTCTTGAATTTTAAATTCTTAGTAATGTTGCTCCCGAGCCCTTGTTCTGTTGGCTGTTGCGTAGCTAAATGCTTCTTTATGCTACTACTGGAAATGGGGATATGCATAAACATTAAAATTTTAGACAGGGATAATCTGTCTGTAGAACAGATTAAGAAGTAGGTACTGGCATTTATTGTTGAATAAGTATGTATAATTATGATAATTACGATGTCTTTTTCATAATTGCACTTGTGTGAATCAAAATGTAGACAACGGTAGACAAATATTAGAAGCAGGTATGGCAAACGGAACGAAACTTTAAATTTTTTTAAACAACGTAACAATTATCAAATAACGTTATGTAACCGTAATGTAACAAATAACGATTCAATATAATGTTATCCAGTTTAGATTACTAATGTTTGCTTTTCAGTAAGTTATTTTCATTTATGGGATAAGGTAAGGTAAGTAATTTTTTTATAGTATATTAAGTCTCAAGGGCGGTATATCCAGTTTACCGGTGAAGGATAATATTATCCGAAACCGGTACAAAATGCACATAACGTCCGTGATGCTTATAATATTTTTTGCCCGATCAATACAAAAAAATAAATTTAAAAATAATGTTTATGTTTGGTTATGTAGGTATAGTTTGCAATTTGATGCTGTTGTCTTGGTTTCTGTTGTTGTTTAGTGCTTACTGCCTTCTTCATGAGTTCTTACCGCCTTCTAAGATTGCTTACCGCCTTCTAATTTGTAAACAAAACCTACTACCATGGTAACAGAGCCAGTAAATAATGTTTAAAAATGACCGATCGTGCAAAAAAAATATTTTCAAATTATATTTATATGTTTAATTACAATTTTGAGGAAAAATTATATTACTGTAATGTTATAATAACGAAAGAAAAATAACGATATTATAACGTTATATAATGTTATTTAGTTATGTAACAAATAATTTTCTTTTATAATGTTACCAAATAACGTAACGTTTCGGTAGCGTTATGTCATCCCTGATTAGAAGTAAGAATGTAAATTATACTTAAATTTAATTATGTTCAATAATAATTTATGTATTATATTGATAATGAATTATTGTTGGGTTGCGTTCGATTGTTTGAATTTAATGTGACCAATAAATTATTGTTAACACATTTTAAATTTAAATTAAATTTTTATTGCGGTTTGATTTTGCAATTAACTTTAAATAATATTGTAATTACTATTTCCTGGAGAAGGCAAACATACCTACCGTTATCAAAATTTGAGTGTTATGTTTATCTGTTTTATCTAAATTAATCCTTCTTAAAATTGCACTGCATTAAAGTAAATTTAATAATGCAAGCAATATTGACTGATTCTCAATCCACAAACGCTACCAACCCACATTAGCTTTATGTAGAAACTAATTAAAAAATAAGAATTTAAACTAAGAAGTTAAATAGCTAACTATATTGACAATAGATTAGTTTGTAAAAGTTGCATAACTGAAACAATGATCTTATTTAATTTAGTTGTCTGCTTCTTTGGGTAATAGGCGTCATAAAAAATTAATAAAATAAACACCTAATTTTATTTTGTGAATAAAGCTATATTCAGACCTACCCAATTAGGTATAAGTGTTAAGAACCAAGCAGCGCTTTCACAAAATTTCAATTTCAGTTATAAGTGCGAACCACTGAACTATATCAAATAATAGGAAGGACGATCTCCATAAGACATGTATATTAAAAGTGCTTCCACCATGGAGCCCTCCATTTTGGATGTATTGGCAGTACTGCTAACCCCATAATTAGAATTTTATTTTTTATGTTGCCTAAAATTAGTGACTTCTGTAACGTTACGTCACGTCGGGTCGTCGACAGCCGGTTTTATTTTGTATTTTTGTCGTTCGGTTTGTTCGTCTTTCAGTGTTTTTGTTTTATCTTTTTTTACTATGTTCTATTTTAGTTTATTTTATTTAAAATGCCCGCCATTATATCAGCAATACAGGCAACCGCTAAAATGAAAGACACTAAATTAAAATGAAAGACACTAGATATGGGGTTAGCAGTGCAGCCAATTTATTCAAAATGGAGGGGTCCATGCTGGAAGTACATCTCTGTGGTGATTGTCCTTCCCGTTATTTTATATAGTTCCAGTAGTGGTGCGAACGTTGAGCGCTGGTTGGTTCAATTAGCCAGTTACACTTATAATTGAGTATGTCTGAATCTAGTTTAAAACTGCATATAACTCACCATTTATTTAAATAAGAAATCTTATATAGGTACTGAATTATTTATTCAATATAATATAGTTCTAGATAAGTATTATATTCTACTCGCGTTTAATATAATTATTACGATAATTAACTCACTCAAATTGTTGAATTATCAATGTTTTCACTTTTTGGGACCTTCAAATTAATACTTAGTTTATCAGTTATTTGCCTAGAGATAAAATATAATGTAAAAATAGTGCTGCATGATAGAAATGATGCTTTATCTTCTATTTTTTTTAGATACTGACCTCTACAAATTGTATGAAGTGATACACAAAATTATCAAATTTATTTTATTCAATCCTACCGTTATATAACCTTAATTAATTTCCGTTAGCAATGAAAGTAATAAACATGTATTTTAGATTTAATTTTAAACATGGAAAGGAAGTTAATTTAAGGAAGTATTAAGATTGAAATCTACAGAATTGCCAGGCAATTTCATCATATGATTTTAGTTTTATTACGGTATAATAAATTAATATATAAATTGTGATGATGACACTGAGTCTCAAAATATAGTGGTGCTCTATTTAAATAGGACGTGTAAAATTTAATAGATTTTGAAATCCTATTTAGTTTGAACAGCGTACTTTTTAATTCGTATAAAAGTAAATTAAATAATACCCATTTAAAGAGGAACTCGCATTTATTACATAATAGAAAAGTCAAGTGTAGTGACATCTACCGAGAGGTTTAAAAGTCGCCGCGTTGGGCAAACAAACAAATAATGTAATCTTTTAATTCGGCGATAAATTCTTGAAAAAACCCATTAGAAAAAAGAACAACAGTAAAGTTATCAGCAAATGAGTTTATTAAACTTAGTCGGGATTCAAGCACATACGTGCGATCATAATGAAGAGCGACAGTATCATATCTTAGAGTAAAGGTGCATTTACATTGATCAGCCAAGATGATCATTCCAGATGAATGCAATTTACATGAAGGCAAATTTTGTTTATTCGTTGCATGTCACATTTGGAAAATTACAAAATTATAACATTCAATATTATTCTAGTTACAATATGTACAAACAAAAATAAATAAACAGAAACACAGAATAACAAATAAAATTATTAATCTTTAAATAATTAATCATAGTAAAAAAATATTTATTTTTAATGTAATTAATTTACTTAGCATAGCAGTTGTATTTTGTATTAATTGATTAATTATTATTAGGTGCAACATTACGGAAAATTATTGAAAAATGAAAATATTTAAAAAAAAATAAAAAGTGTAGGATATTTTGAAATTATAATTAAAAAGATCACATTTGAGGATCGGGAGTGGATTTAGCAATAAATCTTAAGGAAAGAAAAGTGTATGTTTGTTAACTTGCATGTTGCAAACGATTTTTCTTAAGCCCATTTTACATTGAGCAAGCGCAACGAGCAACTGCAATCTTCAAGTCAGAGTTAAACATCAGCAACATGCAATTACTTATTTAATGTATAAATTTAATAATAAATTGTCCAATATTTTGTTACTGTATTATGTCAACTTAACCTCTTAGTTTTGTTGTATTGTATATTGTTAGAAAATAAGGATATGGCATTATAACTACTAACGCACTAACTTTCAAACACAAATTAATCTTTTTGACGTTGATAGCATCATAACGAACTAAAAATAACTAGAAATAACTGTGAATTGCCTGCAAGTATTACAAATATTAGAACATATTCTATTCCATGCTATCGTTGCTTCAAGATTGCTTCTGCCTGTTGAGCGTGCAATTTATGTATTACACTCATGCAATATTGAAGCAACTTGTCAAAAATTGCACTTGCATCTGCAACATTGCTCAATGTAAAATGTGCTTTAATAAATTGTAGTGTATGTTATTTTAAATTTTGAGAGTATAAACCAAGCTTGAATTGCCAATATTTAGAAAAAACTGATTTATAAAACGACACACAAATTTTATTATTTAAAAAGCAATATATGATTAGCGGTATCATATAATTTCATAAGATTAGGTACACAGCATAAATTCGTGTTTCGTTTAAAAAAAATAAATATTGGAAGTGCTTATTTTTTTATGAACTGAACAAACAAACATTTAATAAAAATATAGTAGTAGCATGTTTATTGCGGGATGTAGTTTTTATTATAAATCAATAACTGGCAGTAAACACAATAAAACGTTATCGAAATTAACAGTATTTACTAATAATAAAAAACAACATAAATCTTAATTAGAAAATAGGTGTTAATGTATGTACACGATATCTCTACAATATTTAACAATCAATTGATGTGACAAGTATCATTTCTGTGATATGAACTCGAACTCATCAGTCATGATCAACTGAAATGGCCAGTGTAAACGCGGCTTAGAGTATTAACAGCAACAAAAATTTACAGTATGGACAAAGTGTGTACATTCAATCTTCACTTAAGGCCGGAATGTAGCTGTCTACGATTTCGTCGAGAAAAAGATATATACAGATTTAGTGTGTCGAACAAAGGCAGCAATAGCGAACGCGCTCTAAAAGTGGCATCGTATTTGTATTATATTGTATTTATAAGACAAAAGAATTAATCAAACATATTATTTATATACATCATAATTTTAATACATTTCGTATTTAAAATGCCCTAAATAAAACATATAAAAGTAGTATTTTTCTCTTTATTCGGCATTTTTTAAAACAATACAATGGCAAAATTTGGTAAAATCGATGCGTCGCACTGTAGAATAAATATTAAATATTGTAGTAAAAAAATTACAATGCTTTTACGTTAGTATTAGATTCAATATTTTACAAACCGTAGAGCACTTTTATTCCTCTTTATATACGCCTTAAGGCGGGAATGTAGCTGTATGAGAAAGAGGTAAAACAGTGCTCTACGGTTTGTATAATATTGAATCTAATACTAACGTAAGATCATTGAAATTTTTTTACGACAATATTTAATATTCATTCTACAGTGCGGCGCATCGATTTTTCCAAATTTTTTCATAGTATTGTTTAAAAAAAATGCCGAATAAAGAGAAAAATACTACTTTTACATGTTTAATTTAGGGCATTTTAAATACAAAATCTATTAAAATGCATGCACTGTAGGTAACATGTTATAAAAGTATATAAATAACGCGTTTGATTATTTCTTTTGTCTTATAAATACAATATCATACAAATACGATTCCACTTTTAGAGCGCGTTCGCTATTGCTGCCTTTGTTCGACACACTAAATCTGTATATATCTCTCCTTTTTCTCGACGAAATCGTGGACAGCTACATTCCGGCCTTAATGTTCAATGTCTTTGACGAGGGGTTCACTCAAAGTTCGTGCCTACACTTGTTTCTTATCTTTAATTGTGATTTAATTACATTAGTTAGTTTGCACTGATGTCTGGCACAACCGGAACTAAATATTTATTTTTTGTACATGTAAGCTATGGATTTTTTGATTTGTGGTATAGTACATTTTATCACCATCTTGGTACATCGAGATCTGATGGCTGGAATCTTATCGAAAAATGTGTCACTTATTTAGGAATTAGTTAGAAAATAATTATGTCTCTACTAAAATCTATAACTCACTAAGTTTTTTCACTGCAAACCAGATTTATTTTTGTTGATAATTGTTTACAAATTTCGACTGTCATCATTGGGAAATTGGGATCACAAGAACTCTAAGATTTATGATATCGGTAAATGAGACTATCTGTACAAATTTGAGATAGACTATCACTATTTCGAATTTTTTAATAAATCTTTAGAATATGTATTTACATAGAAAATACCTTTCTAATATTAAAATTTACCCATTGGTGTAGATAAATATTTTATTTGGGTATAATAAATCATTTTAAGTATAAGTGGTTTTTATTTTATTTACAAAAAGTTCCATTTAATTGATATTTGTAGCTCTTCTAGTTCTCGATATCCCAATAGTGGCATGCAAAATTTGGAGAATAGAAAATTTTTATTTTTACCTCCCGCCTCATATTCTACGTATAAGGAAGATATTTTAAGAGATAAGCACGTTTTAGGATCCATAGAATACGACTAAAGTATTTTCGAGATGATGTCTGTGTATGTATGTGTGTATGTTGTAGTTGTTGTTAGGTTGTATGTAACATTTTTTTCCGTTTTCTATAACTCAAAAAGTTACAAAAATTTAACAACCAAATTTTATATTTAAGATTTTAATACGAATCTTAAGAGCCCAGTAAATTTTGGTACCAATTGATAAACCGGAAGTAGTACTTGTAAAAAATGTTTCGATAAATAATTAATTTAAGACACATTTTTTTATTTTATATGAAAGATTATGTGATTATTATCTACAATCGGTATTTTATAAAATTTTTTGTATCTGCTATCATTAAAGAATAATTAAAGTATATATTTATAATTTAGTATTTCGGTATCTTGTAGTCCATGATCGTTTAACATTTTTGTTACTACGTAAAATTTAAATGATTATGACACGACAGTGACAATAATAAAATACTGTTTATATCTTCTTCTGCAGTTTAAATAAAATGACTAAAATATATTTGTGAGTAGTAGCAGTAGTAGTAGTACTTATATATTAATATATTTGTATAATAAGTAAAAAGAATACGGCGGGAGGTCTTGTGGTGGCCACGTCAGATTTTTTTAACTGTATTCTATTTTTTTTTCAAAAAAATTTAACTGATTTGCAATAAATATTGAGTTATCAGATCTTAATAAAAAGCATAACTCTCCTTCTAAAAGTTCTTATTAATAATTTAGTAAGAGTGTAAAAATTGATTTAGAATATGAAAGTGACAAATCTGCGACAAGATAGGTTTACATAATGATATGACAACAAATGTTTCTTCGATACAAATAAAAAATTCTTATATACAGTAAAATGTTGAGTAAAAAATGATATCAGTATATTTACATAGATGAACATTTACTCAAATTAAAAATGTTGAATGATGCTCATTATATTTACTATTTCACATTCAACATTTATTCATTGTTGCACGCTGTATATCTAATTGCTATTATCTATTGAAGTCATTTGGAGTAAATCAGTCAGAGCTAGTATAAAGTAAAGCCTGTTTTACATTGTACTTTTTTCGTCTAGATTCTAGTTCGAGATTCATCCGAGAAGTTCCTAGCCATTTCTAGTATAATGTAAATCAGAAATTCCCATCCGAGTTCCGTTCGATTTCCATACTTTTTTCTAGTATAGAAATATACGCCCGGCTCTATTTTTCTATTCGAGATTCATACTAGATTTGTCTACGCACGCGTAGTTCAATCTGGAGTCAGTTTGACCAACCTTTAAAAGTTTTGATATTTTGTTGACGATTATGAGTTTTGCACTTGTACGTGTTATTCAAGTTGTGTTAATATTTTTTCATTATAAATTCTAATCTCCAAATCTTAAGTTGTCACTTGTCAGTATAAGTAAGAATATTATTTATTATTTTGACCATTTCGGAAAAAATCGAAGAATTCCGATTGTATACGAATAGTTTGGAAATAAAGTATGAAAATCGAACGAATCTCGGATGGAAATCAAACGAGAAATCTAGCATGAATCTAGACGAAAAAAGTATAATGTAAAACAGGCTTAATAGTTGGGCCTTGGGCGGTTGTAACCAGACTACAAACTATCGTGGTTTAAATTCATAAGTGTGTGATGGTTGCGGTGGTGAGCGATGATGGTTCGTGGTTGTGTGACGTATTGCTTCTTTTCATTTCATCTTATCAATGTATACGCTGACGCATGTATATTTAAATGTATATGTATAATATTTATATAATTTTATCTGTATAGTTGTTATTTATATATGTATAAGTAATACTGCGGACCGAAAAAGCGATCCCAGTCCTCTTTTTAATTTAAAAAGCGCTATCAGATACAATCACTTTTTAGTCGTATTGCCTTCAGTAAGAAAAGTTGAATTTGAGATTTTAAATTTATAATCATAAGTCAATACATAATTTCTATTCAAGTAGATATTAATATTATTAAAAATAACACTAATATCTATTTGTATTTATATACGTAATAAGCAATATTTCTTTTTAAAATTGGACATAAACTAATTTTAAACAATAACCTTCAAAAGTACATTAAAATATTTTCGTAAGGCTCTGCTATAACAACATTAATGATTTATGAGTAGTAATGACTTTTAAATGTATTAACAAAAAATAAAACTTTGTACGATTTACAACAACTTTTAAAATTTGTTAACAATAACATTACAAATATACTTGTATTGTAATTTTCGAACTTGAATTTATTTATAACGAATAACAATATTTCTATTTGAATAAGTTCGAAAATAACAACATTTTAAAACAAAGGCCATGGGAGCCTAATAGTATTAAATAAGAGAACGCAGATGTGATTGCCTAATATGTATAAATAATTAATAATTTGTATGTGTACTGTAAAAAAACCGAAACCAGTCAAAATTAGAGACTGTCTGCTTTTTTCTAATGGAACTATTTCAGATTCACATAAATAATCAAAGTATTTACTTTACAAAAACTTTTAAAGGTTTACACGAATTTTAACTGGTTTCGAGTTTTTTTTATACAGTTTTTAGTTTAAAATAATATGTATATCACGCAATATGATAATGATGTATCTACAGCCTGAATTGAACATAGCACATGAATAAACAGTACAAAATAGTTTTGTATATCAAGAGTTAAAAGCACGATGTAATTTTAATTTTTTCTAATTTTGAAAGTTCCTGAACAGATTTTAACATTAGAGTACGTTCGTTTATAGGGCTGGTGTTAATAAATAAAGTTTTTCGGCTGCTTTTCGATAATGGTAAAGATAAAACATGGTAAGAAGCTTCTTTTTTAACCACATCGTGGTTAAAAGTAACCGAGACTGAGTTAAGAGATTTTCTATTTAGTCGAGAACTGCAACTTTTAACCATATGAGTATACAAATAGCTATTTTGTTTTATTGGTTATTGTGCTGTGTTCTTTTATAAAAGATTTGACTTTATAATATGAATTTGTACAAATAGACAGGTCGACATAGTTAAGAAACTTTGAGAGGTGATCGCTGTTCTTGAAGACCAAATATAAAGAGTTTCATTAGGTTTATAATTCCAGTTTGATTTTGATTGATATAAATTCATTTTCATTTGAGAACATTTTGTAGTCAGTGCAGAAAGCATAAATCTCATAGATCACATTCATTTTTACTTCCTCCTTTGGGTAAGAGGCATTTTTAATTGTGGCTTCACTGTCTATGTCGACCTGTTATCATACATATCCTTTGAGGTTTGAGGGCATGGATGACTCACGTCGAACTATGATATAATATCAGCTGTTTGGCATTTTTCTCATAAAATATAACTGTCAAATACAGGATGGGGCAAAACAACCACTCTAGTTTCAATAGAGAATTGTGAAGCGAGCAGAGGTCGTAAAAGGATGGGAATGGTGTGTATAGCGGCCGGTAGATATGCCGTTTGCGTTACAAAAGATTTCGGTCGTAAACATAATGTGGACGAAAAAGCAACGCGCTTTTGCCGTGGAAGCATACATACGAGAAAAAGAGTCTGTAATCGCCGCCCAGCGCGCGTTCTGTATTCGATTCCATATTCGAGCAGTTCGAGGTCGTCCACCTCTGTTCCTGACAACAGATCCTATTTCCCGAAAGTTTTTTACCCACAACGTAATTGATTTTCGGTCCAAATTCCCCGTCGTCAAGCAGTTCCGAACTGAAAGTTCGTCCACATTATGTTTTCGACTTAAACCCTTTGTAACGCAAACGAAATATCTACCGGACGCTATACACGCCATTCCCATCCTTTTACGACCTTTGTTCGCTTCACAATTCTCTATTGAAACTAGGGAGGTTGTTTTGCCCCACCCGTACAATTGCAGCCATCCTTGTTTGTATTTATTTGGGCGTTAATTTCGAAACAATATGGCTGCCATAACATTTAACAATTATTTTGAGGTTGATATTTCGTTCACAAGATGACGAAAAAATTACAGAAGTATAAACAACTTTAATGATTATTCAGTAGCAAAAATCTCAATTCAACTTTTATAAGTCCTCATCTAATTGAAGTGTCCAGTCACAGTCGCACACTCGCACTAGGTCACTCAGTACTCAGCACTGGAGGAGTCCACTTGGTGCCAGCGCTAGAGGAACTCCTTGGGCGGTCTTCGCGCCGTGCCGGACGGAGTGGACGAGGAGGCGGTGGGGGTGGCGAGGAGGTCGTGCTCGCTGACACCGGCTCCGTCGGGCGACGTGGCCGGCGACGAGCCCTGACCTGGGGGAGACGGCGCCGTGCCCTTGACGCGCGACTTGCTGCGGCGCTTCTTCAGCACCGCGAGCTCCGCGCCTGCTGTAGTCACAGGCGTTGTGGTCTGCGGAGGGGACACTCGCGACACGAGCTCGGTGAGCAGGTCTTCGATGCGACCCATTCGTTGGTTCAGTCGTTGAATCTCGAGTTTTACGTCCACCTGTTAACAATTTTTGTAAGATTGAGTGCTTGTTGACTGCGAAATATGACAAAAGAACAGATAAATATATGGAATTCAAGAATATGCAGACTAATTTCAACTTTTTCATCATTCAATGTTGATTCCAGAGATATTTTTCCGGGAGGAAAAATGAAAATATCGGGGCGAAACAAAATTTTCTTAAATATCACACATATAGTTGAAAACAACAATATTATAATACTCAATGTTGCAATTAATGTTTGACTGAAAGTATCAGCATATCTGTATATTTTAATATATTTTTGGTCTTTCGTCCGAGGGAAATTTCATTTCACCGGGGGGAAAATTCACCCCCGGTCACCCCCTAGAATCAACACTATGTTCATCATTGGCGCAACAGACCCTTAAGGGCCAAAGCAATACCAGGGTACTTCCGCTCCGCAACAGATTTGTCTTGGTGTATAGTCAGATTTCCGATTCGTGCCTTTGAAAGTTAAAGTGACATCGAAGTGATTTTTAATGCATCTATTTATTATTATTATTATTATTTATTAGCACCTTTTTTTAAATTATAAAATTTGTTAAAGCTAGTGACCAGTTTAAATTACAAATTAATTTTATCATTTTAAATGCAAAATAAAACAAAAAGTTCTGAATAATGTATGCATATAGTACAATGACATTTGTGTCAATATTTCGTATACATATTAATATTTCAGTGGAAATTTTAGTGATAGATAAGTCAAGTTAATGAATAGGCAAAAAACAAATTGGAATAATTTATGCGCGCTTCACTTTTTACGAAATGTCATAGTTTATCGACTCAATTTCTACGTTACCAAATTTTGCTCAATGAAATGTTATTTGATTTAGTGACGACGGTGACGACTATGACTCGACACAAATAATTTAAATGAAAGGCTTATATTTATTGCTAAATAATTTATTAAATTTTCATTTTTACTACTATATTACGCATAAAATTACCTAAATCCTATTATTAGACAGAAAATAGAAATACTGTCGTATGTACTTAATACTTTTCTTTTTGTAAATATGGTATTTGTTACCTTAAAGTCCATAAGATTCGCCATGATCTCCTTGTACTCAGGAGCAGGCGGTGCAAGCGGCTCGGAGTATAGAGCAATAGCTGCAGGATCCCGCAACCCGCAGTCGTAGCTCTCCATCTTCCTCAGCGACATGGAGCGCGACGTGTGGTGGTGATGGTGTGCCGTACTCGCCGGCAACACCTCATCAGACGCCACCGTCTCCGCTGTCTCCTCGATCGTGTCCTGCCTCGTGATGCCCGGGCTCGACGACATCTTCTGCAGCTTCGGAAACACCTTGTTCCCGCTCCCCCCGCTGCCCGACGAGGTGCCGCCACTAGAACTTCCACTAGATGACGAACCAGGCCTACTATGACATGCAACTCATTTCAAGTGTTCTGTCAGTTGTGTTCAGTGTTTGTACCTTTCTTTCGAAGCAGTATCTCGGGCGCTAAGACTCCTGGTGAACGAAGCGGGCGGTTGACTGGAACACTCTTCCACGGAACTGGAACCAAGGAGTCGACCCCATTTACTCGTTCTGACGGTGGTAGGCCGCGCTGGTTTCGTTGCCACGACGGCGGTGCCCGTCCCACTCGCGTCTTCTTTCTCCGCTACTGAGGAGAGCTTAGTGGTTGACATAACCCGAACTACGGTACCGTCTTCTGCTGTACCTGGACTAGAGCCCGCGCCCTTCTCCACGTCGGTTCCGGACGTGGTGCCCCCAGAACCCGGCGCTGTGCCACTCCCGGGCGAAGCCCCGGCGCCCCCGTGCGTTCGATCTCTTCGAAACTTTGAAAATATTTTTCGAACTAAATGGTCCTGCGTTTGATCTAATTGCGGCTCGTTTTTCCGCCGCTCTGCTAATTCTTTTTCACGACGAACATCTGCCACCTGCACAGAAATGGAATTAATTTCGCGGAAAACTTGTCAGTAAAACTTGTATTACTTTTCTGAAAATAAGTCGATGTCTGAGATTATATGTAAGTATTAAATTTCTTGCAAAACTATTAGCAAAGGCTTGATAAAAGTCCAATACTTCTAGTAATTTATCTCGTTTAATTGTGTGTAGATCACAGTAAGTTAGGGCACGAACATTAGCAGCTGATTGGCCAACCGCACTATCTTTCCAAAACGAGTCGCCGAACACATCTCCCTTACCTACAAACCATTTGCGATAATCGTTGTCATTACTCACGCCACGTGTGGTTGTGATAGATATTACCAAGAATGGCGACCACTTCATCGTCTTGTATAACTTCTAAGGAACCGGTGACGATGAAGCACAGCGAGTCGATGGATTCGCCCGTGTGGTAGAGCAGATCTCCAGGCGCCGAATGGGACATGGTGAAGTGCATGGCAAGTGCCCGCAAACACCCATCACTCGCTAACCGGAAGGCTGGATGCTCGTTGAAGACTTTCCGGTTGAGGTGCACACAGATGTCCGCTTTCATGTCCTGCCAAACAAATCTCAGTCGCACGTACTCTACATTAAACAAATACCATGTGTAGAAGAATAGAATCAAATGTGAAATACAGGGTGATTCATCGTAACTTACTTATTTCAAAACGCAATCATGCCCATTTTATGAATCAGAAACTTTAATGTAGGTACATATCTAAAGTTTTGTTTCACCCAGTTTTCAAAATCATATCAGGTAGATGACGCCCCCCATTGTCTATACACTGAATAAGCCGATTTCTGGCGTTTGTCATAACCCTTTCCAGCATGGCAGCGAGTATATTTATTGGCAATTGCGGCCCAGATGTTGGCTTTCAGGTCTTCTAGGGTCCTTGGACGGTTAACGTTAACGCGGGATTTCAAAAAACCACACAAAAAAAACACAAGGAGCCAAATCGGGCGAGCGGGCTGGCCACTTCAAATCGCCCCTTATTGAGATGAGGCTGCTCCGTGTTCCAACGCATGATGGCGACTGACCGGGTGGGGAACAAAACTTTAAAAGTGCACCTGTCGAATGAGATCACTCTCTCCCCACTACGATCCCTACAGCCTGAATGGCACGCATTTAAAAAAAGCAAGTTATGATGAATCACCCTATGAGTATGAGTACAAAAGTTCTAGAAGAGTTATACCTTTAGAGTTCCCTCAAGACAGTATTTAAGACAGCATGTTGTAAGATTTATACCTTGTAGAGTTAACATCTAAGTTATTGATAAAAACGAATGGAATCATACCTTTGGACAGTAGTTTAGAACTTTGTCGGTGTCAAGTCCTTTGGTCATAGCCCACGTGGAAACGACATAATCCATAACTCGTTCCGACAACGCTTTGGGCACTTCGTGTAGCTTCATGAACTCACGCACATTGTTCAACATGTCATGGTACTTGGCCGTGGCACTGGTCATCTGCTGGATGATGGTGGTGACGTGACCGAAGATGGTGGCGTAGAGCAGGGCGGCGATGATCATCATGCAGATGGTGAAGATGCGCTCGTTGTCAGTCTCGGCTGCTACGTTGCCGAAGCCCACGCTGGTCATGCACGTCATGGTGAAGTACAGCGCCGTGACGTACATTGTCTTCCTCGACGGGCCGTTGATGAGCTCGGGACTGGTGGAGTCGTTCGGCCAGACGTACGAGTACGGGCTTTGTGTCACGTTGGCTAGCTTCCATAGCCAACTGTACTGCACGCCGTTGTCGGCGTCTGACCGCCCGATTGAGTACCAGATGCACGCTAGCCAATGTGCCACCAGCATGTAGAAGCACAGCAACAGGATCAGCATTGCTGCGCCATATTCTAAGTACCTGAAAATTGCAACTAATTTTACTATTCTCATTTTTAAAAGCATCAAGTGTCGGTTATCATTATTTATTACTCGAGGAAAAAATTAGGGGAAAACTCGATTTTTGACGAAAAATGTCAAATTTTCAAACAGAGATAACTCGGTTGCATTTGACCCAATATCAATAATTCTTTGGGTTTTAAAAAGATCAAAGTCTCCACTTTCGAATGGTGTCCTCCTTTTCATGGATATTGGATCATACCCATCGGAGTTATAACCAAAAACGCTCAAAGAGCACTTTAAATTTCAAATGCTCATAACTTTGGATTAAATCATCGTAAAAACTTGTTCTTTTTTAACTTTAAAGCAAATTGTGTGAACTTTAATGTTCTTGCCTTCTACAATTTCTTTGTACTTCGTGCAAATTGTTAAAGTTGGACATTTTTTTCAGTCAAAAACATTTTTTTTCTATGGTGGTTTATGGAACATGGGATGTATCGAATGTGGCTTTCAGGGATACTATTCGAAAGAGGAGACTTTGATCTTTTTAAAGCCCAAAGAATTATTGATATTGGGTCAAATGCAACCGAGTTATCACTGTTTGAAAATTTGACATTTTTCGTCAAAAATCGAGTTTTCTCATAATATTTTCCTCGAGTGGAGTTAACACAAAACAAATAGTTTTGAAATTTTATGGACAAATCATTTTATAATTTATAGATGTAAATGCTGGATAATGATAATAAATATTATACTTTATAAAGCTTAATAATGTACATAAAACATGCAATAGGTACTTAGTATTCATCTATAATGGTATGCATTTTACTGAATAATTTATTTTCCGCCATATACCACATCATATAATAAAATAGGCCAGTGAGTGATAGCGATAATGAATTAAAGGTTTTCCATAAATTATTTATTTGAGTCTAGTTCTGTACATATTTTTATAGAACAATAAATATATACACAGAGCTAAACCCTAATAAATAATTTATTAATTATCAGTTCTGAGCATTTCTTTCGAGATGTTCAGTTTGAATAATATAAAATGTAAGTAAAATTGAAAAGAATTTTAATGTCAAAGACCAAAGACATATTTAATTTGTAAGCAAGTGAATCAGATTGATTCTTTTCTTGTACCCTTGATATCGACATACCTGTCAAGTTTCCTGACAACTCTTCCTAATCGTAAGAGCCGCACAACCTTGAGCGCACTGAATAAGCTTCCGATTCCGTCCTCGTCATGATCGAACGCATTGAACACATCGTACGGCAAACAACTCAATAAATCTATGATGAACCAGCTTTTGAGATAGTTCATCCTAATGACTTTGGGGTCCGAGACGACCTCCCCCCCAGGCCCGACGAACGTGGTGTGAAAGTTGAGCACGATGTCGATGAAGAAGATGACGTCCACGATGGAGTCGACGACGAGCAATGACACGTCCTCGGACGTCTTGTTTTTGAAGGCCACGTTGTACGGCACCATGATTGCCGTGTAGAAGGTCAGGCACAGGATGATCCAGTCCCAGATAGCTTTGAAAGCGCAGTAGTGGAGTAGTATGTGTGGAGGAGTTTTCGGCGCTTCTTGGCGATATTGGGGCATCACGTCCGCGCTTAGACTCATCATCTAAAAAAAATTATAATCAATAGTATATTGTAACACAAATATTGTATGTCTAATAATCTTATGGCCGTTTGCACCGCTGTCACTTAAGAGCCTAATGTAGTGAAGTTGCGCGCAGCAAAAACATACTTTTGAATAGGGATTAAAATTGAGACTAATTTTGATCGGATCGATTTAATTTTTTTTTAATTTAAAGATAAAGATGAACTCCGCATCCGCTTAGTGTTGAAATTTTAGTTTTATTTTTTGTTTCAATTTTACAATGCCATAAACTTGTCATAATTTGCCTTACTTCACATAACTGTTACTCAGTATATCAACAAAAATTGCAAATTTCAACACTAGACGGATCTAGATTGAACTTTTATTTTTCAAATGAACCCTTGTTTATGATGATACGTTCAAATGTAGTACCAATTTTAATCTTTCTACGAGAGCGCGTTCCCTATTGTTGCCTTTGTTCGACACTCAAAGTCTGTATAAATCTATCCTTTTCTCGCAGACAGCTACATTCGGGCCTTAAGTTGCGCTTAATATTAAGTAGAACTTAAGGTGACAAATTGCATTGCACCGTCTACAAAATAAACCTTAAGTTAAACTTAAGATAAACCGCAGAATTCTGCAGCTTAAGTGGAACTTAAATCGTAACTATGGCAATAACTGTCACTGTGTCACTGCTTACACAGCCCGTTTTGGTGTCCTATGCCACAAACAGTTTTACATAATTTCATAATTTTGTAATTATAAAATTTACTTAACGATATTTTAGAATAAGGTTAGCTGAAAAAAATGCAATAAATTTATTTTACACTTATGGAAGTGTAACTTAAGTGGCATTATTAGTGGAAGATATTTAACGACATTTCTCTCGTGGGTAATTATTTACTTTGCCCACTAGTAAAGTAAATAACTATTTAAGTTTTCTACTGGAAGCTTAAATTACAAACATTTACAACAAGAAATGTTTCTCTCACATATTCTGTCACCAAAAAAGTGGTGTACCACAAGGATCTAAATTAGGTCCATTATTTTTATAATATTTATAAATGACTTTTAAATGAAAAGTAACTCAACACAAACACATTCAATGTTACAATTTAACATTATTATGAGAGGCAATGGAATACCACCATGAATCTGGTTCACTTAACTTGATTAACGTTTTTGTTAATCAAAACTGAGCGCGGTGTAGTGCACTAGGTGCACTCCAATTAGGTATAAATTATTAGTCTAGGATCTCAACAATCTAACTAAAAAATTATCGTTTCTAGTTTCTATAAATTATATTAGTCCATCAAATTTAAGTTCACAAAACTGAAAGAGTGAGTCAAAATGTAATTTTTTTTCATTGCTTTATAACAGCTGACCTAGCCTAAATAGAATAAATTTACTTTCAGATTTATATTTCGAATAAATAATTATTCCACCAGAATGTTCAACAGATTAATTTTTCTTGGCAAAAATATTACTTTACTGTCGAAAAACAACTAATGTTCGTTGAAGACTGTAAACAAGTAGTAAAATAATAACTCCAAAAAAATAGAAACTAGCGAAAATTTTGTAATTATTTTTGTTACCTATTGAATTGAAATAAATATTTTTACGGAAATTTTAAATTCAATCATCTACCTATATAGTTTTCAAAAACTCCTACCCGACAAATACTTTTTATCGAAAAAATTTTCTACTTTAAACCGCTGTTAACCATTCAAAACAACTGATTCGGTTTGAAATATTGGTTCTACAATTTTTTAACCAGTTCCGTTTGTATGTAACTAAAACAGCAGCGGTCCGTTCTAGTTCCGGTTCGTTCGAGTGGCTTTTCACAGGCCGCGGTCTATTGAGTGATATGTGCGTACAAATGCATTTATGTGGCTTTGTGGGGCATTGTGGCAGAAAGTGCACTCACATGAGCGAGGTGGGATTGTTTGGCGCTGTCCTTGAGGTTGGGGAGATGCGACGAGAACTGCGACACAAGGACGGATCGACTCCTCGTGACGGAGCGCGCCAGTTTGGCGAACTTGGACAACCCTGGAACATCGCACATACGCCATATTATCCTAGCAAACAACATACATTATTTACAATACGAGGACATTAGCTCATAATGCGTAGTTCTTGAATATGATTGTACTACGTGCTGGTTTGTTGGATTTATGGTAAACAATATTTTGGGGCCTCAATTTTCGATCTTTAAAACCAGTTTTTATTGTTCAAGGCTATGTATCTTTTAATTTAATGTGTGAATAATAGTGATTTACTTTACAAGTGGGCAAAGTAAGGAATTACCCACAAGGGAAATAATAATTTTTTCGAGTGGGTCATTCCTTTTTGCCCACGTATAAAGTATAACATTTTATCCAACACCTCTTAATAACTGCTTAAATATTTTAAAAATATTACGTAAGTTTCAACCTAAAACATCGTTTCTATGGTGACTTAGTTGTAAGCAAAGTAACAATTTACCCACAAGTGGGTATAATTTTGATCAAAGCCACTTGTGGGTAATTTTTTACTTTGCTTGTTTAAAATCACCATAGTTATGATGCTTTTATTAACAGGTGTTAGATAAAATTTTTTCTAGGATGCAGTACGTGTACTTTCGACAATACAAGTTTTGACGCCACATGTATCTTCTTCAGGAGATGAGAAGTAAATTACATAACTTTTAGAGACGTCATTAAAAATTGAAAAATATAAAGTACTTACTTACTCATAAATTAAATACGCTTGAATAAATATTTTTGTAATCACCAGGTTAAACTAATAGTACTTATCTCTCGATTTGACTTTTTTCTCCACTACTACGACTGCCTAAAACCAGCCCGTAGCTCGTACTTTACTGCATCATTTTGAAGTTGAAAAATACTAGTGCTTTCGTTCCGAGTAAACAGTTAGTTTATTATTACCTTGAGGTAATGTTTTCATAAACATTTATTAGAGAAAGAATGAATCTACGGATGTTAAAATGTGTACAATTTCAAAAATAAATTTCTATAAGGAGATTTTACTCGTTTTATTTTAAATTTTTTGTATTCTTGACCTGCTATAAATGTTGTACTTACGTAATATATCTAATAAAATATTCTATTCTATTCTATTCTATAACCGTGTAAAGTTTGCATAAATTGGTATGAATTTTTCGGAATTTTTTAATCATGTACAATTTTTTTTTTAAAATTTTAAAAAGGCACAACTGTTAATTGGTCCTTTAAGTATATAATCCTTGTTTAAATACAATTTTACCATTCTTGTACTGGCCACAAAGCAGTCGCTACGTCTGTTTTGAGAAAAACTGCGTCACCACTTTTTGTCGAGTTAAAAATGAAAATGAAGCATCTAATTATAAAGTAGTAGGTAACTCGGGTTCTGTGTTACATTTTTAATTTTATACGTTGTGGATGATTCTAACTTTAAGCGAAAATCCATGCCTTGAAAATATAGGACGATTTCATTTTCTATTATGTTTAGTTCAGTAGTTCGGTGCAGCTTGTACCATTTCTGTTATTAATTTATTTATTTATAACTTTTGAATTTTGAAATTAAGACATTAAGATAGTATTTGGATTTGTTTATTTGGTACTCATTTGGTGAAAAACTTAATATTGTCATTATTGTCCAGTAAAAAAGAAATTTAATATCAAGATAGTATACTATCGTTGCTTAGTGATATTCATAACTTGTGTAATAATGAGTACAATCAGAAGGTAATCAATCACTTGAGAAAATTTATATGTATACTCTTTTATTGATTATTATGTAGTGTACTCTTATAATAATAATATAGAATTAGTCTATAAAATCAATGCTACTTTACTTTTTATATTTTTTAATTTATTTACTTTTTATGAACATTAAGTATTTATTCTACTTTCTTTGACAGGAAAAATTGTGTTGCCAATTACAAATAAAGATTTTCTCTTCTTTTCATAATCGTTTTTTATAAGGAAGATGAATTTCAAAGCTTCAATTGAAGCTAATTTAATAACAAATAATTTCATATAAACAAAATTTATTAATTGGGAGTGTTAACAGATTTTTGTTACAGTAAAAAAAACGGTATAAAAGTTAATATAAAATGAGTTGGTGTGTTAAGTTACTTTGCGTACCTATATTTTTATTTACTGTCATTATGGAATTGTTAATTATCTTTTTGCATATTTAAAAAAAAATGAGAAGAGGTATAAATAGCATATAATCGTATTTCGTTTTAGAACCAATAACTTTATATTTATTATGGGAAGGCTACTTTTAATTTTATTACATTATATAAATTTTGATTAGTAAAAAAAACTGCAATGCAATAAAAATTTTAGTTTCCACTTGAATTGCTTTACCAAAAATATTTAATTTTTTTTGAGAAGTATTAAATTTACGACAAACCAGTCTAAATTAGGTATAAGAAGGGTCGATCGCCTTTTCTTCTCATGTATTTGTCCTTTCGTTCCCTTGTATTATCGTATTCGTCCTGAGGTCAATCCGACCTAATTATTTACTCCCCTAATTCCCGTATAAACCTCTGATAAAGATATCTGAATCGACTGTGGCCAGGAGGCGTGTATCCCATCCGTTATACAGTACAGAGCAGGCAGCGGATTATGCTATAGACGTAGATAAACTTTGGTGGAGGCGAGTGCTCACTTTGGAAAAAATCTCAGCGCAGTTAGCAGTATAAGTACGGTGACCATTCGTACTGTATTTGACGGTGTTATACTGTATTATTTTTTGTACTGTATTTTATTTTCTGTACTATATTTTAAATATTATGAAAATTGTATACTTTTTAAATTATTGAATGTTAGTAAATGTGCGAACGAGCCTTTAGTATATGTATTAAAGGTTCGTTTGCAGAAGCACACATATAAATGCAATCTAATTTACCGGTAGACTAAACTAAAGAGTAAAACATAACATTACCTATAAATAGGTACTCATATTCTGGACTCGGTACCTACTCTTTAAAGTTACTTAAATTTTATGATTTATTTTGAGTAATTCTATTTTTAAATGAACAGTAAGGCCCGGTTTTATCAACGATAGTTAAAATTAAACTAACAGTTAACTAATAGTTATATATTTTTGCGTTTTACAAGTGGTAGTTAACCAACAAACTGATGGTAATCTGCAGATTTCGCTAACTACTACCTATTCTATTAGTTAAGTTGTAGTTATCCGATCTGACATAGGTAATATAATATTATATTGTTTCATGAAGTATGTCAATTTTCTATAACATTCAATTTGGATTTTGATGCATATATCGATAATAACATTTATATAAGACGCACGAAAATTGTTCAAGAGCAAATATCCAAGAAATAGCTTGTTCATTATAAAGCTGTTTTAAGTAATATTGAACAGTGAAGACTCCCATTTTTCGGCTATTAAATTATTTTTCTATTTGTTACCATCCAAAATTTGTTGAGTTCCAAGTAATTTAGCCACTTTTATTAACTTCTAAAATTTGAATTTATAAAGAAAACAAATAAACGACGAAGTTTTATTTAACTTATCATGTGTACTGCCAGAACATTTTCCATTTTCCAACTGTATGTTATCAAAATATTTTTACGAGGAGCGGGTTTTTTTATCCTGAAGTTGTGAAATATTCTGTATAGAAAATCTTGCTTTACCAATTAATTCTTTCGTCGAATATCTAAGTAATTATGTGCTATTTATACAAATTTGTATTGAACAATACAATAATGTGGTAATATACGGCAACATTCTGTCGCATTATGATCAAGTAGTATTAATGAACATTATAATGATTGTGTTATAGAACAGTGGGCTCTTCCACTATATATTTTACGGATTCAAACGCAGTTGACAGTTGAAAGTTAACAAACATCTGATCCAAATGCTTGCGCATGGCGCTGGCGCAGTACCTGTAATCTCATTGGTTTGTCTATTTTTGTATAACCAATAAGAATAGATCGCACTTGGGACGTCACACAATATACTTATAAAGCGCTTATTGTATCTCATGATTAAATAACTTTTTAAATATATTTTTTTTATTTACAGTTATGATTTGATATGTTTTTCAAGTTTTTAGCACAATTTTATTAAATCTTGACTATGGTGGAAGAGCCAATTATTCCGCGCTGTGTTGTGTGGTGGAATGGCTATACGTATCCAGGATCTTATCTACTTACCCCCCTTGGTGTCGTCCGTCTCGATGGGCTGCTTGAGCGCCGTGATGTCCCTGAACGTGAGCAGGAACAGCACCACGAGGTCGCGCTCGTTCTTGATGGGTGCGATCTGCAGCAGGAGCCATAGCGGCGTCTCTGCAGGGCAGGACATCACACATAAACACCTGCAAGGCACTCAGCAACGCAGCGCAATCATTGACTACTGCTAAGCGTGAGAAAGGATGCTCGCTTTGGAAAGAATTGTATTACTGTGGAGGTTGTGTAATGGGACACTTTCCAATATACTAAATATCGTAATAAGTACATACTTCTGTCGGTTAAGAACAGAGTATTGTAATCGTTATTCCCAAGAAGACTAAGTGAAGTGCACATAAAGTGCACATAGCAAAAACGAATTTATTGATGGTAAGGTTGCAAAATTACTGGAGATATCAGTAATGTGACATAGTCACTTTATTGATGGTATGTTTGAAGAGAGATGTAATTTTTGTTTTGTGTCTTAGTTTCATAATAGGCACCAATCAGGGTTGGCAAAAAACATGTTTTTTAAATTTTAAACAAATAAACAATTTTTTGTTTAAAACTGTTTTATTTGTATAAAACGTGTTTTTCCTGATTTAAAAAAAATGTTTTAAACATAAAAAACAGTGTTTTAATCAGCAAGGAGTTCTGAAATATGCATCATTACACATTATGGCGATAAATATGCTGGGATTCCCCTACCTATACTTATTATTTATTATCAGGTTATGGTTATGGGTGACAACTAGTGAGAAACAGTTATATGCTATTATTAGGAATAGGATCTTTGTTTGTTTTGTTATAGATAATGTTTAAAACGTGTTTTTAACATAATATGTTTAAAACGTGTTTTAAATGTGCCAACCCTGCTTTAAATGAATAAAAATCGTATGGTGTTTAGGATTTCAAATTTCATAGACGGTAGTCAGGATTCTGACAAAAGGAGTTATAGAAATAAAACGCAAAACTTTCAACTTTTATTTGATTTCTAACATTTGTCCAAATTCTGTCTTCCTACTACAAAATTTAACATACTGTGCGCTACATCATTCAAAGTTGCTAATGTTATTAGTAACAATATAAATAATATACTTTTTTCTTTAATTTTGAAACATGTAGTGTCGAAATAATTTGAAGTATTAATGAAAATATGGTGCAATATTTGAAATAGCGATTGTATATAATCAAATTTCAATTTTGAGACCGTGTGTTCAGTTATACTTCAAATTTTTTACATAAAATATTTTTTATATGTGGAAAGTGGCCCATTGTAAAGCTTACAATGGTAATATTTTTGATGTAGGTAATGATGAGTTTGTTATAGTATCGAAATGAATTAATAGTCTTTAATGAAGGCTGAACCTATTTCATTATTATATAAATAATATTGTGTACTGCTCTGTGTACAGTTGATCTAACTAGGAAAACTAAAATGCTAAAAGAACAAATTCACCTATTATAGGTTGTGTGCTCATTAGTTCTGTAGCAAATATTTCGATACAAATGTAGTTTTTGTGGTTTTGTGTATTGATGCGATTATGATTTAATAATGATTTTTTTATATAATCAACCTAAAAGTAGGTTTGTAAAAAATTGGTAATAGTTTTTCCCAGTTAAGGTAGTTAGGTGAAAAATACGAAATTTGAAGTTCTAATTAAATATCCAGGACCTAATTTTGTAAATGTCGTTTTTAAAAATACTGACACAGGCAATGTTACAGTATTGGACTGGATAGTATTTACTCTTTTTATATAAAAACCAGTTAATAAATTGTGGTCTAAAAATGTGTACTACTACCTATAGTTGCAATAATTAGGTAGAATAGGGTAATTTACCATTTTTAAAAAAAGTTTTTTATAGAAACTTTATGTTATTTGAAAGAGATTGAGAGTACTGATAAGCCTTAATTGTTCTTAATAAAGCTGTAATTAATTTTTAAAGCTTGTGTGACGTAGATGTATAGCTGAAAATCTTCTCAAACCATGGGGTCTGGAATTAAAATGTGCTCATGTAAAATCAACTGTTTCTAAATGTTACAAAATATAAAATACAATTTGGTAGTTTAGTACTGTAAGTAAGAATACACGTGAAACGCATTATTGTGACGTAGATGTATCGATACGTAAAATCTCAAATATTAACTTTTCAAAAAATTTGTTCATGGCAATAACTCATTTTTGAGGTCTCCTTTCAATATAATTGACTGGATTGCTAATTTGCTACTATGGTAAAGTACCCTATTACTACATCGGTTTTGTTGTGTCTGAAATAATTCATGTTGAATTTTATTTTTTATATAAAACGAGCAGTACTGATAACAAGGACTGTCAGTACAATATTAATTCCCGAACAAAAACGACAATTCATCACCATCAGCATCAACATCATGACTTGAATTGAATCAAACAATAGATCGCAAAGACAATGAAACTGACGCGCAAATTAAATAAGAGAATATTTTGATTTCCAAAGCGAGTATCCTTGGGGCATAGACAGACAGATAAAGTGTACGGCACAGGACACAGGACACAGGACTTGCTATTAGCTACTGACACAGGTTCACAGTAGTGTTCTAACACGTAATATTGTCGCTATACAGTGTAACATTGACTGGTGTTGTTCATACACTCACACATCGCATACGGCACATAGAAAAGCAGCATGGCTCTTCCCCTTTCCCCCGTCGGACATTGATATCGATTCTCAACGCGGCTGCTGCTTTTAGCGTATATGTATTTGTTCGATGCCTTTTCCCTTTAATGAACTGTGCTGGTCGAAATTGGTTAATGCGGTGATCATAAATATTTGTGTATGTAAAATGTGGTGTTTAAATTAATTTGAGGGGAGGATTTTCCTTGCCACATTTATCACGTTGCTAAATGCTGGTAGTTGTAAAGTGTTAGTCTAATTACAATGCATTCACGTTCAAGATAAAATGACGGTAAAATGAACCAATTGAAACAAAGAAACCTACAATTTGCTGTTCGCTTTACGTCTTTTATCGGAGTAATTTTCAAACTTAGATGGAGAACAACAAATAATATACTTTTTACCTTCCGCCATACCTGTAAAGGAAGGTATTGGAATCATGCTAAAAATCGGGTAGTGAGTTTTTAGTGGATGAGCACGAATTAGGGTCCTTACAACTCATTTTTGATAGTTTCCCGATGATGTCTGTATGTATGTGTGTGTGTGTGTGTGTGTGTGTGTGTGTGTGTGTGTGTGTGTGTGTGTGTGTGTGTGTGTGTGTGTGTGTGTGTGTGTGTGTGTGTGTGTGTGTGTGTGTGTGTGTGTGTGTGTGTGTGTGTGTGTGTGTGTGTGTGTGTGTGTGTGTGTGTGTGTGTGTGTGTGTGTGTGTGTGTGTGTGTGTGTGTGTGTGTGTGTGTGTGTGTGTGTGTGTGTGTGTGTGTGTGTGTGTGTGTGTGTGTGTGTGTGTGTGTGTGTGTGTGTGTGTGTGTGTGTGTGTGTGTGTGTGTGTGTGTGTGTGTGTGTGTGTGTGTGTGTGTGTGTGTGTGTGTGTGTGTGTGTGTGTGTGTGTGTGTGTGTGTGTGTGTGTGTGTGTGTGTGTGTGTGTGTGTGTGTGTGTGTGTGTGTGTGTGTGTGTGTGTGTGTGTGTGTGTGTGTGTGTGTGTGTGTGTGTGTGTGTGTGTGTGTGTGTGTGTGTGTGTGTGTGTGTGTGTGTGTGTGTGTGTGTGTGTGTGTGTGTGTGTGTGTGTGTGTGTGTGTGTGTGTGTGTGTGTGTGTGTGTGTGTGTGTGTGTGTGTGTGTGTGTGTGTGTGTGTGTGTGTGTGTGTGTGTGTGTGTGTGTGTGTGTGTGTGTGGTCAAGGCCGGGGTGTAAGTCGGATAACTCAAATACGAATTACCCAAAAATTTTGATATTTGGTATTTCACATTTGTATATAAATTAAAATAGCTCATTAGATTTTGGTACATATATCTTCACCGGAAGTGATATTTTTTGAAGATAGTTAATTGTCAACAAAATTATATTTTGGATAAATATAGTACCTATTTATTTGTAATCGTAATAAGAATAAGAGGCACTGTTATAAAAAAATTGTCTTTATCTGGTAGCATTAAAGAATTGCAGTAAAATTTTAAAAAATTATCAGATAAAACGTTGAAATCTTGTAACCATGTTCGGTTGATTTTTGTTCCTGCGTAAAAAATATTGACAGGCGAGCAAGTTGACATACTAGCGCCATATAAGTCATATATTAAAAAAAGTAGTAATTGAACGGAGGATGGCTTCAACACAGACGAGTTTTCCTGTGAATGAATCTTTTGATTCAGGTGATGCAAATTTCTGTGTTTGAATATTTTGGATTTATATTTGTATAATTTAAATGTGCACCGGATTGTACGTACACATTTATGTTTATAAGTCTAGATATGGCGGAAGGTTGTGTGCAGGCCACATCAGATTTTTGTTAATATTTTGTAACACCAACTATGATCTCTCATCTCTAAAAAAATTTTATGATGTGAATGCATTATATTAATATCCTAAACTTACAACTTAAAAATTTGTGGGTAATGTGTCTGTTTTTCTTGCTTTTTGTCAATGTGTCTGTTTTTCTTGCTTTTTGTCCTGTATAAAAATTAATAAATATCTATGGGTCGAACAGGTTTTACATTATAGTTAGGTTAGGTAATAATAGGTTCAGGGGAAGGGACAAATGAATATTATCAGTTATCCAGTTATCTGAACAATCGCGTTATACTCGTATGAATGAAGTGTATTGTACTATGGAATCATAATGCTTACAATAACGTCAGTAGAATTTTGTATTTTCTGTTGAGTTTTAATGACGTAGTAACGTAATACTCGTACTCGTAATGATTATATAATTAGGTCAGTAAGAAAATGAATCAAGAAAGCTAACTAAGTACGTAACAAGATAAAATTATCATTTAAATTGAGTTACTTTACAGTTTAAATTTTGTTATGATGTAGGTACTTCGGTTGAACTAATAAAACGAAAAATGAGAATTTTTTAAAAATTATACTAATTCAACAGTTCCTTTTCTTTGATCATATTAAAAAATTTATCTCCTAAAGAAGTGTCTGATATATTATTCGTAAAACATGAAAAATATTAATGCATCAAATTGTAAGGTTAATATTCCAATGTTAGGCACTTTGTCAATTTAAATGTTTTAACTTTCTATTATTAATTTGCTATTTTATTTATTTAATGTATAACGTATTAGAAAGTGGAAGTGGATATCTCCATTTTTCGGAAGAAAATTTTGTTTCAAATTATTAAAGCACTAATTTGTCTCTAAGTATAAAATATAATTCCATTTTAATTGTTGTTGTTCACTCGTAGTATAAAGTTACTAATTGTGTTACTGACTGTGTTAGAAATAGTTAACTACATCCTCGTATACTGGTAAAATAATTAACAAATATGAGCTATTATACTGTTCTAATTAATATTGAAAAGCCTACATTATTGTAGAAAAGTGTTCCAACTTTTTAATAATTTTGTATTAGTAGACCTATGTATTTTATTGTATGTGCAAGTTTAATTTTTAGTGAAATTTCGTTAATTTCGGAGTTGAGAATGAGGCTTTGATGAAACATATGACATACCGTATCATACTGATTAGTACTACCTACGCATTTTGCGCACACCAATCATAATATCAGTCAGTCTAGTTTCAAATTATATGTTCATGTTCGTACGTATGTCGAGGTATGTTTAATACGGATAAATAAATTTTGAGGTCAACAGAACTCAACAAAATTATGCGTCAAAATGAAGATATTCATCATTTTTTATACCATGCCGCTGTAATTTATAATGTAGATATTGATGTTGTATTTTAAAGGACAACATTTGTTTGTAGTAAACTATTTCGTAATCAAACAAATATTAATTTTGGATCACTCAGTTACTTAGTTGTTAGTAAGTAACTAACCAGTAAGTAACTAACCAGTAAGTAACTAACCAGCCTAATTATTGTCTAATTTATGGTTTTCCTTTTTAAGTTTAACAGACAAAAAAATATGAATACTTTAAAGTTGAGCTTTGTGTGTGTATGCGAGTAAAGATAAATCCATTGTTCCGTTGTGTTTTAGATTAATAAAAATAACAAACTAGACAGAAATCGACTTTTACAACATACTCGAAAAACCTATATCAGCAGTGAATGAGTTAGGAAAAACGCGTTTCGTGTCAAAAACGACGGTCCTTTTCACCCCCAAACGGCGGCGGCTGTGCCTAACAACCAGTAACCAAACCAACCCTCAAACACCTAAAACAGTGGTTCTTAACAGGGAAAAACAAATAAAAAAGTATTTTAACTTTTAAATACAATTGAAGTAGCGTGTTTAATTTAATAATACCTACAAAATAAAAATATATATTTTACCTATTGTAATTGATTTTATTCCAATTATGAAGCGAGAACATTGTGGCTTGTTCAAACGCCTCTTATTCTATCCCCTTTGCAGAATTGAAATTGAAGAGGAGCAAACTAGATCCATTCAACTGAAAATATCCTGGTATATATATTTATTATTATCTTTTTTGATTGAAATTGACATCATTTAATTTTTATTTAATTGTTTTACATTTTGGTTATTAGTATCTTAATGATTTGTATACCAATTATTATTTTTTGATGATTTTTAAATTTTGACTATTCACTATTAGCGGATAGTTCATAAATGGAGTATTCATATAACCAAGCGCACACTGTATTGAGTGAATCGAAACTTTGTATTTTTTATAATAAAAATATATTGCAGAAAGATGAGTTATAAAAGTTATTTTCAAATATTAAAACAATATTTTATAAATGGATATCTACATTAATCTAAAAATATTAAATTACATTAACATGAGTTCTGAAAATGGTTTTAAGTCTATAACATCTACTATATTTAATTTGTGTTCTATTTTTCATTCTCGATACTATTGATAAAATTGCATTACTCTATATTTAAATAACAAAACAAGCAGGCTTTCGTACGTGTTCTAGCTTTAAAACAAAGTACCGGAACGTTGCTCCGGTGAATTCCGGTCTCCAGGGACGTAACTTGTTTTTTTTAGGTGGGTCAGTAAAAAATTAAAGCAGGCTTTTAATAGTAAATTTTTGTTTTGAAAAATATAAGAGTATGCCGAGCGAAGCGAGGGAATTTTTTTTCATTGCTGAAAGAATTTTTACTAGTTCGATCCTCCTGAAATTAATGATAAGTTAATACAATAGTCCAGAAAAATTATATAAACTAAAGAAAAAAATGTAGAAGACTTCTGAAAATTTCACAAGTTACAGCCGGTTTTGTGTCAAGAAACAAAGTTAAGGCATGATTTAGTTAGCTTCGTTCTATCAATAGTTATTTGTCCAACTAGAGAGGAAAGCGCTTCTTTTTCCCACTCGAGCTCGAAGTTTGTGTCACGAGCGAAGCAAGTGAGGCAATCGAGCAAGAGTGGAAAAAGAGCTTTCCTCTCGTGTTAGACACAACATTTTTTTCACGACATATTTAAAAACATTGTAAAGTAGAAGAATTACATAACTAGAAGTTAGGTTATAACTGCCATCTGTCAGAATGACGTTTGAAACAACGAAATGCAGCCAATATGCCAAATTAAATTTAAGTTGTAAAATCGTGAAATAGTAGAAAAAGAAAGTATAAAACATAATAATTGTAAAATAATAGTTTACAGTATATCACTATAAAATCAGAATTTTCAATAAAATAATAAATTTACTTAAAATTTTTAAAATATTTCATCGTAAAATAACACTGGTGGTAACACTGCTTACTTTCCTCTCTAGAGAGGGAAAACCTACTTTCCTCACTATTTCGCGAGAAGAAAATTGTGTTTTCTCCGCATGTCGTGAAAAAAATATATTTTCTCGTTTTTCTCGTAAACTACTAGTTCTATATAAAAAAGTGATGGCATCTTTTTGTAGGAAATTTTATAAGCTACAATATTATAATAACAATATTTACCGTAAAATTTAAAGTTACCGAGTTTTTTGAATTTCTTTTTCAATATGGCGGATCGAGCACATTTTCTGCTGCTCGGGACTCATCGGAATCTTGAATGTTACATATTTTTTATTCAGGAATCTCCTACTTTTTGTTTGTTTATTTGGCGAATTTTGTAGCATTTTGCCTGGGACTAGTAAATCTCTTCATCTCTTCGCTAGTATTATGTAAGGCATTATTAAATATTTTAAATATAGGTATCTCTTAAAATAATGTAAAAATATTGTAATATTTTTGGATGGGCCACTGGGTGAGCCAAGGCTTTGCACCTATGCCCACCCTTAGTTACGTCCCTGCCGGTGTCAGTACTCACTGTTGTTGGGTTTGAGAAAGGTTAAGAACCACTGGTTTATACAGCCCGCATAAATGAAGTAAGTGGGCCCAAGTCGGTAGTGTCACAATCTGACCACACTGTAATCGTATCCTGGATCGATGCTAGTGTTTACATGGTTTTTGTTGTTCCCGTTCCAAATATTGATTTCACTGCTGGGAAACTTTCGACGAATAATCGAATGTAATGGCGCTTATTGTTGTTTTTTACGTGTGATTTGAGCTTTATTGAGCGAGAAGTGTTCATTTTTATTTGTTTGGAGTGTTTCTTCGCCGTGGATATGATTATGTGGGCAGACGAGCTTAGCTGTTACTGGATTTATTGTTGTGGGATTGAGTGTTGTAATCGTTGGTTGTAATTCTAAAATATTACTATGTTATGTTACTTGGATTTTTAGGTTATGTGGGATGAGTATTTTGTGTTCAATTAACTCTGCTTTTTATTTCGGAGAATAAAAACAAATGACACATTTATAATTGACATTCAAACTAAATTCTTATGAAAGTATTACATTAAAATTTTGAATTGGGTAGGGGAGACCGGGGACAAGAGTAACACGGGTCAATTGTAACATCACGCCTTTTCTCACTAGGGGCCATTCACATATTACGTCACACGATTTTTGGCCATTTTTGACTTCCCCTCCCCCCTTGTCAAAGTACGTCACAAATCGGTAAACCCCCCCCCCCATGTGACGTCACAAAAATATAACTTTAAATTTTGAAAGAAATATTAATTTTATCAGTTTATTTAATCACAGATGCTTTATAATATGATAGATATGAGATCGTTTTACGTCTTTTTCCAACACGATGTTACAATTTATTAGAAAATGTTAATTACTCATTCTTTCATAATTTAAGTCCTTAACTTCGTTGCAGCAAACATTCGACAGCATCACCGTAAAGTGTTCCTAAAGACATGTTTGCATTATAATAATTCGTAAGTTGTCACAACTGATCAACGCAGTTCAAATTATCCGCCAATACACCAAGTGCGTGACGTATTATGTGAACGGCCCCCTACGAACTAACCGAAAATATAAAATATTTTCACTCTGCCTCCATATGACTACGTAACTTCTAAAGGTGGAACTATTTCATAATCATCTATTATATAGTTGTATGCAAAATGTGTACAATTTCAATATATGTCATTATTTAGTGGGTCTACTACCCAAAGTTGTAGCTCTTTGTATTAACTGATCAATTAATATTATATGTATAAAGGGAGTTAAACTCTGTGTTTAATAAATTTTAGGTACATTAACAATGTAACGAGCTTTTAATAAGTTTCCGAGCTCTCGTTTAAAATTTACGAGTAAATTCAGATATACGTTATTAAGCGATTCCTTGTCTTTTGGTACGAGAAGCTTGCAGGAATATTATGAGACGTTATTTAATAAAATTCGTCGAGGCAGGTATCAAGACAAACGACGTTACTTCTTTCAAATATGTTATCATCGTGGCTGCGAACAGTGGCGTATCCAGAGGAGGGAATCATTGATACATTTAATTTTTACCTTCCGCTTACCTGTAAAGGAAGGTATTGGAATCATGCAAAAAATCGGGTAGTGAGTTTTAAGTGGATGAGCACGAATTAGGTTCCTTACAACTCATTTTTGATAGTTTCTCGATGATGTCTGTATGTATGTGTGTATGTGTGTGCGTGTGTGTGTGTGTGTGTGTGTGTGTGTGTGTGTGTGTGTGTGTGTGTGTGTGTGTGTGTGTGTATGTGTGTGGTCCGGGCCGATGCCGGATGTCACATAACTCAAATACAAATTACCCAAAAATTTTGATATTTGGTATTTTACAATTGTATACGAATAGGAAGAGCACATTAGATTTTGGTACAAATATCTTCACCGGAAGTGATATTTTTGAAGATTGAAAAAAATAATTGTCAAAAATTTATATAAATTTGGATAAATATAGTATTTATTTGTAATAAGAATAAGAGGCAAAGTTATTTGCAACTTACGTTATAAAAAATTGTCTTTATTTGGTAGCATTTAAGAAATGCAGTAAAATTTTAAAAATAAATTTATCAGATAAAAACGTTGAAATCTTGTAATCCATGTTCGGTTGATTTTTGTTTCTGCGTAAAAAATATTGACAGGTGAGACGGGTGACAAGTTGACATACTAACGCCATATAAGTCATAAGTAAGATATTAAATGTAGTAATTGAACGGAGGATGGCTTCAACACAGAAGAGTTTGACTGTGAACGAATCTTTTGATTCAGGTGACGCAAATTTCTGTGTTTGAATATTTTAGATTTTTATTTGTATATTTTAGGGACACCGGATTGTATACGTATACATTTATGTTTATAAGTCTAGATATGGCGGAAGGTTGTGTGCAGGCCACTTCAGATTTTTTATATTGTTTATTCATACAATTTTTTCTCAAGTATATATATTTGTTCTATAAAGGGTTTCATATGAAGAACAACTAATTTATTATTTTGACCAGAACAATGAAATATAACTACCTAGTGAAATAAAATACTAATTTAGTTCTAAAATGTAAATAATAAATTTAATCAAAGCGCCAAAGGGATCATAAACTATTGTCGCTATACTCGTTTTTATTCAAACCATAGTTTCTAGATACATTTTAATAAGCAAACCTTATGATTTGTAATATTTTGCTGATCATTTAATTTATTTTCTACCTCAAATTAGATCGCAATATATTTAATTAAGAATTAAGAATAAGAATAGTTTTAAAATTAAAACAGTTATCACATATGAGTTAGTTTATGCTGAAGAAATAATTCTTAATTCTTATTCCTTATTCTTACTTTTGCAGACTAAACCGACTAATATGTTAATATGTTATAACTGTTTTAACTTTAAGACTATTCTTATTCTTAAACTTTGTGAGCATAAATCGATCTTAAGCGGCTCGTCTACGTTTTCATCGAATTCCTAGACTACTCACGATTTTACTTTTTTCCATTCCACTTTTTTCCCCACTACTACGACTGCCTGAAACCAGCCCGAAACTCGTACTTTTCCGCATCCTAGAGATGCAATGTCATTTTGAAGTTAAAAAATACTGTAAAAGTATTTTCGTTGCGAGTAAACTGTCAGATTATTATTGAATTCGAGATAATGTTTTTATGAACATTTAAAAGAGAAAGAATAGATCTACAGATGTGACTTTTTAAAATTTTGAAAATTAATTTGTATCACGAGAATAACCGTGTAAAGTTTGCATAAAATAAGAATTTTTTTGGAATTTTTTGGAATTTTTATATTCATGTACTACAATCTTTTAACCAAAATTTAAAAAAGGCACATCATTTTCTCTTCAATAAATCCTGGTTGAAATAAAATTATACTATTCTTGTACTGGCCACAAAACACTCGCTACGTTACTACATTTTATGCTAGATTTTAGGTAGTAGACGGGCCTCTTAAAAGTTATTCGCCAAATGAGTACAACGGAAAGATATTCTTGTAAAATAATTATTTAAATAAAAATTCAGAAATATCATCGTGTATGCTTTTCTTTTTGATCTCCCAGCTTGCTATTACAATAAATTAAGGCGAAGTTACACGATGCTAGTAAATTTTAAGCAGTGTTTCCATTGTTTGTTTTTAGTAACATTAATTTAATAAGCTTCTTTTAAACACTGCGATTACATTGAGATACGAGATAAATACTTGAACAAGATGCTCACTTTGCAGCTATTTAATTTAGACATCAACTTTCTTCAAAATCACTCACTTTGAGTACAGGATTTTACGATTTTATCGACTTAGACGAGTTACTGGCACCGTGTAACGCCACCTTCATTGGTTTGTTATTAGCAGAGCAGAGACATTGCATTTGTTTAATCTTGCAGAATTCCGAAATTTAATTTAGCCAGTCTGTGTTCGTCTACCTTCGGAGCCGTATGTACCGCGTCAGTTTTGTGTTGTGAATAAATAATATTGTAATATTTTATTGGTGTTTCAATGTAAAATAAGCATTGTAGTGTTAAAATAATTCATAGAAAACAAAAATGTTTTATGTGTGTGTGTCTGTGTGTGAATATCTTTGGAACTTAGACAACAGCATCATAGGCGACTCCTCAAAATGCTAAAGGTATGTAATAATTGTGTTATTTTATAAGCACACTTCAGAATTAAAAATATTTTATATGCCTTAGTAATTTTTCATTATATTGAATATAAATCTGTTTTCAGATTTAATTTGCATTAAATAGACTTGCATAGGTACATGAGCCCCGTTAAACCCGTTAAATTACCGCCCTTGGGTACATAATAAATCGTCATAATAAAAATAACTCTTACCAATATCGGGACATCGAAAATATTACTCGTACTTATCAAAACATTTTCTGGCTTCTATTTATTAAAATACTGATTCAAGAGATTTTTATCAAAAAATTTTAATAATTCCTAGTTTTTTGCACAATTTAAACTGTATTAATCCATGAAAAAATACTATTGAATTCATAATTTGGGAAGAAGTTAAAACTAATTGAAATAATTTTATTGTTATATTAAAATTAGTTTTGTTCTTCCGGGGCCCCTGAACGTCGGGGCCCTGGGCAGCTGCCCACAATGCCCATGGGTTAACCCGGCACTGTCTGCGATCTGCGAATATGAGATAACGACTTGTTTTGTACTATTTTGCAATTTTATAGCAGCACGGACTTTTATAAGGATATAAGGGTAATATTGTTGTTATAAATTCAGGATTTTTCCACTAGGAAATTGGATTTAATGACACTTGGAAGCTTGGAACACAATGAAGAAAAATAAGAAAAATTGTGTTTCACATTTTAAATGGAGTAAAAATTTATTCATGATAGTATATTTAGTTTAGTTTTCTTAAATGTGAACATGGGGTGTTTATTTTGGGAGTGTTTTTACAATTTAATTTACAGTGTAAATTTTTCTACTAGATATGTGTGATAAATTATGAATAAGGAAATGGTGGTATCAAAGTTGAAGTGCAGTAGCAAACTAATTTTTGTGGCTTTCTCAAATTTATAAAGTTAGCGGTACTTCAGAGCATTCTGTACAGGAAGAATGTACACGTTAAAGCATTTTACACTCATACACCTCATCGACACATGGTTGCACATTTGAACAAAAACAAATTTGTATATGGTAGATAAGGGATAAAACTTCGTTCTATTAGTGCAATTTTTTATTTTTCAGCACGTTCAACGGTCGAAATTATTTACTTTCAACCGCTTGCAGGCGTTTAGAAGCACCTACAGATTTTTCTCTATATTTCGCAGAACATGATATTTTAAACTTGAATCATGTAGTTTAAAGTTTAATCTACGTTGGGGTAGTGTTATTTTTTGGAAAAAACTTTCTGATTTCGAGAAAATTAGAGGTAAAAAAATGTGAATTTTTGTAGTTTTCTTTATTTTATAAACTAAAACTTCGGTACAACATAGAAAAAATGGCACTAATACAACGAAGTTTTATCCCTTATCTACCACATAAAAATTTGTTTTTGTTAAAATGTGCAACCATGTGTCGATGAGGTGTATGCGTGTAAAGTGCTTTTTACGTGTATATTCTTCCTGTACAGAATGCTCTTAATACATATGTAAGTGGTCGCGCTGTGCAAGGGGACCATAATTACAAGAGGATTATGGAAGCTTAAAAACTGTAAGAAAACTTAAATTTTACGTACCTCTGGGAGTGCCTGATCAGGAAACAGACAAACAAACGATAAGTGTCAGTGCGATTTCTTTAAAATACATTTATTTGTTGTAATCGTTATATCAATATTATAACCTACGCTTTGTACATTTTCTATCGATACTTAGAAAGGAGAAGAGAAAGATAATAAAGATAAAATGAGGCAAATGCGTGCTTAAAGTCAAAATGTACTCAAATTAAGACACTGTTGGTGTCTGAAAGAGTCATCACCAAACACGATGCCTTAAAAGTAAAAAAAATCGTGCAACTTACGATAAAATAAGGAATCATCTACTGAATATTTTAAACACTTTATTTAAACATTATTTTTAAAAACAAGTATTATTTTAATATGGTTATGGGGATATTAAATAAATTATTTAGTATTTTAATTTATGTGACATTTATTAAAAAGATTACTTCTTGATTAAATTTTTGGAAATGCAGAAAAATAAGAAAAAGATGGAAACTTGTTACTAACAGAGAACACCAAATTCAGAAATTGTCTGCTTCCTCCTGGTTTAAAATACCAGATATTCAGGGTATCACTAAAAATTAACGTTTACGGCAATGTTTGAAAAATTCAGTCTTGCATACAGACCAACAATCTCATGGAACGCGTTTTGAGTTTTAATAATAATAGCTTAGTTAGCTGCAGAGGCTCGGTTTACACGAAGCAGTAGTCACGTAGTCCATTGTAAACGGCGCTTTAGCCCGCGTGATTGACATGTGAATTTTTCAGGAAAATTAATTTGAATTGTATGGAAGTTTTACCCAGCATTTTGCTGAAAATATAAAGTTCGCTTTCCGGACATAAAATAATAATAAAGTAAAATAAATATTCGGATTTTATTCCACATCAAATGATTTTAGTTTTTGTTTGGTACGTATCTAATTTTAAATGCTATCAGTGCCAATTGTATTTTTAAAAATTGAATTTTGTCATCAAAATTTATGTTATTAAATATTTTATCCAACACCTCTTAATAAAAGCATCATAACTATGGTGATTTTAAACAAGCAAAGTAAAAAATTACCCACAAGTGGGTATAATTTTGATGAAATTGTTACTTTGCTTGTTGGAAGTCACCATAGAAACGATGTTTTAGGTTGAAACTTAATATTTTCAAAATATTTCAGTAGTTATTAAGAGGTGTTGGATAAAACGTTATACTTCACACGTGGGCAAAAAGGAATGACCCACTCGAGAAAATTATCTCACTCAGCCTTCGGCCTCGTGAGTTAAGATTTCCCTCGTGGGTAATTCCTTACTTTGCCCACTTGTAAAGTAAATAACTATTATCGAGACGATGATTAATGAAGAAACTTTTCTTGTAATTAGAAATCGAAGGACCTAAAAACGTTTAGTTAATATTATAATGGCGCACCCTTCCCACGACGAACGCCGCTGCCCAAAAACACACGTAATAATTGCTTGTGCGCGTTTAACGAGAAGCAAACACATTCAAGCCAACATGTAAAACTCTACTTGACACAGTTGTGGGAATGTAGCGGAGCCTTTGCCCTTTATTCTACCAGGGGCGTAACTGCGGATTATGCAAATTCATCCTGGGGCTTCTTCGCTTTTAAATTGTGATGATTTTCAACATGACACTTCAGTTTTTATGATGTCATAATATTAATGAAACTGTTGCTCAATTCAATATATTAGTAATTTGGACAAGATATTTATTTTATTTATGATGCTTATTTTATTATTGACTGAAAAGCAGTACAAATATACAAATACTCGTATGTATGAAAAATGTGTGGTCAATATAAATACGTTACATAGCTACTTATATACGTATTGGTATTACAGTATTAGAGTAAAATTGAAATAGCTAGAACCCTGGGCTGCGCGAGAAGGCAGAGCTTGTCATGTACTGTCAGTTTTACAAAAGCGGAGCTAGCGAGTATTATGCTGCGCTGCACTTCACTTAATTTTAAAAGAAAACTAAAATATAACTCAATCACAATCAATTACAAAATTCACAGGGTTACACGAAGCAAAACACTACGAATGTCAACATGAGAATAACAGATATTGAAGCTGATGATTAGTAGAACAGACAGTAGCGTAGTTTCCTCTTGTTTATCATCTATGTTTCTCTCTCTAAGACGAGAATTCGTACTTCGCGCAGGGTTCTAGCTATTTGAATTTTACTCTACTGTATTTTAATGGTTAACTTCCTACTTCCTGTAACCGAAAAATGTTTGGTACATCTCACGATATTGAAAACGGAATCACGCCCAATCACGCACGTCAGTTTACTTTTGACGCACGATCACTCACGCTCACGAATTTGTTTTTAAAGTCACGCCCGATCACGCACGACGGGTCACGTTCGAGTCACGTTAAAATATATCTATGAAATTTTAAAATGATAATTTACTTCGCAAAATCATAAATAGATAAACAACTTTTGCTTCAATTTTTTCGACAAATCGTGTACTGGAGCGCTAAGTAGTATAAGTAGCAATAACCCGTAATTATAATTTGTTTTGTGTTGATATTTTGCAAATTATGTATTCTCTCGTGACTTGTGATTTTTACTCACGCCTGAAAAAATTTCGCTCACGCCCGATCACTCAGGATATATTAATGTCACTCATGCTCACGTCCGTTCACGATTAAAATTTTCAAAATCACTCACGCTCACGAAAATTTTACGATTCCTACCCACCTCTACCCGGAATACTGATATGAGAATATTTAACCTTTAAGTGCTTTAAATTATATAGAATATTTTTTGACAGATGGTTTAACCAATCATATTGCGTAATGATGACGTCAAATGACGTAATGCAACCAATAGAATTGAAAATGTAAAATGATGTATCTGACAACATAATTTTGTAGATTAGGTTTTATTTTGTTACGTCAGTAACAAAAAATTAATTAATTTGTCACATGAAACGTCAAAAATGTTTAGCAAAATGAGTCGTTTTGGTAGTATTTTTAACAAGAAAAATATTCTTCCTAAATACCATTCGAGATAATAATTTTTTGATATAATTTTTGTCTATTCCACGGCAACTTATTGCAATTTCACTCCACAAAACATCATCTGACAATTCCCCTCAACTTCATTTCGGGAAATTGATAGATGATGTTTTGTGTCGTGAAATTGTTAGAAATAAGTTGCCGTGGAAACGACAAAACAATTCTCAAAAAATTATCATCTCTTATGGTATTACCCCTGAAAATATACTATTAATGAATCATCATACATTGCTACCAGTACCAGTACCTACATTTTAAAATTTATTTAGAGAGTTTAGTACTAAAGAATAACAAAAATAGGTAGAAGGTAGGTACCTACTTTGAAGCTTCAATTTACAGATTTCTTTGCTAACGCTCGAAGCGAGGCTGGAAGGTTTGTCCTTTGTGCTTTTTTAAAAATATACCTACACAAAGGTAATTAAATTTTGGTCAAGGTTTTGTAATAACTACGCGTTTTTTAAAACTTTGTACAAGCGATTATGTGCTTTGTTTTACCTGAAAAATATTCTTTTTTGTTTTGACAATACGCTTTTGTTCCTAAAGCCACAAGATCATACATATTTCTTACTGAAATTTGAACGATGGTCAGGACCTTTATTCTGTAACTTAACAACTGATACTGTTGCTGCAGTGATGACGTCAGTAGCAACAGTTACTAGCCACACTTACAGAATCGCTATTTTTAAATAATTAGATCCGAAGTTAGTTATAGAAAATATTTTATAGATTTGCTACTTCATTCGTAAACAGTTTTCAGCAATTATTGCCAAAATTGCAAATAAATGAGCCATATTATGCCAATAATTTGTAAAAAATTCTCAAGCAATATAAAACACATACCGGGTGTATATTGAAAAGTGAAACATAGGCGTTTAACATGGTAAATCAGTTTTTCCGTTCGAATTGCTTCCCTAATTATTTTAGACAAAAATGTTTCAAAAAAATGTTGTTGAGCATAAAATTCTACATCCGGATCAGTAAACAAAATTTATTTTGGTTGCTTTATTACTGCAGAAATCAAATTTGAAAATACACGGAATAGCGAATTCATAGTAACAGCCATGGAATTAAAAACAGGAGATGAACAAATGCGTAACGCTTTAAACGTCAATGTCAGAATAATAGATTGTCAAAATCATTTATACGTAGGTACTAATAATTTGACGTTTAAAACGTTACGCATTTGTTCATCTCCTGTTTTTAATTCCATGGCTGTTACTATTAATTCGCTATTCCGTGTATTTTCAAATTTGATTTCTGCAGTTATAAAGCAACCAAAATAAATTTTACTGATCCGGATGTAGAATTTTATGCTCAACAACATTTATTTGAAATATTTTTGTCTAAAATAATTAGGGAAGCAATGCGAACGGAAAAACTGATTTACCATGTTAAACGCCTATGTTTCACTTTTCAATATACACCCGGTATAACCTTTATAAACGAATGATTTAAACACTTCTCTAACTATTGCTGCAAATATGACGTCATATCAGATGTTCAGTATTGCTAAAATTTACAGAATAGAGGCCCAGGGACGAACTGGAACTTGAATTTTTACAGGGCTTTCAAGTAATCGACTTCAATAATTGTATTGGTACTGGTATTACAAAATAGCGCCGCTAGCGAAAATTCGTTTGGGTTCAAGTCCATACGCCAACTATTTATATAGAAACTAAATTTTGCAAGAATTTGTGAAAAGCTTGATCTATCGACCTTTCATGGTCATTTGCACCACTTCCACTTAAATTTTAAGTGTTACTTAAATGAACAATATTGAATCAAAATCAAATTGTCAAACGTAGAAATATCATTGCTGTCATAAGTTCGACGGGATATTTTTCATTTAAGTGACACTTAAAATTTAAGTGGAAGCGGTGCAAATGGTCATTAGTCGGTCAAATATTGAGTCGACCTTATGGCCGGTCCACCCCTGATGATGATAATAAAAGTTCGTATTTATTCTACACTTTACACAAGTTTTTTTTATAGTAGGCATATGATATGTCAAAATATAAATTAAGCTAGTCGTGATGTACAACTTGATTGACATATTTTTATAAATATTGTATTATAAACTAATAATCGAATTAAGATAATCCTTAAGAGTGTCAAATGTCGATGAAAGAATCACGATTTAAACTGCGAGGCTAACTTATCTTCTCGGCAGGATGAATTTGCTGGCACTGCCACCATTATTTTCGTACATTCCCACAACAATGTCGGCGCATAGTTAACTACTTTACCACATGCCGTACCTTGACGGAGGGGTTTGGTCCACATACCTTTGTTTTCTATAAACGAGCATGCGTAGATGCGGGCGGTGCGGGGTATTTGAGGGCGAATGCAAGCACGCACACACAAACAGACAAACAAAGGTGACTTTTATCGCCAATTAAGGATTGCAATTTAGGGGCTTCGCAATCCAGGGGTTTGGATAGTGCAACATTTGTTATTATTTTGTATTTTACATTTTATTAAAATGTTACTAATACTTATTTAAGCCCATATTTCACCTTACCTGAAGCGGTGTTACTTTGTTTTATTGAAAAGAAACCAATTTTATATGAATTGATTGGAATTCTGTGAATATTTATGAGTTTTATAAATATGTAATTCTGTAAATATTGAATAAAACTGCAAAAATTAAAAAATTACTTTCTTAAAATTTTTTCTGTTGAAAATACGTAGGAAGTTACTGACTAAAATTAAAAACTACGTACATGTAGTTTAGTTTTTAATATTGTATATTAATATTATATAATGGGCTACTTGCATGATTTTTTTATTGAATATTTTTGAAGAAGAGATAAAAACTTGTGACCAGTATTTTTTATTTTTACAAAAATTTTATTAACAAGTCCAAAAATAATTAATTAAAATGTGGTGTGACGTAGTAAGTTGCCATATGTTCAATGCAACATAGTGACGTCACAGCAAAATCTCAATTTACTAAAAACCATATAATTTTTTTAAAATAAAATTTTTATTATTACCAATATTTTAGACCTAACTTATGTTCATAGTCTAAGTTTCAGTACCATGCAAGTACCCCATTTAACAAGATAGATAATTTAAAATAAAATAGTAACTAAACGAATAATTGATAGTACAACATAAAATAACATTTCTTTCTGGACTTGATTCTTTGGATCAATGGTTGGGTTTCAAGAAAACAACTAGCAACTGTAGTAGTTTAGATTAAAACCTGTGACAAACTGATAGTTTTCCATAAAATTGTCAATGTTTTCATCTCAAACTTAAGGCGTGTCTACTTAGCTTATGCTATGCTATGCTTATGCAATGTCAATACCTATTTCAAAATATACTGTCATTGACGTAGGTATAATATTGTACATTTTTTCAGTTTTTCTTTGTTTTCTTCTGTACATTCGAAAATCTTTTATTTTATTTTTTATTATATAGGTTTTTTTTTAATTCGCAAAATAATTGTATTGTATTTCAAGCAAACATTTTTCTCCACTGGTCGGTAGATATTTTTAATGATTATTTTCAAATCTTCTACAATGAAAGTAATTGTTTACATAATATCTAATACTAATAAATGTCAAATTATCAAATATACCATCAAAACAGTGATACTTAAATTGTACACACGTCGAGTAAACTACCCTAATCTTTGCGAATTAAAAAAATCTTTTTGTTTATTTCATGATCAGCACGTCGTACAGTATATGGCCTTTAATTTTTTGTCCTAAGTTGTGGAACATTCTATATTATAATTTTTATCAGCATAGTTATAATTAAAGAATTTTTGTATTATGCTTCAAATGTTCAAATAAGTCTGACACAAACTATGTGAACATGGAAAGCATTGGTATAATGGCATAGCATAACATAAGCTATATGTCCGAGCTTTGGTTGTCACGTTAATTCTTACGTTTTTCATTCATTGTAAACTCAGTGAAAAGATTTATCTTCGATAAAGGTTTAATTGTTATTTTGCCACTACGTTACCATAAAGTTGTATTTGTATTCCACCCCTACCAGATGAAAATGAAAATATGGGCGTTAATTGTTTAAATATTAGGTGACATATTAATTTATGTCTCGTATCATATCCCTAATAAATGGAATAATAACATATATTATACAATCCAAATACAAATTTAATTAACTTGATAATAAATTGTTATTACAATTTAGTAATAATATGGATATTAAAATAATATTAATGTAGGTATAATAGAAATTTGAAATATAATTCTACGTACAAAAAAGAGTTATTATTATTAATTAAAAGTATTATAGAACTGAAACTGATTCTAAAAACATTTAGTTGGACTTTTACAGATACCAGGCAATGAGAAATTTAGTAAAACTTCACTCATAAGCAAAGAAATGCTTGAGGGTCAGTTAACAGGGATTTAACGTACGTTTCACACTCAACAAATAATGACACACAAACATCAAATAGACTTGATCGTATGTTGTCGTCTTTTCTCGAGCATAGAGCAATAAAAAATGCATAAAGAGTGCAGAAAAACGCTTTGAGCGGCATAGCGTCATGCCAAAAAACAGCTGGCCCGTGCCTTGATACTCTTGAATTCTTTATTATAAGAAAAAAAATTCGGGCAGTTTGGATGAAATTCTTTGTTGTGATGCCATCGGGGAGATGTTTTAATCTCCTGTTTTTTTCACTTGTTGCAATGAAGTAATTATTTGTTTATTAAAAAAGAAATATTACACTGCATAAGCAAAACAATTTTTTATAAAGACTGTCTTTTCTCAAAACAAGCTTCGATATGCGAAAAACTTTCACATGATAAAATATGAAACCGATTTGCACAATTCACACATACATCATAAATCATCAGGACAATTATTATGATGGTGTAGATTATTTGGTCGTAGTATTAGTACAAGTAAATTGTCTAAAAGGTAACTTTTATATTTTATTGTGATCTTAAAAGCATTCGACAGTATGACGAACAATGTTTTGAAAAAAGAAAATTTGTCGAAAGGTGTTTTGTCATATGTATACGCTCAGCTATAGCAATCATTGATGTTAATGTTTATTATAATATTAGTATAAGGGCGATCGGTCATGCTTTAAATACGTCTATTTTAATGAAATCTCTTTGATCTCAAATTAGTATAATTGTTTTTTTAATTAATTGCTAACATCAAAATACTGAAAAATTTTCAGGTTTTTTAAATAACGCCAACAAAAATGTTATATCTTGATTATTATTCACGTTATAAAAAATGTGTGACAATTATTTTTTATTTTGATGTCAGCAATTAATAAAAAAAATTCAATAAATTTGAGATCATAGCACCGTCAGGAAATACGCTTTAAATAATTTGATTTTCACTTATAATATCACATGTGCATTAATTCTTTCCGGATTTTTTTTTTGAGTAATTAAGACGTTGTTGGAATGCACGATAAAAAATTTCTTGGACATGAATTAATGCACGAGTGCATATTCGGTAAGAAAATCGCAATGACACACCGCCGCTCTATTTTTGAATTCTTTTTACAATAGAAACTTGAAATGTTTACTTGTATTTAACATTAATAAATATGTATTATTTACCTTATTAATTGCTTATTTATACTCAAAGTAACAATTTAACCAATTTTTAATTTAATGTCAAAGTGACAGTTACTCAAGCTACTAGTAAAAAATTTCCGAGAAAATTTTATATAACCATGGTTACTATTATTGTAATCAATTCATCCATTGGCTGTTATTTGTGTCATGCGATTTTCACTGGAATTTCCTGACAGTGCTATGACTTCAAATTTATTGATTTTTAAAATTAATTTCTGACATCAAAATAAAAAAAACTGTCAAGACATTTTTTTCATAACGTCAATAATAATCAACATCAACATTTTTATTAACGTTATTAAAAAAATCCTGAAAAATTTTCAATATTTTGATATTGGCAATTAATTAAAAAAAATTATAATAAATTTGAGATAATATAAATTTCTTTAAAATCGAGGTATTCAAAGCATGACCGAACGCCCTTCAATATTTTGGATTTATTAAGTTATTGATGACATCACAACAATTGTTTGTAAATCTGAATTGAAAATCTGACTATTTATATATGTTTATTGTTACGGATCTAATTTACTACTAGTTGATATACAATTATCTTGATGGACTGGCAATTAATGACACATTATGCAATTGAAATGAATACTTAAATAATCTCTCTGGAGGGTTTAGTGCGAACATATCACACTAATTTATCGACACGCGCCACTGGAATGAAAAATTTATCAGTAACTGTTTTGATGTATGAGCTTAACATTGCTTCAGATTCTTCAAATTATATTTTTACTTGTAACAGAAACTATTATTTTAGGGTAATTGGAAACTATTTAGTAATAATTTTGGTTCTGATAAAATACAGGGTGTTTCATAACTTCGAGTACATACGTTAAAGGTTATGTTGTTTGATTAGCTGATTACGAATTTAAATTTTTTTTTTTAAATCGCAAAATTAATTTCCATGTTTCCCCGTCAAAAAATTTTCGTTGGCACTGCCACTGGGTGAAGTAATTATAGTTTCATTAAAAATAATTAAATTTGGTTTGTTTATTTTACTAGTATTATGTAATTTAAGATGTTGATTACTTACTTCTATTGTTTGTGTTTAATAGGAAAACAAATCCAGTACAGGACTACAAAAAATGATGCAAGTAAACTAGGTACACCTAATTTTTCGAATTTTAGAAAAATTCTTTTTGATTCGTAATCAGCATATCAAACAACATATACCTTTCCGTATGTACTCGAAGTTATGAAACACCCTATATACAGGCTGTTTTTATACTTCGGGGAAAGAATGGTACATGCCGTGAAAAAAATTACGGCATACCATAAAGTAGCGTCGTATTGTAGTAGATTTAAATAAAATATGGTACTAAAATGTGATTTTAGCGAATTAAAATAAACTTGCTGTTTCTCGGCCACCGCTCAGTGCGCTATGTAACTTTACCATTATTTTTTCCTGAAGTATATAAACACCCTGTTTACTACCCTTTAAGAGTGTCGTTTACCTAAATGACCAAAACATGCTTCACACAAGTTCGTGATTTATTTAACAACAAACAAATGTAATAATCAAAAATTCGTGATGTACATTCCATTCTTTCATGTCTGATTTATCGAAGACTATGACGAGTGGTTATTCACTAGTTTTGAATTATCTTGTTTTAATAAACACATTTTGTTTCACAGAGCATAGTCTTCGATAAATCAGACATGAAAGAATGGAATGTACATCACGAATTTTTGATTATTACATTTGTTTGTTGTTAAATAAATCACAAACTTGTGTGAAGCATGTTTTGGTCATTTAGGTAAACGACACTCTTAATATCTTACGAATAATATCTAAAAAAAAATTGAGAGTACCTATTCAATTACAGAATTCGTATATAAACTGATATTACTGAATTAATTTTATAAGAATTTAAGATATTACTGAATTAATTTTATAAGAATTTATTAGTAAAAAATAATACAATTTGAAGTATTTAATTATAGTACAAAGAATAAAGAAACCGTTTTGATGTACGATAATTAAGGCGCGTTAATTTAATCAGAGAGAGTAGAGTCATATAACTAGATCAAAAACATCAACCGCTGCTACTTAGTAATCTAAAAATGTTCATAATAAGAATTCGTTTATGAATAAGTAATGCAATTTATCAACGTAGGAAAGGTAACAGAAAGAGCAAAAAGTCCCACAAGTCTAAAGTGCAATGAGAAAATTATATCCGTAAACAACGTATATAAAAGATCATTTTCCCTTTAAAACTGGTACCGAATTCATATATCCGGATGCAAAACAGATTTTATTACACTCAGCCAGCTAGCAGAAAAAACCAGTGAGATATAGAAAGGGAAACAGTAAACAAAACTGTGTGGTAACAAGAGAAATAGAAACAGACAGATAAAATTTAGAGTTAATCGCTGGTTAAATCTCAACTCACTCGATATCAGTTTTTTTGCGAAATATTTGTTGGTTTTCAATCGCTGTCAAATAAAAGAAAGTCTCTGCGAAGTATGTTGAACGATGCTACCATGCAAGGAATCTTTTTAGTTGATGACGTCACGTAGTTAGTATTCCATAGTGAAAGTAGTTTCAATTAAAAATAAATGAAGACTGAAAACGTTCAATGGTTTATTTAGGCTATTGAACGAAATAGAATTTACACTTTTATAATACGTGTGGCGTAGGTATGAAAATTAAACGAATTCATTTAATTTCATTCGTAAATATTTTGAGAGAAGCAATTATTCTTTCAATATAAATATATAAACAAATATGGGAGTGAAATATTTTACTGCCAGATTCATGTGACATATTAACAAATGTTTAAAAATTATTTTATTTTATTTTTTGTTTGTTATCATTCACCAGGATTAAATTTCAATGATAAAGAGATTTTATAATTTGATTACAAATTAAAGTAGATTTATAAACTAGGACACAGTTTTAAATCGTATTATCCCTGTATTTATATTTATTTAACATGAATATAAATTTTATTTGCAATAAAAATACGAGTAGATTAATTAAAATGATTTTGCTATACGAGTACAATATTCGTTTTATTGTAAATTTAACGAATACGGACAAATTCATTTCTCGTATTTGTAAAATATTGAATTTATAAGACAACAGAAATAATCAAACGCATTATTTTTATACTGTATAACATTTTACCTATGATGCGACGCATGAATTTTAATACATTTTGTATTTACCATACCTAAATTAAACATGTAAAAGTAGTAGATTTCTCTTTATTCGGCATTTTTTAAAACAATACTATGGCAAAATTTGGTATAATCGATGAGTCGCACTTAGCTACGAAGTTGGTTAAATTAGCAAACAATTTCTATTTTACAGGACTACTTTAATGAACGAAACAAGAATTTTTTTAGACCAGTGGTTCTCAAACTACGAGGTGCAGCTTTCTTATTTCAAATGGAGACCAATTTTTTTATTTGCTTATTCGATTCAGTATTTTTTTCTGAATTCAACGAGATATTAGTTTTATACCCTTGCATAACGAAAGAATAAGAAAAACGCTATTGAGAATTATGATAATTTAATTTAAATTTGATTGTTACAAGAGAGCTATGGAAGAAAACAATTAAATATTTTGTTTCATATTAATTATTAGTGAAAAATATTCTAGTATAACCGTTATACTACATTGATCAGACCAAATAAGGCCGAAGGTCTGTAGTTACCGCCACCTTACACCCTACTGAGTACTTAGTAGTTCGAACCCTGAACTCATGCACTCAGGAGCGGTATTGATCTCCTGATTAAAATCAAAGAATTTTTTTCATTAACAAATAACAATTAATATGAAACAAATATTCTATTGTTTTCTTCCATAGCACTCTTATAACAATCAAATTTTAATTAAATTATCATAATTTTCAATAACGTTAACGTTTTTGTTATGCCAGAGTATGAAACTAATATCTCGTTGAATTAAAAAAAAATTTGAATCGAATAAGCGAATAAAAAATAGGTCCCCATTTGAAATAAGAAAGTTGCATCCCGTAGTTTAAGAACCACTGATCTAAATTTTTTTCTGTTTCGTTCAATAAGTAGTCATACAAAATAGATATTGTTTGCTAATTTAACCAACTTCGTAGCTCTTATACTTCTCAAGATAGCAATGGTGCGCCACTTAAAATCAACACTCTGTATACAGCAGGATTGTTCACGTAGTCTACGCGACGTAGATTACGAGTAATTTTACGCGTAGACAAACACGTAATCTACGGATGCAGTATCTGTGTAAACAATAAAATAGTGTAGACAATGTAGACAAAGAACAAATCTCACCGAAAACGAATAAAATTATAGGTTAGATTTTCTGACAATTGAATTATTTACATACTTTACGCAAAGTCTACATTGTCTACATTTTACAAAGTTTACGCAAACTTTACGTGTAGACGTAGAAAATGATACTTTACGCGTAGATGAACAACCCTAGTATACAGCTACATTCCCGCCTTAAGTAAAACATAGTTTTTTTAGGATAAACATCGCATGGTAGTAGGTAACATCGTTGTATCAACAAAACTTCTATAAAATATAAATCAATATTTCGGAAGTAATGAAACTCGATCGTTTCGTAATAAACTACTAATTATAAAGCAGCAATTGACTGATCCTTGAGTGGTATAGAGACTGAACCAACATCACCCCACAGATCCAAGCAAACAGAGTGAAGAGAAAGAGCGTTGGGACTGATCATCAAGTACTGACTGTTCTTCTTGTAGAGCAGGATCTCGAACTGGTCGTGCTGCTGCTGCTCCAGCACTCGGTCGACGCGCGCGATGGTCTCCTTGTCCGTCAGCTCGCCGAACATGAAGGCACAGCGGCAGGACTTCTGCATGACCTCGGCGCGGTTGTAGCCGGAGATCTTGCAGAACGCCTCGTTGCAGTAGACGATCGGGAAGTCGACGATCTGGGCGTTTGCTAGCAGGAAGCTGCTGTCCGCTGAAACCAAATACAAACGTCTATGAAAATAAGAAATACTTGTAATAGTTATTTAGGTATCAAGGGCATTGTGATGATGGTTATGCTCATCCGAGGGTTAGTGGCGTAGCTAGGATTTTCCAATGAAAGTGGTGTTTTACAAATAAGTCATCACTCCACACTCACACCGGTCGAGGAGCATCAAGGATGTAGCAAAAGTAGCTTGAAATAGGGGGTATAGGATAAAAAGGAAGGAATTTTATTTAAGGATAGGGATAAATCAGTCGTGGTCCGAATTAGGAAGGGATGAATTAGGGAGCGGCATTAATTATGAGATACAAGAACTAAAGAGCAGTTTTTAGTTTAAAATATATTTAATTAAAACACAAAAACTAAAAGTAAAGAAATTATACGTTTCCACTAAACTTATATAATGAATTTATATTAAAAATATTACTTAAAATAACGCTCAAAAGCGTAATGTCCGTAGCAACGGGCTACATCTTGGACTTATCTCGAGCTCTGCTGTCGAAGAACTGTCTCAGACGCCCAAAAATCATTGGAACGTCTGGCCTAAAGGGTACAGGGGATGCAGATGACCTCTGAACTTTTGTATCTAAAAATAACTTAAGATAACAAAAATACAGAGCGTAGCATATGCAAGTCATCTTGCTACAAGGAACTCCTCGATGAAACGCACCCCGCCCTCGACGAAAAATAGGGGCGTCACTATTTTCATCGAGTTGTTCCTCGATGAAACGAATGTGTCTCATTTCAGACGTATCTTTTGTATCTAATTTCGCGCAAAACCTTGATGTATTTGTCACCGAAGAAATAGAAATCCATCGCGGACGGGTGCGTTCTGAACAATGTGTACATTTTGTAACTTTAAAGATATCATACTTTTCTTTATTTCATTCAATAATATGTTATGGGGATACTCATCACACGCTAACAGAGGTTTTAAAATGCAGAAACAATCAGAATAATTGAAGGGGTTCACTCCAAAGAGCATTGCTAACCTCTTTTTATTAAGTTAAAAATAATGCCACTACCAACATTATTTATTTATCATATCTTACTTGAGATTCATTCTAATATAAATAACTATGAAATTGTATCAGACCGTAATAATTACAATACAAGATCTGCTAATCCATTAAAAACACCAAGATTTATATTAAACCAAACACAAAAAAATCACTGAACGTAAAATTATACGATGTATTACCTGAAACAAAAGTGGGACAAAAAAAAAATTAATTAATAAAATTGGAAATATGATATTAACAAATTTAAGAAAAACAAATCAGGTAGGTTTGCTGTCATAGCTAAAACAATATCATAATATCTAAAAACTGACAGTGAATTTTTGTAATTTTGCATTTATGTATCTCAAGAACTACGAGTACGGTCCCTAGCAAACTGAGGTTTTCATTTTTGCTCTTAGATATTTTTAGTGCAAAGTTGTTTTTTTTTTGTTTACACCCCTTAAGTGAATCAATCGATTATAAAAAATTGTAATAATTTTAATTAATTAAACGCAATCATTTATTTGTTATAAAACACATGCATAAACAATGAAAAGTACATTAAATATAGCATTTCACTTTTTACACACGTATAAATATCAAGTTTTTCTTCTTGGTGGAATAACCTTGTATCAACTTTTTCTCGAGTGTTAAAATGTCATTTTGCATCGCTCCATCTCAAGTTTCTGTTCCGAGGGGCGTTAGACGTTGTTTGGAAATGAACGTTTTACGTTTCCTGCTACAGATATCTGCTAGGGTATCTGTTACAGGAGACGTAACATTGGAAACTTACTCCAAATTAACGTACTTATTTGCTGAGAGAGTAAATTTATTGCTGACGTGACTGCAGTGGCTACGGTCATTGTGGTGTATATAATCTAATTATAAATGTGTTTTGTTCTAATTTTAAATTCTGAATATTGTATAAAAATAATTAAATAATAATACACAGTATTATTGTCGTAATGGAATGAAGGAACATATTTTTTTCTACGAAAGTGTGAATTCACATGTTTTCATACGAGTCTGTTCAAAAAATACCCGGACTGTTTGAATTGCGCGGATCCAGTTGAATCCAGGGAAAACCGCTTGGTGGAGCTAGATTTGTACAGATCTGCTGATGATAACGCCGTTTTTATTGCATATATTACTACCAGGAGTAGGTATACTATACTAGTTTCGATAAGATTTAGAAATTCCGATTATACTCGAATATGTAACCGTTGTCAATTTGAATTTAGTTCATGAAATTTTACTCAAAACTCAGTAGTTTAATAAATATTCAGCAGTTAACGCACTAAAAATTTCACATATCAACTTAAAATATTTAAATAGTGCTTATCTTATATTGTTAAAAAAAACAAATACACCAAAATACTAAGTAGGATATCTGAATTTAATTTACATAACAGAGTAATTAATGGCAAAAATAATTAACATAGGTAGATATTCCATTTTTATATCAGTATGAAACCTGGCAAATATAAAAAATAGACAGGTATATTGATGTTGCGTGCTCTTAAGGGCTGAATTACATTATACTTTTTTCGTGTAGATTCTACTTCGAGATTCATGCGAGAAGTTCCTAGCCATTTCTACGAGTAGTACTTATAATGTAAATCAGAAATTCCTATCTTATTTCCGTTCGATTTCAATTCTTTTTTCTAGTGCAGGAATATACCTACCTACCGCTTATTATTTATACTCAAAATTAACCAATTTTTAATTTAATGTCAAAGTGACAGACGTCGGTAAAATTTAAGTTGTTACTCAAGCTACTAGTAATTTTTTTTTATATAACCATAGTTACTATTATTGTAACCAATTCATCCATTGGCTGTTATTTGTTATTTGTTATGCAATTTTCAGCTATAATAACCCAAGGACATTGATAATTACCAAATAATTTTGGGACATTCCGAAAGCACGTTGCTTGGTAACCTAAAAGCAACGTGCTTGAGGTAGCTGTCACAAAATTATAAGTATTTATCAATGGTCGAGGGTTATTCGGGCAGAAAATTTTATTAATTGAAGTATCATTTTAATTACCAAAACGTGCAAATGACATTTTTATTTATTTAATATATTATAATAGTTCGGAAATAAAGTATGAACCTCGAATGAATCTTGGATGGAAATTTAACTAGAAATTGAGCATGAATCTAGAATCTAGACGAAAAAAGTATAATGTAATTCAGCCTTAAGTCTAAGCTGTAGGTTTCCGATCTATAGATAACAGCAACAGCGACTGCGATTCCAAATGCGAAGTTAGAAATTTCGTGCATGGAACATGCTTTATCGCTTTGCAGTTACATTCACGTCATTTCACAATTTCCTTGCACGTTCTTATATTTCTTGTCAACTAACTGAAAACCGTAACTGTGGACGCAAAGTGCGTGCGAAGGTCAAACAAAACAACGCACTGCACGCATGGCAAAAACTTAGCTGACGAATGTGCTAACACAAATTATTTTCTTTATAACGGTTCGGTTGCCACAATAGAAAATATAATTTAAAAATCTTATGTGTCCAGTACACAACCTTCGCCTTATTAAGAAAACTCACTTTTTAACAAATAGGTACAATTTAATTTATTGAATCAATCCAACAGGATACAAAATCCCAATTACAGGACGATTATAGAAATAAAATTACAATATGATTACAAAAAAAAGATGTACAATCTAAATAAAACAATAGATGATGGGTACAATCACTACAATATTTGATTTATGTCGTTATATGCCACTTATCAATTTTTTTACTCAGAAACAAATATCAGGCGATCATGGATTACCTACAAGATTTTAACGTTTTGTTTGATAAATTTAATTTTAAAAATTAAATTACAATTACAAAGTTTTGAAAGAGACATTAGCATGATTTTTTATTTAAATCAATTATCAGTTTAATACAGCTTGGTTTTATTTGTTTATGTGACAAGAAGATAGTTAAATCATATAGCTTTAATAATATGTACTTTTTTTAAAGAAATAATTTGCAATTGCGGAACTATAATGATTAAAAAAAAATTATAGTAATAGAATCTTCAATACCTACCATGCAAATAGTCCATTAGGTATTTAGTATGTAGCAAATATAGTAAAAATTTTTTTGGAGAGGAGTCACGTCCTCAATGTTTGTCACTAGATAATGACGTTACGGAACCAGATAATGACGCCACGGAATACTAGATTTACATAGTATACTAATTTAATTTTTTTAAATGTACCTACTGTGTGTTGCATTATTGAATTTACATATGCGATGCTAATTTTTGCGATCAATTTAATTAAATTATTAGACGATTAATATTTAAATATCATTGTAAAATTTAATATATTTCCAGGTACAACTCTATAGCGTTACAGAAAAAATATGAATGCCATGTAAACTTACAATACAAAACACAATTCTTAATTCAGTAATGCCAATGTGTGGTGAAAAAACAAACTACAATTATTTTAAATAAATTAAAACATTATGTTCGGCTTTAATATTATTGTAAATTTAATGAAAATGCGCTATTCTTATAGTATGCAAAAAGTAGTATTTACTTTATTCATTTAACATCACTCGGTCATTACTACAGTTATTTTTCATTTTGTAATGTTTCGATGACGTGACGCCTCTGCAAAAAAATTTCAACTATAGTATTCCTTATATTCTCATTACAAAGCTGACGAATACGCAATATTTACCTAAATTTACCGAAATTTTTGAAAAAAACAAACTTGTAGGTACAACACAATATTTTTTACGGTGTTGGTGACGTCATAAATGTCCGACTTATTCATGTGTACCTGGGGTATTGACGATATTAAATACGTCATAGAAGAATTTTATAATATTGGAAATTGTATGTGGCCATTGAGTCGTTCCTAGATCGGCTTGGAATTTTATAGATTCTTTTACTTGTGCTGAATGGTGTAGGTGGTCAATTCACATCCTAAGGGACCTAAAGTACATACCTTATACGAAATACGTAGTAGGTGCCGTACCACAATATTCTACGTACAAAGTATGTGTCATATTATGGGCATATGGTATGGTATTCAACTCGATTATCAAAGTGGAGTAGGATTTGTTTTGTCATCTAGATCTCTATTTCTGAACTAAAAGCATGCACTGGATCACAAAAATTTTAACTTAATTTCAAAATACGATGTTACCCATGACGACAACTTCGTAAAAACATCGTCTGAAAAGTATTGTAATAAATAAAAAATTGCTTTAAAATTAATTTAGCACTTGTCGATTTGTGAAGCCAAGAATAAACATAGTAGGTATCAAATATTTCCTTTTGTATTCAGGCGGGTAAAATCCATGTAACATCTACTTGCGACAAATTTTTAAAATTGAATTTATTTCCTCTGTATTGCTTGTTTTGTGAAACAAATCAGAATTACTGTCATTGTACGCTACAGCTACACCACAAGGTATAAAAATAAAACTACAATTTCCTTTTCTCGTCGCAGTTTCGACGTGTGAAATATTTCGCATAACGTCCAACCTACACATATCTAACTACACTTATCAGTAATGCATTCTTGTGAACCTTGTTCGTCTCTCTTTTCACCAAGCTTTGTTTTGACGTGGAAGTTGGTACGCATGCTATTCGAATGCCGTGACTGACAATTTGAATTCTTGGGTTGAAATAGATTTGAATTTAAATCGAAATACATGCGATGCAGGACTGAGCTCCGTTGTCGTGCAAATTTATTCAAGTCGTAGAATTTTGACGGTTAATTTAAATTATTTCATCGCTGACAAAACGACAAAACTTAGAAGGCAGTTTGTCTTGTAAATTAATTTGGTAATTATCAAATAAATATTTCAGTTTGTTTTCTTGCATTGTTTTATTGCGTGATTTAATCGCATTTTACTTGGCTTTGTTCAGCGGAATTTTTCATTTTTGTTCCATGAAACGTTAATCAGCACAGATTTGAATTATCAACAAGGAGGTTCAGTAGGTACATGTTTTGTAAACAAAATTAACAAGTAAATTCCTTTCTCAGCGAATGTATATAAAATTTCAATAAAGTTTGTGACTTGAAATAAAATAAATAAAGTAAACGCTTGAAAGTTATGAATACCTACCTAAAATTGAAGTATAAAAGAAAATTATTTAACTTTGGTTTAATTTGAAGAATTCTGTAGATTTATGATTTTTGTTTTATACCTAGTTACATTTCATATTAAACAATTTACTTTATGGTTGAAGTCTTACATCTTCATTAGAAAATTTTATGACAGTCTTGCATTAAAACTAATATATTTTTGTTTGTTACAGGTAAATCATCTTTCATTTTATGCCTATTTTGTGAGTAAAAATTATTAGTTATAATTAATAACCTATTTTAAAGTATTATGGAAAAACTTGTATAATGACTAGAGTGCGGATTATATGCAGGCAAATATGATCAAAATATGCATGCAATATGCATTGAAAAAAAGCCAAAATATGCTCAATTTTTGCACAAAATTAAAAAATATGCAATATTTTACAAATATATGCATGCATATGCAGATATGCAACGTAATTTTATACATTTTTACTAATAATTTATTTTTATAAATCAAAAAAATACTACATTTTGTCATCAATGCACAAGAATATCTTATAAAATAAACAAAACAACGTATAATTTCTGGAATACGACTTGTGTGCCTACCTACCTTTAAAATAAATATAAAAACTACTATATGTGATATCAAATTTGAGACATTATAAATTTTATACATACAAAATTTATAAAAAAATTGAAATTTTTGGTTAAAATGTATATGCATTTTAAATAAATATATGCAAAAATATTGAAATATGCAAACAAATACACCATATTTTGATCTATTTTTGTATGAAATGCATACATTTGTAAAAAAATACTAATATGCACAATAATACAATATATGCAAATGCATATAATCCGCACTCTAATCATGACAGTGGCCCTCAATCAACACAGAAATAACTATTTAAATAAGAATTATGTTAGATAGTAAAATAACCTTGATTTTTTACGATAAAAAGATAAATTAATCAATACAAACCAATACAATATGAGTATTATTCCCATTTTTGGTGATGGGTGCTGCAATTTAGAAATTATGTCATATTTAATTAAACAATATTATCTAGATCGATATGATAAGGTTAATTTTTATTTAGATTCATAATAACAAATATTAATAGTTTTTTCCTTGTCTTGTTGTCTATTATATATTTTGTTTTCATGTCTTATTTTACTTATTAAACATTTCCAGCACGTCAACAATCGGATTATTAAGATTCGAGAATCAGAAACAACCCGATTTGTCCTACCGGCTGCGCCACTGTAACAAATCGGGTTGTTTCTGATTCTCGAATCTTAAAACAGTCCGATTGTTGACGTGCTGGAAATGTTTAATAAGTAAAATAAGACATGAAAACAAAATATATTTATTATTATGAATAATAAAAAGTAAAATTATAAATATTACAAATAATTTGACATATAAAACGATTAACAAATTATATCTATCGTGAGGATAGACACTTACGAAGTTCTCACTCGTTCATTCTACTAACTAACTCGATCGCTCCTTGATGACTACATTCTTGATCGGTTAATGATTGACTAATTACCCGTTCGATCATTGACTATCTACTGACTCTCTTACATCCTAAGTATATTCTAATACTAAATGCAAGATCGCAATAATTTCGCTGAAACGTAAGGCACGTGTAACAACCGCGCGTGGCCAAAAGGTGAATAACTTAACAAAACACAACTTAGCAATAATTTCGATTTCGGAAAATTACTAACAAATCTACTTTGTTACACTATTTTACCTACAACAACCTAAGTTAATATTATCATGTTCCCAATTTCACAGAATAGGGATAAAATATAAACTGTCCAAACACAAAAACAATAACAAAATTTGCATGAAACATGATATTAAATTTACAGAACTGAAATTAGTCGTAGAACACAATAACCATTGTCTGCTAACAGTGCGAAGGTCCAAATATCTTCACTTAATTATTTTATTCATCAACACGGAACTCCATTTCATTTACGTTTATTATTCCTCAGAACTGATAACTCCCGAGCCGAATTGTGCAGAGAGAACGTCTCTTGCGTTTTCTCATATCGCATTTAGTGCCCGCGAGTTTTTCAAATTCCCAGAGCTTTGGCCGAAATTCGTAAAAATTTACTGCATACTCCAGCGTTATTTACGCTTATAATATTCGCAACGGTCGGATTTGTAGCTGAGAATATTGCGGAATCGCTTTTTGGGCCGTCTTCTGACGTCTGAATTATACAAACGGATGTGTCAGTGTTTTCTTATCCCTGGTTTAATCCTCGTAACTTCATGAAAAATAAATACGCTTTGGAATTTTCAAACTTTCAAGTTGATGGTTGACTTGTACAGAGAGCTATTTTTTCTTTTTAATTTCTTTTCTTGCGAAGAAAAAGAATGTTGGGTAAATGTTTTTAATGCATGTTCCGAACTTAAATTGGTCGTTTATGGTGTATTTCATAAATGGTTGAGATTTTTTGTGCGAAGTTTGTTACGAGGAAGTTTGGATTAGATTTCCAGTGGTATCTTTCAATTACGGGTTTTGTTCTATTTTGAATTTTACACTTAGACGGATCAATTTACACTAGTAACTGTAGTCTGTACTATTTTCATAACAATAACTTAAAAGTTAGTTTAGGGTATTTCTGTATTGAAATACCTATATAAATATAATTTTGGTAGAAGAATAATGTTTTATATTTTGGTATATTATTTGGCATCCAACATAACGGTGAGGTTATGCTGGTTGATGAAGATAAATCAAAAGCTTATACCAAATACATACCTAATATCAGGATTCAAGATGCCAACGGGTACAAGATTTATCACGGTTTCCCCATTTTTAAAGGGGTACCCCTTACGATTTTTTCTAAAATCGACAATGTTGGATAAATCTTGTACCCGTCGGAATTTTGAGCTGAAAATTGGTACACATTATGTAATTCGGCGCGAAGAATTCATTGGTGAATAAATTAAGTCGATATATTGAACCATTTTTGAGAAATCGAAGGTGGTTTGTTTTTGGGTGATGAAAAAATTTCAAAATTTTAAAAATTCTGAAAATGCTGCAGACTAGAGTTTGATTTCTCGCTTAGTTTTTGAGATATCGGCCTTTAAAGTTGGAAAAAGTGGAAAACGGAACATCATTTTTTTCCAACTTGTACATAAAGTTATGAAACATCCTGTATAAAGGCGACCTAGGGCAAGAGACCAAAATGTTTGTCGTCACGAATTTTAAGTGTTTTAAACAGAGTGATTTAAAAAATTATGTATTCATTTTTATCTAGTACTTTTAAAAGGTGAAAAATATCTTTTTAGCAATAAAAAATAAAAAAATATTGATAAACGAGCCCATTGGTAAACCACAAATACTAATAAACGTAATAATTTCATTGAAACGCAAAAGCTATATTAATCCGTTTCATAAAGCTAATAATATTATGAATTATATGAAACTGTGAAACAAAAATGGTTATAATTAAATTTTACAACCACGTGTACTCCACTTAATACCGTCGATAATTAACTATCTTCATTAAGCAGATCAAATCGAAAATCCATAAATTCATCATTGCCCTACCCAGCTGAACACGAACACTTCAATCGACTTTATTATTTCAATTCGTGTCACGAGAACAATTTATGATAGTCTAATAATCGGAAACGATTGTTTTTTATGAATCAACATGGAACCCATAACACTGACAGTTTACAAGCGCTGCTTTGCGCTGTTGTGGTGTGGTTGGTGGACGCGTATAAAAATTGCCAATTATTTATTATTTTTCAATACAGAGACATTTTAGCCATATTTTGTTATAAAAACGATTTTTGGATTTTTTGACGTTTTTTATTTGAATCATTGCCTTTAAAACAAAATTGCTTTTGTGAAGAATATATAATGACAAAAAATTTAATCAACATAAGATTTAAAATTATTCAATTTAATTAATAAATAATGAAATAATAAAGACATCGGAAAGTAATAAATAATTATTATAATAATTTCGACACGTTTATCAAAGTGGTAATAACTCAGGTTAGATTCCACTTAGGTAAAAATTTCATTTCAACTGCACAAAAAACTTCCTTCCGCACATACATCCATGAGTAACCGTGATTTAATGACTGAATCAACCACTCACAGTAAAATATAATTATTATATTTATACCCAATGACGAGATGACGGGACCGCCCCTTGTCATCTACTCCATTTTTTCTACTACAATTTTTTTCTACTTTATTATATTTCTACTTCCATTTTTTCTACCTTATTATATTTCTACTTCATTTTTTCTACCACATTTTTTTTCTATTTTATTGTATTTCTACTCCATTTTTTCTACCACAAAGTTTTTCTACCTTATTATATTTCTACTAATTTACTAATTCTACTACTTCATTTTTTCTACTATTTCTACTGCTATTTTCTTCTTTTTTAATATTCAATTTTCGTAAGAGTATTTATTAAAAACGGAGTATGTTGGACTCACGAAGGGTAAAAAGGTTGAATTATTTAGTTTAGTTTCATACAAATATTTATCAAAAACGGAGTATGTTGGACTCACAAACGGTAAAAAGGTTGAATTATTTAGTTTAGTTTCATAAGAGTATTTATCAAAAACGGAGTATGTTGGACTCACGAAGGGTAAAAAGGTTGAATTATTTAGTTTAGTTTCATAAGAGTATTTATCAAAAACGGAGTATGTTGGACTCACGAAGGGTAAAAAGGTTGAATTATTTAGTTTAGTTTCATAAGAGTATTTATCAAAAACGGAGTACTACGTTGGACTCACGAAGGGTAAAAAGTTTTAATTATTTAGTTTAGTTTCATAAGAGTATTTATCAAAAACGGTTTATGTTGGACTCACGAAGGGTAAAAAGGTTCAATTATTTAGTTTAATTTCATAAGAGTAAAATGGACGGAAATAATAAAATAGTAGAAAAAAAATTAGTAGAAAAATATGAGGAGAAAAAATGGAGTAGAAGAAATGGAGTACCTATAAAAAAATGTAGGTAGTAGAAAAAATATTAGTAGAAAAAATTTAATACAATAATTGGAGTAGAAAAAATATGAGTAAAAAAATGGAGTAGAAGAACTGGTATACAATCCGAGATGACTCACAGTATGTGAGACTGTCACACTCAAGTTGAGTAAAAAGGTGTGCTTTGCATCGTCTGATAATCTTCACGACTAGTTTTGATCCTTTAATATAATGGTATATTAAGTACCAAGGGCGGTATGTGGAATTTACCGGTTGAGGATAATTTTTGGTGACCGATAAATTTGAAAATAAGCATGTATTTTTGGTTATGTAGGTTAGTGTCCATTCGCCACCTTCTTCATGAGTTTTTACCGCTTTCTAAGATTGCTTACCGCCTTCTAATTTGTGAACAAAACTAACTACCTTAGAAACAGAGCCAGTAAACGCTAAAAATGACCGATTGTGCAAACTAGTATATTAAGTATAAAGGGCGGTATGTTCAATTTACCGGTTGAGGATAATGTTTGGAAACCAGTACAAAATGCACGTAACATCCGTGATGCTTATAATATTTTTTGACCGATTGATACAATCAAAATGAATTCGAATATAATGTTTATTTTTGGTTACGTCGGTTTAGTTTGCATTTTGATGATGTTGCCGTTGTTTCTGTTGTCGTTTTGTGCTTACCGATTTCTTCACGAGTTCTGACTTCTAAGATTGCTTACCGCCTACTGATTTATAAACAAAAACTGCTACTTGCCCACTACCTTGGAAACAGAGCCAGTAACGCTAAAAATGACCGATCATGCAAAAATATATATTTTGTACTTGTCCTATTTATAAATAAACTACAAATAAATATACTATAATCAGTCCCAGAGCGTTTTTTTAGCTTATTTATCTATTTTAAATTTTAATTTTAATCTATTTCGATTCAATCTGACAATGTTGTTCGTAATGCGCAATGATTGCACAGCAAATTAAGCTTATAAATTAAGGGATAATGTTACATTTCCAGTCTAAAGCTTTCATTATTTCCTTTCTAATTCAAAGTTATTTTTCAATTAATTTTCAACTTGATCTCAATTCCATTAATTGCGCGCACAAAATTTGTCGGTTCTGTCTGGTGAAATTTTACAGCGTGCTCTGATAAGCTCTTGGAAGTGTAGGTTCGGTACTGCACTGATAAGGGTTGCACTGTTCATGATCATAACGCATGACCTTTATTCTAAACATGAGCGAAAAACATCAAACGCATCATAATTGGAGAGAGATTGCAGATATTATTATTAAAAAACCTAATAAAGTGTTCATAAAACCTGTGCAATTTATAAATATACAATATAAAATCCATATTTTTGAATTATTTTAAGAATCAGGTAAAAAATAATAATAAACATTTTCTAGTTATTCTCACACATACTTTTCTTTAAACTTGTTAGCTTTTTAAGTGATTTATGATAAAAATAGTGATATTTCATGCAGAATGTTGTAGTGATAGTGAAAATGAGTTTATTTGAACCTCTCCGGACATTTTAGGGCAATTGGTGAATCAAACTTTTGTCTCTGAAGTCAAAAACATCCTGAAAGCTTTGTCCTTTCAGTAACTGCACAATTTCTAGTTCAGAAAAATGATTTATGTTTCAAATTCAGTGAAAATCGTCCGTTTGAATATTTATTACAGAGATTACAACAAAAATAAAGTGTTTTAGATATGAAAAATGTACTTTTTGAAAAATTCGCACTGAATGCACAAAACGAGTGTGGAAATTATTTTCACCACTCAATTTTTCAAAAGCCTACTTTTACCATCAATTTTAATATCTGAAAACATGTGAATTCGTACTTTCGTAGAAAAAATCTAAACACAACAGTACCTACTGAAAATAAGAACATCTGGGTGAATTCTAGTGTTGCCGCGAGACGAGACTTGGCGAGACTTAAGGTCAGTCTCGTCTCGGTCTCGAAAAAGTCTCGAATACCTTGGTCTCGTCTCGGTCTCGAGTTGGTCTCGAGTTCTCTAGTCTCGTCTCGGTCTCGAGTCTAGACGAGAGTCTCGACATTTTAATTTCTTAGAAGTATGTGTTAATAAAATATATTACCTGTCATTGCATTAAAGAAGACCACCGTAAAAAACTAGTACAGTAAGCATTAGGAAAATGGAAGCTTGAGTTTTGAATGAAACATCAAAATATTATAATTCTCAATATACATGGAACTGGAAATTTTACACGACATACTCACTATCCACTATCCCGCACGTCTGTATTGTACAGCGTATTTATTTTAGACAAAATAATTTCAAATTTATTATACTAAGAGACAGGCACGGAGATTTTAACTACAGTTATTTGTACAAACATGTTCTTTCAATACATTTAAATATTTTTGATTAATATTCCACATACGTCACTTTTGACCAATTAGAATGCTCTATTTGTTCGAAGAAGGTACTTTTTACCGACTATTTCATACACGTCATTTTTAACCAATTTGTTCGTAGAAGGCATTTTTTAAGCAATGAAATTAGATAAAACCACAGTAGATATGTCCATGGTTACCCTTACCCTTTGTTGATATATAAATATAATTCGAGCCATAAATTAATTAGGTAAAATTACTTATAATTATAATATAATATATAAACGACAATTCGGGTTAAAATTGACTCTTAAATTTACACAAAGCATTCTAAAATGTCACAATACAAAATATCAACTGAAATAGCAACGAGTTGCTGTAGAAAGACAACAAATTATTAACAAAAAATCATTGTATGAAGCAGTCTGCTTTGTTCAAAATTACGTGTGTGGAGTGTGGAATTAATCACTATTCATATGAAATTATAAATTTAGAATACAATTTTTTAAATAAATAAATGATCTAACCTTTATTTAAAAATTTCTATTTTTAAATGAATATTACAAATTTATTATTTAAAATGAGACTCGAGAGTCTCGACGAGACTCTCGGCGAGACTCGATACTGGTCTCGTCTCGGTCTCGAGTCTGTTATCGAGACTTAACTGATGGTCTCGTCTCGACTTTTCGAGACGAGACGAGACGAGACCGAGACTAGTCTCGAGTCTCGCGACAACACTAGTGAATTCGTGTTTCGTATTATTATTATTTTCAAATGTTTGGTTAAGGTAGAAAATCCGTCGGTCATAGGCATACGTGATTTCGGTGTGATGTAAGGCCAAAGCAGTCAAATAATGAGAAAAATAAATCATTAAAAATTGTAGATTTGGATCTAAATTAGAAATCATAGGTATCCATTCAAATAAAAAATATAGTTGAAATAAAAGTTTACACTGAAATGCAGAAGTATGACGTCAAAAATATAATTTTTCTTGAGATTGAAATCTTTTACGTGCGATTTCTCAACAATTATTGCGGTGACACATAATTTTTATATTTTTAATAAATATCTCAAATATCAAACAATAACTCATATTCTTTTTCCAAACATGTGTTGGGTTGTTATGATATAATATTTTTTAATCGTTTAGTAAATCTACTGCTAACCTCCATATACGCAATACGTTTTAGTGTCAACTTTAAATTCAATTATCTTCGTTATTTCAACGGTAACCTATGAATTCTCATTCAAATTCTACGACTTGTAATGAATGCTGTACATTCATTTGGGCCATATTTTGGGTTATCACCTCCCATGGATTTACGGAAATACGGAACCGGTAGTGAAGTCAGTGGGTTTTGGGGCCCTTTGTGCGCTTATTGCGTTTACCGGTAGGTAAATCTGCCACTGACCATGACCTTTCACCTTGCCTGCCGCTTTCAGAGATTACAAATGAATCTTCGTTTAGCGTTTAGTTCTGGTGCTAATCAATCTACTTGCCGACTGCCCTGTCAGTTTCTTTTAACTTCGTTATGCCTGACCGCCCGACTGCTGGTGAATACTGAACAAAACAGGGATAGGCGCCCGGCCTTTCAAGAAATTAATCCAGCACCTACCAATTAATTTATTCTTACTTTGACTTCTTTCAAATTTAAATTTTGGAGATAGGATTGTTATGAAGTCATGATAAATTTGTTTAAAGACTTAAATTTAATTGGAACAAGTTTAATTTATCTGATTGATATATAGTTCAGCAAATTTATTTAAAAAATGCCTCAAACCTAAAAAAACTGCAACAAAAGTTTTCTCGATGGAATCTAATACTAGGAAATGCGCTTTTTAACAAACCATTGAAATTTTTTAAAAATGATCGCTATTTTTAGTTTTTCAAGTTTAACTCTTAAGTGGTTATGAAAAAGGAGGAAATGCTCTTTTTGATAAATATTTAAGTATAAATTAATCTGTCAAAAATACACACAAAAATTTAAAACAATATTTTTAGTATCTTTGAAACGTGCTCTTTCCAACCAACGATATAGTACTACATTGTGATTCATCGTAACTTCCTTATTTCAAAACGCAATAATGCCCATTTTATGAATCAGAAACTTTTTATTTTAATTTTATAATGTATCTAAAGTTTTGTTTCACCCAGTTTTTAAAATCATATCAGGTAGGTGACGCCCCCATTGTCTATACACTGAATAAGCCGATTTATGGCGTTTGTCATAACCCCTTTCCAGCATGACAGCGGGTATGTTGGCAATTGCGGCCCGGATGTTGGCCTTCAGATCTTCTAGGGTCCTTGGACGGTTGACGTAAAGGCGGGATTTCGAAAAACACCACAAAAAATCACAAGTAGCCAAATCGGGCGAGCGGACTGGCCACTCTAACTCCGTGCTCCAACGCATATGATGATATCACTCTCTCCCACACTACGAACCCTACAGCTTGAATGGCACGCATTTTAAAAAAGCAAGTTATGATGAATCACTCTGTATAAGATATACCAATTAAATAAAAAAATTTTTTTGTTTTTTATTGGTTAAAAAATAAAATAATTCTATATGTTAATTTAATTGTTTTTATATAAATTCTTTCAAATAGTTATGACTAAGTTACAGAATAGACATACACGTTTTTTTTAAATCAGTTACTATAGGAGTAGGTAATTTGAGTAGATTTAACAAATCTTTGTTTTGTTATTTGTTAAAATTGTTCTGGAGCTAAATGTTTACATGTCCGTTAAGATACTCACAAACATGCTCAGTCAGTGCGATATTTTATTATAGGTTAGGTATGGTTAGTTATTTTAAATCACCAATAACAATTATTATCAACATGCACATGCATTTATTATATTATGATTTATACATTATAATATTATAATTAATTGCAAATTAGATTGCCATTAATCTAAATAATAAAATACATAATTTGCATTTTGCATTCTGCAACCAAGCAAGTAGAATAATGTATGCATTATTTGAGTTAACATTTAAGTTTTTGCTTGGTACTAAACAGAAGAACATCGTCGGTGTATTATACAACCTTGACATGTGACGTCGACGTTGCAAATGACTGCAGCGCACCACGTGTTCCTGCAGAGAACGTAAAACAAAACCTGCGGGTGATTGAGTAGCAGTGACCAGAGTCACGCGACTGATGCGGTGGCTGACTTGCTAGGCGCAGTCGATATCTGTCGCTAGACAACGAACCACGAAGAACGAAGAACGTGATGAGCGACTGCCGCCAAACTTCACAAAGCCGGAGTTTGTATTCATGTTTGAGTTGAACATCGATTTTGATTCTCGGGGCTATTACTCTTTATTAACTTTTATAATTTATGTTTCTGATGAAAGTTAATTGATGGGAAAAATTTATGAGGATTTGTTTTTAGACATTCATTTTCATTTTTTAATGTATGTGTATTTTTAGACTGAAAATTATTTATAATTAAACCTGGAATTAGTAGCTTGCAAAACTAGGTTTGGTTTTCACCAGTGTGATATATAGGGTGTTTCATAACTTCGAGTACATACGTTAATGGTATATGTTGTTTGATATGCTGATTACGAATCTAAAAGATTTTTTTTAAAATTCGATGAATTAAGGGTTGTTTACCTAAATCATTTTTTGTAGTACTGCACTGGATTCGTTTTTCTATTAAATACAAATAATAGAAGTAGGTAATTAACATCTTAAATTACATAATACTAGTAAAATAACAAACGAAATTTATTTTTAATGAAACAATAATTACTCCACCCAGTGGGAGTGGCAACGAAAAACTTTGGACTGGGAAACATATAATTAATTTAGCGATTTAAAAAAAAATCGAAAATACTGTCGACTGATGAGACATATTTCTATAGAAACAACTCGAGACCGGAGGTCGAGAGGTGTTTTGCGGAAATACGTCGAACCAGGAGGCAAAAGTATTTTCTATTTTTTTTTGATGATCAAGTGGTATTTATACGCATTGACTATTTCATGAATAAAACAAATTTAACAATTTTAAATAACACAATTTTATTTATTAAGTAGTATAATTTTTAAATTCATTAAATATTTTGACATTTGGTGAAAAATAAACAAACATTTATTATTGTTTGTTGCATCATGGTTACGGTGAATATACGCATACTATGTCGATATTCAAAAATATGCACTGGGATAGTTGTTTACATAGATAGTTTCTATGGTTTTTGTAAAAATTGTGCATTTTAATTGGTTAAAATATAATGAGGGAAATAGTCGTTAAAATATAGGTACCTACTTATAGTTCCTCATCTTCACAATTCACGCCATGTTTTGCTATAAATATGTTTGTAAGTGTAATATTTGCCTGAAACTACTTATAGTGTTATCTTTCAAGGTTTCAATTTCAAATATTATTTGTGCATTCGAAATACGTTTGTATGTATGTATGTACCTACATATCTGCATACAATATACAGGTGTTTCATAATTTCAGGTACATACGTTAAGGGTACCTATATGTTATTTGATATGCCGATTACGAATCAAAAAGAATTATTTTAAAAATCGCAAAATTAATTTCGATGTTTCCCAGTCAAAAATTTTTCGTTGCCACTGCCACTGGGTGGAATAATTATTGTGTCATTAAAAATAAATAATTTTTGTTTGTTAATTTTACTAGTATTATGTATTTTAAGATGTTGATTACCTACTTCTATTGTTTGTGTTTAATTGGAAAACGAATCCAGTGCAGTACTACAAAAAATGCTGCAGGTAAACGTCCTTAATTTCCCGAAAATTCTTTCTTTTTGATTCGTAATCAGCATATCAAACAACATTATACCTTTAACTAATGTACTAGAAGGTATGAAACACCCTGTATTTATATAATTTGATAATGTAAATATAATGCACTATCATCAAACACCTTGTTTATTTCAAGCGCTTACAAATTATTTTAAAATTAAAATGAAAAACTTGTAACATGATTTTAAAAATTCATAGATATTATGAAATATTCCGGTCAAATTAAAAATGCCTCCAATGAAATTAATCCGTCAAAAATTTACCTATCCAGAATTTTTTAATTAAATTTTGAGATCATTCATTAGTGTTTGCAAAAATAATTACCAAGCTGAACAATAATTCCCGAACAAATGATGTGGAAAAATCTGCATGAAATTTTCTTGTAAAAGGTCAATAATTCCTTTTCTCGAGAGTCGAGCAACACCAACAGCAAACTTTGAGAAGTGGGGTCGCATTCATTACAGAGTCCTTCTTTACCGACATTGTGGAGTCCGGTTCTAACCCGTAGTGCATAATTAACCGTGTTTTCAACCCGGCATTGGCAGCTCTATTAATAAATCAAGTTTGCCAACTAAGTTAGCAACGAGAGGCTAATGAAGTTATGATTCCCTTAAATTCGTTCGGGAAATCTAGTTGGCATGCAACTGCTTTATTTCTGGAAACAAATATTCGATTTGTTTGCTTTTTGACGTCACAATTTTTTCCGAAGTTTTTGCAGTGCTTCGCAATTTGTCAGTAATGCGAAAATAATTATTTTTGTTAAATTCGTTTTTGGCATGTTTGGAAATGGAATATTAGGAAGTCAGTAGTTCTTACTACAGTAAATTGCAAATTGTGACTTGGATGACCTTCGTAAGAAGTTTTCTTTGTTTCATGTTAAATTTAAACCTTTTGTAGATGTTTTATGTTTTTCTTAACAAAGCAGTACGAATGTGTTAAAGGTAATAATAATGCCTAATAATTTCTTATAGTATTTTTATTCTTGTACTTTAAGTGATATTACTTAAGCCTACCCTAGCCACATTTTGAGTAGGTACGATCAAAAATTACATACTCAATACAAACATGTCAGAGAATTTAATTGGCTAGGTACATAACTGGGATATTCCCACTGGACAAAATAAAATTCCGAGAGCATTTCAAACATGTGTAGGTACATCCCGGCTTGTTACTTGCTATTTGCCCATTAACATCCTAATAATATCCTATAGCGACTTCAAGTAACATTATCTATGTAACAACCCAATGTTAGTAATTTGGTAATAATGTCCCAATTAATGCATCCCATGTAGGTAATTCTCGCAGATGTTATCATAGATTACGTAATTTTTGAACGTACTCAGGTTGTGGCTAGGATAGACTTACGTAATATCACTTAAAGTACAGGGTCCGGCACAAAGGACGTAGTGTTTTTAAAAAATCATAAAATCGGTAATTTTTACTCAAAAACACATTTATTTACGGATTCGGTTTCGCAATGAAATAGCATTTGTGACAATTAAGTGTGGATGACGATGCATTGCTGGAGGCGTTCTTGGAAGTTATCGTAGACTCTCTCCAACACTCCAACATCGCTTCCTCAACTTGGGCGACTTCCACGCGAATTGCCTCCTTCAACTCGTCCAGGGTTCGTCCACAACCCCGAAAACTGGACGAGTTGAAGGAGGCAATTCGCGTGGAAGAGGCAACGTAATTAGACGTTGTTGGAAAGCACTCAAAAAAAATTTCCGAAAAGAATTAATGCACATGTTATATTAAAAGTGATAATTTTCGTATATTTTACAGTGTAAAACTTGAACTGAAATTGTTTTCAATAAAAAGATAATACCTCCGTAAGTTCCATGCGTGTAGAGTGTGGAAGGCAATCTTATTTAAAAAAATTAATAAAATTTAACTAAAAGTTATAGATAGTGATGCCGTGAGACGAGACGAGACGAGAAGTAGTCAATTCTCGTCTCATCACAAATTTTCGAGACGAGAATTTTTAGTATTCTCGTCTCGGTCATTTTTCAGCTGTTCATTTCTCGTCTCAATGAACTCGATTCTCGTCTCGTCTCAAATTTCTCGACAAAAGTTAGAGCCACCTAACGATTTTTGCAAGAACTATTAGATTTCGCGTCATGCCCATGTCACACATGTAATACTTGTACAGAGTGATCGGAGTGATCAAAACAAACTGACAGTCACGTGACCCGCAATTTTTTTTAAATGCTATTAAAACTAGACTTCTAGGAAGAAAAGTTTGATTTCCAAGTTCATGGGTGTGCGACTTAGGATAATAAAGATTTTTTATTTTAGTACTTAATTTTATTAAACTCAACAATATTTTCTAAATGAATAATTAAATAAGTTACAATAGCCACCGTTTCGGAATTATAATTAGTGATGACCACCGAAAACCGCCAATATTTAAAAATAAAACTTTGGGTGCAGCGCGCCATCTGTCGGTAGTAGTGAGTAGAAAAAACATCGTACCTAACCTCAAATTTAATGATCAGACTACTACAAATTGAATGTATTTGATTATAGTTTTATTCGTTACAAAAAACATTGTACAAACCACTTGCGGGAAGACACCATCCCAGCATTCGCGTAAATGAAACCCTCGCTTCGCTCGTATTTCAAAAAAACCGCTCATGTGGGACCAAAATCTTCCCGCATTTGATTCATTCATAAATAACTATTTACTATTCTTGATTGTTCTTTTAATAATGTAGCTCCTGATGATGACGTATGTGACGTCGAAACTAGTCGACTGAGAAATAAAATATTGTTGAGTGCATCCCAGTAATTTTTCTTCATTCCTGATTAAAAAAGATATTTTTAAGTAAAAATTTCGAGAATTCTCGAGTTCTCGAAGGTATTTCTCGTCTCAAAATTATGAATTCTCGTCTCACCCCGAAAATCCGAGACGAGAAATTTACTGATTCTCGTCTCGTAATTTCGAGACGAGACGAGAATGAGACGAGAAATTTCTCGTCTCGGCGGCATCACTTGTTATAGATAGGTATCAAAATAATAAATACTTAACGCACAAGTTATATTCTAATAACTAATACAACGATTTCTGAAAATCTAGTAAAGAGTGTAATAGTTATAATATTTATTCAAAAATATGGCGACGTAGAATAAACTACAATTCTACTGCGACATTACCCAGCCAAATTAACATAAAAGCGAAAACATCAAATAGCCGAACAGGGATTTGTTCAGAGATAAATTACCTTGCTACATAAAATCATAAAAATTATGATTGAAACCATGTTTTACTGACCTAGTTACATAATAAACTCTGTTTACACCAATCATCGATATTTCTAAATCAATTCCCCGGCTTCCGTTAGCAGGGATCACCGATTACCGAAGCGATCACTCAGTTGTCAGCTGTCAGCGCTGAGCTGAGCATTAGTAGCGGTAGCGGTACCGTTGCCTTCCCCGTAGCATGCCAGGCGGTCTAAAGCTGAGCGTCCACTAGGTCGGTGGAGCGACGCGGCGCGGTTTTTCAACAGATAGCCCGTCCACTGGCGCGGCGAAGTAGGTGCGGCACTTTGTACTTCTACATTGTTCGTGCAGTTCAGTTCAGATTCAGAAGTGAATTTCATATGATAAAAAATTATTAACTGGTAATTTTGCGATATTTTTATTTAATGTACTATTTTATCAATAGTGGGTTGGATAATTAATAATTAAAATAAAACAAAGTATTTTTGTTAAGAAATAATGCTTTAATTTAAATTTTTATTTACCGTGCTAAACCCAGCTACTCAAATAAGTAAAAACATTGATTGTTGATTGTTCTTCAATCGTTTCAAATTCACTCCACTATGAACATCTGCTGTCACGAAATTCTGTCGATGATGCCCGAAATTCCTGTGCTCTCCGACTCACTCTCGTTAGTTCCAGTCCATAGGTAACAAGAATACATTTTGTATAGGAACCGCGCCGCTCCACCGACCCAGTGGACGGATACTTTCTCGGAGTCGCGCCGCGCCGCGCTACCGACCTAGTGGACGGGGTTCCATTGCTTTCTATACATTTTTCTTGGGGCCGCGTGGCCCACCGACCTAGTGGACGCTCAGCTTAAAACCACGCCGCCTAAAACCCACGCGGCTCAATTCCACGCCGCCTAAAACCCACGCGGCTCAATTCCACGCCGCCTTATATCCTTAACGTCTTATTTTACCTCCACCACAATAGAAGTTGACTACGACAAACCACGCTGCCTAATATCACAACGTCTAATACCACAATGCCTAATACCATAACGCTTTATTCCGCGCCACCTAATATCCATGCCGAGTAATACTACGCCGCCTAATTCCGCGCCACCTAAAATCTACAACGTCTAACTTTACTCCCACCACTGTGTCCACGCCGTATAAACTCGTGAGAAATACAACACACAGAACGAGTTTATACGGAGTGGACATAGTGGTGGAGGTAAAATAAGACGTTGTGGATTTTAAGTGGCGTTAAATTAGACGGCGTGGGGTTAGGCGGCGTGGTATTAGGCGATAAGGACATTAGGTGGCGTGGAATTAGGCGTTATGGTATTAGGCGGCATGGACATTAGGCAAACATTAGGTGGAACTAGACATTGTGGTATTAGGCGGCGTGGTTTATCGTAGTCAACTTCTATTGTGGTGGGGTAAAATTAGACGTTATGGATTTTAGGCGGCGTGGATTTAGGCCGCGTGGGTTTTAGGCGACGTGGATTTAGGCCGCGTGGGTTTTAGGCGACGTGGATTTAGGCCGCGTGGGTTTTAGGCGACGTGGTTTTATGCCGCCCGGCATGCACTCGCCTCCCCAGGTCAGTGTTTACTGTTGACTCCTGCTCCAGGATATTCGAACGGCGAGACGAGTATGCGATCGCGAGTACCGCGTACGGTTGAACAGTTTCACAACGATCGATACAAGAACAACCCGGCCCCCTTACACCCCTGAGATAAACTAACAGGGGTGGATCTACATTTTTGGAAGCTTAAGCAGTTTGTAGTTTTGTAAAGGTGGGAACAGGCTAAGCAAACATTGTTGAATAACAGTTGAGCAACTGTTGGGCAACATACGAGTTCGCTCAATCGCTCAATGTGGACGTATTGCTCAACAGTTGAGCCGCTGTTGACGATCTGTTGCACTATGTTCGCTCCAAAGGCGGTACTTTAAAGGAAATGTGGTTCAATAGTGCACCAACAGTATTCTTAGTATACTACATTGGCAAAAAATACACTTGAAATTCGTAAAAATTTCGACCATTTTCAAACCGCCATAACTCGGCGTATTTTCAATCGATTTCGATGAAACTTCGAGGGTGAAAAACTTTGAAGTATCTACTTTAAAGTCATGCATGCAAACTTAAGCGCAACCCCTTCCGCCCTCGTCTAGCACCCATGTGATTTTTTTTTAAATGTCCAACTTTGACGATGTGTACGGAGTTTAAAATTTTTTTTGACTTGACCCATCAAAAGAGCACTAAAATTTGTCCAATACCCTTTGCAGGATTCAAAGAACGAAGTTCCTACGATGATTTGGCATAAAGTTATGGGTATTTTTTTAAAAAGTGCATTTTTAGGTTTTTCGCACATAACTAACATAGCGAGTTTTCACCAAATTAGACGATTCTTTCGGGAAAAAACCCATTGTGACTCTTCTTTAAGGAGGTAAATTCATATTAGGATAATCTCTTTTCATACCCTTCAAAACCCGAACAAAAAAACCCGTTTTTGGCGATGTGTACCGAGTTGGAAAACATTTGTCTTCTCGATCCACAAAAAGGGCATTGAAATTACGCCCCGTTATGGCGGTTTGAAAATGGTCGAAATTTTTACGAATTTCAAGTGTTTCATTTTTTTTCCGCCAGTATATTTTATACTTGGTACCTTACCTACACATTCTTGTGGACTTACCTATAGTATCCTATAGATATTAGACACAACGTTTTTATTTTACGTATATATGTACTATTATTTATTTTTGAACACGCATTAGTCCTAGATGTCTTCAATAATCATTAAAATAAATTAAAATTTATTATTGGCACAAAGTACGTTAAGGCGGCTCATTGAAATTGGTGTCGTATGCAATATCAATTTTTTTTAATTCATATAAAATCTCAACGAAAATAATTGTAAAATAATAAATTGATATTTACGGACTTTGCTTTGCCCTTCTTGTTACCTATAGTCTTTCTATAATTATTTTCTTATCTATGTCTAAGCATGTACGTGAAATAATGTATCAAAAATATATTTCATATCGAAAAAATATTCATTAGCTAAGAGAAAAGAGCTGTTATTAATCTTATTATACCTTTTTAGAAAGAAAATACGCCATGACGAAAACTAAAAACGGTTTGTAAAATTTCAAAAGAAATGTAAAGTCACTTAAATGAGAGCATCATTAATTAACTTTTATTTTAATTCGTGGTCTCCGATCTTCTGTACTATGAAGTTAACTTTCATAATTTTGAATGTAGCCGCCTCTGTTATCACCCCCACTGCCACAGTTTGAATTTCGATTGTCCTGTTCTTTGCCTCGACAACGGAATGCCTGCAAACCACGGGATTCTGCAAACTGCTCTCGAAGAAAACGCTGGCGACTTATTCAGGAGCAGGAAGGACGACTTTAGGAATCTAGGACTAATGTAGATGTTCTTTTCAAGGTGGGATTATTATCTACAAGTTTTATGCCGCGTGCGCCGCTGATCAAATCATTCTTTTGTTACGGTCCATGTTTTATTTTTTGCTGGAGAAAATTGGATAATTTGCGAAATTGAAAAGGAATTGTAATTTTGACAGATAAATTTTTAAATTGTAAGTTTTATTACCTCTCGCCTCATATTCTATAAGAGAGGTATTGTAATGGGTCAAAATTTTCGAGTATGAGTTTTTGGTGGATAAGCACGTTTCAGGGTCTCTAGAATACGAATTTACTATTTTCACGATGATGTCTGTGTGTGTGTGTGTGTGTTTGTGTGTTTGTGTGTTTGTATGTTTGTGTGTTTGTGTGTTTGTATGAATCGACGATTTTTCGTCCACGATAACTTAAAAAGTATCAAACCGTTTATAACCAAATTTCATATTTAAGGTTTTGATAAGTATCTTAACACCGGATAAGATTTTGGTAGAAATCCGCAAACCGGAAGTAGTACTTTTAGAAGTTTGGAAAAGTTTTCCTTAAATATATTGGTACATTATTTATTTATGACAATTTTTGCAATTAAAAATAAAAGAAATTGTGATTATCTATGTGTACAGTTATTTATAAATACAAATTGCTGAATCTGGAAGTATTTAACAATAAAATAAAGTACAATTAATATTCTATTTTTTTGAAATTCCAGTATCTTGTTGTCCATGATATGAAATTTGTTTCTACATAAAATTTGAATTATTATGACAGTGACAGTACAGTTGACATCTTTTGCTTGCATATTGTTTTATTATATTATCGTTTACATATTACATGAACATGAAACTATTAAAATGTAAGTAAAACTATTTATTAGATTAGTAGAATAAGCAGAATTAGGCGAGAGGTCGTGTGGTGGCCACAGCAGATTTTTTTTGAAACCAGGAGATGCCAGGAGTTGGTATTATAGTCTAAATTTTGATTGAATTGCGAATGAGAAAGGGCAATTAAACATTGTAAGGTAGCCATAAGTCCTTTTTCATTTTATATTAACTACATTTCGTGTAAATGTTTGTTCATTTATTAAAATGAACCGCAAGTACCTTTTTATTCGCATCACTGGGTTTCAAACTGGTATTAATTGGATGTTTGTTTTATATAATTACATCAATTAAACACATATTGTGATAATTAATCCTTATAAATTAATCGGTTAATGAAATAAAATAAATTAAAAGTACGGTTTGTTTTACATAATTTTTAAAAAATTATTACTCTTTATAATAAGTAAAATTTACATCGTTTTGCAGCGTTTGGTGAAACATTTGATTTTTTACGTTACTTAAAAACAAATTTCACGAAGTTTTTCTGTGAATAATGATAATAATACATAATGCAGGTAACTAATGAGTAATGATTTTGTTTAAAAAATATTAAACAGACTTTTTTTATCAATAAAAAAATAGATCTTATTGCACTATAGGTTTATAGCTATAACTACGAGTAACACATATAATATATTCTGCAACAAGTGTGGAATGAAGCATATTCAGCTCGAGTAGAAAGACGAGCCGTTGGCGAGTTTCACGGTTCCACGAGAGCGGAATAGCCATTCCACACGTGTTGCAGACTATACAAATAAAAATAAATGTATTCATAAAATAATATTCTACATAAAATTAATGAATTAATAAATCTAAATTTTTAAATTTAAAGCTACCCACCAACCAAAAACATTGAATACTGTTAAATTATTATAACTCGCCACATTTCATTCCATCACAAGTGAAGGAATGAATCCATTCCGTAACAAGTGACAGAATGCAACCATTCCATAATTGAAAATGATGTAAGAACGATAACATTCTATATCAGTCGTAGAAACATAATAGTCTCTGTTGCTAGGTATTACTGGGTATAAAAGATAAAACCAGCTCAGATTGAAAGAACGAATGCATTAGTCTATTAGTCAATATATAGTTGTAAATAAAGTATTGTAGAGTATACTATAATCAAATTTAATATAGCAATTATTGATAAAAATAATAATTGGGCTCATGTAGTAAATTTTGACGTTTGTAAATAATTACCATACTTAAACTAAAACTCTCACTCACTAATACTATAATTTGAGATCTGAAGCTTATTAAAGAAACAGAAAAAGCATAGCTGAAAACGTAAAACGTACATTAAATGAGAACAAAACTTTTCCATTTACCTAGAACATAATTTTATCTTATAACAACATAAGGGTTAGTGAAGTATATGTAGTAATAAACATAAAACTATAATTCTGGGGAGTAGCAGCTTTTTGCGTGATGTTTTAAATACGTTTGGTGCGTGAAAGTCCGTTGTAATTTCCGCAAAAATGTGACATTTCTGAAATTATTTCGTGAGTAAATCTCGTCCTAACGCAATCCTGTACGACATAACACCCCCAGAGGCGCCGATAATGTCAGGGTTGTAGGGACAGCCCAAATGTAAAACACACACACACACACTTTGTACGTTATGAAAACGTGTACGTGAGGTTCTTTTAACAAAATTTTAACAATTAACGCATACAAGTTTATTTTAATTTAAAAATTTAATTAATATATATTCCAGATTTTTAAACTTACAATAATTATTATTGAGTTAACTACGTCCCTTGCACAGCTTTAGAATTTTAATCTAAACAATATTAATTTGATTATTCATCTGTCATCTGTGAAAAAAGACCAATAAAAATGCAGAATATTGAAATTCTTTTGTACTATACACTTTACTTAAAATATTAGGAAGAGCAATCTGAAGTTGGAGTGCTAAAAGTGATCGTTTTTGATTGGTTGATGTCACAGCAGTTTTACACCAAATAAACTTTGTATAGAGTAAACAAACAAAGTGTTCTCCACCTTGCCTCGTCGGCTGTAGTTATTGTCAGTGACTGTTTAAAATGTCAAATTTAATTTTGCGTCAAAAAAATCTAGTGATATTTTTCTCGTATTTTCACAGTGTAAATATGGCTCAACGTGTCAACTTTAAATCGCTCCTCTTAGTTTTTAAATCAAGTATTAAGTGACTATTTGAATCTTATGTTATAATACAGGAACCAAGATTTTATATGTTCATATAAGTATTTAATTGTTATAAACAATTGTTAACAAATAACTTAACAAAGCTTATGACTGCATTGTATCAAAATATATTTTTTTGATAATGCATAAGTACTTAAATAATATATTATAGAAGTTAACAGTTTCTAAATACATATAAAAATGATAGCTCATTTTTGCTATAAATTTAAAAATTTAAAACTTGTTATAACAAACTATAAACTAAACTATTAAACTATATATAAACGTAGAAATGCGCATAGGTACTTTAGAATACAATTTATTTAATTTTTTTATTATTTTTTAACAATTTATTTATCTTTAAGTTTAAACTCAACTGACTATAATTAGGAATTCGATAGTAGTGTGATGTGAGTTTTACTTGTATTTTTTTTTTAGAAAATGTTAAACTATGTTCTTCTATAAAAGTAATTATAAATATTCTTGATATTTAAATTATTCTATCATATTGTTTCAGCAACAAATTTATTTATTTCTTAAATTTCATACTAGAGTACGCCTCAAATCAGTGGCGAGCAAGCAAGTCGCCGAATAAAACATGTTAGCTAGCGTCCTTTCAGTTTCTGTCAGTCGGTAATAACAATCCAAGTTTAGTAATAGTAAATACAGGTTATTCGAACATTTGTGTTATAAACTTAGTTTGAAAATGTGTTTGAATATGTGAAGTGTACTTTAAAGTATGTAAATGCTAGTGGTAGTGCTGCTTTTGTGATGTGCCATCTGGATAGTCCTCTAGAGGAACTCATGAAGCTGTAAGGTAGTGACTCTGAATTTTTATCTCTTCTGAAACTTTATTTTGTTTGTTCGCATATCATATGGTCGTGACATCTTAAACACAATTTTCCAGCAACGTGAAATTATAACATACCTACCGGCACTGGCAGTGCCGGATTAAGGGCATATGGGGCCCTAGACAGAGTTCACGAGGCCCCATCTTCCCCAATTTGTTTTACGTAAGACAGTTACAATAGGAACAATGTTGAAACTTAGATTGAAATTTAAAAAGTTACAAATGTAAAACAAACTTCATAAATATATAAGTTTTATTGCGATATAAACAATACAGATCTAATAGTCACTGTCTTTGTCGTTTGTAATAACCTAATAAAGTGTTTGACATACGTAGTAACGTGAAACATTTCACAGCTAGAATTTTAGTCTTTGTCTTAAGCATAAACACAAATATAAAAGTAGGTATGCAAAGTTTAAACTTTTTGTCTTTGTTTTACTTAACCTAAAAACAGTTATATAAATTATACAAACCGATTACTGCCCGTTAAACAATATTCTTTATTTAAAAATGTATTTTATGTAATATTGTTGTTTGGTTTATGCAGTCATGTGAACTAACATAAAACAATAATAATGTTTGTGTCAACAGCTGAGAATAGGTCAAAAAACAGTGACTATGTTTGTGAAAGAGGCATATAAATAATTTCAATATTTTTTTGAAATTTTAATTCAGTAAATTGAGTAAGTAATCAAATTATAATAATTTAAAAGGGTCAGGGTAAATATTTTTATCTCGAAATCCCGACTTTTATTCTTTTATTAAATTCGGGATTCCGAGATTAAAAGTCGGGATTAGCTCTCGTGTACCACTGGAGCTAATTAAGACGTTGTTGCAAAGCACTCAAAAAATTTTCGGAAAGAATTAATGCACATGTGATATTATAAGTGAATATTTTTTGAGAAGAGATAATAACTTGGGACCCGTATTTTTTACTTTACAAAATTTTTATGAACAAGCCCAAAAATAATTAATGAAAATTGATTAGTATGTGGTGTGACGTAGAGAGCTGCCATATGTCCAGAGTTGGGCAGTATTTAGATACTTAAGTATTTAAATACTATTTAAAATACTTTCTTCATTATTTGTATCTATATTTAAATATTTTTTAAAAAGTATTTTAAACATAGTATTTCAAGTACTAAAAAACAGTATTTAAATACAAAAGTATTTAAATACCATGAAGTTAGCCCCAATTTTGTATTCAACAAAATAACTTTTTTTTAAACCGATGTTTGTGCCACTTGTGCTTGAACAGCCAAAATAACTATTCTTGCAAACCTAATAACTTAAACATTTTTTATATTGGCCATAAAGGAAAATTATTTGATTGTATGCAATCTAAAATCTAGTAATTATCCTGTTCCTGTTATGTAACAACTCGTCCTGTATTTCAATCGAGATATAAATGTTTATTGAAATAATTTTTGAACTTTTTTTATCATATACAAAACTTTTACAAAAAGTATTTGATAAAGTATTTGAAAAATATTTAAATACTTTTTTAGAGTATTTGAAATTTTAAATACTTTGAAAAAATGAAGTATTTAGTATTTATATTTAAAATATATTTTTGCTTTAAGTATCTGTATTTATATTTAACTACTTTTTTGGAGTATTTTGCCCAGTTCTGCATATGTCCAATACAAAATAGTGACTTCACAGCAAAATTTCTTTCTAACTAAAAAACATAATTTTTTTAAAATATAATTTGTTTTTACCAATGTTTTAGACATGGCAGGTTTATTGTATTAAAAATATAATTTTCAGTACCCTGCAAGTACCCCATTCGTACTCTTATGCAATTGCCTTCTTTACTTAATTACTTGGTTAATCCGGACCTGCCTACCAGGAGTGTACTTTCTTGTTCGTCTTATATTCTGTTTACTGGATTATAATTTAGACCTTTATGTATGCGACGCTTTAAAATTTCATTTTCTTCGTCTTTGAAGTTATTTGCGTGGTATTTCACGGTTATATTTCTACAAAGTTATTAATTTCGCTTTAAAATAGCATAATGTTAGCTTATTGTTTATTACAATCTTATTTTGAATGTAATATGGTATTATGCAATGTTCTCTGTCTATTTATTGTCAGATTGTTTGTCAGAGAAGGCACTTAATTTAAACCTCTAATTTAAATTTGTACCTACACTCGAGGAAAATAAAAACGCACCACTTGAAAATGCACCAAAAATGACAAAATTTCAAAGTGCGGCTGCATTTCGACGACATTGGATGAATCTTCGAGTTCTGAAAACGTTGAAGTCTTATCTTTAATATGACGATAGCCAATGTGACAAAAAATCCACTCCACCACCTCCCACCCCCCTAAGAAAAACAACTGTACCTGATGACCTTATTGGCCAACAGGGTAATAAAGATCAAACCTTTTCCTTCAAGGTCCGCAAAATTTCAAGTACCTACGATGATTTGGCGCGAAGTTATTAATTTTTCTTAGGGGGGGTGGGGGTGGGTTGAATGAATTTTTTGTCACATTGGCTATCATCACATTAAAGATAAGACTTCAACGTTTACAGAACTCGAAGATTCATCCAATTTCCTCGAAATGCAGCACTTTGAAATTTAGTCATTTTTGGTGCATTTTCAAGTGGTGCGTTTTTATTTTCCTCGAGTGTACTATCTAATTTTATTTTGTTTATAGGTAGGTTCTCGGGACGGAGGAAAAATCAAGAGTTGTTAACCTTAGCCCCCAGGTTAAAAGTAAGTGATATTTTTGCATAGTCTAAACGACGAAATTTTTATACCATAATAACAAAAGTTCATTAAACCACGCACACTCATATCGTGGAAGTTATATTCGTATCACGTAATTAAGCATTTTTTTATATCAGCATGACATGCACTCTCCATCTTGATTAAATGGAGAGATTACTATCATTGTTCCCGCAATCTACAATTAAAACCCTTGCAGCCAGTTAACATTCAAGCGTTGGCGATATTGTTGTGCGTAGACTAATTTAGAATAATTAAGTATTTTCAACAACGGGAAAAAAAAATCAGTATTCGTTAGACAACATTTCAGGATTCGAACCTTATAAAAGGTTGTAGGTTTTGTTATAATAATATAATATACTTTATTTCCTATAGAAACATTACATGTTTATGAGGAGGTGTCAAAATTACAATAAAATAACATGTTAAAAAATCTGATGTGGCCAGCACACGACCTCTCGCCTTAACACTGTAATTTATGTGAATTTGATTTTAGTTAGGCTTTCTTAAATTATAATTTTGCAATAAATTTACAAACTTTTTGAAAATAATTTTATAGTTCTTAGTTCTTTAATTAGCTCTTTATAGATAAAAATTTAACTTTATTATTACCTTATTACACCTGTCACATTGACATATTCATTTTTGTTTTTAATTTTTTTCCTATATTATGATTTACAAATCGTGGTAGGTAAAATTACAAATTTTTGAAAATTAATTTTCCTTTATTGGTAAGAGATATAGAAACGATGTTAAATAAATATTGTAAAAGATAATTTGTTCTTTCAAATGTCGAATGACAAATTGTAACTATCGCAGTATTTCCTATGTTTTTTGCAAAAAATGTTAAAATTCTTCAAGAAAATACCATTTCCGGTTGACAGATTTTTACCAAAATCTTATCAGCTCTTCATTACCATATATAAATGTATATTGCAAAATATTAGAATTTTATTTTCAGTAGAATTTGAGATAATGAATCAGAACGAAAGACTATAGTAGGCGCACATACAGACACACACACACACACACACACACACACACACACACACACACACACACACACACACACACACACACACACACACACACACACACACACACACACACACACACACACACACACACACACACACACACACACACACACACACACACACACACACACACACACACACACACACACACACACACACACACACACACACACACACACACACACACACACACACACACACACACACACACACACACACACACACACACACACACACACACACACACACACACACACACACACACACACACACACACACACACACACACACACACACACACACACACACACACACACACACACACACATACACACACACACACACACACACACACACACAGACATCATCGTGAAAATAGTCAAAATAGGTTCTAAAGGTGCTAAAACGTGCTTATTGACAAAAATCTCGACATCGAATTTTTTCACGATCCCTATACCTCTCTAGGCGAGAGGTAAAAATTGTGAATACAATACATTATTGATACATGGTCGATAGCTGTGTGACGAAAGGAATGGAACTATGAGTTGAAAAATTCATCCAGATCATAAAACACTTTTCCGATTAAGTATAACTTTAAATCGGTCTTAAATTTGTTGAAGTTTTTTACTTTAGTTAGCTCGGTGGGTAGTTTATTATAAATCTTCAGTCCGAGGACATTTGGTGCTCGTTTACTTGTAATGCTTTTGACGAATGGTATACAAAATTGATCACTCTGTCTTGTGTTAAATTCGTGTACATCACGGTTTAGAAGGAAGTTATTTTTATTTTTAAATATATATTTGTTTTTGTTTTAAGATTTAATTATTTAAGGTGGTGAAATGTCCAATTATTTATCTAAGTATACTACTGTATTAGGGTACTTTCCCATAGTAGCAAATTAGCAATCCAGTCAATTATATTGAAAGGAGACCTCAAAAATGAGTTATTGCCATGAAAAAAGCTTTCAAAAAGTCAATAGTTTTTTTAAATATTTGAGATTTTACGTATTGATACATCTACGTCACAATAATGCGTTTCACGTGTATTCTTACTTACAGTAATAAAGAAACAACCAAATTGTATTTTATATTTTGTAACATTATTTAGAAACAGTTGATTTTACATGAGTACATTTTAATTCCAGCCCCATGGTTTGAGAACATTTTCAGCTATACATCTACGTCACACAAACTTTAAATATTAATTACAGCTTTATTAAGAACAATTAAGGCTTATCAGTACTCTCAGTCGCTTTCAAATAACATGAAGTTTCAATAAAAAACTTTTTTTTAAAATGGTAAACTACCCTATTTAAAATTTTTTACACAATTTTAACTAAAATGGTAACTATCTACCTATCTATTGTAAAAGTACTTTTTTATTACACCAGCATCAAAATCGATGTTTAAAACACGCAAATGCGTGCAAAATTGCAAGATTAAAACACGCCGTATATTAAAAGGTTGTAAAAATATTGAAAAAATGCAGATGTAATGTAAAAATAGCGTATGGTGCACGTATGTATAAATGCTTTTAAAGCACTAGCGACTTTAAAATCACTCCCGCTTCGCGTCGGGCTCATAAACACGACGTACGTGTTTTAAAAGTGTACTTATACACTAAAATCATAATTATTTTGATTCATTAAACATCTGATACTCAAAATACCCTATTAAGCCATGCTTTTTTGAAAAAACCTGTAACCTTAATATCCAACCTCGCTGCTGGCGAATGTTCAGTGTTCGTGTGTTTATTTCGTAGCGAGGGCGTTGTGTATTTCGCGGCAGAACCAGAGCGGAAAATCGCAAACGCTTTTAGCCAGATCAATTACAATTGCTGGCGGAGAGCTTCTGGCGGAGAGCTTGGGATTTCGGCTGAACGAAAACACAGAGCTTTTTCACAATCTACGTCGTGAAAACTTACTACGCTTGTTTGTCGTGCGACGTAGAACTTTGGTTTATTGAAAAATAGCATCTTTACTATGATATACATACACCATTTTCACATTTTTCACAAACCTGGCATTTTGCACTGATTTAATTCATATTTATGCAATCCAAATTTGCAGGAAATTTGTTTTTCGTTTTGTTACAATAATAATGATCTGTTTTATTTGAATTTAATTGGATTTTGTATTTTTTCTGGGTACTACTCGAATAATTAAATTATTCATTTAATAAATTCTTATGTTCGTTTCCATTTAGTTATGATACACGTTTTGTATCTGAGCATATTATACAAATCAAATATTATAGTAGCTAATGAATAAATTGAACGGTACTTGATTGTAGGGATGAATTGGAAATAAAACGCTTGTGGAAAAAGATAGTGCTTGTGTTCAAAATATAATTAAATAATATAATTAAATAAACACCACCATATACCACGAGCTTCTTTGATACTGGAGGAAAACTCTAAACATGTTTAATAGGAATTTAATTATAAAAGAAGGTAGAAAATATAAAATCACTCTCAAAGCTGGACGAAGCACAAAGCTTTCAAAAAACGGTTAGTATTAGTACAAAATTAGCATTTTCATTATTTCATTTGAAATCCCAATGAAGATATCGTATTTCTCAATAATAAAAGAGATAGGTAGCTACCTATAAACAACAGAACCAAACGCTGTCAAAAACATATTAATCAAAATTTGCTAACTGGCGATTGGTGCATGGTATAAATTATCTGACGGAGATTGGTTTGTTGTTTATACGATAAAAATTGTTTTTATAAGCAAATTATATTTCAACCCAGAACATTAAATACCTATCTAAATATCAAATCAACAATCAATCCACGAAAAACGGCATCGAAATTACAACTCATGTAAATTAGTTTAAACACACCGAAAAAGTAGCATTTTTCGTCCAATTGAAAATTAACTTATTACATAAGGCGGGAATGTAGCTGTATGGGAAAGAGGTAAAACAGTGCTCTACGGTTTGTATAATATTGAATCTAATACTAACGTAAGATCATTGAAATTTTTTTACGACAATATTTAATATTCATTCTACAGTGCGACGCATCGATTTTTCCAAATTTGTTCATAGTATTGTTTTTAAAAAATGCCGAATCAAGAGAAAAATACTACTTTTACATGTTTAATTTAGGGCATTTTAAATACAAAATCTATTAAAATTCATGCGTCGCACTGTAGGTAACATGTTATACAGTATATAAATAACGCGTTTGATAATTTTTTTGTCTTATAAATACAATATCATACAAATACGATGCCACTTTTAGAGCGCGTTCACTATTGCTGCCTTTGTTCGACACACTAAATCTGTATATACCTCTCCTTTTTCTCGACGAAATCGTGGACAGCTACATTCCGGCCTTAAAAGAACATGTTTCTGTTCCATCAAGTGACCTAGGCTGAAAACAATTAACTGTCAAACTAATTAAGATTGATATGCTTAAAATTTTCTAAGAAGAATTTTATTATTTATGAAAACGGAAATAATTTTAAATGTAAATTAATGTTTCAAAATCTAGGTTACGAATTATTTAATTCTCATTACAAAATCAATAGCTTAATTATTCTCATAAAGACTTAATTGCAGAATGATTTAGTGGAAATAAATATCAAGTTTATTTCTCACAATTTAAATGTAGAAATAGGTAGTGTTCCTAAGAAATACAATATCAGATGGAACGCCACATAAAGAAGTAAATTATAAGCAAATTCACGCTGAGTGACCTTGCGTGCGTATTTCAAGGTTGTGTTTGCATGGGGGTGAAAATATCCTCGGAAATATCTATCGATTTTTAACATTCACAACTGATTCTGAATATTGAGAAATCGTTATTTGATATGTTTATAACTACGGAATAAAGATTGACATCAAAGATAAACTAAAACCTAAAACTAGGTTACGTTTTGGTACCTTATAGGTTATCTATAAGTATAGGTGCATTGATATTTAAAATTTAATTAATCAAATACTGCGTTGTTTTTAATAAAAATATTTGCTTAATTGTACCTTAGGACAATAATTTGCTTGTACCTTGGGACATGGTTCCAAGGCATAGATACATGTCTTCGAGGATATGTAAACTTTAAATTTAATTTTCAAGGATAATGGAAATTATAATTGCGTACATTTATCGCTAAACTAAAATTTTAAATATCGCGCTACGGTATAGACTTTAAATCGTATAAAATGGGATCATTTTATTTCTCTTTCCAAACTCAATTATATTTCTTTGAATAAATATGTGTAACATAAAAAATTTATAAACACATTCGTTTAAAATTACTATATAGTTAAAAAAAAGTTTCTGTTCGTTTGATTCTCTCTTTTTTACTTCCTTGTACGGAGTAATAAGGAAGTATTGTAATCGCGAAAAATTTCGGTTTTCAGATTTTGATGGAAATATCCGTTTTGACCTTTTCTGAATCCATTATGACTAGTTTCGTCGTGACGTCTGTACGTACGTGCGTACGTGCGTACGTACGTACGTACGTACGGACGTATGTGTGTCGCATAACTCAAATACGGTTAGACGTAGAAAGTTGAAATTTTGTATTTAGGACTGTTATAGCATCTAGTTGTGCACCTCCTATTTTTGGTTTCAATCTATAAACCGGAAGTAGTACTTTTTAAAAATATTTTGATAAATAATTAATTTTAGACAATTTTTTTTATTTTAAATGAAAGATTATGTGATTATTATCTACAATCGGTATTTTATAAATTTTTCTGTATCTTCTATCATTAAGAATAATTAAAGTATATACTTATAATTTAGTATTTCTGTATCTTGTAGTCCATGATCGATTAACATTTGTTACTACGTAAAATTTAAATGATTATGACATGACAGTGCAGTAGCAGTGACAATAGTAAAATATCGTTTATATCTTCTTCTGCAGTTTAAATAAAATGACTAAAATATATTTGTGAGTATACTAGTATAATAAGTTAAAAGAATTTTTTATATTATTCTACATTTTAGTTATTAAGAAAAGTATGAACAAACAAGGCGTACAAGGAAGTCATGTGGTGTCCACGTCAGATTTTTATATTTTATGTGTCCCGAAGTACAACCAGCTCTGTTCCAAGGTACAACACCGCATTGTACCTCGGGACAGTTTGCCATTTTTATTTCTTTCAAAGATTTTACTATTATTCTTTCAAATATCATCACAATAAAAATAATAGTTATTAACAAAAGATACTTGTTCTTTAATGTACAATCATTTTCCGAAAAACTCATCACATAAAAATATAGAATAAAAAATGTACCTAATTTTTGTCCCAGGGTAGAACACCTTCCCCTACCTATAGTATAATAAATAGAGTAGGTGTAGTATGGCGTGAGGCCACATCGGATTGTTTAAATATGCAAACTGATTTGTAGAAGTTCATTGAGGAAAAATACTAGTTTGAAATAAAAATTTAGAAAATATTTTAATTAATTTTTTATTTTAGTATGTTTCCTATTATGGCAATTATTTATTTGCTACTTCTTTGGTTATCAAAACCACTATACCATCAATGACAGTGCAGTATTAAAGTATCATCTCATAAGTTTTTCTATCTAACTTTGAGAATTTAGCGTCAACTGGGAACCAGCTTTTCCTTCCTGTTACCACGCATAGTAAGTAAGCTCTTGTAAACTCTGTCGAGATGATCCTCTTAGTGATCGACAGGGCTGTTGTAAACCCACAGCAATATTAGCGATGATCAAACTTGAGGGCAATTTTTTTATGTTTTACTTCCTCAAACATAATACTTGTTTTAAAAATTCGGATCATAGTATCATGCCTCCCGTTTTATGATTATTATTAAACCTTTTATACAAGGGTTTATATTACCATTCATTCTTACAAAAAATTAATAAAAGAAATGTAACGACATAATTAACATTAAATTTGTCTGCAATAATTTCTTTCTCAATCCTAAGGATCTTCAAGCCTAAATTAACAATCATAATTCATTCTTACATTACATTATTAAAAAGTTTTGAGAAGCGTTTTCGCTTCAATAATGGTATAATAGATATTTATACACCAAGTGAGATACATGAATGTTTATTCAAGAGAAGAAAGTTTAGCCCCCGAGCCCGAAGGGCGAGTGGGATAATTTTTTCGAGTGAATAAACATTCGTATCTCACGTGGTTTATACAATATTTTATTCAATTTTGACGAAATTATTTCAAATATTATATGAATTATAAATTTATTTTGACATGACAAAAAAATGAAAGTAGTCGTCAGTGGCAAGTTCTCATTTTTTAAATGCATTTTTGACGAAATAATGACATCAGAGTGTGGAGTGATTTAAAAAGTTTTAATTAACATGTGAATAAACAGTTGTTTAAAGTTGTTGCAATGGAGTTAATAATAGCAGTTTAAAACGTCAAAATTGAATAAAAATAGTTATTTGTGTGCCTAGGCTGCAAAATGTCTGGTTTAGCGTCCGACAGAATTTTTAGCCGAGGCTTAAACATTCTCGAGGACACTAAGTACATTTCGCAGACGAGTTGTACACAATATTTTTTGTGCAACTCCAATGCATATAATTAAAAATATACATTTTATTTTTATAACTGCTGACAACTTCAATGCATATAATTAAAAATATACATTTTATTTTTATAACTGCTGACACTGATATGCAACTCAATAAATTTACTTCGCAATTACTAATAGGTACGCAAAAAATTATTTTGTATAGAAGTATACTATATATTTTTTGTTGAATTATTTAAAAAAAATTATTAGAAACTTCGCACATCAAAATGTCTTAAATAACAACATTTTGGACAAAATTGATTTTTTTTTTCAAAGTAGAATAATTGCGGTTTGAAAACAAGCTTCTCCTGTGTTCTACTTGCGTTAGTAATTTAAGACCAGTGTGAAATATTTTAAAACTTTGTTTTTCCTGTATAAAAGTAGCAAGTAAACAAAACCTACTCGTTTTGTATGCTTATGTTCTTGTTTTGTTTTGAAATAATTTTAAAGAAAAAATATTGGAACATATAAAGTTTGTGTTTTATTCTATTACAAAGTAAACTTTAGAATGAAAATATTGTTACAATAAGTTAATAATTCTCACTGACTTCTTTCACAATAGTACTTTTATTTTATACTTTAAATTTGAAATTTTTATTTGAATGTTGTTTTCATTCATGATTCTTTTTCAACAATTAAGCCAAGAACCATGGGTGAAAGTAGAGGTATTTTTACCGGTACGATTTTTTGACATGTTTTTACCCAAGTGTTCTCAAAAAATGTGAAATATTTACCTAGGTACTTCTCTCCTTATACGAGTAGTATCAAATGTTTAAATTAAATACATCTTTACCTGTTTTCCATCGACAGCTTATTTGAAAATCATGATTATGTTCAGTCACAGGTACCTAAATAGACTATTTAGGCTATCTAGGTATAGTACGTTTCAACTTTATTTGCTTTACCTGAAATTTGGGTTACAAGAGGGGAGATAACAGAACAATAGAAAGTAACCGCTCTATTCCGGTTCAACAGAGTTGTATTAAGTGCAATTTAGTAATAACCATTTTTTGTGCGATACGAAACCAATGTCCAGAGGCAGTACCTCTAGGGTGGTCATGGAAACCTGCTTACTGAAACAAATGTATAATTAAATTGTTTAATATAATCTATATTTCTTATTTTATCACAAATCTTATTATTAAATTTCACTTAATACATCTCTGTTGCGGCGGCTTCTTCTATTGTTAGTTTTATCTCCCCTCTTGTAACCCAAAATTCAGGTAAAGCAAATAAAGTTGAAACGTACTATACTCTACGAAGTACCATTTTGTGTAGACTTACAGCTAGGTTCTGTTGAATTGTTGGTTGCGTCATGTATATTTGGTAGTTGAAATGTAATTAGTATTTTTTATGTGTTAATTACACTGATTCGTCAACGAACGGAGAACTATTTAAATATCAATCCAAAATTCAATGAAACTACAACTGCAGTACTGCAGATACTGAGTAAATAGAATGTTTTTTTGATTTTGTTTTAACGCAGTTGTTGCATAATCGATTACGCTCAATGTAGCACGTTTGTCAGAAAAACCGAGTTAATAGCAAATCAAACAAGACCCACTAAATTAACTTACCCAAGTAATGTCAATGTTCTTGGTTTAGGAAGTATGTATATATTCGAATATTAACACGTTCGCGGACAGTTGCAAAAATTGTGGACTCTAATATATACACCCAATTATTTTAAAAACTTTAAAAGATACAAAAAATACACAAAATTGTATGCTGGAACGTTGATAAAATTTTTATATATTCTTCAGGGACAGTCTCGGGGACAGTAGTCTTAAGGCGGGTTTACATTGGTCGTGTAAATGAGTTAGTTACTAGTACTATTAGCTCGCCAGATCGCTACTCATCCAATGTAGCCAACAGACGCTAGTACCAGTACTAGTGCTAGTACAAGTAGTTGGGGTAGTGAAGTAACTAACCTCCCGGGTTAGCTACTCACCTACTAGCCTTCCCCTTCCACACACATTCTGCACTATCCACTACACTCATCTCTGCACTATACCAATGTAAACAGTCACTAGTGATTAGGGATATACTAGTGTGTTTTGACGTCTCATTTTGAAGAGAATTGTTTTATAGTTAAATTCGGTACCTATTTTTACTTTATTAAAATGAAAAAGTGGTCTGAATCGGAGACAATAAAGTTTGTAGAACTATAATCGCTATCATGAGTGTTTGTGGGATGTCGATAAATTTTGTTATCTTTACTTTATTTCGTTTAATAATAGATTTTGTACGAGATGGTATACAACCACGAAAAGAATTCATTTTGTCACCTACAGAACAACTTGTACTGGTACTAGAACTATAGCTAGTCGTCTAAATTGTATTTCTGGTGTAAACACCTACTAGCTTAGCGCTTAGTTGAGTATACTAGTATAGTCCGCTACTTGTACCAGTAACTGTCTCAGTTACTCCTCCAATGTAAACCCGGCTTTAGCCTAAATGGATACCCCAAACCCCATACATTTTTGTCGGCATTTGCCGCTTTTTACCACAAAAACGAAATAAAGTTCGACTTCATATCATGTCCCTGGATGTGGCACAGCATTTTATGTAGACATAATGAAAATGGTGGTGATATTATTTGTGTTATTGTATTATACTCGCGTGGATTTATATTTTATCGAATGTGTATAACTGTCTACATGTATTCATTCATTTCCAGTTCGTGTTTAATAATATTCCATTGTTATCCCTGTTCGTTTTGTAAAGACCACGGAACAATTTAATTGTCATTTCGGTTGTGACATTTATAATGTATCGTTTATCATTTCTGATACTAGTAATTATTGTCATATAATATAATTTTTTTTTGAATTTGAGTTGTATGACTGTCTGGATCTGGATGTTGGTATATATGTGATTATGGTATTAAGAGCGTAATGTAGGAACGTTGCGCGCAGCAAAAACATACTTTAGAATGGGGGAATGCAATTGAGACTAATTTTGTTCGGATCAACTTAATTTTTTTTTAATTTAAAGATGAAGATGAGCTCCATGTCCATTAAGTGTTGAAATATTAGTTTATAATTTTTGGTTTCAACTTTACAATGCCATAAACTTGTCATAACTTGGCTAACTTCACATAACTGCTACTCAGTAAATCTACAAAAATTGCTTTCAACACTAGACGGATCTAGATTGAACTTCTATTATATGTTCATATTTAGCACCAATTTTGATCCCTCTGCGAGAGCGCGTTCTCTATTGCTGCCTTTGTTCGACACACTAAATCTGTTTTAATCTATTCTTTTCTCGCAGACAGGTTATTATGTTGTAAAACAATAGTTTAAATAAGAATGCTATATTCAATGCATAGATTATAGAAAACACATCCCATTTGAACATTGAACACTGCATTTGTTGCACTGTAGTTCTCAACTTTACACTCTTGTCTACTTCGTGGTAAAGACCTGGAATAATCGAATTTATCTTGCTCATTGCACATTACAGCATCGAGTCACAGCATTACTTGCGTTAATCAGCTTATGCGGAGTGTTTTCCTCGGTGTTTTAGATTCTTAGACGAGCGCTACTCGCACTTGTTGACAGACTTAAACTTTTTATGTACTTACTATTTGATAACTTGATTTGCATCATATGAAATTTAAACCTTACATAAAATTTTGGTTGGATCAAACATCAATAACCATTACATTCCTATGCAGTAATAGCATTTTAGATACTGGAATTCGTTTATTGAATCAATAATTGTTTCCCCTTGGCCTTGGCGTATGCTTTACATTTCTGATATTTTTGAGGGGATGCCATTATTTTTTGATATATAAATGTATTATTTTTAGTGCTATCATTTGAACTAGTAGGTACTTTTCTGTTAATTCCGAGTAAATATTTTCCGCGTACTAGAACATTATTTTTAAAGTCTTTCGCAAGAAGATCTCGAGAAGCGACAGGAATATAAACTAATTGTTTCCCCTTGGCGTATGCTTTACATTTCTGATATTTTTGAGGGGATGCCATTATTCTTTGATATTTAAATGTATTATTTTTAGTGCTATCATTGGAACTATTAGCAGTAGGTACTTTTCTGATAATTCCGAGTAGATATTTTCCGCGTACTAGAATATTATTTTTAAAGTCTTTCGCAAGATCTCGAGAAGCAACAGGAATGTAAACCATTATAGCCATTGAAGTCATTATGTGAAGACCGTGTGGACGATATTTTCTGAAACATTTATGATAATAAACAATATCATTATAGACCACGGGACACGCTACAACGCTAATTATGACAACTGATACATATTTCGAGTTCGAGTACAACATACTTTGTCACAGAAGAATCAATATTTCAAATAAAGGCAAATTTCTCTTCATAAACCCAATATTATAAGACAAATTGCACTGTTTCTATTCATTAATTATTAACTAAAGCCTAAATTAATTGTATGATGAGTGGATGAGTCTCAAACGTGAAAGTTCAGCATAACATTTTATGACACTAACATCTATAGATCAAAAAGTGTAAATAGTCTCTGAATTTTTGACACATTTTAGGGTTTTTAGAAATTTTGTGAAATATATTAAGAAAGTGATTTTCCAATTCATATTAAATAGCTAATTGATAATTGAATGTGCATTAAAAAGAAAAAATTTCATAGAACTAACGACGTTGTGCAAATAATGAAATTTCAGTTCTTGTCAAGATTATTCAACAATGTAATTCGAGCGCATTGAACCACCGGTTTCCTCTTAACTGAAAATTTAAAAAATACTTTTTTCTAAAATGATCCTTCAAGAAGGTGGAAGCAAGTCCAGAAGCTTAAAAACAGGGTAGACAACCTTCAAAGTAAAATTTTCCACTTCAACTGCCAATATAAACATAAACACTCGTGACGAATTTTCCACGCACTTAAAATCGAAAGTATCCTGTATGTTTTCCGGCGCATTTGACCTTTACCTTCATGATCGATGCATCAAGTCGGCGCCGTTGCCGCAGCCCAGCACTAGCACCAGCACCGGCATACATCATCGGCGATGGCTATGGCTAGCGTAGCCAATGAACGCGCGGTGCTAAATGGTTTAGGAAGTAGTACAAGCTCCTAACCCCCGTTGCGCTGACCGCGCGCTCTAGGGTTTCGCCCCGCGACCCCTCGCGACCCACTTACAGATAAGCGAAAATAGCGATTTTTGTCTGAGGAGTTTTAGTTTTCGGCGATGATGCTCTTTGGTTACATGCAACATGTCAGTTGTATACAATGTTTTCATGCTTCTGAATAAAAAGAAGAAGGTTCTAGCCATTCTCAAATGTGTCTTGTATGTAGAAAGAAAATTATTTTGCATTTTCGTATTTCCAATTTTTCCAACCATATCATATAATTCGTATACCGGGGTTATCATCGACAATGATATTTTGACAAATTCTAACATTTTATAATCCCAGTTGGAAACATACTTCGATTGTTTTGTTTACTTGTGAATGTTTACAGACCTGTAAGCAGACCTTCAATATCGAGAAAAACGTGAGTTTTGCTTACTTGCTAAAAATGAAATTGGACATTTCGTGTGAATAACTCAAATTGCCTAAAATATTAGAAATTTTCATTCGTGAAAAAAAAAAAACAATTTCGTCGAAAAACTTCCGACTTATGAGTCAAAAAACCACAAAATGCCCATAACTTTGTGCCAAATCGTCGTATGAACTTCGTTTTTTAAGTCCTAAACAGGTAATTGAACAAATTTCAATGCCCTTTTTGTGGATCGAGTCGACAAATTTTTTCCAACTCGGTACACATTGCCCAAAAACGTGTTTTTTTGTTCGGGTTTTGAAGGGTACGAAAAGAGATCATCCTAATCTGAATTTACCTCCTTAAAGTAGAGCCACAATGGGGGTTTTTCCCGAAAGAATCGTCTAATTTGGTTGAAAAGTTGCTGAGTTATGTGCGAAAAACCTAAAAATTCACATTTTTTAAAAACACCCCTAACTTTGTACCAAATCATCATAGGAACTTCGTTCTTTGAGTCCTGCACAGGGAATTGAACAAATTTTAGTGCCCTTTTGATGGATCAAGTCAAAAAAATTTCAATTCCGTACACATCGTCAAAGTTGGACATTTTAAAAAAAAATTTCACATGGGTGCGGAAGAGGTTTCGCTTAAGTTTACATGCATGACTTTAAAGTATACACTTCAAAGTTTTTCGCTCTCGAAGATTCATCGAAATCGATTGAAAATACGCCAAGTTATGGCGGTTTGAAAATGGTCGAAATTTTTACGAATTTCGAGTGTTTCATTTTTTTATACAGTATACATAATAATGAACATAATCTGTAACTTATGTAGCAATAGCTGAAACAAACGGTGCTAGCATTAATTCGTTCGTGAATTTTGGGGTTAGTGAACTAACGAACAAAAGCACGCAAAGCTTTTATTTTGTCATAACTCCATATGAGCAGTGACTGTAACAAAGATAATAGTAATCCTGGAAAAATTGTTCTTGGACAAGATCGCCTGGACGAAATAACAAAACTCGACATTCCGGAGGCGAAGCTTCACGAACGCCACCGAAGTTGATGCCGACGTCATCAAGGGTTGTTGAACTTTGTTATATTGTTCACTATGTGTATTAAATATTAAAGAATACGAGTGTATATTGATATCCGATAAATGGAAGTACAGGTATTTGTAGGAAATTGGTAATTACTGTTTAGACTCGAATATAAATAAATCATTATTGTTGTATTATGTAGTAGTATGGAACAAATAGCAACATTATTATATGAGTAGATTTATTTTGCATTATGGTCGAGAACTGAAGGTATATTTGTACAATGTGTGTTTCCATAAGTTCACTGAAGAAAACTGGTGGTCAATAAATATTTATATGAATTGGCTTCGGTTTTCAGTATACATACAATAAATTCTAATACGCGTTTTACTCAACGCGGATGTAATAGTATAACATACTACCGAATAGGCCATAAGTCACTGACCATTGTATTTTTGATATAATTTTTGTATTCTTTATTGAAAATGAATAATTTTGATTACAAAAGATAGTTTTAATTATTGTAGATACATACCGGGTTTCTACTTGAAATCTGCGTTATACTTATAGGAAGAACAATTTATTCTTTAAATTTGGCTGTATAGTTACTTACAATTCAATATAATCAGAAAATACATTTTAAAGATTATTAGAACAGTACCTAATCAGTAACAGAGCTCTATTTATGCCAATTGTTGCTTAATTTTTATAACAATGACCATTGTTTATCTAATTTAATGAAACGTATTGAAAATATACAAAAAATAATAATAAACAACATGAGGCAATAACATACAATAACATAATAATAAGAATAACATACAATTAATTATTTAATCGTATCATCAGCTGTTATCATCTTTTAATATGCAGCATTTATTGATAAATATAAACAACATACTTATTACGTTAGTTACATATAATACGTTAGAAACTTACAATTCATTAATTAGGACTTACGTTAGATACATCCATAATAACATAAAAACCTTCCATAATATGCAAATTGTCAACTAATTGACAGATAAAATTGTTGATTTGTTTTAACATCGCTGTCGTTGATGATGCGATTAAGCTTTGAATATAATGCGAATATATGCGATTTAAGCCCTCTTGGTTGTTCAAACAGACTCGGTTTCACCTCGTCGCTAAGCAGCAGCCTCGGTATTATAAATCGCATAATATTCTTGTTATATTAATGGCTATAAACATATATATATATATATATATATATATATATATATATATATATATATATATATATATATATATATATATAATTCAAATTATGACAAGACCACGTTAATTATATAAGAGTCAAAATGAGACAACTAAAAAAATAATCAATCATTATTGTTCAACAATATATATACTTATAGAAAAAACACATACTGGGGTCAGAATCGACTCCATTTTCATCATTTGAGGGTTAAATGTGATTCTATTGAATTTCTCATTAAAATGTGCTTTTTCAAGCTATACATGTTTTACTAAAAAACTGTAAAAGCAACAATATATATTTAACTTTTTATACATTTTATATTGTGTACTTTTCAATAAATAATATACTATTCAATGTGGATAATATTATTTATTTATACATCATTTATTATTTTATATACGATTGTGTGGAATACAAACAGATTTGATTTATATTACAAATAAATATAGCGATGAATGATGTTTAATTAATTTTCAATGTTTTATTAGTAATATAATCAACTTCAGTACAAATAAAATATTTTATTAGACAATATGTTTATATTTGTTTATCTATACTGACTGAATATATACAGGAATTTAATAAGGGCATCATGATGATGTTTATACTCATCCGAGTGCAACATGTTGTGCCCAAGGGTCTGTTAATTGCCCGAGGGCTATAAACATCAATTATTATGCCCGTGGTGCATACAATATTTTATGTCTTACAATTTTATTTAAAATATAGTTTTCAAATTTTGTTATTATTATTGGTATCCTAACAACGGACAGGAAATATATTAATATTGTGTCAATATTACCATGGTAATTGACCAAAGGATTAATGTAGTATAGGTATAATAATTTTGATTACATGATTAATTATGAAGAGTTTAATTTTTTTTAAATAATATCTTTTAGATGCCTGCCACCAGCCTCTTCGCAAGCTGTTACTCTTTGCTGTACCTGTCCATAACTGAAGCCAAAACTGGTTGATCAATCGCAATAATTTAACATCTCCAAATCGTGAAACGATACGGTTACCAAAAACCGTTCGCAGCAAATTCATTGTTTCCCTTGCAGTATGGGACGTCTTGTTGAAACCACATTTCTTCAGTTATGGTCCAGGTACAGCAAAGAGCAGCAGCTTGCGAAGAGGCTGATGGCAGGCATCTAAAAGATATTATTTTTAAAACTTAATTTTTTTAAACCTCTTCATGATTAAAACAATCTTTTGTAATCAAAATTATTCATTTTCAATAAAAAAAAATAAAAAAAATATCAATAATACAATGGTCAGTGACTTATGGCCCAGCCTGTATATCTCGTATTTATGGCATAAATAAACAACTATATATCTCGTATTTATGGCATAAATAAACAATTATATACTAGTAAGACAAAAAATTTATTTCAAAACCATTATTAAACAAATTGACATTAACTTACAAATTTCGACTGTTAATTTATGCCATCGTTACGTGTGTCGTTTTTTTTTTTTAAAAAAAAACACTTCATATTGAATTTTTATTTCATGTTTTGGTAACGTTGAAAACAAGATAAGCTAGATTTATATAGAAATTGATTATGCATGAGCTCCTGAAAATATTTTGGAGCATATTTGCACCTGTGGCTCGTCCTACAACCTTTTCATTCTATTCTTGGCTTTCCTGATGTGTTTGTCTTCAGCTTTCAACCCTGATATTAGCGATAAAAAATTTGCCAATTTTCCGACTACTAATAATAGCACACTAGAAGCCCCATAATTGAGAAAAGGCGTGATGTGAATAAAAATGATTTATGAATATAATTAAAGAAAGAAAGACTAAAGCATGGAAAGCACGATCATTTGGACACAGCGAATTTCATTGTGTTTTTATTTTAACTTCTGGAATAAATTCCAACAAGTCGTTCTATTTAACCAGTTAACGGTCTATAAATATTATCAAGCGCTGTCTCTTGGCTCTTCATGAATAATTAAAATATCGGATAGTATCACTGAGTACAAATTTAGTTCAAGAAATTACTCGATTATTTTCATTTCCTAGCTTTTATTATTATTTATTAGAATAAAGTAAAATGACTACTTACATTTTTGTTTTAATTACTAATTTTTAAACACATTATTTTCCATTTAAGGCGGGAATGTAGCTGTATGAGAAAGAGGTAAAACAGTGCTCTACGGTTTGTATAATATTGAATCTAATACTAACGTAAGATTATTGAAATTTTTTACGACAATATTTAATATTCATTCTACAGTGCGACGCATCGATTTTTCCAAATTTTTTCATAGTATTGTTTTAAAAAAATTCCGAATAAAGAGAAAAATACTACTTTTACATGTTTCATTTAGGGCATTTTAAATACAAAATCTATTAAAATTCATAAGTCGCACTGTAGGTAACATGTAATACAGTATATAAATAACGCGTTTGATTATTTATTTTGTCTTATAAATACAATATCATACAAATACGATGCCACTTATAGAGCGCGTTCGCTATTGCTGCCTTTGTTCGACACACTAAATCTGTATATATCTCTCCTTTTTCTCGACGAAATCGTGGACAGCTACATTCCGGCCTTAAGTATATTTATTTTCATAATAAAGATCATTACTCTGAATAGTAGTTACCGAAACTGAACTAGTTTTTTGATTATTTAATTTTCACATTGTGCTGAAATACATGACACAAAATTTAATCTCCAATAATGTAAAATGTGTCATGACGTAGATTTATTGATTTTAGTGAACAGAGCTCATGATACGAAACCAAGTTTTTCATTTATGAAATTCGTTATTTACAGCTAAAATATGACGTCGATGCCGATGTGGTTATTACTAACTTATTATTTGAAATAGTTTTATTTTATTATTATTCTATATTTTAAATACTTAATCTACACATCTATTGACAACTTATTTGCCACAATTATGCAAAATAGGTACAAGATAAATGCCATACTAACAATTTTATCAAGAATACAGCAGAAAATAATTGTTTAAAAACAATGATTGCATTTAAAAAGTTCTCTAAACTCATAGCTTTAAGGCAGCTATGAAATTCGGAGCAAAATAGGGTGATACAATATTCAAGATGGTGACTTTGTTTTTCAAATCTATGAACTCATATTTGAAATGTAATTTTATAAAGACTGTCTCTAGGGTGCAACATGACGATTTTCTTGAAATACGTAAGAGTCTGCTGGTAATTAATTAGTAAAAACTGGTGAAATCAATCAATTTCGTCAATTTTAAAATATTATTAACTTATTGTTTGAAGTTTTTTTAAAAAAAAACTTCTTGTGGCACTGTTCAGAACATCGTAAGGAATCGGTTATATCAAACAAAATTCAATTATGCATTAATAAAGTAAGAATCTTGAATATTAAAATGCAAAAATTAACTCTTACTTTCTCTAATTGTTGTCGCATCAATGTATTGTATGTTTGTTTCGATTAAATAATGTTTCGTCATTACTCAAGTTAAATTCCAGATTTTTATTTTGAACAATAAAGCCAGAATTGATGAAATTCTGATACTACTACCGTGGCAAGCGTAGCGCCTTAAAGAGATGGGGGATGAAAGGCAATTTCGGTTTTTAACCGCAGTGATTAACAGTTTCCCGATTATTTTCGTGGACTGCAACACGGTGGCGTGCAGAATAAATTAACTGAAAGTACAAGGTGGCATATAACAGTGTTATGCACGCTGCAATTTCTATAAATAGCCAACCAAAGCTATTCCTGTCTGTGAATGACCTCTTTCGGGCGCGTTCGGCTTGCTTCGGGTGTATCCGCCGCCCCTGGGTCAGAGGTCGCCAGCTATTTTTAGTACTGCCCCACTTTATACCCGCTTATTTTAGTTACACGTGAACGGAACATGCTTCATGCTTCCCCCCACAAGATACGATGTTACCCCCACCACCGTCGTGGTTGTGTTCCAATTCCTGCGGAAGGGTAGAGTAGAACAGCAGAAAGTCTTGCCTACTTCTTTTCAGCCACTGTGACTCTGATCGAAATTGTTATGTGTTCTAAGGCTGTTTGTATGCAATTCGTATGAGCTATTACCCCGGTTTAAGATTTCAACGTAGATATTGCGATTTAAAAATAAATTTTTACGGATATTAAACATGAAATGATGTTTATTTTTAGATACTCTGTGCATATGTAAACAATTGCTTGGACAAGTTGTTTAGCAATGATTTTTATGAAAGGTTAAAGAAAAACAGAAGCATGTTTTGGAAATTTAGCCTACGCTTGAGAAAATAGCACTCGTTCTACGCACTCGTGCAATTTTCAATCAAGCGTAATAACCATTCGTGATACAGCAACAAAAATTGTCAACATAACTTGGAACACTAGTGGTATTATATATGAATATTTTTTGACAGATGGTTTAACCAATCATATTGCGTAATGATGACGTCAAATGACGTAATGCAACCAATAGAATTGAAAATGTAAAATGATGTATCTGTCAACATAATTTTGTAGATTAAGTTTTATTTTGTTACGTCAGTAACAAAAAATTAATTAATTTGTCACATATAACGTCAAAAATGTTAAGCAAAATGAGTCGTTTTGGTAGTATTTTTAACAAGAAAAATATTCTTCCTAAATACCATTCGAGATAATAATTTTTCGAGAGAATTTTTGTCTATTCCACGGCAACTTATTGCAATTTCACTCCACAAAACATCATCTGACAATTCCCGTCAACTTCGTTTCGGGAAATTGATAGATGATGTTTTGTGTCGTGAAATTGTTAGAAATAAGTTGCCGTGGAAACAACAAAACAATTCTCAAAAAATTATCATCTCTTATGGTATTACACCTGATAATTTCTTCTAGTAAATTACCATTCATACTTTTAAGGCTGGTTTAAAATGAATACTTGTTCTGTATTATGTAAGATGTGTGATGAGAATGAGAACTGTGTGGTTCATAATCATTTCAATAATCTACTAACTTGACGGCACAACCTTTCTTATAACTGTTAGAAATGGATCCGTTTGTTGAAAGTTACGTAGTTGGATCTGCAATGTAAATACGAGTATGTTCGGAATGTAAGGTTATAACGTATCTGTAGCTCCTAGAGAAATTTTTCGTTTCAATGTTGGCACTTCTCCGTGAAGGGTAGGTAACTGACTGGTTGCGACAGAATCGTGTTTTAAAATGAACTCGGTAATTCCCGATCCCGCCAAGTGTGCAGTGCGAGCTCTCATCCGATATCTCGCAATCGCTAAAATGAAATGCCCGCCAACATTCACCGCGAAATCGTTTCTGTTTACGGCAATGTGATGTCACGTGATAAAGTGACAAAGTAGTGTAGGGGGTTGGGAGTTTAATGATGGTCGAACAAATATTCACGATGAACATTCGCACTTCACACTTCATTTTTATGGATATATAATTTGATACTTTGATAATAGAGAAAAAGATTTGTTTTCAATATTCGCAAAAATAAGGGCAAGGAAAATTTATGTGCCTCTGGTTAGAAAGTCCATTTAACTATGCAAGAGCGCGTTTATAAACAAGAAATTTTATCGAATTTTACATTTTATTTAATATTTATATTTAGTTTGTAATTTCTAATAATTATGTGCTGACCTAGAACGGAATTACGTTTGTTGAAAATATTTATTTTGTTTTATTTAACACGTTTCTGTAGCAAACAAAACAATAATTACCTACATTGCCGTATCTTATTATTTTAAATTACAAAATTTGGTTATGGTTATAACAATAAAAAAACACATTCTAAAAGGATTCCTTTGAGTACATCAACAAGAAATCATGTAAAATTTATGGGATTCTGAAGATATTCTGCTTTGAAATTCACAACGTCTGGAGATATACACAAACGAAGAATATATTTTTGTAATTCTCCTTTATAACGCCGGCGAATATCTGCCAGCAAATTTTATACCTCTATTCCCCACAGATTTCTACGACTTGTTACAGTAAAGAATTTTTTTCTCATATATTTATATTAAAGAAGTTTTTCTGAAATCATCAGTGAAGTAGTACGGAGAAATGATTATTCGAACAAAAGATTTTGGCTTTGACTTATTACATTATATTCCAATTTTGAATTGATAATATACCTATATCTATCAACTATATAATACTATGAGTATTAATTTAAACGTCAATTTAAAAACAAGATGGGGTGTGTATGTCATAGTTATTTTGACGTATACAATACCGATTAGCTGATATTATTCCATTAAGATATCGTAGTTTTAAGTTCAATTCATTTGTAGTCATACAGCTAAAATAAAGTTTCTTTTGCATTGTGGTTTCTTTTCTTCGGCCTTTTTCAACCAATAATTTTCTATGTATTCGTAATAAACAAGTTCATAAATAACTAAGTATATTATTGAAATGTTTTTGAAACAATACTTCACCTGGATTGATTAACATTCTCTCTCATATTACGAGTATGTAGATAATTTTAAACTTGTTGATTGTTGCGCCTATTATAGCATTAACAATTTTATCTACAACTATTAAATAAAAATTGTAGTAATTGTACATTAATTTTGTAAGTAAATAAATTATTCTAGCAAGCATTTTCTCAGAGTTGTATAGTAAGCGTAATGATTGTTGTTTGTTAATCGATGACAGATGATGTAAGTAGGTAAGATTATACAACACCAAGTTCATTTACAAGTAGTAGTTGTAGATAAAGTATAGTATTTGACTCCCATATAATGGTTATATTACACTCAGATGATTAGAACACTCGCCTATAGCTCGTGTTCTAATTTTCATCTTCGTGTAATATAACCTACATTATATGCTCGTTAAATAATATACTATATAATAGATTGCAATTTGTCAAAATAAATATTATATTTTATTTAAATGCAAGACAAGGCGCATACAATAACAAATATTACAAATTTATATGAGCAAGTAACCGTTAAACGGATCATCGATAATGCGGTAATACCATTTGAAAAAAGCCGAAGTAATTTGGTATATAATAACTAACAGTGTAAATTTGATTTAGTTTACATACAAAAAGACTTGTTTAGCAAAGTACTAGTACCTACTTGTAATAATTTAACAGAAATTTCATTGTCTGCATTTCATCTAAACAACTACCGCAAAGACGGAAACAATAACCCGGAAATTCGTCTTTCCATCTAACGTTTGAACATCGGTTAGATCGTTAAACAAGAAATTGTTTCAAAACTACTCGTAACTATCTTCGTTCATAACCAAATAATTTCAAATTCCAATTTCAATTTCCACACTGTAATAAAGCATGGAACTCGAAACAATGAAACTGAATATCTAGCGTTCATAAACAATAAAATTTCATTTTGCATTTCGACTACTTTGCAATCTCTATTTGATTTTGAAGTGTCACACACGTGCCCGCTTGCATATGATTTCAAAATAAATACGAATATTGTTGGCAGATTAGACGTATTGGAAAAGTTTATGTCTTTTGAAATAAATAAAGAAAATATACGAAATGCTCGCCAATATAGTAGGTATACAGTAAATGTTTCTTAAATATATCTAAAAGTACGTATAGTCCTTATCTGTACACATATTTATAAAAAAATAGTTCCTTTATGATTTTGTATATTTTTAGAAAGAGTTCATTGCTTCATATTTTTTATTATTTTATAGTGTTTTTAGTATTTACTATTACACGGTTTTAGTTAAGATTGTGTTACATCATTTTAAATTTAAAACCATTGTATTGGCCATGTAAACTAAAAATACTTGTTGATGAAATATTAGAGGAAGAGAGTCGTGTACTCTATCTCCCATTGCATTTTGAGGAGCAGTAGTGTAATGTCTTTATTTTTGGTTACAGTGTTATTGTTGTATTTATAGTATTTATCACCCCGTGTAATTTTCTGTTCTTGGTTTGAATATTTTAAAGATGAGAAGAGTACAGAAAACCGTCTACAATAAATTGTACTTTACCATAACTCTTATTTCGACTGACATCTCTTTATAAAAAATCTGTTGTGGCCAGCACACGACCTCTCGCATTAACACTGTAATTTATGTGAATTTGGTTTTAGTTAGGCTTTCTTAAATTATAATTTTACAAACTTTTTGAAAATAATTTTATAGTTCTTAGTTCTTAATTAGCTCTTTATAGATAAAAATTTAATTTTATTATTACCTTATTACATTATGTTCAGTTTATAATATTTACATTTCTTTTAAAATGGTGCCACGCAAACATTTTAGAAATTGTGCATACGTCTGTTCATCTGTCACATTGACATATTCATTTTTGTTTTTAATTTTTTCCTATATTGTGATTTACAAATCGTGGTAGGTAAAATTATATATCTTTGAAAAATAATTTTACTTTATTGGTAAGAGATATAGACAAGATGTTAAATAAATATTGTAAGATATAATTTGTTCTTTGAAATGTCGTATGACAAATTGTAGCTATCGCAGAATTTTCTATATTTTTTTGCAAAAATGTTAAAATGCTTCAAGAAAATACCATTTCCGGTTGGCAGATTTTTACCAAAATCTAATCAGCTCTTCTTGAACATATACAAATGTATATTGCAAAATATTAGAATTTTATGTTCAGTAGAATTTGAGATAATGAATCAAAACAAAAGACTATAGTAGGCGCACATACAGACTTCCATACATACACACAGACACACACACACACACACAGACATCATCGTGAAAATAGTCAAAATAGGTTCTAAAGGTGCTAAAACGTGCTTATTGACAAAAATCTCGACATCGAATTTTTCACGATCCCTATACCTCTCTAGGCGAGAGGTAAAAAACCTCGTAAAAATACCTCACTCTAAATTATGCAGGATGATTCACAATTCGTGCATATATTTTAATGACATAGTACTCAACTTTCTGATAATTTAACAAAAATAATAACTTGTTGATTATTTGACGAAACTATGAATGGAATAAAATAAAATTTTAATTAATAGTGCAAATTCAATATAAAACAGTGTCCCAAAACTATTTAATTAAGAAACCTGGGAACTAAAATTGTAAATTTCGAAATAGTTATTTACATACCAAATTCGGAAACAAGGTTCCCGGATGAGTGTTTCGTGGCGAGCGCTGCCATTGAACGATTCCGGGAACCAAGTTTACGACTGTGGTATGTACAATATTTTTTTATTTTATAAAACCCCACATAATAAATCGTCTAATACTTCAAAAGAATCAATTTATTTTTAAATTTTAATTTCACTTGTAGGTAATATAGCAAATTCAAGTTCAATATATCTACTTGTTAAATTTTATCTTAGATTATGTTTGGTTATGTGTTTCACTGTTGTGCAGAGTGCTGTCAAACTGTTGCCAACATTTTTTTGTAAAAAAAGCAAATGCACTAAATTTATTATTTTGAAATTAGATTTCACTTAATATTCCAACATTTTCTATTATTTTTATTATTACCTAAGCAACAGGGTGTCTGAGACACTATACTACGTTATTTTAAATAACATTTTAGTAATAGGTGTCTTTGTTTCAAATTTCTCGATCGTGTGACGTCACGTGGTTGAGACTTCCCGATCGTGTGATGTCATGTGCTTACTTCCGGATCGTGTGACGTCATGAAGACGTGGGAAATTGACATTCCTAGCGTTGCTTAGGTGACTCGAAACAACACATTTCACTGTATAAGTACAAAAAACAAATTTCAGTTCCGTGTTATTTAAATTAAGCACTATATTTACGAAGTTGTGAATTACCCTCTATACAGGGGCAGACGACCCTCTCAAATATGGGCATAAATAAATCAAAGAATTGAGATACATCATCTTTGAACTTTGTAGATTTTTACATTCGGTAGATTTTTTACAAGAAAATCTAGAAAATGTTATTTGATAGAAATAAGCTTTTTTACTTCCTTGTACGAAGTAAGGAAGTATTGTAATCGCGAAAAATTTCGGTTCTCAGATTTTGACGGAAATATCCGTTTTGACCTTTTCTGAATCCATTATGACTAGTTTCGACGTGACGTCTGTACGTACGTACGTACGGACTTATGTGTGTCGCATAACTCAAATACGGTTAGACGTAGAAAGTTGAAATTTTGTATTTAGGACTGTTATAGCATCTAGTTGTGCACCTTCTATTTTTGGTTTCAGTCTACAAACCGGAAGTAGTACTTTTTAAAAATATTTCGATAAATATTTAATTTTAGACAATTTTTTTTATTTTAAATGAAAGATTATGTGATTATTACCTACAATCGGTATTTCATAAATATTTTTGTATCTGCTATCATTTAAAAATAATTAAAGTATATATTTATAATTTATAGTATTTCGGTATCTTGTAGTCCATGATCGATTAACATTTGTTACTACGTAAAATTTAAATGATTATGACATGACAGTGACAATAGTAAAATATGCTTTATATCTTCTTCTGCAGTTTAAATAAAATGACTAAAATATATTTGTGAGTATACTAGTATAATAAGTTAAAAGAATTTTTAATATTATTTTACATTTTAGTTATTAAGAAAAGTATGAACACACAAGGCGTACAAGGAAGTCATGTGGTGTCCACGTCAGATTTTTTTAAATCGCGATACGTTTGGAAAAAATTTACGTTTGACACATGTTACTTACATAAGAAAATATAGAATATAGGTAACTTAATTTAAATAATACACAAAATCCAACTTGTATCCATATTTAGTAAACTAACTAGCGTCAGGCCCCGCTACGCGGGCCTTCGGCTAGGTCGCGCTGCCGCGCGACAAGAGTGATTCGCCCGCTCCGCGGGCTCAAGTTCCACGCACCCTGAATGTGAGACAATTCGGCACTTCGTGCCTCAATTATAACGATTTTAACATTCAGACTCTACCGCTGGGCGCGACAAAGGAAATTCGCCCGCTTCGCGGGCTTAAGCTCCGCGAACCCTGAATGTGGGACAATTTGGCACTTCGTGCTTCAATTATAACGATTTTAACATTCAGACTCTACCGCTGCGCGCGACAAAGGAAATTCGCCCGCTTCGCGGGCTTAAGCTCCGCGGATCCTGAATGTGGGACAATTTGGCACTTCGTGCCTCAATTATAACAATTTTAACATTCAGACTCTACCGCTGCGCGCGACAAGGAGGACTCGCCCGCTTCGCGGGCTTAAGCTCCGCGGACCCTGAATGTGGGACAATTTGCGTGCCTCAATTATAACGATTTTAACATTCAGACTCTACCACTGCGCGCGACAAGGGGGATTCGCCCGCTCCACGGGCTTAAGCTCCGCGGACCCTGAATGTGGGACAATTTGGCACTTCGTGCCTCAATTATAACGATTTTAACATTCAGACTCTACCGCTGCGCGCGACAAGGAGGATTCGCCCGCTTCGCGGGTTTAAGCTCCGCGGACCCTGAATATGGGACAATTTGGCACTTCGTGCCTCAATTATAAAGATTTTAACATTCAGACTCTACCGCTGCGCTCGACAAGGGGGATTCGCCCGCTTCGCGGGCTTAAGCTCCGCGGACCCTGAATGTGGGACAATTTGGCACTTCGTGCCTCAATTATAACGATTTTAACATTTAGACTCTACCGCTGCGCGCGGTAATAAATTATTTTATTAATTAGCCCTTATTTAGAAATTTAATTTGAGGTATGAAATTCGATATGACACTATAATTTTTTTGAAAAAAATGTTGATGTTCGATCCCCATTTTTAACAATTTTATAAAATAGTTATCATCTAGCACTTTAGTTTAAAAAAATATATAAAACTCGACGGATTTGTGATAAATTCCGAGGAAACTATAAAACCGGAAAATTCTAATATAAAATGTTTATAATTTTCACTGTAATATAAGTACTAAATTTTCTGACGTCTTTTGATGTGATTATTGGAATATACCAAGTAGGTACCTAGTCATTAGTGTTTTAAAAAGAAAATAACAAAATTTTGTGAAAACTAAAAAAATGCTTTTTGTCCGACTAAAAACAAAAGCCAAATTGTTGAAAGTCATTTTAATGCATTTTTTGACCTTTAATTTGATATCAATCGCGATATAATTTAAAACATATTCAGAAAAAACAAATGCCGCTCACCGAGTGCAATAATTTATACTTACTAAACAGCCATAATTTTGGGCAACATTAGACGATATGTTTGATACCAATCATGATTATATTAAATTTTTATTGAAAAACAAATGCCGATCATAGAAGGCATATTTTGTACCCCTTGGTGCTAATTATAATACCATACATACTTTTGTAAAAATAGATTTGATACTTGATACAAGTGCAATAATAATCTAGATCATCTCTAGTCCGCGTCGTGTCCCGTGCTTGTCCAGTTGTTAGTTAGTGTGCGTATCTAGGATAAAGATCCCAGTGGGGCGACTTGGGCAGGACAAACTCAAATTCAACCCAAACTCAAGTACAATAGATAAAAATCCCGATTATCGGACGCCATTTTTAGCACGTTTGTTAAATTTGTATATTAATTTGACATTTATAACTTATAGCAAATTACTGAGAAATAGTATTATCCACGGATATTGGATATAGATATAGATACCTAATTTTAATTGAACATTTACACTTGGGTCAAAATATATTACTATAAATTCTACAGTAATAAATAACAATATGATTCAACTTCACAGTGCATTGTAAAATTAAATAAAAATTTTCAAAAAATATATTACAAATTTCTACAAAAGCATGTAAACATAATACGTGCTCCATCTTTAAATACTCAATAAAATTTTCAAAATACTTCTACCTTATCAAATATAAAAGATAAATCCAAATAAAATTTCAAATTGGAAACGTCAAATCTGACAGTAGACAAAAAAATCATTTTTATCAAAAAGAAAACAAAACTTCCATGGCATGCTCCCATTTGCGTTCCGTGCATTTTTCAGTTTTTTCTTAATAACTTTCTTAATATACCCAATATTGGGTTGAAACATGCATAGAAATATAGTCAAATTCATCCTCTACCTATATGTCAAATGAAAAAAACAATCGAATAACGTATAATGCCCGTATCCAAGGAGTCAAAAAAATCACTGTTTTTCAACTCCCCTGCGACTACCACGCCATCTACAATATTCATATACCCAAAAGGCACTACTTCACATGATCCTCTATCAAATAAAAAAAAGTTCATAAAAATCGGTTCACTCGTTTAGGCAGTAGGCGAGTCGAAAAACGGTTGCTAAGCTGCTGAAAATGATCTCAAGCCTTTTAGTATATAAGATTGCTATTATTAACAATTATTCATCCAGTTACGTTCTACATGACATGTGAAATTAAAACATAAACGAAAATAATTTAATAATACAGCAGCTAATGAAATCCTACATCACTAACTCCATAATTACTAAATTATTGATAAACCCAGAATCATCAAGGGGCTTAAATATGCAAACGTCGATGGCATGCTATGTAATTACATTATCCATTACAATATATTCCGTTCGTCGACCTCCCGCCACCAGTGTATCGCGAGTGTCTGCGTGTTGCCGCCGCACAGGCGTCTACTTCCTGCTGGCGGAGAAAGACGAACGCACCCGAGACAAACCGGAAGTGGAAGTGGGCTGTTGGAAAGACAGCATCCGCACGCGTATTAGGGAATATCAAGATGTGAGACAGTGACTCAGGATGAGGACTTGTCTTGTCATGTTGAAGTTTTGACAGCGTTTCGGGTTTTGACAGGTTGACATTTCAATGATTAGTATGTTGTATGTTATCGGGGGGATCGCAGGAAATTACGGTTTTGTGCTTGGTTCGGGGTTTTCATGTCAACGACTTTAAAAAATAATACATATTGTATCACTTAGGGTACCTACCTACGTTCAGAAACAAATTTACTTGTAGAGTGTTTAGTCCAAGAGTGTTTGTCCTACATTGTGCGTAGAGTGCACTCTATAGAATAGCATTTCTGAAGGATTCTGACAAGAAGCAAGATAAATTGTCCAATTAGTAAATTAACGAAAGTTTAACTAGTTAGTCGGAGCGTCATTTCTGAACGTACCTACCCTTAGTGATGCGAGATTTTTCACTTCTCGTCTCGTCTCGAATTTGAAAATCTTAATCTCGTCTCGATTATTGTTATCTCGTCTCGATCTCGATCTCGTCTCGATATCTCGGCCACAAAATTTTTCGCCGATTGACATTAAAAGTGTTATTTTTGACAACTGACAGTCTGTGCAATGTCGCTTTCAGTGCCTAGGTAATTAAATTATTTTTTCAATACCTCCACCGAAAACGCCACCTTTTGTCTCCTCGTACAAGGGACGAAAGAGAGGTATTTCTGACCGGTTAGTACCTTACCCACCTAGAAAGAAAATGTACTTTTCCTTCCGCTATATGCGGGATTCCAATTGACTTTTCCTTGTTGAAGGTAAAAGTACAATCTACAAAATGGTCGATGCAGAATTTTAATATTTTGATTTAAAACCGAAATATGTTAATTTGAATTTATATATATCTTCTATAATTAACAAATTTAAAAAATTCGATCGGATATTTCGCAGATCCAACCTTTGTTAGCAACATATTGAAATTTGAAGTTAATTTACTTATTAAATAAAAGCTGTACAAATATTGCAGTTTTTTTTATGGAACGTAAATAATAAGCTTCGTATCTGTACCTATCATACAATTATTTATATATTTCAAAACGACTACCATTCTTTAAAAAAATGTTTACTATACTCTGGACGCCGAACAGATGGAGTAGATACTCCTCCCACAAATGTGCGCGAAATTGAAATACTGTATTGCTATTGGTAGGCCAGTTTTACACTGAACGGCGAACTCGACAGCTGAGACTGGCTGTTATTGGTCGGTGATGTTGAATGTTGTCGTTGGTGTCGTTTGTGTTTATGAATAAATAGATAAATCATGTTTAAATTTGTCTTTCTATTTCTTTTAAAATTATATTTATTTGTAATAAACTGCTTCAATTCTTCAGCGTTTTGAAATTTGTAGCTTGTAACGCAGGCTTCTGAGCACATCGTACTGCGCAGTTTATGCTCTACCCATTTATTTTATTACTCCATCTGTTCGGCGTCCAGGGTATAATATTAAAATTTCAAATTGCAAATAATTTTTGCCAATCAGAGCTACCAAATAAAAAAATTTGAATTATCTATCAATGCAATATTACAAATTAAAATTTAAAACTGATTTTTAACTGTAAATTATAGTAACGAACCTTTTTAACTTCTTGATAACATTTAGTTTTTTATTAATTATTTGTTAGTCATTCATGTCACAAGAATATTATTAAGAATTTCTTCGTGCCATTATTATAATTTTTAACGAGCAACGTGTTCAGCGTGCTTGCTTTTTTGTGAAAACATGGAACAAGACTACTTTAATTATTGTAGTGTTTTAATATTTCTACATATAATTCATTTTTATTATTTGTCCGTCCTTTGTTCTTGGAATCATGCCTACGTAACGTAATCAATTATTTCCTTCTGAGAAATATGAGTAATTTCACACCCACGAGTGTTGAGCAAGAAATTGCAAATTTATTAACCTGAAACAGATGATACAAACTCTAGTGGGTAATGAATTTTCATTTAATTGGAAACAGAATTATAATTAATAAACCTTTGAAGCATTTGCAACCGATGCTGAAATCATCAAAAGAATTATTCGTTGATGAACTTTTTTCGGAAAATGTGAAATATTATGAAATATTCCTAATGTATTTTTACGAATAATTCATACAAATTTAAGTAAAATTAACAATATTGTCCATTACAACATATAAATATATTTTATCTACGACTACTATGATTTATGCTTTTAATTGTCAACGTAAAGTTGATTGTTACTGAGGACCAAGCAAAAACACATTTTATTACGTGTCTATTATGACAACGCGTAATAAAGGACTTTTTGATTAAATAAAATAAAAGAAAATTACAGAATCAATTTATTTATTTCGATATTATTGGTTTAGTCATAGTTACGAATAAAACATAAATTGATTGAACACAGATTGATCTAACTGAATACTATTATTATTATAACAAATAATTTAAGTCGTAGATAAAATTATGTGTGTATTACGAGCGTAAAGTGTATTTGTTCCTCTTGCACTATTGCAGCTCTCGCCTTTGGCTCGCGCTGCAATTACCGTGCGCAAGTAACAAAGAGTCACTTTACGCTCTTAATACAAAAATAACAATTATAAGAATATTTTTTTATTTACGAAAATGTTTATCTTTTATTAAATTTGAAATAAATCATGACAAATATTTCTATAACGGGTATAATTCATTTTTGACAGCATTATTTTCGAAAAAGATTACTAATGTTAAATATGATATTTTTCATATCAGTTGATAAAAAAGTTGACTAGAAAATTATCTGTCACAAAATGTGACAACTTATTTATTTAAATGAAATTGGCCTTTAATGACAAAAAGTTTCTCAGGTAAAATTCTTCGTGTTTATTTAATATGAAAAAAATTATAATCAGTTAATATCACTTTAATTAGTATACAAAGCACGCAAAAAATTATCAAATTTATATTAAGATTTTTTTTCTGTGCCAACAAAAACTTTAGTAAACAATATATTGAACCCCTGCTTAAGCTAAACTACAGAGCAATATTTAAACTTTTAAATAAATTATAAAATTAATATTTACAATTTACTTGTATAGGGTATGCATATTTCCCATCTGTTGCTTCTAGTGATGCAGACGTGACTAGACTTTCTCGAATCACGTCTCGTTTCGTCTCGAAATTTCTCGTCTCGTCGAATTGGAATCCCGCATAAACCGGGAGGAAAAGTACTTTTGCTCCCTAAGGAAAGGTGCTGAGCCGTCAGGAATACCTCACTTTCGTTCCTAGTATAATAGCGACCAATGGTGGCATTTTTGGCGCAAGTAATGGAAAAATTATTTAATTGCCTAGGCACTAAAAGTGACATAACACAGAATATCAGCTGTCAAAAATAACACTTTTAATGTCAATCGGCGAATTTTTTTGTAAAAATAGTCGAGAAATCGAGACGAGATCGAGATCGAAACGAGATAACAATAATCGAGACGAGATCAAATTTTTCACACAAAAAATCTCGTCTCGTCTCGTCTTGACGCGTCACTAGTTGCTTCTTTAATACAATTAGAAGCAATTTCACGTCTCACTGGTACAGTAAGCTACTTCGTTTTCTTTTGATATTTTCTCAAAAGCTTTACTGAAAGTAAAGTTTCAGTACATGGCACTGAAGAAGTGCTGAAAAGTGCACTCGAGGCGTCAGTCATCTGAATACGCGCGTCTTGAAATTCTCTTTTGTACTGTAATGGACTCTCTCTAGATAAAGATTATTTAACAATATTTTGACCTCAAAATTTTGAAGAATAATTCTTCACTGATAAATGGGGTTTGAGAAGGAAAAATAAAGGGTACACCACTCAATACAGATATTATTAAGAGTATTATTCATAATGTCGACATTTCGCTCTAATCGAGATTGAGGATTTCTTCAACACAACTACAAAAAATCTGCTGTGGCCATCACAGTACTTCCCAAACTATAGAAGTTTTAATAACTTTGCTTTCGCAAAGGCTGTAATTTTATACTTCATTCAGCAAAATTTAAATACATTTAAGTTGATACCTACCAACTTCGTCATAATTAGAATAACATGTATCAAAACAATTGAAATTGACCATCGTTTAAATGTTGTTTTTGATTCTTAAACTAGAATTCTTCCAGAGAGAGCTTTAATTTGATAATACACGTGAAAAAAATTTAATAATTTTTTGAGAAACTATTGAAAATAGCATGACGATCGTTTAAATGTTATATAGTATTTTAATAAAAATAAAAAAGTTCAGTTTATAAAGTTGGTACCACTGGTTGAATATAGCACATAACGAACTTGAAGTCAGTTTTTAGTTCAAAATCTTAAATATAAAACGAGTTTTTAAGTTATCCTACATCTAGACAGACTAACAGACCGATTTTTTAAAACCATTATTCTTGAATTCAGTAGGGTCTTAATCGTGAAGATTTGTAAAAATCTTGAACTGTCAAATTACAATATTTCGCTCCACTACATAAATATAGGTCGAGGAAGTAAAAAACAGTTGATTAAACAGACAACAATCAAATTTAACATTTGAAGTGCAGAATCTATGCAGATTAATAAAATTAATAAAGCCTAGCAAAATAATACATTTTTCCATTGAAAGCAAAATTATTTATATATTTAATATAATATATGGTTCGAGCTGTCCCGTATTTTCTGCCTCTCTCTAAAAGGTAAACAGAAAGGCTACACTTCATCCGCCCTAGTGCCCACTCCTGTCATTAGATTATACTTCGTGCTAAATACGTTTAACGCTATAACTACAACCGTTATATAACTTTTTGTGTCATTATTAGAGTGCGGATTATATGCAGGCAAATATGATCAAAATATGCATGCAATATGCATTGAAAAAAGGCCAAAATATGCTCAATTTTTGCACAAAATTAAAAAAATATGCAATATTTTACAAATATATGCATGCATATGCAGATATGCAACGTAATTTTATACATTTTTACTAATAATTTATTCTTATAAATCAGAAAAATACTACATTATTTTGTCATCTATGCACAAGAATATCATATAAAATAAACAAAACAACGTATAATTTCTGGAATAGGTACGACTTGCGTGCCTACCTACCTTTAAAATAAATGTAAAAACTACTATATAGGTGGTATCAAATTTGAGCGATTATAAATTTTATACATACAAAATTTAAAAATTGAAATTTTTGGTTAAAAGGTACAAAATATGCAGTTATGTGCATTTTTAATAAATATATGCAAAAAATATTGAAATATGCAAAAAAATACACCATATTTTGATCTATTTTTGTATGAAATGTTTGCATACATTTGTAAAAAAATACTAATATGCACAATAATACAATATATGCAAATGCATATAATCCGCACTCTAGTCATTATTATTAAACCTACGTAAAATGCTAGTTATTTGACGTATTTTATTTCACTTTATAAAGTTGCTCAAAGTAATATTACGCTTTATTAATATATTTATGAAAACAGTCTCCCATTAATGAAATATAAAAGGCTTTAATTAAAAAAACTTTTAATGAAGTTTCCTGAATGATATATGTTTTTAAATATCTTTAGAAGCCGTAAAAAGTAATATTTCACACTTAAACTTTTCAATTGAAGCAAATTTAACAAATTTGTAGTACATTGCTGTATGGCTTCCTTTCAGGAAATTTTCAAATATCAAGTACAGCAGTATGTAATTGACGCAAATTTAGTTCAATTTATGTCACTTTATTATTCCTTTGTTAAGTTGGTTATTCCTATTCATGGTTTCCTTTTGAGTATAATAAATGATTTGTAAAAAAGTCTCAGTTAATGTATGAGTTTTTGGTGTGCCGCTTTAAATTTGAAATAAAAAAGACTAAATTATGTACCTTACTTACTGTAAGACAAAAGGCAAAGTTTTGTAACATGGTATAATTTATATATAAATAAAATATTATATTTGTTTAGTAATGTATCCTATTTAAATTTACTACCAAATCAAAATTAAGCAATACAATCATTAAAATGTGTTATAACGTAATTTAATATAAACGTATAAACAAATAAAATTCATGATTATCACAACATGTTTTTGGATGGATGCCTAATTGTGACTATTTTTAAACACTAACAGTATTTAATCGACTATAAAATTATTATTAAGTTATATCACGAATTACTTTTTCCGAAAAAATAGGTACCTATGCCAGTGATTATATTGTATCAAGATGAAGATACATTAAAAGAATCTGTAACATAAAGTAATGTCCGTAGTGCATAAAATATCTAAGTACCTATATTTTACATTACATTTATACATTTAAAGTTCGAAATTTCGAACATAATATTATAATATTAAAAATGGTTTATTTATTTATTTTTGGTATCCTAGAAACAATTAGGAAATTTAATGCCTTAGGACATGCCCTACTTCATTATGAATGTATCTCACTAAAAAATTCAAATGTTGTATACTTTTTAAGAATCCAGAAAATTTATTTTTAATTTCTAGATACATTTATTATTCTATTAATTACTATGTTGTAATTCACAAGTTATTTGAATTATTTGCATAAATAATTCAATCACAAGCATAGAAATTACTTTCGAATTCTACTCCTCCTAATTTAAAAACAAACCATAGTAAGAAAATATATTCTGCATGGTCCTATAAAAAGTCCAATTTTTACTTCCTTGTACGAAGTAAGGAAGTATTGTAATCGCGAAAAATTTCGGTTCTCAGATTTTGACGGAAATATCCGTTTTGACCTTTTCTGAATCCATTATGACTAGTTTCGACGTGACGTCTGTACGTACGTACGGACGGACGTATGTGTGTCGCATAACTCAAATACGGTTAGACGTAGAAAGTTGAAATTTTGTATTTAGGACTGTTATAGCATCTAGTTGTACACCTCCTATTTTTGGTTTCAGTCTACAAACCGGAAGTAGTACTTTTTTTAAATATTTCGATAAATATTTAATTTAAGACAATTTTTTTTATTTTAAATGAAAGATTATGTGATTATTACCTAAAATCGGTATTTTATAAATATTTTTGTATCTGGTATCATTTAGGAATAATTAAAGTATATATTTTTAATTTAGTATTTCTTTATCTTGTAGTCCATGATCGATTAACATTTGTTACTGCGTAAAATTTAAATGATTATGACATGACAGTGACAATAGTAAAATATGCTTTATATCTTCTTCTGCAGTTGAAATAAAATGACTAAAATATATTTGTGAGTATACTAGTATAATAAGTTAAAATAATTTTTTATATATTCTACATTTTAGTTATTAAGAAAAGTATGAACACACAAGGCGTACAAGGAAGTCATGTGGTGTCCACGTCAGATTTTTATTAATCTCGTAGTTCTTGGTATTCGAGATCTGATTGTTGGCAATCAAAATCTGGACACTCTATAATATGCATTGTATTTTTTGCACATTTTATTACTTGCAGCATATAAAAACTTGAAACAAGATTTCGCATTGCTCATTAATTTCGTAATCCAATAAACCAGATCATAATAAACTGAATTGTTGTTTGCATTTATATTCTCAAGATAATGGCTCCCTGTGCAAACCCCACGAGGCGCCGTTGTATAAATATAACACGTGAGGTTTGCTATTAACGGTTGACGTGAACTTTTGACCTTCGCGTTGATGCTTAGGTCAGCGCCATTTTTTGTCACTTTGCTTGACAAGCGAATTTCGTTTGTTTTTTCACCTTTGAGGAAATTAAAATCGAAACGGAAGCCCTGAAATTGAGCGGAAATTCAAAATTTTTATCAAAGGGAATAAATAACTTGCCTGCTGCTATCAAGTGAAAATTATACAAATCGTTTTATTATCATGACAAATATTTTTAGATTAAACAGGTATAAATTTTTATTTCAGAATTTTGGTACATTTTTGTTGTTGCTCGTTGGTAAAATTTGAAAATAGTCAGATAAAAATAATATCGTCGTAATATTTATACCAGCAAAGAGAAAACTGTTGGATTATCGCTAGGGATGTGAAAAGTGGAAACATTGTTCAGTGCCTTCCTTTGGAATGTTGGATTATTTTTTCCGGTAAAACCTTTTCCCATTGGAAATTATGAATAACACCGCGGATTCAAATCTCAGTGGTCATGTGAAATTTTTTTGTCAAATATTAATTCACAGAGTAAAATAATTGAATGTTTTTGTTTGTTTGTAGGACTATCTATCTTTTTACCTTCCGCTTACCTGTAAAGGAAGGTATTGGAATCATGCAAAAAATCGGGTAGTGAGTTTTAAGTGGATGAGCACGAATTAGGGTCCTTACAACTCATTTTTGATAGTTTCTCGATGATGTCTGTATGTATGTGTGTATGTGTGTGCGTGTGTGTGTGTGTGTATGTGTGTGGTCCGGGCCGATGCCGGATGTTGTATAACTCAAATACGAATTACCCAAAAATTTTGATATTTGGTATTTTACAATTGTATACGAATAGGAAGAACTTATTAGATTTTGGTACAAATATCTTCACCGGAAGTTATATTTTTTGAAGATTGATAAAGATAATTGTCAAAAATTTATATAAATTTGGATAAATATAGTATTTATTTGTAATAAGAATGAGAGGCAAAGTTATTTGCAACTTACGTTATAAAAAAATTGTCTTTATCTGGTAGCATTAAAGAACTGCAGTAAAATTTTAAAAATAAATTTATCAGATAAAACGTTGAAATCTCGTAATCCATGTTCGGCTGATTTTTGTTTTTGCGTAAAAAATATTGACAGGTGAGACGAGTGACTAGTTGACATATTAGCGCCATATAAGTCATAAATAAGATATTAAATGTAAGTAATTGAACGGAGGATGGCTTCAGCACAGAAGAGTTTTCCTGTAAACGAATCTTTTGATTCAGGTGATGCAAATTTCTGTGTTTGAATATTTTAGATTTTTATTTGTATATTTTAAAGGGACACCGGATTGTATACGTATACATTTATGTTTTAAGTCTAGATATGGCGGAAGGTTGTGTGCAGGCCACTTCAGATTTTTTCTTTTATATTGCGATTAAATTGATGATCATTATGAGAATAGACCAATCTAGAATGGGCAACCTAGTATTCTAACATTACTTTGAGATATGTTTAATTAAATTTTGAATAGATTATGTAAATAGTTATTTTTAATACCTAGGCTGTGAAATGCCGGTTTAGTGTCCGATATAATTTTTCGCATACGAGTTATACACAATATTTTTTTTGCAACTGCAGTGTATATTCTAGAATACTGCGCACAACTTTGATAGGTTATATAATTTGATAGTATATTGATTACAGAAAAAAAATTTAGTTCGACTGGTTTGAAAGTCATTTTACTGTTTATTATTACATAAGAAGTGACTATTTTTAGACAGTCTGATACTATTTATAATAATTTTATTTTATAAATAACATAGTAAATAAACAGTTAAATGGACGCTCAAACCAATGGAACTTTTATTTTCACTATACCCTTATTTTTGCAAATTTTGAGAAAATTTTCTTCAGTTTAGTTTGCACTCGAGCCAATTTTAAAATGATTTAAAAAAATATATTTTCCAGTTGGTTGAAACAAATTATGTAGGATTGTAATTACTTTTTTTACAAACCAATAAACAGACATGTTATTCTCAAAGAAAAGCTAATAAAACACGTTAAATATGTATAAACATAGTACTTAGAAGGTGCCAATGATTTATTAATTTAATATAACAAAATATCGTTAAAACTCTGCTATTGTGATGTGGTGATATCATCCGACATTGTTTTATTATGTTCATTTACATTTCAATGACAGAACTGCATATTTGTACTTGTGTTTTGTACAAAGGTAGGTATTATTTATCTAACAATACCATGATAGTTCAATTATTTCAAATAAAACTTGTAAGAATTTTAGAACGAGGCAATTAAATTGAAAGAAAGGATAATATTTATGTTGAAATGTCTAAAAGACAATATCAAATAAATGTTTACCTAATTAAAAAGATGGATGGTACAAATTCCGTATAAATATTCAGTTCGTACGGAATTAACCTTGTTCTGATTAAACCTATGTTTGTACAGGGTGGGCCATAAGTCACGGAACATTGTATTTTTGATATATTTTTAAAATTTTTATTGAAAATGAATAATTTTGATTACAAAAGATAGAATCATGAAGAGTTTTAAAATAATATCTTTTAAATGCCTGCCACCAGCCTCTTCGCAAGCTGTTACTCTTTGCTGTCCATAACTGTCCATAACTGAAGCCAAAACTGGTTTATCAATCGCAATAATTTAACATCTCCAAATCGTAAAACGATACGGTTACCAAAAACCGTTCGCAGCAAATTCATTGTTTCCCTTGCAGTACCGTCTTGTTGAAACCACATTTTTTCATGGACCAGGTACAGCAAAGAACAGCAGCTTGCGAAGAGGCTGATGGCAGGCATCTAAAAGATATTATTTTTAAATATATTTTTTAAACTCTTCATGCTTAAAACTATCTTTTGTAATCAAAATTATTCATTTTCAATAAAATATTAAAAAATTATATCAAAAATACAATGTTCATTGACTTATGGTCCAGCCTGTAGTTATTATTTATAGATAAGACAATATCAAATAAATGTTAGGTATAAAAATACGTGTCATGAATTCCTTATATTTTTAGTTAAGGTGTTAACCTTGTTCTGATTAGGTAAACGTATGTTTGTAGAAATTATTTAACATAAAACAAACTTAAATGACGATTTCACTCTACTTTTTAATAGCAGAAGTAGTTCCGACACTATTTTAATGCTTCTGCATTATTATACATGAACTAGCTCAAATTCAAAGCTATAATCTATTTAATGGTTATCTCTCCATCAAATTATTAACATTGCAGTTGGCAAAGCAAGTGAATTACATAAAGCTGTAGATGAGCTACTGCATTACTGACAGTGGATTACCTTTATGTGGGTATTAATAATGAAGTAGTCCTACATCACTGACGTATGTACGAGCGTGGGAAGATAAGGGTGATATTCAGTGGAAAAGAACAAATCTAGATAAAAATTCCTTTATTTTGAATTACAATGTTCAGGAGAAGAACTTGTTATACGAAACTTAAACTGATGCCTAAGTTGAATATGCACTCGCTCGAAATACGAGGGCACGGTACATGCTTTCAATTTATCGCACACAACTTCATTCGCAACATTATGATTTATCGATTTAGTCATTGGAGCTGCTTTTGAATTCAATGTTCGATATTTTTGAAATGATTTAAAAAAAACTGGTGTGGTCAAAATTTAAAGCAGACAAAGGATATGAATTCAACGATAATAATTCCTTATATTATTTTTAACATTTTATATTTGAAACATTTTTGTGGCAACTTCCATATTTGAAATAAATTGAATTTATTGTTATGTTTTAAAAGAACTTCCTCTTCCGGTTTTCGAAATTAGACCAAATTTTTTTCAGCTCTGCGCATTATACTAAACTTTATAAATACCAAGTTTTATAATTTTATCTTTTCTCATTCATGAGTTATTGAACATATCCCTTATCTACCATATAAAAATTTGTTTTTGTTAAAATGTGCAACCATGTGTCGATGAGATGTATGCGTGTAAAGTGCTTTTTACGTGTATATTCTTCCTGTACAGAATGCTCTTAAGGTTTCACAATAATCATCGTAATCGGCTTATGTTTCGAATCTAAGTATTTACAATTTTCCAGAAAATGCATAGATCAATACAAGCACTCATATTTTTCTTGCAGCTTACGGCTTACTGTCTACGACCACGTAAGATTTTCACAAGAAATAAAACTGCATCCGTACATATTAAAATTTAATGCATTCACCTCAACAAAATCCTAGAAAACGAATATAAGCTCTGCGATAAAATGATAAAAAGCATCCAACAAGTTCAAAGTTTAAATCAAGATCTGCGTCTTTCGCTAGCAAATCTCACTTCGTCTCACCTGCACCTAACTGCAGTAGTACTTAAGATTTCAAGGTTCCTCGTGCATTTGCATTTTTAAGTCACACGTTACGTCGTTAACCTACTTATTGATCTGTTGGCAACACTGCGGCTGCAACTGTTGGTACGACTGCTGGAGGAAATGAAACAGCGGAGTGTGAGTGTTCCTTCCCTCAACCTTTGGGCAGGGAAGATTCATCCCCCAAAATCTCTTTTGAGATGTCACTACCTGTTTTTAATCCCGGCCGTCACAACAAGAAATACTTGAGGCTTGAATGGGCTCGTCATGATCCAGACATGAGTTGACGGATTATAACTGAGTATGCAATAAAATGTGCCTCAATATATTGAATGAATTCTGATTTCGTTGTGTCTTACGGGGATGCAAAGACGAACATACACTTAATTATTGTATTAATAGTATTTTGTGCACCTAGGGAGGGAAGCGTGCTATTACTCCCGCGGGCGAAGCGGCGGTCCGAGCGAGGGCGCCGGCTTCGTTCAAGGGAGGAATAGCCTTCCCTCCCGTGGGACACACAATATTTTACGTCACGAGGGCCTCGAAATCACCTTTCTTGCAAGCGGGAGGAAAACAGTGTTTTCCTCCCGCCAGTACCGGGAAGAAAACAGTGTTTTCCTCCCGCTTGGGAGGAAAGCAAGTACGGTCCTCCCGAGCGGGAGGGAAAACTCGCTTCCCTCCCTCCATTAGCAAGAGGAAAACACTGCTTTCCTCCCCCGAGTGACGTAAAATAATTATTTAGATGTTTTATTCTTTATATTTAGGCGTACGCCTACCCTAAAATTTTACAGCGTTACAGAGGTGTACGCCTTCTACGTTTACTTTAATTATAATTGAAATATATGATGATTTTACGTATGAGTATATTAACAAAGGATGTCTTAATGCCTCTATATTTTTATTTTTTGTCTTTGGCGCAGGAATTTGAATTAAAAAAATTAAAAATGACGTTTTTTGTCATAATTTGATATTATTTTAAGAAAAATTTAAAAAGTAAGAAGCCTGCAGCGAACCTTCCTTTTTCGAATAATTTTTGTTGTACTTAATTTTAATAATACAGAAGTTATTATGGAAATACTGGAACCATGTTAACAGTATGTTTCAACTTCATAATGACATTGCATAGTGAGAATGCGGTATAGTATGAGTTCGGGCAGCCGTAGTAGTGGGAAAGAGAGTGAAATTGAAAAAAAGTAATATCGAGAGTATTCTAGGAATTCGAAAAAAAGGTAGACGAGCCCTGTAATATCATACCATTTCTTAAAAAGCGTTGGCACAAACCTCGCATAACAAAAATTTACACATTTTCAATTTCAATAATGCACCTATCCAAAAATTTAAACTTAACCAGAAATCTTTGCCAAAGAAGTCCAATCTTGACTCCTGAAAAACCCCTTTTGTATCATACAAATCTATATAACCCAAATCCTAAATCAACAGAGACGCAAACCAAAACTGCATACTCACTTGAGCTACTTGACTGTCAGTGGTACTGAAACAATGTTTACTTGTTTAATTTGCACTTGCTGTCCTCCCTTGTTACAGTCTCACATGGAGTACAGTGTAGGTACTCCTTTCAGTCGCCCTCCTTGTGGAAGTACCACAAGGGTCAGAATAGTTTAAAAGCATACAGCATGTTTAGATGCCATCTATCAGAAGTAACTCAAAGACGGTTCCTGCAATTCTTGTTTGCGTCTCTGCTGTTATAGGCGATTTGCCCCCATATTTACCAATCCCTATTTACCACCGTCCCTTTTTTACCACCGTAATTCTTTTACCAATCCATTTTTTACCAATATAGTTTTACCAATCCATTTTTTACCACCGTACCTTTTTACCACTAATTCTTTTTTACCACCAACGTATTTACCAACGTATTCTTTTACCAATCCATTTTTACCACCGTCCCTATTTTTACCATTAATTCTTTTTACCACCAACATATTTACCAACGTGTTTTTTTACCAATCCATTTTTACCACCGTCTCTTTTTTAACAAAGCTAACAAAACCGTACTAAAGCCCCACAAACTCGGTTTTGGTATTTACTACACTAACAAAGCTAACAAAACCGTACTAGAGCCCCACAAACTCGGTTTTTGTTTTTACTACACTAACAAAGCCCCACAAACTCGGTTTTGGTATTTTCTACACTAACAAAGCTAACAAATCCGTACTAGAGCCCCACAAACTAGGTTTTGGTATTTACTACACTAACAAAACCGTACTATAGTCGCACAACCTATTAATGGTAAAACGGAATAGCGGTAAAAAAGTATGGTGGTAAAAGTTGTAATGGTAAAAACGGAATGGTAAAAATGTATTAGTGGTAAAACGAAATAGCGGTAAAAAGTATAGTGGTACAAATGCAGAGGTAAAAGTTGGAGTGGTAAAAATTGAGTGGTAAAAAATGGGTTAACGGTAAAACAAGATAGCGGTAAAAAAGAATGGTGGTAAAAATGCTGTGGTAAAAGTTAAAGTGGTAAAAACAGAATGGTAAATATGTAGCACAACGGTTATAGGCTATTGAAATTTAGATATTTATGTGAAATTGTATTTGCATAAAGTAACGTTTGTATTGAGTAGTGTTTGCATTTAACAATTTAAGAGTGTAGTGTAGTGAAGGTAACTCTTCTAATCATCAGCATTATAAAACCTGCACAATTAAATTTTATGTTAATGAATACTTACAAAGACTTGTATTGTAAGTATTATTAGATAATGTATTCATTAACTGACAGTGGCATAATCAACTCAACAACACGATAATTGTCAACTTATTCTTGCAATGCATCCCATGTAACATTTATTTCAAATCCTGCATTATATAATTGTTTTGGAATCTAAATGAAATATTAGTTCATTGTTACTGGACTGAAACATTTACCTTTTGTTAACAACTATACTAATCAAATCCTTGCAGATCATTGGCTTATTTCCAATCAAATTCAGGATATTATTGGTTGCAAGTAGTGATGCCGCGAGATCTCGACTCGAGATTCTCGAAATTTCGAGACGAGAGTAGCTTTATTCTTGTCTCGTGCGTAATGTTTTTATCTCCCACCTTAGAATCTATTATTCCAAATATTTTCACGAGGATGTTTGTTTGTGGTGTACGTTAGTGGCGGATTTAGATTTAGGTGGCAGGTCCACCGGGCAGGTGTCCCCCTGTGAGTAGACATTTTACAATAAATTCATAATATGAACCTATCTAACTCAGGCCCAGGCCAGAAGTGACAAAAATTTCGCCTGCGACGCATTGTCAATTGCGTTATTTACAATCACCTCTTTATTCAATTAGATACCTACCTATATTATCTTTTTGATATTTAATTTACGTAATTAAGTCATACCAATTACGATAGAATAGAATAAAGCTAACATTTTAATTCAATTTACATATACATAACTACCTATTTTAATATACCATTTCTCAATGTATTAGATTTGTGCCCCTCTGTCAAAATTTTCTAAATCCACCACTATGTGTTTGGTTAGATTATGGATCTCAAATTTTACTGAATAGAAAATTCTAATATTTTGCTTCGTATACATTTGCACATCTTATCGAAGAGCTGGAAAGATTTTGGTAAAAATTTGCCAACCGGATATGGTCTCCCATAGTGCTGACGTAATTAAATTTTCGAGACTCGAGTCGAGATCAAGATTCTCGCCTCGAGACGAGAGTTGTTTCAATCTCACCTCGAAAATTCGAGATGAGCCGACAGTACACTAATTCTCGTCTCGAGGCATCACAAGTTGCAAGATATAAATGTTGAACTCTCAATTTTATTCTAGCACAACATTGTACCAACTTCAAATATTGTTACAAATGTTATGATACGAATTCGGTTCGGATTTGTCTACGGGACGAATGAGAGTTGAGGTTCTCCAGTAGCAATATGCTTCTCCATCCTCTAATATTCAGAGTACATATCCCATTTCGCGACATGGCGACGCCGACGCCATCTGTCTTACTTATGAATGAGTAATCATTTCACGAGTGCCGCATACCGGAGTCGCAGTCCGGAGTCCGGAGCTCCGGAGTGTCGTCACGGCTTGACACATTAGCCCATGTCGTTATTCTTACAGTTAATACACACGGATTTATTATAAGGTACTGTTCACGTTCTGAAGAATCTTAAAGGCTGATTTTGAATAATGTCGTGTCCTCGTGTCAGATTGCTGAGATGGATTGCTGATGTGATTGATCTCTTTTCGATTTGTCTACGAGATTTTATTAGTAAAGGGATTACGATGCTTTTAATCTATTTTCGGAGTAAAATAAACAGTTTAGGGTCAATTATGATGAGCAAATCATTGTTTATTTATCTAACAAGTAAAAACGGGCTCTTCAACTAAATGAATAATTATCTTGTCTCTAAAATTGTATTACTTGTATTACTGTGGAAATTCTATACTTTATAATTCTGTTTCTGTAATAAAAAACAAATTGTTAAATAATACTTATACAGGGAATACATAACTCATAACTTCGAGTAGTTACCTATGTTCGTTAAAGGTAGTACCTATATACCAGGAAACTGTTTAATATGCTTTATTACGAATCACGAAATTCATAAAATTAAGGGCAGTTAAGTTACACAATACCAACCTCAATTTTAGTGCTACTGGATTCACAATAATTATGTTTTTCTACAAACACTATTAAAAATTAAACTTTTAACACGGCCTACTGCTGTTAAAAATGCAATATTATAAGACGCCGTGTTAAAAGTGAACTGTCAATCACTTTTAACGTGCGTTAAAAGTAAACTGCCAATCACTTTTAACGCACGTTAAAAGTAAATTTCATCTCTTAATAAACAACTCTCAATTTTTATTGAATTCATAGACTACGTGTTTCATTATATTACTATATAAATATCTTTTGTTACTGAACTGTCAAAAATATTTGAATAAATTATTTCTTATATTAAAATATAAAACGATGTTTGTAGAAAAAATAGTGTATGATATACGTGTTAAAAGTGCTTTTATTTTGTTCGAAGGGTTACGCCACTCCGCTTCGCGTCGTGTCCTAAACTTCCCGTCTCACAAAATAAAATGTCACTTTTAACACTTGTATCATAAATAACTATTATTATTTAAAAAAATTAATTTAATTTAACCTCTAAATAAAATAAGTTTTCTCTCATGCCCTGTTCACACTTGGAAAGTTTTCACTAAAAAGTGCTAGGAACTGTCATAGAAAAAACTGCCAATATTTACCGTTCATACGGGAAATGTATTTATTTTTATTAAATATATTTAAGATTTTTCCCTCACGGTTTGTCCATATCACCGGTATTGACAGTTTGACAGCTCAAAGCACTTGTTTTACTTTCAAGAAACTTTTTTGTAAAAACTTTCCTCGTATGAACAAGTAGGTACGTGTAAATTTTGGAATTAAAAAAAATCTCTGATCATGTTTACCCTTCCTTAACCTTATTCTATGCTTAAATACGTTAAAGCATACAATATAACTGCTAAAAAAGAAGATGACATAGGGCCGAAAATAAGAGAAGCTTCATATTAGCTTAACGGAGAGTACTGAATTCGGCCCAATGTGTTTTTGTAGAAACTACGGACAGCGACTAAATTTTAAATAACTTCAACTTTAAAATTGTATTTCTCGGTTACAAACAAAATAAATAAATGTATTTTGTTTAATATTTTAAATGCCCAATAGTGTCCCCTGTTAACATTTATTTGAATTAGTTCACTCTTAAATGAGATTGGTAGCAAAAGAAACGAAATTGACACTTTTTTCATACTTCGAAAACAACAATTTTTTTCCACTTAGTATGTAACTTTTTTATTTTTATTTATTATAAATAAATACTGTTTGACATAAAATTTGATTGTAAGTAATTTGTCCGTCCTCACACAGTTGACACAACATGATAACACAATTAACGGATTGTCAATCAATGTCAATTTTGCTGAAAGGCAACGTTGCTCTACCAACTCGATAACACAAACAGCTTTAAGCGAAGTACGTTATGCCACCATTATTGGTATATTATTTAATTGATTATGCTGTTAAATATTAAAACAATGAAAATATGAAACATTCAGCTAGGTATTGATTTCGCCAATGATAAGCTCTTAATTAAATTAGGTTAGGTATAAAAAGACGACAGATTCTGACGATATTATGGGAATTGCTTTGTACCACCCGCATGAGCTGTACAAACTTTAATTACATAAGTTATGTTATTAACCTAATTTAATTAATTAATATTAAAGTTCATTCATGAGTTGAGTGAAGCATGCAAACGGCGTGAAAGCTTATGGTATTTATAGTATTATGTATTTATAATTTGAGCTTGCATATAAACATAGAACAACATAGCCTAGGAGTATATGTAATTTCTATATTCTACTAATATAGGAGTATAACTAATTAGTAATAATTATACAATATCAATGAAATTGAGAAAATAATGGAAGCTTTTTGACTGAAGGATTGTTATAAATAAAACAGTGCTGGGATGCAGTCAATTTTTTAAAATTCAATCAACCTCGACCGGTTTCGGCCCCACGTGGATCATCTTCAGGAGCTACCAAAAGTATTAGAAATGTAATATAATATGAATAAATTTATCTATATATTTAATTTAATTAAATATCATGACATACTTTTGTAATTTATCACGACCTATCACGTAAGTTTTTAAATGTTTCAAAATTTATTCATATTCATATTATACTTATTACTTATAATTCTTTTAATTTAGATTTCTAACATTGATGCAGTAATATACGAGTACAATCAAAATATCTATTTATTCACTGGGCTTAGATCAGGTTGTTCTATTTTTACCTTCCGCTTACCTGTAAAGGAAGGTATTGGAATCATGCAAAAAATCGGGTGGTGAATTTTTAGTGGATGAGCACGAATTAGGGTCCTTACAACTCATTTTTGATAGTTTCACGATGATGTCTGTGTGTATGTGTGTGTGTGTATGTGTGTGTGTGTGTGTGTGTGTGTGTGTGTGTGTGTGTGTGTGTGTGTGTGTGTGTGTGGTCAAGGGGTGTTAGTCGCATAACTCAAATACGAATTACCCGAAAATTTTGATATTTGGTATTTAACATTTGTATATAAATTGGAAGAGCTCCGTAGATTTTGGTACAAATATCTTCATCGGAAGTGATATTTTTTGAAGATTGAAAAGGTTAATTGTCAAAATTGTATATAAATTTGGAAAAATATAGTATTTATTTGTAATAAGAATAAGAGGAAAAGTTATTTGCAACTTACGTTATAAAAAAATTGTCTTTATCTGGTAGCATTAAAGAACTGCAGTAAAATTTAAAAAATAAATTTATCAAATAAAAAGTTGATATCTTGTAATCCATGATCGGTTGATTTTTGTTTCTGCGTAAAAAATATTGACAGGTGAGACGGGTGACAAGTTGGCATACTAGCGCTATATAAGTCCTAAGTAAGACATTAATTGTAGTAATTGAACGGAGAATGGCTTCAACACAGCAGAGTTTTCCTGTGAATGAATCTTTTTATTCAGGTGATGCAAATTTCTGTGTTTGAATATTTTAGATTTTTATTTGTTTATTTTAAATGGGCACCGGATTGTATACATTTCTGTTTAAAATCTAGATAAGGCGGAAGGTTGTGTGATGGCCACGTCAGATTTTTTTTTTTAGTTGAAAGGGGACTAATTTTAGAATACAAATTTATCTTTTACTAGTTGAGGTGGATATCCGGCGTTGCCCGTATAAAAGAAAGTTTTGGTTAACTCCCACCCCCAATGGTTCATTCGAATACAAACATACATGACAATCTGACTGTCAAAAAAGATATGTGTGTAAAATCAGGCATTAAACCAACTCAGTTGGTGTCCAATTAACACGAAGATACTGTAGTGGTAGAATCAATAATTATTAGTTTGAATTCCATAAAAAATTGAGACCACTGGATTGATTCCAATTTTCAATATAAGTATGACTTTTTTGTATTTTTTGATATAGCTTTCACAACTTGCGGAAAACATTAAATGGCAGATCAGATCACGAATCTAAAATATATTTTTTTAATTTCGTAAAATAAATTTTATTAATTTTTATTTATTTATACATTAGGTAAGTGATCTGATTAGGTAGGTACCGGGTACCACTTCTATACATTTAAAGTTCATTTAATTTAATCATATTAAAATTGAATCGGTGGCTCTTAAAATATGTATGTCACTTAAGCCCTGTTTGCACGAGGATTCTTTGAAGATTCTACCAAGATTCTGAATCTTGAAAAAGAAGAAGTTTTTTTTCTTTCTAGTGAGAATTATCTATTTAATTGCCGTGTCACTAAATTGAATCTTCAATGAGTCTTGGAAAAGAAGAATTCAAAATTTATTGAAAGCTTCAAAACCATGTAATTATCACTAGAAAGAAGAAAACTTCTTTTCCAGGATTCAGAATCTTGGTAGAATCTTCAGAGAATCCTCGTGCGAACAGGACTTTAAAATGCAATTTATTTTGTACCTGTCATGTAATTTCTTCTACATCATTTTCTTTCTGAAGCTGTAAAATAACCTGTATAAATGTTTCTGCAATTCATTTTAATATTAAATCAATTTTTCTTTTAAAAATAATTTTTAAATAAAAATTCACACCATACAATACATTTTATTTGTTTCATTTATTGAAGGTTATATAAAACGTATTCACAAATAAATGTAGAATATACAAATGACTGAATTCAACTCATGAACCATGAACAGAATTCAGAGACGAGAAAATACGAAATAAGAAACGAAAAAAGTATCTCCATCTCCGCAGCAACACGTCTCTCGGTTTGACGTTTTGCGCGGTATCTCCGCATCTCCGCATTTAATTCTTCATCTGGCCTATTTCCGGCAAATCGCACAGCTATGTTTTATTCAGTTTTAATTTCTGCACCGGTCGCTAATTCCATGGTTTATGTCCATACCGTGGAGTGGGAATCCTTTCCACTGCAGGTAGAGTTATTTGTATGAACCTATCCTATTGAGAATTGGATAGCTGTTTTTTACTGTCATCAGCGGCGGAGGTATGTCGTATAGAATTCCACATAGAATGCTGGCGACCAATCACCCCGTTCGTTCAATTCATGGGTAGTGATGCCGTGAGACGAGACGAGACGAGAAATAGTCAATTCTCGTCTCATCAAAAATTTTCCAGACGAGAATTTTTAGTATTCTCGTCTCGGTCATATTTCAGCTGTTCATTTCTCGTCTCAAGGAACTCTATTCTCGTCTCGTCTCAAATTTCTCGACAAAAAATTAGAGCCACCTAACGATTTTTGCAAGAACTATTAGATTTCGCGTCATGCCCATGTCACACATGTAATACTTGTACAGAGTGATCGGAGTGATCAAAACAAACTGACAGTCACGTGACCGGCAATTTTCTTAAATGCTATTAAAACTAGACTTCTAGAAAGAAAAGTTTGATTTCCAAGTTCATGGGTGTGCGACTTAAAATAATAAAGATTTTTTATTTTAGTAATTCTATTAAACTCAACAATATTTTCTAAATGAATAATTAAATAAGTTACAATAGCCACCGTTTCGGAATTATAATTAGTGAAGACCACCGAAAACCGTCAATATTTAAAAATAAAACTTGTGTACAGCGTGCCATCTGTCGGTAGTAGTGAGTAGCCTCAAATTTAATGATCAGACTACAACTACAACTTGTATGTATTTGATTATAGTTTTATTCGTTACAAAAAACATTGTACAAACCACTTGCGGGAAGACACCATCCCAGCATTCGCGTAAATGAAACCCTCGCTTCGCTCGTGTTTCAAAAAACCGCTCATGTGGGATCAAAATCTTCCCGCGTTTGGTTCGTAAATAACTATTCACTATTCTTGATTGTTCTTTTAATAATGTAGCTCCTGATGATGACGTATGTGACGTCGAAACTAGTCGACTGAGAAATAAAATATTGTTGAGTGCATCCCAGTAATTTTTCTTCATTCCTGATTTAAAAAAAATATTTGTAAGTAAAAATTTCGAGAATTCTCGAGTTCTCGAGAGTATTTCTCGTCTCAAAATTATGAATTCTCGTCTCGCCCCGAAAATCCGAGACGAGAAATTTAGTGATTCTCGTCTCGTAATTTCGAGACGAGACGAGAATGAGACGAGAAATTTCTCGTCTCGGCGGCATCACTATTCATGGGAACATGTTACAAAGTAAGCTATTGATTAGAATTGTTTCGTTTGAATGCTACATAGACTGGTATGCAAACAACGCGTTGTGGCTTTAATACGTTTTAATAAAAGCAGAATGAACGTAACCACAAATTATTTATTTCTGTTCGAATCATGTGAAGCAAATAATTTTCATGTTTCACTGCATCATGCAAATTTGATTCATGATACTGTTAATCGTCCATCAAATTTCACTTTACTGAAACACGGTCCCAGTAACTTGTTCAAGTCACTAAAATCTAGTTCTGTTTGGTGTAGACAGATATTTTAGCACTAAATTCCATCATTGGTTTTAGTTATGATTCCAGTTAAGCGAATAGGAAGCAGTATTTTTACTGGAACAACTATCCTATCAATTAAACCTACATATTTTTTTTAGTAAAGCCTGTTTTACATTATACTTTTTTTGGCCAGAAACTTTGACAAGTTTCATACTACATCTTAGAATCCAAAATATGATAATGTAAAAAACGAAAATCTCCATCCAAGTTTCATACTAGAAACGTCTTTTTCCAACTTAAAAAATAGCTCCGGTCCTATTTCCATTTAAGTTTCATTGCTACCTGCTGTACATACATGAACATCAACAATCAACAACCAGAAGCGATTTTGGGTTCTTGACGTCTTCGTATTGCACATATATTTCATAATGTTTAATGTTATTTTGTAAGTTACATTTTCCATTCAAATTTCTAATTAATAATAAAACTACAATATTACGGTTTAAAATCTTGGTGTTGGTAACATTGATCAAGAAACTAGTACAAAATTTGGATGTGATTCTAGACAAACAAAGTCAAAAAAAAGATTTTGAAATCTAGTTTCTAGTCGAAAAAAGTATAATGTAAAATAGGCTTCCATCGCTTGTGTTTAGTAGGTAACAAAAATTTAATACTCCTCTCTTGAAATAAACACTACAATTTCAGGAAGATACTTCAACAAGTTGCTCACTTTGCAGCTATTTAAAGTAGATACCAACTTTCTTCAAAATCAAATCACTCACTTTGAGTGCTGGATTTTACGATTTTAGCGACTTGGACGAGTTACTGGCACCGTGTAACGCCGCCTTTATAACAGCAAAATTGTCGTTTATCATTATCTTAAGGCGCTTCACTTGTTGACCGCAATATTGTTGCAATAGAATCAGAATTTACGATTCAGGCTATTTTGCTCAAAATAAAAATCTGAAATTTTACATGAATAATCATAAAGCATTGTTTAATTGAAAAATTTGTGCAATATATTCTTGCGACAACAATTATGGAAAATAAAATTTTTGCTTTTTAATATTACAATTACAAATCGTGGCTTTATTTAGTTTTGTTTTAAATCGTCTATTCCTTGGATTGGTCGTAAGAGTGCTATGATAAGATTTTTTGTTACAAATATTACACAACTGGTTAAAAAATTGAAGAAATTGGCAAAATAAACTGTTTTTTCTACTATTTTTACTACTATTAACTAACCACATATAAAATATGAACAGTGTAGGTATTTTAGCAGGGGCACAATTTGTAATATAGCGGGGTTACTTTTTCACTATATTTTTGTCGCAATTGTACCGCTTTAAGATTTGATAATTTGTTTGATAAAAACTGTTTTTTAACATTTTTAAATATTCTAAATTAAATCTTCTCTAGACAGTTGAACATGTGTTGTGTATAAATACATCTCGTTATTGCTCGCTTGGCTATAAACTACTTTATGTCCCTGTCTAACAAAGTCTTTAATACTTGTACTTGTAATATCTGAAATTAAGTTAAATACTTTCATTATGAATTTAGCTCAAAATTCACTAAGCTGCTTGCATTGTATTTACACTAATGTACTGCGATTTCATATTTACAGCATTATGTGTTGCCAACCATAATGTAACATTTACTTAGTCACACGCAACAAACATATGGGTATCATGAATATATTGCATGATTGTAGTTCGTTTGTTTTTAAAAGATACAAGTAATAGAAGAGACTAGCGTTTATTGGTAATGTTCATGTTATGTTTATATTACACTAATAAAAAGGTTTTTATCCACATGGTTCTGATAGGACTGTTAAATTAATGCTTTATAAATAATACATGTAGGGGAAGGTTTTCTACCTTGGGACAAAAATTACATTTTTTGTTCTATAGTTTTTTTGTGATGAGTTTTTCGGAAAACTTTATACGATTTAAAGTCTATAGCGTAGCGAGATACTTAAAATTTTAGTTTAGCGGTAAATGAACGCCGCAATTATAATTTTCATTATCCTTGAAAATTAAATTTGAAGTTAACATATCCTCGAATACATGTACCTGTGCCTTGGAACCATGTCCCAAGGTACAAGCAAATTATTGTCCAAAGGTACAACTAAGCAAAGATTTTAATTAAATATAACGCAGTATTTGTTTAATTAACTTTTAAATGTCAATGCACGAAATTTTCGAAGAAGTACCAATGTATATACTAACTGGACTATCAGACAATGAAAGGTACCAATTAGTAATACAAAATGCAACATACGATCAAAAATCACATTTCCCCCGAAAAAAAAAACCATTAATCTTCAGTAACTGAACAATAAATGCATTAGTCTTGAAACAACGTGTACCTATCATTTTATTTTCAACAGTGTTGTCAAATTCTACTTGAAATTAGTATACAGGATGTCTCAAACAATACAGAAGACAAAAAATGTAATTGAAGAATCATCTTCATAAGAGATTCGCAAACATCACGAAAGTTAAAGTGTGAGTACATTTTTTTCTGTATTTAACGCTCGATGTGGCTGCTATTGATGTTGTCCAAAGGTACATGCGTCTCAAGGTACAACACTGTCCCCTACGTGGTCATAAATACTGAACATTATTATTAAGGGCCTATTGCATGGCAATAATACGCATTGAAAAACGAGTAATTTTTGTGAGGATCTCAATCTAATACTGTTATACGTATCATGTTGAATTTTTGTATGTAGATTAAGGAAGAATACTAAAAGTGCGGAATCTTCAAAATATTTAATTACTGTAATTAGTTTGGCTTTAATAATTATCCGAAATTCGGCAAAAGTTGTACAAGTTTAGATATAATTTTTTGGCAATTCTGTTGATAAAATTATAGTTACATTGTTTTTCCGCCCTTTCTACATTTATGTTCTATTCATTTTATCTTGAAACTCAATGATAACTTTTATAATTCATTCATGAGATCCTCACGAAATTTTAGTGTTTAGTTTCTTTTTATCTCTAATTGTTGTCGGAACAATATATAGTTTCAATTTTTCAATTCAATAATGCTTTGTCGTTACTAATGTAAAATTTCAGATTTTTATTTTGAGCAATATAGCATGAATCGTGAATTCTGATTCTTATTGCACTCAAGAAGTATAGCCCTTTAAAGGCAGAAGACAAATAAATATTAGGCACAATAAACACCGCAAAAACTGGATATTAAAAATTAAAATACTTTCATTGATGCGTAGGTATTTTATATTTAATTGAACTCAATGCACGTATTCAAGGATCACAGACAGAATTGTTGAAAAGGTACCCCCATTCATTCATGTGAGTGTCCTTTTGTGACAAATTCTGCCCGGCAATCGTATGCAGATGAATATCATTCCCAGTTTTCGTCACAAGCTTTATTAAAAGTTAATCAATTCCCTATGATGTTGTGTTGCTGAAATTTGCTTAATTGACTGGTAAAACAGATTACTTTATAATGAATATTAAAAGTTTTTATCTACAACAATAGAATAATGTATTCATTATATACGTGAAAGTAGTATAATAAACCCCTCCATAAGGACACATTATGAAATAATGAATTCATTATTTCACACTGTTAAATAATGAGTACTTTATTCTCTCGAACTGTCAAACTGCCATCACATCTGTTTTAATATTAGTGTTACATCAAGTTATAATTTTATGACGTTGTAAGCAGAAACAGTAAAAATAATAAAAATTTGTAAAACGTTGTATATGACTAGCCCATAATAGTTCTAAATTACTCGGATAAATTGTTATCACACCAAAGTTTGAGGTTAGGTTAATATCAATACAAATTTGTAGTAAGAAAATGTTGTTTTATTTAAAAAGTTGCAGATAAAACGTATTTGACTCGAAAATAATGGCTATAATTAACTCGGATGATTTATACACTCGCCTTCGGCTCGTGAACAAACTTTCATCCTCATTAATTATAGCTTACATTATTTACTCGTTAAATAATATACTATTATTCCCAGTAACCCAATTACAGAATTGATTTGGTGAAAAATTAATTCTATATCAAGCAGTCAGACTTCTTCTGTATTTTGGATTTACAATTCTTTTCGATTGCCATCTTTATTATCTAGAGTCTTCTTATGAGCACTTGTGTATGACATTGTATTAGGGGTGAAGTATTGAGTAAATTGCAAGACGGTACACTTGCGCCATCTGTTTTTATAAAATGAGGTTTTCTATTTCGTTATTTGATCATAGAAAGTCAATTTATTTTTAGAGCCACACTTTATTGTACGCAGAGCAAAAATATAAAGATGAAAGTTTTTAAAATTAATGATATCTGAATTTACGAAGTTCATTGTCACAATAATATAAAACAAAATCGTTCCGTTTATGAACTCGTCAATGAGTAATGTATCCAAATTAGTATGGTGTTTGGTTTGATACAAAGATCGATAAAATGTATGATTCAATGCAAAAAACCAAACACAACACTAACTGGGATACAAGACTCGACACTAGGTTGATGTGTACGAGCAGAACGAGAAAGTTTACATGCACTTTTAGATTTTATTATTATTTCTGTTATTGATCACTCTTTTTGCCACACAAATTCACATTACTTCGTTTTGTAACACTACTACAAAATATATCAAGATACCTGGTATGAAAGTTCGATTGTCATGTATGTTCCCTATGTTCGCATTTCACCTCCACCAACCTGTATGACAAATCACATAATGTAAACCCTGCTTAAGATAAAAATTATATGTACTTAAAAAGGTAGATTGAGACCTACCCAATTATAAGTGTAAATGTGGCTAATTTAACCAACCAGTGCTCAACGTTCGCACTTATAATTGAAATTGAAATTTTGTGAAAGCGCTGGTTGGTTAGCTTAACACTTATACTTATAATTGGGTAGGTCTGAATGTAGCTTAAAGTAACAGTCCCAGTGACACTTATGTTTTTATAGTGGTATTCGAGCACTTATTTCATAAGGATATTTGTCAAGTAGGTAAGTAAGGATTGAAATTCAAATTTATGCGTTATACAGACCATCATTATTCATATTTGATTGATCTATTGTAATTATAATGTTTAACCGAGTGTTTATCGTATCAGAACTAAATACCCAATAAAACATTTCTTGTGTAGTACATAATTAGCATTGTTATTGGCATCCTAGTTGATACCCATACCAGTAATTAGTCGTATAATTACAAGTACATACAAAAGTAGAAAAAATCAATCTACAATTTTTCGCTATCGTGTTGTTTTGAAATTGTATTTGTATTGTAATAAATTGTAGACAATAGAAATGTTTTCTTAACCTTTAAAAATTGTAAAGTTAATCAATAAAGTAATATTATTCGAGAAATGATAGTGCTATTGCTCCAACAAACAGAAAAAATAGAACACTTACTGTAATTTGAAATTTATTCACTGAACATGGAGTTGAGTCTTACAGTTGCTTTCGCTGTGTCAGGATCTTTTTTTTGGTATAACAAAAAAGAGAGATATAAATCTTTGCCACTGTACTCGAATTAGAAAGAATAAAATGGAGAAGTTTTTTTTTGTTTTTTACCTATAAAATACTTTTCTAAACTGAATTCCAACTATTCACAGAGAGAGAGACAGATACAGATTTTAGTATTTTTTGTTCGTAGTGGAAACAAATAAATAGTAGGTATTTCTTTCACGTTCCACAACATTCTTATTTTTTTAAATTTAAATATTTAAATTCAGCACTGTATTATTTTGCAAGTATTTTAAATTATATTTGTTCAAGTAGAACTTAACTTGTGTTTCTAGAGTTGAGTTATTTCACTAAAAACGAATGTAACAGCTTGAGTTTGTTGTTAAAAGAAAGTTTTTTTTGCGTGGTTCATAATTTTAAAAATGTACTTATTATACATGATTGAATTCAGAATAATGCGTAGAATCCAAATTTAAAAAAATATACAGGGTGTTCTATTTCAAATAAGAAAGTTGGGGTCACTTCCGGATAAACCGGAAATAGAATATTTTTACTCTTTATGCAGTTTAACGCGTTTTTTGATGTACTAAATCTAAAATGAATGTAATCGCTTTAAAAATAAAATACTTTTTTGAGACAACCTGTATAATTAAAGGATTGATTGCTGGTTAATAAATGTTTGTAAATGGTATTTGACGTGTGGAATAAATGAGTGTGTTTAGGGGTTCGTGCTAACCCTATTTAGGGAAATAGCATATTTTATCTACGTATATGTATGTATACATTATTTACGTTAAAAAGTCGTAAATTTGAACAATGTAAAAAAAAGATTTTTACTCGTAAAAATAACGTGACGTATTATATCTCAGACAACGTAAATTATTAAGTTTGCTCCATGTTACTTAAGATAAATTTCAAATTAAAAAAGAAACATTACGAAAGTTTTTTTTCTATATAGTTTTTGCTACAATCTACAAAACCTCGTAAGTTTCATAAAAACGAATTAGGAATTAAGTATTAATTTACACTGTAATTCATTGTTTACCAGTACAGTACATTTAACAATTGCTATCGCTATAAAATTGGACATTCCAAAGTAACAGCTCCATTATTTTTACTCTTACTGAAATTTTGTGAAATAAGAGTTAAAGAAAGCACGATATCGGTCGATTAAAATGAGCTTATTCAGCGGGGTGCTTTCTAATCATTTATTTTATCCACAATCATGATTTATTGGAAAAGATTTTTCTACCCACAGGCAGTTTACATGCATTTTTTAAAATGAATATTCATAAGTTATTCGTTCGAATATGAATAATATATGTGATGTATGACGTATGAGTACAGTACAGCACAATTTAAGATATGTGTTTTTAATTCATGAATAATTAATAGGTATTTTGATATTGTGTGCACTATGTTTGTTTTAATATTGGAGAACTAGAAAAAATTAATCTGAATTTTATATTAAATGGAAACAAAATATTTATCTGTTGAAATGCTATTTTTGTGAAATCCATATTTTTACATAAAATTAACTAAATTGTATTGTTTATGTTTTACCTTTTCTATTTTATACCTATTACATAAAATGTTTTAAAATTTTATAGATCATTATTTTTAAGTTGTTAATACAAATGATAGATAGTTAGGTAGATGGATATTAATTCAATGAGGCCGTTTACTCCGGAATTTTTTTAAATAATTTTTACCAAATATTGAAAATAAGAACATAATTTTACTATTAGTAAAATTGAAATTCTTGAAAATTCAGTAATACTCAAGTATTTAAGCTTTGAAATAGGCGTTTTTTCGAACGCATTAACATAGCGGTTGCAGGTGTGACGTCAAATATTTCGCAAGGCAACGCCGTTTTGTTCAGCGTTAGACGGAGACTTCACCGAAATGTTTGTCGTCAAGAGTTCGAGGCGTTTTAAAGTGAGCGACATAAAAAATATGTTTTTACTTATATTTAGCACTTTTAAAAGGTGGAAAATATATTTTTGGGAATATTAATACCTGAAAATTAATTTAAAAATTTAAAAAAAAATGGTAAAGGACCCCATTACCATAGCAGTTGATATTCAACTGAATTTATACGATTCAATTTTATTTTAAATTAATAGTTATTTAACTATCTAGTGTGTTAATGAGAACGATTAATAATTGAAACATTTTAACGCGTGAGAGGTGTGGATATGAAATTCAAGAGCGAATACGTCAAAAAAATTATCAATGCGTGCTTTTATCATGACAGATAATTATCAAAAACATTAAATTAACATTTATTTAATAATTTATTATGTTAAAAACCATTATTTTATTACAAGAAGAGGAAATAAAATGTTTACGTTTACCAACAAATTATTCAAATGTCATAATGTCAAAAATAATTGATGTAACCCTATTTTTAAATAATTTTTGGCGTCATATTAAATTCATTTTATTGGAAAAATATATTTTGTTATTTGATTGTATAAAACGAACTTTTGCAGCCACTCCTCCTATGGGGTTGTGACTGCAAACTCGTGCTCGTATGATATAGGCATCACATCCACTCTTGTTGTACAATATACTATTGTGAAATCCATATTTTTTCATAAAATTAACTAGTACTTTGTATGTGTTTATCTTTTACCTCCCCAATTTTTACCTATATTATTACAAATATTTTAAAATTTTATGCATCATTATTTTCAAGTTATTATTGTTAATACAAATTATGATAGATTAATTTTACTTCAAAACCTGATACCTTCAATTTACCAGCAGTTGTTCTTTAACTGAATTTATAAGATTCAATCTTATTTTAAATTAAAATAGATATAAAATGCACGTTTTTGAATGACGCTATTGCAGAAGAAAAATTCTCGGTTGTCATTCGTTGATGGAAATGGAAAAAGCGGTGACTGTACTGCAAAGTATCCCTTGTCTGAGTCAGATAAAACCTGCACTCTCAGAGATTACTACTATACCTTCCATACTTTTTATTTAAATGGTAGGATAGCATACACAAACTTTATTGTTTTTTCAAGAAAATGAAGATGTCTACGGCAACTGACGTTCACGGGACACTGACCAAATATTCGTTTATAATAGAGCATTAAAGTGTGTGGATACGGAATTTAGTTTTTATTTGCAACTGTAGATCAAAAATACTTGAAAACTAAAAATAACTAAATAGAAAAAGTTTATCACTTTTGTTGTTTTGTTAGAACTCTATAAGATATAAACATACTGTCAATTTATTTAAATTTTTTATTTAGTTCATACGAGTATATTGGAATATTAATATTATTGTTAAAGCAAAAAAATCTGACGTGGACACCACATGACTTCCTTGTACGCCTTGTGTGTTCATACTTTTCTTAATAACTAAAATGTAAAATAATATTAAAAATTCTTTTAACTTATTATACTAGTATACTCACAAATATATTTTAGTCATTTTATTTAAACTGCAGAAGAAGATATAAAGCATATTTTACTATTGTCACTGTCATGTCATAATCATTTAAATTTTACGTAGTAACAAATGTTAATCGATCATGGACTACAAGATACCGAAATACTATAAATTATAAATATATACTTTAATTATTTTTAAATGATAGCAGATACAAAAATATTTATAAAATACCGATTGTAGGTAATAATCACATAATCTTTCATTTACAATAAAAAAAATTGTCTAAAATTAAATATTTATCGAAATATTTTTAAAAAGAACTACTTCCGGTTTGTAGACTGAAACAAAAAATAGGAGGTGCACAACTAGATGCTATAACAGTCCTAAATACAAAATTTCAACTTTCTACGTCTAACCGTATTTGAGTTATGCGACACACATACGTCCGTACGTACGTACAGACGTCACGTCGAAACTAGTCATAATGGATTCAGAAAAGGTCAAAACGGATATTTCCGTCAAAATCTGAGAACCGAAATTTGTCGCGATTACAATACTTCCTTACTTCGTACAAGGAAGTAAAAATGAACCCGTAAAAACAAAGTTTTTGACTATAAATCCTTTATTTATGAGACTCGATAGCTATTTATTTAAATTTTTGTTTTCATTGTAACTCTTTCTTAGATAGTGTGTTTCAAGAAAGAGTTAAAAAGAGTAGGGTATGGCGGGAGGTCTTGTGCTGGCCAAATCAGATTTTTTCTTGTGCCAAAGTAAATGTTTGGTCACAACGAGCCTATGTACCAAATTTCAGACTTAAAAAGCGTAGGGTATAGCGGGAGGTCTTGTGGTGGCCACATTAGATTTTTTCTTGTGCCAAAGTAAATGTTTGGTCACAACGAATCTATGTACCAAATTTCAGATTGATTGGTTATGGGGAAATGGGTTTGGGGTATGGCGGGAGATCTTGTGGTGGCCACATCAGATTTTGTCTTGTGCCAAAGTGCATTGTTGGGTGACAAAAGTCTATTTCCAAAATTTCAGCTCGATAGGATCCCGGGAAGTGGGTCATTTTTGACTTTTGTTTTTTTGCCGTACGTACGTACGTACGTAAGACGGTGAAGTTAATATAAAGGATTTAAAAATATAGGTAAGTATATTACAAATGATTTTCACTATATTATGCTTATGTATTAATTTAACTCAGTTCTTATGTTACTAGGTTATTATAATAAATGACTGTTTATGATTGTTTCATTGCAAAGATTCGAATGCACTTTAATCTTAAAAACGTGGAATTATTTTAACTTATAATTAGATAACGCGAGCCTTGATCTTACACATTTAAGGTTTAAAAACCGATTAAATAAATAAAAAATCTGACGTGGCCATCACTAGACCTCCCGCCTTGACACTGTAATATGTGAATTTGGATTTGGTTAGGCTACTTTTTGTAATTTTTGTTATAGTTCTTCAAGCAAAGTACCGATTCCTATTGGCATTGAAATCAAATTAACTCTTTGTAGATAAATTTTTTATTTTATTATTACCTTATATCCAGTTATAATAATCATAATGAATCGATGATACTTCTTGACTGAATAAGTTTAATGGAAGGATGAAAACTTACTGAAATTCAGTCAGTTTTTCATTTATTATATTTGGGCTCCTATAGGTTCTAAGTTTCAACCCAGTTAATAATATATTTATATTTAAAAATGGTGTCACAAAAATTTCAGAAACTGTGCATACGTCTGTTCATCTATCACATTGACATTTCATTTTTGTTTTTAAATTTTTTTCCTATATTATGATTTACAAATCGTGGTAGGTAAAATTACAAATTTTTGAAAATTAATTTTCCTTTATTGGTAAGAGATATAGAAACGATGTTAAATAAATATTGTAAAAGATAATTTGTTCTTTCAAATGTCGAATGACAAATTGTAACTATCGCAGTATTTCCTATATTTTTTGCAAAAAATGTTAAAATGCTTCAAGAAAATACCATTTCCGGTTGGCAGATTTTTACCAAAATCTTATCAGCTCTTCATTAACATATATAAATGTATATTGCAAAATATTAGAATTTTATGTTCAGTAGAATTTGAGATAATGAATCAGAACGAAAGACTATAGTAGGCGCACATACAGACTTCCATACATACACACACACAGACACACACACACACACAGACACACAGACATCATCGTGAAAATTGTCAAAATAGGTTCTAAAGGTGCTAAAACGTGCTTATTGACAAAAATCTCGACATCGAATTTTTTCACGATCCCTATACCTCTCTAGGCGAGAGGTAAAAAGAACAAGATACGTGTTTTTTATACAACAGTGGAAAACACGTTTCATATTGCAGTTATAACATGTCACTATATTAAACTTTCAATAAAACCTAATGGAATAATACAAAATGGAAGAAATAAAAAATTTGTTTTTATTCTTTTAGATCATGAACAGAGACCAGACATAAACAACTTGAACTTTGAAATAAGATTTATCGCAATAGTAGGTAGGTACTTAAAGTTAATAAAAACCACATTTCTTCCAACAATTATATAGTGTAAAGTTTAATACAAAGATTTACTAGTAAAATGACTCAAATAACATTGCAAAGCAATGCAAAAACGAGACACATAAGAAACATTGGTACAAGACACTTACATGTCTGTACTATAAGAATTATAATATATCACCTATGTATACTCCTTATATAACACAAGTAAAATTATTTAATATGTGCACTCTACAATGTAGACGTGAGATTATCATGGTTACCTTTATCTGGAAGACAATAGTGAATAAACTATTGAATACTGAAACTTCAGGAATATATTACCATATCAATTTCGTATAATTCAAAATTCATATATTTCATGAAACAGTTTTATTTAAAGTTTATATCATTTTGCTACTTGAATTCTGTTGACGTTTACTGCATAAATAGAGCTTTAGCAGAGAGCAGTAAAGAAAAAGTTCAAGAAAAACATAAAGAAAAAGCAGTTTCGTTGTTCCTTAACCTTTTATATTTTGTAAGAAGAAGAAGATAATAATACTTATATAAGATCAAAACTAAACAATTGTTTAATTATTGTATAACCTTATTATTAATATTGAGAGGATTGTATGATGTTGAAGCTTAAGTGACTCACGTTGCGAGTTGGACCTGCGGATGATATTCTCAAGGAACGAAAAAGAAAAAATTAAAGAGAAAACATAAAGAAAAAGCAGTTTCGTTGTTCCTTAACCTTTTATATTTTGTAAGAAGAAGAAGAAGAAGATAATAATACTTATATAAGATCAAAACTAAACATGATGTTATGTTGTGTGATGTTAAAGCTTGTGACTCACGTTGGGAGTTGGACCTGCGGATGATATTCTCAAGGAACGAAAAAGGAAAAGTTAAAGATAAAACATAAAAAAAGCAGTTTTGTTGTTCCTAAACCTTTTATATTTTGTAAGAAGAAGAAGAAGATAATAATTCTATAAGATCAAAACTAAACAACATTATGTTATTAATTGTTGTATGACCTTATTAAACATTGACAGGGTTATGTGATGTTGAAGCTTAAATGACTCACGTTGCGAGTTGAACCTGCGGATGATATTCTCAAGGAACAAAAAAGAAAAAGTTAAGAGGACCGTCTACTACCTAAAATCCAGCATAAAATGTACTAACGTAGCGAGTGTTTTGTGGCCAGTACAAGAATGGTAAAATTGTATTTCAACAAGGATTTAATAGAGAAAGAATGACGAGCCGTTTAAAATGGTGAAAAGTACGTAATTGAAATTTTCGAATTAACTAAGATATTTTTGAAAAGTTTAATGCCAGTTTTTATTTTAGTTTTTTCTTCAATTTTTTATGTGCATGGCTAAATATGTCCAATTTTGTGAATATTTAATGTGTATTTTAATACAATCCTACATAAAAATTCAAAAAAGTGGCATAAGAGCAAAAAGAGGGCAACTTCAAGCTTTTCGATAACGTCTTATTTGTTTAAAAAATATTATTGTTTAAACCAATTTTATGGGGAAAACTGCATGTTGTTTTACGCTATTTTGACGGCTGGTGTTGATTTATTTTAAATTTGATTTCCTGGAATACAAAATTCGAAAAGTGTTCAATTTATTTATTCAGATATATAATTTAAATCTTTGTTTATTAAAGTAATACAGAGGGTTCAACAAAACCTTTAATTTGACTGCGCAACCGCCTTAAAGAGAAAACATAAAGAAAAAGTAGTTTCGTTGTTCCTTAACCTTTCATATTTTGTAAGAAGAAGAAGATGAAGAAGAAGAAGATAATAATACTTATATAAGATCAAAACTAAACATTATGTTGCTAATTGTTGTATAACCTTATTAATATTGACAGAATTGTATGATGTTTGTGGTAAAGCGACTCACGTTGCGAGTTGGACCTGCGGATGATATTCGCAAGGAACAAAACAGAAAAAGTTAAAGAGAAAATATAAAGAAAAAGCATTTTCGTTGTTCCTTTATCTTTTATATTTTGCAAGAAGGAGAAGAAGACAATAATTCTGCTAGTGCTACTTATATAAGATCAAAACTAAACATGATGTTATGTTGTGTGATGTAAAAGCTTGTGACTCACGTTGGGAGTTGGACCTGCGGATGATATTCTCAAGGAACGAAAAAGAAAAAGTTAAAGAGAAAACATAAAGAAAAAGCAGTTTCGTTGTTCCTTATTTATATTTTGTAAGAAGAAGAAGAGTATAATAATACTAATACTTATATAAGATCAAAACTAAACATGATGTTATGTTGTGTGATGTTTGTGGTTTAGTGACTCACGTTGGGAGTTGGACCTGCGGATGATATTCTCAAGGAACGTGTTCTGCGGAGCCACAAGGCCCCTGCGGCCGCCCGGCATGGCGGCGTGGGGCGGGCGGCGTGGTGGCGGTTATCGCGTCCTGCAGACTCCGCCGCCGGCGAACACCAGCGTGAACGTGGCGTGCGGCTTCATCGTGGCATCCCGCCGCACTGCTGCACCAGCTGCCCGCACCGCATCCCTACACCATCACCATGTAAAACAAGCAACGATCTAGACGGCGACGACACTGCTCTACACTGATAACTACGTCCTGGTGCGAGTGCAACTGACTGGGGGTTGCTTCTCCCGAGGTGACACGCTCACCCCCGACGCCAGCGCCTCTAGCGGAGCGACGCTAGTGCCATCTACCGACACACGCAGGCACCACACTGAATCAATTCCGGGAGCGGGGTTGCAAACTCCGGTAAAGGGAAAATGCGGTTGCTTCGGAAGGGAAATCAAATAAATAAGCCTGTTCTTTTGTTTTCTCGTTTTTGTATTACTGTTGCTTTTCAGCTATTTATGTAACAATACACTTTTTCGGCTCATGTATTGAGGGAGTGTTTTGTTTTGTTTCTATTACAAGTTTACTTAATGTTCACAAGTTTGTGATTTTAAACTCTTTTATATAATAGTTATTTACTTTACAAGTGGGCAAAGTAAAGAATTACCCACGAGGGAAATCTTATAATTTTGTCGAGTGGGTCATTCCTTTTTGCCCACGTGTGAAGTATAACGTTTTATCCAACACCTCTTAATAACAGCTTAAATATTTTAAAAATATTAAGTTTCAACCTAAAACATCGTTTCTATGGTGACTTTCCAACAAGGAAAGTAACAATTTACCTACAAGTTGGTATAATTTTGATCCAAGCCACTAGTGGGCAATATTTTACTTTGCTTGTTTAAAATCACCATAGTTATGATGCTTTTATTAAGAGGTGTTGGATAAAAAGTATTTAACCCAACTGCTTTATGGTATCCATTAAAAGAGCGAGTTTCAAATTGTCGTGTGTTATTTAGTTCGCGTAGAAATTTGATCGGTTATTAAAAAGATCGTGTATTTTTATTTTCTGAATGGAAAGATCGCGTATTAAAAAGAACGCCTGTTAATGAGCGCAATACATACCGCAATCATTTATTTTAAATTATTTTTATTTCATGTTTGGTTGGGGTTTGTTTTGTTTTAAGTAATTTAGTAAAAATGCATTTTAGGTTTTTTATTACAATATTATTTTATTTTAATTTACAATTCTTGTTATTTTTTATAATAATTTTTTGTTTACACTTACTATTCTAAATTATGTGCTATTCCCATTAAATACACAAAAAAAATTTCCTTTCTTTCCCATAATTACTAACTATAATTTTATACTGTATTTAAGACATACAAGTTGGGTTGGATTATTCCAGTTAGATATAGTTGCGTTTTAAATAAACTACGGTTTACCTGAAAACGATTTGTCAATATAATATTAGCCGAAGTTGCGGTTTGGTTAAATTACGGAATGTAAAATTACAATTTGTCTAGAATACAGTTTGGTTAAATTACGGGTTGGCATATTTACGGTTTGACAAAATCCCAGTTGAACAAATTACAGTTTGACTAAAATACAGTTTGGCTTAATTATTTTTGATCAAACTACACTTTCACAAAAATATATTTGTCCAAATTGTGTGCATCCCTCGTGACTAGAATAATCATCACACACTAATGCCAGAATTAATAAACTTTAAAAATTTTCTTAACAATGTTATTTGCTTCTGTTTATATTCGTCACGTTGTGTTGTTCTAATTTAAATAAATCGATAAAGAAAGGATTATCAAAGGACATCTACAAGCAGAACCAGAATAATTATTTTGTGCGCAAAAACGATATTTATGTAGATAGAAGAGTTCAAATGGGGCTATAGATTTAATATACTGGGTTCAGTTTTTATAGAATATAAATTTTGTGCAATCGTAATCTTGGTTAATAATTATCATTGTTCCTTAAGTATGTACGAAGTACGAGTATACTATATTGCAAGGTATCTTAATTACGTAATTGATTAAATTCTAAATTGCAATTTGGGATTTGTTCTCTAAACTTTATTTAAAGATAAAAGCAAAAAGATAATTATATCTTTAATTTGTGCTATAGAATATTTATAAGAATCATAAAGCTTATCATAAATTAAAATATGTCGCTATTTCTAAAATAAAATCAAAATCATCGGGTAGGTAGGTACCTATTTTATTTTTTCATTCTGGTTAATTCTATCGATAGACGTAACCCGTAACAGACATAAAATTGTATTCGTGACAAACTTAATTTAAAATTTAAAAAAATCTCTGATAATATATTGGAGAAGTCAACATTACACATGTTTATGATGCACATGTATTTAAAACCAATGTATTTTAATGATATACAAACATAAACAAAAAATTAGTTTCTATCCTATTTTAAAACGCTAGAAAATCCTAAAAACACATTAATCTTACAATTATTTTACTTTAAAAGAATTAGCATGTCAACAATAAATTATTTTCTATTTTATTGCTAATAATGAAAAATAATTGACTTTTCCTGGAAAAATAATAATAGATATTTATACACCAAGTGAGATACATGAATGTTTATTCAAGAGAAGAAAGTTTAGCCCCCGAGCCCGAAGGGCGAGTGGGATAATTTCTTCGAGTGAATAAACATTCGTATCTCACGTGGTTTATATAATATTTTATTCAATTTTGACGAAATTATTTCAAATATATGAATTATAAATTTATTTTGACATAACTAAAAAATCTAATAAAAGTAGTCGTCAGTGGCAAGTTGTGTTGAGTGATTTTAAAAAAAAATTAATTCACTTGTGAATAAAGAGTTATTTAAAGTTGTTGCTATGGAGTTAATAATAGCAATTTAAAACGTCAAAATTGAATAAAAATATTAATAAATTTGTTATGCTAGTGTCCAATAGGCGTACCTACCTAAATAAAATATCTATGCAGGTACAGGTACAGCAAAGAGCAGGGATCTAAAAGATATTATTTTTAAAAATTTATTTAAAAACAACTCTTAATTATTAATAAAATTATTTTTTGTAATCAAAATTATTCATTTTCAATAAAAAATTATATCAAAAATACAATGATCAGCGACTTATGGGCCAGCCTGTATAAAAATCGAACGAATCTCAGATGGAAATCAAACGAGAAATCTAGCATGAATCTAGACGAAAAAAGTATAATGTAAAATCGAAATCGTTTTCAGACAGTCATTTTTATGCATTTTATCTGCATAAATTTTTGCAAATAGGAACAAGAAATAGGCATAAATTATATATCAATAGAATCGTTAGAGTTTCTAGATTGCTTAATAAGAATACCTGAAAATTTATATAATTTGCAGTAGAAGTGAAAGAAGAGAGAGCAAAATTCATGAAATTGCAATGAATTTTATAGAAAATAAACTATTATTACAGACATCAGTTTTAGAATAAGGCAATTAGGAATGTATATATTTTCATTGTGTAACATAATTTTCATTGTAGGTTACATCGTTTATCCGAAATTTATGCAGAAAGTATGTGCAAAATGACCTGATATGGCACTAGTAATTACAGAAAAAAAAATTAAAATCAAATTATAACCTGTAATATGATTTTGACTATTATCGGGTTAAAAACATTACCATTACAGACTTCGTGTTACATTTTTTTCACTTTTAAGCGCACTCTTAAGTAACTTTTCAGCCTCTCTGATGGTCTGATGAGTTCTGTACCCTAATCTTGAGACCGTGCACAATATAAACTAAATAAATTTTGTTAAAGGAAATTTCACCTAATAAATAATATTTGTTGTTAAACTATTTGATGTATTCAAATTTTTACGACAATCTCTACTAAGCAACCAAGGGCCAGTTTACTATCTCGGGCGTAGATGTTAAATGAATTAATCCCACAAATGTAAGATTACGCATGGGCTTGGTGAACGGAATACAAAATATATTAAAGACACAGTGGCCCTTAATGCTGCCCTTGACACGAATGCGTATTAAACAGCTTAGCACCCACGCACATCGCACAGGGGTGGGTTGGGGGTTGATTATATTTTGATTATGTGGAGTGGCACCCCTGCCGTCTCACCACGGAATGTGGTAGACCTGCACGACATACAATCATATCAAATCGGTATTTATACGGGTTTTATGTGAATGCTGGTAAACACGAATATGAATATTTTAAGTACTCTTTGATTTTTCAGGAAAAATTGTTTTGAAAATTCTGTACCTACACGAAGTGTTGAACATAAATCGATTATTAGTCTTTTATATTAAATATTTCTAAGAAATATAGTATAGATAGTACAGGTAAATTATTTGTTTAAGCAGAACCCTGCGCGAAGTAGGAATTCTCGTCTTAGAAAGAGAGGCATAGATGACAAACAAGAGGAAACTACGCTACTGTCTGTTCTACAGAACATCAGTTGATTGTGATTGAGTTATATTTTAGTTTTCTTTGAAAATTAAGTTAAATGCAGCGTAGCATATACTCGCTAGCTCCACTTTTGTAAAACGGACAGTATAAGCTCTGCCTTCTTGTATTTTGCAAAACTTGTTTTTATCGATTCGGGATCAAATTCGGCAAAAATTAAGATTCCGACATAACGGGTTTGTATTCCAAATTTCAGAACATTAAAATTTTTGTTCTGGTTAAGCAGGTTGGGGACGCCTGCAGTGGCGTACCCAGTCATTAGCCTTGAGTGCGGATATGAAAATAAATATATTTTTGATAATTTAAAACAAAACGTTCGTGCAAAAAAGTACAAAAAATCTTCACGAACTTATTTTTATAGGTTTGTAGGAAATATATACAAGTTCTACGAATTTTTCATCATTTTATCATACTCGTATAATTTAAAGCATATATGCAAATATGAAAATAAAAATATTTTTGATAATGTAAAACAAAACGTTCGTGCAAAAAAGTTCACAAAATCTTCACGAACTTATTTTTAGGTTTGTAGGAAATATAATTACAAGTTCTACGAATTTTTCATCATTTTATCATACTCGTATAATTTAAAGCATATGCAAAAAAAATTTGTGAATTGCCATAAGAGTCCATGTAATTTTAACATTTAATTACTCAAAAACCGGATAGACGAAAATAAATAAAAAATTAGTATCTCAATAGTGTAATATGGTCACTAACTTTCTTAAAATGTAAGTTCGAGTTTAATTTACAGCAAGTTTTATAGATACCTACGTACAATTATTATTTTTTGTATAAACCATAAACCTTGTTCTTTTTTCTTTGTATGTTTTGTTTCTTAGTAAAGATTTTTATTTTTTTAAGTTTTAGTAATCATAATTTGTTTATGTATTATGCAGTTTTAGAGTTTTCATTAGTCTTCAACTCTGTATTTATTTAAAAAAAATACTAATAAAAATATCGGTTTCAGTTCCGGTCGTAGTTCAACGCCTCGTATAAATGATTCTAGTTTCTTCCGGTTTTCTCATTTCGCCATGACATGAACCGGTAATTGGATCCGAAAATAACAGTTTCGGTTTATTCATTGTCAATTTTTGGACTAGAATTTAAATTATTATTTCTAATATAACACAATGGTAAACTAAATAATAAAAACAATAATTTTACAATGAACTTAAAAAGTTGATAACGAAATTTTAAAAGTTTATTCGCATTCGTGGTTCATGTTCATGGCAATCAGTTTGGTGTTTGATGCACGTTTTCCAAATTTTTTGTTCTACGAGTATAGTGTTTCGTATAACATAAATGGTCTGTTAAGCGGCTCATCTATGTTTTTACCGAATTCCTAGAATTCTCTCGATTTTTTTTTCATTCCACTCTGAACTGTCTGAAACTAGTTCGAAACTCGTACTTTGTCGCATCCTAGCTATGCAATGTAATTTTGAAGTTGAAAAATACTGTAAAAGTGTTTTTGTTGCGAGTAAACTGTCAGATTATTATTGACTTCAGGATAATGTTTTATAAACATTAAATAGAGAAAGAATGGATCTACAGATCTGGCTTTTTAAAATTTAAAAAATTAATTTGTATCATGAGATTTAACCGTTTAAAATTTGCTAAAATAGGATTTTTTTTGAATTTTTCGGAATTTTTATATTCATGTACAATTTTTTAATCAAAACTTTAAAAAGGCACATCTGTAGATCCATTCTTTCTCTATTAAATCCTTGTTGAAATAAATTTTTACCATTCTTGTACTGATCACAAATGAAACACTCGCTACGTTAGTACATTTTATACTGGATTTTCGATAGTAGACGGGCCTCTTAATGGCAATATTAAATATGCAAGGATTCTGATAGCTTTAATTTCAAATCCAAATTTCATCTTATAAAATAAATCAATTTATCAAATATATTGTAGAAAAACTGTAGTATTCTACTCTAGTTTAGCCAGGCAGGCAATTATTTTCATTCAAGTGAAAAGGTAATGATCTTTATTAAACTCTGTAACTCTGATTACCTAAATAATAAAATAAAATAACTAATACCTAGTAATTGTAAATCCTAATTACGCGTCAGTCAAAATGCTTGCGACACATTGCGCTGAAAGTTAAATATAACTCATGCATACACAACAACATATACTTACACACATGCAACGAAACAAATGCATTTTTATCATTTTAATGTCGTGCTGTGAAAATTGTTTATCATTATTCAATTAGAGTATTTAATTTTATGTTTGCGGTGAAATCTACAAAAATTATTAATGAAATTGGAAATGAGATAAGAAGATAAACGATAGTTTATAATAGTTCGGAGTCAGGGTTAGCAATCAAGGCCGTACTAAGTACTCTCATGCTTTGGGTTTGTGTTTGTTAAGTGTAGAGTGTAGTCAGTCGTGCTAAGATAACAGAGCAGACATGTTTGCAACTGTATTTCTCATATTGTTCACTGTAGTTGTTGTGGTTATCGGCTGGTTTTATCAGCAAAAATGGAAATACAGATCCATCAGTCATATTCCTGGGCCAGCAATATATCCTTTAGTGGGAAGTGCTTTAGAATTTGGATTAAGTCCCGTTGGTATGTAATTCGCTATTTTAAACTAGAATGATAAGATGATTTTGTTTATGAACATTATATAGTTTATTTTAATTTTACACAAACTATTTTGATTTATGGTTAATATAATACAATACTTCCTTGGTAGGTACCAATCTGGTCTGGATTTATAAATTTACAAATTTTACTTTATACCAAAATGTTATCTATTATGCTTTATTCTACTTATGACACTAAATATTATTTTTGTGTCTCATTGATTTCTGCTTGATTGAATTAAAATTTGCGTCTTGAAACGCCTATTCGTCATTATGTTGATTTTTTTATCAACAACAAATACAAAACTCATTCGCAGTAAACGCTTAATGATTTATGGAGCTATTGACTTGTTTTCTTTATTACTTGTTTATATCATTTTATTGCTGGTTATCAATAACTTTTAATTTCACTAAAATTAATTTATGTTTTGTTTCATTTACCTACACGAAATTTGTCTTTCGTAAAATTATTGGAACTATGTTTTTTTTTCACACAGGATGGTAAGAATGAGTAAAAACGAATTTGAAGAAAAATGTAAAAAAATATAATTTTACTTTAACATCAGCTATGGAAAACAATATTTTTGCTGTATTTTTACCTCTCGCCTAGAGAGGTATAGGGATCGTGAAAAAATTCGATGTCGAGATTTTTGTCAATAAGCACGTTTTAGCACCTTTAGAACCTATTTTGACTATTTTCACGATGATGTCTGTGTGTGTGTGTGTGTGTGTGTGTGTGTGTGTGTGTGTGTGTGTGTGTGTGTGTGTGTGTGTGTGTGTGTGTCTGTGTGTATGTATGGAAGTCTGTATGTGCGCCTACTATAGTCTTTCGTTCTGATTCATTATCTCAAATTCTACTGAACATAAAATTCTAATATTTTGCAATATACATTTGTATATGTTAATGAAGAGCTGATTAGATTTTGGTAAAAATCTGCCAACTGGAAATAGTATTTTCTTGAAGCATTTTAACATTTTTTGCAAAAAAATATAGAAAATTCTGCGATAGCTACAATTTGTAATACGACATTTCAAAGAACAAATTAAATCTTACAATATTTATTTAACATCTTGTCTATATCTCTTACCAATAAAGGAAATTTATTTTTCAAAGATATATAATTTTACCTACCACGATTTGTAAATCACAATATAGGAAAAAATTAAAAACAAAAATGAATATGTCAATGTGACAGATGAACAGACGTATGCACAATTTCTAAAATGTTTGTGGCACCATTTTAAAAGAAATGTATATATTATTAAGTGAACATAATGTAATAAGGTAATAATAAAGTTAAATTTTTATCTATAAGGAGCTAATTAAGAACTAAGAACTATAAAATTATTTTCAAAAAGTTCGTAAATTTATTGCAAAATTATAATTTAAGAAAGCCTAACTAAAACCAAATTCACATAAATTACAGTGTTAAGGCGAGAGGTCGTGTGCTGGCCACAACAGATTTTTTATCTGATAATTTCTCGGATAATTTAATGTGTCTACATGTCTACTGCTACTTAAAAAAATCATTACACGTAGGGGAGAGTGTTGTACCTTGGGACGCATGTACCTTTGGACAACTTCAATTGCAGCCACAGCCACATCTAGCGTTAAATATACTAATTTCAAGTATAATTTGACAACACTGTTGAAAATAAAGTGATACACGTTGTTATTGTTCAGTTACTGAAGATGAATGTTTTTTTTTTTTTCTGAGGGATATGTATTTTTTGATCGTATGTTGCATTTTGTATTACTAAGTACCTATTTGGTACTTATCATTGTCTGACAGTCCAGTTAGTATACATTGTTACTTCTTCGAAAAATTCTTGCATTGATATTTAAAAATTGATTATATACTCGTAAATACTGCGTTATATTTAATAAAAATATTTGCTTAGTTGTACCTTTGGACAATAATTTGCTTGTACATGGACATGTAAATTTCAAATTTAAATTTCAAGGATAATAGAAATTATAATTGCGTACATTTATCGCTAAACTAAAATTTTAAGTAACGCGCTACGGTATAGACTTTAAATCGTATAAAATGGGATCATTTTATTTCTCTTCCCAAACTCAATTATATATTTTAGAATTAATATTGCGTAACATAAAAAATTTATATACGTTCGTTTAAAACGGTTTAAAATTACTATATAGTTCAAAAAAATGTTTCTGTTCGTTTGATTCTTTCTTTTTTCCTTATATTTTATTTGTCCTGAAGTACAACCAGCTCTGTTCCAAGGTACAACACCGCATTGTTCCTCGAGACAATTTGCCATTTTTATTTCTTGTATAAGATTTTACTATTATTCTTTCAAATATCAGCACAATAAAAATAATAGTTATTCAAAAGTTAGTTGTTCTTTAATGTACAATCATTTGCCGAAAAACTCATCACAAAAAAAAAAAATCTGACGTGGACACCACATGACTTCCTTGTACGCCTTGTGTGTTCATACTTTTCTTAATAACTAAAATGTAAAATAATATTAAAAATTCTTTTAACTTATTATACTAATACTCACAAATATATTTTAGTCATTTGATTTAAACTGCAGAAGAAGATATAAAGCATATTTTACTATTGTCACTGTCATGTCATAATCATTTAAATTTTACGTAGTAACAAATGTTAATCGATCATGGACTACAAGATACCGAAATACTATAAATTATAAATATATACTTTAATTATTTTTAAATGATAGCAGATACAAAAATATTTATAAAATACCGATTGTAGGTAATAATCACATAATCTTTCATTTAAAATAAAAAAAATTGTCTAAAATTAAATATTTCTCGAAATATTTTTAAAAAGTACTACTTCCGGTTTGTAGACTGAAACCAAAAATAGGAGGTGCACAACTAGATGCTATAACAGTCCTAAATACAAAATTTCAACTTTCTACGTCTAACCGTATTTGAGTTATGCGACACACATACGTCCGTACGTACGTACGTACGTACGTACGTACGTACGTACATACGTACGTACGTACAGACGTCACGTCGAAACTAGTCATAATGGATTCAGAAAAGGTCAAAACGGATATTTCCGTCAAAATCTGAGAACCGAAATTTTTCGCGATTACAATACTTCCTTACTTCGTACAAGGAAGTAAAAGATCAAAAAATGTAATTTTTGTTCCAAGGTAGAACACCTTTCCCTACCTAACTGTTTTTTGGTAATAAATCATATTGAACAACTTACTGGTTTAATACGTTATAATAAATAAGTAAAGAATTCCTAACAAAAAAATATCACAAAATTAAATTTTCTCCAAAACACAACCAATACAAGATTGTGACTAAAAATAATAGTTTATTTTTTAGTTACGTGTGCCATTCCTAAAATGCACTGCATATTTTACGATAATGTTTATATTCTAAAGTTATGTAAGTAAAACTAAATAGATAACAATTGAAATATCAACTGACCACATAAACATACAATTTTGTTTTTGTTGCACACGCTTTAGTAAGCATTCACATAAGCATTTAGTTTTAAGGTTTAGATTTATGTTTACGTTTACTTTACTTTACTTAATCCTAAAGCCTATCTACCTTTTCAGGTGTTAGGCTGGGTGTTAGGTGCTTTCCTTGTTCATTCTGCTACTTCAACAGGTATCTGTTTCCATACCTCTCTCCACTTTTCTCTTACTTTGCTTAGTTGACCTGCTTCCTCCCATTTAACTCCTCTCTTGTCTAGTGATTTCTTTATTTCTTCTGTCCATGTTTTTCTTGGTCTTCCTCTTTGTTTTGTTTTCGTTGTCCTTGCTTCATAGACTTTTCTCGTTGTCCTTTCTTCTCCCATTCTTTGAATATGTCCCCACCATCTTAATTGTCCCTCTTCTATTGCGTTTTCTATGGGTTTTATGTTCAATGTCCTTCTAATGTCTTTGTTTCTTACTTTGTCCATTATTGTTTTTCGTTCTATTTTCCTGAGAAATCTCATTTCTGTGCTGTTGATTCTGCTGCGTTGTCTTTCTGTTGTTGTCCAAGTCTCTGAGCCGTAAGTTAGGATGGGAACAGCTATTTTTTTTGTATATTTGTGTCTTAGTGTCCTTCGGTATTTCTTTGCTTGTTAGAATACTGTTCTTCAAAGAGTTGAAAAGTCTACCTGTTGCTCCTGTCCTTTCGTTTATTTCTTCATCTAGTTTCCCGTTATATGTCAGTACTGTACCTAGGTATTTAAATTTTTTCACTTGTTCCAGTGATTCTCCTTCTATTTTGATTGTGTGTATTTCTTCGTTTCTACTGATGATCATTGACTTAGTTTTGTTGCGGTTTATCTTCATGTTTATTGTTTCAAGATGTCTGTTGAATATTTCCAGGTTCTTGTTTAGTGAGCTTTCGTCCTTTCCTACTATAACTATGTCGTCTGCATAGCATATCTCTAGTACTTGTACGTTTTTCATTTTCCATTTTCCTATTATGTGTTGTTTCGCTTCCATTTTAGCTTCTTTTATTGCTTCGTCTAGGACTAGAGTGAAGAGTAACGGGCTTAGTATGCAGCCTTGTCTTACGCCTTTTGTGGTTTCAAACATATCTGATTTTTCGTTCTTCGTTCTTATATAGTTTCTTGTTTCTTTGTATAGACTTTGTATACCTATTATTATTTTATTATTTACATTTCGTTTCCTTAGTATGTTCCATATATCTTCTCTATTTACTCTGTCGAATGCCTTTTCTAGGTCTATGAAGCATAAGTGTGCATTGTGCCCTTGTTTTATTGTCTTCTCCGTAACTTGTCTCAGTATGCTTATAGCATCATTCACTCCTCTGTTCGGTCTAAAACCGTATTGGTTGTCCTCTAGTGTATTTTCAATTTGCGCCCTTAGTCTCTTTTCTAATATCCTTGCAAACAATTTTGCCACTGTACTTAAGAGTGTTATTCCTCTGTAATTTTGGCATTCTTTTATATCGCCTTTTTTATATATGGGACATATTATGCCGATTTGCCAGTCGTCAGGTGCGTTTCCATTACTTAGTACTGTATTGTATATATCTTTCAGTATCTCTAGTGCTTGGTCCGGTGCCGCTCTAAGCATTTCTGTCGTTATTTTATCGTGTCCGGGAGCTTTGCCTACTTGTTTACGTTTAAGAAAGTTAATAGATCTAATTAAATATGAGCATTCACAGTGCCTGAAAGTGGAAAGTGTGAATTTAGTTACATATATGAATTTAAAGCCTCATTCACATAAGCATTCAGTTTTAAAGGTATACATTTATTTAAGAAAGTTTAACTTCATATAACTAAATACGAGCATTCACACTTTCAAGCACTGTCAAAGCTCAAATTTAGTTAGATATATTGAAACTTTCTTTAACGTAAACATAAATTTAAACCCTGTAACTAAATGCCTATGTGAATGAGGCTTTAGGTTTTACAATCACATTTTGGTATTTCATTGTATTGTAATTTGTACATTGTACTTGCTATTTATGTACGTACAACTTTGATTTCTAAATTTCGTTGCGTTGTTAACAAATCTAATGGAATTTGGAGTTTAAGTCTTAGGTATAATTTATTAATAATACCAAATATATATTTAATGCTAAATAGCAAATTTTTTTACATATAGGTAGGTACCTATTCCTTTGTTATGCATAATTTTAGGTACATATTATTACCTACGTATTAAATATATATCCGGTGACTAATATATCAATAAAATTTATAACAGTAACAAATATAATCATATAAATATTTTATGTGTATAATAAATCTACGAATAGATTTAGGATCGAGTGCATCAAGGATTTATTGTGCGTAATATGCAGTGCATAATTTACCAGGATACTTGCATTACATATTAATAAACTTTTATAACCTCGGAACATCTCGGAACAAAATTATAAAAGTATCTGAATGTTGATTTGTCAAAGTTACATATTATATTACCATAATTTTGAATAATAAAACATTGTGACATTGACATTAGGTTTATAAATCATAATAATATTACTTTGCTTGGCCCCTGACTTTGAATCCACATTATAATATAGGCATAATTCTTGAAATCTCTTTAAAGTTACATACCTACACGTATTGCTCAACTTTCTGGTTTGGAACATTGTTAAAAAAATTAATTTATAGTTTGTTTTCGTATAAAATAATGTAGAAAAATTATCTATTGTCTAGACAGGTTCTTAGGTGCTAACATAATTTTTTTTATATAATAGTGCCAATTAATATTACTACAATGCACTCTCTGTACACATTACACTATCCATTTGTTGTTTTTAATTATTTTTTAATTTCCTTATCCTGGCCCCTTCTGTACAAGTGCTACACAATAGTATTTTGTGCACCTAGGGAGGGAAGCGTGCTATTACTCCCGCGGGCGAAGCGGCGGTCCGAGCGAGGGCGCCGGCTTCGCTCAAGGGTGTAATAGCTATTACTCCCGCGGGCGAAGCGGCGACCCGAGCCGCAGGCGAGCCGCAGGCGAGTCCGAGCGAGGGCGCCGTCTTCGCCCAAGGGAGTAATTGCTATTACTCCCGCGGGCCAAGCGGCGGCCCGAGCGAGGGCGCCGGCTTCGCCCAAGGGAGGAATAGCCTTCCCTCCCATGGGACACACAATATTTTACGTCACGAGGGCCTCGAAATCACCTTTCTTGCAATGTTTTCCTCCCGCCAGTACCGGGAAGAAAACACTGTTTTCCTCCCGCTCGGGTACGGTCCTCTCGAGCGGGAGGGAAAACTCGCTTCCCTCCCTTCATTAGCAAGAGGAAAACACTGCTTTCCTCCCCCGAGTGACGTAAAAATATTAGTATACTTATTTTGTGAATTATTATAGATTAACATTAATAATTAAAAGAAAAAAAATTTATAATTACCTATTATAAGTGTCGATTTCGATGTCAATGTAAAATTCCAGAAAAAAATATTATGCTTAATAAAATAAAATACCCACTAGGTCACTTATAGTACCGTGTATTTACGCTGTCGAAAAATTATTCAATGGTGGAGTTTTACAAACTAATTTACTGGCTAAAGTTTATATGACGTTGTTTTTGTATTATGGTTTATTTAGTAATAAATCCAACTTAAGTTTTTCACTACAAAAGTTTAAATTTTAAGGCTTTTTCCCTAGATAAAAGCTTATTACCGGAAATAAATAGATATTATAAAATAAAAAATAATAACCAAAACATATAGTAATCACAGTATCTTATAAACAAGTACAAATTTTCTCTACAAGAGTTAGACGCTTACAAAAATTCTGTATTGTACTTACTTTAGATCAATTAAAACAATTTTTTGGCTACAAATCATTGAGTAGTTGTTAAACTATGAAGATTATACAGGGTGTAACAGCGAAACCAACCAACGCCTATATTTTCTTTATTATTAAAGTTACAAAAAAATGTTAAATAGCAAAGTTGTAGGAGACCAAGGGGGGCCACTGGTTTAAAAAAATATTTTATTCTTTAATCAGATGTCCCCCTTGGTCAGCTACAACTTTGCTATTTAACATTTTTTTGTAACTATAATAATAAAGAAAATATAGGCGTTGGTTGGTTTCGCTGTTACACCCTGTATACCTTACTAAAAACTATTAGTAAAATATAAAATGTGTCAAAATGCCCCATGTACAAATGTACCCTCTTCTCCCCTACATACTAGTAACTATTTTATACCATCACAAAATTAATGAATTTCTCATTTTTATATTGCAGAAAAATTAAAAGATTTCGTTCGTATAACCAAGGCTTATGGCACCGTAAATAAATTAAGTATAGGACCTACCAGTTACTATCTACTGATAAGCGACCCAGAAGTAACAGAATTCTTTTTAAGTTCAACAAGATTCCTTACAAAATCTGCAGATTATGATTTATTACGTCCGTGGATAGGAAATGGGTTATTGACTTCTACGGGTAAAAGACATTATTTTACATTAAATAATTAATAGTTCAATAATTTCATATAAATCTAATATATATTTAAAGGTTCTTATTGGCAGAAACGAAGGAAGGTTATAACACCAACTTTCCATTTTAAAATCTTGGACGAGTTCGTTCCAATTTTTAATTCTGGTGCTGATGTACTTGTCAAACGATTGAGCAAAGAAGTGAATAAAGATGTTGTTGATATTTATCCGTTTGTTACTGCTTATACACTTGACAGCATTTGTGGTAAGTGATTTATATTACTAAGTACTAATTACGATTTCAACGAGAGCAGATTTAAACTCTATTGCAGACTTGCAAAAGTCTATTCCGAATTATTATAAATATTTTTTCCGAATCAAATACATACTCTGGTTTTAAATTTTGTTTAGCAGTTTCAGATGTAAATCATTGTTGATTATTAAACATACTTCGAAAGATATACAAAAATCATACTTTTCGTAACTTATAAATAATTATCTTATATTTACCTCACAAATTTAAAGTGACATCACCATTATTAACCCTAGGATGCATAATATGAATATTTTATACCCTTAAGGCGGGAATGTAGTTGTATGAGAAAGAGGTAAAACAGTGCTCTACGGTTTGTATAATATTGAATCTAATACTAACGTAAGATCATTGAAATTTGTTTACGACAATATTTAATATTCATTCTACAGTGCGACGCATTAATTTTTCCAAATTTTTTCATAGTATTGTTTAAAAAAAATGCCGAATAAAGAGAAAAATACTACTTTTACATGTTTAATTTAGGGCATTTTAAATACAAAATCTATTAAAATTCATGCGTCGCACTGTAGGTAACATGTTATACAGTATATAAATAACGCGTTTGATTATTTCTTTTGTCTTATAAATACAATATCATACAAATACGATGCCACTTTTAGAGCGCGTTCGCTATTGCTGCCTTTGTTCGACACACTAAATCTGTATATATCTCTCCTTTTTCTCGACGAAATCGTGGACAGCTACATTCCGGCCTTAAATTTTCAATTCTTTTTTATAATCATAAATTATTAGGATCTAGAATTAAATTTTTGTATTCCTCTATTGGTTAGTTGTTGACATATTTATCACCTTACTTTAGTCCACAAATTAGGGTTACTTAAAAAAAAGTGTATCTTTAGTGCTTTTTACATGATGTGGGTATTTTATACCCATATTATTTTTTTGTCATTAAAAAATATGTTGTTTTTTAATCTTAATATTTTTGTCTTTAGTTATGTAAATGTATTATTTTTTAATTCTTATCCCTTCTCTTATTTCTAAGGCCGGCATTACACTATAAAATTTCTTTTACAAAGATCTTTCAAATGAAAGATGTTTGACGAGAAATGTGACAGTAATAGCTATTCCTTTAATAATCTTAGCCCAACTTTTATAAAAGAATAGTTACTACACTATCAAATTTTTCGTCATATATCTTTTATAAAAGATCTTTGTTAAAGAACTTTTATACAGTGTAATATCGGCTTAAGAATTATTGGTAATTATTGGTTATTCAATAGATGAACAACATACAACAAGAATTTAAAATGTGAGAGATAATGTGTTGAATGTAAAACACGAATATCTAAAGAACATATATTTTATAAAAGTAATAATTAAAGTGTACATAGTCACTTTAATTATTACATTTATCGACTAATAATTATTATAACCTCGACTCACCACACCATATATATATATATATATATATATATATATATATATATATATATATATATATATATATATATATATATATATATATATATATGTATACCGACATACTCATGCATCGTAGGGTTAACACATATGACTATATATGTATTTTTTCTTATAATATAGATTTTTTTAAATGAGATTAATTATTGCTTTGCTTCATCGTGATCTAGTATGTGTAAAGTAGGTACTTCATGTTTTTAAAATGATGTAGTACGTGATATATTTACTGAAAATAATTTTATGGGATATAGATGATAATATAAAACAAATTACAACACGTAATAAAAAGATAAATAATTACCTATTAACTATTTTATTATCCTTCTTGACATAAGGCCAAAATATTTATAGGCAGTTTGAAGTGAAGAGTCAGTTCTGCTGCGCGAACCAAAATTAGTAGTTCGCGCAACCGAATCTTCATTTCAATAGTACCATCTACAATAATGATGTTATCAAATAATATAGATTAATTTGAAATTATTAAAACAATTAGTAATACTAATACCAACCTACCTACCTATTTTAATTATTGCAATATTTCTTAACCAATACAGGATGTTTCATAACTTCGGGTACATACGCTAAGGGTATGTGTTGTTTAATATGCTGATTACGAATGAAAAAGATTTTTTTTTAAATTGCAAAATTAATTTCCATGTTTCCCAGCCAAAAATTTTTCGATGCCACTGCCACTGGGTGAATGGTTATGTTAAAGTTAATAATTAAATAAATCTATTATAAATAACTGCTAATAATGTAAATAAATTATATAATTTATGTTGTTGATTACCTACTTCTATTGTTTGTGTTTAATAGGAAAGCGAATCCAGTGCAGTACTTAAAAAATCTGACGTGGCCATCACACAACCTTCCGCCATATCTAGACTTTAAACAAAAATGTATACGTACAATCCGGTGCCCATTTAAAATATACAAATACAAATATAAAATATTCAAACACAGAAATTTGCATCACCTGAATAAAAAGATTAATTCACAGGAAAACTCTTCTGTGTTGAAGCCATCCTCCGTTCAATTACTACATTTAATATCTTACTTATGACTAATACAGCCAGTGAAATACAGCGCTAGTATGACAACTTGTCACCCGTCTCACCTGTCAATATTTTTTACGCAGAAACAAAAATCAACCGAACATGGATTACAAGATTTCAACGTTTTATTTGATAAATTTATTTTTTAAATTTTACTGCAGTTCTTTAATGCTACCAGATAAAGACAATGTTTTTATAACGTAAGTTGCAAATAATTTTTCCTGTTATTCTTATTACCAATAAATGCTATATTTATCCAAATTTATATACAATTTTGACAATTAACCTTTTCAATCTTCAAAAAATATCACTTCCGATGAAGATATTTGTACCAAAATCTAAGTAGCTCTTCCTATTTATATACAAATGTTAAATACCAAATATCAAAATTTTCGGGTAATATGTATTTGAGTTATCCAACTAACACTCTTGACCACACACACACACACATACACACAGACATCATCGTGAAACTATCAAAAATGAGTTATAAGGACCCTAATTCGTGCTCATCCACTAAAAACTCACTACCCGATTTTTTGCATGATTCCAATACCTTCCTTTACAGGTAAGCGGAAGGTAAAAACATGCTGCAGGTAAACTACCCTTCATTTTTCGAATTTAAAATAAAATCTTTTCGATTCGTAATCAGCATATCAAACAACATATACCTTTAACGTACGAGGCTGATCAAAAAGTTCCGGAACTTCTTGAATTGCGCGCCAACGGATCGTCGGAAAGCGGTACGGTTTTCAGCATTAGTTTTCGTAACTCTTCTTGAACAGGAATTTTTTTGTAAAACAGTAGAAAAGTAAGTTGAGTAAGTTGAAAAGTAACAGTCGTTTTTGTGAAACATGTTTTTCGTGTTTGGCGATTTTTCTTTAATTTTGTCTATTTCAAATATGGTTAATAGACGATTTGATCGCATGAGAACGTTTACTCTGGCAACATGATCGTCGTCAGTCGAAGTTGATGAGCGTCCTGAACGAAGATTGTGTTTTGACGATGTCCGGCCTTCTTTAAAATTCTTGAACTACTCATGAAATCATGATCGCCTCAAACATTCATCCTCAACAGCCTCTTGCAGCACCCAAAAGTTTCTATAAAAGTTGTATCCAACTTCACACAAACGCGTTACTCTTCTTTTTGATTCATTTGACCCACATTTGTCCAAAGATCACAAAATCGCAAACACGAAAAACATGTTTCACAAAAATGACTGTTACTTCTCAACAAAGAATTTTCTACTGTTTTACAAAAAAAAAATCCTGTTCAAAAAGAGTTACGAAAACTAATGCTGAAAACCGTACCGCTTTCCGACGGTCCGTTGGCGCGCAATTTAAAAAGTTCCGGAACTTTTTGATCAGCCCTCGTATGTACTCCAAGTTATGAAACAGCCTGTATATTACTAAATTGCCCAAGACTAAAATAACGCTAATAAAATAAAATCAACCTAATAGTTACGGATTATTACGTATATTTTCATCAACCTCATATTATGTTCTATTTTAGAAACCGCTATGAGCACCTCAGTAAATGCACAAGAAAATGAAGACAACGATTATGTCAGAGCAGTAAAAACAATCAGCACAATCTTTATCAACAGAACATTTTCTGCATGGAAGCAATTTGATTGTTTATTTAGATTTGCAAGTGATTATCAAGATCACATGAAGAGCTTGGACACAATTCATACTTTTACAAGGTCGGTTATTAAACAAAGAAGAAATGAAATACTGACAAACAGCTCTAATGGCAAGACAACAAATGATGAGGATGATATTGGAATGAAGAAAAGACAAGCGTTTTTAGATTTACTACTAAATTCTACGGTTGATGGTAAACCTTTGACTGATGATGATATAAGAGAAGAAGTAGATACATTCATGTTTGAGGTAATAATAATGATAAAACATGTTGCGCCTAATGACAAGGACAGTGCAAATAAAGATAAATTACTAAAAGAAGTTAAACTTGAATTTTATTATTTTGTTCTATTTAAAGTTTCTTCAAATTTTATACAAAACAAATTGCTTTTTGTTTAATATGTGTTATTCCTTAGTTCTACTAGTGAGAGCGAAGAATAGAAATTTAAAATGTCAGAGAATATGCGTTACTTGAAATAATAGATTCTTAATAATTTATTGTGCCCTCGTAAAATTATAAAGATTTTTTTCCCTCTTTAATACATTTGTATAATAGATATTTATACACCAAGTGAGATACATGAATGTTTATTCAAGAGAAGAAAGTTTAGCCCCCGAGCCCGAAGGGCGAGTGGGATAATTTCTTCGAGTGAATAAAAATTCGTATATCACGTGGTTTAAAAAATATTTTATTCAATTTTGACGAAATTATTTCAAATATTTGAATTATAAATTTATTTTGACATAACAAAGAAAAACTAATCAAAGTAGTCGTTAGTGGCAAGTTGTCATTGTTTTTATGCATTTTTGACGTAATAATAACAGTTTAAAACGTCATAGTGATTTAAAAATGTGTTGAGTGATTTAAAAAAATTTAATTCACTTGTGAATAAACATTTATTTAAAGTTGTTGCTATGGAGTTAATAATAGCAGTTTAAAACGTCACGAAGAAACTTTTTCTCCGTTGTTTTTTTTCCTGAAAAAATTGTGAAAATATCTTAAAATCAAGTCCAAGAGTATTTTTATCTACATTTTAAAGTAATTTACTTTCCTATTTTGAGCACTTTTTCTGTATGCAATTGATTGGAAATTAGTTTAATATGGTTTGCTACAGTTAATAAGCACCGTGCTATCTTATTAAAAATAATAATTTATTAATAATTATTAATACTTTGTCCTGTATTATAGGGTCACGACACAACAGCATCTGCTATTGCTTTTGCGATGTATGAACTGAGCAAAAATCCCGACGCTCAAGTAAGAATTTAAAATAATAAACAAACGATAATTATAAAAATTAATATCAACGTTTTCTATAAACTGTTAATTTCAGAAAAAAGTTTATGATGAATTAAAAGAAATATTCGATGGTGATAAAAATCGAGATCCGACTCTTCATGATTTAAATAATATGAAATATTTAGATGCTGTCGTAAAAGAAACGTTGCGTTTATATCCGTCTGTACCAATGTTCGCTAGACGTCTGCAAGAAGATGTTACATTTAGTAAGTATAATGTAATATAAACACAGAAGTATGGCAAGTTATTTTAACATTTAATGTTACACCGGCTTTATACTAATTTTAATAATGTACTTGGCGTAACAAAAAATAAATGTGTTAAAAATATTCATATCTTATAAAAATTGATGTATTTACAATTTGAATGAATTAAAATTTACACGTATAAAATTCTGAACGATTTAAAATTTGAATGAATTAAATTTTATACGTATAAAATTCAGTACGATTTACAATTTGTAAGTATTTAAAATGTAAATGAATTATAATTTACACGTATTAAATTCTGTACGATTTAAAATGTGAACGTATTTAAAATTTACATGCATTTTTACCTTCCGCTTACCTGTAAAGGAAGGTATTGGAATCATGCAAAAAATCGGGTTGTGAGTTTTAAGTGGATGAGCACGAATTAGGGTCCTTACAACTCATTTTTGATAGTTTCTCGATGATGTCTGTATGTATGTGTGTGTGTGTGTGTGTGTGTGCGTGTGTGTGTATGTGTGTGGTCCGGGCCGATGCCGGATGTCACATAACTCATATACGAATTACCCAAAAATTTTGATATTTGGTATTTTACAATTGTATACGAATAGGAAGAGCTCATTAGATTTTGGTACAAATATCTTCACCGGAAGTGATATTTTTTGAAGATTGAAAAAGATAATTGTCAAAAATTTATATAAATTTGGATAAATATAGTATTTATTTGTAATAAGAATAAGAAGCAAAAATATTTGCAACTAACGTTATAAAAAATTGTCTTTATCTGGTAGCATTCAAGAACTGCAGTAAAATTTAAAAAATAAATTTATCAGATAAAACGTTGAAATCTTGTAGTCCATGTTCGGTTGATTTTTGTTTCTGCATAAAAAATATTGACAGGTGAGACGGGTGACAAGTAGGCATACTAGCGCTATAAGTCATAAGTAAGCTATTAAATGTAGTAACTGAACGGAGGATGGCTTCAACACAGAAGAGTTTTCGTGTGAATGAATCTTTTGATTCAGGTGATATACTAATTTCTGTGTTTGGATATTTTAGATTTTTATTTGTATATTTTAAATGGGCATCGGATTGTACGTATACATTTCTGTTTAAATTCTAGATATGGCGGAAGGTTGTGTGATGGCCACGTCAGATTTTTTTATACAAGCAAAAGCACGTTTCAGCTCATTATGCGTGCACATGTGATAAAAAATATATTTCAACAATAATTTTAATTAATAACATATAACTATTAATTTTTAATTAACTAATTTTAGAGGGAACAACATATCCAAAAGGTTTAGCTCTGGCATTCTTCATTTATTATATGCACCGAAGAGATGATTTGTTTAAAGATCCGGAAGCTTTTATTCCTGACAGGTTCTTAGAAAAAAATTCAAAAACATCTCATCCGTATGCTTATGTACCTTTTAGTGCTGGACCCAGGAACTGCATTGGTAATTCATTATTAATATAATATCCAACAGTAATAGTAATGAAAAAAATAATCAGAAGGGAATGCAGTTAATTTATTTTATATACCTCCGGTCGGCATCGCTAGTTTTCCATATCTCAAAATCCGCCAGAAACTCTTTGTTGCCAGCCTAGGCCGGCAAACAACCGGAAGTTATAGGTTGGCATTACTATACAGTTGTCAAGCAGATGTCAATTTTATGCGTTGAATATTTTTTATACAAGAATTAACAAGATTTTGACAAATTTTAGACGTAAATCGTTAATAGAAACTGAAATAAATATATTTTAAGCTCAAATGCAAGTATTCAGTGCACAATTTTTTAGGTTATGTATAATTATTGTATATTTTGTAATGAAATCGACACATAAAATATTGTGTATTACACGTCCAGAAACTGTTATGCTAGTGCTCGTAATTTGCAAGCCTCGCCTGTGGCTCGGCGTGTCAAAAATACTCGCTCTTGAAAAAGGTCAGTTTCTGGCCTTGTGATACAAATAATTTCCTATTACGCCAACGTTTCGGCAACACATATGCCTTCATCAGGACGAATAGAAACTTTAAAAAACTTTCGCCCTGATGAAGGCATAAGTGTTGCCGAAACGTTGGCCTAATAGGAAATTAAAATAAATTGACTGCATTCCCGTCTAATTATTTTTTCCATCCAGTAATAGTAATGTATACAACCACAATATTTTTGTCATAGGTCAAAAGTTTGCAATGTATGAGTCCAAAGCCTCTCTGTCGAAAATCATCCGCAATTTTGAGTTACTTCCTGTTGATCCAAAACATCAAATCGTTTTGTCTATGGAAACTATTCTGAAATCGGTCACTGGAATACCTGTCAAAATTAAGAAAAGGGTCTAAAGAATAGTAGTATTTTCAAGATATAAGAAAATTAAATTGATTACAAAACAATAATTATGGAATACTATTTAATAAATCGACCAATTTTTGGAAGAATTTTCCAAACAAGATAGCTCTTCAAAACACGATTATCTACAGAATGAATATAAATAAATAACATGATTATTAAACTTAATATTCAAAATTTGTCATATTCATTTATGTACAAAACATAATTATTGTTTTTTGACAAGTAGAGTATCTAAGTTATATTATCAAAGTGATGGCCATATAAAAATATTGTATTTAATTTAATGTAAATTTTCAACTCGTTCAGAAAATTATTGTTGCAAATCTTAAGACATGATGACATTGATGTGAAGTGTAATGGAAAAAATAAATATGTGTAAATAACTCACTTTAATAATAAGGTTATATTCTAATATGTATATTTTTGTATTTACCAATGTTATTAATAAAAATACGTAATTGCTCAGTGTTAAAAAACCAAAAATATCTCTAATATCTAATAAGGTTTGTTTAATTGTTATTAAAAAATAAATATATTTACTGATAAATTTTTATGGTATATACCTGTCGGGGTTATCAATCATGTTAATTGTAATAATAATTAATGATAGGAATGCAAGTGTGCTAATGAAGTTATGATCGTGTTTGTTTGTTCGATTACGTTAGTACACTTGGGCGAAGTCTGGGATTACATGCTAGGTGTGGTGTGAGTCAGTTATGTGCAGTTTTGAAGATGCCCTGATACGAGTAGCACGTGACCGGGAATTGCCACCTTTCCCTATCGTCATAGTTTGTAGATCACGTTTAATTGGTTCATGACATGAGTGGTGAATGTGTGATTTATTTGGTTTTTAGATTAGTTAACTATTTCAATAATTGTGCCTTTTAGTAGTTTTATTGATCACGTAACTGGTCATCTATTGTCCGCTCCGCTCGTACTCCGACATACCTATTTTAAAGTGATTGTTGTTGAAACAAGATTTTTTGATAATGATTTAGTATTTGTCATGATTCAATCCATAGGAGCTCATAATAATTTTGCAATATTGTTTAATTTGAGCTTGCGATCTTCTCAGAAAGTGTGATATTTTGCAGTATATAACCGATAAACTTCCAAATAATATTTGATTATTATTACAAAAAAGTTGTTTTTCTGTTTAAGGCAATATCCCCACTTGACATGAATCGTACATGGGATGTTTAAAAATATCTTATTCTTGTACTTTAAGTAATATTACGTAAGTCTATCCTAGCCACATCCTGAGTACGATAAAAAATTACATACTCAATTCAAACATCTCAGAGAATTACATGGGATGCATAATTGTGATATTATTACCAAATTACAACATTGGGATGTAACATAGATAATGTTACCAAGGGCGGACATTAGCAATCGCAAAGATATTATTATGATTTTAATGGGCAAATATAGCAAGCAACAAGCCGGGATGTTCACATTCTTGAATATGAAATGTTCTGGGGCTTTTATTTTGTCAAGTGAGTCTACTTATACGTATACCTATGTCCCTTTGAAATCAGCGCAACATTTATAAATAGTAGACAAACATATTATTTATTGTGCCATTATGCGTTATTATTCAGAGGTCATCTCATAACTTTGCGATGTATTTGTTATTGTTTTTGCAACATCTAGACAAATTTTTTTCCACTTTGTATTTCTCTTAGTAATGCATGTAAGTATTCTTGCATTTGTGTAATTATTACTTGTTTACGAAAACAAAATAAGTTAGGTACTTTAATTATTACAATATTCCTTAACATATCAAATGTGGACTTTTGAATGATTTGTAAGTGGAAATTTTTTACTACTAATTACTTTCTTAAGTAATATTACAAAACTTATTTGTGTTGACGTTATGACGGTTTGAGTTAAGTATGAATAATAACTGTTGATCAAGGCGCAAACAAAACTAGCAGTCATGCAAAACAGAAAGGATGCTTTTTGTTAGAATAATGCACTGGTTTCCTACGATTGTTTCAGAAATAAGGAAAGTGTTACTAGTTCCAAAATAGAAGCTTCTTGACTAAAGGATTATTATAAATAAAACACAATTAAAATTTAATGAACCTCTACCGGTTTCGGCCCCACGTGGATCATCTTCAGGAGGTGATATGTCGTGAAAAATTACAAAAGTATGTCATGATATATAAAAAAATAAATATATAAATAAATAATTAAAACATTAAATAGTTTAATGATGAAACGATGATCGACTGTTGTTTAGGAATGGTTGACAAAAATGGTCGGGAATCAGTCTTATATAATTTTTTATTTTTTACTCAATTGCCAACGTTTCGACTATACAATAGTCTTCTTCAGGGCTCTGTAAATTAACAAACTTTGTAGCAACAATGTACATATATGTTTCAATTCATTCTATCCTACTTACATGAGACGGTTACATACACATAAAAAATAACAATTCTACACTTAAATAATTGCAAGACATCATTAAATACAAATTAAAAAATTAACATTAAAAAAATAAATAAAGTAATACGTTAAAAGCACAATAATTAAAAGACGGGTAACTTCAACACCCAATTTTTAAAACACTTTTATAAATTGTGAAAAGAAACCTTGCAAATTCAAACAACAATAATTAAAATTGTCCAATAGCATACGAGCAATGAAAAAGACGTTAAAATAAGATACATAGATGACTAGTAAAACAGCGAAGTATCACGAAAAGTATCACAATTTGGTTTCAACATTTTTATGTTTTCTTTATAAGATTGCTGTATATAACACTAAGGTTTTCAATATCAGTTTGTAGATTTATATTATTTTTATCGTTATGTATATATAACATTTCTAGTGTTAATCTCTTTTGTGATTCCTGATTATGCCGGTAAAATCAGAAAAATAAAAATGAGACACCTTATAGAATCCCTGAAGGTATGAGAAGGATATTACTTTGAAATAAATACTGTTATATTTGACTCTTTACAACCCATTCCGAGGTAATTTCGAAAGTAACAAACCGTGTCAAATCACGTCTCACGTCAGACAAAACTTCTGAAATATGCTTGTTTATATTTCTCCTGCGTTTCATTTTGAATCAGCGTAGGTAAATAATTCCATCCAAATGTTGCGGCTAACACTTTTATAACCTATAAAAATTTCAGCTGAAAATAAAACAAACAAATGAGAAAAACAAGTAAAGTGTGTGGTACGCGTGTCATGCACAAGTAAACGAGGAATGCTGTACTTGTGACTGGGGCAGGATGGCGCCGCGATGCAAAATTCACGGTCCCCGAATTGGAACCGCGTTGAATTATAGAACGCACCCCTCGCGAGAACGAATGCGCAGTGGCGGCTCGAACAAAATATTTCAATACTTGATCAACTCATACGAAGAAAACAAACTAGGTTTAAATCTGATTTCGGAAAAACTGGTGGTCAAAATTACTTACCCTTACAAGACCTTTCAGTTCCTGACAAAAATACATTTTTTCCATATCTGATGTTAAAGTCCTACTTTATGGACTATTTTGAGTCAATAAAGTAACACTTTAACCACAAGGGTGGATAAAGTAAAACTATAGCACAGATAAAGTAAAATTTTAACAGTAAGAGTCGATAAAATACCTACTTTAATTTTTTTACATTTTTTCTTCAATTTCGTTTTCACACACATTTCTGCATCCACTTTGTGAATAAAGTAGGGTGAAAAACTTTACAAACTCCGAAATAATTAATTTTTTTATATTTTTCTTTAACATCAGCTAAAATTGTATTAACGAGATAAATAATTCACTCGCTCCTAATTCGTCGCTTGTGAATTTACACTTTTCTCACGTCGATGAAATATAATTTTTTGCACGATCAGTCATTTTTTGCGTTTACTGGTTTAGTTTCCATGATACTAAGTTTTGTTTACAAATTAGAAGGCGGTAAGCAATCTTAGAAGGCGGTAAGATCTCATGAAGAAGGCCGTAAGCACTAAACAACAACAGAAAGGCAACAGCATCAAAATGCAAACTAAACCTATATCCAAAAATAAACATTATTTTAAATTTTATTTTAATTGTATCGATCGGACAAAAATATTATAAGCATCATGGACGTTATGTGCATTTTTTACCGGTTTCTGATAATATTGGAAACTTCGACTACGTTCCGGTCTTCAAACATCATCCTCAACCGGTAAACTGCAAATACCGCTTGATACTTAATTTACTATTATAGTCTCGTATATAAAAACTAACTACTGGGCCCTCTAAACTTATGAATTGTATTATAATAGAATAAGAATTTAATTTTGAGCAACTATACGTAAGTAGGTAAATAAAGGAGATAATCATTTACTAATATACCACTTTTGTTTATTATTTTGTTAAAACACTTAGATAGATACTTTTGATCCTGGCCCCGATAATAATTTGTATCGATTGCTCCTGGCTCTCTTGAAGGATCTGAATGTTAAAAAAAATTTAATGTGAGTGCATTGTTTTTCATCTCTTTAGTTGTATGTGTAGGTATGTTAACTTTATTTAAAAACTACTACCTATATCGTTTTTTAACCCATAATTAATGAACTTTATAGCTAAGGGTCTCGTCTCCGTAACAAAATATTGCGTGTTTAGAGGTGTAGCAGTTTCTGCTTTACTCATTGCATATTAAAAATTTGAAGGAAAAACAGGTACTAGATTTTTGTGAAAGAATTAATCTAGGATTATGCCCAGTTAGAATTCTGAAAAAATCTTTGAAATCAATATACAAAATTAATGAAAAGTGTGTTTGAAGCAATTTTTTACATGCTTTTTCTTATTATTAAGAGATTTATTAGAAAATGTAACTCGGCATAATCCTAGTTGCATTCTTCGTCTGTAAATAAATTTATGAAATTTAGCTTTATCTATAAAAGTTCGTGAGCATTGTAGAAATTGCTAGACTGCTTTTCCGTATTTTTAGCGAGCGTTTCTATGCATTAACATAGGGCAAACGCGGTGTTGAGCTACGTGGAGTCGATACCCTTAAATAGGTACTTTTAAATTATTAGTAGGCACTATATAACATATTAATTAGTATAGGTATGTTTTAGTAAAAATGTTTTATGCCACCAATTTTCTTGATAGTAGTGTGGGCTGCATATGACAGCGCAAAATCAAACGTATTTTGTTTGCTATTGAAAATTTAGATTTATTTTGAAACAAGGGAAAATGACATGTTTTTGCTCTTTGACGCCGCCACTGAACAGGTGACGGGGCTGCGTTCTATTGCTGTGATTCACTTGTGCCTGTATGCGTACACCACCAAAACAGAATTTGTTTTTCACAGAAAATGAATTTTTTAGCTCCATACTTTGATTGTTCGTCACAATTCACGAACATGCATTTTTTCACATACTACGGAAATTAACTTTGTTGTTTGTAATGCATGTACAGATTAAGTTTTCAAACGATTCGTTAAAAATTGTTAACAACATGTTGTTAACAGAATGTTTCTAAGCGACGAGGTGAAACCGAGTCTCTTTGAACATCCAAGGGTGCTAAAATCGCATTTATTTGCGTTATATTAAAAAACAAATTAACAATTTTATCTGTCAATTAGTTGACAATTCGCGTATTATGGAAGGTTTTGATGTTACTATGGTTGTACCTAACGTATTAAGTCCGTAACTAATGAATTATAAGTATCTAACGTAAGTAACTACGTATTATGTTGTTTATAATAATTAATAAATGTTACATATTGAAAGGTAATAACAGTTGATGATACGATTAAATTAATAATTTATTGTTTAATTTATGAAATACTACAAATTTTTTGACTTCTACAAAGTTTTTGATATGTCATAGAAATAACTACATGTGATGTACCTACTTACTGATTACGACTCAAAAAGAATTTTTACTTCCTTGTACGGAGTAAGGAAGTATTGTAATCGAGAAAAATTTCGGTTCTCAGATTTTGACGGAATTATCCGGTTTTACCTTTTCTGAATCCATTATGACTAGTTTCGTCGTGACGTCTGTACGTACGTAAGTACGGACGGACGGACGTATGTGCGTGTCGCATAACTCAAATACGGTTAGACGTAGAAAGTTGAAATTTTGTATTTGGGACTGTTATAGCATCTAGTTGTGCACCTCCTATTTTTGATTTCAATCTATATACCGGAAGTAGTACTTTTTTCAAATATTTAGATAAATATTTAATTTAAGACAAATTTTTTAATTTTAAATAAAAGATTATGTGATTATTACCTATAATCGGTATTTTATAAATATTTTTGTATCTGGTATCATTTAGGAATAATTAAAGTATATATTTATAATTTAGTATTTCGGTATATTGTAGTCCATGATCGATTAACATTTGTTACTACGTAAAATTTAAATGATTATGACATGACAGTGACAATAGTAAAATATGCTTTATATCTTCTTCTGCAGTTTAAATAAAATGACTAAAATATATTTGTGAGTATAGTAGCAGTAGTAGTAGTACTAGTATAATAAGTTAAAATAATTTTTTATATTATTCTACATTTTAGTTATTAAGAAAAATATGAACACACAAGGCGTACAAGGAAGTCATGTGGTGTCCACGTCAGATTTTTTTTAATACGCAAAATTATTTGCGCTCTTAATTACATAAGTAATTAATTACTTAACTAATGTTGTATTTTACATAAATAAACAAATCAATTAAATTTCGATATTGTGACGATTAAGTGTATGTACTAATGGCACTAAAATTTTATACATTATTTAGAGTGCAATTTATTTTGCGAATTTTATAAAGGATATTTTTTGTTCGTGATCAGTTTTTCTACCAGCTCCTATAGACAAAATGACATCACATAGGTAGAGTAGACTTTGATTTTCAATGTTTTGCTTTTAATGTTATCAGCAAGGAAAACTTTTAACAAATTATTTAAGTATAAAGACTCACTTTGATTTTCGTGCTCATTCATAAAAAAAATTGTTACGAGTATGATCGCAAAAGCAGTTTTTATAGTATCTTGTTTACTATCATTAGTTTTTAGTAATAATATTAGTAATACTAGTAGTGATGATTTTACTGTGATAAATACTACAAATTTTCCATTAAATTTTTCCACGGACAATGTTGAGTGCAGAAGTAATATTAACTTGTATAGTTTTAGTTTGAAAAATAGTACATTGTGGGCTTACAGAAGTGAGTATTTCTGACAAAAAAATTTATTTGATAATGGTAATGGGTACTTGTTGTATTTTTAGTGTGGGAATCATCTGCAAGTCTTCCCCTAGGTTTGACACAAGGAAGTCAATACCAGTTGGGAAATTTTGATGAATGTTTAAGCATTAGAAAACCTTTTGCTACTCAATATTGTTTGACAAAAATACATATTAATATGCGAATTAACAAAACAAAGGATCCATTTTCTTTGGAATACAGGCCTTACATGAACTTGTACGAAAAATTAGATGTAAGTAAGCATCATGTTTTGTGCTACGGTGATAAATTACGAAATAAACAATCAACATAAAAACTATAACTAGTATAAATATTTAACGTTATATACGGTGTATGGAACTGGGTTTAAAATAAGGCTATGTACCTACAAAACGTTTCTATATCCAAACTTGTATCTTTTAGTAAGTATTTTTTATTTCGGTCAGAATGTCGCGTAACTTGTTTATTTTAAGCCTCATTTCCAGCGACTGTTTTAGTGCTTAAGGCGGTGGCGCAGTCAAATTATAGGTATAATTTAAATTATATATTTAAATTATATATCTGAATAAATAAATTGAACACTTTTTGAATTTTGTATTACAGAAAATTAAATTTCAAATGGATCAACACCAGCCGTCAAAATAGCGAAAAACAAAATACAGTTTTCCCCATAAAATTGGTTTAAACAATAAGATTTTTTAAACAAATAAGACGTTTTCGAAAAGCTTGAAGTTGCCCTCTTTTTGCTCTAATGCCACTTTTTAGAATTTTTATGTAGGATTGTATTACAATACACATGAAATATTCACAAAATTGGACATGTTTAGCCATGAACATAAAAAAATTGAAGAAAAAACTAAAAAAAACTGGCATTAGAGCAAAGAGGAAGCATCCTTAAACTTTTCAAAAATATCTTAGTTAATTCGAAAGTTTCAATTCTTACTTCAATTTTAATGGGAAAACTAAACATACTTGTCACCATTTTAACGGCTAGAAACCAACCACACCTTAATGCATAATGATTTGTGCGTAAGGCGTACTGCATAATGATTATTTATTAGATGGCCATTTCCACCTATTTTGTTTAAGGACTAATTCGACAGAGCTGATATTTGTTGTCGAATTTTGTAATTAATCATTACCGGCATTTTTGAGATATTAAGGAATGGAAGAACTGTTAATTTCGTAAGGTATTCATTTCCATATTTAGAAATAGACAGAAATTGACAACTCGAAACAAATAATAAATATGGCACATGCAATTATTATGCTTGTGCATTACGCCTTATATTTGGAGTTTAAAAAGTTTTGTTCTTATGCGTTGCTCTTAGTACTTATGCATTAAACATAATTCTTAAGCATTAAAACAGTCGGTGTAAATGAGGCTTTACACTTTTTAAAACGTTCGTATTTTATTTTGCACATTAGCACGCAAATAAAATATCGAAACAGGTAATGTTTTGGAGAATTTACAATAATAGCCGAACGAAATAAGTAGTCAATAAATTATTGGATTGAATTAATCTAATAATTGGCTCTAAAAAACAGGTAATGCTTAAATTTTTTCTTCATTTTGGATCTTGAATGAATACAAAAAATATTCATTAGAGTTTTAGCTAATCTTGCAAATATTCCGAGCTATTTTATTATTTTGATTTATGTACATTGTAACAAATTATTATTTAATTGCATTTTGTTGTTTAAATCGTGTATGTTTAGATATCAATATTAATGACACTTTCGTGACAAATTAATGTACTGTGATAATAAGAATTCCCGCACTGTCGTTGATGTATTCCTTAATTTTGTACGACAAAATAATAAAACAATAATTACCTACGGTAATAGTGTGAGTTTCGTAATTCACATACTGGTAGTTTAGACAAAATTATGAAATTTAGAACAATCCCTTTTTATGACCAATTATAAAATTTAAATATCTTGATCTCGTCACATGGCAATCTGTAGATATTGTTAAGAAAATCTGTATCATAATAATAGTTTGTCTTGCCACTTTCCACAAAATAGATGAAAATGTTCTTTGTAACTTAAATAATGAAAATCTGTGCTTAACAATAACTACTGAAAAATTGAATAATGTAGAAAAGCTCTTCATCCTTGATAAGTATGGGCATTGTATGCAGCAAAGTAGGATATTATATTTTGCCATATCAGTAATCACGCCACGGAGATGAAGTTAACCAAGATATTTTGTTGGTTTGCGAATCAGAAACTGATAAATAATATTTATTTTGTTAATCTTAAAGGTACTGTTTTATTTATAGTACACAGATGATCCAGCACAAATACCCCGAAATAAAGTATATTGGAGTTTGTGTCTACCTGCTTCATGCCCAATTGAAGACATTCAAAGAGAATTACAAAAACATTTAAATGAAGAGCACAGTTCCTACATTGACCAATTTAAAGTTGACATTAGTTTTGACGATTGTCAAACTGAACAAAAAAATGATGAATATAAATATACATGCATAGATATTTTATTTAGGTACGCCTATTGGACACTATAGTTGATTTCTTAACTAAACGGAGCAATCTGAAGTTGGATGCTAAAACTTTTTGATTGGTTGATGTAACACCAGTTTTACACCACACAAACCTTGTAATGTAAACAAACGATTTTTCTCCATCTTGTCTCGTCAGTTGTTGTCAGTGACTGTTTCGAGTTTGCCTGCTGATAGGTCTAATTTAGTTTTGCCGCCAAAAAATCTAGTGATATTTTTCTCGTATTTACACAGTGTAAATACGGGTCAGCGAGACAACTTCAGATTGCTCCGTTTAGTTAAGAAATCAACTATAGCATAACAAATTTATAAATATTTTTAATTTTTAGCTGTGTGGTAATTTGTTTTATTTCAACCGTGGGAATAAGTACAATTTATGATTTTAAATTATATGATGAAAAAGACAAAGGTATAGTAAGGGTATGTTCCAAAATTAAACCACATGTACCATGGTAATTTTTTTCAGGATGTCAGTACTAATTTGAAACGCAGTAACTGAAAACGGCGGTAAATTTTCGCACACATTCGTTACCACGATCACCGTGCTAGAGAGCACGATATTTGTAGTAAATTTGTATTTGTGTATCGCGATCTCACAGTTTTAACTTAAAAACGTTGGTTTGTTTTGCTGTTGAATGGCTGATTTTTCTCTGTTGGAAATGATTATATACAAACGGATTTATCTATTCGAAAAATTTTGCGAAATTGTATGTAAGCATGTATTATTTGTGTAATATCATATTATGCTTTTATTTAAGGATGAAAAAGTATATTTTTGTGACTTTTGTGCTTCCATTTTAATAAATACTCTAACCTAAATGTCAAAATTTTACCGAAGCGTTTCACAAGTTTCTGAGAGAAACGTCACATTCAGTTACCAAAGAATTACCGTAACATATTACCATGGTAAACATGGTTTAATTTTGGAACATACCCAAAGTGATTCATTTGGTAATTTAATTACTAAGGTAACTATCTTTTCAGATGCAAAATCTGTTAAACTGTTGCTATGTTTCTCAGCAAGAAAAAATTATCACGAATTATGTAAACCGGAAGGATCGAACACAAAATTTCATATTTTTTATGGAATAAAATTCCTTTTAATGGTCCTAACTATCATAACGCACGGATTTTTTATTAAGATGATGGGTCCTGTTTTAAACTTTAATGCCATTGAAAAGGTAGACGTTAAAAGACAAAATGAGTACATAATTATTCTAGCAAAATATAATATGTATTTTATACTTGTTTTTAGATATCTCGATCTGTCCTATACATGTTTCTCAATCGTATTGATCTTGGAATAGAAATATTTTTCTTAATTGGAGGTATTCTTAATACGTACACTTATTTGTTGCAAACGAAAAGGAAAAACTTTAATGCTGTCCGATCGATTATTTTAAGATATTTCAGGTAATATTATGTACTTTTTTAAACTAAAAGTAATACTCTTCTAATGTTAGATGTTCCAGAAATAACGATTCGGTTTCACATTTTGGTTTATGTCACATTATCGATGGAACAGTAATAAATTACAATAGAATAAATTTATGAAAATATTGTATCATACAAACTGGACCACAAACCATTGAAAATTGTGTTTAGTTTAACCCGAACCGAACCTAAACTAACTTTTTTTTCACCACTGAACCCGAACCGAATCCATTTTTGCGGTTTCTAATTCTTGATTACAAACAAACAATACAATATAAAATAAATTGATATGGACACACATATCTATTACGCCTTATGAAATTGTAAATAATCCAGTTTTCTGTACAAATTCTCGTTCTTTAGTTTTCAAAAAGGTATAAGTTCCAGGATAAGTTAAAATAATATAAGAGAATTAAATTTCAAAAACTTGAATAGTAGGTATATTAAAACATAAGTTACAGAAAGCAACCTATTCTAGCACTAGTTTGAAATTTCAATGAAATTTTTATACTATTTTCACTTTTTCGGCGGTTTGTGGTTTAATTCACATACCTAATATCTTTGGTTGACATTTTCCACAATAGAAAAATTTTGGTAAAAAGTTATTATCAGTCTAGATATTTTGTGTATTTAATTATCAGTCGCTGATAACAAAATTTCATCAAAAATCTGTAAAGATGGAATCTCATTCTAGTCCTAGAATATAAAATATCATTATTCCAATATTGAACAGAGAATATAAAGTAAAAGTTATAATAGTAGATACATTCTAGTTATACCTTGTACCTACCTAATAATCATAACATTTATTTTAGATTCGTTCCAATTCTTGGAGTAATAACATTCTTCTACGCAACATTATTTTATAAAACTGGTTCAGGGCCCCTTTGGCCAAAGATCATAGGAAATGAAAAGCATAACTGTGAAAAAAACTGGTGGACAAACTTATTATTAATGAACAACTACATAAATGTTGAAAATTCTGTAAGTTATAAGTATTTATTTATTGCAATACAAAAATGAATTTAACACGTATTTTATTCCTAGTGTATTCTTCAAAGCTGGTATATTTGTACAGATTTCCAGTTATTTATTTTATCTGTACCACTAAATTATCTTATCAAGAAAAACAGCAAATTGTGTTGGACATTATTTGCAGCTGTTTTATTTGGATCAATCACAATACCAATCTTGACGATTTATATTGGAGGGAAAAATCCTGTATTTTATTTATTTACTAAGTATGTTCTAATTATCTACCTACTAAAATTATTTACAAAATCAGCGCTATAGAAACAATTTTTTAAACTAACTATGATGGTCAAGAATCTATTTAAATTCACATTAAAATACAGGTTCAAGTTTTGAACTTCATATTTAAAGAAAAGTCTGAGTATCTTTTTACAAAATTATAAAAAAATATTGTTTCCATATCGCTCGGTTTTGAAGATCTATTTTCAGGTGTAAGACAATAATATTATAAATTAATTTTTAGTTTTTTCTTCACTCTTCGTGAACAAGACTATTATAAATCAATATATGTACCAGCACATACACGCATGTCCACATATATGATAGGAATGTTGTTTGGATTTATTTATTACAAATTTAAAGACTCGAAACTAAAGATTTCATTTGTAAGTATTTTACAACTAAGTATTCGAATTTCAATGACTCGGAACTCGATTTTAACTATACCTATACCTAGACCTAGTTTTGGAAGCTGTGGGTTAGCCAAGAATTGAAGATCTTCGAGAGAGAAATGTAGACATTATAGTAGGTTATTTATTAAAAAATTTATTTTTAGAAAATTGTTCGAGGAATCTATTCCTGAAAACCAGAAAAAAATATCTTAATTCGTTAAGAAGTTACAGTTGATACAAAATTTAGAAAAAATTACTGTAATTTCTACATTTTTCTCGAAGGAAATCTTCAAATTTTGGCTAACCCACAGCATGCATGTGACAAAGAGAGATATACATAATGCCTGTTTATTATTAGTTCAGAAACTAATGACGTACTAGTCACCACATCGCGGACAAACTATACATAAAATTAATTTTATATGCCTCCGGTCGGCATCGCTAGTTTTCCATATCTCAAAATCCGCCAGAAACTCTTTGTTGCCTAGGCCGGCAAACAACCGGAAGTTATAGGTTTGCATCTTGACATTACTACAGTTGTCAAGCAGATGTCAATTTTATGCGTTGAATATTTTTTATACAAGAATTAACAAGATTTTGACAAATTTTAGACGTAAATCGTTAATAGAAACTGTAATAAATATATTTTAAGCTCAAATGCAAGTATTCAGTGCACAATTTTTTAGGATATGTATAATTATTTTATATTACCTCTCGCCTCATATTCTATAAGAGAGGTATTGTAATGGGTCAAAATTTTCAAGTATGAGTTTTTGGTGGATAAGCACGTTTTAGGGTCTCTAGAATACGAATTTAATATTTTCACGATGATGTCTGTGTGTGTGTGTGTGTGTGCGTATGTATGTATGGATGTATGGACGTATGGACGTATGTGACGATTTTTCGTCCACGATAACTTGAAAAGTATCAAGCCTTTAATAACCAAATTTCATATTTAAGGTTTTAATAAGTATCTTAACACCGGATAAGATTTTGGTAGAAATCCGCAAACCGGAAGTAGTACTTTTTGAAACTTTATGTAGTTTTCCTTAAATATATTGGTACATTATTTATTTATGACAATTTTTGCAATTAAAAATAAAAGATAATATAGTTATCTATGGGTACAGTTAATTTTAAATACAATTTGCTAAATCTGGTAGTATTTAACAAAAAATAAAGTACAATTAATATACTACTTTTTTGAAATATCAGTATCTTGTTGTCCATGATCATATTAAATTTGTTTCTACTCAAAAATTGAATGACTATGTCAGTGACAGTACAGTTGACAGCTTTTGCTTGCATCTTGGTTTACGTTATCGTTTACATATAACATGGCCATGAAACTATTAAAATGTACGTAAAACTATTTATTAGACTAGTAGAATAAGCAGAATTAGGCGAGAGGTCGTGTACTGGCCACAGCAGATTTTTTTTGTAATGAAATCGGCACATAAAATATTGTGTATTACACGTCCAGAAACTGTTATGCTAGTGCTCGTAATTTGCAAGCCTCGCCTGTGGCTCGGCGTGTCAAAAATACTCGCTCTTGCAAAAGGTCAGTTTCTGGCCTTGTGATACAAATAACTATTAAAATTTTAGGTACCATCACTTTTCATGGTTGTTATATTTGGAGTAGCGATGATTGCTAGTTTGTTCAGTGGAATGTTTATTTACAACCCTTATGTACCATTCGATATATTAAAAGGTGCTCTCTATTCATCCTTACATAGAGTAGCATTCACTGTAGCCGGGGGTATAATATTTTTCATCATAAGCTATGGCTCGATATGTAAGTAGTGCCACGTATAGTTGAAATTTTTTTGCAGAGGAGTCATGTCATCAAAACATTACAAAATGGAAAATAACTGTAGTAATGACCGAGTGATGTTAAATGAATAAAATAAATAATACTTTTTTGCATACTATAAGAATAATTAAATTTACAATAATTTTAAAGCCGAACATAATGTTTTTAATGCATTTTAAATTTATTTCAAATAATTGTAGTTTGTTTTTTCACCACACATTGGCATTACTGAATTAAGAATTGTGTTTTGTGTTGTACGTTTACATGACATTCAAATTTTTCTGTAACGCTATATATTAAATTTTACAATGATATTTAAATATTAATTGTCTAATAATTCAATTAAATTGATCGCAAAAATAAGCATCGCATGTAAATTCAATAATGCAACACAAATTACATATAAAAAAAATTAAATTAGTGTACTATGTAAATATAGTATTCATTATCTGGTTCCGTGACGTCATTATCTAGTGACCAACATTGATGACGTGACTCCTCTCCAAAAAAATTTTTACTATAGTTATTTCTATTGATAATCTTTATTACATATTATTTCTTACAGCACTATTATCAACAATATTAACATGGTTTCCAATGTTTGCACTATCAAAACTGGCGTTTTCGGCATACTTGATCCATTTTGTTTTTGAATTACCAAGTCCAGCAACAGCAAGAGGTCCATTAAATATATCAGTGTTTGAATTGGTAAAAACTATTTAAAATAACGATTACCAAAACCAATAACTTGATTTTTTAGGCTCGTAGCAGTGCAGCTGAACTACTATTGTCTTTTGTAGCAGCATTTGTAATGTTTATTTGTATAGAAAATCCTTGTGTAAGAATTATGAAAGAATTAATTCCCTTACAATTTTGCAAGAGGCATTTTAAGATAAGAGCTGAATCACTACCACAAGAAGAAGCAACTTTATGATAAATCTCTTAGATTCATTAATATTTGTTTCGATTTACTTTATAATAATGTAGGTTAATAAAATTCTTTCATTTCTGATCACGTGTACGAAATTGACCAATGAATACAACATTTAACTGAAAGCAACCCATGGGACATTATCACTTATGTCAAATATGTTGCTAGGTTACAATTATTTATGTTCATTTTTATGTTTATAATAATAATTGAATAAAAATGTCATTTGCACGTTTTGGTAATGAAAATGATACTTCAATTAATAAAATTTTCTGTCCGAATAACCCTCGACCATTAATAAATACTTATAATTTTGTGACATCTACCTCAAGCACGTTGCTTTTAGGTTGCCAAACAACGTGCTTTCGAAATGTCACAAAATTATTTCCTAATTATCAATGTCCTTGGATTATTATACCTGATAATAATACAATTTAAAATAAATTATCGGGACATAAAGTAAAATAGTAATTCATGCAGACAGTATCACATGGTCGTTTTTTAATATAAATTATATTTAATAACGAAGTACTTATCGAATTCTGCCCGTGTTTAATACAAATGATCATTAGTTTATTATGTGAAAATAATTATGAATTTTTTTTAGCGGCATCCCGACAACTCGAGTTACAGATAACTTAAAAGTGTGTTTTTCTGTTGATGTAGTGTCTTATAATTTTAATCAATATACTTAGTTACAAATATTGTGTTTCAAATAATGTTTTAGAATTTAAAAATTAAAATCAGCCCGATCATTGCCAACTTATTTACAAAAATAAGAAAAAGTTGGCATCCTGGCACGCTTTTTGTTATTTCACAAATCAGTCGGTAGAGGTCAAAATATATTCATATAAATATTATAACTTTGTTATGTTTTTAGACATCTCGGTCAGCCATATATATGTTTCCAAATCGTGTTGATATTATTATAGCGATATTTTTCCTAATAGGAGGTATTCTTAACACGTACAGTTTTTTATCGCAAACTGAGAAAAAAACATTTAATGCTGTCCGATCAATAGTTTTAAGATATTTCAGGTAGGATCTATCATTATAAGCTAATATATTCTGATACTTTTCTAATGCTAAAATTCTAATTACTTTTCTAGTTTACACGTTTTTAATTTTTTTTAAAGTATCTTAAACCGTTCGAATTAACGGTTCGGTTCACTGATTTTTTTAAAATGACTAAAGAGTACCTATTAAGTTAAAAAATCTGAGCTAGTTTTCAGGAATTATATTAAATTTTCATCAAAACTTTATTTTATATAGGTTCATTCCGATCCTTGGAATGATAACATTCTTCTATGCAACTTTATTTTTTAAAACTGGATCAGGGCCACTTTGGCCAAAGATCATTGGAAAGGAAAAGCATAATTGTGAGAAAAACTGGTGGACAAACTTATTATCAATAAACAACTATATAAATGTTGGAAATTCCGTAAGTCATTTTCCTGTTTATTGTTGAACAAATAATGTATAATAATGCATTTTATTTGTAGTGTATTTTGCAAAGCTGGTATCTTTGTGTAGATTTCCAATTATTTATTTTATCTATACCTTTAAATTACATAATAATTAAGAAAAACAGTAAATTATGCTGGACAATATTTTCAACTGTTTTACTTGGGACATTAATAATACCAATCTTGGTGATTTATGTGGGAGAAAAAGAACCTATATTTTATTGTTTTACGAAGTATGTTCTAAAAATTATATCTATGTAGATATTTTGTATTCAGAATTATCCACTTCGAAATTAGCGATACTAAAATTATCTATAGAATTAAAGCCTCCTTCACAATACAATTTATAAATCCTTCTTCAGCCATTTATAAACAAGAATTATTATGAAAGGCAACTTTTAGGCTCGGTTTTATCATAAACTAATATGTAGATTTCGCTAACTACTACCTATTCTATTAGTTAAGTTGTAGTTATCCGATATGACATAATATAATTATATTGTTTAAGGTGGTTGGTTTCTAGCTATCTTTATCTAGCTGTTAAAATGGTTTTCCCATTAAAATTGAAGTAAGAATTTAACTAAGATATTTTATTAAGTTTAAGGATGCTCTCTCTTTGCCAGTTTTTTTAGTTTTTTCTTCAATTTTTTTATGTGCAAGACTAAACATGTCCAATTTTGTGAGTATTTTGTTAGCATAGATAAGTTTATGTCAAAAAAACGGAGTTCTGTTGGACTCAAGAAGGGGTTTGTTAGCATGGATTAGTTTATGTCAAAAAAACGGAGTTCTGTTGGACTCAAGAAGGGTTTTGTTAGCATAGATTAGTTTATTATAATTAAAACACATTTTGCGTAGGGGGATGTTGGCGGGGGGATATTTTTTTAGGGGGATGTTGTCCAGGGGGAAATTGTCCTAGAGGGGATATTGTCCAGGGGGATAATGTCCAGGGGAATATTGTTCGAGAGGATATTGTCCGGGGGATATTGTCCGGGAGAAAATTGTCCTAGAATCCTACTGACTATAACTACTAATTTCGTATGGTGAATGAGGTTTAACCGAGTTGTATTATTATTTATTGCTGATAAATTTCTGAAGTGGGAATGATGAAAGTCTGTTAAGAATTTAAGATAATAATTATAAATTCATTTTTTAGTTTTTTCGTCACAATTCGTGATAAAGATTATTATCAAACTGTTTATGTGCCAGTACATACACGTATGTCTTCATATATGATAGGAATGTTTTTTGGATTTATATATTACAAATTAAAAGATTCCAATATAAAAATAAAAATAAAAAAAGTATTTTACAACTATAAGTACCTAGTCGAACTTTGATTATTTGAACCGATACTCGATTCATAACTCGTCACAAAAAATGAACCCGTAAAAACAAAGTTTTTGACTATAAATCCTTTATATATGAGACTCGATCGATGTTTATTTAATTTTTTTGCGCACAGATTTTTGTTCCGTTTTCCACCGCGTAAACGTTTTTGATGGTGGACTGACATTGTTATGTGCCTATATATTTTTAGCTGTTACTGTTCTAAATTTGAACCAGATCGGTGCAGTATATTTTGAGATAGCTAGCTTCCATTTTGTTTCAAGATGGCGGACTAACATTTTAATATACCTATGTTTCAAGACAGACTCATAGCTATCACTGTACCAAATTTGAACGCAATAGTTACAGTACATCTATCTATCTATCAGTCCTCCATTTTGTTTTAAGACGGCGGACTGACATTTTAATATATCTATATCATAAGTTAGATCCTTGGCTATTACTGTACCAAATTTGACCGCAATCGGTGCAGCACATTTTGAGATAACTTGCTGCCATTTTGAAATTGAAATTTTGCCAAAGTGCATTGTTATGCCTATGGCACACCGGTCGAGGAGCATCGAGGACCATCGAGTAACTCCTCGATGAAACGATAGAACGCACCCCGCCCTCGACGAAAAATAGGGGCGCCGCTATTTTCATCGAGTTGTTCCTCGATGAAACGAATGTATCTCATTTCAGACGTATCTTTTGTATTTGATTTCGCGCAAAACTTTGATGTATTTGTCACCGATGAAGTAGAAATCCATCGCGGACGGGTGCGTTCTTTCGTTTCATTGAGGAGTTACTCGATGGTCCTCGATGCTCCTCGACCGGTGTGCCATAGGCATTAGGTGACAAAAGTTTATTTGAAAAATTTCAGCTCGATAGGATCGAAGTGGGTCATTTTTGACTTTTGTTTTTTTGTCGAACGTAGGGAGCGATGACGGACGGTGAACTTAATATAAAGGATTTAAAAGTCAAGTTTTTTAAATTGTTGAATTACTAATGCTTATAAAGTATACACATTTTAGCATGCCCTGTTTGTTAATTAATTTATTCTACTTATTGAAGTTCGATTTACAAATTTTGTAAAATTATTTTTAATGCAAATCAATTGGACAGGTACCGTCACTCTTTATAATAGTAATGTTTTACATAACGATCGTTGCAGTAATATTTAGTGGAATGTTTTTATACAATCCTTATGTACCATACGATTTATTAACTGGGGCTATCTATTCGTCCTTGCATAGAGTTGCATTCGCTGTAGTCACGGGTATATATTTTATTGCCGTAAACTATGGATTCGTATGTAAGTGTATGATTACTTGATGAATTATAATTTTATTTTATTTCATGTTATTTTCCAGCATGTATATCCACTATTTTAACATGGTATCCAATGGTTGCACTATCAAAATTGACTTTTTCTGCATATATGATACATTTTGTTTTTGAATTACCAATTCCAGCTTCAGCAAGAAATCCTTTGGGTATATCAGTATTTGATTGGGTAAAAACTCCAAATAAAAACAAACACAAACCAATTTATATATTTTTTAGGTTTGTAAAGGCTCAGCCGAGCTACTACTGTCTTTTGCAGCAGCATTTGTAATGTTTATTTGCATAGAGAATCCTTGTATCAGAGTTATGAAAGAATTAATACCCTTAAATTTTTGCAAGAGATCTGTCAAGATTAAAGAGGAATCAAAGGGAGAAGCAAATCAGTAATAAATCTTTTAAATTATTTAATTTGATATATGTGACCTACATTATAATATGCCCTCCGAGAATTTAGTTAGTTTTTAGTTTCAGCAATCAATTTTGCATTTTTTTTTGTAGGATGGAGCAACTCAAACTGAAACAAAAGTAGGTACAAATTTGCTTTTGTGCTATGATTACACACTATGTAAATTATTATCTACTTTTACATTGTGGTGTGTTTTAAAAGTGAACCAACTGAACTAGAAGATTAAGTGGATCGACATGAAAATCAAATTTCATCTGATAATGCTTCTCAAATTATTGTTGTTTTATTTTAAATAAAAATTATATAAAGAATATAGTAGCAGTAGCACCTAAGTCGATTTTATAAACTTCCAATCTATCCTTTTTATGGTTGAACATTAACTAAAGTTATATTCTTAATTAATAATTTTCATTTGGAATTAATAAAACATAAATATTATTTTATTTCTTAAATATCCTTAAGCTTTTTTTACAAAGAGCATCAAAGGGTAAGTATTTGAATTAACTTACTATAATTCCGTGGTAGCAAATAAATATCTTCATGTTCAAGATAAAGACAGTTTTTTTTCATTAATTTTTAGGATTCTTTTTGTTCAACTTTTTACCGAAATGAGAAAAAAAGCATTTATTTGTAAGAAAGAAACGTTCAGTAAAAATACATACAAATTTAAATAAGTAGTAGGTACTCCATTCTATCTCGGAAATTTGCAGGTCAAATGTCGTTGACTTACTTTTTATTCATCCAGTTCAATCACTTCTTCACATCTTTTACTTCAATATGATGGAAAATAACAAAAAGTCATCTGAAATCTTAAATACAAATATGTTGTGAAAATAGGGTACCTAACATGTAACCTACTTTTTCTTGTATTATTATTTCACTATTATCACTATTATTGTTTCACTATTATCAACAATATTAACATGGTTTCCAAAGTGTTCACTATCAAAACTGGCGTTTTCGGTATACTTGATCCATTTTGTTTTTGAATTTCCAAGTCCAGCAACAGCAAGAAGTCCATTAAATATATCAGTTTTTGAATTGGTAAAAACTATTTAAAATAACAATTAACAAAACCAATAACTTGATTTTTTATGAACAGCGCCATCTCTTAGTAGTGCAATATCCTAATACCTACTACCGATTAGCTTCGTAATGTTGACTTCTTCCGTCTTCTATTAAAACGACGATGGCAGTTTTTGCACTCAGTTCTCAGTGCTATTTTTAACCCATTGAACACATTAAAATGATAAATTAATAGTAAAACAAATAATTGAAACTGATAAAACCAGTAAGGTAATCAATAATTTTTGCATTTTATAAATTTCGTGATTTCGGTATGATGATGCGGATATAATAGGAATATTGAATATTCAGTATATTAGTAAGAGTTGTTGATGCGACTTTGAGAAAGTCTAATTAACATAATTATAGCAGTAGTAAAACGATCGCAAATAAAATGATATTAACCATTTTTCTTTAAAAAAAGTGACTCGTTTTCTGCCGATGCGTGTAGTTTATCCTGTAGAATAAGAAAAAAAAAGTTGGTTTATAACCTTATTTCTCGAAATCTGTAAAATATTACATTTTTGCACTTCCGGGACTAAAACTCTACTTCAGTCTTCATTTATAGGGACTAAGGTTCTTAATTTGATCCCAAGGGATTATTTTTCATATTTAATCCCGTTGTCAAGAAATTGAATTAATTAATCCCGTTGTCAAGTAAATACGTGCTATTTGTTACAGAGTATCTATGGTAACAATATAAATATTTGTCATAAAATTTACTGTCAAAATTACAAAATGTGTATTCTTTTAAACTATTTTGCATTCGTTTGAGGAGTGCAAAAATAGCGTATATACCACAGGACTAAAGTACCTTTAATACCTCAGGTGATTATTTTCCTCACCTTCTACTATAGAGAATCTCACCTTCGGCTCGTGAAATAAACGTCATCCTCAGGATTAAATCATGCACTTTAGTCCCTCAATATATAATATACTATTTCGCGTAGGTACCAATAGTCACCTATGAATTTTTGTGGAAGAACAAAAATTTGCTCTCCTCCCTGGTGGGGCAACTTTTGTCTAATTTATCCAACTTCGTATCTCTTATGGTTCTCGAGATCCTTATGAGTTTAAACAGTTTCATGTTTCATAGACCATATCAATTATTATAGCGCCTCTTCCGGCTGACTTGCGATGTAAAAAAGTGATGCCAGGGATGCCAACAATTTCTTATTTTTCTAAATAAGTTGGCAATGATCAGCCGTTTCGGTGTAAAAATTTTTAATTTTTTAATTTTAAAACATGATTTGAAACACAATATTTGTAACTAAGCATATTGATATAAATTATATGACACTACATCAACAGAAAATCACACTTTTAAGTTATCTATCACTCGAGATGTTAGGATCCCGCTCAAAAAATTCAAATTTTCATAGTTATTTTCACATAATAAACTAATGATCATTTATATTAAACAGGGGCAGGTTTCGATACTTCGTTATTAAATATAACTGATATTAAAAAATCTGACGTGGACACCACATGACTTCCTTGTACGCCTTGTGTGTTCATACTTTTCTTTATAACTAAAATGTAAAATAATATTAAAAATTCTTTTAACTTATTATACTAATACTCACAAATATATTTTAGTCATTTGATTTAAACTGCAGAAGAAGATATAAAGCATATTTTACTATTGTCACTGTCATGTCATAATCATTTAAATTTTACGTAGTAACAAATGTTAATCGATCATGGACTACAAGATACCGAAATACTATAAATTATAAATATATACTTTAATTATTTTTAAATGATAGCAGATACAAAAATATTTATAAAATACCGATTGTAGGTAATAATCACATAATCTTTCATTTAAAATAAAAAAAATTGTCTAAAATTAAATATTTATCGAAATATTTTTAAAAAGTACTACTTCCGGTTTGTAGACTGAAACCAAAAATAGGAGGTGCACAACTAGATGCTATAACAGTCCTAAATACAAAATTTCAACTTTCTACGTCTAACCGTATTTGAGTTATGCGACACACATACGTCCGTACGTACGTACGTACGTACGTACGTACGTACGTACGTACATACGTACGTACGTACAGACGTCACGTCGAAACTAGTCATAATGGATTCAGAAAAGGTCAAAACGGATATTTCCGTCAAAATCTGAGAACCGAAATTTTTCGCGATTACAATACTTCCTTACTTCGTACAAGGAAGTAAAAACGGCCATGTGATTCTGTCTACATGAATTACTATATTAGTTTAAAAATCACTTTTTCCCATAAGGAAACATTAGTTCCATTTCGGTAGAACTCACGGCATTGTGATTGGTGATTACTGAGCATGCGCATTGAATAATTAATATGGTCTATTGGACAGCCTGTATAATACTAAAACTGTCGCACTGAACTATCGATAGTTTTTCCACTTCCACTATCAATTCCTAGTTGAAATGACGTCGCAAAGTCAAACTTGCTTGGGATTTAAAATGTTTAAGTTTTTTATGTGGTAAACAAATTACCCATATACTATATATACAGTTTCTTTAAATTTTATGTGCATTCATTAATTTTTTTTGTTTCGAACATGGTCGCAAAAACAGTTTTGTTAATATTATGTTTATTATCATTAGTTTGTAGTAATAATATTACTAGTAACGATGATTTTACTGTGATAAATGCTATCAATTTTCCTCAAAATTTTTCTACGGAAAATGTAGAGTGCAGAAGTGATATAGACTTGTATAGTGTGAGTTTGAAAAATAATACATTGTGGGCTTATCGAAGTAAGTATTTTTTAAATTAAATTTAAAACGTGTAATACTTTATTTCTGCGCGATTACACAAAATTGTTTTGTAAGCCTTTTGAATAATATTTTCATAAATATTTTGTAATTTTAGTGTGGGAATCATCTGCAAGGCTTCCCCTAGGTTTGACACAGGGAAGTCAATACCAGTTGGGAAACTTTGATGAATGTTTAAGTATCAGAGAACCTTTCACTACTCAATATTGTTTGGCAACCATACATATAAATATAAAAATTAACAGAACAAATCTGGATCCATTTTCTTTGGAATACATGCCTTATATGAACTTGTACGAAAAATTAGATGTAAGTTTTATATTTTGTTACGAGTTACGTTGTATAGGTAGGTACTAAAGGGCGGTATGCCGAGCGTTGTATTATATTGTTACTAACTTATTAAATTAATTTACTTGTTAACGCCATTTTATCAATCCCTTTATTACCTCTGAAAATGAATTTTTACAAGTTACTTAACTGTAAAATTGACAGCTGGCTTGAAAAAATGTAACAAGCAGTAATACTTCCAATAAGGCTTATAATAACTCATTTTAGTTAACTCTTGACAATACAGTTGTGGTTGTGTGTAAATGACAGAATTTGGATATGATTTTTAAATTTGTTTACTTTACAAATGAGTAACAAGTAAAATGTTTACAATACTTACACGCAAGGTAACTGTTTTACTACCTACTTCAAGGAGGTGACAGAGTCGCCAGTCAATTCTTCCTTTCAGCAGTAAAAACTGTTTTACTTTGCTAGTTATGTAATATGCTATTATTCGTCTATATATTTAGATTGCTTATGAATCAAATTTTGGTAACAGTACCTAGGTATACTAACATCTATTTTGTCGACTGCAATATTTTTCTCAAAAAATTCTTATCTATATCTTAACATGAGACTGTCTTTATTTTTTTTTTCGTGAAATGATAAATATTTCTTAAACACACCTTTTCTCTAAAATTATAACTAAATCAAGTTATTAGTAAACTTTGAACGCCTCAGGGTTTACTCTAACCTTTTTTTCCCACTGAACATACCTACCACAAAATTAACACTCTGTCTTTTGTAATTTTTTAAATTTAATAATACTATATGTTTTTATGTTTATATTTGGCACACAAATTTTATTACATACAGTATACAGTGCCATATTTTCAATTTTCTTTGGGGGATGAGTTCATTATCAAAAAGAGAAAGGAGGAAAAAAATTCCAAGAAAAGAAAAAGCGGCGCAAAGCGAAAAATTTTTTGGTCAAGATCAGAAACCCTAAAATTTCATGTGCAAAATTATATAATACTAAGCAAATTTACGCAGTATGGTGAATTTGAATAATAATAATTGAAAAATAAAGTTTTCTTATATTTATCTTGCACAAATTTTAAATTCCAACTGCACTCCACTCCACTCCCGCGCTCCACGTTAGAATAATCCCTGGAACGCCTGTCTCTATTAAGGTATACCGGCACCTTAATAAATTTATTTTTAATGACTTTACTGCCTTTGTAGATATCCTAAGCAATAATTATAATTTATTTACATTGTTGTTCGATTTATAAATGTTTAGATATCTTGCGGTCATCTTGACCTAGTCAACATATTATTGTTTAATTACTTTGTTTTTTAACCGCGCACGCTAAATATCAATATACCTAATTGAAAATAACACTTTATGCTTTATGTCACAAGCATTTCTGTGTACTGATTATATACGAATTACGCTGTATATAAATTGTTTACAATATTCATTACTTTAATTTGTTACACAAGTTTACACTAGTAAATTATTTATTAAATGATATTAAAAAGTCTTATATAATTCACATTATTGTGGTATTAAAACATTTATTCGAGTTACCTTTCATAAGATTTAAATTTTAATCCAAATTATTAATTAGAATTAATTCCTATACTTATATCTCAAAAACTTAAGGGAGGGTCGATAACTAAATGCCGGATTTCATAAATAAATAAAGGATACAATTATTAATTTAAATAAATTAATACTATTCTTTATGAGCTATTTAAATCAGAAAATTTAATTACAAATGGTTCAATACAAGTCGCCAAAATGACGAAAAACGATATTCAGTTTTTTATTAAAACTTGTTTCAATATTAAGATTTTCAAACAAATGAGATATTTTTAAATAACTAAAGATTGTCCTCAAGTTATACAGATTTGAAACAATGAGGTTTTATACTTTTCGTACTTAAAATTTATCAAATCACGCGATGTTTTAAAGGAAATTTTTGAAACGCAAAACTCTACTGCAATAATTTGTGTTAACGAAAAAAATCACAAAATTTGTCTTGTGATAATTTGTATCATTCAACTTAGCTACAGAAAACGTATATATACGTAAGTAAAAACATGGAGGTAGAAAGATGTTCTACATACCAAGGTTAGAATCAGATTTACTCGAGTTTATTTGGCTGACCTCAAAATGTAAGGTTCTTTATTTTAGTATGACAAAAATTTTGATAATTGATGCGAAGTTTCTAATGATACGAGTACCATATAATTTTGTAAATCTTAAATAATTATTTATTATTTATATAACACTACACTAGTATACTGCATTGTTATAGTACACAAATGATCCAGTTCAAATACCCCGAAATAAAGTATATTGGAGTTTGTGTCTACCTGCTTCATGCCCAGTTGAAGACATTCAAAGAGATTTACAAAAATATTTAAATAAAGAGAACAATTCCTTCATCGAACAATTTAAAGTTGAAATTAATTATGAAGATTGTCAAACTGAAGACAAAAATGAAGAATATAACAAATATACAGACATGGATATTTTATTCTGGTAAATTGGACACTAAAATAATAAATTAATTTATTAATATATTTATTTTTTAGCTGTGTGGCAATTGGTTTCATTTTGACTGTTAGTTTAAGTACATTATACGATTTAAAATTCATAGACGAAAAAGCCGCAGGTATGGTATAATAAAATGATTACTACAATTACAAGTACCTAACGTTATCCCTTTTGTTTTAGAAACAAAATCTATCAAACTATTGCTATGTTTCTCAGCAAGAAAAAATTATCACGAATTACGTAACCCCGAAGGATCGAACAAAAAATTTCATATTTTTTATGGATTTAAATTTCTTTTAATGGTTCTAGCTATTGTATCACATGGGATTGTTATCAGGGAAATGGGTCCTATATTTAATTTTAACCCCATTGAGAAGGTAAACGAGACAATAATCACTCACATCCTAGTTTAAAAATATATTCACATAAATATTATAACTTTACTATGTTTTAGTTATCTCGGTCAATCATATATATGTTTGCAAATCGTGTTGATGTTGTTATAGCGATATTTTTCCTAATAGGAGGCATTCTTAACACGTATACTTTTTTATCGCAAAATGAGAAAAAAACATTTAATGCTGTCCGATCAATAGTTTTAAGATATTTCAGGTAATATCTATCATTATAAGATAATATATTCTAAAACTTTTCTAAAGCTAGAATTCAAATTACTTTTCTAGTTTGCACGTTATTTACTTTTAAAAAGTATATCAAACCGTCAGAATTAACGGTTCGGTCGGTTCACTGATTTATTTAAAATGATTAAATACATAATACATAATTAAGTTTTTAAAAAATAAAAAATCTGACCTAGTTTTCAGGAATTATATTAAATTTTCATTAAATCTTTATTTTATACAGGTTCGTTCCGATTCTTGGAATGATAACATTCTTCTATGCAACTTTATTTTTTAAAACTGGTTCAGGACCACTTTGGCCAAAGATCATTGGAAAGGAAAAGCATAATTGTGAGAAAAACTGGTGGACAAACTTATTATTAATAAACAACTATATAAATGTTGGAAATTCCGTAAGTCATTTTCCTATTTATAGTTGATCAAATTCTATAACATAATGTATTTTATTCGTAGTGTATTCTTCAAAGCTGGTATATTTGTATAGATTTCCAGTTATTTATTTTATCTATACCCTTAAATTACCTAATTAGGAAAAACAGTAAATTATGCTGGACAATATTTTCAACTGTTTTACTTGGGACAATAATAATACCGATCTTGGTGATTTATGTGGGAGAAAAAGAACCTGTATTTTATGTTTTTACGAAGTATGTTTTAAAAATTATTATTGTACATTGTATTATTATTTATTTCTGATAAATTTCTGAAGTGGGAATGATGAAAGTCGTTAAGAATTTAAGATAATAATTATAAATTCATTTTTTAGTTTTTTCGCCACACTGCGAGAGAAAGATTATTATCAAACTGTTTATGTGCCAGCACATACACGTATGTCTTCATATATGATAGGAATGTTTTTTGGATTCATATATTACAAATTAAAAGATTCCAACATAAAAATTTCATTTGTAAGTGTTTTAAAATTATAAGTAGGTAGTCGAACTTTGATTATTTGAACCGAGACTGGATTCATAACTCGTCACAAAAAATATCAAATTTTTTAAGTTATCGAAAATTACAAATAAAGTTTCTACATGCGCTGTTTGTTAATTAATTTATTCGAGTTATCGAAGTTCGATTTACCGAAGTTAAATTTTATAAAATCATTTTTAATGCAAATCAATTGGACAGGTACCATCACTCTTTATAATAGCGATATTTGACATGACGGTGGTTGCAATAATGTTTAGTGGAATGTTTTTATACAATCCTTATGTACCATACGATTTATTAACTGGTGCTGTCTATTCGTCCTTGCATAGAGTTGCATTCGCTGTGGCCGGGGGTATATTATTTCTTACCTTAAGCTATGGATCCATATGTAAGTGGCATCACATAATGAATTATAATTTATATCTTATTTTATGTTATTTTACAGCATTTATATCAACAATGTTAACATGGTATCCAATGATTGCCCTATCAAAATTGGCTTTTTCTGCATATTTGATACATTTTGTTTTTGAATTACCAATTCCAGCTTCAGCAAGAAATCCTTTGGATATATCAGTATTTGATTGGGTAAAAATGACTCCAAATAAAAACAAACACAAACTAATTTATATTTTTTTAGATTTGTAAAGGCTCAGCCGAGCTACTACTGTCTTTTGCAGCAGCATTTGTAATGTTTATTTGCATAGAGAATCCTTGTATCAGAGTTATGAAAGAATTAATACCTTTAAATTTTTGCAAGAGACCTGTCAAGATAAAAGATGAACCAAAAGAAGAAGCTAATCAGTAATAAATCTTTAGATTATTTAATTTGATATATGTGACGTACATTATAATATGCCCTGCGAGAATTTAGTTTTTAGTTTCAGCAATCAATTTTGCATTTTTTTGTAGAATGGAGCAACTCAAACTAAAACAAATGTAGGTACAAATTTGCTTTGTGTTATGATTACACTATGTAAATTATTTTCAACGGTTCTATCTTTACATTGTGTTTTAAAAGTGAACCAACTGAACATAGAAGATTAAGTGTGATCGACATTAAAATCAAATTTCATCTGACAATGCTTCTCAAATTATTGTTGTTTTATTTCAAATAAAAATTATATAAAGAATATAGTAGTACCTAAGTCGATTTTATACACTTCCAATGGATCCATATCCTTTTTATCGTTAAACGTTAACTACATTATATTCATAATAAAAACTATTTTCATTTGGAATTAATAAAACATACATATTATTTATTTTAATATGCTTAAGTTTTTTTTAACAAAGAGCATCAAAAGGTAAGTATTTTGAATTAAATAAAATTCTGTGGTAGCAAATAAATATCTTCATGTTCAAGATAAATTTTTAGGATTCTTTTTGTTCAACTTTTACCGAAATGGGAAAAATAAAGCATTTATTTGTAAGAAAGAAATGTAAAAATACATACAAATTTAAATAAATATAGTAGGTACTCAAGTCAACCCCGGAAATTTGCAGGTCAAATGTCGTTGACTTACCTTTTATTCATCCAGTTCAATCACTTCTTCACATCTTTTGCTGCAATATGATGGAAAATAACAAAAGTAATTTGAAATCTTAAATACAAATATGTTGTGAAAATAGTTTATGGTAACATGTAACCTACTTTTTCTTGTATATTATTGAAAAATAGTGAATTCACTCGGAAGCAAACAAACAAAATTGAAATTGAACAGTTTGCTTAAATTGTCGCAAGATGGTGCATCCTCACCTCTTCCTCTTTGTCCCGCCGTCAATAACACGACGTCTTGAATTCTTTGGTTAGGATCACGAATCCACAATAATCAAATGCTCCAATGAGTATAATAATAATTATATTGTTTTCGTACAAAACATATAATATAGTAGTCACATACAATAATAATATAACACAGTCATATTCACAATTCACAAATTAATTTTATTATTTTATATTTTTTCTTGAGTATTCTCGACGGAGCTTAAATAAATAAATTGCACGCTCACAGACCCATACATCTTTATAGTTGTACTCAAAATTACGGAAGTATTTTTATAAGTTTATTACTAAAATATAACCAAAAAAATTTTAAATTATGTCATATTTCATAACGAGCCAAAAGGCAGCTTAGTATTACAACATAATTTGATATAGTCTATAAGTTAAAGCGAATTTTTCAATGCTTGGTTGAAATAATACTACTCGTAGTTATTGCAGTCCTTAATTGATAAACCATGGATACTACAGATGGGCCATAAGTCACTGACCATTGTATTTTTGATATTATTTTTTTTATTTTTTATTGAAAATGAATAATTTTGATTACAAAAGATAGTTTAAATCACGAAGAGTTTTAAAAAAATTAAATTTTAACAATATCTTTTAGATGCCTGCCATCAGCCTCTTCGCAAGCTGCTGCTCTTTGTTGTACCTGGTCCATAACTGAAGAAATGTGGTGCGTACGGTTTTTGGTACCGTATCGTTTCACGATTTGGAGATGTTAAATTATAGCGATTGATCAACCAGTTTTGGCTTCAGTTATAGACAGGTACAGCAAAGAGCAGCAGCGAAGAGGCTGATGGCAGGCATCTAAAAGATATTATTTTGAAATATTTGTAATCAAAATTATTCGTTTTCAATAAAAATTTAAATAATAATATCAAAAATACTTTGGTCAGTGATTTATGGCCCATCCTGTATTACTAAAGTATTCATGGTTTTGGCAACATAACCGGTGATTTACAATTCGGCCTTCTTATTTTTATATCATCGATAAAGAAAAACAGAAAAATGATGAGAATGTCTATGTAACTAGTGCAAATAGATGTATTTACCGTTGAGAATAATAATGATATATGTTGTAAAATTACCAACAAAATTTAAGTACGTAAGTAAAAGTAATTCACACTAAAATAATAAAACTGAATTAATTTATATGCTTCTTTTTAATATGTTTATAATGAATTATAATACGTTCTAACTTTATAAAAGTAACTCCATAATTTCGCATTATACTATTTAAATACTAACTAACCTAAACGTGAATAAATTAATAACAAATGCAACACAACAATACTGCCGCTTTGGATCAACCAAAAACGGTTTTAAACTTTGGCAAGAAATAATCATCATCAGTTCTGATTAACTGTTTTCTGTTCTGTAATAATACCGACTGTTCGGAAAGGGCTGGATCATTTCCGCATCTGGGTTGATCGGTAAGTTGCCGATTTCGTTTACGTACGTGTCTCTGGATAAATCGTAAACATTGTTCCGAAGAGGCGAAGACGGATCGAACATTTCCGCGTCGGGATTCGGTCGTCGGCCTGCGTTCCTCGCGATCTCATTGACGTAAATATCGCGGGAAAGATCTCTCGGCGGCTGGATAAACTCTGCGTCGGGATTTGGCGCTCTGCCGTTTTGCTCAGCGATTTTATTGACACGAATATCGTTACTTAAATCTATGACTGGACCCATCTCGATTTCGTTCTCAATGGAATTCTCCCCAGAATCTTTATCATCGTCGATGTCTTCGTCAAATGTTTCTAGCCCATTGTCGACGTCGTCGAATGTTTCCAACGCGTCGTATGTATCAAGTCCATTGTTGGCGTCGTCGAATGTTTCTAGATTGTTGTAGTTGTCGGTTAGATCGTCGTCCAGGTAATCCATGTTGTTGACCTTGCGTTTCTGTTGAAGAGAGAAGGAAGAAAAAGCGTAAGAGAGAGATACTGTGCGTAGGAGGGTTTGTTTGTGCTTGTTGACAGGTTACACATACAAGTGGATCGAGATTCTCAATTCTAATTTTATAGACAGGAGCATTATGTAACATTTAGATTTGAATCTAACTGAATGATAATTTATTTTAGCACATTGTTCGACTGCCACCTGCTTATTTATTTGCATAAACCGCAAATTTACTGCTTTGCTTTTAAGATTTGAACCCGGAATTATTGTTGCAAAATTGTCCAACACAACACCTTGGACGCATTTTTGACTTATGAGTTCATTTCGAATCATAAATAAATATTTTGTCAACGTATTTTTGATATTGGTAATTTTAAAATTATTTATCTGTACTACCGGCAGAGCTGGGCATTACTTAAGTATTTAGGTACTTAAGTATCAACTTTTAATAACAACTAGTACTTAAGTATAAATATTTTTTTAGTAATTATTACTTTCAAATTTTAAGTATCTACTAAAATTAAAACTTGTACCTACAAGGTATATTTTCATTATATAATCGTAAATAATATGAAATACTTTTTAAATAATACTAAAATCATGTAAAAGTGCCTACTTAAGTGTTTTCAAAAGTACTTATACTATTCAAATTACGACCAATGCAATTACCTACTGTGAATTAATCTTCCTCAATAAAAAATGGTAATAATCGAAGATAATTATAGTAATAATAGATTATAAAACATGCAATTAATATTAACATCAAAAATACTGCTACTTGAAAAATACTTATTTTGACAAGACAAACTTATACTTTACTTAAGTACTGTGAAACGTTACTTGAAAATGTACTTGGTACCATAACTATAGTACTGGTACTTATACTTAAGTATTTAGATTTCGATACTTGCCCAGCTTTGACTACCGGTCTAATATTGAAAAATTAAAAGTTAGCCATTGACGTTTAATATAACAAATCAGTTATTAGATTCTATTTGAACATATTTTTCAAAAATTAATCAAAACTATACTGCTGGTACAAAGGTTAGCTACAAGCTATAATTATTTTAAACAAAAGCAAAATCAAACGAAAATAAAAAAAGTTAAATTTTACCTGAACCATGAACAACATAAATTTTGATATTGGTACATATTTACATAAAGATTCTTTTTTACGTTTTATGTGTGCACGGAAAAACTGATTTCTCTAATTACACGCTTGGTGGCTCGTTTTTAAGATGATGTACTTATACTACCTATTATACCGGTAGGAATAATTAAAGTATATTTGTAAGTAACAAGTTAGTCATGCATTTGTTTAAGTATGTTAAAAGTAAGTATTAGTAAGCAGCAAAGTTCCCCAAAAATGTACAAGTCGGTATATCTAAAAATCAATTTATTGATTTATGCTAATATATTTGTTACTTGTCATAATGTTACATGCATATTATTGTAAACAAGCCCCATCTTACTTCTGTACATTACAATATACATTCTATTCTACGTAATAGTAAATTTAAAAAAATATTAACTACCATCGCATGGCGAATAAACTGTACACCGCCAAAAATAAAAATTCTTTTCATGCACAATTCCCAAAATATCAAAACTGTATTCCTTTTAAAAATTCATGCAAATCCTTTTATAATGTTCATTCCTTATCTGCATTCATCCTACGATTCGCCAAAATAAGACTCGATTCAAAATCGAGTGGTGATGTTAATTTCGTTTGATTGTTAATCGGTAATTAATCATATTGTGTTAATTAGCCATGCGTCTTGTTTCTGTACCTAAGTAAACCACGCCGGCTGGACACGCGAGGTGAGGGGACAAGACAAGACTTGTCGGCTGTCGAGGTCACCTCTGCATGTCACCAAGGCCGACGTGACTCAAAATGAACTTCCTGTTCACTATTGCCTACTTATTATAGGTTATACGTAATTATTACTTGGAATTGTTTGGATTTTGTATTGCTATTCTCATGCGATATTATTTTTTCCCTTTGTTTTCATATTAAAACTATTTTAATGTATATTACTCATTTATTGATATATGTATTAAAATAACTTTGAACTTTGATAATTTATCAGCTGCTAAGTTGGTACATCTTTACGGAAATTATTTGTACGTAATTCACAGCGGAAGGAAACGATGAATTTAAATGAAACTGCGTTTGTTGTGGTTGAAATAACTGATTTTTAACTGGTCGTACGTTGATAATGCGGTTCAATGAACAATGACTAGCTTTTTCCTTACATTGTATTTATTTTTTATTTCGAAGATGCGTTATAATTCATTAGAAGTTTTTTTAATATTAACTTAAAAATAAAATAAAGAGTGATGCTATTATGTATTAATATAAAACTAGTATTCATAAAAATAATAAATAAATAAATTATCAAATTTAGCCAACATTATAAAAAGATCTTCGTCGATATTATTTTTATATCATTTTTTTGTCGGCGACATAGATACTTAAACATTATATAAATTATTATTATTATTTAAAATAAATACTACACAAAACAGTAAAAAAAAACTAATTTTTTCAACGCAGTTGATTGTACTTGGCCATACCACTTTTTTCAATTCTTGTTTGAATTTTGAATTACATACAATTATTTAAAAAAGGATAATTAGATGAAGATGTTTCAAATAAACTATCCTACCATGTCAGAAAACATACATTTTTTGTCATTAGAGCGTTTATTGTTTTGTTAAACATAATATTTTTTAAAAGTAAATCGCATGACGCAAATAACAGCCAATGGAAGAATTGATTACAATAATAGTAACCAATTTAGCGGAAATTTTTTACTAGTAGCTTGAGTAACTTAACTGAAATTAATAAGTGGAAACTATACTGTCATAATGTCAGTTTGACATTAAATTACGAATTAGTTAAATTGTCATTTTGAGTGTAAATAAGCAACTAATAAGGTAAATAATACATATTTATTAATGTTAAATACAAATTCAGTAAATATTTCAAATTTCTATTGTAAAAAGAATTCAAAAATAGAGCGGCGGTGTCATTGCGATTTTCTTACCGAATATGCACTCGTGCATTCATTCATGTCCAGGAAATTTTGTATCGTGCATTCCAACAACGTAATTAGCTCGAGTGGTACACGAGAGCTAATTAAGACGTTGTTGGAAAGCACTCAAAAAAATTTCCGGAAAGAATTAATGCACATGTGATATTATAAATGATAATAATACCTACGATCTACAAAATGTTCGAAGCAGAATTTTAAAATTTTGCTCTAAAATCGAAATAATGATTTAAATGTTGTTAAAGTTTGCTGTTCTTTGAATACCTACCTACTTATCTTTTATTTTAAAACGAATTTGATAAATCGGTTATTTCGCAGATCCAAAAAATTAATTCACTTATAAATAAAAGCTGTAGGAATCTTTTTAAAATAATGGTACCAAAATATTTTTTTCCTTACCTTAAATTATGTTTTTAGTATCTTTACCAAACAATATACGCTGTAGAACAGCTTGTGAAATCCATGTTTTAACTTTAAACTCTTTTAAAAATCAAGCTATTTATAACAACGAAACTCAGTTTCATAAAAAAATCCCCCTCTCATGAAAATAGCAATACTCATCCCCTACCCCCACCCCCTAAGCTTTCACTGCTGAAGACGTTCACTCTCACCCACCTTCTGGTGCACAGTCTTCAAGCTGTTGGGGATCTCGTTCTCGTTGCTAAGCTCCAAGCTCTCCACGGAAGCTTTCGGGCCGTTGGCTGGCGGTTCCAAAGCTTCGTCGCTGACTGAGCTGCTGTCGGGCTGGATGTCCACTATGCGGACTTTGAACACAGCGGCGGCGTCCTGACCGTTGCCTGAGGTGTAGACGGTCTCGTTGATGGTCACTTTGTGGCCGTCGATCACCTAGGGAAGAGCTTTTATAGTGGTAGCGGTGAAGACGTCATTGTTGTTAGTATTTTGTGAGTAATTGTGTGAGTAACTTGACATTTGACTTCAGGAGTGGGGGTGATGCGATTATTTACTAAATGTGTTTTGCGCATATTTATTTTTACTTCGAACGATTGCATTTAAAAATTTAAATCATTAAGGCAAATTTATCTGTAGTATACTTTCATTTAGTGATGCGTCGAGACGAGACGAGATTTTTCACTTCTCGTCTCGTCTCGTCTCGAGTTTGAAAATTTTGATCTCGTCCCGATTATCTCTCGTCTCGATTATTATTTCGTCTCGACATCGATCTCGTCTCGATTTCTCGACCATTTTACTAAAAAAAATGTTCGCCCATTGACATTAAAAGTGCTATTTGTGACAGCTGACTGTCTGTGAAATGCCACTTTTCGTGCCTATAGGTAATTAAATTTTTTTCAATACCTCCACCGAAAACGCCACTTTTCATCTCTATTACTAGGGACGAAAGTGAGGTATTTCTAACTGGTCAGTACCTACCTTTCCCCACCTAGAAAGGAAAAGTACTTTTCCTTCTGCTTTATGCGGGATTCCAATTGAATTTTCCTCCCTAGGACGTAAAAGTTCTAGTTGGTCGGAAATATCCCACTTTCATCCCTAATAATAAAAAATTTAATCTAATAATTTTACATGCCAGTAAAATAATAGATCTATGTTGACAGGTTGACTCGACAATTTAGTTGAGATTGTCTATGACAACAACAAATAGGCGAATTGGTAGAAAAATTTTAAATATTTAAAAATTGTTGAATTGTTCTAGTAAAATTCAATAATATATCACAAAAGTGTAATAAATTTTATTTTTAAATCTACTTTCAACTTGAAATTTTGTTCAGTTCCAAATCTAATCTTTTTTACACGGTTCCTTTACTTTGTAGTTGCAGTTTAGATAAAAATTTTAGTTTGCGTTTTTACTAATCTACAGTCGGCATGCACTTCTGATAAAAAATTACATGATATGATTTCAGTATTGATTTGCTATGCTTTATTTATTAGTTAGTTTATTAAAATCTAAATTAAGAGACAATGCGATCAAAATTTGAAATTTTTATGCAACTTATTTTTCGACCAATAGTTATGATGATAGTATCACAACATAGAGTTTTTTCTGATCAATCAAAAATGATATTTTTCAGTTTGTTTTCGGTTCGCAAAATTTATCATTCTTATAAATATAGGAAGTTAGAATACGATAATAATTTTTACGGAAATAATATTTTCCGGTTTGTTGTTACATGTTGCCAAATATAGCTAATCGACTCTGATTAAACAGGACTCGTACAAAAAGTGAAGTTTCCCCGAAATCTGTGGTTGTAAAATTTGACTGGCGCCTCGCTGTACTATCCGGAAACAGGAAATATATCACTTTTCCGCTTTTCTAATTCCTTACTACACAATAAGGAATGATTTTGTTGCGCAAAAACGACAAAATGCAACGATGAAACATTTTACATCATTCTAGTTAGAGTTTTACGTTTTTGTTTAAACAGTATGTAAGTTCTAGTAGCTACCACAAAGTTACAAATATTTTGTAATATTATCTGCGTCAACATTATTTACAAATTAGTTCTGACTTCAAGAACACAAGAACGATTAAATTTTGTATTTTATTACATCATATGCATGGCTCTTCTGTATCTGCACAAATTTTACTAAACAGCAGATCATACATTGCTGTGACATTATAATTTGCAATAATAATTGGAACAAATTTTTACCATTGAACATAGCTAATTGTACGTTTAATTACTGAAGCTAATTTTGTATCTTTATTATTTATATTATTGTGAAAACGGTTTTAGAAATTTTTCCTTATAAAAGTTACCCACTTACATTCACTAAATACTGAATAGTAAATTTTGAGAATACCATTTTAATGTTGTCAAGTTTTTTTATCAATCAAAATTTCACTAATCAAAGTAAGATTAAGGAGGTTCCCTAGACATGCAGTGGCGTACTTAGATATCAGCCTTTAATTAATAAAAATATTTTTATTAATGTAAAACAAAATTCGGTCAACGGGTGTTAGTTTTGATATTGCAATTCGTTCAGTTGCGGTGATATATTTTTACAATAATTTCTAATTCACTAATCAAAAAATGTTTGAAGATTTTTTTACAACAACAACAATATTGTTACAACTATGTGGTCAACCTTCTTCAAATTTTGGGAAATTGATGTCCGTGCTTGCATACGTTTATATACCAAAAATTAAGTAAATAGAACATTTCTAACATCTTTTTATTTAATCAATTAATGGAAATCCATAAGAGCCCATGTAAAATATTAAAATTTAACAATTAATTTCGTTCAAACTATACGTGGTCAAAAATTTCCAAAAAATTCAGGTATCATTTTTATGACACAGACAATATAAATTCAAAGTTTGGTTGCATTAGAACATTTTTTAAAATGTCTAGGGAACCTCCTTAATTTAAAATAACTTCTGTTTTGTTTCAAAATGATTCAAACAAACCTCTGTCTCTGATGTTTGATGTCTCTTGGAAAATAGGTAAATAATTTCTATTAATATTTTAATAATATTGGATTTTATGAATAAAAAGTTGTACTTTATACCGAGTGTCTGTTTGACAATGTTATTTTTTCAATTTTGCTGTAGGTAATGATCTATACATTTGAAACAAAAGTTTTTAATACAAAACTTGTTCAAAATTAAAAACTACACATTATGAGACTACACTCGATCATATTTCTTTGTTAGTTCTCGAGAATAAAACGCAAAAGAAAAAAGTCATATATAGCATAATTTAGCATTATTTTGATCTTTTAAGGTACTATGGAACAAGTGAGGTTTTTTTTCATATATTCCTTTCTGTATTTAGTTATATTTTTAATAATTATGAAAAATTATTAACTTAAAACAATAAAATGTTAATAATGCTATAAATGGCTAGTTTATGTGTTTTTCTCGAGAACTAAAAAGTAATATGATCGAGCGTGGCCTCATATTGTGTAGTTCTATAGTTTATAATTTTGAACAAATTTTATATTTACAACTTTCGTCTAAAATGTATGTCACAAACAATACAGCATTGTTTTTTCTATATAACTGATTTAAAACGGACACCCAGTATAATTTCACTTACTTTGTAAAAAAACCGATGCGCAATACACTATTCAAAATTATTTATTTCGCACACACACCACTTTGAAGTAGACTTATGTCAGCAAATAATTCATCAAACAGTTTATATACGATGTCACTTCCTACCTTGGTTACTGACGTCGTATTTCCTTCATCTGAAGCGCCGAAGCCGATTCTCGGTACGTGACTCATGAGGTACAGCATTTGTTGCCGCATTCTCTCAAATATGTCTGAAAAATTCCAATATGGTCAGTCGGCAATATTATTTCAAAGTTAAATTAAATGCATGTGAATGAATGTATTTAGTAAATAACATATAACATAATATTATTGCTGGAAATATTAACAATAATTATGATTATATCCGAATCCGGTAGAATGAATAATCCATTTTACCTTTGTTTGCAATTATTATTGTTTAAATAACAAAAATAATTATGTAGGTAAACAACTAACACAGCATTCAGCCTTGAATAATTTTTTATTCAAAAATTATGACTACAAAACAACGTTTCGATAACAAATAGTATGTCTTTTCATTAGAGCTAAAGTCAAAAATGTACCATGATGAAGAATTGATGTCGAAACGTTGGTTTGTAGTCATAATTTTTTATTAAAAGTTTTCTTGTTGCAGAACGACATAGGATATGTGTTATGAAAATATTATATTCAGTCTTCTATTTATTTCTTTGAAAAATAACAATTTTAAGATTTTGAATCATACACGCGTAAACAGTTTATTGTTTCACAGCAGTGCGACATAATTTTCTAAGAAATACTATAAGTTAGAAAATCAGATTATGTCAAAGACGAAAATAGTTATTAAATTCATTCAACCAAAAAATATCGCCGAAGGAAGACATTTTTTGTTACTCACAAGTAGATAAAAACTGCAAATAAATTAATTTATTATACCGAAAGGTGGAATGTCAAATATAAATAATTATTAATTACATCTTAGACTAAAATTTACGTAGTGATAATAATGATCTTGCAATATATTTTTGGGTGCTATTTAAATGCTATAAAAATAAATTCAAATGCAATAATTTTAATTCAAGATTGCCGTTTAAACAATTGTAAACGCTAGTATCAGTTTGCTGTATGTGCAATGCAATAAATATAAAATAAAATGAAATTAAAAAATCTTTGTGACTTATTCTTGCGCTAGAACACTAAAGAAATTTTGCCACTTGGATTTAATATTTGCCACTTACATTTAATATTTGCTACTTGCATTTAATATTACTGCTACTAGGACTTAATATTTGTTTAACTCTTAATAACTGAACTAAAAAAGGAAACCTAATACACTTCTTGAATCTCACATACTCGGTTTTGATAACAACTCTGATTGAACTTAACTAAATAAAGAATCCTTAACGTTTATGAGTCTCACATACTCGATTTTATAGAAACTCTGATTTAAATAAACTCAATTTAAAAAAAAACTAATATCCTTCGTGAGTCACACCTTCTCGGTTTTGATAGAAACTCTGATTGAACTGAACTAAATTAATAAACCTAATACCCTTCATAATATTAAACTCAACTAGCAAATATTAAATCTAAGTGGCAAAATATTATATTCAAATAGCAAAATTTAAATCCAAGGGGCAAATATTAATTTAACAAGTAACAAATATTAAATCCGCAAGTATTGGCAAATTTTAATTTCAAATGACAAATATTAAATCCAAGTAGGTTGCAAATATTAAATTCGAGTGGCAACTGTCAAATCCAAGTTGAATTTATATTATTTATTATAGCATTGTGCAAGTGACAAATAGAAAAAAAATTATAGCTAATAATTTGTGCTCCATTTCTTGCTCATTACTATTATGTATCATTAACTACCTTAGACAGGAGTGTACCACAAATTCGAGTTTTTGAATCAGTATGTTAAAACAATTAGGTATTTCATTAATATTGAAAAATAAGTAGGTATCAAATATATTCTTTTTTGACTGCAACCCATTGACTTCAATCCTTTTAATAAAACTTCCAGGCAAGTAAATTCCAACTTCATCAAACTACGAGTACATTATATATTTTACCATTAATAAACCTATGTTCTATATACTCGAAATTATGACATACTCTGTAAGTACTTATAGTAATAAGAAATAAAGATATGTGTAGTAGTTAATCTGACGTGCTAAGTAAAATTTCTAGAAACATTACCATTAAATCGCTCTCTATAAGTCGCCATGATGCACTTTCAACACAAATTCTAATAATGACATAATATTTTCGAAGCGCTATTTTATGTATTGATAGTTACTCGCCCACTTCTCATCCTACTTAATGACCTTCTATTCCTTATTTAACCCTCTACTAATAGCACAACAAAATTATTTTCAGTTTTTAAAAGTGTACGCAGTAAAGTCGAATTAGGCAACGTGAATTTGAAAATTTAAATAAGGTGGTAAACCTATGTATAGTTTGTTACATAACCTAGGAGGTGTATTTTAAGAGGCCCGTCTACTACCTAAAATCCAGCATAAAATGTACTAACGTAGCGAGTGTTTTGTGAACAGTACAAGAATGGTAAAAATTTATTTCAACAAGGATTTAATAGAGAAAGAATGGATCTACAGATGTGCTTTCTTAAAATTTTGATTAAAAAGTTGTACAAGAATATAAAAATTCCTAAAAATTCAAAAAATTTCCTATTTTATGCAAACTTTACTCGGTTATATCTCATGATACAAATTAATTTTTTAAATTTTAAAAAGCATATCTGTAGATCCATTCTTTCTCTATTAAATGTTTATAAAAACATTATCCTGAAGTCAGTAATAATCTGACATTTTACTCGCAACGAAAACACTTTTACAGTATTTTTCAACTTCAAAATGACATTACATAGCTAGGTTGCGGCTGGTTTCAGGCTGCCCTAGTAGTGAGGAAAAGAGTGGAATGAAAAAAAAAGTAAATTTGAGAGTAGGTATTATAGGAATTCGGTAAAAACATAGACGAGCCGCTTAATGCGAGTAGATTATATATTATTATTAGGGATTATGGTCGAATTTTTCGGAATTTAAATTTATCGTCATATTTTGTTTCCGTATCCGTGAATGATAAAAATAAATTTATTGTGTGCTAAGAAAAGCTAATATGTCATAATTCATAATTTATTTCCATAAAATTTGCGGTTATTTATCTTAACGCTGTAAATTACTAAATAAAGTCTATGTCATTGCTTCCAATTGCTTTAACAATATTAACCACAGATGTCACTGGCTACGTAATTAGTAGCTAGCTAATTAACTATATCTACAATAGAAAACAGAACGATGATGCGACACTAATAATTATTATTACATTAGCTAAATTTGTTTACATAATACTAAAAATAATTTTTAAATATTTTGAATGTAATTTATTTCAGTTCAGAAAAATTATTGTGTACCTACTTCGTAAAATAACAAAACTGTTTAAAAATTATAAATGATTCAGAAAATAAACTAAGTAAGCAATATTTTTAATTTACAGAGAAATTTTAAAACAATTACGAGTCAAACAACAAATCAAACAAGAAACAATATCAATATCATTCCAGCTTGACATATACATATTTACAAATAATGAAATTGTTCAAATTATGAATAATTTTGTCAGAAAAAAATAAAAATATAATTACTAAACACCGTTATTTATTCGTATAATTTTTTTTCAAATGATTTCCATTTCTCAACGCTGAATTCGAAAAGTTGTTACCAGCAGATATGGAAAATTATTAATTTATATTTTTCAATACTAAACTAATTATATTCTTATTAATTTTCAATTAAAGAAATAGTTGACACAGTGGTTTCCAATTTAAACCAAACTTCCTATGGTAAGTTTAATGTACTAAATAAATATTAAAAACTGAAAAAATTATTAGTACTGCCGGCTATGTAAAAAACCTTGTTTTGATAATAAAGTTCTACTTACTAAAATATCTAATCTAATCTAATTATTGTGATTTTGTTTCTTAAATCTTGTTTTTTGATGATATGATATTTGAGTTAGATCAAAATCGAGTGTAAGAATAAGGGTCTCGTCTCCGTAACAAAATATTGCATGTTTAGAGGTGTAGGTATAGCAGTTTCTGCTTTACTCATTGCATATTAAAAATTTGAAGGAAAAACAGGTACTAGATTTTTGTGAAAGAATTAATCTAGGATTATACCCAGTTAGAATTCTGAAAAAATCTTTGAAATCCATATACAAAATTAATGAAAAAGTGTGTTTTAAGCAATTTTTAACATGCTTTTTCTTATTATTAAGAGATTTATTAGAAAATTTATAACTCAGCATAATCCTAGTTGCATTCTTCGTCTGTAAATAAATTTATGAAATTAAGCTTTATCTATAAAACTTCATGAGCATTGTAGAAATTGCTAGACTGCTTTTCCGTATTTTTAGCGAGCGATTCTATTCATTAACATAGGACAAACGCGGTATTCAGCTACGTGGAGTCGATACCCTTAAGAATAATTGTAAAGAACCTGTAACTTACCAGTTATTCCTCCAAAGTATCCATCATCAAAAATGCCTGGATTTTGAGGGATTCCTGGACCTGGCAGAGGAATTTCTTCCGCGTCCTTCTCCAGTTCTACTCTCCCCAATTTAGTTGCCCTTGGCTCCGCTGAAAAACAAACCTTCCGTCAATAATTACTTCATTTGTTTTCATTAATTGCTTATTACCAATTAACGAATTAAAAATATTTTGACAGGAAAAAATGGGGCAAGGAAAATCAATGTTTGTCATAAACAGTTTTTTACAAAGAAAAACAATTATGATGAGTGAATCAATAAAAACAATCATAATTGACAAAGTGTGTTAGTGTATAACAAAAAATCCCGCGATTTTCTTATTTAACCTTCACTGCAACTTACCAGGTACAAAGTCAACTGCAGTTATTGCGTCTATACTCTTTTACAATAATAACAATCCATCCTTTTAGCTACACTAACTTTGGTCCTACTTTGTTAAAATACGTAAAACAGAAATCATTTCTAAAACTTGTCACATATCTTATAATAGATATTTATACACCAAGTGAAATACATGAATGTTTATTCAAGAGAAGGAAGTTTAGCCCTCGAGCCCGAAGGCCGAGTGGGATAATTTCTTCGAGTGAAAATACATTCGTATCTCACGTGGTTTATACAATATTTTATTCAATTTTGACGAAATTATTTCAATTATATGAATTATAAATTTATTTTGACATAACCAAAAAAAATCAAAGTAGTCGTCAGTGGCAAGTTGTCATTGTTTTTATACATTTTTGACGAAATAATGACATAAAGAGTGATTTAAAAATGTGTTGAGTGATTTAAAAAGTTTTAATTCACTTGTGAATAAACAGTTGTTTAAAGTTGTTGATATGGAGTTTAAAACGTCAAAATTGAATAAAATATCTTTTAATATAAAAGATCTTTGTCATAGAATTTTAATAGTGTAATGTCAGCCTAAGACACATAAAATCTTTCGGAAACAAATGGGAATAGTCTTTCAACTCTTCGGCTAATTAATTTCTTAAAGGAATCTTTAAATATTTAGACGCAGGAAACAATAACAATCTTTTTTCGTCGTAAGCCATATTTCTTTTAAAAACACCGATCAGACAGTGATTATGGGAATTGTTTACATTTATGCCTCTTATTCGCAGTTATTTTTATAAACAAAGTAAACAACTTTTTCATTTTATACATGCAATCATGCAAAGTTTAAAGACTACATCGCCAATATCGTTGAAAAATAAAAACTCATAAAAAAACAAATCTCTAAAAAGGTTTACTGTACAATCGAACAAATATAATCATTCTAGATAATATTTCAAATAGCTGATGTATTTTAATTAAGTATTTATTTTAAATATACTTATATTAGAAAAGTTTCTACTTTTATTACAAATAACAACAACAAAATACCTACTTCTTAAAAACATTATTATTTATATTCAATAATGTGTGTTAACGAAAATAGTGGTCACTTTAACATTTTCTATAATTTGTTAATTTGTTATCTTTTGTTTAAATGTAATTATAATACTTATACCTTTGATAGTTTATTTATTTTTGTGAGATATTTTGCACGAAATCTTGACTTTTGATACATCAGTAGATTCAGAATTATATGTAGAATTGAAATATGTAAAAATATATAGGATGTTCCATTTGAAATAAGAAAGTTGATGCCATTTCCGGTATAACCGGAAGTGACGTTTTTGTAAATAATATATATTTTGATGTCTCCTTATGACTAGTTTACCCATATAAAATTTGAATGCGATTGCTTTATTAATAAAAAGTTATTCTAACCGTACAATTTTTTTGGGACACCCTGTATAAATAAATTCATAATATCTTCGACAATATTGTAGGTATACATTTAAAGTATAGGTTAAGCATACCACCTTCACTAGCCTTTTGTTACCCGTAACCAAGCAGAGACATTGCATTGGTTCAATCTTGTCGAATTTCATTATATAAATAAAAATTTTAGTTTCGAGCTGTTCGGGCTGGCCAGACGTCATTCTGCGATGAATGCATTGATTGTGTGTTTTGCATGTACATTATAGTGAAATATTGTGATGTTTTAGTAGTACTGTATGTTCTATTTGTCATATAAAATAGGCATTAAGGAATTCAAATAATAATTGCAATATATTTTGCCGAGTTGTGAATTGAAAAACAATAATGTTATATGAAAGTGAATAATTTATTGTGAGTGAATACGTGAATACACTGCACATGGACGACTCGTCAAATGGTTTGTAATAATTATTTACACTTGAACTACTAATATTCTAATAATAGTATATTATTTAACGAGCAAATAATGTAGGCTATAATTCAAGAGGATGAAAGTTTATTCACGAGCTGAAGGCGAGTGTATAAATCATCCTCTTGAATTATAGCCATTATTAGCGAGTCAAATACGACGTTTTATCTACGACTTTTTAAATAAAGCAACATTTCTTATTTACAAATTCGTATTCATATTAAACTAACCTCAAACTTTGGTGTGATAACAATTGACAATTCATCCAAGTAATTTAAAACTATTATGGGCTAGTCATATACAACGTTTTACAAATTTTATTTACTATTTCTGCTTACCATGTCATCAAATTTGTGATGGCAGTTTGACAGTTCGGAAGAATAAAGTACTCATTATTTAACAGTGCTAAATAATGATTTCATTAATTCATAATGTGTCCTTATGATACCTAATACACATAATAATAATACATTAATTTAATTTTAAACTTTTTAAAATTAGCTTCTCTCTCCTCTCCAAATTATACTCGGTATCAGTATCGGTTTCTATTTTAGTGTTTAAAAAATATGTAAGTATTATTTATCATGATTTTTGTGTTTTTGCTTCATAATTTAAATTTTAATATCACTAGTTTTGTGTTATAAATATTATAATGTATCTATTCTAGTTATAGAAAAATTATATTGGTATTTTGTTTGCTTATTTCTAAGTTAAAAATAAAATAATTGAAATATTCAACACTTATATTTTATAATATAACTAAACTTTCTTACACGTCAGAGGTCAGACTACAATGTAATCTTGAAAACATTCGATTACGAGATTTTCACGGAAAAGCATCATGATGTCTTGACCTTCCTTGAGCTTCTTTTCACTATTGTCATATGATGATATATGATACATAGACTACATTTTTCTGTTAAATGTTAAATAACTGCCAATGCAGGAATCCTGCTATTGTGCTATTTAGTAACTAAGTAGTAAGTAAGTTAATTCGGTAGCCATATACCAATTTATGCACTTACTAGGTACCTATTAGATCTCTTTAACTTTCAGTATATACTTACAAATGACAATAGAATCCCGTATTGCAGGTTATACACTTGTTGAATGCAATATTGCTGCAATAGAATCAGAATTTTCGATTCTGGCTATATTGCTATATTGCTATATCTGAAATTTTACATGAGTAATGACAATGACAAAGCATTGTTTAACTGAAAAATTCATACAATATATTATTGAAAATTATTAGTAATACATATTAATTAGTTTTGTTTTTAATTATTGATTCCTATATGTATTTTTGTAAAAAAAATACTAACACAACTAGTTTAAAAATAGTAAAAAATTGGCAAAATAGATTGTTTTTAAAACTTATTACCAAAATGGGAGTATTAAGTATTTCAAAAATATAGCTTCATAGCTAACCACATATAAAATATGAACAGTGTACGTGTTATTATTTCGGTGTTTGTACATACCTAATAATGTAGATTATAATTAGGTACTTTCTTTGAGAAGAAACAGTATGTAATATGTAATGTACCTATAGGCACGTTATAGTACTTTAGCATGTTAATATTATATATAAAATAGTAAAAACATCTACTACTTGTAAGATGTATACACTATTATTTTGTTACATGCGGTTTAATTTACATCTTCAGTCTTTAGACCTGCTGCCCTAGTTTTCTCCACTTTTCCTTGTAATTTTACCTGTCGTAAAGAGCAGCAGATAAAAATATAACATATATTTAGGTATGTGTACCATCTCTCCATGAATAAACAATTGAGTGATGACAATACCTCGCAATGCAGAGCATGAAAGGTCAGCGACCTGATTTCTAACAACGGGTCGCGATAAAAACCGTTCAATCCGAACAAGGGAAACGGGGGACTGTCTGTGTCTGTCCCGCATTGATGATGGTGTTCCATGTTACTCTACTCGACTGATCTGATTATTGTTCTTATATTGCATCAAAACATGAAAATATATTTCACAATACAAATGTGTTAGTTAACGTTATGAAATTCGGAGCGATTTCTTCTTATTCGTTTTTTCATGAAACATAAAACTTCGAAGCTGAACCTTAACACATCTACGTTTTTACCGAATTCCTAGAATACTATCGATTTTACTTTTTTTCAATTCCATTTTTTTTCCACTACTAGGGCTGCCTGAAACCAGCCCGAAACTCGTACTTTGTCGCATCCTAGCAATGCAATGTCATTTGGAAGTTGAAAAATACTGTAAAAGTGTTTTCGTTGCGAGTAAACTGTCAGATTATTATTGAATAATTCAGGATATAAACATTTAATTGAGAAAGATTGGATCTACAGATTTGCCTTTTTAAAATTTTAAAAATTAATTTGTATCATGGGAATAACCGTGCAAAGATTGCTTAAAATAGGAATTTTTTGAATTTTTCGAAATTTTTATATTCATGAACCTACAATTTTTTAATAAAAATTTTAAAAAGGCACATCTGTAGACGCATTCTTTCTCTATTAAATCCTGGTTGAAATAAAATTTTGCCATTCTTGTACTGGCCACAAAACATTCGCTACATTAGTTAATTATAAGGTAGTAGACGGGCTTCTTAATAATGGGCCTGCCCTATTGCCCTGGACATAGGCCGAAACTTCACACCATTGTAACATCATCGTTCATTAAATTAAAAGCCATAAAATCAGTAAAAGTATTGATTTCATTTTCAACTCCCCTAACATAAATTTTAGTTCATTTAAACTTAAACCATAACATTGGACATCCGGGAATTATATATAAATAAGAAATTAATTGTTAAAAAATTTAAAATATCTCACGAAATAGTGACAGGAAAACTAAATTACCCACTCCGTTAGTAAGTACTTTTTGTTTTTAGCTAGATTCAGACCTACCCTAATTGAAATTGGTATTTTGTTGAAGCGCTAGGTTGGTTAATTTAGCACTTATACTGTTATACTTATAATGGGCATGGTATTGAAAATGAGATTTCTATTACTAATTTACTATGTACCTAATGTTAGGCCGAAAATATATGTAAAAATAAATTTTGTATTTAAAAATCATTAGGGGAGAGAGAGATACATTGATACACGGGGTAGATTGATACAGACTTGAAATTTTGCGATGGAATAATTATAAAATAATTAATTGACCATCTTGCGACTTGGAGGCACTAACAAAATGTACCTCACATAAAAAATTCAAATCAATTACAGATTTGTTTCCGAAGTTATCGTGGTTAGTGTGAAAATAAAAAATACTTTTCCTAAGTTTTAATCTCTTATTATATTCACCTAATTAAAAAAGTCATAAGTAGCCCATTGGGTAGGTCTGAATCTTGCTTGTGAAAAAGAGAAAAATTCCATACCGATATGCATATTTATGTATTTCATCTAATTTTATTACCTTCTATAGGTATGTATTACAGTATAGTTTTTAGTTGATGATATTTGATGATGGATATTAATTAATAAGTAAAACTTATTTGCTCTCTCTGAAGGAAATCAATAATACAAAATTAAACTGCAGTGAATTCTGAATTTACATCAAATCTAGTCAGGTCAGTTAATGGTATTGCTCTCAGCAACAAGCGGTTGATTTTGATCTAATAAAAACAAATGTTTTGTTTTTCTGTTTGTTGTGCTGAGCTGACACACCTTGGAATTTTCCTGGTTGCAAGGACGATACGTTTTTATAGTTTTTATGAAACCTGGTACTTATATTTACATTTATCACTATATTTTATTTTACATGATGTTTTTTTTATTTAAAAAAATAGCCTACATACTTACAAACGAAAGAAAAACTATATTTCATTTAAATATGAGAACAGAATATCTTGTGTTTATTTTAAACCCACCTGGATGATTTAATTTCGATTTTAATGCAACCCAAACATACAATAAATATTATTAAAAATTATATTTATTGAAAAAGTAAACATAACGTACGTTGGAACAAAAGTTTTGACAAAAATAATGTGTCGTTTATGTAAAAGTCTGAAAAATAAATTTAGCAAGTACCTACTTACCTATTCCTATTAGCAACAAATAATGCATTTTTGTCATGTATTCATGTGTTTGTTAGCTATGTAAATTTTTTTACAAAATATGGCTTAAAATTACGAAAATGTATTTTTAATTTGGTTGGACATTATGGCAAAATGTGACATAGTAAACATTATTCCGAAACCAAAATATTATGATAGGACAATTTACGAAGCTATAATAGATTGTGAAAGAAGAATCACAAGAAGTGTTGATCTTTCCAAAAGTGACCAATCTAAAGTATAAATAGTTACAAGGGCGAAAAGCTAGTAGAAACATGTAGATGGGTCAAGATATCCATCTACATGTTTCTGTAGAGTTTTAAAATTATTGTATACATTATTTTGTAAAAGAATTTTTACAACCTAACGATTAACTAATGTAAGTAATTTTTTTCGTTTCTGTAACAAATTGTTATCTCTTTTTGTACTTATAGTCAGCCTGATGAAGACACAAGGTGTGTCGAAACGTCGGTTTTTTAGTAAAATAAAAACATACAGACTGCATTCCCGAATATTCACATCCTTCATTATATTTATCAGTCGATTATTCCTATTCTTATAATTTATAACCTTAAGAGCATTCTGTACAGGAAGAATGTACACGTTAAAGCACTTTACACTCATACACCTCATCGACACATGGTTGCACATTTTAACAAAAACAAATTTTTATATGGTAGATAAGGGATAAAACTTCTATTAGTGCAATTTTTTTTCAGCACGTTCAACGGTCGAAATTACTTACTTTCAACCGCTTGCAGGCGTTTAGAAGCACCTACAGATTTTTCTTTATATTTCGCAGAACATGATATTTTAAACTTGAATCATGTAGTTTAAAGTTTAATCCACGTTGGGGTAGTGTTATTTAAAAAAAAAACTTTCTGATTTCGAGAAAATTAGAGGTAAAAAAATGTGAATTTGTGTAATTTTCTTTATTTTATAAACTAAAACTTCGGTACAAAACAGAAAAAATGGCACTAATTGAACGAAGTTTTATCCCTTATCTACCATATAAAAATTTGTTTTTGTTAAAATGTGCAACCATGTGTCAATGAGGTGTATGCGTGTAAAGTGCTTTTTACGTGTATATTCTTCCTGTACAGAATGCTCTTAACATAAAACATCAATCGAATTCATTAAATTTCCATTTGTATATTCCAACAATAAACAAGTATAGTACTTACCTATTTCTGAAAACCAGCAATATTCAATTATGTCATTAAATATTATCTGTGTTATTTAAAAATAATTTTCTCCGTTGAAACATTGAATTAGAGCTAATTTGTGATTTCTTGAACCGGATGTTTTTAGTTTTTGTTATTTCTAATTACTGATATCTGAAACATGATAATTATAACATTCAGTGATGTGTATAGTTAAATCTACAGCAGAAATGCACATTTTGCCCTAGTTTACTTATCTGCTCTTGTTGACATTGAGGGATAAACATCAACTTTAATTGTAATTATGATATGACTAAAATGATGAAGGTAGTACCCAGTGATCTAATTAATTACGACGAGTAAGACTATTATTTTACGCAGCACCGTATTTTGGTGCTTTTTAATTATAATTGTAATTACTATAAGATTATACTTAATGTTTTGTTTTTGTCAAGATGAACAATATGAGTCAGTATATCTATATAAATAAACATAGCAAATTATCTGTAAGGTGACCTTTTACTATTTTAATTTATCTACTTAGAAGAGAACTACGACTGTGTAATAATTTATGCAAATATTATTTTTATTAGTATTGGAATTATCCCCTGAATTACGTAACTCCTTACAAAATAGATAATATTTACCATTTAATTATAAACACATCATTAATGGATTTAAAATTTAATACATAAACCGTAGACGTAGATTCAACAGTGACACAATATTTAGAAAATACTTTATTTCAAGTTATGGCCCAACAACAAACCATATAGCCACATATTATTATGTCATGTCATAACTTAGAACATACATTTATAATGGAACCGGTTACATAGTCTATGTAAAATGCTTGTACTACGTGCTAGATTAACAATGCATACAGGGTGTTTCATAACTTCAGGTACATACGTTGATATGCTGTTGTTTGATATGCTGATTACGAATAAAAAATAATTTTTCTTAATCGCAAAATTAATTTCCATGTTTTCCAGTCAAAAATTTTTCGTAGCCACTGCCACTGAATGAAGTAATTATTGTTTCATTAAAAATAATTAAATTTCGTTTGTTATTTTACTAGTAATATGTAATGTAAGATGTTCATTACCTACTTCTATTGTTTGTATTTAATAGGAAAACGGATCCAGTGCAGTACTACAAAAAATATTATGGTAAACAACCCTTAATTTTTCTAATTAAAAAAAAATTCTTTTAGATTCGTAATCAGCATATCAAACAACATATACCATTAAAGTAAGTACTAGAAACTAGAAGTTATGAAACACCTTGCATAATGTTGTATAAGGTGGCTGAAACTTATTTAAATAAATTATTTTATTAAACCCAAATATAATAATTTATTTACTATTATGAATTCTGAATATTTATATCAATCTATAAACTTTTTTAGTTATTAAATAGGTACTCGTACATTGTTGATTGTGTGACAAATATTTTACTTTTATTTAAATACTTTGTTATTTGAATAAAGTAAAAAGTAGGGAAATATGGGCCATTCTGGACCAGTGTCGTAGGGAAATATGGGGCATTCTGTAGCATTAAACTAATTGTTTTTTTTCAGATGCTGGAGCCATGCTGCAACTATAGAAATATCTCTTGAGAGCAGACTACAAATTTTAAGGTACCGTAAAATTGACATTATATGGAACGATCATTTTAGGTTTTTGCTTATAACTTCTTTATTTTGTAATAAAAATATTTTTTATTTATATTATTTAAGTCAAACCAAGTCAAGTAGTTTATTTCAAGTCACTTGAAAATCAAGTAGTAAAATCTCAAGTAGGTACTTGATACTTGAAAATGAAGCAGTTAATCTTCAAGAAGGTAAAAAATTAAGTAATTATTCGAAACTGCATTGCATTTTCATATATTAGATACCGATATTGGTCTGGAAATAAGACTATAGTATAGAATAAGTGATAAAAACAATTTAAATAAGCTCGGAGAATGCCGCATCTTTTTAAAATTAATTATTCTACTGAATTTTCAAGTCAAGTAATATATGAAGTAATTCACAAAAACGTCAAGCTATTTGACTTTGTAGTGTTCGTAGTCGTAGCTTTATTCAACAAGACACGAACACGTATTTTTGTTCTACTAACTTTATTGTTTTGTGAACGTCTACACAGATTAATAATCTGCCATCAACTGAACTCAAATCATTTCTCCTTAAACATAAATACACTTCTTTAATATAATTCGTTTACCAATACAATATCTAATACATTACAGCATCATAACAATTATTCAATACACTACTTGAGATACTAGCCAGTAAATGAAGTAGTGATAAATTAAATCAAATTAAAAAAGTATAAATATTTTGTGTGTGAATAGAAATATTATACAGAAGTAAATTATTTGACAAATTATAGGTAACTATACAATTTTTGCTGTTCGTTCAATAGTGCCATATTAGGTAATATTGCATGTTGTCTGTCTCGATTGCCATTCTAAAATTTTGCGTGTAACTTAACAAAAATATCAATCATAACATTATTTGATTTAAACGAAATTGGAAGTAATTGTGTACTTGTTTATTTTTGTCACATCACGTTATTTGTGGTGGGTTACAACACGAATACCCAGCGCCAATGTCATGACCGTTGACCGGATATTTGAGACTAAATGTACCTCCGATTGGCTATTGTTTATTGAATCAAAAGCGGATAAACTTGGATAGGCTAATTAAAGTTCACTGCACAATTACTTCCTGAATTTACTCTGCAAATATAGGCATTAAGCAGATTTAGAACAATGGTTTTGCACAATTCATACAAAATCTACTAATAACTTCAAAATGTAGTATCTATTATAACAAATTACATATACAGGTTGGTGGAGGTGAAATGCGAACATAGGGAACATACATGACAATCGAACTTTCATGCCAGGTATCTTGATATATTTTGTAGTAGTGTCACAAAACGAAGTAATGTAAATTTGTGTGGCAAAAAGAGTAATCAATAACAGAAATAATAATAAAATCTAAAAGTGCATGTAAACTTTCTCGTTCTGCTCGTACACATACATTATTATGCACAGAAAATATTTTCATGAAAATAAAAATTTCAATAATATGACAGGTACTTTGACATTAACAGTACTTATTCCACGTATATCAAGATGCCTAGCATGATAACTCCATTGTCATATATTTCCCTATGTTCGCGGGCAAACGCAACATTGGAAATCTGTTATTTGCTTGTTGTTACATCCCGCTTATGTTATAGAATAGAGCAATTTATAAACTTCATAGCAGATGTCTTAATTAGTTTATTTCCATAACATTTGTATGTGAAACATTTTCGTTCAAATTTTAAAGGCAACGGCAGCCATACGTTTTTTTTTTACATGTCGTCCCAAATTAAGTACCTACCATATTATAAGTTTTCTTTGTTGTTTTTTTCAATAAATTAGGGTGAAAGTGGTCAAATAAATAAAAACTGTAAAAACATTGCATTACCTATTCAGGGTGTTTCACAGGCTCAGGATAAAAATTAAATGGCAGATAGTATATGACATTCTAATCACGAATAAAAAATAATTTTTCCTCAATAGTATGCGGGAAATAGACATTCTGTCACTCAAAATGAATGCGAGAAATAGCCAATTCCAGCAGCACTAGTGCAGGAAATGTTGTTTTATTAAATTAAAAATTATTTATAATTATAATTAAAGATAAACTATTCAAAGCCGCCCAAGTAGTTAGGTTAGGTATAAACTGTCAAAAATTTGAATTTATTTTAATACAATGGTTTTGAAAACAATGCAGAAAAAATCTTGTTTGTAACACATGCGAAACACGTGATTCTGAAACTCCGTGCAAATTCCGAAGCTCGCTGCGCTCGTGTCGGAGAAATTGCATTCGTTTCAGAATCACTCATTTTTAGAGCCGCACTGTTTCTATTAGTATTTTTAATATGATTAAATTAAATTTAAAGTAGGTAGGTAATACAAAAATACAAGTAGGTAAGTCTAATAAACAAAGAAATTAATTACATATCAGTGATATGGCCATTAAGTCATGAAACCAATGGCACTTAAATAAATATAGGTAGGTACGTCATTTTAATGCAATTTATTTTACAAATTTTGAAAGATTTCTTTTTGATTCGTGATCATAGAATGTCATTTAGTATCTACCATTTAATTTTATATTTTATAATTATATTCTGAAGATGTAAAACACCTAACCATAGCCAAAAGACACAAATTGTTAAAATTTGCTTCTTCTTATAAGTCTTATAAGCAATTTATTGTATTTATTTGTTCATAAAGTGCAAGTATAATTTAAATGTATCGTCTCATTAAAAATAAAAACGCTGAAGGTGTTACAAAGTCATATCTATACAATTTCATTGCATAAATAAACAGATATTTCGTGAAAAAATATTTTTAGTGCTTAAAGTAAAATAATATAGTTTACATGATTCGTATTTTTAAATATAGATACGAAAAATCACACTCTATATTTATTTATTTTTAAACTAGCATTTTGTGTACGATTTTCTAAAAATAATTATTACTCTTTCATCTATAATATTCATTTTAAATATATCTAAAAATAAACAATTTTTTAAGATAATAAAATACAGCATACCTACAATTTTAAGAGGATAATTACCTAGTAGTTAATTTGCGTGTTTAATTACATTTTGATGTTTAAAAGCGCCGCACCTTTGCTTTCACGTTATTAATTCTACAGGTGACACACTGAAGAACAATCTAGAAACTATACACCTATCTCTCTTCTTTTAACAAACAATCATTGTTAATATAATCTATTACATTTCGCACGTGTTAAACGATAATATTATTAAAACTTTGTTTTATAAATCAATGCAATTGTTCAGAATTATTTTTTAAATATTGTATTATCATGTGAATAATTTATATAAATATTTTTGTTTCATTACTTACTTACTCATAAAGTACATATCTTAAAGTAGGTACAGTATTTATTGTCTTGTTAAATAATGTTAAAATTATTCACTTTCTAGTTTGACAGTAACCAAAAAAAATTTGGAAGTTTTGTTATTAATTTTCTTGGAATTATACAAGAGAAAATTATTCCAAGAATTGTAAAGTATGAGTTTTTAACAGAATCTGGATGTTAATGTTACATTTATATATAACCTTTAACATTTTTTGTTGTGCAATTTTTTTCGAAAAGTTTAATCAATATTTTTTTTTAAATTTCTTTTAGAACTGTATTGAAATTGTTAATTAAAATGATAATTTATCTCATTCTTAGTGTACTTATATTGTATTTTATGTATAATGTATGAGTGTATTATATGTTGATGATCGTTCATTTCATATTTACATGTCAATCATTATAATTAATAAAAGTAGAGAAGTTCTTGGAGAATTCAGTCAATTTATTAAAATACAATAACACACCAACGTTTCGACTTCAATAAAGTCCTCTTCAGGGTGATAATTGTCAAAAACTAGAATATAGAAATTGTCAATTTATTATCACCCTGAATTGAAGTCGAAAATTTTAATAAATTGACTGAATTTTCCAAGAACTCCAGTCGAGTAATCTTTTCCTCATTATAATTAATCATAATAGCCATACCATAATAATCATGTTTGTCTCTGGTTTTATGACTAGTTTAAAAGATCGGAATATATCAAATAGCTGTCCTACCTGTTTTATTTATTTTTAAATTAAAGCAAATTATCAGTGTCAGATACTTTTATTTGTCAATTAAACGTCGAATTTGCTGTCCTATTTTTCTTATCAGCCTTATTTATAATCAAATATAAATCATTTTTCGCCAAAATAGATTCTTAATTGGTCAGCGATACTTACACTTTTGAAAGACAAACGCTTAATATAAACCATTTAATCTCATGCCCAACAAACTCAAGCCGCTATATACTCGTTGTTTTGGATTTACGAGGAAGTTTCAACATTTTAGAGTAATAGGAAATAATATCAAAATTTTCACGACATGAAATTATAGCGGGAAATATATTATAATAACTGAATTAATGAAAGGAAGATCATTTACCATACACCTAACCAATGAATGCTTCGAATATTATTCAAAAATATTCAACATTCAATAACAACTTGTTGCTTTCTTTAGCAAAATAATAACAATAGCATTAATAAAAGAAAATATCCGGCATTTTAAGGTATATTGATTAAAAGATGAGATCCAATTAATTAGCTTCTTTTCACATTTCAAATGTAATTCTTCTATATTTATACTTAAGTGCGCCGTACTCAGTGTATTTCTATTTGGTACCTAATCAGAAAATTTTGGTTAGTGTCCTTGCTATACATTTCCGATTCCCGACGTATCCTTTCCGATTGATGCCCTTGTTTTGATGGATGGACAGTTTACAAAACCATCGAAAATCGTACTGTATATTATTGTTATAAAATAATAATCTGAAATAAAGTCTTACCGATGTTCCAATGTTATATAAGCAATATATTATTAATTATATAGGACCTAACTATATTCCAGGAAAAAAATTAAGGATCATGATGGCTGAGCTTAGAACAAAAAAATATTTTTAATTGTTTTTGATACAAATAAACTATTTAGAAAATTTACACTTATTTTTGAGAATTTTCAAAAATTTTTATAGTTCCATGCTGAGTACAAGATGTAATATAATAGGGTACTTTACCATAGTAGCAGTAGCAAATTAGCAATCCAGTCAATTATATTGAAAGGAGACCTCAAAAATGAGTTATTGCCATGAAAAAGTTTTCAAAAAGTTAATAGCTCTTTAAATATTTGAGATTTTACGTATCGATACATCTACGTCACAATACCAAACTACCAAATTGTATTTTATATGTTGTAACATTTAGAAACAGTTGATTTTACATGAGTAGGTACATTTTAATTCCAGCCCCATGGTTTGAGAAGATTTTCAGCTATACATCTACGTCACACAAACTTTAAAAATTAATTACAGCTTTATTAAGAACAATTAAGGCTTATCAGTACTCTCAATCGCTTTCAAATAACATGAAGTTTTTTTTTAAATGGTAAACTACCCTATTACCCTTCATTTTTTCCCGAAGTATAGTTGCAATAAGTAAGAATAAAAGTAGGAAACTTGTACTTGTTTAGGGGTAAACAACACTCTTTAAAAACTATCTTATCAATCTAAACATACCTGGTAAAGCATTCGCCACCGCAAGAACCACCACCACTCCAAAGACCAGCTTCATGTCAACCCTCATGCTGCGTACTTATTCTTCTTTGAGTAAACTCCACACAAGCGCGCACCTATACTCTATACTCGAACTTAGCAGTTTACACACAATGTTATTCGCTCGCGGTTCACTCGTGATAGTAGAGTCCAGCTCGCTGCCCGTTGCTTTTATATAGCAGGCCATGTGTAAGGCCGATGTGATGTAGCGGAATTCTGTGAGTTGAAGCTGAGCTGACCACCGGCTTTTTGATGTTGGCAGAGTGTAACATTGTTTTGTTACCGATAAGAAATGTAGGATGCAACGAAGGAAAGAGTTTTTCTTGAAGATTAGGAAGGAAGCATGTTTGGATTCTATTAAACTCTAGATACAAGACGCCAGTCCGCAGTCGGTGGCAATCGAGAATCAAAATATTAAAATACTACTCACTACACGATATCTAAAACATTGGAGTATAATTTTGCTATCTTAAAAAAAATTAATGTCACTATGAGATACCTACACTGATTATTTATTTTTTTTTAATTTTAATGAAATATACTATTCCAAAAATCAGCAATTTTGAAAGAAATACCGGGTGTACAAAATTTTGATATAATCGTATGTCCGCCTTCGTACTATGAAATTTTTGCTCGGCACATTTTTCTGTTAGATGCGTATTTTAAAAGTTATTTCGATTTGTCACATTAAATAGACCACCGGTATGTGATGAGGAAAGTAAATTTAAATAATGTATTATATTTTTAACCGACATACCTTTCAATTAAAAATATGTATTTTCTATAAATTTTCCTAGCTTATTTGCACTATAATTGGCTTATGTCAACTGCTAAGAGATTGCGCCAGCAAATGTCAAATTTAAAATTATTCTGTTTTATTATTTTCGAGTTTATTGAACAATAAATTTCGGTTGCTAGCGTATTCGCATAGGCCCTTTTTAATTAAAAAGAAATAATCAAAAATTAATAAATAATAAATGTGATTGTTATGTTTACACTTCGGGAGGCCAAAAAATATTTACTAGCTACAGAAAGGTGACATGTATATCTCTCTTTGCCCAAGCTTTGTCATAATGTCAAATAATTTACAATAAATGCGAACTCTACCTGTATAAACATAGACATTTAAATGCGAACTTAAGTTTTATGTTTATTTAAAACCATAGCTCAATAGATTCTAAAGCTATTTTTACTTCCTTGTACGGAGTAATAAGGAAGTATTGTAATCGCGAAAAATTTCGGTTTTCAGATTTTGATGGAAATATCCGTTTTGACCTTTTCTGAATCCATTATGACTAGTTTCGTCGTGACGTCTGTACGTACGTGCGTACGTGCGTACGTACGTACGGACGTATGTGTGTCGCATAACTCAAATACGGTTAGACGTAGAAAGTTGAAATTTTGTATTTAGGACTGTTATAGCATCTAGTTGTGCACTTTCTATTTTTGGTTTCAATCTATAAACCGGAAGTAGTACTTTTTAAAAATATTTTGATAAATAATTAATTTTAGACAATTTTTTTTATTTTAAATGAAAGATTATGTGATTATTATCTACAAATTTTTCTGTATCTTCTATCATTTAAGAATAATTAAAGTATATACTTATAATTTAGTATTTCTGTATCTTGTAGTCCATGATCGATTAACATTTGTTACTACGTAAAATTTAAATGATTATGACATGACAGTGACAGTAGCAGTGACAATAGTAAAATATCGTTTATATCTTCTTCTGCAGTTTAAATAAAATGACTAAAATATATTTGTGAGTATACTAGTATAATAAGTTAAAAGAATTTTTTATATTATTCTACATTTTAGTTATTAAGAAAAGTATGAACAAACAAGGCGTACAAGGAAGTCATGTGGTGTCCACGTCAGATTTTTTTTTTAAATTTTCTGCAAGGAAAAACTAATTTAATACATCATGTGGCCAGAGAATTTTTTTTTAAATCGCAAAATTTATTTCCTTATTTCCTAGTCAAAACTTTTTCGTTGCCACTGCCATTGGATAGATGGTTATATAAAAGTTAATAATTAAATAAAAGTAGATCATTTTGTTTCTTTAGTGAAAGATATATTTTTCACAGTGTAAAAGAATTGGTGATTTGTTTCAAAAATGAATTACGCGAACGGATTAGCAATAGTGAATAAATGGACATAGTGCTAGCATTAAACAGGCGAGACAAAATGCGAAACTAGCAGAGCGAATTTATGCGGAACGTTTTCCTCAAAGATTGAATCCTATACACTGTATACCCTTCCTTAAGCGGCTCGTCTACGTTTTTACCGAATTCCTAGAATACTCTCGATTTTCCTTTTTTTCCATTCCACTCTTTTCCCCACTACTAGGGCTGCCTGAAACCAGCCCGAAACTCGTACTTTGCCGCATCCTTAGCTATGCAAAAAATACTGTAAAAGTGTTTTCGTTACGAGTAAACTGTCAGATTATTATTGACTTCAGGATTATGTTTTTAAAAACATTAAATACAGAAAGAATGAATCTACAGATGTGCCTTTTAAAAATTAATTTCAATCATGAGATATAACTGTGTAAAGTTTGCATAAAGTAGTAATTTTTTTAATTCTTCGGAATTTTTATATTCATGTACAATTTTTTAATCAAAATTTTAAAAAGGCACATCTGTAGATCCATTCTTTCTCTATTAAATCCTTGTTGAAATAAAATTTTACCATTCTAGTACTGGCCACAAAACACTCGCTACGTTAGTACATTTTATGCTGGAATTTAGGTAGTAGACGGGCCTCTTAACGTTGAACGTATGTACCTACTCGAAGTTATGAAACACCTGTATAACCATACCTATAATTATTTCATATTTGAATAGGACTACGGACTACATAAAACAAATTCGTTATTTTAAAGTGTTACTATTATTAATAAATTTAGTTTGTCATGTGTTCTTCAATGTCAAGGCAAATCGTTTTTACATAACGCAGCTCAGTGATTGGTTAAATAACTATGCTGTAACAAATAGTTGTAAACAAACTAAGTAGGTTACCTTCAACAAATTTCTTGTAAGCTGACAAAATTCGCAACTTTTATTTACCTATTATAAAATCAATTCGCTGAGGAAGCAAATTATTCACTATGCCAATATTTTATTAGCAACACGCCTATTTTATTTATATAAACACGTGACTCAATAAATTTAATACATTGCATATCAATAATATGGTAGAAATGCAAATAAAAGCCAGGAAAGAGGTGTATTTATTTCTTGTACAAATATGAAGTCTGCTTGTAGCAAATATTTGCACCCGATATGAAATTGAATCCCTTGCGATGAAACATACGTACATTAATAAACCTCAGCAACATATGCAATTAATAAATATTTTCCAATAAGTTGAAATATTGAATTTACTGACATATGAATTAAGTATGTATTTTTAGAAAATCATTATCTATCTATAGTTAGGTATACTCTGTATAGTGGACTATGAAAATGTAATACAAAAATTATTATACTTTTGAACAAATGTAAACAATTATGTAAACTTTAACCATAAATTAATAAGCTATATTTATTGATATTTGATAGGGAAACACAATTTTAATTTTTAATTAATAATAAAAAAAATTACATAGGTATACATTCTGCAACTTAACAACAAAACATATTGAAATAATTTCGACAGATAAATTGAAATTAATAGTTATTTACTTTACTAGTGGGAAAAGTAAAGAAGTACGCACGAGAAAAATCTTAGCTCACGTGGCCGAAGACTGAGTGAGATAATTGTCTCGAGTGGGTCATTTCTTTTTGCCCACGTGTGAGATAGGAAACAACGTTTATCCAACACCTCTTAAAATTGCTTAAATATTATTAAAATATTGTGTTCTAACTAAAAATATCTTTACTATGGTGACTTCCAACAAGCAAAGTAACAATTTATCCACTAGTGGATATAATTTTGAGCGAAACCATTTGTGGGCAATCTTTTACTTTGCTTGTTTAAAATCACAATAATATATTTATATAGGTGTTGAATAAATAACATAATCGAATACTACTATTTTGTTGTAAACATAAGTCAGTTATTATTATTTTATTATTATTTTAGAAGTAGGTTTCTATCGGTTAAGTATGTTTATAATTTTAACGACAATAACAATTATTGTTAAATAAAATTCTTCACGATACACAAATATCGACAGTTTTTACTTCCTTGTACGAAGTAAGGAAGTATTGTAATCGCGAAAAATTTCGATTCTCAGATTTTGACGGAAATATCCGTTTTGACCTTTTCTGAATCCATTATGACTAGTTTCGACGTGACGTCTGTACGTACGTACGGACGGACGTATGTGTGTCGCATAACTCAAATACGGTTAGACGTAGAAAGTTGAAATTTTGTATTTAGGACTGTTATAGCATCTAGTTGTGCACCTCCTATTTTTGGTTTCAGTCTACAAACCGGAAGTAGTACTTTTAAAAAATATTTCGATAAATATTTAATTTCAGACAATTTTTTTTATTTTAAATGAAAGATTATGTGATTATTACCTACAATCGGTATTTTATAAATATTTTTGTATCTGCTATCATTTAAAAATAATTAAAGTATATATTTATAATTTATAGTATTTCGGTATCTTGTAGTCCATGATCGATTAACATTTGTTACTACGTAAAATTTAAATGATTATGACATGACAGTGACAATAGTAAAATATGCTTTATATCTTCTTCTGCAGTTTAAATAAAATGACTAAAATATATTTGTGAGTATACTAGTATAATAAGTTAAAAGAATTTTAATATTATTTTACATTTTAGTTATTAAGAAAAGTATGAACACACAAGGCGTAAAAGGAAGTCATGTGGTGTCCACGTCAGATTTTTTAAAAATAAGTCAATAAGAACAGGAGAGCCTGATACAGTTTTAAAATTAAAATTACCATTTAAATTTTTTGTTTAAATGATTATAGAACGCAGTAAATTGTCGTCAATTAATCCAAATAATCGTCTAAGAATGCAGGAAAATTAGATCCTAAGAAAAATCACATAATTAAAACCAGCATCCAAATTTCTTTATTTTCCTTGTACACCGACATTCCAGCAAAAATAACAGTTTCCCAATATGTACTTTGCACACTAAAAAGAACTTTTACCACAAGGTTGTCCATCGTTTTAATTTATAATATCTTCGTGCATTCCATACATATTTGAGGGTAACGAAATAAGATGAGGGGTTTCCCATTTTTTTGACGCTCTTAGAATTTTCTACTTTTTAAAGCAGTAAAAAATATAAATGTAGTTCTAACCACAATGTCAATAAATTCTGCATCTAAAGCCTCATTCACATAAGCATTTAGTTTTAAAGTTTTATGTTTACGTTTGAGAAAGTTAAAATTTATGTAACTAAATACGAGCATTCACACCTTCCACTTTCAAGCACTGTGAATTCAAACTTTCTTAAACGTAAACATAAATGTAAACCAAAACTAAATGATTATAATATGAATGTGGTATAATTTGTTTATTGTTTAAGTACCTATGCACTCTCCTTAGTTATGGTTATACAGATGATTCAAAACTTCCTGTATATATTAAAATGGCATATAATGCTCCACTCATTTAACACGGAGCTGAAAGAATTTTTTCATAATTCGCAATAATTTCAGTTTCCAGGTTTTTTAATAAAACGGTTTTGACTGTTTTCAATTGAAATTTCATAAAATTACTAATCTTGCCACTGCACAATTAATTATTAAAATTTTATTTTATTCCATTCATAGTTAATTAGATGTCCATCATACAATCAACAATCCAGTGGTTTCAAAAATGTGCTTCTTGCGAAAACTGCTCTTAAATTTACGAAATTAAAAAAAACTTTTTGTTCCATGAACAGTAAGTTAACTACAGGGTATCTCAAAAAAAGGTACTCACACTTTAACTTTCGTGATGTTTGCGAATCTCTTAGTACGCGTTATCAGCGTTGTATGAACAATAATGGTCATCAATTTAAACATTTAAGAATATGATTCTTCAATTACATTTGTCTTCTGTATTCGAATGTATTTCATTTCAATTTATGCTAATAAATACCTAATATTTTTCTCGTCATTCGAAGTGTGAGTACATTTTTTGAGACACCCTGTATATGCCATTAAAATATTATGCACTATATCATTGACAATAAATTTAATTCTAATATGTTTTTATTCGGTTTTTATTGTAGAATCCTAGAATCTGTATTTTATGTTTTTCATATTTTAGTATAAAATTAAAGTGTTCTAAATTTTTAGGCCATAGTGCAAATTGAGGTGAGAATATACATACGTACTTACCTATTGTGACATGTTTATAAAAAAATCAGATTGTTGACTAAATTTGATACACTATAGTTTACAAAACATATCTTAAACGTAATATAAATAATAGAGTAGGTATTATAAATATTAATAAACATAAAAAGCTTAGTTAATCCAGATAAATTTATCGAAAACCCGGAGCTTTCAAATACATGTTAATCATTGAGTTCGCAAATCAAATTTTCAGCACTTGTTTACAAATAAAATACTGTTGCTTAGAACTCTTCTTTTGAAAAAATTATATCAATGTCAATTATTATGTTTCAAAATGAATTTCTGGCAAATATTTTAGAAAACCACATAAAGTAAGTAAATTATTAAAAAAAATCTCTTCGGGACATTATGTTGACCACCGGCGTCACAATTCTTCACTTCGTTGTTGATACCGGATGCTGCACATGTATGTTTAGTTGACTACCCGATATTTTGGATTTTCCCCAGGCTGCTAGATTCTCTCACGTGTCCCTTCATGAATAGGATGCGCACAACGTATAAATATTATAATTATTGATTTGATGTGAATCATGATTATTGGTTGATGGTGAATTGTTTGTTTGAATTTTGTTTTTTTATGGATTTGTTAATTTGTGTAAACTACGAGATACTGGGAATTTTTAATGTTGTTGGTACTGATGTTTGATGTATGAATGGAATAATTTATAAGTATTTTGCTTCTGCTATCAATGATTAATAATATGTTTAAATATTCAAATTAGAATCACATATTTGACAGTGATACCTACTACCAACTATTTATACTATTTTGTTACTTTTATAATTTTAATTATTTTGGAATAATACTCAAAATAATAATTTATGCGTGATTATTAATTAAGCTAATAATAAATGAATTCTTTTAAAGTTTTTACAAATGTTGAACATAAATTTTACATTGTTTCTTTAGTAAATAAAAAATTAAATTACCTATAAACCTAATATCGATACAATATCAAATATTAAATTTATTGCGTTTAGTAAATCATTTATATTACCCCCATATTGCTTATTCCTTTATAATACCAATTAAAATTAGGCGCATATTAGAGCATTTTTATAAAATATGAGTAATATTCATCATGCAGTTTACATAACTTAGCTATTTAATCTTTTTTACTACTTTTCTAAAAAAAATCACAATAGATTATTTTAATTCTAATAGATATTTAAAAATATGCGTACCTACATATTATACGCTCATAAAAATTAAAATTTTCGCCGATTTTCGCATAATTATTAAAGCCAAACTAATCACATTAATTAAAGATTTTGTAGATTCCGCACTTTTAGTATGCTTCCTTAATCTACATACAAAAATTACATCATACGTATAACAGTATTAGATTGAGATCATAACAAAAATTATTCGTTTTTCAATGCGTATTATTGCCATGCAATAGGCTCGTAAACTATATATTTTTGCACTTCCGGGACTAAAACTGTTCTTTAGTCTTTATTTTTAGGGACTAAGGTTCTTAATTTGATCCCAAGGGATTATTTCTCATATTTAATCCCGTTGTCAAGGAATTGAATTAATTAATCCCGTTGTCAAGTAAATACGTGCTATTTGTTACAGAGTATCTATGGTAACAATATAAATATTTGTCATAAAATTTACTGTCAAAATTACGAAATGTGTATTCTTTTAAACTATTTTGCATTCGTTTGAGGATGAAGTGCAAAAAATAGCGTATATACCACAGGACTAAAGTACCTTTAATCCCTCAGGTGATTATTTCCCTCACCTTCGGCTCGTGAAATAAACTTCACCCTCAGGATTAAATCATGCACTTTAGTCCCTCAATATATAATATACTATTTAAATTGAATAAAAATAGATCCACTGATTTGGTGAAAATTAGGTAAATAGTTTCCGGAATGATGCCGTGACAAACAAACACAAACAAAAATAGAATTTATCATTTATATAGATTTCTGCTACCTTCGAATTACATAATAATTCATGTACTGTACCAAAGAATAATATTATTTCTGCACTCAGTTGTAGACCTCGATCTTCCACCTATCTATAAAAAATCTGCTGTGGCCACCACACGACCTCTCGCCTAATTCTGCTTATTCTACTAATCTAATAAATAGTTTTACTTACATTTTAATAGTTTCATCTTCATGTAATATGTAAACGATAATGTAAACCAATATGCAAGCAAAAGATGTCAACTGTACTGTCACTGTCATAATAATTCAAATTTTATGTAGAAACAAATTTCATATCATGGACAACAAGATAGAATATTAATTGTACTTTATTTTATTGTTAAATACTTCCAGATTCAGCAATTTGTATTTATAATTAACTGTACACATAGATAATCACAATTTCTTTTATTTTTAATTGCAAAAATTGTCATAAATAAATAATGTACCAATATATTTAAGGAAAACTTTTCCAAACTTCTAAAAGTACTACTTCCGGTTTGCAGATTTCTACCAAAATGTTATCCGGTGTTAAGATACTTATCAAAACCTTAAATAAGAAATTTGGTTATAAACGGTTTGATACTTTTTAAGTTATCGTGGACGAAAAATCCTCGGTTCATACAAACACACAAACACACGAACACACAAACACACAAACACACACACACAGACATCATCATGAAAATAGTAAATTCGTATTCTAGAGACCCTGAAACGTGCTAATCCACCAAAAACTCATACTCGAAAATTTTGACCCATTACAATACCTCTCTTATAGAATATGAGGCGAGAGGTAATAAACGAAACAAATAATAGTATATTCTGCAACAAGTGTGGAATGAAGCATATTCAGCTCGAGGGGAAAGTTTGGGAGACGAGCCGTAGGCGAGTTTCACGGTTCCACGACTTTAAATTTAAAAACATAACCTAAAACTATTAAAACTAAAATAAATGTATTTATAAAATAATATTCTACATAAAATTAATAAATTAATAAATCTAAATGTATTTTAAAGCTACCCACCAACCAAAAACATTGAATAAAGTTAAATTATTATAACTCGCCACATTTCATTGCATCACTAGTGACGGAATGAATCCATTCCGTAACAAGTGACAGAATGTAACCATTCCATAATTGAAAATGATGTAAAAATGATAACAGTCGTATAGAAAACTAATTATAAATGTATACAGTTAGTAATTAGATTCGTTTAGGCATCTGTGAATATTCGCAAGTGCAAATGCATTAAATTCGATGCGTTATCGACAGTCCCTGAGTTAATCTTGACACCATTTGCTGCCGTGACTCGACTTCCATTGCTAATCACTCTTGGCGGATCCACGATTACGTCAGAAGAACAGTGTCCTGTGGAAGCCGTGTAGAATATCAAACACTACGGTATAATAGCGACATATTATTGTTGTATTGTTTTCTTTCATTTGTTTTTGTTTTTTGTGCAGTTGCAGTGTCAGCTTACGTGACATTTAACATGTAATTTGACAAATGCAGTTTACTTTCAAGTCAAATTAAGATTGTTATAAAAAATTAATTAATGTAAGTAGTTAGGTCAATACTTAAAAATCTGACGTGGACACCACATGACTTCCTTGTTCGCCTTATTTGTTCATACTTTTCTTAATAACTAAAATGTAGAATAATATAAAAAATTCTTTTAACTTATTATACTAGTATACTCACAAATATATTTTAGTCATTTTATTTAAACTGCAGAAGAAGATATAAAGCATATTTTACTATTGTCACTGTCATGTCATAATCATTTAAATTTTACATAGTAACAAATGTTAATCGATCATGGACTACAAGATACCGAAATACTAAATTATAAATATATACTTTAATTATTCCTAAATGATACCAGATACAAAAATATTTATAAAATACCGATTGTAGGTAATAATCACATAATCTTTCATTTAAAATTAAAAAATTTGTCTTAAATTAAATATTTATCGAAATATTTGACAAAAGTACTACTTCCGGTTTATAGATTGAAACCAAAAATAGGAGGTGCACAACTAGATGCTATAACAGTCCTAAATACAAAATTTTAACTTTCTACGTCTAACCGTATTTGAGTTATGCGACACACATACAGACGTCACGACGAAACTAGTCATAATGGATTCAGAAAAGGTCAAAACGGATATTTCCGTCAAAATCTGAGAACCGAAATTTTTTGCGATTACAATACTTCCTTACTCCGTACAAGGAAGTAAAAAGAGAGAAAATCTTATAAATTGAGCACTGTACTACTGTACTCAAAATGTACTTACATTTTCATTAATTAATATGCACCGATCACCTCACCATAATAATTTCACTATGACATATTAATATTGATAATTCCACTCCTGTATAAAGTAAACCATAAACAAAACACTATTTTATCGCTTTGACAGCAGATAAAAAGGAAGGTAATTTTTGCAAGTGATAAAACCTTATTTAACTTTTTCTTAGCTACCAAACAATAAACAAAACATAGAAATCTCATTTGCTTCATATTTCTAATATTTTTTAGTGAAATGATTAGATTTTGGGAAGAACCAAAGGATTCGTTAAATTATCTCGTTGAATTACACTCGAGCATTTCATTTCCTCTGAATAAATTTCTGTTTGACATCTCAACCTTGTCACCTGACAGAAGTTTGACTCGAAAAATTGTTTTAAAATAAAACCACCTACGGTGTCGTGATTTTATTAAACAATTTTTCTTTTCAAATGCTAGGCAACAAGGTTTCAATACAAACAGAAATTTATCCGGCGAAATAAAAAGCTCTTGTGTAATTACAGTTGATAATATTCTTAAGACAAATAGAAAAACTGTTTATTTCTACTTTTTCTGTGTACGTGTGAAGTTAAAAATTCTACTGTTACAATTTTGATTTATCTGTCTACAAATGAAAACAAAAAATAAAATATGTGTTAATGACAAATAAATAAAAGGTCATAATAAACTTTAATAATATTATAAAAACTACAATTTCCGAATTCCTTTCTACAATGGTACCTATATTTGTGAGTAAGTACCTACCTTCATACATATATTAGTAAAATATGAAAGTATAAAAAGTGCCGAAATCACGATCTTCTGTAAAACGAATAAATTACTTATTACGAGCATTTAAAAATTATTTTTTAAGAATAATTTTTACTAATACATATAAAGGAAATAATAACTGAATAGTTGGCTTAAAGTTGTATTTAAATTTATTTTAAATCGACAACGTTTCGTCTATGGTATGTAGCCATCTTCAAGTCTATGCAAGTCATTGGTTAACAACTATGATTTAAAGTTAATATAGTTTTAATTACTTAAAATTATAAGCAAACATATCGACATGTTAGCGATTCGCTGACTCTTTATTATTATTATTCGATAAACTGTGTAAACTTTGATTAAAAATGTAAATATAAGAATTCGTCAAAATTAAATACCTATACCTACCTTAATGTTAAACAAATTCAAAAAGTAGGTAAGTACTAAAGTACTCCCAAAGTTTTGAACTCCATAAAATTCATTGTAAACGAAAAAATATAGTATTTATCATAAAAATATTACAAAAGTGTTAATTGTTTCAATCTCCATATGTAGTAAAACAAACATCATTTTATGTGTAAAATACACAATAGGTAGAGTAGGAAATATCCAGCACAGATGTAAATATTTATATTCCAGTATTTTCCACAAAATGTAAATAAACGATAATATTGTCTGCTGATTCTGGTTAAAGCTCTTTACCGTTTTCTATTTATAACCGTGAAATTGCAAATTATTGTATGAAGTAAATAATAAATACTAAAATATACTCGCTACTCACATTTATCAATGTGAAATCATCGACGACAAATTTGAATTGTGGTTTTGTAATTTGTAAATTAATAGGAAATGCAGAGATAAATTAAAGAATTCATGATTAAATGTTGTTTTCATTATTTATTTAATATCTGATTTAACCGCATTGTTTATTCACTTACAAACAAAGAAATTTTAAACTATTAAGGTTGATTTGTTTACTTGACATTCAGAAAAAAGTATAAACAATCTAAATAAAATATTGTAACTATTATTTAATTATAGGTACTATACCATTATTACCATGATCAATAAATAACAAATACGAAATAATAGTTTATAAATTAAATTTAAAACACGTAGGTACTTAATATAAGAACAGAAAATAAACAAATAAATAAACGTATAAGTAAACAATACAATTTTTTTAACAATTTTATCGCACACATACCTACATGGCACAATACTGATCATGAAACAAAAAGAATTTTCGCAAGAAGCACACTTTTGAAACCACTGAATTGTTGATTGTATAATAATATAATACCTATATGGAATTAATAAATTAAATTTTAATTAATTATGCAATGTCAAGAATACAAATTTTATAAAATTGTATTTGAAAACAGAGGCCCAGGGGTGGTTGATTTTTCATTCTCAAATATTGAAGATACCAACAAGAAAAAGTTAAATACAAAAGTTGTTTAATACAACCTGATCTATAATTTAGCATACAAAATTTTTTTCCAAGGTTTACTAATTTTTAATGAAACATCCTGTATATTTTTACGAAAAGTCAAAGTTAAATATTTTTCTGGAAAATTAGTAAGCTTTGGAAAAAAATTGTTTATGCTAAATTATAGATCAGGTTGTATTAAACAACTTTTGTATTTAACTTTTTCTTGTAGGTATCTTTAATATTTTAGAAGATATAAGCTGGACAATGAAAAATTCACCAGCCTGTATATGCCATTGAAATATATGCACGAAGTTGTGAATCAACCTGTATTATATCTGATGTAATATTTTTTTTCTTGTTTTTCTGATTTTTCATATTAATTTACAATGTTTTCTTTTGATCTACATATTAGGTATCTTAAAATATAATACTTTAATGAACAATATTCTATTTTAGGAATATAATGTGTTTTTCTGATTACTGCCTATATTTTTAAATAGTAAATCCGTTTCCCAAGATAAGAAAAAACATATCTTACAAATTCCAAATTACACAAGGCTGCGGTTAGCATTAATGTTATTTAATCAGAAAGAAGAAATGATTAACTTATGAGAATTTTGTATTCACCAGTTGCGCTAAACATTTAAAAATGATACTGTACTAATTAGTGTTAGTAGTAGTTCAGTTAATATATTTATTTTAGAGATTGTGAATCAAGAATAATTTTATTCGAAGTGCAAGATTCTGCAAATTGAATGTTTAGCAATTTATTCTGAAATAAAACGTGAATAAGCTACTTACGAGAATATTTCATTTATAAATTTAAACAAATATTTTGAAAATTGTCATCTGCATTTATTTTTGGACAGTGTGAATCAAGAGTAGTTTATTATATTACAACATTCTATAAACTAGATGTTTCGTCACTGTTTCATTCATAACTAAATATTTTTGCGTGGGATAGGTACTTCTTAGAAAATATATACGCTTTTTCAGAAAACTTTTTTATTTTTATGTTCGAATTCAACAAGCAAGATTAAGACTGCATACCAGTCTTCTTTTGGAAATTATTTTCGATGAATTTATTGGAAATATATGGCAAATATTTTGTTACATGTTCCAGTATCTAAAAATCTAGATTGAATTACCCTGTGAATAAATCTTTGGATGCAGGTATTTTGTTAATAGGGTACTTTACCATAGTAGCAAATTAGCAATCCAGTCAATTATATTGAAAGGAGACCTCAAAAATGAGTTATTGCCATGAAAAAAGTTTTCAAAAAGTTAATAGTTCTTTAAATATTTGAGATTTTACGTATGGATACATCTACGTTTACAGTAATAAAGAAACTACCAAATTGTATTTTGTAACATTTAGAAACAGTTGATTTTATAGTACGTTTCAACTTTATTTGCTTTACCTGAATTTTGGGTTACAAGAGGGGAGATAACAGAACAATAGAAAGTAGCCGCCCTATTCTGGTTCAACAGAGTTGTATTAAGTGCAATTTAGTATATAACCATTTTTTTGTGCGATACGAAACCAATGTCCACAGGCAGTACCTCTAGGATGGTCATGGAAACCTGCTTACTGAAACAAATGTATAATTAAATTATTTAATATACTAATTTATATTTCTTATTTTATCACAAATCTTATTATTAAATTTCACTTAATACATCTCTGTTGCGGCGGCTTCTTCAGAAGTTTATTTTCTATTGTTAGTGTTATCTCCCCTCTTGTAACCCAAAATTCAGGTAAAGCAAGTAAAGTTGAAACGTACTATACATGAGTACATTATAATTCCAGCCCCATGGTTTCAAAAGATTTTCAGCTATACATCTACGTCACATAAACTTTAAAAATTAACTACAGCTTTATTAAGAACAATTATTAAGGCTTATCAATACTCTCAATCGCTTTCAAATAACATGAAATTTCAATAAAAAAAAAACTTTTAAAAAATGGTAAACTACCCTATTACATAAATGAATTTTCTAGATATGCATCTTCTGTTGTTGCACTTTCCTGTGTTCCCGTGTATGAACATTCTAAAATTTTGAACCCATTTCCTATCAAAATCTTTTCTTCTAGTGAACCATGCTTCAATACATATTTCCAATCTTCAGATAAAATTCGTATACTAAAAATGGCATTTGTTTTATAAATCAAAACCTTAATATCTTGGAAAAACTCATATGAATAAATCAGCAAGGATATTCACTTCTATATTCGGAAGATGAATCATTAACTTGGCGAATTCATCGACTAGGCTGTTGACAGAATCAAAACAATCTGTTTACGCTGTCGTTTTGGGTTCGTCGTATCAGACGATGATGCTTAGTTTTGTGACGATTGTGACGCAAGCAACGAACAACGATAATAATTACATGTACATGACTTCACTCCCTGTGACGTATTTGCCGAAGAGGCAGAGGATGTGAGTGTGGCTCTATTTTAATCCCTCACGCATCTTGGAACGTTGGCTTCGCTTCGCGTTCCCACGGATGACAAATCAATGAATTGTTTGGATTAGAGCATAAGACGGGGGCGTTACTTGTGAATGTGATACATATTTCATATTTGTTATTAAAAAATATTAATTACATGAAATTTTCGGAAGCGGATTGATCTTGCCATGACCATCTGTGTCAACAATGGAAAAAGTCTTACGCATATTACATGGAATATTTGTTTGTTTTTAATTGATTGATTTCTAATTAAACGCATATGCGGTGGTTCTTTTTCTATAAAATATTTTTTACTTATTTCCCACATATTAAGTAAACCAATTATTTATTTGCTTCTTTTTAAAAAATTCTGACCAATGCCGTACATAAATATATCGGCAAAAATTGTAAAAAAGATACCGAAATACTAAATTATAAGTATATACTTTAATTATTCTTATATGATAGAAGATACAGAAAAATTTATAAAATACCGATTGTAGGTAATAATCACATAATCTTTCATTTAAAATTTAAAAAATTGCCTAAAATTAATTATTTATCAAAATATTTTTAAAAAGTACTACTTCCGGTTTGTAGATTGAAACCAAAAATAGGAGGTGCACAACTAGATGCTATAACAGTCCTAAATACAAAATTTCAACTTTCTACGTCTAACCGAATTTGAGTTATGCGACACACATACGTACGCCCGTACATACATACGTACATACGTACAGACGTCACGACGAAACTAGTCATAATGGATTCAGAAAAGGTCAAAACAGATATTTCCATCAAAATCTGAAAACAGAAATTTTTCGCGATTACAATACTTCCTTATTACTCCGTACAAGGAAGTAAAAATATATCAAATATTACACCAAAAATACAGTTACCTTGCAAAACAAAATCTTATTTTTATATTCCATTCATATCAATCATGCTCAACCAGCTATCAATCTTATCTATTTTACCCAAAATTAATGCTCGAAAATTTTTGACCATTCTTTATTACTTGTAAATATTATGTAGGTAATGAAAAAACTTCTTGATTGGGTGAAGATGATAAGGAAGGAAAAATATTACTGGAATTCAGTCACAATTTTGAAGGATTTATTTCAACTCCAACCGGTTTCTGACCCATGTGGGGTAGAAGTTGAAATAAATCCTTCCAAATTGTAACTGAATTCCAGTATTATTTTTTTTCTTATAAATATTATACTTATGTGGCAAGAGGGCAGGGTATAGCTAGACATAAATATTTTTGTAATTTCCTTTTGACATTAAAAAAATATATTTTTGTCATACCTGCACAAAAAGTAACCTTTTTCGTGCCTGTTTTACGTGCGCAAAGTGGCTTATTTTTTAACTAGACAAAAATGCGTGCGCAAAGTACAAGCGTGCGGGAATAGCGTGCGCAAAATTTCACTTTGCGCACGCAAATTGAACACTCGCACAGTTTTCTGTAGTTACCGACACGAAATGTGCGCGTAACACTAGCGCCACACACGTGATAATCTAATACTACAAGCACGTGAACAGCTGTAGTAACTACGTCTCTATGCATAGTTTCAACTGTCGACTATTGTGCAGATTGTGCATTGGATATTGGATCTAATGGACAATAATATTTTATACTTATATTTAACGTTCTTTTCTTTACTGTTAATAATTAGTTTTTTATGCTTTTACATGTAGGTAAATATTAGTTACTTTTTTATTTTCTACATATTAATTTTAAAAGTATTCATTTTATCTTTTGATAAGTAAGGTCACTCAAACGGTTACTTATTGTGCAGTAATGACAAAAAATATCGTGTGCATCTCGTGAGCAAAGGCGCAATTGCGCTTGGCTTCGTTGCAGCCCTCGCCGTAGCGACCCTCGGCCACCTCGGCTCGCCTCGGTAGGCCTCGAGCCGCTACTGCTCGGGCTGCAACTCGCCTCGCGCAATTGCTTACTTTACGCACTAGATACACAATATACTATTATGTACACGTCTGATTACAATTAATATTCAATTGACATTTTCTTAATACCATGCTGACAATACAATCAATATCTTCAAACCACAAATATTTGGCATTTATAATTGAGTTGCGCAATTCCTGGAAGTATTTTCATACTATACAATATTTTAAATGCAATAATTTCTTTCTTCCAGTCTTAAAGTTTAATTTATGAAATCCGCAGTGCATTGAAAGTATTATGGTGGCCTGCTAATTGAATTTGTTTGGCGTACAGCGTGTAATATTATCGTACACTACACACACAAAATGATTTACACAAATAGCATTGTATTTGAACAAAATAATTTAGAAATAAAAATATTATAATTTTAAAGCATACCATGATGTCCGATAAAAAAATTAATTTATGCACGGTCATATCATAATTTGACACTTATACACGAATTTCTTTGACGTAAACGTCACTTTATAGCCCACGAACCACTTTATCACGTCTCAAGACATAAAAGCTTCCTTACACCCTTAATACATAAATAACTCTATTACTGTTGTCTCAAAGTATTAAAAAATAATAAGTACAGTGATTATAATATAGTTTTTTGAAGAATTATGCAATTATGCAACTTACGAGAAGTAAGCAGGGTTGTTCACGTAGTCTACGCGACGTAGATTAGGTACGTGTAATTTTACGCGTAGACAAACGTAATCTACGCATGCAGTATCTGTGTAAACAATAAAACAGTGTAGACAATGTAGACAAAGAACAAATTTCACCGAAAACGAATAAAATTATAGGTTAAATTTTCTGACATTTGAATTATTTACATACTTTACGCAAAGTCTACATTGTCTACATTGTACATAGTTTACGCAAACTTTACGTGTAGACGTAGAAAATAATACTTTACGCGTAGATGAACAACCCTGGAAGGAAGTAACACAATTATTGACGTATTTTAACCAAAGTTGATACACATCTGTATTTGCCGAGCAAAATGCTTTAGTATCCAATAAGTTATTACTTATTCGTAATTCGGTTACGTGACTAGTTTCTAATAAATTTTCATACTCATAAACTATAACCGTATACATACATAACGCTATATACCACACAGGGTAGGCACGAACCCCTTAACACATTCATTTATTATTAAATACTTTTGATTTATTATAACCTACATACAGAAAGGTCAAACGAAAAATAATTACTTTCTCTTTCATTTAATAAAGTTTTATTTTTACGGTCGATGGGCCTATTATAATTTTTGTAATATTTAAAACCTATGTAGCTTCATTTTCCTTGAAAAAGAAGTCATCCTTGAAAATTAATTAACTTAATCTTGATTTGTACCATGGATATAAACACCAACAAAATAAATAATTTCATTATTTTGGTTGAACTTGATTAAAGTAAACATGAATTGGTATTCAAATTACACATACACGTCTTTAGTTTGGTTTTATTCTTATAATTGGTCTAACACAAGTGTTCAAACTTCAATATCACAACCAACTTATAATTCTACAACTCAAAATTTACCAATCTTAGAAGAGAGATTACCATCTTTAACTGAACATCGTAAGTTTTTAAATATATTTAAATCATTGTATATTTGTAACTTTTATATATTTTGAACAGAATGTTTAAGTTTTCAAGAATACAAACAGCGCATGAGGACTGTACAAAATATAGATAATTTTAATAACACAATTGTTAAGTATCCATACAGGGTATGTATTCGTTTTATCATTATTTTGAGCTAGATACATTAAGATAATTTTTAAGCAGATAATAATTGGTAAAAGTCGATCCTAGAATTTCATAGGAATGTATACTATTTATTTAAACAAAATTTAAGTTTAAAGGTGTCTTGGTGTCTCTGATCATTTTATTTATACAAAAATTTATAGTATAATTCTTATTTTCTGTTTATTAAAAAATTTATATTAACTTTACCGCCCGTCATCGCAAAAAATCAAAAGTCAAAAATGACCCACTTCCCGGGATCCTATCGAGCTGAAATTTTTCAAATAGGCTTTTGTCACCTAACAATGCACTTTGGCAAAATTTCAGATTATCCGCCATCTTGAAACTAAATGGCGGATAGCTATCTCAAAATGTACTGCACCGATTGCGGTCAAATTTGGTACAGTAATAGCCAAGGGTCTAACTTATGATATAGATATATTAAAATGTCAGTCCGCTATCTTGAAACAAAATGGCGGACAGATATCTCAAAGTGATCTGTAACTATTGCGTTCAAATTTGGTACAGTAATAGCTAAGAATCTGTCTTGAAACATAGGTATATTAAAATGTTAGTCCGCCATCTTGAAACAAAATGGCAGCTAGCTATCTCAAAATGTACTGCACCGATCTGGTTCAAAAACAAAAATTTAAATAAATATCGATCGAGTCTTATATATAAAGGATTTATAGTGAAAAACTTTGTTTTTACGGGTTCGTTTTTTACTTCCTTGTACGAAGTAAGGAAGTATTGTAATCGCGAAAAATTTCGATTCTCAGATTTTGACGGAAATATCCGTTTTGACCTTTTCTGAATCCATTATGACTAGTTTCGACGTGACGTCTGTACGTACGTACGTACGGACGTATGTGTGTCGCATAACTCAAATACGGTTAGACGTAGAAAGTTGAAATTTTGTATTTAGGACTGTTATAGCATCTAGTTGTGCACCTCCTATTTTTGGTTTCAGTCTACAAACCGGAAGTAGTACTTTTTAAAAATATTTCGATAAATATTTAATTTTAGACAATTTTTTTTATTTTAAATGAAAGATTATGTGATTATTACCTACAATCGGTATTTTATAAATATTTTTGTATCTGCTATCATTTAAAAATAATTAAAGTATATATTTATAATTTATAGTATTTCGGTATCTTGTAGTCCATGATCGATTAACATTTGTTACTACGTAAAATTTAAATGATTATGACATGACAGTGACAATAGTAAAATATGCTTTATATCTTCTTCTGCAGTTTAAATCAAATGACTAAAATATATTTGTGAGTATACTAGTATAATAAGTTAAAAGAATTTTTAATATTATTTTACATTTTAGTTATTAAGAAAAGTATGAACACACAAGGCGTACAAGGAAGTCATGTGGTGTCCACGTCAGATTTTTTTAAGGTTGCTTTAGGTGCTAAAGCAAATTATCGTACTGAAGTTTATTTAAAAGACAGAATTTGGTTTTGCGGAGGAACTTTAATAAGTGATAAATTTGTTTTAACTACAGCTTATTGCCTAACGAAATTAAAGTACGTATACCAATATTATGCTTTCTATTTTGTAGAAAAATTTGCTTTAATTTTATGAAAATATTTTATATTTTAGTCGTATAAATATATCAGCAGAGTTCGTTAGTTTAGAGGCATTTGGTACATTAAACGGTTCAGAACAAACAAGAAACACTATAATTCGTCAAATTCCACACCCTCTGTACAAACCACCATCGATATACCACGACATCGCTCTTCTAGAATTGGAACGACCAGTAGAATTCAGTACCTTTGTTAAACCAGCTTGTCTATATGCAGATGATCTAATAGAAGAAAATAAACAACTTAAAACAACAGGATGGCAACTTGCCTTCTTTGGTACATCTTACCAAAAAATGCAGACGGCTAATTTGCATTTGGTTAATGCTGCCGAGTGTGACAACACATATAAAGATTTTCGTTCGCGATTATCTAATGGTATTATTGAAAAGATTCAACTTTGTGCCACAGAATATGGTGAAGATACTTGTAAAGTTCGTTTTATTTTAAATGAACGGTTAGAAACATTTTTCTATTTATGTTTTTACAGAGTGACCCAGGAAGTCCTTTGAAATTTACTGTAAATAATAATAATGATGAAATACCATATATAGTTGGTATAAAATCATTTGGTAATACTTGCAATCTTAAAGGTATACCAGGAGTATATACACGTGTAGCACCTTATGTTCCTTGGATTGAAAGCATTGTTAGAAATAAACCAAACAATAATTTACCCTTCCAATTGGATTTGAAACCAACACAAAGATTGGAAAATAAAAATAGTGCACCTATTTCTCAAGCAACTAGTGTGAGTGAACGTAGTAAGTATAGTATAAACTGGCGGAAAAAAAATGTAACACTTGAAATTCGTAAAAATTTCGACCATTTTCAAACCGCCATAACTCGGCGTATTTTCAATCGATTTCGATGAATCTAAAGTGTCTACTTTTAAGTCATGCATGCAAACTTAAGCGCAACCTTTTCCACCCCCCTCTAGCATCCATGTGATTTTTTTTTAAATGTCCAACTTTGACGATGTGTACGGAGTTGAGAATTATTTTTTTTACTTGATCCACCAAAAGAACACTAAAATTTGTTCAATTCCCTGTGCAGGACTCAAAGAACGAAGTTCCTACGATGATTTGGCACAAAGTTATGGGTGTTTTTAAAAAAGTGCATTTTTAGGTTTTTCGCACATAACTCTGCGACTTTTCAACCAAATTAGACGATTCTTTCGGGGGAAATCCCATTGTGGCTCTACTTTAAGGAGGTAAACTCAGATTAGGATGATTTCGTACCCTTAAAAACCCGTATACAAAAAAAAACGTTTTTGGGCAAAAAACGTCCAACTTTGGCGATGTGTACCGAGTTGGAAAAAATTTGTCGACTCGATCTTTATGCCAAATCATCGTAGGAACTTTGTTCTTTGAGTCCTGCACAGAGAATTGAACAAATTTTAATGCCCTTTTGGTGGATAAAGTCAAAACAAAATTCAACTCCGTACACATCGTCAAAGTTGGACATTTTTTCCATTAAATTTTTTTTTCACAAGGGTGCTAGAGGGGGGGCGGAAGGGGTTGCATGCATGACTTTAAAGTAGACACTTCAAAGTTTTTCGCCCTTGAAGATTCATCGAAATCGATTGAAAATACGCCGAGTTATGGCGGTTTGAAAATGGTCGACATTTTTCCGAATTTCAAGTGTTTCATTTTTTTCCCGCCAGATACTTTTGAAAAACAATCCAAACATGGAATAAAGTACAATATTTTTCCACAGAATGTTTTAGTTATCGCGAAGATACGCAACTTGAATTAAAAGACCGCGGTTTGGTTTATCTCCCCGGATTAAGTTTAGGCGCAGTCGGTGGTGTTGATGCAACAGAGGGCGAATTTCCTCATATGGTATGACTTTCTATATTTAGTTATAAACTAAAATATCATTACTATTTTATATTTCATACAGGCTGCTTTGGGATATTCAAAAACAGAAAATATATCTGGGATTGCCTGGAATTGTGGAGGAAGTTTAATTAGCGAAAAATTTATTTTAACTGCTGCTCATTGCCTTCATTCGCGCGACCTGTAAGTTTACAATATAAACATTACGGTCCAAATTAGAAATTGATAATTTTTAAGCTGTGCAAAAATGAAATAGATTAATATATATATGATCACGGCAACTTTAAGCTAAACTAGTATTAAATGGAATATTAAAATAGAAAAACCTTTCAAAGCTTAATCTAAAGCCCCAATTACATAAACATTTAGTTTTAAGGTTTACATTTATTGCTGAATAGAAGTCACGTGACTTATTGAATGATACAAAAATAATTTTGTTTATTGGGCTAGAGTTCTTAGAAAAATTCATGAATATTTTTGTTATGTTTGTCGTTTAAGAAAGTTTGAATACATCTGACTAAATACAAGCATTCACAGTGTTTAAAAGTGTTACGTGACGTGTGAATGCTCGTATTTAGTTATTATGTACACTGGCGGAAAAAAATGAAACACTTGAAGTTCGTAAAAATATCGACCAATTTCGTCGAAAAACTTCCGACTTATGAGTGAAAAAACCACAAAATGCACTTTTTTCAAACGCCCATAACTTTGTGCCAAATTCGTTCTTTGAGTCCTGCACAGGAAATTGAACAAATTTTAGTGTCCTTTTGTTGGATCAAGTCAAAAAAATTTAACTCCGTACACATCGTCAAAGTTGGACATTTTTTGAATTAAAATTTTTCTTTTTTCACATGGGTGCTAAAGACGGGCGGAAGGGGTTGCGCTTAAGTTTGCATGCATGACTTTTTAAAGTAGACACTTCAAAGTTTCTCGCCCTCGAAGATTCATCGAAATCGATTGAAAATACACCGAGTTATGGCGGTTTGAAAATTGTCGATATTTTTACGAATTTCAAGTGCTTCATTTTTTTTTTCGCCATTATATAAACTTTATTAAACGTAAACATAAATGTAAACCTAAAAACTTGTGTAAATGAGGCTTAAGTTTACTAAATCGTATAATATTATAGTTAGTTGTCTGCATATTATATTCGTTCTCCAATACCAACAACTACTACTGCTCAAACAATATATTTATGTTTAAATTTAGTGTTCCTCTAATACTAGAAATAACTAATTTAAATTTTAAACTGGTTAGCATCAGTAGTTAATAATTAATTTCGTGCTTGGGAACTGATTTTTAATTTGGATCGCAAACTGTATAACTTTAATAACATTAATGAACTTGTAGTGGACCTGTCAAATGGGCACAAATGGATTACATAACAACTACATATGAAATACTAATTCAACCTGAACAAATTGTTTACAAAATCGCTCGTCGAATTCCGCATCCGTTGTATAAGCGTCCTTTAGTTTACCACGACATTGCTCTTCTTGAACTTGATCGACCCGTTGAATTTAATAGCGCAGTTCGACCTGCATGTCTGTATACAAATGCTTACATCGATCCCAATGTAACTCTTATAGCTACAGGATGGGGGCTTACAGAAACAGGACAACCTTCTATTAAACTGCAAAAAGTTGAATTAGATATATTTACTAATATCGAGTGCAATCAAGTTTACGAAGGTTTTAGTACAAGACGATTAATGCAGGGAATTGTAAATGATCAACAAATTTGCGCTGGAAAACGTAAAGAAATTCAAGATACTTGCCAGGTTGGTAAAATTTGTAAAATTTCTATTATTTCACTCTTCATGTTTTGCAAAATTAATTAAAATGCTTTATTTTTCTTAAAAACAAAAACAATATACCAATTATTTAAAAACTCGGACAAAAATATAACATTAAACATTTTAAAATAGGATTAAATTGAGAATTAACACTTTTAAGAGGCCCGTCTACTACCTATAATCCAGCATAAAATGTACTAACGTAGCGAGTGTTTTGTAGCCAGTACAAGAATAGTAAAATTTTATTTCAACAAGGATTTAATAGAGAAAGAGTGGATCTACAGATATGCACTTTTAAAATTTTGATTATAAAATTGTACATGAATATAAAAAATACAAAAAAATTAAACACATCCTATTTTATGCAAACTTTATACGGTTATATCTCATGATAAAAATGAATTTTTTAAATTTTCTCTATTTAATGTTTATAAAAACATTATCCTGAAGTCAATAATAATCTGATAGTTTACTCGCAACGAAAACACTTTTACAGTATTTTTCAATTTCAAAATGACATTGCATAACTAGAATGCGGCAAAGTACGGAGTTTCGGACTGGTTTCAGGCTGCCCTAGTAGTGGGGAAAAGAGTAAAATGAAAAAAAGTAAAATCGAGAGTATTCTAGGAATTCGGTAAAAACGTAGACGAGCCGCTTAATGCGCGTACCACACAAACATTTAAAAAAACTGTTTGTCTCCGATATTAAAATGGTAAATTACTTTTGCCCAAACTTCTAAAGAATAATGTTAAATGAAAAATTGTAAGTTTATAGGTAATATTTTTCTTCAATTTTACCACATGAAACCGTTATATTCTTCTATAAATTAGGAAGTAATATTTTAAGGTTTTGGTTTATCATTTAATTTAATTTACCAATGTCCGATACATTTCAACGATTAACTTATTTTCCTGTTTAAATTGTAAATATTATAATTTTAGGGCGATTCTGGAGGAGCATTACAATTTAAAACACCTGGTTATGAGTTTATGTCACATGTAGTAGGAGTTGTATCATTTGGGAAAGGCGGCTGTGGTTTTGAAGGTTCGCCAGGAGTTTACACCCGAGTAGCAGCGTATGTGCCTTGGATTGAAAGTGTTGTGTGGCCGAACGAATAAACACCAAATTATACAAAGCTAGAAAATAAATGTAATTACGAAGAAAAATAAAAAGGCAATCATTTATACGGGTGTACCATAACTTGAGGTTGTAATTGCATTTAACGTACTGATCCTGAAACAAAAAGATTTTTTTTTAAATTTTATAAATAAGGGTAGTTTACTTCAAGAGAACATTTTTAATACACAGTTGATTCTTGGTAGTAACTTTGCTTGGTCTACAAATATTCAAATAATTTTGTATGGTGTATGTTTTAAATTATGACGACAAGTTGCTAAATTTTTATGTAACTAAATATTTAATTTTTCAAGATTTTGATAATTAACCCTGAGGAAGGTAGATTTGCTACCGAAACGTCGATGATGATTATCATCTGTTAATAAATAAATTTAACTTTGAAAACTGAGAACTCTGTTACTTTTTCATTCCATTTACCTAAACAGTCAAGAAATTACAATTTAAATATTTTTAATACCATTGAACATTACTTATTTTTAATAAAGACAGAATTGTGTAGGTGGCTTAATTGAAACTAAATTCAATTATTGTTTTGCAAACATAGTAATTAATTGGTTGCAACGTAATATTTAATATTAAAACTACTTAATCAACCAGTAGTCCAAAACTGCTTCCATCACAAACCTCAAAAATTAATTTTCGAATTTTGAAAAAAAAATTGTTCCGTGATCAATACATCAAGTTCTATGTGTCCACGAGGATTCTTTGAATATTCTACCAAGATTCTGAATCCTGGAAAAGAAGAAGTTTTCTTCTTCCTAGTGAGAATTACCTGTTAAATTTCGGTGCCGCTAAATTGAATTTTCAATGACTCTTCGAAAAGAAGAATTTATAATTTATTGATTGCATCAAAACCATGATTTTTTCAAGATTCAGAATTGTTGGGAGTTATTTAGTTCCTCCTGTTTTTGAATTTACCGCCTTTACTGTAATAAAATGGGCGTGTATGTAATTGTTTAAACTTCCGGTGGTGTAGTAGTAATGAAACAGAATGGTTGTTTTGTAGTGTGTATTATCATTCCTAAACTAAATAATTAAACATAATTTAATTGAAAGCTGGCTTTATTTATTTTAAATAAAACCTTAGAAGTCCAATAGGTTATGGGCCCAGCACGCTTCCACTGCGCAAGCAAATAGTTGTTGTTGTGGAATGATATAAAAAGAAAACCTACACGTGTAGTTTTTTTTCTGACTTGGGTTTAGTTAAACGTGTTTGTTTGAATTCACCGGTATCAGTATGACGGAGAAGGAAGCATATGACCTTACAAAGTTTGACGGCACTAATTTTGCATTGTGGAAATTCAGTGTATCGTTTGTGCTTGAAGCACAAGATTTGATGGATTTTGTGGAAGGTACAGATACACAACCCAACAAAGAAACTCAGCTCGTTGCCTGGAAAATATGGAAGAGGGGCCAGTCCAAAACATCAATGATTATATTAAATTCAGTAGCTAGAAATTTACATGTGAATTTAATTAATTGTTCTAGTCCTGCAGAAATGTGGAACAAACTGCATTCGCTGTATGGTGATACAAGTGAAGATGCGAAACAAGATTGTTGGCAACAATTTTATGACTTTCGCATCAAGGATGGAGAACCTGTTGCGATGCAGATAGAAAAATTTGAGACTATCTGCAAGAAGTTGGATGACGCAGGTGAAAAGCCACCTGATTCTGCCGTGATGTCAAAATTGCTGAGCTGTTTGCCATCTAAATTCTCTGCATTTACCATGGCTTGGGAGTGTACCGCTAAAGCTGAGCGGAAGAAGGAGAATTTGATTTCAAGAATAATTCGCGAAGATAAACGATTGACAGAAACAGAAGACACGTCATCACTTGCGTTGCAAGTAAAAGCCTTACAGCTGAAACTAAAGAAGCAGTCCAAACCATGTCCAAGTGATCAGAAAGCTCATGATTCCAAGGACAAGAAGAAAAATACGAAGTTGGTTGAAGAATTGAAAAAGAAGCATCCATGCAAGTATTGTAAAAAGATTGGTCACTGGTATCGTGAATGTGAGAAGCGAATAGTAGACGAAGCTAAGAACTCGAAGAAATTAAATGATGAGTCAGCATCAGCATATATGTGTGACATTTCAGCTTTCTTCTCGGAAACGACAGATGACGACAATTCTGTTTGGTTAGCAGACTCGGGTGCAAGCTTACATATGACTTGTAATAATGAATATTTTAGTGAACTTGGACCGGTTGACAAAATAAGGTTCGTTAAAATTGCAAGTGACAGTGTATTAACAGTAACCGGTGTCGGGACAATAAAAATTCGTGCAAAAGTACATGATCAGCTGGTCGATAGGACATTGACAAATGTGCTTTTAGTTCCTGAACTGAAACGTAATTTATTTTCTGTGGGAGCGATCAATGATAAAAGTTTCTCGTTCCATAGTTACCGTGAGTACTGTGAGGTTCGTGATAGTAGTGGTGCCCTGTCAGCAGAAGGGGTGCGTCACGGTTCGTTGTTCCGAATGCTTTTTGAGGTAAAAATGCAGACTGAGTGTAATATCGCGGAAGTGAATTCTCTAAAACTATGGCACGAAAGACTAGGCCACATTAATGTCGGCTACATTAATGCAACGGAAAGACTTGATGCAGTAAATGGTTTAAAAATCACAGATAAGTCCGAATTTTTCTGTGAGGCGTGTGTTCTCGGAAAGCATGCTCGCAAATCACATCCACCAAGCAAGAAAATAAAAGCTGAGAATCCCGGAGAGAAGATCCATTCAGATGTCTGCGGTCCAGTAAGCGTGCCATCACCAAGCGGCTCAAAATACTTCTTACTGTGTAAGGATGATTGCACTGGGTACCGCTCCGTGTTCTTCATGCGCCACAAGAGTGAGGTTTTTGAAAAATTCAAGAACTATGAGGCTTTTGTAACAAAGCAAACCGGCAATAACATAAAAGTATTTCACTATGATAATGGCAGAGAATATCTATCAAATGAGTTCAGTTCATTCCTGAAAAACAAGGGAATAATTCACGAACTATCTACTCCATATGTCCATGAGCAAAACGGTAGGGCAGAGCGTGAGATGCGTACGCTCTGTGAAAGTGCCAGATCCATGTTAATTGCTAGAAATCTGCCAAAACAGCTATGGGCAGAAGCTATTAAAACTGCTGCTTATGTTTTAAACAGAACTGTTTCAAAGCAATCTGGAGAAATGACTCCTTACGAGAAATGGTTTAAAAGTAAACCAGAAGTTAAACACATGCGAGTATTCGGCTGTAACGCATATTTGCATGTTCCCAAGGAAAAACGCCAGAAAACTGATCCAAAGAGTAAAAAAATGATCTTTGTTGGCTACGATGGCGAGTCGATGAATTATCGTCTTTGGGATCCTGCAACACAGAAAATTCATGTTAGCTGTGATGTGATTTTTAATGAAAATTCTCTTGAAGTTGAACCTGAAAATCAAAAGTTCCAGTCAGATCAAATTGTACTTTATTTTGGTAATGAAGATCAACCAGAACCAGCAGTTCAGGGGGAACTGGATCTTGGGCAGCATGATTTACCAGACGTGGAAGCAGCAGCAATTTCACAACAACAAGAACTTCCACAGCACGAAGAGAATAGAACAGAGACACAGCAACCAGCACTCGGACGACAACTTCGAGAGAGAAATCAAATACAGAAGCCACTTCGCTACGGTGATTATGCGTTGACAGTAAGCTCAATACCCACCACTTATGAAGATGCTGTTACAAGTACTGAAGCTAGAAAATGGTTACGCGCAATGCATGAGGAAATGGACTCTCTTCATGAAAATAAAACGTGGGAACTTGTAAAACTTCCAGAAGACAAGCGTGCCATTGGATGTCGGTGGCTATACACGGAAAAAGTCAACTCTAGTGGGGACATCCGATACAAAGCCCGACTTGTGGCTAAGGGCTTCACACAACGGGAAGGCGTTGATTATTTTGAGACGTTTGCGCCAGTTGTTCGTTATGAGTCAATTCGAATACTTCTGGCCCTAGCTGCAGCAGATGATCTCGAAATCGCCCAGTTCGATGTGAAAACTGTTTTTTTGAACGGGGAATTGAAGGAAGAAATTTTCATGCATCAACCACCTGGTTTTGAAGACAAAATGAAGCCTGAAGCAGTTTGCAGGCTTGAAAAGAGCTTATATGGGCTCAAACAATCACCCAGGTGTTGGAACACTAAATTTGTGCAGTTTTTAGAGAAGTTCGTTTTTAAACAAACTGAAAGCGATCACTGTGTATTCTTGGGGCAAGTCAATGGAACAATTGTGTACTTAGCTCTTTATGTCGATGATGGCCTACTGATATCAGCTTCTCAAGCAGCAATTGATGAAGTTTTACATAATTTGAAACAGTGTTTTAAAATTACAATTGATACAGCTAAGCAGTATATTGGCCTAGAAATTGAACGTGATAGAGAAAAACGCACTATAAAAATAAGTCAGAGTGCATACATTCAGAAGGTACTAAGTAAGTTCCATATGGAAGATGCTAAACTTTCAACTGTTCCAGCTGAACCTGGCTTACATTTAAGTCAGCTGCAGAGTCCAAATGAAGAAGATGAGAAGAAGAAAATGCAAAATGTTCCTTATCGTGAGGCCATCGGGTCTCTTTTGTTTGCAGCTAGAGTCAGTCGTCCTGACATAGAATATGCTGTAAATCAAGCTAGTCAATTTTTAACCAATTACGGCCTAGAGCATTGGCAAGCTGTAAAAAAAATCCTGAGGTATTTAAAAGGAACAACCGACTACGGAATAGTTTACGGAGACAGTGGGAGCAATAACAGTTTACATGGCTTCACTGATGCAGATTATGCTGGAAATATAGACACAAGAAAATCTACCAGTGGCTTTGTTTTTTTATTAAATGGAGGTGCAATCTCCTGGTCTTCAGAGCGACAACGTGTAGTAGCACTCTCAACAACCGAAGCCGAATATATTGCGTTAAGTAATGGAACAAAAGAGGCAATATGGATTCGTAGAATTATTTGTGAGTTAGGTAAAAGTTGTAAAAATGTTCCTATGTATGTTGATAATCAGTCAGCTATTAAATTAACAAATAATCCCGAATATCATAGAAAAACTAAACATATTGATGTTAGATTTCATTTTGTACGGGATGTTTATGAACGTGGAGAAATAGATGTAAGATACGTAGAAACTAAAGAACAATTAGCTGATATTTTCACTAAACCCTTGTCAAAGGGTGTATTTCAGTATTTAAGAGATAATATTGGATTATGTAAAGGAACTAAATAAGTGGGAGTGTTGGGAGTTATTTAGTTCCTCCTGTTTTTGAATTTACCGCCTTTACTGTAATAAAATGGGCGTGTATGTAATTGTTTAAACTTCCGGTGGTGTAGTAGTAATGAAACAGAATGGTTGTTTTGTAGTGTGTATTATCATTCCTAAACTAAATAATTAAACATAATTTAATTGAAAGCTGGCTTTATTTATTTTAAATAAAACCTTAGAAGTCCAATAAGAATCATGAAACTTCTTCTTTTCTAAGATTCAGAATCTTGGTAGAATTTTCAAAGAATCCTCGTGCTAACAGGACTTAATATGTACCTCAAGTTATGGTACAACCTGTATAAAAATTCATAATATATTTTGATCAGATTCAGATACATGCATTCAAATTTTGACCAACCTTTTTTTTAAATATCACAAATCATGTTTTATATTTAAAATATACTTATAAAAATAATGTGTCCGCCATTTAAAAATAAAGTAATATTAAGAAGTATATTTTACCAAGTAAGTTATGTAAAAAATAAAAAGAGGAGATTATACGTGAAGTGTATTTTATTATAAAATTTATCAGAATTATTAAAAATATTAGGTATGACACATTATAAAACTGCATTCACTTAAACAAACATTAACTCTTTTGAATATAATAATAACTTACATGTATTCCTATATAACTATACTCGTAGTATATTACGTTTAACGTAAAAATAAAAATATGTTGGATATTTATTTAACGAGTGTTTCCGTAAGTAAACATGACTGCTAAAATAAAATAAAAATACCTGCAACTATAATAATCACTAATTTATTGCTAAACATAGCCTGCACCGTATCATTTGAACAGAAAATCATCTATAAAATATTTCTCCTAGAGATTCTGCTTTCATTTTTCACTTGTCTCTATTGATTCACATTTGTATATCACAGATACGGATGTATCCCACTGCATCGATATTCCAAATATTAACAATCTCATTGTTCATTGGTCCTTCTACTGATTGTGCTTTAAGAGCATTCTGTACAGGAAGAATATACACGTAAAAAGCACTTTACACACATACACCTCATCGACACATGGTTGCACATTTTAACAAAAATTAATTTTTATCTGGTAGATAAGGGATAAAACATCGTTCTATTAGTGCCATTTTTTCTGTTTTGTACCGAAGTTTTAGTTTATAAAATAAAAAAACTACAAAAATTCACATTTTTTTACCTCTAATTTTCTCGAAATCAGAAAGTTTTTTCTAAAAAATAACACTACCCCAACGTAGATTAAACTTTAAACTACATGATTCAAGTTAAATATATAGAAAAATCTGTAGGTGCTTCTAAACGCCTGCAAGCGGTTGAAAGTAAGTAATTTCGACCGTTGAACGTACTGAAAAAAATGCACTAATAGAACTAAGTTTTATCCCTTATCTACCATATAAAAATTTGTTTTTATTAAAATGTGCAACCATGCGTCGATGAGGTGTATGAGTGTAAAGTGCTTTAACGTGTACATTCTTCCTGTTCAGAATGCTCTTAAATGCTATTTTAAAATTACTTAATTATCACAAGAGTAATTCTGGTTTCATCGACAGAGAAGATGCAAAAGCATATTTCAATCACTTAATTTTATTTGGTATAAATATAAAAAACGATTAAAATATTTTGTTTAAAGGATAATCCTTCTTAAAAATAACTAACAATTTTTTGTACAGTATTATCGTTTATATTTAAGGAACCCATAGACATTTTAATGTTTTAAATTTTTTCTCAAGTTTCAATAATTGGATTGGTATAATATCTATAGAGTCCTCATACTTGGGAAATAGAATATATAAAAACTTATATTATTTAACAACCTAGCGTGTCTGAATGAAGGTGTTCATTTATAAAGGCTGTCTCAAAAAAATGTACTCACACTTTAACTTTCGTGATGTTTGCGAATCTCTTAGCGTTGTCTGAATAATAATGGTCATCAATTTGAACATTTACGAACATGATTCTTCAATTACATTTGTCTTCTGTATTCGAATGTATTTCATTTCAATTTATGCTAATAAATAATATTTTTCTCGTCATTCGAAGTGTGAGTACATTTTTGAGACACCCTATATTTTGTATGCACATTATTGTAGATCTGTTCGTTACATCTTTTCTGTGAATATTGCTATTATTGTTATAGACTAAATACAATTTGTATACCGTTTATTTACAGATCTGTAATACACGTAGGAATGCACAAATTTTCATATGAAATATTGTTGACATGAAGTAAATATTAGTAACATGGGGCGAATGTGAAATGTTCAGTAAAATCACAAGTCGATCACACATAGTTTCTTACAATGTATACAGATTCATTAGTCTCTACTCTCCATTATTATAAAAATAGCTAAGGGTTAAAAATAGAAAATCTGTAACCTGAAGTTTAACATCCATTCGGAATTCAACCAGTAGGATACAACATAATCACGATGCTAATGGCACATGTTAAACTAAAATAAAGTACTTATCACCTTTTAGCACTAACTCTAATCCACAAAGCACAGTATGTAGTCAGTCTCAGCACGACATAAAATCCTAATAAGCACCACATATCAAACCAATATTCGGCATTTTTCATGCCCACCTGGTCTATAAATTTATCCGGATACATGAAATGACAATACACATCAGTGCAAGTCAGTTTCTCTCGCTGGTAGCCAAAAATAGCTTGAACAATTCCCTCGAACCCGTACTTCAAAAACGAAAGATGGAACAGCCACTGGAGATACGACGGTGCATGGTTTAGATGTACGAAGAATCCAGAAAATGCTACGAATGGCATGATGAATAGTGGTCCAAATATCACGCCATTTTGAATGCTGAAAGTTACGCCTATTAGTTGCCCGATGTTTTGTGCTACTAGGGAAACCATGAAGCACATGCCGAGGAACAGGAAGAACCGGAACGGTTCTACAGGCTGTGACGTCATGTAGAATGTAATGAGTACATAGATGAGTGTTGATATTAATTGGACGGGTAGATCAGCAATTGTTATCGCGATGAAGTAACTCTTGACGGAGTACCAGCGGTTGAAGTGCTCTCGGGTTATTATTGGCATCTCGTTGGCAACTTAAATAGAAGACAATATTATTAGACAGAGACTGAGACAGTTATTTCACACCAACCGGCTAGACTATTCTATTTACTTTTTGAGTATTTATTTAAATGCCGTTGAACCGCAGATATATGTTTCACACATTAAAATTTGGTAATGAATTTTCTATACGAGTGTTATAGAATGTTATAATTCTTACACCATTTTCGATTATGGTATGGTTACATTCTATCACTTGTTACGGAATGGATTCATTCCGTCACTTGTGATGGAATGAAATGTGGCGGGTTATAATAATCTAACTTTATTCAATATTTTTGGTTGGTGGGTAGCTTCAAAATATGTTTTGATTTATTAATTTATTAATTTTATGTAGAATATTATTTTATAAATACATATATTTTTTTTATTGTTTTGGGTTATGTTTTTTAATGAAATTAAATTTATAGTCGTAGAGAAAGTATAGTCTGCAAAACGTTTGAAATGGCTATTCCGCTCTCGTGGAACCGTGAAATTCGCCTACGGCTCGTCTCACAAACTTTCCACTCGAGCTGAATATGCTTCATTCCACACTTGTTGCAGAATGTACTATTATAAAGAATTCATGTATCACATGGTACATATTTGACTAATTTGATTGGCTGAAATAGAATAGTGGTAATATCAAATCGATAATATTTTTATAACAACAGTTTTTGTTTATTAATTTCCTATTGTCAGTTTCTGAATTAAATATTGCTGTTTGTCAAAAATAGGACTTAAAATGAAAGTACCTGGTTGTATTCGGTGAGGAAATGCCAGTGAAGACAAAATTGAGAAAGGTAAACAGAATTTAAAACGTTTTTTACAGCTATTGAACAAATATAACCAAACATTTATATTCATTCATTATAATATTCTCCTCAAATATATCTCGGGCTATGATTAATTATAGGTGATAGCATTCGTTAAGTCTTCAGAAAATTAAGTTCGTGCTGCGCACTCAGTCAATTTTTATCGACTAACTCATGCTATCACCGATCATAATTATATTACCCTCGATAATAAATAGTACAATCTTTAATTCCTTTTTGAAAAGTTAGTTAAAGGAACCAAACCCATTTCTTAAATAAAACAGTACATACCTAATGGAAAATATATATAGTTAAATACCTACTGCAAATGAGCACTTAGATTTTTTAAATACATTGCAATATTTTTTTAAACTTTTAACACATTATAATTATTGTAAATAATATAATTATAATGTGTAATATTTTTATAAAAGTTACCTATTTTATGTTAAATTTAGTTATCAAATTGTTGTTAAACATCTTTGACCTTATAGTTTGGAACATGTTTATGATAAAAATGTTAAAAATAAGTTCATATAAATCTAGCTAATAGGAAACTGTATGACCGTATAATTACGTAGTTTGGTTGCAAAATGTTATTGGATACAATGTTATAATTTATGACGAAATTTTAATAAGTAGGTAATTTGTAAAAATGTGCTATCATATCAATATCATAAATAAATTAGTGCGTAATGGAGTGGGTATATTAATATGAATTATAAATATTTATTTGATCTAAGTAATTAATTAGAATTATTTTCAGAAATGTGCAAACATCTTTTAATTCAATAATAACCGTGCCTTCGAACTAAGATAGATACGAAATAATGTCAAAACTGAATAATACGGAAAATTTGTTTGTTACACTATCAATAATATAAAAAATATTGTACTTACAAGCAATTACCATGTAGTTAAACGCAGTAAACATAAGAAACATCACAGAAAAGAACAAATAATTATAATTATCCAACGTATAAGCCGCGTCAGTCCCAATTCCAAAATATAGCGTCCCTATGATCAATCCTATGACTAAATTCGTCATTAAACGTCCATAAGTAAGTTGTCTATCGCGACTTAGGATCAAGTAAGTCCTGCCCATCAGGACATAAAGCTGCGTGAGGAAGGAAGTGGCGTAGTCACTATAGCGACGCTTCTTCGGAAACAGGAAACAGGCCCGGGTTGGCGTCGCCTCGGGAGACAAACGAAATTTGTCTTTCATGGCCGCTGGGAATGGAATTTTTGGAGCTCTGACAGGCGTTACCAGCCCGCTTCTCATCATTCGATCTGAAAATATATTTTTTTAACAAAAATGATAACAAGATGACACTTAAAAATAGTGACTAGAGTTCATGCCAAATAGAAATGGGAATGTCAATCATTCCTCGCGCATCTTCTGTCTCACACCAGCAGCGTACAAAGAAATAGCATTGGCCCGTTCAAGTAAGGAGGGTGGAGCAAACGCAAATGCGTCTTCTGCGCATCGGATCGGCATGAACTCTAGTGATCAGGCGAGACGAGACTGATTTTTGTAAAAAAAAGTTCGAGACGAGATTCAAGGTTATTATTATGTTTTTATTATGACAAATAATTACTAAAAACATTAAATCAACTGTTATCTAATAAGTAATTATGTTAAAAAACATGATTTTATTGCTACAAAAGCAAATAAAATTTAGTGTTTTTACGTTGGCAACAATTATTCAAATGTCATATGTCAAGAAATAATGGATGTAATCCTACTTTTAAATAATTTTTGGCATTATATTTAAACTTTAATTCGTTGTTTGATCGTAGAAAAAATAGGCAGTACAACTCGAGTGGATTGCCTATATCGCACGCGAACGTTTGCAGACACTGCCCCTATGATTTACTCTCTAACTTTTTAAAATTTTCTTTATATTAACAGATCAAATAAATAGAATATTTTATTATTATATACTATAGTGTTAAAAGTTAAGAACGGTTAAAACCGGTAATCGATATTATAAATTTCGTTTTTTTTTTAAATTTCATTATTTCGTTTTCAATTCGTTTTTAGTTCTGCTTAAATATAAATTAATATAACCGTTCTGTAACATTGCCAAAGTAGCATAGGTATAAATTATGTATTAGATAAAATATAATATATAATTAAAATAATAATGCAAAAGACTACAATAAATTAACAAAATTCCGTGCTGTACAGTCCATCGATCCAGCAACAAAAAAGTTCACAAAACTCAATTCGTTAGCTAAATTACTTTTTAAGATGAACTCACTCTAATAACACGCCGTTTCTACTAATAACAAATAAGTCCATTGTTCAAAGATGATTCGAAGGATCATATGTAAACTTCTCGTTTCTACTTGCGTCCTTAAATTTATTTTTCAAGAATAGCTATCCAATTCTCTCGCTACTTATGATGTTATTTTTATCTTGGGTAAATTTCGATCACCGATATAAAAATATGAGATAAATAAAAAATAAAAAATTCCTTATTAAAAATATTTAAACTTTTATCACTTCCATAGAATAAAATTTACAAATTAAAAAATAATTTATGTAAATCAACGATTATCATTTTTAGGAAATAATTATACGTAATAGAGAATTCAAGATTATTTCAAAAATGATCTTGATGTTGCAACTTGAATATCTAAAGGTCAATATCAGATTAGACAATTTTTAGACTATTTTTAAATAAGTAATAATAAATAATATGAGTTTATAACCAAGAACAAAAAATTGTTTTTTCTATTTTTATTGACGCAAGTGCATTTTCGATTTGAACGATGCCGAATTTAATCAATTATTATTAATATAATAAATTAAATATCTAATTCCTAAATGATAATTTAAAAATTGATGCGAAGAACTGTTTATCAAAACAAAACATTTATATAATTTTACTTGTTTACCAACAATCTAAAATAACAAAAACTTACATGTCGTAAAAAATAAAACAAGAGTCAAAATATTATAATTATTTTTATAGTAAAAAACACAATGAATGTAAAGTTTATATTTACCAACTCTAGCCAATGATTCTGTATTTATGGAATCTCTTTGGTTTTTCCTCCAGTCATGATTTCTTCCGTTTTCTGACTTTTGTAATAATGCGTTCATATGATTTCCATATTCATGTCTGGCTACCTCCAACACTGTAAGAAAACATGAATAGAAATTAAATATTTTGCCTGAAATAGAAAGCAAGTGTTTGCCAAAATCAATTTCTATCAATTGTAATTACACAAGAGCTTTTTATTTCGCAGGATAATTTTCTGTTTGTATTGAAACCTTGTTTAATAAAATCACAACACCGGAGTGATTTTATTTTAAATAATGTTTCGAGTCAAATTGCTGTCAGGTGTCAAGGTTGAGATGTCAAACAAAAATTTATTCGGAGGAAATAAAATACTCGATTCAAATTCAACGATATAATTTAATGACTCCTTTGGTTCTTCATCTTCACAAATATTCCCAAATTCTAATCATTTCATTGCAAAATATTAAAAATATGAAGCAAATAACATTTTAGTATTTAGTTGCTAAGAAAAAGGTAAATAAGGTTTTATCACTTGCAAAAAATTATCTTCCTTTTTACCCGCTGTTAAAGCAATAAAATTGTGTTTTGTTTATGGCTTTATATACTCAATTTACTTTAACCTTCCTATTATTCGGTCAAAGTGACCATTTTTATGTTATTACTAAGTAGATATTTGGAACTATTGAAAATATTACATGTAGTCGTCAAAAATGTGCTCAATAGTTAATGTGTTTCGTATCATTCATTACATTTGTTTATAAATTAAGTTAATGAGTAACATATGTGGTAAATGGGTCAGTTCGACCCATTGTTGTTATTCTTATAAATATAAATATTATAATTGTGTACCTACAGAGCCAGTGTCGTTGTTGGGGACTTCCCCTTAATTCTGTATTGCTTTTTGATATATTTAGGAGTTTCTCAATATACTACGTATTACATTATATTCAGTTGGATTCAATTACAAGTGAACTTTGGTGAAATAAACATGGCTCGGCGTGGTTTGAGCGATACTGAACTAGAAGCTTTATTTACTCTTTTTTGTGTATTTATAATCGTATTCGGTATTTTATTACACTATTTAATTAATTTATAATAATAAAAATTACATACGCAACTATTAATGACTTCAAAAAGGTAATAATTTTTGGTCAATATGATCCAAGCACCAAAAATGTGACATTTACTTCGGGAAAATAGGAAGGTTAAAAAAAGAACCCGTAAAAACAAAGTTTTTGACTATAAATCCTTTATATACGAGACTCGATCGATATTTATTTATATTTTTGTTTATATTGTAACTCTTTCTTAGATAGTGTGTTTCAAGAAAGAGTTAAAAAGAGTAGGATATGGCGGGAGGTCTTATGCTGGCCAAATCAGATTTTTTCTTGTGCCAAAGTAAATGTTTGGTCACAACGAGTCTATGTACCAAATTTCAGAGTTAAAAAGTGTAGGGTATGGCGGGAGGTCTTGTGGTGGCCACATCAGATTTTTTCTTGTGTCAAAGTAAATGTTTGATCACAACGAGTCTATGTACCAAATTTCGGATTGATTGGATATGGGGAAATGGGTATGACGGGAGGTCTTGTGCTGGCCACATCAGATTTGTTCTTGTACCAAAGTGCATTGTTAGGTGACAAAAGTCTATTTGCAAAATTTCAGCTTGATAGGATCACGGGAAGTGGGTCATTTTTTACTTTTGTTTTTTTGCCGTCGTACGTAGACATGAAGTTAATATAAAGGATTTAAAAATAGTTGTCCACATCCAATGTAGGTAGATATCATGGCCGAAAGAATATGTAAGGTTGAACACTGCGCATCTTTGGGCGTGACTACGTGACGTCACTTAGAGCCTAGCAGCCGAACGCGCATTTGAATTGTACAGAGTTGTGAGCTCTAAGTAACGTCATGCGCGGCTTGGACGAGTTTATGAAGCCGGAGTGTTCGACCTTACATATTCTTTCGGCCATGGGTAGATATTATCTAGTGACAAATCAATTAGTAAATATTTTTAAACTCACAATAATCCGCAGGATTGTGGTATGCAGGACACACCAAGCCAATGTCTTCAAGATAAGGAAGCAACCCTTTGATTGATCCCTGGTAAATACATTGTCCGTCTGCGATAGCATAGAGGTGATCAAACATTTCGAATAACGTTGCGGATGGTTGGTGAATCGTACAGACTATTGTTCTACCATCTTGGGCTAATTGTTTTAGAAGAGACACTAATTGTTTTGATGTGGAACTGTCTAAACCGCTGAAACAATCAATAAATAATTATTAATACAATGAAAGTGAATAGTGTCAAAAAAAATTATTTAGAGATGTAGAAAATTGTCGGTTGTTTAAATGATTAATAGAAAATTACTGCAACGTTTAGATTTATTTAAAATCATCTTCAGGCGTTGGTATTTTCATAAATTAAATTGGTTACATATTATATGCAAACACTGTCATATTTATTTTAAACATAATTAATATTGAACTAAGAAACAGAAAATATTATTATTATTAGCTGAACGACTCGTCCACCTATTCCACTATCCGACAATTTATTAATACACTTAGGAATGATGATATGTGGCGTTCACATTTATGGATGTTTATAATATCTGTATATATAAAAATGAATGGCTGTTTTTCTGGTCACGCCATAACTTGAGAACGACTTGACCGATTTGAATATTTCTTTTTTTTTGTTCGCTCTAATACAGGGTGGTTTTAAAAAGAAAAAAATGTGAGAAACCCCAAAAGAATAGCTGAAAAATCGAAAAATTCAAAATTGTTTCTTCGTATGACGAAAATGTACAGTGATTTGTCACTGAACAAAATAACAAACAGATTAGATAACAAGACATTTAATTAAACTATGTATTAGTTGTTGAATAGGAATTTCGAATTCAGTTGGTCTAGGTGTTTTGAAATAAACAATAAACAATATGTTTTTGAAATAGTTTTTTATTTCAATTTAACATTGTTGCCCGCGGCAACATATTGCATGTGTGTTAAAGAATACAATGCAGAATTTTACAATTCTAATAATAGAGTTAAACTCGGCTAGACGCGTGGTTAAAAGATAAAATTAGAACGAATTTTGTGGTTTTATTTATTGTCCTATTTTATAGACCTATCTAATAAAAGTGTCTTATCTGTAAAATTAAAGATATCACCATGTTTTAACTTTTAAAGCATAAAATAAAATTAACTTACCTTGTTGGTTCATCAAAGAACATAATTGGAGGATTCCTAACTAATTCTAAAGCTATCGCTAATCTTTTCCTTTGGCCACCAGACAGGTTCCCTGTTCTCGTCTTCCGACTCTCATAGAGTCCAATTGCTTTTAAAATTTCTTTTACCTAAACAAACAGATAAAAGTTAGTGTTTTTCAATATATATAAGTGTGAATAAATAACAAAAAAGATTTTGATATAACTATCATCAAGGTTGTTTCTAGTTTGATAACCAGTTTAGGTTTTGGATATTTTTTTATTTTAGTTGTTCATAATGGTACAATTTGCCCAGCTTGTAGCCGAACAAAGAATCTGCAACTACAACTTCGCTATAAACTTATGGTGAATTCCGTACCACGTACCATGTTCATGCGAAGCAAGGAACTTGTATTTTATCCAGTTTAGCTTTTTGTGAATTAAAAAAAGTCGCAGAAACAATCCATTATATTATAATTTAGCAATAAACAGACTTGTTCGTAAAAGAAAAATATGATTATGCTAATTTTACTAACTAAAACAGTTAAAAAAATTAATTTTTAAAGTTTAATTATTTTCTGAATTTACAACTGAACTAAATGTACCCTCGGTACTAAATTTATTTTTATTAATCGCAAACAATGTACCTAATTCATTTAAACAATATGAAAAGTTGAACTTCATTGCCAAATAACTAGATACAGAAATTAAGTTTTATTGTATTCCCAAAATATTTTAGCAAATTGCAACTAAATGTAATTAAAATATGAATACTGACTAATATACAGAGTGTTTTCTAATTTCCTACGTTACGTTAAGGATATAAGTACCTACATGGTTTGATATGCTGACATCGGATTAAAAAGAATTTTTCAAAAATTCCTAAATTTTTCAGATTATCTTTAAAGAACATTTTCGTGCCACAATATTGATATTTATATTTTTTAATGTATTTATAAAAGAACTTCCTCTAATATATTAATTGATATTATATCTCATTTTATTTAGGTGGTAATCAAATTTATTTTATCACAAATCCAAGTATTTTTCTTTTCTGGAACTAACTTCAAACTTTAAAAATTAGGTACATTCGATTCACCCCCAAGCAAATAAAATGATAAAACGAATAACGAGGAAAAGATTACTCGACTGAATCAATGAACAAAAGTAGAGATGTTCTTGGAGAATTCAGTCAATTTATTAAAATACAATCACACACCAACGTTTCGACTTAAGGGTCTCGTCTCCGTAACAAAATATTGCGTGTTTAAAGGTGTAGCAGTTTCTGCTTTACTCATTGCATATTAAAAATTTGTTGAAAAAACAGGTACTAGATTTTTGTCAAAGAATTAATCTAGGATTATGCCCAGTTAGAATTCTGAAAAAATCTTTGAAATCCATATACAAAATTAATGAAAAAGTGTGTTTTAAGCAACTTTTACATGCTTTTTATTATTATTAAGAGATTTATTAGAAAATGTAACTCTGCATAATCCTAGTTGCATTCTTAGTCTGTAAATAAATTTATGAAATTTAGCTTTATCTATAAAACTTCGTGAGCATCGTAGAAATTGCTAGACTGCTTTTCCGTATTTTTAGCGAGAGTTTCTATGCATTAACATAGGACAAACGCGGTGTTGAGCTACGTGGAGTCGATACCCTTAAGAGGACTTAATTGAAGTCGAAACGTTGGTTTGTTATTGTATTTTAATAAATGGACTGAATTCTCCAAGAACTTCTTTACTTTTAAAACAAATAACATTTACTAACTCTCTGTCCTTTGTCCGTAGGATTCATCTCCGGCAGTTTGAGGTTTGCAGCGATGAACATCGACTCCTGAACGGTAAGAAGCGGCTGTAACTGGTCATCCTGCATTATGTAGCAACTTCGCGCACTAAATACATTGGGTGAACGAAGTGTGCCATTCTCACTCAATAGTCCTATGTCGTTGCATCTGGAAATATAATTCACAATTATTAGGTGAGTTCATTTTTGTATTCAGTAGTAGGAGTAGTATAATCTTATTGGGAAAATAAACATATTATTATACAGGTACAAAATCAAGCATACAATTTTTTTATATGCGTGTGATGACTGAATTTTTTTAGTAAATATCTCAAAATATATTAGTAGTCTGTGAGATGAAAGAGGTCAAGGTCATATCTGTACCTATAACCTATCATGAACAAATAACCATACGGCATACGGCGTATAGATATACACATTTATCTTTGTCGTACTTGCATTGTCTGAAGCTAGATTCAGACCTGCTCAATTACATAATGTTCCACAACTTAGGACAAAAAATTGAAGGATATATACTGTGCGACGTACGGATCATGAAACAAAATGATTTTTTTTTTAAATTCATTTTATTTCATGAAATTCAATATTTATAATAAAATAATAGCATTCAATTTAGCTGAATATGAAATTTAACAACTTATAGTACGTTTGCAATTGTAAGCAAAAATAAAACAACAAAATATAACTCAGCAATAATTAAAAATTTAACAATTTTTAAAATTATGCTGCAATTCAGTGAAAAACTGTAATTGCTACAGATATATAAAACTGTAAATATTATACAAAATCGCAATGAAATATATAATCATATGAACATTTCTGTACATGTCAACAAACATTGATGTGATTTTGTTCAATATTTACAGATTTACAAATACCTATGTAAAACTTATGTATCTGCACAGAATCACAGCATTAATTTAAATAAAAAAACTGTAATATAAAATTCATTTAAAAAATAAAACAAAGACATGACAGACAGCCATAAGTCACTGAACATTGTATTTTTGATATAATTTTTTTATTGAAAATGAATCATTTTGATTACAAAAGATAGTTATAATCATGAAGAGTTTAAAAAAAATTAAATAATATCTTTTAGATGCCTGCCATCAGCCTCTTCAGAAACTGCTGTTCTTTGCTGTACCTGAAGAAATGTGGTTTCAACAAGACTGCAAGGGAAACAAAGAATTTGCTGCGAACTGTTTTTTTCTAACCGTATCGTTTCACGATTTGGAGATGTTAAATTATTGCAATTGATCAACCAGTTTTGGCAGTTATGGGCAGGTACAGCAAAGAGCAGCAGCTTGCGAAGAGCCTGATGGCAGGCATCTAAAAGATATTATTTTTAAAATTTAATTTTTTTAAACTCTTCATGATTAAAACTATCTTTTGCAATCAAAATTATTCATTGTCAATAAAAAATTGCATCAAAAATACAATGTTCAGTGACTTATGGCCCATTCTGTATAAGTACATTATGAATAATGAATAAGTTTTCAAAATTTGCAGAAAAACTAGTGCATTTTAAATAATTTATAATATAACTTCCAATATGAATGGAGACTCGAGCATTGTTTCAATAATTCTATTAGAAGCTATTCGAATACAGCTTACATATTTAAATAATTTATATTTAGAATTTTTTTAATACGATCAGTTAAACCAAATTTGAATAATTCATTGAATATCAACAACAAGACGAAGAAGCAAATAATATCTTGTCAATTTCTGACAAATATCATCCGCAGCGAATTCTATTAACTTCTTACAGTCTGCCGGTATAATTTAGCATAGCGAGGGTTAATGCACTGGGTGCTCGTGCACTCAACGAACTCTTTACGTCCGGTGCACATGCACCGAAGTCTCGCAGGTACAAACATGCGTCAGTGTGTTTACACCAGTGCAGGCACGGATATTTTTTATTGTTTTCACAGATTACAAGGAACAAAAGCTGTGGTTTGGACTTTGATATCTATGTTTAGCATAATAGAGTGGCTGAGAATACAATATCTAATTTTTATTTTATTATTTTATGGGTAAATATGATTGTAAAAGATAATCAAGTCATGTAAGTACAATGTGAATCATTATTGTACTCGGTAGTGTAAATAAGGTGATATGTGTGTTACGGAAATCAAAGTCAGGTTTTAGTTATAGTAATCTAGTTGTTATAATAATTATGTTTTGTATTTGATAGCAATGGGATCTCAAATGAAAATGTTTATCAAGATCTCGATCAAGATCAAGAAGAACTTCTTAAAATATCTATTATGTTACCTAATACTTTTAGAGGAAACGCTATGTGACAATTTTATATGAATAACTTATGAATTCTACATTCAAATAACAATTACAGAATAATAAGAATATAAGAAAGGATTTATAGAATTCTTAGAACTAATTACTATAAAGGTGTGTTTTAAATCTGACTCATAATTTCTGCCTCATTGATAATTGCCATATGAATTTTTATTGGAATTGTATTTTAATTAAATTTTAATTCCTTCTTGGCAGGACTGACTTCCCTGAAAACCCAAAACCAGAATAAAATATACAATACAGGTATTCAATACTAAACCTATCATCGAAGTACAGAAAATAATACCTAATAAATATAAATTGCGCGTACAGAATAAAATAAGCTATTATCAGATATTTTATGTAGATCATATTCACCGTGATACACGAACTATAGTCCAGGGAATTTACTATAAAAATGCCTCAAACTTCGGACAAACTGCAACTAAAGCTTTCTCGACGGAATCCAATACAGAAAAATGTGCTTTTTAACATATTAAAAGTTTCCGGAAATCACCGCACCGGAAGCCATTGAAATTTTGAAAAAATTGCCGCTATTTCTGTTTTTTAAGTTTAACTCATCTTTAGCTTATCATTACGAGAAAAACATTTATATGAGGTTAGAGCACAAAATTCTCTATAAAAATGATGCATGGGATTTTTATGTCAGTTAACCTGTTTTCGAAAAAATAATAAAAATGCGTTTAGGAATTTTTCAGTAATTTAAATCAAGTGGTAATATTTTCTCTTGACACAATAATGACTGCCATATTTTAACGGACAAAAATATCGTCATCCGGTTTTCAGCATATGATTTCTATAACAATTTTCTATAATACCCATTATTTTTATAATTTTTGAGGCTCTCAATTAGTCACAAATTTTAAATTTTCTTAAAGTAAAATTAGATAAAATTTCGTAATTTTTGTGTTTATTCAGCTGTTATTTCGGCTTATTGCTTTTGTTGCAATTTGTCCGAAGTGAAATTATAAATTCCCTGGACTACTAGGATGGAGTTCAACTAAGAAGTAATTGTTTATTTATAAATTTACAAATTTTTTTCAAAAACATTCCCGGTATCCTGTAAATTACTGTAGATGTAGACAAGTATAGACATTTGGTAGAAAATACTGTGGTTAATCAATTAGATTAAATGAAAACCAAATACGTGGTAAAGAATATTAAATAGATTAAAAGCTTTCCATAGACATAGTGTGTCAATCATTGTGATCTGAAATTTTATCTAAAATCCTAGAGGTTAGATTTAATATGGGAGATTACTCAAATCTTAAAATGTTCAATACAAATTACATTTATTTGATACTTCTTTTTAAAGGACTTTCGATAAGTAGGTCTTTAAAGTCCTAAATTAAAATAACTAAACTTCATACAATAATTATAATAACTACCATTTTACAGATTCTTATAGGTTGAATTGAAATTGAAATTTCTTTTTCATTAAAAGGTATAATATAAAGTTATTTATACATTACATAGGTCATTATAAAGATCGCTAAAATTTCAGCATTTTTATGTAGTACCTACATACTATTTTTTAAATACAGAGTGACCATAAATGATTGACCGTGTCTAGCCTGGTTCTGATTTGATCTTTGTCGCTGGAGGTGATTGCATACTGTTGAATTTAGAAATTACTAAAATAATAATGTTCTTCACTTACTTTCTGCTTTACTAAATGTATCAAATCACATGATGATCAATTACCAATTTAACATTCGTTTGACAAGAAATACTAACACTAATTTCTTTCCGCGGAACACTGTATTTACACTTTGTGCTCGCGAAGAAGAGTCCTATCTGTTTACAAGCATTTCTACTTGAAATACAGTTTTACAGAGGTTTCGTTCTAAGTACAGATTTTCGTGTAATTTACATACTTTTATATTTAAAAACATATTTACAGTTAGTTTAAGGTTTAAACTAGGTTCGTCTAGTGTTGAAATTTTGAATTTTGCATTGTATTATATTGAAAATTACTGTTAAAAACAGACTTATTTGAAAGTTTTCTCAGTTTTTTTTTCGATTTAAGACAAAAAACTATCACTAAACGGACATAGATACATTCTTTAAGTTTATAATAGTTTTTGAATGAAGTTTATATGTTATGTAGATTCTGAGATATGATTTTATTTCTGTAACACTTTTTGAAGTCATAGAACGGGTGTAAATACTGCTCTTCATAAGAAAACGGATTTTTTTTTTTGGTTACGTGATGTTCACTCATTTTATCACTCTGTAATATTAATACCAATACAATCAATACAATGTTTCTTTTTTTCCATAGTAACTGAAAATATTACATTGTTTTAATCGCAAATCAAGATTAGTATTACGTATTACTCAATCCAAGATTGTATTGTGTATTTTAATAGTACATATTGAAATATCAATGAAATTCAACATAATAGAGTTGTAATATTTATTTTATTCTTATTGTAATGTTATTATTCTTTACTAACAAGCAATAAAAATTAAAATTAACTACGTAACGCTATTTTATTTGTGGCAAAACAATAGTAAAATAATAAAACATAAAAATAACATTTCTGCATATTCAACGTTTTGATAAATCAGGTGAACTATGATCAACCTCGACAATAATAAATGTACGATAATTGATTTTATCAAATTCCGATTGAATAAAAATTTATGACGAGAACAAGGAAATTCTGATATGATATACTTTCATTACATTATTGTAAATTCCATACGTCAAAAATTCAGATAATATTGTTTGTTTAAAGTTCAGAACAGATTCTTAAATAAATATTCACATATTAAAAGAAATAATATTATCTGAAAATTAAGCATTGCATACATAATGATATAAAATAACTGTTTCTATGTATACTCGACAATCGTACCTTCTTTTAATTATATTAAAAACTTAGAAGTTTTTAGTTTTATTTTTGTTAAAATGTATATTTTATGGTCAAATATTATAGTCAAATGTACACATTTACGAGAAAATTACAGAAAATTTCAGCAATTGAGCAAATTCGACATTTTTGTTGTTTCGACTTTTGAGTAAAACATTTTTTTGTAAAAAGTTTTTGTTGTTTATGAATTATAATTATAATACCATTTATTTAATGATTCAATGTTATTATTCTTATACAAAAAAAAGATTTGTTCGTATGTCATTTATATATTCTTATCTACGCTAAACGCGTAAATGTACAAGTGTTTCGAATTAAAAAAACAGAAGAAAGATTAGCAAATAATAAACTAATTCAAAATGTAAAAGAATAATGTCTAGTCTTAATTATGATTGAAACAAAAAAGATAATGTGATATTATTAATAAACAGTTATGTCCCAGTATCATATATTTTACCTTTTGTTTTACTAGTAAATTATTGTGTTTATTAATCTTGAAAAATGTATTGTTAATAAAAAAAACATACAACAAAAGAAAAACAAATTTAGTAGGTACATAATCAAAGCATACAGTTTTAATATAGTAATAAAGAATCTAAAAAATATAATATACTAAATTTGTAGGTTTTTTATTGCATTATTATCTCATTAAATATATTGATTATAGTTTAATAGATATTTATACACCAAGTGAGATACATGAATGTTTATTCAAGAGAAGAAAGTTTAGCCCCCGAGCCCGAAGGGCAAGTGTTATAATTTTTTCGAGTGAATAAACATCCGTATCTCACGTGGTTAATACAATATTTTATTCAATTTTGACGAAATTATTTCAAATATATGAATTATAAATTTATTTTGACATAACAAACAAGAAATCAAAGTAGCCAAGTGGCAAGTCATTGTTTTTATGCATTTTTGACGAAATAATGACATCAAAATGATTTAAAAATGTGTTGAGTGATTTAAAAAGTTTTAATTCACTTGTGAATAAACATTTATTTAAAGTTGTTGCTATGGAGTTAATAATAGCAGTTTAAAACATCAAAACTGAATAAAATTATAAAAACTACTATTATATTGACATTTTTGTGTATAAAGTCAACAGGCCTAGGTAAAAGATAGCAGTATCAGTATTAAATCCATTCAACTGTCTATTATAGTTTGTGATTCTGTACTATAGAAAAATAAGTAAAAACAAAATAAAGACTTACGTGTATCCTGCCAAAATATTCATAAGGGTGCTTTTTCCTGCTCCTGACGGGCCCATGATAGCTGTCAAATCCCCAGCTAAAAACTCTCCGGACACATTGTGAAGGATGTCTTTTCTATCTGAAAACAAAAACACATATATTATTTGAGTCGATCAAAAGCAAAAGGGCCTATCCCTGCAATGTTAGTTCCAAGATAATGGCGTTTGAAAAATGTAATAACTTTGAATATTTTTTTAAGTCTAATTATGATAAAATTTTATCTCAACTTATAATTTATGTTTATTTTAAAACGTATTTTTCTACATTTATTTATTGCTTTTTTGTTTAAAATTTTGTGGTTTAGGCCATTTTGCTATTAAATAGGTCAGGAAAGTAGGTATGCATAAAAAATATATTTAAAAAATATTATAAATAATAATATATACATAAATATTATTATAAAGTCGAATAAAGTAAAAAAGCGCACAAGCGACATGCAAAATATCATTCAATACCTCTTCCATTTTTATGACACGTTCTTCAAATGCAACGTGTGAAAATAGTATAGATACAGTACAAATCATGCAATATAATTTTTTTAATAAAATATTATGATTATAACTATTTTATTTTTTGTTTATGCTTGTGCGAATGAAAAGTGATACTGTGTTCTCTCACAAATCCTGGTCACATACTATAAAAACTATGAACGACTAATAATATATTTTTTATTCCACATTAATATTTAGCATAACGAGAGATACTATATGTTTAGATTTAGACTTGATTTATTTATTTATTCTATAGGATAAAATCCCAATTATAGGACGATTATATACCTACCTAAATACAAAAAACATATTAAAAATATGTGACAAAAATATAGATGAAACTAAATATTTTAAACTGAATGATTTAGGTCAAATTTGATTTTAATAAAATATAAAAATTTTACATTAAGATGACATTAAAACAATACAATAGTAGATATCGTAGATATAGTATTAGTTTAGACTTAAATTTATAAAAAGGGTCTGCAAATAAATTTAAATAAATTTTGTCAAAAAACTTTTATACTTATTATAGTGTTAAAAACTGCGTTCAGCAATATAATAATAATATAGTAATTTATATTGCAGTTGTTTTTTTATGCATAGGTAAATAAGAAACAATAATAAAAAAAATTAAAATAGTATAAGTTATCGTAATCATGAATAAATTATACGAACATACACGTGCATATAAAAATATATTATAATACTAATAAATGGTACCTACTCTTCATAATGTGCCAAGTTAAGAGGGGTCACTACCGGCGTAAAATGGTGAAAAGTATGTTTTTTTTTTCCTTAAAATTGAAGTTAAAATTCACATTTTTAGAATAACAAATACATTTTTGAATAGACAAAGGTTGTCTCCAAATGCGTCTAATGCCACATTTTTCATTTTTTTATATTCATAGCCGAGTTCATGGCTAAACATGGTCAATTAACTATTTTGTGAGTTTTTATAGATATTTTATCACATATTTAAAACAAAATTTTAAAAAAGTGGTATTAGATGCACCTGAGGACAACCTCTAGCTATTTAAAAATATCTTAATATTGAAACCAGTTTTAATAGAAAAACTGAATATCGTTTTTCGTTATTTTGACGGCTTGTATTGAACCATTTGCAAATTAATTTTCTTAATTAAACAGTTCATAAAGAGTTGTATTTATTTATTTAAATTAATAACTTTATCCTTTGTTTATTCCGGTTTATTCAGGTATCGACTCCCCTAAATGTTTATAATAAAAACGACTACATTTTCAAGTAGGTATCTTTTTACAGTGAACAGTTCCGTTTATCCCTATAAGGATTTTATTGAATTACTATTTACTTAACGTACGATGTAAGAAGTAAGATCAACTTGAGTAACCTCGTGAATAAAATAATGTATGGCTGGAGGCTACCAGCAAAGTAGCAATGCCGGTGTAAAAGTGTCATGTTTGTGTTTAGTTTTTCATAGTCTTGTTTGCGCTGGAAAGCTTATTAGCGATTCGTTATAAACGTAGGAAGGAAAAGTTAAAGATCAATCTTGCTGGGAATCATATTATGTCTGCAATTCATAAGTAAAATACGTACTTACTAACTACTGCTATGCAATGTATAAAAAACACATTAATATTCGCTTCAATTCCCACCTCTATCATAGTCGTAGTCGTAAGTCGTAGTCGTAGTCGTAAGGAAAACCGACCGTTCCCAGCTCTTATCATAAGGGTAATGTTTTGTTCATAACTAAACTAATAAATGAGTCAAATACATTTCAAATAATTGATAATTAAATTTTACTGTTATATCGGAAACAATACTAATTTGCCCAGGAAGAAAATTATAGTATTAGGACAAATAATAAAAAATAAATGTATACATAAAATGTATTCAATTGCATGTGAACATACCATGATTTTTAAAAATGTGTAATAAGATATATGAAATAAATCATAGTAATATTGAATTACCTTAAAAGCTATAAAACATTCAGAAATATTTAAAACAATATTATTTGTATTCATATTTATATTTCTATAACCTTTCTTTCGACGAGTAGTGCAGTGACAGTAGTGAAACCAGCAGCACTACATATCTCCATCTCTTTCTATTTATGATTACGACAAAATGTTTGGCAGAGCCAAATCCTTACGACTACGACTAACGACTAACGACTAACGACTTGCGACTACGACAAGAGGTGGAAACGCTGTAACGTTGTTTCGTATGTCAAACTCTCAAGGTTACGACTAAAGACTTATGACTACGACTATGATAGAGGTGGGAATGTGGCTTCACTCTTTACGATAATATTTTTCCATGGTTTATAATATTATACCCTCGTTTAAATTAGGTTAGATATTTTAATTGTGCTCTGGTTCTCCATAAAAATAAGTCATTTGTTTAAGCTTTTACAGGTCGTTAACATTTTGACGAATATTTTGATAAAATTTAGACAACTTTTTATACCTACTGGTTTCTAGAGTTACGATATATTTTTGGAATATTTATAGTATCTTAATTATTTTTCACACTGGCATAATAGAAATGTATACCTATAAAATAAAATTTTCTTTACACAATGCACGTCAGGGATAGGTTTAAGTAATAGTAAAATAGCGATTGTATGTTTTTGTAAGTAAATACCTGCTTGGTTACCTACCTAATTCTACTATTTAAAGCTTCAATTTTCGTCCTAGATATACCTACATACATTATCTCTGTTTTTATATTACTTATTTCAATTTTAGCCGGTTCTAAGATCAATATAAAAATAACAAAAAGTTGCATTTTAAAAACAATAAGGTTGGGTATCAATACAAACCCAAAATTTAACAAATTTTAATTTGTATCCTAAACAATTTATAATGAAAATTTTTAGGTTAACTAAATATCCAATGAAATTCTTTCATTTCTGATCACGTGTACGAAATTGACCAATGAATACAACATTTAACTGACAGCAATCCATGGGACATTATCACTTATGTCAAATATGTTGCTAGGTTACAATTATTTATGTTTATAATAATAATTGAATAAAATGTCATTTGCACGTTTTGGTAATGAAAATGATCCTTCAATTAATAAAATTTTCTGTCCGAATAACCCTCGACCATTGATAAATATTTATAATTTTGTGACAGCTACCTCAAGCTTGTTGCTTTTAGGTTAACAGCTCTCCGCCTGCGGCGTCGGGCGGTTACCAAGCAACGTGCTTTCGGAATGCCACAAAATTATTTTCGTAATTATCAATGCCCTTGGGTTATTATAGCTGAAAATTTTACATTTAAGGGCGGTAATTTTATATTTACGAAAATTATTTGCTTGGTTTTAGTTAGAAAACGGAAGCCAACATGTCAACTAACGGGTGCAAGGTTGAAAGTACAAAATAATTTTCAGTATTTACATGATAAAGTAACTAATTTAATTTCATCATAGACATAAATTATTCTTTAGTTTAAGTAGGAATTAACACATTAATTTAATCATTAAAATTGCGATAATTATTACAGTCTAAAATACCAGAGGCACAAAAAATGAAATTTTACCATCATTATTGTTTGTTTACTATTCGTCTAAGTATCAGCAACTGGAAAGAAAAGTAGGACACATAGTCAGAGCCACGCGCTACGCATGAAGTACCCGATCTCCGCCGAGAAAACCCGATGTAGCATTTCTTTGTCCGATTAACGAGTAGTAAACACATGCACACATGTGGCTTTGTTGTGAATTGATCAGCTGAGAGGAGTTTCAACCCAGCCCAAACGAAAATGCAGTTATTTCTCAGAGTTGTCTTGGATTATGGCCTTGCGCAAGGTTAAAAAATGACCGTAGAACACGACACATGCCGTGGATTTTAAGTTAAGAGACAAAAGAAGATGATTCACTTTAAAAGTTTCATGAATTCTTTGACATTTCGTATCACTGCTTTTGTTTTTCTTCAAAACCAGATATGAATGAGATAATAAGGAATACATCTTTATTTTTGTTTACTTTCACACGAGAATTTTACTTCAGACTTCAGCAACACGTATTGATATTGCAAAATGTAAATAAAAGCATAACGTAGCCAGTTACTACAAAGACAAAAAATATTGTCTTGTTAAATATTGCTGGATAATTTAACATTAACTTTTACTTTCTGCATATTAATATATTATGCAAGCGATTGTTCATAAATTTAGAAAACAGAAATTCACTTCTACTTTTTGACTTTCAAGAATAAATATTTGATTAAGAGGCCCGTCTACTATCTAAAATCCAACATAAAAAGTACTAATGTAGCGAGTGTTTTGTGGCCAGTACAAGAATGGGAAAATTGTATTTCAACAAGGATTTAATAAAGAAAGAATGAATCTACAGATGTGCCTTTTTAAAATTTTGATTGAAAAATTGTATACATGAATATAAAAATTCCGAAAAATTCCTATTATATACACACTTTTCACGGTTATATCTCATGATAGATATTAATTTTAAAATTTTTAAAAGGCACATCTGTAGATCCATTCTTTCTCTAATAAATGTTTATAAAAACATTATCCTAAAGTCAATAAAAATGTGACAGTTTACTCGCAACGAAAACACTTTTTCAGAATTTTTCAACTTCAAAATGACTTTGTGTAGGTAGGATGCGGCAAAGTACGAGTTTCGGGCTGGTTTCAGGCAGCCCTAGTAGTGGGGAAAATAGTGGAATGGACAAAAGTAAAATCGAGAGTAGTGATTCATTAAAATGTTAATTCAACTATGCATTGATGTCACTTTGAAATTTGACCATCACCGCCCGATATACTCTATTTATTTTATTATTCACTAAATCCTTCGTGTATTTATTCTTTATATGATAAGACTCACTTCTTCTAAGCAGTCCAGTCCAGGTCGAGTACGAAATGTCTTTGAACTGGACATTGACTTGCTCAAGTTGCGTTTCTCCTACGGAGAACGCCGAAGTGACGCTATCCTCTGGGATGGAGATCAGCTCCATGCGGAGCGGGTCCGGGCGCTTGCGAGGCTGGTGCGGCTTGGACGTCGGCCCCGTGGCTACCGTGGCCGCCATCATGACACACACACACTCACGCACGAACGCACGAACGCACACACTGCTCCACGGCTCGCACTGCACTAGTCGAGTGAAGCCGCGACCAGCGTTTGTTAGTTAGTCCCCACTCGCTTAGAACACAAGTTGTCTTTATCTTTGCTTCTAAGATGAAAATTAACTTTGTACACCAAATTTTGTTAGTATATTTTTCATTCTTAAGAGCAGTATTCGGACTTCAAAAAGTATTACAGAATCTACATAACATATAAACTTCATTCAAAAACTATTACAAAGTTAAAGAATGTATCTATGTTCGTCTAGTGATAGTTTTTGTTTATTTTGTCTTAAATCGAAAAAAAAAAATTGAGAAATCTTTCAAAAAAGACTGTTTTCAACAGCAATTTTTAATATAATACAATGAGAAATTCAAAATTTCAACACTAGACGAACCTAGTTTAAACCTTAAAGCTCAACACTTGTTGAACGCAATATTGCTGCAATACAATCAAAATAAAAATCTGAAATTTACCATAAGTAATTATGAAGCATTATTTCATCGAAAAATTCATACAGTAATAAGAATGAATTTATGCGTTTTTAAATTACAAAGTATGGCATTATTGCATATTTATTAATTTTGTTTTAAATAGTCGATTCCTTGCATTGTTCGTGAGAGTGCTAAGAAAATATTTTTTTCAAGAGAATTACACATCTGCCAAGAAAATAGTAAAAAACCGGTCAAATTGACTATTTTTACTAATTTATTATTAAAATACCATTAAGTATTTCAAAAATATAATTTCTTAGCACTCTAGAGTCATCTTTTAACTATCTATATATAAAATATGAACAGTGTAGGTATACTAACAAGAGCTCAGTTTGTAATATTTTTCACTATATTTTTAGCACAAGTGTAGCGCCTTAAACTAACTGTAAATATGTTTTAAAATATAAAAGTAAATAAATTACACGAAAATCTGTATTTAGAACGACACCTCTGTAACACTGTATTTCAAACAGAAATGCTTGTAAACAGATAGAACTCTTCTTCGCGAACACAAAGTGTAAATACAGCTCTTAAGTACCTATGCGCACAACTCTTTTACCATTAAGCACTGATTCGTGAATTCATCCAATAAGTTAACGCACCAAATTTTGCAAATATTGTCATTCTGCTGAGCGAATTATACGCGCACAACTCTTTTCTTTGGCTCTGAACACTACACTATTGGTCGCAAAATATCGTGTAAGTTCCGCGTTCGGCGCACATGTTATCACTCTCAAGTAAGTAAACGAGTTGAGCTGATGACAGTTGCGAAGTAGACAAGAGCAAGATGTAAGCTGATGGGTGCAGATAAGATATGAGCTTGAGAAGTGATACAAAATGAGCGATAGGACGATATGAGACTCTGTCTGCTCTAATCAAATGATGTCGGCTATTATCTAGCAGCGTTGATGACCAAATGCACAGTGGTGGAGCGTGCGAGGTGATATATGCGCATGCTAGAAATTTATTCACATAAAATTTGCTTGTGAATGAATAATGTAAGATTTCAAGCGTTGAGATGTTGTGAATATCTGTAACAGCTTAGAAGTATTTAAAAATAGATTGTTGGGTTCACTGGTCTAAACAAAATATTTAATAAGATTATCACATCCACAGACGAACAAAAATTTACTGCAAATTATAGTACCTACTTAAGGCGGTAATGTAGCTGTATATAAAGAGGAAAAACAGTGCTCTACGGATTGTAAAATATTGAATCTAATACTAAAGTAAAAACATTGGAATTTTTAATATTTATTCTACAGTGCGACGCATCGATTTTACCAAATTTTGCCATAGTATTGTTTTAAAAAAATGCCGAATATAGAGAAAATTACTACTTTTACATGTTTAATTTAGGGTATTTTAAATACAAAATGTATTAAAATTCATGCGTCGCACTATGGTAACATGTTATACAGTATATAAATAATGTGTTTGATTATTTCTTTTGTCTTATAAATACAATATAATACAAATATGATGCCACTTTAGAACTCGTTCACTATTGCTGCCTTTGTTCGACACACTATATCTGTATAATTATATCTCTCCCTTTTCTCGACGAAATCGTAGACAGCTACATTCCGGTCTTAAGCTACAAATTTATAATTTATATTAAGACAGCCCGTGAAACATATTTCTTTATTGCAACAACGATATCTTAATTTTGTTTTTTAATCTTGAAAATATTTTGTGGACAGTGGATGTTCAAAGAGACTCGGTTTCACCTCGTCGCTTAGCAACATCCTCGGTATTATAAATCGCATAATATTCTTGTTATATTAATAGCTATAAATAGTTCTTATTTATTAGTTGGTTTCTATCATATATTTATTTATTTAAATAAATAAATAATACTCCGAATACACTTTTAACAATACAAGTCGTCACAATGACGAAAAACAATATTCAGTTTTTACATTAAAACTGGTTTGAATATTAAGATATTTTAAACAAAAAGATATTTTTAAATAGCTAAAGGTTGTGTCCAATGTCACTTTTTTATTTTTTTGTTTGAAATATGTGATGAAATACGTATAAAAACACAAAATAGTTAAAATAGGCCATGTCTAGCCAGGTACAAAAAAATAGAATACAAAATAGCAAAAGTGGCATTAGACGCATTTGGAGACAACCTTTATCTATTCAAATATGTATTAAGTTATTGTAAAAATGTGAGTTTTTAGGTAAGTACATACTTCAATTGAAAAAAAACTAAACCTACTAATTATAATTTTTACGCCAGTCATCAAAATGCATCTATATATCGATAACTTGCAAAAAAGGAGTGGTTGTATGTAGAAATATATTAACAAACTATTGCACTCTTCTAGGCAATTTTTTTTTCTTTTTGGTCTGGTGTAGAATTAGATAGAAAGACCAAGTTTTATACATTGTTTCCTATAATAAAATAATTACTATTTGCAACGCAATCAAAGCTTGTGCAAAATCAGCATATTTATCTTTTGTCTATTCGATACGGATAGCCAGCAATGGACTTTGGCTGCTGGACTGTCATACTGTCATTATTACAGTCACTCACTGAGCGATAACCGAGTTTCTCTGTTTCTCGCTGGTCCCTTCTTATTTCCTGTTGTGCACGCCGCCTATGGCTGCGTATTATTTCATTAACCCTTGCCTATATACTTCATAGGTGAGCCCACAACATTTGCTAGCTGTTCAGGGCAGGATTTGAAGGAGATTCAACGGTTTTAAAATACTTTTGTTGGAGACAAAACTGTTTTATAATTATTATTTTATTTAGGAAATTAAAATGAAATTATTAATAATTGTTATAAATTTTTAAGAGAAAGTTGTCAGTGAACAATGAGTTTGTCATGGAAAATCAATTTTTCGTTTTGCAAAATTTAACAGTGTACTGGGGAGAGGTGGCATGAAAGGGACATGTATTGAAATTGACACTGATCATATTTTAATTATAGTACGTAATTGTAAATCTGCATATTTTTTCGTAAGATGCTACTACTGTAAGATAAAATATTATAAAATATAAAGACATTTACTACTATACTTCAAGAGATAGATGTGCATTTAGTGTTTTATATCAAAAATTATAAAAATTCAAGTGGTCGACTTTTGAGTAATTTTTTAATAATGAGTTAGTATATATTTCATTTTTATTAAGCAACTATTCTAAGGGTAAAATTAAGCTTGAGTATTTCTAAAAAGGTGCGTTCATTCTTGTTTTATAAAATATTATTAGAAAGATCAATGCGTAAAGTTATGAAAGGGACATGTATATCCATACCAAAAATATCAAACATGTATATATGGATGTGTTTAGATGGTAATTACGCCCTATAAGAATTGATTTGATAAAAAGAAAATATAACTTTTAAAAATAAGTTAACTATCCTGCATACTTTGGTTCAACCGATATACGACATATAAGGTCAAAAACAATACATTATTTTTAAAATTTTATGCGACAACTATAAAAGTATTGATATTGGTCCAAGCATTTTTCTCATTGACGTCCATTTGTCGTCAATAATGTAAGCGTGCCTTCTAACACCGAGAAGTGTCCCTTTCATACTTGTAAAAGTACTTTTAAAAAATATTTTGATAAATAATTAATTTTAGACAATTTTTTTAATTTTAAATGAAAGATTATGTGATTATTATCTACAATCGGTATTTTATAAATTTTTCTGTATCTTCTATCATTTAAGAATAATTAGTAGTAGTATATACTTATAATTTAGTATTTCGGTATCTTGTACTCCATGATCGTTTAACATTTGTTACTACGTAAAATTTAAATGATTATGACATGACAGTGACAATAGTAAAATAAGCTTTATATCTTCTTCTGCAGTTTAAATAAAATGACTAAAATATATTTGTGAGTATACTAGTAAGTATAATAAATTAAAAGAATTTTTTATATTATTCTACATTTTAGTTATTAAGAAAAGTATGAACACACAAGGCGTACAAGGAAGTCATGTGGTGCCCACGTCAGATTTTTTACTTTTGTTCAAAATTCATGTCAAACTTCAAAGTTTCTATAAATATAAATGCATACTTTTTAATCATATTTGTGCACATTCATGCATAGTGGTAAGTCAGTACCTTAGTATTAATGACTTAAGACATTACGGGATTTAGTTACCTAATTCCATTTTATGCGAAACATTGTCTTATGCTAATGCACAGCAGCAGGTATAAAGTTTTATAATTCATACTCAACAGTTGTTATTGTTAACTTATTCAAAAAAATTATTTATCCTAATTTCAAGGATAACTGGTTCTAATGATTTGTATTCATGATCAGTAGTATTAATTGTTTACGTTCATTATATGATTTAAGTTAATATTTAATTTATTTTCTTTTATGTACATTTCATAAAATTTAAACAAACTGTAGGTAGTGAAGAAATAAAACACAAATATCCTAAATCCCTTACTGGTTGAATTAAAGCTTTGACCTCTCACTAATATAATTCAAGAATTTTGAGCCCTACTATTATTAGCGCAATTGTAAAATTAATTTCTGGATGCATTTAGTCATGCTATACGATTTTAAGTCAAGGTCGTTCTTACTTTCATTTCTACTTTTTATCAAAAATGTATTAATTTGAAAAATATGCATGATATTAATAATTACAGTTTGTAGTATACTATCGTTTATTATTTACAGTTTATCATTATTATATTACATTATTTTTTTCCGGTTGTTAGCATTATTCCTATAACATGTTTTTATTTGATACATACCTAATTCATGAAATTAAAAAAGTCTTTGATTGAGGTTGATTAAACACAAAAATTTTAATAAATTACCTACTATAATGTCTACATTTCTCTCGAAGAAGATCTTCAAATTTTGGCTAACACACAGCTTCCAAAACTATAAAAATAACGTTTCTTATAGAAAAAAATTTAAAACCGGATGTCAATATCTCTATCCGTTTAACTGATACAGTTGGTTTAATACAAAATTTAGAAAATTTTAAAATATTCTATGGTAGAATTTTTTTAACTGTGCTTAAACTGCAGATCCGAATTGTTTTAAAATTAATGTTTCTTATAAAAAAGTGATGCTGAAATCCGGAAGTCGATATTGTAATCCGTTATGCCTATGGCACACCGGTCGAGGAGCATCAAGGAACTCCTCGATGAAACGATGAAAGTAGGGGCGTCGCTATTTTCATCGAGTTGTTCCTCGATGAAACGAATGTGTCTCATTTCAGACGTATCTTTTGTATTTGATTTCGCGCAAAACCTTGATGTATTTGTCACCGATGAAATAGAAATCCATCGCGGACGGGTGCGTTCTGTCGTTTCATCGAGGAGTTCCTCGATGCTCCTCGACCGGTGTGCCATAGCGCCATAGGCATTATGAATGGCAGCTATTTTTGTGTGTTGAGATAATTTTCAAGGAAATTGCTTTAAAGCCTATCTTAAAGAGAATTTTCCGCTCCACAAATTGGTCTTTTGATTTTCATCCCCTAAATGGGGCAGGGGGGCGACGCACATGGGGTAGAGCTTAAGATGTTGGCTATTCTTGAAGAAGATGTCAATACCTATATCTTTCAGAACAATAAAATTTTTGCAGGTTTTTTACTGGCCTAAATATTGAGTATAATATATCGAGCTAGTAATGCCTAAAAATAAAACAAATACAGGTAATTGAACTCTCCGATAAACGCTCCTAATTATTCCAACTCATCAAACCACATAACCATGAATCAATCTGTTTAATTTCTGTCTCATCTCAACAACGATATTCCCATGTGATACCTGTATCTCGGCGGTCATAAGTCATCAGTGGTCAGTTGCCTGTCTACTTGCTACCGCGCCGCCTCTTAACAAGTCTAATTCGCTTGACAAGATTCGGTCATGCGGCCCGTGACCTTTGACTCGCGCCTTGTCTCGCGGATTCACACGCACACGCACGTGCGAATAAGATCACGTGATGTTGGTGCTGGTTCTGGTTTCGTCATTTTGGATAGTGATGCTGTGAGACGAGACGAGACGAGAAATAGCCAATTCTCTCGTCTCAAATATTTTATTCTTTTTTATATTTAAGTATTCTCGTCTCAGTCATTTCTCGACTGTTCAATTCTTAATTCTTGTCTCAAAGAACTCGTTTCTCGACTCTTCTGAATTTCTCGAAAAAATCTATTTGAACAGGTACGAGTAGAAGTAAATTTAGGGACATTTTTGTACATTTCTGTTAAATTTGCACACAATCAGGGATGGATGTCTCCGCGTAATCTTAATAAATCTACGTCGACATGTAGACTATGTGTAGAGAATGAAAGAGACGTAGATAATGTAGACAACTTTAAAAATGTCAATATTAGTTAACCTTAAATAATTATTTTATATTCATTTATGTTATTCCTGACCGGTAAACTATTACAATTTACAATTATTTATAGTAGTCAAAACGAAAATTTTGAGAATTTTTTTTTAACTTTTTAAGAACAAATAATTTTCATTAAACCACTGTGACAGCAGCTGCATGGTAGAATCGCACCTGTGTTGTAGTTTAGTGTCATTTTGTTTGTGAAATTATTACAGATGTGTCGTAAAGTTAAGAAGGTTCCCTCTAACTCGCAATGGTTACAGATATCGTTGACTATTTCCCTCATTATAATTTAACAAATTAAAATGCACGATTTTTCACAAAAACCATAGAAACTATCTATATAAACAACTATTCTAGTGCATATTTTTGAATATTAACATAGTATGCGTATATTCAACAGAAAACCATGACACAACAATCAATAATAAATGTTTGTTTATTTTTCACCAAATGTCAAAATATTTAAAATGAAATTAAAAATTATGCTAATAAATAAAATTGTGTTATTTAAAATTGTTAAATTTGATTTATTCATGAAATAGTCAATGCGTATACCACTCGATCATCAAAAATAATAGAAAATACTTTTGCCTTCTGGTTCGGCGTATTTCCGCAAAACACCTCTCGACCTCCGGTCTCGAGTTGTTTCTATGGAAATACGTCTCATCAGTCGGCAGTATTTTCAATTATTTTCGAAGCTCTTGTGGTATAATAATATGAATAGTACAGGAGCCAGTACAGACCCCTGTATTGATATCGGCTGTAACAGACGGTGTGTTGAGAAATAAATGCTCCCTCCAATTTTACAACTTTAAGGGAACATACTGCGTTCTGTTACACAAATAGCTACTCATCCAATCCATTTAATTACAAGATGTTTTACAATTTAACGAAAATGACAATCACCTCATGCCGGCCGAGAAACTGGAACCACGGAACTCCTAGTTCATATACGTAATGCTGAAAAATTGCTAACTCGAACCATATTTAACTGGAACCCTTCTAGATAATAATCATTATTATTATATTCTAATACGATAGAAGCTAGACAGATGATGATATAAAACTAATTTATGAGGTCCAATTAATTTTATGCATAAGGTTAAAAATCACATTAAAATATGTCTGGTTTTTATACTAACCGGTTCACAAAACGCAGTTCAAGTTCCAAAGTACGGCAAAGCACGAATTTCGGGCTGGTTTCAGGCAGTCCTAGTAGTGGGAAAAAGTGGAATGGAAAAAAGTAAAATCGAGAGTATTCTATAGGAATTCGGTAAAAACGTTTTAAGTGTAAAATATTTCATTTAGAACCATCATTTCAGCTTGTCTGATTCATGAATAACATTTGTTTTATTTATGTAATTATTGAAGATGAATTCGTATATTATCAGATTATCTCGTAATTTTATCTATTAATGATTTCAAAAGAAATGTGTAAGGTCGCCTTGAAATTAACTGTAAACGTATAGTTAGGTTGAAGGCCTAAAGTAATTCTATTATTCTTGTTATACATAAAATTTGTTGTTAATGGTGGATCACACCATTCGCATTGTCAGTTTTAATCAAATACATTGCCTCACATAATCGTACAGCTGTGTTTGATTTTTTATAATTTATTAAAAAGATAACACTTATTGTAAACAATAATCTAAAAGCAAAAAATTTATATTTTTAATTATAATAAAGACACCTGCAACAAAATTTTCCAATGGGAGGCAAACATTTTTCTTATTTGATTTTATTGAAAATAAAAAAACAACAAATTCAAAAGAAATTAAAAACAATAGAAAATTCTAAAGTAGGTAATAATTTTAAAAATCCGATGTGGCCAACACATGACCTCTCGCCATTCGTTCGGTTGATTTTTATTTCTGCGTAAAAAATATTGACAGGTGAGACGGGTGACAAGTTGACATACTAGCGCCATATAAGTCATAAAGTAAGACATTAAATGTAGTAATTGAACGGAGGATGGCTTCAACATAGAAGAGTTTTCCTGTGAATTAATCTTTTGATTCAGGTGATGCAAATTTCTGTGTTTGAATATTTTAGATTTTTATTTGTATATTTTAAATGGGCACTGGATTGTATGTATACATTTATGTTTATAAGTCTAAATATGGCGGGAGGTTGTGTGCTGGCCACATCAGATTTTTGTTTTTATGTACCATATTACTCACTTTTAGTCAACGCAGAATAAATATTTACTTCATTTATTGGTTTAATTAACTCTCCCGTAATTAGCTTTAGACAATTATAATTATCTATAATTCTATTATCGAAGTGATTTGGTACGACGCCCAACTGGCCTAGAGAACTAGACATTTCTTTATTCTTGGCTATTTAAATTTCATTTCTCTTTTAGTAATGCAAGGTGAATGTTGTGCTATGTGCATTTGTTGTAAAGTTATTATTAAAGTAAAATGATTGTTAATTTGTGCATTCACTGCAACAATATAAACTGTGAATAAAGGAATAAACAATTCATAAATAGTTTTTAAATGTGAGTTATTTTATTTTGTATATCACGTAGGTGCTTGTTATCGCATGACTCTGTTAAGTTACTTGTAGAATACTAACTATGTTTATTTTGTTGCCGAAATATATTATATTGTTGTATATTTATTTGTTGACTAGTGTAGAAGTGTAAAAATAATTATTTGCATGGTATTTTAATATTATTTCTTACTTTAACAAATTTAGTACTGATTCGACATAAAAATCCTGAATAAAATAAAATAATGATTCATTATGTTAAGTCCAGTAAATGTTCCTTTGTTGGACGAGTGACAAAAATGTAACAATTATTAGTCTTTGTCTTAGTCTATGCTTCGAGCTCTTACAGCCACTTTCTGGGCCCTAATGTTATTTTTTAAATCAATAATCTATAATTTTAACTGACAATAATAATTATTAACATTCAATTTGTTACTTTCTTTAAGGTTATGATTAAAGGTAGTCTTGCAATAATATTTACATACTAACAGAGCTGGGAGTATCTTACGAAAAAACATACCTACTTGATAGTATCTAAGATACAAAAGGTATCTAAAATACTTTATCTTACATACTTTTTATTTTAGGTAAAATGTATCTTTATTTAAAATACTTTTTATGAATATCTGTATCTTTTATCTTAAAAATGAAGATACTTTATCTTTAGATATATTATTTAATGTATTTAGATACTTTTTAATTATTTATATACTTTTAAAGTATAGTATCTTAGATATATAATAAAAGTATCTAAAATATTTATAAAAGTAGCTAAAACATTTAAGATACATTTTTGTATCTATCATATACTTTTAGAAAATATTTGTATCTTAAGATGCTTTTTTGGAATTAAAAACATCTAGATACAAAGTATCTTGAACAAAATTATACAAATATCTATAAAAGTATCTAAGATATTTTTTAAAAGTATCTTTCCCAGCTCTGCATACTGATATACTTTTCCCACTATTTAGGTAGGTACGTACTTCTATAGTCCCGTAAGTGAAAAAAATTATTAACTTATACCCGCAAAAATATGCTTTTTGGAAAGAAAAAGGCACTGTCTTGTTTAAACGTTGCTATATAAACGTAAATCGAATGGAATAAATATTTCATTTCATTATAAAAAATTCCATAATTCAATTTTCGAAATTTACAGAACATTTGATATTTATAACGTATTCTTGATTTTTGAATATTTGAATTACATTATCCATATTTGATATTCATGGTCACGCGTATGGTCATATAGCTTCACATTTTGTAATTCAGTATCAAATCTCTTAAGATAAATATTCTAACGATATATCTTTTGTTTATTATAAACGAACTCTGAAACTTTGACACTCGAGTGAGTGACGTCAGGTTAAGCCAAGGTTTTTACAATGTTGAAGAATGAAGATTACTCGTATCTCAATCTTTTCGCACACCTGTCACCTGCATATTGAAGTGATTTTTATCAATAAAGCCTTATCACAAACGTTAAAAATATTGGTATTTTCTTATTGCCACATCTGTAATTACAATAAATTGTTTATATATGAGCATAGGTATGTGTAAAAGTTATTACTTACTTATTGTAATATACAGTAAATATTTTGTTGTTAAGAAATAAAATATGAATTATAAATTATGACACAAATTAAGCGAATTTTCTACAATCTTAGATATATCTACTTACTTACCTACGTAAATTAAAATAGAAAGAAAATAATTTTTTATGAAATCGTACAATAATGAGTTACTTTAGCTCCGCTAAATCGTAGTGAAAGGTACAAGTTTAGCTCCGCATTTTTCGACCAACCAGAGCACTGCCTGTGCACTTGATCGCGACTCGAAAAATAATATTCCACATTCGTAATAAAAAATTCTTCTTTATAGCCTAGATATATAAATAACTATTACCTATCAGTGATTGCTAAAAGTATGAAATATCTTTGGAGTACCCTTTTCATTGAGCATAATGATAGGTATTATGTTATTTATTTTTTGAAATTGGTTAAAAGATAAAAAACTCATTATAAGAATTTATTTAATAATTGAACTATTTTTGTCACAGAATTAATTCTAAAGTAATTATTTAAATTTAATCAACTTCATTTATATAGTCGTTAAGTTGTGTCCAAGGTTACATTATCATCCCGATTAGAAACTAGAAATTTAAATGCCTGGTTTCCTATAACCAGTTTTACAGCGCTACGTTTTTAAAAACATACATTGAAGGCTGCAAAGCACAAGCCTTCAGAATAAATCATTCCGTGCTGTATGTTTGTGTTTTTAATGAGAATGATAAAAAATAATTAGACATTACTGTAATAAAATTCACAATGGCATACAAATTTCGAATAAAAGTTAATATTTAAACTACAATAAGTATTTCGTTTGATTTTTGCTTGTGTAACTTGATAAAGTATGAACGATGCGGCTATCTACGGCTCTCCGTACATTCACGATGTAAATGGCTAACCGTGATGTTTTTGGTTTTTCAATTTTCACTGCCAATCTTAACGTTACATAAAGCCCTGTTCGCACGGGGATCTTTGGCGATTCTACTAAGATTCAGAATCCTGGAAAAGAGGAAGTTTTTTTTCTTTTTATTAATTAGAATTACAATATGCAGCAGTGTTTTGTTGGTAGTATTGACATTATAAAATTAAAATAGGAGTCCAAAATGATTCACTTTTTGTTTATGCAATATGCAGCAGTGTTTTGTTGGTAGTATTGACATAAAATTAAAATAGGAATCCAAAATGATTCACTTTTTGTTTATGCAATATGCAGCAGTGTTTTGTTGGTAGTATTGACATAAAATTAAAATAGGAGTCCAAAATGATTCACTTTTTGTTTATGCAATATGCAGTAGTGTTTTGTTGGTAGTATAATAACATTATAAAATGACAAAGAAATACAGTACGGTTAGTGATCTCGTCTACTATGTTATGTTCTTAAAATTCCATTAAAAATATACTACTTCCTTTGCGAATTTGATACAACCGGTATAAGAATGGCATTGTTTAATACCTTTTATTTCAATTTAGATTATTTAGTTATAGAAATCTTGAGTCATTTATTTAAATTGTTATTTGTCAGTAGACGTATAAATATTTTAATAATTATGCTACAAGGATGAACGTTATTCACAAACATAATAACCTTGTAGCATACCACAGTACAAAGGAAATGGTTTGTTGTTGCAAAATTGTATACACAAGTCATACTGTTACGCAGCCAGTAACACCTATCTATAAATACGAAATTTATTAATCAATATTTCTTATTTCATAAAATAACAACTAATATTATCTGCATTATATCATTTATTAATATCAATAAATTGTTTATAAAATATAAATACATTTGTAATATAAATTATCTAAACATACTTTGTTATACATACTGACAAAATAAAAGTTATTATAGAAAAAACAGCTGGTAATTCTTAGTAATACTATCACTGCTTCCTTTGCCTAATAGAGAGCATAGTAAATAAGTACTTATATCCCGGACATAGTTAAGAAGATCTACACAGTCTACACATTGTACAGGCTGGGACATAAGTCACTGATCATTGTATTTTTGATATAATTTTTTATTGAAAATGAATAAGTTTGATTACAAAAGATAGTTTTAATCATGAAGAGTTTAAAAAAAATGGTATTTTAAAAATAATATCTTTTAGAAGCCTGCCTTCAGCCTCTTCGCAAGCTGCTGCTTTTTGCTGTACATGGTCCATAACTGAAGAAATGTGGTTTCAACAAGACGGAGCTACGTCCCATACTGCAAGGGAAACAATGTATTTGCTGCGAACGGTTTTGGTAACCGTATCGTTTCACGATTTGGAGATGTTAAATTATTGCGATTGATCAACCAGTTTTGGCTTCAGTTATAGACAGGTAAAGCAAAGAACAGCAGCAGCTTGCGAAGAAGCTGATGGCAGGCATCTAAAAGAATTTTTTTTAACTCTTCATGATAAAAGTATCTTTTGTAATCAAAATTATTCATTTTCAATAAAAAAGAATTATATGAAAAATACAATGGCAAGTGACTTATGACCATTCTGTATATAAATTAATAACAAAATAAATCTTAACTATTAAATTCGATTTCTACACTAAATTAGTTTATGTGTATCACATACCCCGATAAGTCAAACGAAAGTGGTGAATTTATAAAGTATTATTTACATTATGATTATTTAGATCACGTTCTGTACATATAAGATAGTAAGTAGATACATTATTTAGAGAAAATCTTTCTACACTTCAACACTAGTTTGAGAGTTTATAAAAACATCTACATCTCACACCACTTTCAAAATAAATAGCTCCAAAACAGTACATCTCTATCACATTTGGTCATACTGGAAATACTCAGTACTACTTTTCAGTTTTCACTTTCGCTAAATAACAACCAACAAATTTAAAGGCACCTCATTATCACGACAAATCTTTGGTCTACTCATTCGTAAAGAAAACCTAACCTATCTCCTATTTAATTTATACCACAGCGCGCCAAATGTCAATAAATACATAAGAATTGTGATTGAAACAATAAGAGAGACATTCTCTGACAAATCTATTCCCCCGACTTCCATTTCTGTCATGAATTTAACAGGATTGGAATAGTGACAATACAGCATTTCTTCTGGGCAATGTAATTCTGTTCGGTTGAGTCCGTAGACGGAATTAGCCATTCCATGGAAGGCACCGCGGAAATAACTTATATGGTACATCCATTTAAATATGGCAGGGACGTCACTTTTTCTTATACAGAATCCAAAGATGCTAAACAAACAGGCAAGCACTGGGCCAATGAACACAGCAATCTGAAAGAAAAAACAATCATATTTTATTTTTCATACTTTCATGATTTTATGATTAAATGAGGTGAATAGCCGAGTTCGTTATGTGACTAACTGTGGTTTTGACTGCTTAGGTTCGAGTCCAGTCTATTAAAAAATATAAGCATGTTATAGCTATTTATGTATCTAAGACAAAAAGTGAAACATTAAGGTACAAGCAAGTTGTTTACGGCTGAGGTCGAAATTACTTGTCAGTACTTACTTTTATCTGAGATACTCGTACATACAAAATTTGATTTCACACTCTTTATTTTCGAGTGCTGTGCTTCATTTAGTTATTGTATTCAATAAATGTGAAATGTCAAATGACAAGAATATTTTAAATTTATAAATGAGGTAAGCCGTAAAATTATGCAGGGTGATTCATCATAATTTGCTTTTTAAAAATGCGTGCCATTCAGGCTGTAGGGATCGTAGAGGGGAGAGAGTGATCTCATTCGACAGGTGCACTTTTAAAGTTTTGTTCCCCACCCGGTCAGTCGCCATCATGCGTTGGAGCACGGAGCAGCATCGATGGCTGTTTTGAAGGAACACTTCCCGGGGCACCTCATCTCAATAAGGGGCGATTTGGTGTGGCCAGCCCGCTCGCCAGATTTGGCTCCTCGTGATTTTTTTGTGTTTTTTTTGAAATCCCGCGTTTACGTCAACCGTCTAAAGACCCTAGAAGACCTGAAGGCTAACATCTGGACCGCAATTGCCAACATACCCGCTGCCATGCTGGAAAGGGTTATGACAAACGCCAGAAATCGGCTTATTCAGTGTATAGACAATGGGGGGCGGTACCTACCTGATATGATTTTGAAAACTGGGTGAAACAAAACTTTAGATATTTACCTACATTATAAAATAAAAATAAAAAGTTTCTAATTCATAAAATGTGCATCATTGCGTTTTGAAATAAGTTACGATGAATCTCCCTTATTTTGCAGTCTATAAATAGTCCGCAAAATGTCACTTTTTGTCACAGTATGAAACAAATAAGTACCTATATTATATTATAGTATTTTTATGAAATAAAAATTACCTTCATTGGGGTGGTAGCGCCAATGAAATACCCCCAGCTCTGAGCACATAACGAGCCGATTGTAAGGAAGAGTAGAAAATATTTTATTCGGAATAATTCCATCGGTTGGTCAGTTAACCAATAACTGATGGACACGTAAGACCAGACACAAAATATTTGAAATGGTATCTCCACAATTAATAAAGATAGCACATAGGGCACTAACTTATACCATTGATTAAAGTGCTCTCTGCTTAAAATGCCCATCTCTAGCGGAACTGCAAATAAAATAAAATAATTAATAAAAAAATATTTTGGCGACAATACACATAAAATTTAAATAATTCCACGGATGTCAAATTCCGGAAATTAAGCTACCTACCGAACATAGCTCACCTTCATTTTATTTAGATATGGAGCTTTGAGATTTGATCAAAATTTTACTTTCTTAGATAGCAATGTAAAGTAATGTTAAGTTATACGTTTATATTTTAAGTTAAATTTCGATAAGCTATACTTGATTTAATAACTAAACGGACAAACTTGAAGTTGTCTCGCTGAGCCATATTTACACTGTGTAAATACGAGAAAAATATCACTACTTTTTTCTGCGGTAAAATTAAATTTGTCATATCAGCAGGCAAACTCGATACAGTCACTCACAATAGCTGACGAGACAAGATGGAGAACATTCGTTTGTTTACATTACAAAGTTTGTGTGGTGTAAAACTGGTGTTACATCAGCCAATCAAAAACGATCAGTTTTAGCATTCCAACTTCAGATTTGTCCGATTAGTTTTTAAATAGAGTATAGAATGCATATATAGTAAAAATCTGTAAAGCCGTTTCCCAGACAGCTCGTCGTTTGTCAAGATGGCAAATGTAGTTTTAATCTTATTTTATTATTATATGTTTAGTTATAGGTTGATAATTGTTTATATAGTTAAATTCTAAACGCATTCAGTTTAAATAATAAAAATAAAACAGCTAATATTGTTTACTACGTCACTAACGTAAAAGTAGAAGTACCTAATAATTCTAAAAATGAGTAAAATTTTTATTGTTTGTTTACCTATGGATGAGTATGTAACTATCTAATATACCTACATGAAAAGAAACTTATAACATTTACTTTAAAGTTAACAAACCAATAAAAAATTTCAGTAGTACAACTATATTATTATAGGCACTCTATGAATCTTAACAATTTCTAATAATATTTTATCTTTTTCTAACGGCCGTACGAGTATATTGCATCTTACGTCATAGTAGACAATTTAAAAACTGTAAATTTTTATTATACTTACATGATAGCGTCACAGACATTTTTCCAGTATAAACGACAAGAAGTAGACTACCGTATAAGTACACAGTATTTGCGTAGATTTTTGTAGCTTCGCTGCCTACCCCAGAATATAGGTATCCAAATATTAAGCCAATGCATACATGTGACATGAGCCTTATTAACACCTCTTTCTGCAAGAAAAACAATTAATTATTATCTACATTTAACCATTATAAACTTTCTTCTATGTGCCATAAGTCATTGACCATTGTATTTTTGATATACTTTTTTTTATTGAAAATGAATAATTTTGATTACAAAAGATAGTTTTAATCATGAAGAGTTTATTATTTTTTTTAATAATATCTTTTAAATGCCTGCCATCTGCCTCTTCGCAAGCTGCTGCTCTTTGCTGTACCTGGTCCATAACTGAAGAAATGTGGTTTCAACAAGACGGAGCTACTGCAAGGGAAACAATGTATTTGCTGTGAACGGTTTTTGGTAACCGTATCGTTTCACGATTTGGAGATGTTATTGCGATTGATCAACAGTTTTGGCTTCAGTTATGGACAAGTACAGCAAAGAGCAGCAGCTTGCGAAGAGGCTGATGGCAGGCATTTAAAAGATATTTTAAAATTTAATTTTTACTTCCTTGTTTTCAGTCTACAAACCGGAAGTAGTACTTTTTAAAAATATTTCGATAAATATTTAATTTTAGACAATTTTTTTTATTTTAAATGAAAGATTATGTGATTATTACCTACAATCGGTATTTTATAAATATTTTTGTATCTGCTATCATTTAAAAATAATTAAAGTATATATTTATAATTTATAGTATTTCGGTATCTTGTAGTCCATGATCGATTAACATTTGTTACTACGTAAAATTTAAATGATTATGACATGACAGTGACAATAGTAAAATATGCTTTATATCTTCTTCTGCAGTTTAAATCAAATGACTAAAATATATTTGTGAGTATACTAGTATAATAAGTTAAAAGAATTTTTAATATTATTTTACATTTTAGTTATTAAGAAAAGTATGAACACACAAGGCGTACAAGGAAGTCATGTGGTGTCCACGTCAGATTTTTTTTAAAACTCTTCATGATTAAAACTATCTTTTGTAATCAAAATTATTCATTCTCAATAAAAAATATAAAAAAATTATATTAAAAATGGTTAGAGACTTATGGCACAGCCTGTATAAATAAGTTAGGTTTGTTGTTAGAATATTATTTTAATATATTAATTCTATGAATTCAAGTAAATGTTTAACAATTTTATTATAGTTCTGGAAACAATTATGAATAAATACAAAAGTCTCTTAAATATTATAATTTATTGCAAGTTGTTTACTGACGTTTTCAATTGTGAAGTCTATTGTGTTACGAGTTTCCTGTTTTTCATAAAAGTAAACGTGAAATGTATAATGATAAATTTTATCTAGATATATTGTATGAGAATTAATGAGAAAGACATTTCAATGCAAGTGTAAAAATTTCCAGTATTATTGTGGTTACCTACTTTGGAATTATTGAAGTACTTACGTAATTTCTACGAAAATTTAGCAGATTCCTCTGCAACAGGATGAGAAACTGCATAATCTGAGAAGCGGGATAACCGTCTTTTACAGCTTCGGTATTTTTTACTGTGATCTTCTTTTTCTTTCCTGATAGTACATCGATTTCCAAGATTTCTTTCTCTGCAATACACAAAAATATAATATAGAAAATAGTCCACTAATAAAATAACAGCATGAATCATAATTTTTTTTTCGTGTTTGACTACTAAGTCAAAAGTCACACTATTCCTAATAAATATACAACATTTTGTCCTTATTTTTGCATTAATTGTAATCTACCAAATATAATATAAACATAATATAATAGAAATTAAGAGAGTAAATTTTTAAAATTAATATAGAGTTGGTAACATTGACTTGGCGTGTTTTTTGGTTGCTAGGCAACAGTAATGACGTATATATGTAATACCAACATAAATTTAGTAATTTTATTAGTTACATATCAAATGAATGTATATTTTAATGAATTATAACAAACTGAAGACATAGAAAGAAAAATAAGTTTGAAACGGGTTCTTAGAATTTTTTTTTCTTTAAAATGATATATAATATGTAAACTCAGATTCATTGTTCATAATGTTTGCAAGTATAATAAGAATAAAAGTTTTAATAAATCAATTCTAAATGATTGTATTTTTATGTTTCTATTTAGGTAAATATACTGCACTTTGACAGCACAACTCATTTAAATACGCTAATTATAATAATGTGGACCCGGCTTAATCAACGCATAAAACATTTTTTTTATTGTAATACAAAAAAATAATTAAGTTTGCATGCTACACACGTAGTCACGGCTCATGTTTACAAATTCTTATCGTTAATTCTGTACTGTAGTCATTTGTAACAAACTACTGTATTTCTTGTCAAAATTAAAGTTTTAAAGTGTGTACCTAAATTTAAATTATACAGCGTACCTACGTATCTATTTAACTCGGGTCCACAAATTATTTTAAAAGTTATAAAAACACAAAATATTTCATATAATGTAACTCAACGCCTCATATTCTATAAGAGAGGTATTGTAATGGGTCAAAATTTTCGAGTATGAGTTTTTAGCACGTTTCAGGGTCTCTAGAATACGAATTTAATATTTTCCCGATGATGTCTGTGCGTATGTATGTATGGACGTATGATTTATGTGACGATTTTTCGTTCACGATAACTTACAAAGTATCAAGCCTTTAATAACCAAATTTCATATTTAAGATTTTAATAAGGATCTCACAATTTGCTGAATCTGGTAGTATTTAGCAATAAAATAAAGTGCAACTAATATTCTACTTTTTTGAAGTACCAGTACCTTGTTGTCCATGATATGAAATTTATTTCTACTCAAAATTTGAATTATTATGACAGTGACAGTACAGTTGACATCTTTTGCTTGCATCTTGGTTTACATTATATCGTTTAAATATTTCATGAACATGAAACTATTAAAATGTAAGTAAAACTATTTATTAGATTAGTAGAATAAGCAGAATTAGGCGAGAGGACGTGTGCTGGCAACAGCAGATTTTTTTCAAATTAACTTCTGCTTGAAAATGACCAAGATCCTGATCGAAATGTCACAAAACTATGTTTTACAATAAAGCATACATATTTCCAACCTCAGAATTCCAACTTCGACTTATTTAACAATTCAAGTATTATTGTAAAGTTTGAAGAAACATAGTTGAATACAAGGTGTTAAAAAGATAAAAATATAATATAGTTAAAAAGCGCCGAGCAGGTGTTATTTCAGTAAACAACAGTGTGAGAACACTAAAACGTTCATTCGCACTAATATTATATCGAAACGCCGACGGTCTGAAATAATTTATATTTTATTTAAAACCTGTCCAATCCAACCATTCAAAGTCGAATTTAAGATGTTAATGTACATAATTTAACAGTAGAATTTTGTAACAATTCTAATTTAAAACTAATAAAAATTGCTTTGTTACATATAATAACAATGAAGGTAAATAATGAACCAATTTATTTTAAATTACAGTGTTCAAAGAATTTTTAGTACTAAATAGGTACCAGAAAATAATGTATAATTAAAAAAAATTATACGCAATTTACGCTTTACACGTAAAAATCAAATAATTACATGCACTTACGTTTTAGTTTGCTCATTAAAATGCAATTTTCATTCTTGTCATTTTGGTTTTTGTTAGAAAATAATGTTAATGATCAATCATTGAATCGCAATGTAAGTACCAACAAGTGACGACACAAATTTTAATTTAAGCGGCTCGTCTACGTTTTTACCGAATTCCTAGAATACTCTCGATTTTACTTTTTTCATTCCACTCTTTTCCTCAATACTAGGGCTGCCTGAAACCAGCCCGAAACTCGTACTTTGCGGCATCCTAGCTATGCAATGTCATTTTGAAGTTTAAAAATACTGTAAAAGCGTTTTCGTTGCGAGTAAACTGTCAGATTATTATTGACTTCAGGATAATGTTTTTATAAACATTCAATACAGAAAGAATGGATCTACAGATGTGCCTTTTTAAAAATTTATTTGTATCATGAGATACTAAACGTGTAAAGTTTGCATAAAATAGGAAATGTTTTTGAAGTTTTCGGAATTTTTATATTCATGTACAATTTTTTAATCAAAATTTTAAAAAGGCACATCTGTAGATCCATTCTTTCTCTATTAAATCCTTTTTGAAATAAATTTTTACCATTCTTGTACTGGTCACAAAATACTCGCTACGTTAGTACATTTTATGCTGCATTTTAGGAGGTAGACGGGCCTCTTAACAATATAATTTTGCTTATAAAAAAATGAAGCGAACTGTACCAAAAAAACTGATTCAGAATCACAAGACTGCTAATTATTATATCATGAATCAGAAAAATGAAAATCAAGTCTCGTGACTCTATCGCTACATCTAATGACTAATGCGAAATGTTATTCATTTCCGTTCCCAAGTTTTATTATTTAAAATAATACAATGGCAATAGAACCATAGGTAATAACCTGCTGGCAATTGTGTTTTTGCAGTTCATGTTTTAACATTTTTTAAACAAGTGTATTCAGTATAATCAAAACACATTTCATTTTCATCTTGACTTTTAAAGCAATGCATTCTTAATGCAATAAATTAGCAAGTCTAATTTGTTAGAATTAGTTAGAGATAAAAATAAAGACACTTGTGGCTTACATGCTTACGTCAAATGACAAATAAGTCCCATACTAACGATGTTTCATCATTGCAATTCTGATAAAATTGCATTTAAAAAAAAATTGTACAAAAATAAATTGTAATCTCTAATAATAATAGACGACTGCGTAATTTCTGTAAAACTTGAGTTGTACACTACTACTTTTTCTATGACTACTCGTAAATGATCCAAATTAATAAATTTATTAAAATTTAGTACATTATGTAGCAAACGTCATTTGATTATAATACTGGAGGGAACATATTTTGACCTTCGCTTGATCTTATACATTGTTCACATGTAGAAATGTAATAAAAATAAGAAAACCAAATTGTAACTTGAAAACACGACCATTTATAATAGTAGAGTGAAATTATCATTGAAGATCGATGTAACTCCTAAGGTGTTTTTTTTGTTTTTTTCGATTACATATATGAAGGAGATATGGAAAAAAAATTAGCGATATCGGGCTGGAGCTTCGCGAAAAAATGGCCAAAAACTGTTTTTTTGATGCATTTAGAGGGTATCACTTCACTATTTTCTTAATATCTCCGGTTCTAATGGTCATAGAAAATTTTTAAAAAATGCAAATTATTCGTGAATGAATAAGGAATTAGCCTATTTTGGTATAAAAAGGATTCCTAACCTCAAAATCTGAAAATGATTGAATTGTTTGAATTTTTACTAAAACTGTAATAAATCGCGCAAGTATCATTTGATTTTTATGAAAATGTGTATTTTGATGACATTATCACGGGGTTTAAATTTCAAAAGAAAATTCGCAATTTTACGGCCACAATCGCTATTTTCCCAAAAAATTGAAATAGCCGCCATATTTTGCCAAATCATCGTAGAGCAATTTTTTTAAATTACTAGTTTTTTATGTACTTTTTGAGACCATATGGAAAAATTACTTTATTTAAAGTGCCCGTTTTAGAGCAAAAACGAAATTAAATTTTCACTTTTTTGCCATTTTGTCATACAAAAAACAAAATTAAGAAAATAGTTAAGTGATACTCTCGAAATACATAAAAAACAGTTTTTGGCCATTTTTTTCGCGAAGCTCCAGTCCGATATCGATAAAAAAAAATCTGACGTGGACACCACATGACTTCCTTGTACGCCTTGTTTGTTCATACTTTTCTTAATAACTAAAATGTAGAATAATATAAAATATTATTTTAACTTATTATACTAGTATACTCACAAATATATTTTAGTCATTTTATTTAAACTGCAGAAGAAGATATAAAGCATATTTTACTATTGTCACTGTCATGTCATAATCATTTAAATTTTACGTAGTAACAAATGTTAATCGATCATGGACTACGCGATACTGAAATACTAAATTATACATATATACTTTAATTATTTTTAAATGATAGCAGATACAAAAATATTTATAAAATACCGATTGTAGGTAATAATCACATAATCTTTCATTTAAAATAAAAAAAATTGTCTTAAATTAAATATTTTACGAAATATTTTTAAAAAGTACTACTTCCGGTTTGTAGACTGAGACCAAAAATAGGAGGTGCACAACTAGATGCTATAACAGTCCTAAATACAAAATTTCAACTTTCTACGTCTAACCGTATTTGAGTTATGCGACACACATACGTCCGTCCGTCCGTCCGTACGTACGTACAGACGTCACGTCGAAACTAGTCATAATGGATTCAGAAAAGGTCAAAACGGATATTTCCGTCAAAATCTGAGAACCGAAATTTTTCGCGATTACAATACTTCCTTACTTCGTACAAGGAAGTAAAAAACCATATCTCCTTCATATATGTAATTAAATCAAACCACCTTAGAAGTTACATCGAACAACATCATATATTTTTTTAAATTTCTCTCTACTATTATACAAAACTTCATTTTCACTTTTTTGCCATTTTGTCATACAAAAAACAAAATTAAGAAAATAGTGAAGTGATACTCTCGTAATGCATAAAAAAACAGTTTCTCGCCATTTTTTTTTCGCGAAGCTCCAGTCCGATATCACTAAAAAAAAATCCACATCTCCTTTATATATGTAATAAAAAAAACACACTTTAGGAGTTATATCGAACAACATCATATTTTTTGTTTAATTTCTCTCTACTATTATACAAAACTTATGATTCATGAACGGCATTTTTATAAGGGTCTTACCTGACTTCTTTTCCAGAGTCCAGTCGTTTTTAACTGTCAACAACCCAGATGTTATCTCAGCAAGCTTTCGGACATCGGCGTTGTATTCTCCCATCGAAATTTCCATTACTGAAAATAAAAATATTTGCATAACTACCCAGAATAAATAAGACACTTCAACGACATAAGAAATGAGCATAATTAAGAGACAAGTTATTTTTATAATTTCAGCTAAAACAAAAAGTGAAAAATTAATAAGTTGGATGTAGTCTCAGGTTTTGGTATAATTTATTTCTTGAAATGTTGTCTTTTTGCGATGAAGCTATACGGCTCAATCCAATTTATTATTGTATGCTTCACGAACCTTCAAAAATTATTTTGTTAAGATTATTGGATAAGAAAAAATTGTCAATGAATGTAAATTTTTTGCCATTTAGGGATTGTTCATGATATAGCAACTGTTAAAAAGTAAATCATTTCTCGGACTAATACAATAAATGATTGTTGTCATGGTGAAAACAAATTGGTATATGTAAATTTACATGAAATAACATCTAATTAAGCGGTTAGCGAAAAACTATTATGATTTATTCATACAAAAAATGCTTGTTTGAGACTTAAGTTCACCGAACTCCGCTGTTCGTCGTCCGGCAACTGTCTTACTCATCCCAAAATCATTCATTTTTACTTCCTTGTACGAAGTAAGGAAGTATTGTAATCGCGAAAAATTTCGATTCTCAGATTTTGACGGAAATATCCGTTTTGACCTTTTCTGAATCCATTATGACTAGTTTCGACGTGACGTCTGTACGTACGTACGTACGTACGGACGGACGTATGTGTGTCGCATAACTCAAATACGGTTAGACGTAGAAAGTTGAAATTTTGTATTTAGGACTGTTATAGCATCTAGTTGTGCACCTCCTATTTTTGGTTTCAGTCTACAAACCGGAAGTAGTACTTTTAAAAAATATTTCGATAAATATTTAATTTTAGACAATTTTTTATATTTTAAATGAAAGATTATGTGATTATTACCTACAATCGGTATTTTATAAATATTTTTGTATCTGCTATCATTTAAAAATAATTAAAGTATATATTTATAATTTATAGTATTTCGGTATCTTGTAGTCCATGATCGATTAACATTTGTTACTACGTAAAATTTAAATGATTATGACATGACAGTGACAATAGTAAAATATGCTTTATATCTTCTTCTGCAGTTTAAATAAAATGACTAAAATATATTTGTGAGTATACTAGTATAATAAGTTAAAAGAATTTTAATATTATTTTACATTTTAGTTATTAAGAAAAGTATGAACACACAAGGCGTACAAGGAAGTCATGTGGTGTCCACGTCAGATTTTTTCTATTAATGAAACAAATAACTACTTTGCACAAGATAGTTAACCTTGGCTTTAAAACTTAAAATATGTGATGTATAATATGAAATAAATCGTTCTATATGTCGTACGTCCGATAGCAATTCTTCTCAGCGGTTAAGTATTGATTTTGAAATCCTAGACTTGGCTTCTTCACCGGCTTTTCTTTTCGTACCGTAATAACTCATTTACCGAACTTGTAACGTAAATTATTATTTAGTGAAACATATCAGTTTATCTTTTATTTACTTCCTGATTGGTTCTCAAACGTAGGCATAGCGCTACGATTGGTTTACGAATTAAGCTCGTGTTTGAAAACCAATCACGACGTAAATTTGTGTCCCTTTGATGAAAGGTCTCGTGGAACAGGTAATAGGTATACTATTCGTTCTCTATCTGAATATGTCTTCACTGGTTTTATTAATATTTCGTTCCCCGGCTTAGAAGGAAGTATTGTAATCATGATTTTTTGACAGTTCGACATTTTAATGAATCTTAACGATTTAGACACTACTGAACTCAAGAATCATGGTTTTCAAAAAAGTCGGTCTGTTAGTCTGTCTGGATATTGGATAACTTAAAAACGCGTTGGAATTTTGGACTGAAATTTGATATATAAGATTTTGAGTACAGAAATGACATCAACCAGTGGTATTAACTTCATGAACCGAACTTTTATATTTTTATTAAAATACTGTCGAGTGTTGTATCAAAGTAAAGCACTCGGGAAAAGATTCTAACGATGGTCAATTGTTTTTTATTATTCAAATTATTCGAAGTTAGCAACTTACTAAATCTTTAGGAGAAAAATATTTATTTAAATTTTGATGAATGAAAAACTTTTTTTTTTGTAAAATAGGTATTAATTAATACTTACGGAAGTCAGCTGGGTTGTTGTACTGAGGACAGTTCAATCCAACAGCACTTAGAAATGGCACAAGTTCCTTAACAGGGCCTTGGTAGATACAGCGACCATCTGCTAAAGCATAAAGCTTGTCGAACATTTCAAACAGCAAAGCACTCGGCTGGTGAATAGTGCAAACTACAGTGCGGCCTTCATCTCGAGCTAGTCGCTTTAACAGTGATACGCACTGGGTGCAGGAAGAACTGTCCAAACCCCTAAAAACACACGAAATATTAGAAAATATGTCAACAAGATGTTTTTACGAAGAATCATCTACCAGATTGGCAATTTTACATAGAATACTATTATTATTATACAAATACAAGTAGGAGAGAGTGGGGTGGTTTGGGGCTAGAGCTGTTCGTTTAAATCGATATATAGAATAACGATATTTCGAAGAAAAAATATCGATGTATTGATATATCGATATATCGATGTTTGATGTATCGGTATATCGATGTTTGATATATCGATATATCCTGCCTATGTGTGATTCTTCGTTCCAGAATTAGGTAGCAATTAGCAAATAATATGCGCTTAGTTAATTTGAAAACTAATCCTACATCTATTGACATCATTTTATCAATAGGTACATCGGTAATATATCGATACATCAATATATAAATACACCGAAACATCTATACATCAGTTTACAAAATTTAATGTTGTACATTTTCTTATTTATTCGACAGTCGACGTTTCGGTTATTTATTTAACCTTCATCGGGGACTAATGAAAATGTACAAAATCAATCAAAACAATCAATTTCAAGATGTAAATTTTCATTTGTCCCGATGAAGGTTAAATAAGTAGCTGAAACGTCGACTGTATGAATAAATAACAAAATCTATAACATTTGTGACTGGTGTACTTATTATTCGACCTTCTAACATCAAAATTTCAACAGTCAAGATTCTTTACAATCTATTATACTTTATAAATAATATAAATGTTCAATTTATATTATTTATAAAGTATAATGGATTGTAAAGACGGTATAGATATAGACGGAGAGTTGAAGCACTTATCATGACATTTGGTTTTTATTTTTATCACTGCAGAGATCCGCAATGTGTCTCACATACCTAACCAAAACCGTTTATATTTTGTTGCAATTATTATATCAATTGAACTTACTATAGGTCAATTGTAATCAGAAAACATATTATATATTATATAGGAGCATTCTGACAGTTCAAACACATAACCAGTAGGAGATTTTTGGAGTTAAAAACATGTTGAAACAGATACCTACATTTTTATTGTTTTTTACTAAATTTAATTGTTTGTAAATGGATAAGAGGCAACATTGACATTATAAATTTTTTAGGTGCGGTGTGTTTTCTTTTCCCTATAATTACCCAAAAAAAATATTTTGGTAGGTATTGGTACTTTAGGGAAGCTTTTCATTTCACTACTATTTCACATGGGTCATCACATCACTATAATCAATAACCAGTGTTGTAACTTATCTAGATAATTTTTTCTAGATAATAATAATTTTACCTAGATAAATTTTTTCTAATTTATCTATTATCTTAGATATAATTACAATTTATCTTTATCTATTTTTTAAATATCATCTAGATAATAATTTTAGTAAAATTAGAACCAATTTTTTTCTATAATTTTAATCGAATTTAAATTTAATCAAACTGTGCAAACATACAACACGCAAGCTTGTAACGCTACCGGCTCACTAGCTGGTACCCATACCGCATCTACTTTAGAACATGTCATTTATATTTTTTTATATTATCTATGAATTATTTAATAATTATCTAGGTAATAATTATTTATCTTTTATCTATTATCTAGATAATTTCTTCAATTATTATCTATTATCTTATCTAGATAAATAAAAAGTAAGTTATCTTTATCTTTATTTAGATAAAAAATATTGTTATCTATTTCAACACTGTCAATAACATTGTATAATTACAAAAATGCTTCCGGAAAACCCAGTTCATTAAATTGTTGCGGAATAAGTAAGTGCAATTATTTGCGATAATCATTATCAATTTGACAAAAATAAAATGTAATGTGTAAGTTTAATTTTTAATTTCATGATACAGAGTTCAGTATATAAATTACGAGTACATTCTTGATAAATGTTTAATCATAATTACCATTAATAAAAAAAATTGCACAAGAATTTATATAATAAGTAGTATTTAAAATATGACTCATTAATTTAAAATTTATATATCAAGCCTTCTACAAAATTTTGCTGTAACCGCCTCAATTAATACTGTTAGTGTGTATAATCTGTATGGATAAACACATTTTTGATCTGCATCCTCTGTAATGTCATTTTGTAACAAATTTAAAGGGATAAAGGAAAAAACCCAGGTCAACCATTTTAGAGTCTACGGTTTTTTATTCTTAAACCAAAAATAAAATACACATGTAATTTTTGGGAATGGTATTCTTGACCCTAACTTAAAACGAAAAAAATTTGTGCTACCTGCTGATAAACAGAAACTTCGATTTAGTGCATATTTTCCTGGTCATTTATTTGAATTAAGCTTATCGTGTCCAATTAAAACAAAAAAACATTTTTTACTTCGTATCTCACATGAAACAATACAATATTATTTTTTCTACTCCCTACTGGATATTGGCAACATATCTTCATACTATCATGTGTGGATAGGGATGTCATATCCACATCAGGTGTGGATATGAAATTCAAAGTCAAATACGTCAAAAAATTGTTAATGCGTGCAAATTATGTTTTTATAATGACAAATAATTCCTAAAAACATTAAATCAACTGTTATTTAATAATTAATTATGTTTAAAAGCATTATTTTATTGCTAAAAAAGCAAATAAAATTTAGAGATTTTACGTTGGCAACAATTATTCAAATGTCATATGTCACAAAATAATTGATGTAACCCTACTTTTAAATAATTTTTGGTATCATATTGAGTGCATTTTATTGCAAAAAACATATTTCGTAGAAAAAATAGGCTGTACAACTCGAGTGGATTGCCTATATCTCACGCGAACATTTGCAGACACTCCCCCTATGGGGTCGTGACTGCAAACGCGTTCTCGTGAGATATAGGCATCACATCCACTCTTGTTGTACAATATACTATTTACGAATTATATAAAATGTGTACTATGACTCATATCAAGATATTGGAATCGTTTGCTATAATTATTATATTATTATGTTCTATAAATAATTCCGTCGTAAAAATCGTAACAATTTGTAACTACAATACAACATGAAGGTCTTGCATTTTTTTTAATAAGTAACAACTAACATTCTGGTTTTGTCATTCTGTCAGCTAATAACTCACTCTAAATTGTTTACTTACTAAAGTATAAATAAAAGCTAACTGACTTTAAGAAGTCCTAATTGAAGCTAAATTTGCATAAACAAATTAATTTCTTAGTCCATTTGATGGATTACTTGACTTAATTCTATTATTATTTATTTTTTAATTATAAATGTATTAATTATGATGACCTTTCAACAACCAGTTTCTGATCCATGATTAAATAAAAAAATCTGCTGTGGCCAGTACACGACCTCTCGCCTAATTCTGCTTATTCTACTAATCTAATAAATAGTTTTACTTACATTTTAATAGTTTCATGTTCATGTAATATGTAAACGATAATGTAAACCAAGATGCAAGCAAAAGATGTCAACTGTACTGTCACTGTCATTATAATTCAAATTTTGAGTAAAAACAAATTTCATATCATGGACAACAAGATATTGGTACTTAGTTGCACTTTATTTTATTGCTAATTACTACCAGATTCAGCAAATTGTATTTAAAATTAACTGTACCCATAGATAATTATATTATCTTTTATTTTTATTTGCAAAAATTGTCATAAATAAATAATGTACCAATTTATTTAAGAAAAACTATATCAAGTTCCAAAAAGTACTACTTCCGGTTTACGGATTTCTACCAAAATCTTATCCGGTGTTAAGATCCCTATTAAAACCTTACATATGAAATTTGGTTATTAAAGGTTTGATACTTTTTCAGTTATCGTGGACGAAAAATCGTCAGTCCATACATTCATACAAACACACACACGCACACACATACACACACACACACAGACATCATCGGGAAAATATTAAATTTGTATTCTAGAGACCCTGAATCGTGCTTATCCACCAAAAACTCCTACTCGAAAATTTTGACCCATTACAATACCTCTCTTATAGAATATGAGGCGAGAGGTAAAAAGAGATAACATTGTATTGTAACAATTTTCAAAGAATTTGATATGAATTTTTTAAAGTTATAAGTTAATGTTCAAAACATTTTATCTACAATATTTTGTAAAACTTATGCATTGCATTACAATTGCATTTGATGTTGCACTTATCTGAAGTGATTGATAAAAAATCTGACGTGGCCATCACACAACCTTCCGCCATATCTAGATTTTAAACAGAAATGTATACGTGCAATCCGGTGCCCATTTAAAATATACAAATAAAAATCTCAAATATTCAAACACAGAAATTTGCATCACCTGAATAAAAAGATTCATTCACAGGAAAACTCTGCTGTGTTGAAGCCATCCTCCGTTCAATTACTACATTTAATATCTTACTTAGGACTTATATAGCGCTAGTATGCCAACTTGTCACCCGTCTCACCTGTCAATATTTTTTACGCAGAAACAAAAATCAACCGATCATGGATTACAAGATTTCAACGTTTTATTTGATAAATTTATTTTTTAAATTTTACTGCAGTTCTTTAATGCTACCAGATAAAGACAATTTTTTTATAACGTAAGTTGCAAATAACTTTTCCTCTTATTCTCATTACAAATAAATACTATATTTTTCCAAATTTATATACAATTTTGACAATTAACCTTTTCAATCTTCAAAAAATATCACTTCCGATGAAGATATTTGTACCAAAATCTAGGGAGCTCTTCCAATTTATATACAAATGTTAAATACCAAATATCAAAATTTTCGGGTAATTCGTATTTGAGTTATGCGACTAACAACCCTTGACCACACACACACACACACACACACACATACACACACACATACACACAGACATCATCGTGAAACTATCAAAAATGAGTTGTAAGGACCCTAATTCGTGCTCATCCACTAAAAATTCACCACCCGATTTTTTGCATGATTCCAATACCTTCCTTTACAGGTAAGCGGAAGGTAAAAATCTGCTGTGGCCAGTACACGACCTCTCGCCTAATGCTGCTTATTCTATTAATCTCGAGATTAATCTAATAAATAGTTTTACTTACATTTTAATAGTTTCATGTTCATGTAGGATGTAAACGATAATGTAAACCAAGATGTAAGCAAAAGATTTCATGATGTCAACTGTACTGTCACTGTCATAATCATTCAAATTTTATGTAGAAACAAATTTCAAATCATGGACAACAAGATACAATATTAATTGTACTTTATTTTATTGTTAAATACTACCAGATTCAGCAAATTGTATTTATAATTAACTGTACCCATAGATAATTATATTTTCTTTTATTTTTAATTGCAAAAATTGTCATAAATAAATAATGTAACAATATATTTAAGGAAAACTTTATCAAGCTTCAAAAAGTACTACTTCCGGTTTGCGGATTTCTACCAAAATGTTATCCGGTGTTAAGATACTTATTAAAACCTTAAATATGAAATTTGGTTTTTAAAGGTTTGATACTTTTTCAGTTATCGTGGACGAAAAATCGCCAGTCCATACATTCATACAAACACACATACACACACACAGACATCATCATGAAAATAGTAAATTCGTATTGTAGAGACCCTGAAACGTGCTTATCCACCAAAAACTCATACTCGAAAATTTTGACCCATTACAATACCTCTCTTATAGAATATGAGGCGAGAGGTAAAAAGATACAGCGAAAAGAAATTTTTACACGGTTTTATTTAACTTCTTCTCTCTGATAATATTCCAGTCATGGGTCAAATCTTAAAATCAATATTTGACTCACTTCTACATATCCGATTTACTTCACATTTCGCACACATACGTATTGCCAATGACAATTTAATATGTTGTTATATTTAGCATATTTGGGAGCCCACAAATAGGGCCTATTTTTCTAACGAGATTGGTCTTATGAGTTACTCAGTTACGAAACTCACTAATTAATAAATAAACAACAGTTTTCTTGGGTATCAGCCACAATATATTTGGGATAAACTACCCTCTACGTTTCGGCCCTACCAGGGCCATCCTCAGGAGGGTGGTGTCAACAAATTCTTGTGATACATGTTAAAAATCATTAAAATAATAAATAAGTAATAAATAATTAAGAACAACTTAAAATAGAGACATACATCGAAAATACCAAGTAAAGGTCGTCAAAGAAAAAACGTTTCAATGTTGTAGCAACAACCAACAACATGCAAACATTTCAGAATTTCAAGAAGTAATTATTAGGTACCTATTGGTTTAGTTAATGAATATTTATAATTAAAGGTTTTTTTTTAATGAAAATGTATTCTGTATATTGACATTAAGGTAGGTAGTCACCAAAGTAACATAGAGCAATTTTATGTTGTATGTTGCGATTGGTTCCAAAGGATAGAAACATGAAGCAACAGAAATAAACATTTTGTGTCCACAAAAACAACAAAAAATAACCATGTTTAAGTTTTGTTCCTGGCGCGCAAATGTTCACCATATTAAGGAGGTTCCCTAGACATTTTAAAAAATGTTCTAATGCAACCAAACTTTGAATTTATGTTGTCTGTGTCATAAAAATGATACCTGAATTTTTTGGAAATTTTTGACCACATAGTTTGAACGAAATTAATTGTTAAATTTTAATATTTTACATGGGCTCTTATGGCTTTCCATTAATTGATTAATAAAAAAGATGTTAGAAATGTTCTATTTACTTAATTTTTGGTATATAAACGTATGCAAGCACGGACATCAATTTCCCAAAATTTGAAGAAGGTTGACCACATAGTTGTAACAATATTGTCGATTGAAAAAAAATCTTCAAGCATTTTTTGATTAGTGAATTTGGAAATTATTGTAAAAATATATCACCGCAACTGAACGAATTGCAATATCAACTAACACCCGTTGACCGAATATTCTTTACATTAATAAAAATATTTTTATTTTCATATTCGCCCCCAAGGCTGATGTCTGAGTACGCCACTGCATGTCTAGGGAACCTCCTTAATTTTGCAAAAAAGTAATTTTTTAATTCAAGCTAAACTGCCGACCTGCCCTATCATAGCTACACCACTGGCAACAGAAATACAAAAGTAGCTCTATGTTGCTTTAGTGGAGACGTACCTTTATAAAGCATTTCTTGTTATAGCAAGCAAACTTTTTAAAGATTTTAGGAAATAATTATACGTAGGTAGATTTGATACTGAATATACTGAAATGTTTTTTGATTAAAATTTAGTTCCGAAGTTTCTTTTTATCATTTGTAATTTGCACTCCGCACGCGCAACCCAGTATCTAATTACGTAGAGGAAACAGAAAAATATGTTTTCACTGATAAAATGCGACGGAAATCATGCAAACTGGCAATTTTCAACGGAGATAAACGCGAAATAATTGCAAATACCGAAAAGAAAGCGGCTGAACACCATCGGCAACAAAACAAGCAGCAAAGAGCAGCCTCTCACTTGCAACCAGGTCACAATGAGTGCAATGTACTTGACATTCGCTAGTCAGGAAGCCATGAAGTCCGCTTACACTTGGCCTTGGTTACGCATATTTGTTTTTTCTTTCAATATTTACTGTTTTTACTTCCGACACGACTGATTTACACTTTTTAGATGTTTAGAAATCTTGTGGTTTGCGGTACGTTCCAAACGAAGAATTAGGTTATATTACAAAAGGTTTTTGTTATTTATGTAACATTTAACACTATAGTAGAGTGATAATATAACTCCTAAGGTGTTTTTTTTGTTATTTTCGATTACATATTTATATGAAGGAGATGTGGCAAAAATAGCTATATCGGGCTGAAGCTTCACTTAAAAACTGTATATTAAGAAAATAGTAAAGTGATACTCTCGAAATGCATAAAAAAAGATTTAGGCCATTTTTTCGCGAAAAAAAAATTCCACATCTTCTTTATATATGAAATCGAAAAAACTACCTTAGGAGTTACATCATATTTTTTGTTTAATTTGTCTCTAATACGCTAATACCTATACTTTTGTAACAAAGGTCAGGTATGGCAGAATCTCAGGTTGAAGTTTTTGTTTCTGATGTGATGGACAACATTATATATTCTATATCTTTACAACCTGTTTTGGAATTGTTTTTTAAAAGGCTCATAATTTTTCCGCTCTCCACACATTTTTTGTAAGAGAAGTGAAGTCATGTTAAAATCAACTTAAGCATCACAACTCATATTTGATATAAGTTAAACGTTAAACAATGATTTCTGTTTATAAACATAAACCTCCGATTACAGTAAAATGGGGTTATAGCCCGGCGGTTATAGGACAAATTTCATATGAACTATGCATTTTGTGATTAAAGTGTGAAAATTGGCATACATGTCAATTAAACTATTCTCTTTCATATAAGAAGTGGTGTCAAAGTGTTAAGTACCAGAAACAGCCGCCATTTTGAAAAAATGTCCGCTATTTTGAAAAAATGCCCGCCATTTTTAGTTTTCTTTATTTATCTCGTATGGTTAATATTACAAGAAAAATTGTTACACCAGGATATTGTACAGCTTATAATTTGTTATAAAATGATATTTTTTTCTGTAAGTAGTACAGTTCTCGAGAAAATCGTGAAAATATATTTATACAATTATTTCTTGTCATTTTCAACAAAAGCGTAATTTTATCTCTTCAAACAAAAACAATTTTTATTTTCGAATAAAGAAAGATATATCGACTTCCGGTCTTCAACATTCGATTTCTTAGATAATTTTTTGTGACATACATAATTTTCAACTGTATTTCATTTCTAAATGCTATGCTATCTCTGGTATAGTAAGTGATACACACTTTCGGTTTTTCAAAAATAACTTACTGGTGTCTCAAGTAAACATATTATAACATTATAAGAAACTGAAATGAAATTTATTCAAAAATAGTTTGTTCGTAAGTTTTAAAGCAAAAAACTGGATTGTCTAGTATTCTAAAAAAATTGTTAAAAATACATGTTTACACATTGCATAGCTTACAAAGAAAATGCTCTATCTACAGTCATTTTTTTCTTTCTAGCTTAAGAACTAAGCGGTAAGCTGCTACAAAGTTATTTTGAAAATGCAAAAACAAAAACATCTTAATTTTATGGTTACATTTTTGTATACATTTTAAAAGAGTTAAAAAGATATTGGTATTTTGGTACACATTCGCATAAAACGAAAATTGAAATTTTCTTGAAGAGTGAAAAAGATTTTTATTGCAATATTTAGGTAAATACATATAGGTAAGTACTTTTAGTATTAGTTCTTAGTATGTATTTATTATAAAAGAGGAAAAATCTTTATCAAAACTTTTGTTTAAAATTGTTTTCCGCAGTCTAATTTAAAAAAATTAAATTATTAGATTGAAACGCTGAAAACTTGAAATCCATAATAGTTTAAAACATGTTTCTGCATAAAAAAAGTTAATAATTTAATTAAACATAGGTACAAGTTTTTATTCTCTCTAATTACTTTCAGATGAAAAATAGTTTAGTTAATCACTTTTTTCTTTCCAAGAAGGTTATTGGTCCCTAATTATAGTCATTAAATAATATTTCCGAAATTAAGACTTCCGAAAAAATATAGATAATAAAGTAATAAATTAATTTTGTTTCGAACTGATATGCAATACAAAATATTTCTTATCATGCACATGCAATTATACAATATTACGTGCTTACACGAAAATACCATTAATAATACCAATGGAAAATTTTGCAAAATAATAAATTTTAAGTTTAAAAGTTTACATCAGTATATTCTGGTATTTAAAATTTAGTTTTTTTTATTAATTACGCAGATAATAACTATGTTTATGTTTATATATCTTTCAAGTTATATTCAATGAAAAAATTATAGAATACAAGAAACATGACGTGACACAAAAATGAACATAATATTATTTTCATTCATATAAAGTAGATGAATTTAAAAAAATGAACACACATCTTATATGTGACAATATGTAATATTATCTTTCACTGAGAATTCACACGAATATTAAAGTGCTCATTTCTCATTCAATAATAATTACAAAATAGTAGAAAATGTTCTTAGATTCTAATAGGTTAAAATTTATTAAAAGGTATTGTTATTTAGATTATATCGTGTTGAATGGTTATCAACAAAATAAATAAATAAATTTAAAAAAACTTACGTTGTTGGTTCATCCAAGAACAAAACTGGTGGATTACTGATGAGCTCCAAAGCTATGGATAATCTCTTCTTTTGTCCACCAGATAATCTGCCACACATGGTGTTCTGTGTGTGTCCTAGACCCAACATATCGAGCACTCGAATAATCTGAAAAAAACATTAACTTAAGGCCCATCTCTTGCCATCAAATGCAAAGCAAAAAAATAAATGATTTTGTGACTTTGGTTTTGAAATCGATGACCTCATATTTTATAATTATGTACTTATAGGTGCTTCCATGGTTATAGAATGAAATTTGCAAAAAATCTTGCCGTATTTTGTTAAATAATTTCTAAAAATTACTAAAAATGCGAGTTTTACATAAATTATTACAGTCAATAGGTTAACTGCCTTAATCAACGTATAATATGGATTATTAAAGTTTTGCTAATTAGGTAATGTCACAGCAATTATTAATTTGCATTTATTGATGCACTAATGAGTCCTTGATGTTAAATATCAATTTGAATTTTTTAATAGAATCGTTCAAATTGTTAATCTTCTGGATTTACAAATGTAGCGCCTTGTAAAAAATACATTTGTAAAAATTTATCAGAATTTTTGTCTTTCAAGTTATTTTTTTAATTATATTCACACTTGTATTAAGTATTCTGATACGTGACGTGAATGATATATTTTTTGTATGAAAGTGCGAATTCACATGTTTTCATATATTAAAATTGATGGTGAAAGTAGACTTTTGAAACATTGAGTGGTGAAAATAATTTCCACACTCATTTTGTGCAATGAGTGCGAATTTTTCAATAAGTACATTTTTCATACCTAAAACACTTTATTTGTTGCAATCTATGTAATAAGTATTCAAATGGACGATTTTCACTAAATTTTAAACATAAATTATTTTACTGAACTAGAAATTGTGCAGTTACTGGAAGGTCAAAGCTGTCAAGATATTTTTGACTTAAGAGACAAAAGTTTGGATTCATAATTGCCGTAAAATGTCCGAAAGGGGTACAAAATAATATCACTTTCACTATCACTACAACTTTCTGCATGAAATGTCAATTATCTATTATAAATCACATCATAAATACAAAATTACAAAAATGAACTGTCAGTGTTATTGTTTTCAGCTATAACAGCAAGCCTACCTGATTTGTTTTTCTGAAATTTGTAAATAATATATTTCCAAATGTTTTTATTAATTTTGAATATTTTCCACTTTCGTAGAAAAAATAGTATGTAACACACTTACGGAGAGAGTAATTGAAAAACTCGTATGATAGAAGAACTCGCTACGCTCGTGCTCGAACTGTCATACTAGTTTTTTAATGAAGCCCTTTCCACACTTGTATTACAATATACTATTTTTTATATACAATTGTAACAGAATAGCGAAACAAACGAATAACAAAAAAGTATTTAAATCCAAAACCTGTAAAGTAAATTATATATTTAAAATTAATTTGAATTCTCCATAATATTATACGTATTTGAATACTGCTGATATCATAAATAATTATATGTTTATAATATAATAATATACTTTAGATTTTAGATCTAATGAAGATAAATATCATTTATTAAAATGTTAGTCCTTGAATTTAATAAAAAACTTATCTATTTTTTATAATAATTTCGTAAAGACATGAAATAGAATAGGAACAAAAGTATTTTTATCGCTGGCAAAAAAGATGATTGCATAGATAACTTCAACAACATGCAAATTTTTTATTCTGCCACTGTTTGTATTTAAATTTTTCCAAGAATTAACTTTTTATTTTACTTTCAAAAGTTTGTAAAACCCAGACAGTAATATTATTTACTTATTTGGAATAAAGTCATCTAAATTTAAATTTTGACAGTACGTTAATTTAGCTGTCACAAAGTATGATAACAAGATAGTAGGAGCGTGCGAAATTTATGATATTTTTTGCAATTCTAACGTCCTTTAACACCAAATATCCGTGTACAGAATGTCAAGAAAAATTGAAAAATTTATCCTTGTGTTATTATTTTTTGTAGATAAGGTCGTTAATTTAGGCTACAAAAAAACGTATTTAAATAATTATGTTTTAAACCCGGAAAACGTATCTGATAATATTTTTAAAATACCGCAAGATACGGTGATTACAAAATTGAACAAAATAATTAGATATTTGGTATAAATTTTTGTGACTAGAAAGCGATCATAATTTAACAGATCTTTATTTTTACCTAGTAGGTATTATTGTGGTATAATTTGCAATTATCGCGATGTTGTAATTTATAATGTACCTCGAACTATTTAACAGTATTTTAAAGAAATCAATAAGTAGGTATTTTACAGTTTTTTCAATTTTTTAAAAATAAATTATTAATGATGGAATTCTGTGCAAATCTAAGTTTTACAAATTTGTAAATCTTTAAATATTGAACAAAATCACATCAATATTTGTTGACAAATATAAAAAATCTGACGTGGACACCACATGACTTTCTTGTACGCCTATTAAACTGTTCATACTTTTCTTAATAACTAAAATGTAGACTAATATAATATAATACTGCTAATATACTCACAAATATATTTTAGTCATTTTATTTAAACTGCAGAAGAAGATATAAAGCATATTTTACTATTGTCACTGTCATGTCATAATCATTTTTTTACGTATTAACAAATGTTAATCGATCATGGATCATGGACTACAAGATAAAGAAATACTAAATTATAAATATATACTTTAATTATTCTTAAATGATACCAGATACAAAAATATTTATAAAATACCGATTGTAGGTAATAATCACATAATCTTTCATTAAAAAAAAAATTGTCTTAAATTAAATATTTATCGAAATATTTGAAAAAAGTACTACTTCCGGTTTGTAGATTGAAACCAAAAATAGGAGGTGCACAACTAGATGCTATAACAGTCCTAAATACAAAATTTCAACTTTCTACGTCTAACCGTATTTGAGTTATGCGACACACATACGTCCGTACGTCCGTCCGTACGTACGTACGTACAGACGTCACGACGAAACTAGTCATAATGGATTCAGAAAAGGTCAAAACTGATATTTCCATCAAAATCTGAAAACCGAAATTTTTCGCGATTACAATACTTCCTTATTACTCCGTACAAGGAAGTAAAAATGTTCATATGCTTATAAATTTCATTGTAATTTTGTTTATATTTACAGTTTTATAGATCTGTAGCAACAACAGATTTGAACAGAATCCCACCATTAGAGTGGTTGATTGCCTCTATAATTATCTTTTATTTGACAATATAGTATTAAAAAAAGATTTATCGCATAACTTTAACTGTTGTTGAGCTGTTGAGTAAAAGTGATATTTTAAGTAACAGGTTGTAATAGTTGTGAACCGGTTATAAGCTTTATAAATAATTGATATATTTCCATACCTAATTTTAATCATTTCAAATGCGGCACATTAAAAACACGTTCAAATTTAGTAATAAATATAAAAGATATAGCTTTTTAATTGATTCTGCTTGACCGATTTTAGCTTTGCAAACTATTAAACAAAATTTATTGGATACAATATTGCCAAGATAAACATTTTAGCAATATAAAAAATAGCGGCAAAATTGTTTTGGTATCTAATTAATGCATTGCTGAAAACGAAAACACTTTTACAGTATTTTTCAACTTCAAAATGACATGCGGCAAAATAGTGGAGAAAAGAGTGGAACAGAAAAAAAATTGAGAGTTTTCCAGGAATTCGGAAAAAATCTAAACAGGCCGCTGAACGTAAAAACGTTATCAATTAATGTTTTCCTGATATATCTTTTAGGCACCGGTTTCACTGATCGAGTTATATTGATCGTTTGGTATCATTCATCATATCAAAACGTAAAAAACTCTCTCTGCATTTTTGAACATCTAAAGAGGATATTTAGATTGTTTTTTTTAAATGTTATTACTATCATTATCTAGATAATTTCGTATTAATCTTCTGTACTTATATATAAAAATGAATGCCAATTTTTCTGGTCACGCCATAACTTGAGGACGATTTGACTGATTTGAATATGTCTTTTTTTGTTTTGTTCGCTTTAATACAGGGCTGGTTTTAGAAAGAAAAAAAAATGAGAAACCCCAAAAGAATAGCTGAAAAATCGAAAAATTCAAAATTCTTTCTTCTTCTGACGAAAATGTAGAGTGATTTGTCACTTAATTGAACAGAATAACAAACAGATTAGATAACCAAACATTTAATTAAACTATTATTATTATTTTGTTATTAGTTGTTGAATAGGAATTTCGAATTTAGTAGGTCTAGGTGTTTTGGAACAGACAGTTGTGGATTGTTAGCATTACAATAAAAAAAGTTTTTTTTTTTATTACCTTCCGCTTACCTGTAAAGGAAGGTATTGGAATCATGCAAAAAATCGGGTTGTGAGTTTTAAGTGGATGAGCACGAATTAGGGTCCTTACAACTCATTTTTGATAGTTTCTCGATGATGTCTGTATGTATGTGTGTGTGTGTGTATGTGTGTGGTCCGGGCCGATGCCGGATGTCGCATAACTCAAATACAAATTACCCAAAAATTTTGATATTTGGTATTTTACAATTGTATACGAATAGGAAGAGCTCATTAGATTTTGGTACAAATATCTTCACCGGAAGTGATATTTTTTGAAGATTGAAAAAGATAATTGTCAAAAATTTATATAAATTTGGATAAAAATAGTATTTATTTGTAATAAGAATAAGAGGCAAAGTTATTTGCAACTTATGTTATAAAAAAATTGTCTTTATCTGGTAGCATTAAAGAACTGCAGTAAAATTTAAAAAATAAATTTATCAGATAAAACGTTGAAATCTTGTAATCCATGTTCGGTTGTTTTTTGTTTCTGCGTAAAAAATATTGACAGGTGAGACGGGTGACAAGTTGACATACTAGCGCCATAAGTCATAAGTAAGATATTAAATATGTAGTAATTGAACGGAGGATGGCTTCAACACAGAAGAGTTTGCCTGTGAACGAATCTTTTGATTCAGGTGATGCAAATTTCTGTGTTTGAATATTTTAGATTTTTATTTGTATATTTTAGGGACACCGGATTGTATACGTATACATTTATGTTTATAAGTCTAGATATGGCGGAAGGTTGTGTGCAGGCCACTTCAGATTTTTTGATGTTTATAACGATGTCAAATTGCATTTTTGTTTATTACAATACAATGCCAATTTAACATTGTTGCCGGCTATCTAATTCAAACAAATTTAAATTGTGTTTACTGGCATGGAGCTGATGCATTTCAAGTACAATTCAAATGGATCAAATGATCGTGAACTAATTAACCACAGCATTGACAGTGAACGATTATGCATTTCATCATACGCAAGCAAAACAAACTACAACAAATTGCGATCGAATAGCGCGTATTATCATAACTGCCTTGGTTCTTATCAGTCTATGACCACAAAACCCCTTATCTAAGTGTTAGTAATAATATTTGTTTACTGTAAAATACAATATATAGTTATTGTGATTATGTTAAATTTTAGTTTACGTGGTATAGAAATAAAATATTTGCTTATTGTTGTTTTAGAGACGCGCAAATAATTAATTTCTAATTCAGAAGATTAGATATAGATATTAATATTTTCGTGATTTCGAAATTTAAATTGTCTTTATTACCATTTATATGAAATAAATATATAAGTACACTGGTGGAAAAAAAATGAAACACTTTAAATTCGTAAAAATTTCGACCATTTTCAAACCGCCATAACTCGGCGTATTTTCAATCGATTTCGATGAATCTTTGCAGTCGAAAAACTTTGAAGTCTCTACTTTAAGTCATTCATGCGAACTTAAGCGCTATCCCTTCCGCCCCCTAAAGCACCCCTGAGAAAAAAATGTTTTAAATTTTAAAAATGTCCAACTTTGACGATGTGTACGGAGTTGAAAATATTTTTTTTACTTGATCCACCAAAAGGGCACTAAAATTTGTTCAATTTCCTGTGAGAACGAAGTTCCTACGACGATTTGGCACAAAGTTATGGGTGTTTGAAAAAAAGTGCATTTTGTGGTTTTTGACTCATAAGTCGGAAGTTTATCGACGAAATTGTTTTTTCCACGAATGAAATTTTCTTTCCAAGTTTCTAATTTTTTAGGCAATTTGAGTTATTCACACGAAATATCCAATTTCATTTTTAAATTTTCTGCACATTTTTTTCAAACACCCATAACTTTGTGCCAAATCATCATAGGAAATTCGTTCTTTGAGTTTGAGGCCTGCACAGGGAATTGAACAAATTTTAGTGCCCTTTTTGTGGATCAAGCCAACAAAATTTTAACTCCGTACACATCGTTAAAGTTGGACATTTTTTCCATTAAAAACATTTTTTTCACAGGGATGCTAGAATATTACTCGTGCTGCGCACTCGTAATATTCAAATCTTAGCACAAGGAACATTCGTAATACCACCAAAAAAATAATCGACATAACTATGATTACTTATGGTATTATAAGTGATTATTTTTTAACCCAACTGACTATAATTATGAATCCGGTAGTAGATGGTGATTTTGCTTAATTTAAGTTACGTGACTAAGTAATGCAGAAAAATTTACAAATTTCATTATAAATACATGTCTTTGCAATTAAATATATAACTAATGTATCTTTGGGCTAATTTTGCAAAATTACACCTAGCTCTAACTACCTTCAATTGCGGACACATGTATAGTTCATTATTTATTTTTCGTCACAGTTTGTTTTACCTAAAAGCAGTTTTTGTGAGTTTGTTGCCTACCTGTTCTGTTTTGTGCGCTGAGGTAACATTGAAGCCAAGTTTGAGGTGCGCTGCTACAGTCATAGCCTCCTTGACTGTGAGTTTCGGACGAGTTAAGTCGTCTTGTTGGATGTAAGCGGAAAGACGACGGAACTGATGAGGTTTTGTGTTGTCGCGGAGTTTTCCGTTCACTAGAACTGCGCCGCCCATGCCTATTGTTCTAAAAAAAAAAGACAGAAAGTTGTAAAAATTGTGTCCTCTTTGCTTTTGAAAAAATTTCTTTACACCGTTAACAATGTATGTAGATTTAAAATTTGGATGTAGTTGTAAATCTTCAAACATATTACTTAAAAGAAAGTTTATATAAGAAAGTTTCCTATACAGTCCGGCAGCTTACTGTAATATACAGGGAGTTTCTGTACTGGATCAAACTTTAAGGATATATGTAACACGTTCTACTGATAACGGAACAAAAAGAATTTTTTAAAAATTCGCAAAATTAAGGGTGGTTTACTTAAAGGAACCATGTTGAGTGAAAAATTATATTTTTGACGTCATACTACTGCATGTCAGTGTAAACATTAATTTCAATTATATTTTTTATTTCAATGGATACCTATGATTTGTAATTTACATCCAAATGGATTTTTAATGATTTATTTCTCATTATTTGACTGCTTTGGCTTTACCTCACACCGAAATCACGCACGCTTATGACCGACGTTTTATCGCTCAGCGCTGCTAGATCACAAATCCCCGTTATTTCCGGTACCCGCGCTGACAGCCTATGTTTTATGAGCACATGTTGTCTCTATTCATCTAAATGCTATGTTTCACTCCATTCTTGTTTAGAAAATACTCAATTTGATTGTCTAGCTTGCATGCAATTTTTAAATTTATTTAACAAATTACTCGACTACTATTTGAAAATTTTATATAATAATGTGATACAAACACTTAAATTTACAATGCAATCATAGTTACGCAGAGTTTTTCTCAGAATTTTTATTATTTAATTGTTTATAAATAATAACAATTTAAAAAATTCGACAACGTAACTAGATTTTTACTGCCTTTGTCTTTATACTGTATTTTTTTAGATTTATAGGATTAATACATTGGGAGTAATTTGTTAAATAATTTTTTTTACTGTGATAAAAGCCCTTTAAATAGTAAAATAAATAAGTAAAATAAAATACTAACGTGTATCCAGCCAAGATGTTGAGTAAAGTACTCTTTCCTGCACCTGACGGACCCATGATAGCAGTAAGTTCACCTGATTTGAAAACCCCACTGACGCCATGTAAAATTTCCTTTGGAACTGCAAAAAAAATGTACATTTTACTTAATAAGTATTTTTTGCAGGTTGTAAAACGAAAATGGAAATACATTCTACATTATTTGTACTTGCGTAACATCAATGCATCAAGATTACAACATATTATCAGAATTTTAAAATATTGAAAACATACAATCAAATATTTACACGAGAAATGATTAACCATGATATGACTAATAATTACTAAGTTACTTAAGTGATGCATTATAATTTTAGTCATTTTAGCTACACGTGCGGTCGTATAAATTTTAAACATTTTGTAAGTACATAAAATATTACATTAGTTAGCGTTTTCCAAAAAATAACCTAGGAAACAGAAACAGAATACTATAATTTTCATATATAATACCATTAGTGACTATGATTTTGCCGGCAATTTTTGCCGTCTGGTCACGACTGCTTGTTGCGTCAAAAATAAAGACGAGTGCGTAGCACGATTGTTTATTTTCTAACTTAAGTGATGCATTATAATTTTAGTCATTTTAGCTACACGTGCGGTCGTATAAATTTTAAACATTTTGTAAGTACATAAAATATTACATTAGTTAGCGTTTTCCAAAAAATAACCTAGGAAACAGAAACAGAATAATATAATTTTCATTTATAATACCATTAGTGACTATGATTTTGCCGGCAATTTTTGCCGTCTGGTCACGACTGCTTGTTGCGTCAAAAATAAAGACGAGTGCGTAGCACGATTGTTTATTTTCTAACTTAAGTGATGCATTATAATTTTAGTCATTTTAGCTACACGTGCGGTCGTATAAATTTTAAACATTTTGTAAGTACATAAAATATTACATTAGTTAGCGTTTTCCAAAAAATAACCTAGGAAACAGAAACAGAATACTATAATTTTCATATATAATACCATTAGTGACTATGATTTTGCCGGCAATTTTTGCCGTCTGGTCACGACTGCTTGTTGCGTCAAAAATAAAGACGAGTGCGTAGCACGATTGTTTATTTTCTAAAGCAACAAGCAGGAGTGACCAGATGGCAAAAATAACCAAAAAATCATAGTCACGTATGGTATTCGGCTTTGACAATTTCTCGAATTGGTATTTAGTACCTTATCTTGCAGAAATATTAGTTTATAAATTATTACTGAAATGTCAAAATAAAGTCAACTGACATAATATCTATAGCAACGCTTCGTGGAGTGAAAATTGTCAGTGTAATTTTCACTAGTGAAAATTGTCAGTATAATTCGTCTGTGATTGGTTCAATTCAGCAAAATACTGTGTTTTGATTGACTGAAAAACTATGAGTGGAATTGTCAAGATCATTTTTTATTCCTATCTACAAAGTAGTAGGCAACTATTATGCCTTCACACTTTTATTCAAGATGTCATCAAAATCTTTCTGTACCGTTCATACCAGGAAGGCTAATATTTCTATATTATAATATATGAAAGCTAGTGATCTTATTTTATAGAGATAATTAGTTTTTTGAATACAGTTTCTATCACTTGTTTTTTTTTTTTAGGAAAACTTTCCTCGCGTGAACTGGACATAAAATTATATTACTTATAACTCAATTGACACCTAGCAAAGATATATATTCTTGAAAATGTTTCAATAATTTTCCGAACTGAATAAACTTACTGCAAATAAAGATACTTCTACTAGCCTTCAAATTTTTTTTTATGTCATCTTGACTATTAGTGAATTCAAATAAGTACCTACCTACATTATAATAACGATAACTAACAAAATATAGGAATATAGCTAACAATTTTCGATTCAAATGTTAATAAAAGCAGTCAAAGTTAATATGGTATATGGTACAATGATTAAAAACCAATAACAAGAAAGTAATGACTGGATAAAATATCAACGATGTCAAAATGCTTTAATTCGTTTCAATTTTAAGTAGGTAACCTATTGTCCTTGCTTTTGTAAAACATAAAGTCAATGACATTCATTTTTGGTCACATGTTTTAATTTAAAAAAATAAGTATCTTGCCAATTATAAAGCCACACCTACAGTCATTATGTCTAAAAATATAAATAATTAATGAAATAAAAAAATTGTCTGAACTTTAGTTAGTTATTAGTAGTTAAATAGATATTTATATATCCTAGCCTGTAAAGAAGAATTTTTTATTGCGAATGTGGAAGATTATTTTTCGATGTATCTGGTTATCCGAGATTTCTTTTACAATTGAATGTCAGCGATCGAGTGCACAGGCAGCGCTCTGATTGGTCGGAAACCGCGGAGCTAAATTAAATTATTGTACGTTTTCATTAAAAAAAATGTCATTAATCGAGCGTGAATCAACCAAATTATCATTACGTGTTGTTGTCATATTTAACAACTTTTCTACAAACTGAAGATAAAACTTATCAACAAAACGAAAGTGCAAGTAAACAAGTTTTTGTCAAACTTTCGCTTGTGCATTTAGCAGATTTATCAACTGCCAAAGTTTCAGATGGCTTTCTCCGAAGAAAGCAATGAGATCACGCAACATATGATGCATGTGTTCTCAAGGACAAAACACTGTCTCAACGTAAACAGAAATAAAAACGTCAGAGAAGACTATGGTTCGTTCATTTTTATTGCAATAAAAACTGTTATACAAGCGTTTTAAATCACGTATCATTACCTATCCTAATAGGTAAATTGTTGTCACTGAAAGCATTCCAATATCAGCCATTTAGATTAGACAATTTTTCTATGTTAAGAGCATTTTTTGTGTGGTTTAATTTGTAAATATGTGTGATGATAATGCACGATAATCAACTTGTTATGATAGCTTAATTCACTTGTAAAATAACGCATAAAGATAAAGGTCTAAATATAGGTGTATAAAAATATATTATATTATGACTCAGGCTTAAAGTCAAATCGGTCAATAATAAGTTTAACTAAAAATCGGTTTTGTTACTGTTTATATTTTTTTTAAACTACAATACCTAGTGAACTTGAACTATACTATTATAGTTCTTAGACTCTATTATCCGAACACGAACTATACTTTCCATAATAGGAATAATATTTATAAATATTTATAGAATTTTGGATCTTATTATCAAGTGTGCAACAAAATTGTTTTATGGCAATTTAAAATTTTGCAGCCCTTTTTACTTCCTTGTACGGAGTAATAAGGAAGTATTGTAATCGCGAAAAATTTCGGTTTTCAGATTTTGATGGAAATATCCGTTTTGACCTTTTCTGAATCCATTATGACTAGTTTCGTCGTGACGTCTGTACGTACGTGCGTGCGTACGTGCGTACGAACGTACGTACGGACGTATGTGAGTCGCATAACTCAAATACGGTTAGACGTAGAAAGTTGAAATTTTGTATTTAGGACTGTTATAGCATCTAGTTGTGCACCTCCTATTTTTGGTTTCAATCTATAAACCGGAAGTAGTACTTTTTAAAAATATTTCGATAAATATTTAATTTAACACAAATTTTTTTATTTTAAATGAAAGATTATGTGATTATTACCTAAAATCGGTATTTTATAAATATTTTTGTATCTGGTATCATTTAGGAATAATTAAAGTATATATTTTTAATTTAGTATTTCTTTATCTTGTAGTCCATGATCGATTAACATTTGTTACTACGTAAAATTTAAATGATTATGACATGACAGTGACAATAGTAAAATATGCTTTATATCTTCTTCTGCAGTTTAAATAAAATGACTAAAATATATTTGTGAGTATACTAGTATAATAAGTTAAAAGAATTTTTTATATTATTCTACATTTTAGTTATTAAGAAAAGTATGAACACACAAGGCGTACAAGGAAGTCATGTGGTGTCCACGTCAGATTTTTGATTTAAGAATGCAGAGTTAAATAATAACACTTATAAATACCAGTGAGTATACCAGTGATATTATGGAAGGTTTTGATGTTATTATGGTTGTATCTCACGTATTAAGTCCGTAACTAATGAATTATAAGTATCTAACGTATTATAAGTAACTAACGTTTTTGAAAATTATCAATAAATGTTGCATATTAAAAGGTATAATAACAGTTGATGATACGATTAAATACTTATGATAAAGATGGAGCTATCACACCAATTGGACAAAAAATATCAAAATTTGATACACTCGTATTTTTGTATATCATAACAAACCTAAACAGATTCATATGTTTAATTTAAAAAAATTATATTATTTAGTTTATTAACAAGCCAAATTACTTGAAATCTGTTATATAAAAAAACCAATGATGTTTTTACTTCCTTGTACGGAGTAATAAGGAAGTATTGTAATCGCGAAAAATTTCGGTTTTCAGATTTTGATGGAAATATCCGTTTTGACCTTTTCTGAATCCATTATGACTAGTTTCGTCGTGACGTCTGTACGTACGTGCGTACGTGCGTACGTGCGTACGTACGTGCGTACGTACGTACGTACGGACGTATGTGTGTCGCATAACTCAAATAAGGTTAGACGTAGAAAGTTGAAATTTTGTATTTAGGACTGTTATAGCATCTAGTTGTGCACCTCCTATTTTTGGTTTCAATCTATAAACCAGAAGTAGTACTTTTTAAAAATATTTTGATAAATAATTAATTTTAGACAATTTTTTTTATTTTAAATGAAAGATTATGTGATTATTATCTACAATCGGTATTTTATAAATTTTTCTGTATCTTCTATCATTTAAGAATAATTAAAGTATATACTTATAATTTAGTATTTCTGTATCTTGTAGTCCATGATCGATTAACATTTGTTACTACGTAAAATTTAAATGATTATGACATGACAGTGACAGTAGCAGTGACAATAGTAAAATATCGTTTATATCTTCTTCTGCAGTTTAAATAAAATGACTAAAATATATTTGTGAGTATACTAGTATAATAAGTTATAAGAATTTTTTATATTATTCTACATTTTAGTTATTAAGAAAAGTATGAACAAACAAGGCGTACAAGGAAGTCATGTGGTGTCCACGTCAGATTTTTTAAATGTTGCTGTAGTTATACCTATACGTCTACCTATTGCTTTGAGATAAAGTTGTAAATACAAAACTTGTTAAGATCTAAAAACTAACACAATTTGAAACCTCAGTCGATCATATAATGCTTTGTTACTTTTAGAGAACTAGAGATTTTATTTCAATCAATAAGTAAGTATAACTACAGCAGAATTTAAAAATAACACTGTTTTTCAAGTAGACACCCAGTATACTACCATATTATTGAGAAACAGGAAATTAGCAAATTAAAAAGACATGTAAATTGTGTTGAAATACAAACACATTTAAAACCTTTTGATAAAAACTTTTTTATGGTGAACCCAGAAACAAAAACATTGATCAAATATTTATAATATTTATCGCTCTAAATACTACTTTATTATGTCTGTTTTGATATATTAACCCGATATTCAGGTATTATGGTATTCTACTAGACAATAAACAATAGTTATAATTAGCAAACAAATACTGGAGCATTTCGCCGTTACTTTCAATATTTTTATACTACATTAAAAACGAAAATGGCATTTAAAGTTTAAACCTCCAGTTCAATGCGTTACATAATATTATTAGTATGATATATTTATCTCAGTTATAAATTATTAAAAAGCACTACAGGCGACAAGATATCAATAAATTAAAATTAATTAAAATTTCAGTTTGAAATATTTTTGCGAAACATATCTAAATCTACCTACATTACTAATTATTATACCTAGACTTACTACAAGAAGTGTTTTATCCGAGGTTTTATCTAAAACTAATACCTCGACTAATACTTAAACTTGCATTTAATTTATTCGTATTCTAAAAAAAACTTGACCACGTGTCGGAATTTTTACCTTCCGCTTACCTGTAAAGGAAGGTATTGGAATCATGCAAAAAATCGGGTGGTGAATTTTTAGTGGATGAGCACGAATTAGGGTCCTTACAACTCATTTTTGATAGTTTCACGATGATGTCTGTGTGTATGTGTGTGTGTATGTGTGTGTGTGTGTGTGTGTGTGTGTGTGTGTGTGTGTGTGTGTGTGTGTGTGTGTGTGTGTGTGTGTGTGTGTGTGTGTGTGTGTGTGTGTGGTCAAGGGGTGTTAGTCGCATAACTCAAATACGAATTACCCGAAAATTTTGATATTTGGTATTTAACATTTGTATATAAATTGGAAGAGCTCCCTAGATTTTGGTACAAATATCTTCATCGGAAGTGATATTTTTTGAAGATTGAAAAGGTTAATTGTCAAAATTGTATATAAATTTGGAAAAATATAGTATTTATTTGTAATGAGAATAAGAGGAAAAGTTATTTGCAACTTACGTTATAAAAAAATTGTCTTTATCTGGTAGCATTAAAGAACTGCAGTAAAATTTAAAAAATAAATTTATCAAATAAAACGTTGATATCTTGTAATCCATGATCGGTTGATTTTTGTTTCTGCGTAAAAAATATTGACAGGTGAGACGGGTGACAAGTTGGCATACTAGCGCTATAAATATAAGTCCTAAGTAAGATATTAAATGTAGTAATTGAACGGAGGATGGCTTCAACACAGCAGAGTTTTCCTGTGAATTAATCTTTTTATTCAGGTGATGCAAATTTCTGTGTTTGAATATTTGAGATTTTTATTTGTATATTTTAAATGGGCACCGGATTGTACGTATACATTTCTGTTTAAAGTCTAAATATGGCGGAAGGTTGTGTGATGGCCACGTCAGATTTTTTTTCATTGAATTTAAAATATGATGTCTCAGAAAATGACTACGTAAACTAAATCACAGAAAAGTTAAATATAGATTTGTTTCTCAAAATTACTTTTTGTACTAATTGATAAAATATTCCATTATTGCAGTGTAATACACCATTAATTCTACAGTTTAAAACAGAACTAGAAACTTTTGGTATGTCCTTAATTCAGAATTCATGTAGTATGTAAATCAGAATTTTTGCTTTTTGCTTACTCACTTACTTTTATAAGACAAGAAAAAAAACAGGAATTACCATCATAAGCCTCTTGTTTGCCACATGTCATTAAAAAACTCAGTTTTAAAAGATCTCAATTTAGTTATAAAAATTATTTATATATTTGATAAAAAAGTGTATTGAAAAATATTTCAGTATCTGATTTAAATCAGAAAAAATGATAGACATTGTTACGGTCCAAATTTTATTTTATCTTTTACCATATAAGTCGAAAACAGTATAGAATATTATTAGCTCTCGTCTTATTTCTTCTCACGTAGTTAGTACCACATTTGTGTCGATTAATTCAGTTCTACACATTACGCGACATACCTTAATTTTAACACCTTTTTTTGAATATTAAACTACGGGTGCTGATCTGACTCGAATTAGTAATTTACTTAGCGTTGTTCACATTAATTGTTAAATTAAATTACTTGACTTATTCTTATTAATTGTCAAATTATATTTCGTAACTTCATATTTACAATTGTTATTAAATCAAATAATTACTCTCATTTGCCTGCTTTCAAATTTAAATAAATATAATTCTGCTTTACTCTGGTTCTTTCTACTTTGATATATTATTTTTTGTACGCCCCGTTAGACCATTTCAGAATATTTAAAATGTCGGTCCTATTATTTATTTTGAAGTTGAACCTGGACTCCGATCGGCTGGCGCCCTCATCTACTGACTTTTTATTTTGGCTCACGACCCTTTTTCATTGAGCATGCCGAGTTTCAACTGCACTTGCGCAGGATGCTCGCAGGAGCGTAGCAACATGTCAGTTTGTTCATGTCCCAAATTGGCAGGCAAAATATTTTAATAGATATTTATACACCAAGTGAGATACATGAATGTTTATTCAAGAGAAGAAAGTTTAGCCCTCGAGCCCGAAGGGCGAGTGGGATAATTTCTTCGAGTGAATAAACATTCGTATCTCACGTGGTTTATACAATATTTTATTCAATTTTGACGAAATTATTTCAAATATATGAATTATAAATTTATTTTGACATAACAAAAAAAACTAATCAAAGTAGTCGTTAGTGGCAAGTTGTCATTGTTTTTATGAATTTTTGACGTAATAATAACAGTTTAAAACGTCAGAGTGATTTAAAAATGTGTTGAGTGATTTAAAAAAAATTTAATTCACTTGTGAATAAACATTTATTTAAAGTTGTTGCTATGGAGTTAATAATAGCAGTTTAAAACGTCAAAATTGAATAAAAATATTTATATATTTGTTGAAAAAAGTGTATTGAAACATATTTAATTACCTAATGTAAATCAGAAAAAATGACAGACATGTCAGTTTGTTCATAAATCCCAAATGGAAAAATATTTTTATAAACAATTTTTTGTTGACACGATCACACGCGATCACATCTTGATCAGACACATAAACTAAGATCAATTATGATAATTATTATTACACAATATAACCGCTCTGAACATTTGAATTTTTAAAATTATTGTGTAATACGTAGGTACTTATGTATTTTTATAAATATTATTGTACAATAATGTGTTGTTTAGTTCCAAGTGACAACACAAAATTAATCATGTTTCTTTTTGATTATTTTCTATATTACCTACTAACAATAATAATTTTGAATAACACATCTACATATAATTCCACTGTGAGAAAAAAAATGAAATTGTAAATTATGTAAAAGCAAAGAAAAATAGTGACTGCTTATAGTGAAATAGTATAATGCAATGAATTTATTATTATAATTATACACGAGTTGCATGCACTATTTTTTCTACTCCCATGCTTCAAATTCAATTTTAAAAACATTTACTTGGGTGTTTCATAATGGAAGTCTGTACCGAAATGAAAATCTCTATCTAAATGAATATTATTCAAGTACAGACAAAGCATATTTAATAAAAGTAAATTATAGCATGGAAGTGGAAAATACATTTCAAAATATGAATAAAGTAATAGCCTACTTTTTAAAAATAAACTTTTACAAACTAATGTCCCAGTAATGTCTCAAATTTTTACAATGTTAATGTTTAGAATTTTAGAAAATTTTCAATTTTGAGTATGTAGGCTTCAATTTAGTTTAATTGTTTTAAACCAGTAGATATAAAAATACAAAATATTGTTTTATTATTTAAAATTTATTAACATAGCGTCGGTTTAGTGCAGCACTATGTCACTTTTTTCACATCTTGAGATAAATTGGATTAAAGTTTTTATTCATATGACATAATTTTGGATATACGAGTAGGTTAATTCTGCACAAAAAAAGTATTTTATACTCTTACCTCTTTAATCAGTACTCAGAAGTATCCTAAGTCCACATTTTTAATAGTTAGGATTTTTCTGCACGGAATGAAAATGTCATTAATTACTTTTGCACAGAATAGATTTACTTCGAATTAAATAGAAGTAGAGATTAAGGCTAGTTCTACACCGAAAATATTTTCTGTCTTACTAAAAATTTTCCATACACAACTTAATACTTAGCAAAAAATGGACTTAGATAGTTCTGCATAGGTATCTTTGTTTATTAAAATAATATATTAAACAATAAAGAATAAATATTACTGTAAAGAATTTTGTTATTAAGAATAAAATAATTATGGAATATATTCATTTTAATCATTTTAAAATTACTCAAACAACAAACTTTTTTTTCTAGGTATAAGCAGTACAACCTGAGGCTAACCTATGAAACTATGCAACGCATCATCCATCAAGGAACATAAAAAGAAAATTTTTGTACTAGTTCCAATTTCAAGGTAAGAATTTTTACAAAAATTGTGCCTAGATTATGTGAAGTGGGTCAGATACACTTATATTCTCTGTGTTGACCTAAATTTAATATTTCTTGACCTGTAATTAGAATAATTTCAACGCGTCAAATGACTGTGAGAGCAACAATGTTGTGTTGCAAAATAACGAACAACAGTTTTTATCGAGGTTTTTATTTTACCATTATAAAAAACGTACAAACTCATTTAGTAAATTAGCTAAAAATAAAAAATCTACATAATATAATAACTAAGATTCAGTATTTCAAAAAAAGCAAGTTTTATATAGTTACCTTTAAACTTTACTATTATTTGTAAAACATTGTTACAAACTTCGGTTAAAAACCATGCATTCTGCACAAATCAAGGGGCTCTATTGTAACCTGTAATGCCTATGCATAATGTTTGTTCAAATTAATAAATTTGATCATTGTATTTAAGTTTAAATATTAGTAAATTTCCCAACTTAGTTCTACTTATAGGTACTAAAAGCGGTACTAAGGGAATCGGATATCATGTGACAATATATTTTTGTAGATGTCTTGTAGAAAAAGCAGGGTGCACATGATTTAAATCACATGATTTAAATTTAAATCGTGATTAAAATCACATGATTTTATTAAATTAAAATCAATGATTTAAATCAAAATTTTCGAAATTTCTTCTCATTTTATAAAATAGCTTAATAAAATGTCAAAAATTATTATAATTTATTTTTTTGTTTCATTACTTATCTTCATATTAAAATTATAATTTTTTTCAATTTTACAGTACCTAATATTTCTTTTACAAATAAAATATTTGACAAGAACTTACTATGTTAAAAGAAAAGTTTAGCACTATTATTCAATAAAAATATTACCTAGCTATATTGTCGTTTCTAAAACGTCACATAAATAAATGTATCTACTATGTTTTCTACATAACATCTATTTACTATTCTGTTTTCTTATTAAATAATTAATAAGTAAACAATGCAAATAGAATTTTGGAATTTGAGTTAAGTAATAATTAAAATATTTTTTAAATTTGAATGCTTTTACTGGTATAGTAGAAAAGTTCGAGAAAAGTACAAGCATTTTGATATGCAACTCGAAAAATAATTTGATTTAAATCAAAAAAATTGATTTTTATTTAAAAATTATGATTTTTGATTTTTTTTTCAATTTACTGAACATGGAACAAAAAGAAATTTTTCGTAAACTTCAGGGCAACTTTCGAAAGAAACACATTTTCGAAACCACTGGATTGTTGATTATATAATGGATATTTGATTTACTATGAATGAAATAATAAAATTTAAATTCTAATATTGATTGTGCAATGGTAAGAATAGTAAATTAATGAAAGTCTATTTAAACCAGTGAGCCAGTTTGAGTAAAAAACCTGGAAACTAAAATTAAGAATTTTGGAAAAATTATTTCAGGTCCATGATAACTGAGTTGAGCACTAGGTATTATTACTGATGATTTTTGATAGTGTTTTAAGAGGCTCGTCTACCATTTTTTCGAATTCCTAGAATACTCTCGATATTACATTTTTTTTCTATTTCGCTCTCTTTCCCACTACTACCGCTGTCCGAAACCAGCCCGAAACTCGTACTTTCCCGCATCCTAGCTGTGCAATGTCATTTTGAAGTTGAAAAATACAGTAAACATGGCTCTAGATTCCCATGATAACTTCTGTATTTTTTAAAGAAATTAAGTAAAACAAAAATTATTCGAAAAAGAAAACGTATCTGCATGCTTCTTGCCTTTTAAAATTTTCTTGCCATTTATAGTGACCGAAAAAAATCATATCAAATAATGACAAAAAACAGCAAAAAACGTCATTTTAATATATTTTTTACTTCAAATTCCTAGGCCAAAGACAAAAAATAAAAATATAGAAGCATTAAGACATCCTTTGTTAATACACTCATATGTAAAAGCATCATTATATTCCAACCTCTGCAACGCTGTAAAATTTTAGGGTAGACGAACACCTTAAGGATTACACATGTATGGTGTAATCGTGATATTACATGGTAACAAAAATAGTTGTAATAATAAATCAATTATTTAAATCCTTTGTATTTCTATCTGTAATGGAATTTCTCGTAAAGTGGGCATAAAAATTGTAATGTCCCGATAAGGAGAGAAGTAACACTCTACTTTTACTTACACGTGTAAAATAACCGCACGGTGTAATTTGAAATTCTCTCTATTGCCGTTATTTGTCTTAAATGTACATATTTCTTTATTTCATCTATGTCCCAACGAAATACCCGTTTGCCTCGACATCGTCATAGTGCATTGCAGAAAAATTTTAGTATTTGTATTCGCCAAATGGCTCTAAATTTCGTAATAAACTCAAGTACTAGACTATAGCGCTTGCGAAGTTACTGCTTTTAGTTTTTGAATTCGTTTAGAGAAAAACTATTGCAAAACTCTCTTTTCTATACGACTTTAATTGGATTATTGATTGCAATCAGGTATATAAAAATATAATTATAATCAAATGTCAAGATGTTGTAAATTTATCACGCATATGTTACCGTTAGACTAGTCCTACATTCGTTGTTAATACAGGGTGTGTCATAACTTCGAGTATATACGTTAATGGTATATGTTGTTTGATATGCTGATTAAGAATCTTAAAGAATTTTTTTTAATTCGAAAAATTAAGGGTTGTTCACTTAAAACATTTTTGTAGTACTGCACTGGATTCGTTTTCCTATTAAATACAAACAATAGAAGTAGGTAATGAACATCTTAAATTACATAATACTAGTAAAATAACAAACGAAATTTAATTATTTTTAATGAAACAATAATTACTCTACCCAATGGCAGTGGCTACGAAAATTTTTTGACTGGGAAACATGGAAATTAATTTTGTGATTTTAAGAAAAATTCTTTTTTATTCGTAATCAGCATATCAAACAACATACCTTTAACCTGAAATTATAAAACAGCTGTAGGTACCTATATTAATTTTAAAGATGCAGTATTTTAATTTTTTAATAAACAAATAAACTCTGGTTAAATTGCAGCGCAGTTCTGTCTTTATCAAATGAAGTCCACAAAATCAAAAAATGAGTTTTTGGCACCATCTTGTCGAAAATAAGTGAATTCGCAATTTCGAAACCGGTCGTACTATTTAATAAAAAATTTTATAAACGTGGAGTAAGACTATTTTCTCATCCAACATAATAAGTGAATTTTCTTAAAAAGTTCAGAAAATTGCAGTAAAAACTATCTAAGTCACGATTTTCAGGCATTGAAATAATCATGTTCACTGGAAAAACGACCCATTTTGTTCAACGGAATACCGATCTTAGTTAATTGTTTATAACAAAATAGTTTATTATACATTAATGTTTATTATATTTTATTATCAATATAATAATTGTGAGTTAGAATAAAATAAACCGTTATTTTTAATACGAATCTTCAAAACTTAAAATTCAATTATCTCGAAATTATCAAAAAGTGACTTTGATGGTTCTGCCTATATGGTCTTCAAATAAATAAGAATAATCAATCATGAATTAAAAAAATACAAATTTTTGACTAACGTGGTGATGTGGATGAAATGGTTTCAAAACTATACCAATTTGTCTGATGCAGACAAATCAGATGTTTTATGTAGGGAAAACCATAATATAATGGGAATGGGCAATCAAGATTTAATGTTAAACCTGTAGTATTAAGATTAAAAATTAACATTAGACTACTTTTTTTTTGAAGGTGGATACCAGTTTAACCTGAACATATGGGTTCATTTGGGTTAGAATTATATTGGATTAATTTTTGACTATTCACATTTTGTCTTATATATTTATTTATTTATGTCAACTTTTGTGATTTTTTTTCTATTTCTACCCCAGGAGTTTAATTTAAAATTATGGAAATGACAGATTTGATATAAAATTTTACTTAATCACATGCAAATGTGCATGATTTAATTCTGAGGGTAAAATTTATTTCGAGAGCCGAAAGTGAGAGAAATTATCACCTGAGGGATTATAGGTAATTTAGAGCTGTGACGGTACGTTATATTTTGTACTTCACTCTCATCCGAATGCGCAATAGTGTAAAAGAAGACACATTTTGTAGTTTTGACAATTCAAAATTTGACAAATATGTACATATATTTTTTAATTGAATTTATTTGAAAACGAGATTATATAATTCAATTCCTTGACAACAGGATTAAATATTAAAAATAATCCCTTGAGAGTTAGATTAAATTAAGAACCCTAAAAATAAAGACTAAAGAAGAGTTTTACTCCCGTAAGTGCAAAATAGTATATTATATATTGAGGGACTAAAGTGCATGATTTAATCCTGAGGGTGAAAGTTTATTTCACGAGCCGAAGGTGAGGGAAATAATCACCTGAGGCATTAAAGGTACATACGCTATTTTTGACACTTCATCCTCAAACGAATGCAAAATAGTTTAAAAGAATACACATTTTGTAATTTTGACAGTAAATTTTATGACAAATATTTATATTGTTACCATAGATACTCTGTAACAAATAGCACGTATTTACTTTGACAACGGAATTAAATATGAAAAATAATCCCTTGGGATCAAATTAAGAACCTTAGTCCCTAAATATTAAGACTAAAGAAGAATTTTAGTCCCGTAAGTGCAAAATAATTATTTAAGCACACGACAAAAAATTATCTTGAATTAATTTTTTTTTTAATTTATTGAAAGTGTAACTATTCAATTATAATTCAACCAATCAAGTTTTTGTGAAAAGTTTAAGATATCTCCTTGACTTAAACAAATTGTAGTAATTTTATTCATTCGTCATAGCAAAAAATACATTATGTGTAAATGAAACAATACGTCAAAATAGAGCATTAAAAGTAGCATACACGGTATTAAAAAGTGTCACGAAATTTCAATTTCTTTATTACGCATTGTCACTGACTACATACTCATCCGAGTACGCATCTATAATAATTACCACATTACACAATCAGGTTTAAAAGTAAATAATAAATACTTGATTATAATATATGCCATATTCTCAATCTTAGAAAATGAAGTGTTCAGTTTTTGTCTTGTTTTGTATTGACTTATACTTCTCTTTATTAACAAACCACTTAGTTATGAAGTGTATAAATTACTGAATTCATAAATCATAATTTAATAAATGTAAATGATATCATGTGATGAGTATTGTTGACAATGTTTTTACAATAGATGCAATGATTTGAAGGTTGTCCATGTGTCTGTATAAATTTTTTATGTTTAATTTTATAATCGTATATTTTATGTAATTTACGCAATTTAGATGTTTGAACATTAGCTTTCGATTTATGTATATGATAGTACCTAGGTAAATATTTATTATACTCATAAAAAATCAAGTACCTAATTTATTTTTTATTTGTCCACTTAAGAAATTCAAATTTTAATTCGAAGGATTAGTACCTAAGTACTTACAATAAAGTGAAATGTAATAAAATTAATTATTGCAATTACTTCATTTGTAAAACATGTTATATTTTATATGATACTAAACTATTTTTGTTATCATCATCTTTATTGAAAGTGCATTTAATCGTGTGGAAAATATTTTTAAAAGTCAATTATTTTCACTTCTTTTATACATATTTGCTTTTTAATAACCAATTAACATTTAATGAATATTATTTACAAACGATTAACGTTATACGTACATTTTTCTAGTACTTGAATATTTTATTCTGAATATCTTATTGTTCATGACTTTAAACAAGTAGAGAGAAAAACACTTTTTCAATTGCAATAGCAATTATTACTAGATGCAGCAGTGGCGCACCCAGGATTGCATCTTGAGGGGGGGGGCTAAGAATAATTTTTTTTATGAAACCTGTAGTACGGCACAAGAAAGAAATGCGCCGCAGGCGAAATTTTTTTCAAGGTCAAACACCTTTAAATTGAAAGTTTAATTTTTTAAAAGATAAACAGTTGCACGTTTTACTCTCTTTCTTGTGCACACACATTGTTTTTTCGGCAGCTCTCTTGATATAATTTCATAAGAACGACTCTGAACGACTTGTGTAATTAAATAATAGTTGTATATAAATGTTGATATTAGTTCCAATAACATATATTTTAATTTTAGTTCATATTTAATGTATCAGTTCTTTCTTTCATCTTTTTAGTTTCTTTCCCAAGTGCACCGTTGTCTAAGTTCAAAATTTCACCACAAGGTTCGCATTCTTATTAAAATATCCCAATAATCGTACACATGCGTTATACGGAGAGTATATTATTGTATATTTGAACTATTTGAATTTAAGATAATCATAAAAACAGAAAAAAGACGATTATTTTTAGTCTTCAGTGAACTTAAATAATCTTACATAATGTTTAAAATGTTTAATGAAAAAATTTAAAAAAAAGTCCAGTCGTCTGGGGGGGGGGGGCTCAAGCCCCACGAGCCCCCCCCTTGAGTGCGCCCCTGAGATGCAGACTACTCCTTTTACAATAATTACAAAATTGAGGCTATAATGCAGCTGTGTTTTACAAATTCGGTTGATTGTAGATAAACTTGTACAGAACATAGATAGGAATATAGTGATCACGAAACGATATTATGAGTCACATTAATTTTGCTATGTACTTATTAAAAAATAATTTGCAGTACTTATGTCATACTTTTGCTTGTACTTTATGTGTATTTTTACATCCATATTTTGTAAATAGGTACCTAATTATTTTTTAAATACACCTAATTAGTTATAAAATAAAATACAAAAAAATTATACCAAATATTATTATTAAGGCGCTGCACTTGTGCCAAAAATATAGTGAAAAAGCAAGTGAAAAAGGGACCTTGCAATATTACAAACTGTGCTCTTGTTAGTATAGTGCACGCATACATCAAGTACCTAATAATCGTTAAATGCTTATTGCAGTCACACAATGCCCAAAACCGCATTCGTTTAAGATTAGCCCGCAGATAAGAAATATAGTCGAACAGTTCAGTATTTGCCATATTTATTAACCCGAGTATATATTTTACCCCCAGTGTTCCACTGGTAGAGTAGAATTTTTCGAAGCTTATTAGCAGGGTTGTATTGTATGCCCTGGCGCATCTCAGGCTTGTGGTTTTGACCATTGTGTGACTGCAATAACCCTCTAATAAACGCTAATGATTATTAGGTAGATGAATTGTATTTGTACTATACACTGTTCATATTTTATAAAATATATAGATAGTTAAAAGATGACTATATTATAGTGCTAAGAAATTATATTTTTGAAATACTTAATGGTATTTTAGTAAATTAGTAAATATAGTCAATCTCGCCGATTTTTTACTATTTTTTTCGTCAGATATGTACCTAATTTTCTTGACAAAAAATATTTTCTTAGCACTCTCATGAACAATGCAAGGAATCGACTATTTTAAACAAAATTAATGAATATTCAATAATAAGGCCATAATTTGTAATATTAAAATGCATAAATTTATTCTTATTTTCTCTAGTAGTTGTCGCAGCAATGTATTGTATGAATTTTTCAATCAAATAATGCTTCGGAATTATGGTAAATTTCAGATTCTTATTTTGAGCAATTTAGCCAGAATCGTGAATTCTGATTCTATTGCGTGTAGAGCCTTAATAAAGTAATTCGTTTACAATTTTAAAACTTGCGTAGTATTTACTTTGTGTAAAAAAGAATTTTTATTTTGCGCATGACTCATGTGTTGCGTTTTTGAGTCATATGCATATTATATGATAATTTTTATTTATTATTATACTGCTTATATATGCTTATAATGGCAGTGGCGTATTATACATTTTTTAATGCGTATCTATGCGGTAGTCAGAATTAATATCATGAGTAATACAGCACAAAATTATTATTTTACGTCCATAAAGTTGGCACCCCCACTTTGAGAAAATTTAAAAAAAATTACGTCATAATTTAGGACTAATTTAGGACTAATTTGTACCCAAAAAATTAGAATTTGTACCCCCACCAATTAGCCGGAATACCTTGACCTGATAAAGTTGGCACCCCCACTTTGCGCAAATTAAAAAAAATATATTCGACTGACAACAACTAATTTAGGACTAATTTTTACCAATTATAATTTTTTTATAAATAATTTTGTTTATTGCAAAAATTAATTTTTTCAATTAACATACGAATAGACTTGGAAATCTTCATATTTGAATTTAGGACTAATTTCTAATTTGTACCCAAGTCCGTTTTGCAAAAAAAACAATTTTTTATTTGCAAATTGATATTTTTTGCAAATCAGTCACTTTATCACATGGGCATCACTTGTCAAACGGGACATATCAATAGACTTGGGAATCTTCATATTACTTTGCGCAAATTAAAAAAAAATCATAATTTTTGACTAATTAAGGACTAATTTGTAAACAAGAAATTATAATTTGTACTCCCACCGGTTAGCGGGAATACCTCACACTAATAAAGAAAACACCCCTACTGTCACCAATCACTTTGAATCATGGTCGACTGACAACAACTAAATAAAGACTAATTTGTACCAACTATCATTTTTTATAAATAATTTTGTTTATTGCAAAAAATAATTTTTTAAATTAACATTTGAATAGACTTGGAAATATTCATATTCGAATGTAGGACTAATTTGTACCCAACTCCGATTTGAAAAAAAAACAATTTTTTATTTGCAAATTGATATTTTTTGCAAATCAGTCACTTTATCACATGGGCATCACTTAAGTCAAACGGAACTTATCAATAGACTTGGGCATCTTCAGATTACTTTGCGCAAATTAAAAAAAAATTACGTCATAATTTGGGACTAATTAAGGACTAATTTGTACCCAATAAATTAGAATTTGTACCCCCACCGGTTAGCGGGAATACCTCACACTAGTAAAGAAAACACCCCCACTGTCACCAATCACTTTGAATCATGGTCGACTGACAACAACTAAATAAAGACTAATTTGTACCAACTATCATTTTTTATAAATAATTTTGTTTATTGCAAAAAATAATTTTTTAAATGAACATTTTAATTGACTTGGAAATCTTCATATTCGAATGTAGGGCTAATTTGTACCCAACTCCGATTTGAAAAAAAACAATTTTTTATTTGCAAATTGATATTTTTTGCAAATCAGTCACTTTATCACATGGGCATCACTTAAGTCAAACGGAACTTATCAATAGACTTGGGCATCTTCAGATTACTTTGCGCAAATTAAAAAAAAAATTACGTCATAATTTGGGACTAATTAAGGACTAATTTGTACCCAATAAATTAGAATTTGTACCCCCACCGGTTAGCGGGAATACCTCACACTAGTAAAGAAAACACCTTCCACTGCCGCCAATCACTTTGAATCATGGTCGACTGACAACAACTAAATAAAGACTAATTTGTACCAACTATCATTTTTTATAAATAATTTTGTTTATTTTAAATGAAAGATTATGTGATTATTATCTACAATCGGTATTTTATAAATTTTTCTGTATCTTCTATCATTTAAGAATAATTAAAGTATATACTTATAATTTAGTATTTCGGTATCTTGTACTCCATGATCGTTTAACATTTGTTACTACGTAATATTTAAATGATTATGACATGACAGTGACAATAGTAAAATATGCTTTATATCTTCTTCTGCAGTTTAAATAAAATGACTAAAATATATATGTGAGTATACTAGTATAATAAGTTAAAAGAATTTTTTATATTATTCTACATTTTAGTTATTAAGAAAAGTATGAACACACAAGGCGTACAAGGAAGTCATGTGGTGTCCACGTCAGATTTTTTTCAAATCGGAGTTGGGTACAAATTAGTCCTACATTCGAATATGAAGATTTCCAAGTCAATTAAAATGTTCATTTAAAAAATTATTTTTTGCAATAAACAAAATTATTTATAAAAAATGATAGTTGGTACAAATTAGTCTTTATTTAGTTGTTGTCAGTCGACCATGATTCAAAGTGATTGGTGACAGTGGGGGTGTTTTCTTTACTAGTGTGAGGTATTCCCGCTAACCGGTGGGAGTACAAATTATAATTTCTTGGGTACAAATTAGTCCTTAATTAGTCAAAAATTATGGCGTAATTTTTTTTTAAATTTGTGTGAGATACATTCGAATATGAAGATTTCCAAGTCTATTCAAATGTTAATTTAAAAAATTATTTTTTGCAATAAACAAAATTATTTATAAAAAATGATAGTTGGTACAAATTAGTCTTTATTTAGTTGTTGTCAGTCGACCATGATTCAAAGTGATTGGTGACAGTAGGGGTGTTTTCTTTACTAGTGTGAGGTATTCCCTCTAACCGGTGGGAGTACAAATTATAATTTCTTGGGTACAAATTAGTCCTTAATTAGTCAAAAATTATGACGTAATTTTTTTTTAATTTGCGCAAAGTAATATGAAGATTCCCAAGTCTATTGATATGTCCCGTTTGACTTAAGTGAGGCCCATGTGATAAAGTGACTGATTTGCAAAAAATATCAATTTGCAAATAAAAAATTGTTTTTTTTTGCAAAACGGACTTGGGTACAAATTAGTCCTAAATTTAAATATGAAGATTTCCAAGTCTATTCGTATGTTAATTGAAAAAATTAATTTTTGCAATAAACAAAATTATTTATAAAAAAATTATAATTGGTACAAATTAGTCCTAAATTAGTTGTTGTCAGTCGAATATATTTTTTTTAATTTGCGCAAAGTGGGGGTGCCAACTTTATCAGGTCAAGGTATTCCGGCTAATTGGTGGGGGTACAAATTCTAATTTTTTGGGTACAAATTAGTCCTAAATTAGTCCTAAATTATGACGTAATTTTTTTTAAATTTTCTCAAAGTGGGGGTGCCAACTTTATGGACGTTATTATTTTGACCATGAGAAAAAACCAGATAATTTTTATCGCACTCTATGTGTAGTGCAGTTGTTTTTTTTTTCATGCAACATAAATGCAATGGTTAATATGGATAAATTTCTTACCTCTTGCACAATCTGCGAGTGATAGCTGCCAAGTTGTGAATGTGATATCAGAAAACTGCACATTGACAGGGGGTCTTTTCGGAAAGCCCCTTTTGACGAGCAGCCGCTGGTGGGCGAGATTATCGTTGTGCTCAGGTAGGGGCTGCGCCCCATCGATGTAGGGCAAAGCGACACCTTTGCTATTTAACCCAGTTTCTACAATCTTCGACATTATGTTGTCACTGTCTGTCGTGCACTAATTATAAACGAAAATATCACTACAGTTTATGTTTAGTAAAGTCTTTCACAAATAGGTTAGGATTAACAGCGAAAGCAAGCTGTTACTTGCGTCTTGGCCGGCTGTTGCGGCAACACTAAACCATACTACGAAGACACGAATCTCCACACACGAGGGGGAAAAGCATGCGTGTGAGTTTACTTCCCGGATATGCGAAATCGGAACGATGCAGCGACGAATTCTACTTGTTCGTGTGCATTTACAGGCCGTTTCTGTTTGTTTTTCCCGGTCGATAATGTTTTTCTGTCCGCGCAGAATCGCACTTTCGCTCGTGAACTTGATTCACGCACTGAGGTTTCGGTGAAACAAGTCGCGGTTATATGGGATCTAACGCACCCGCTTTGTAGATTAAGGTGCTAGTATAGTTAGCGTTAGTAGTTCCTTATTAAATTAATTACTCGTGCATTTCGAGTGCTTTATGAACCAAATTTTGGTTACAGTATACTAAATATATGTATTGTCTTTTCTGACTTTTCGCACTTGTTTTGAATAATGGAAAGTCTAGAAAAACATCAAAAATCGTACTTTACTAATAACTAATGCTACGATTGAAATATCTTTTTCAAAAAAATTACACATAATCTACATTAGTATCTTAACATCGGATTGTCAATATTTTTTCAAAAACTATTCCCAATTTCCAATAAAAAAAATATGTCAAATTTTGAAATTTGTTTTTTTGATAATTTTGAAATTTTTGAATCAATCCGTTGTTAAGCATAAAATTATAGACATTTTATGTAAATAAATTTTTTCTCTAAAGTGCACCTGAATTAAGTTATTAGTAAAGTACGAACGACACTTTTATAGTAGCTATACCCGAGCCTTAACAAAATGACGCGGTTCAGCAGTTACAGTAAGGTCAGTTATGCTATCTGGAAATATTTTGACTTATTGTTTATCAAATAAACATATTTACTATTATATAAAAAATATTAAATTAAATTTTAATTTTCAAGTAAACATTGAATAATTAATTTGTAAAAACATATGACGAGATTACTTGGAATATGATTTTTTTTTCGAAATTACTGTATTTTAATAGTATTTTCTTAAGTATTTTGTTGTTTTCTTGTACTTCCTTGAATTTATTTACTGTTTTCGAGATCAAGTAGACAGATTAAAAAATCCTTGCAAAATTATCGTCCTGTTATGCTCGTCAATATGAGTTTAATAAACGAGAATAATGATTTTTTAGTCTACAGTAATAAGATATAATAACAGTATTTTGTTTTCTTCTTGTGCTTCCTTGAATCTATTTACTGTTTTCGAGATTAAAGTAGACGCAGATTTTAAAATCCTTGCAAAATTAACCTCCGGTTTGAGTTTAATAAACGAGAACAAGGATATTTTTAGTCTACAATAATAAGTTATATTTAGTCATCATATACATGAAAAAAGTTGATTTAGTTGATTTGATAATTAATATGAAACTGTTTTTGTATCCACATTTATAACATTTTTTGTTAATGGAAAATTACATATTCCAAGACAGTTTAAGAATAAAAATTTTCATTAGGACTTAAAGTAATCATTTAATAAGTACTTGCTATAAATTAAACTCGAGTAAAAACTTGTATTATGTTACTACGTAATATTATTATTATTATTAAATAATTAATTCATTTTAAAAGATACATTTGCAATTATCAGCAATCAAATACATTTCTCTTAAGATTTATGAGGTAGCATTCTAACCAAAATTGCAAAAATTCTATTCTAAAAATAACACAATATGTAGTAGGACAAGTTTTTTTTTATGAAAATAAGTTGATTAATAAAAATAACAAAATAATTTAGCCTAATCTCAGTTTATTCAGCACTTGATATTTCGGCTACAAATTTTCTTCTTGGCCAAGAAAAATAAATAGACACTGAACTGGTGGGTTACAATTATTACCTACATTAATGAATATAAATTAGTGATCATTAGATTTTATTGAATTTAATTAAGTTTGTGATTGAGAAGGAACTGTTAAAGTTTGTACAAAAAGATATCGTTATAGCTTTGACTTACTAAGCTTGCGGAATGCCGCACACAGCAGGGAGTAGCACTACCTGGCGCGAGGGGCAGGATTAGCAAAATTTGAAATACACTAGGGTTTTTCATTTCAATTCATACACATTTTAAAATTTCTATTAGTAATGAATTCCGAAAATCAAATAAGGGATTTGATCTTTTCGTCAAATTAGGAAAAAACAAGATCTTGAGAGAATGAAGATTTTTAAATGAAATAAAATTGAAAAATATTTAATACGTACCTGTTCTTTCAACGCCATAAATCAAGCTTAAATCCGCTAAAATGTTTAACAATAGACCTGCTGTGAGGGCCATAACGATATACCTTTAGACATATAGACAAATTTTATAAAATTAAAGATGATCTATATTTATTATTTTTATCTTGTATAAATAAATACTAACTTGATGGTGTATTAATAATTTGTTAGTGTATTTAGATATTTTGTCTCAAATAATAATAATTATTTATATAACTACTCTTATTATATTTTATTGTTTTATTACCTACTTTTATTATTTATTTAGCTTACTGCATGCCTGAATATCTTTTAAAGTGTGTAAATTTATAATCTTTTGGTATTGCGAAATGTACAGCTTTTTTATGGCATTCCGAAAGAAAAACAAAAATATCGATTCTGCATATTTCTGCTAAAAAATTATTATAATTATTAACGTGCTGATCATGAAACAAAAAGATTTTTTTTAAGTTTAGGGTAGTTTACTTGAAGTAGACATTTGTTGGACCACTGGAGAAGCATACGTCATTAGACATTATTTATTAGTACTAGTTTTATGTAAACAATTACTGTCATTGTAGAAGATTATTAAAAATAACTAAATTGTGGAACACCCTGTATACTCATATTTGTATGTGCATGGAAAAAATATTTTACAACCATCATTGCCTAGTTCCGAGCCTAGTCCTCAATTCTCGAAATGGACCGGAGCGTACCGGAACGCAGTTCCGGTTCGTGAAATTGGCCAACTACACATACATCGTTCCGTCTCGTGAAATTGACCATTTTAGTGTTCCGTCTCGTAAAATAAAGAATAATACCATTTCTAGTATTTACAGTATTTTAGAAAAAAAATTGAATTATGTTTATAAATATCTACATTTTTATTCCATTATTACCTATTATAAACATAAAAATGAACATAAATAATTGTAACCTAGCAACATATTTGACATAAGTGATAATGTCCCATGGGTTGCTGTCAGTTAAATGTTGTATTCATTGGTCAATTTCGTACACGTGATCAGAAATGAAAGAATTTCATTGGATATTTTGTTAACCTAAAATTTTTAAGTTAAATAACCTAAAAGCAATATTAAATAATTTAATCACATCAGCGACATTTCTCTGTAGATTTGTAGACAAAAGTTGCTGTTAAGTTGCTTGCTGTTAACTAAAAGCAACGTGGTTGACGTAATTATTAGGTAATAGAACATGAAGAAATTATTTTTTTAAATTGAAAATTAATGTAATCAATTTTTTACAATAAGTATAAAATAATGATAAGTTTAATACACATTAAGGTTAACATAAAAAATAATGGCGTACCTATGTAACATAATAACTTTTGATGGGTGTCAAGTGATTTTTTATGTCAAATGTTTATGTTCTGTATTATTATAACATCATAGTTTCAATGAATTTTAAAGTAATATTTCATTAAAATATATGCAAGTAATTAATGATTATTTCTCTCTTTAATGCAAATTTAATTGCTTAGCAAAATGATACCATTAAAATTGTTTGTTCACTTAATTTTTTTATAAATATTTTATAATAAGTACTATTACCGCATTAGGTCGGATGGTGGATTTTATTATATTTTGATTTTACAAAGAAAAACAAATTAGCAGGTAAAATTAAACACTATGGAAAAATTAAGATATTTTTCAAAAACAGGAAATATAGTAAATATCCTAGGAAGATTTTAATTAAGTTGTTAATTAATTAATTATTTGTAATTTGGTTTTTCTGTAAAATGATCCAGCACATATTAATTAATAACATTGATTCTTATCGAAAATAAAGATACGAGTATACAATCTAGAAACAACAAATTGTGTAAAAATACAATGTGAATTATTCCATGATTGCCAAAGTTGATCATAAATAATTTTATGAGCATGTAAGCAAGTTTTAACATATCGCTTAATTACTATTTTAAAAATAGCCTTTTGCAGAACGTACAAATAGTAATATTATTAAATAAACAAAGATTACATAGAAAATCGCATAACACAAATAACAGCCAATGGATGAATGGAATACAATAATAGTAACCGTGGTTATATAAAAATTTTCTTTTTTACTAGTAGCTTGAGTGACTTAACTGAAATTAATAAACGGAAATTTTTCGTCATCTGTCACTATGACATTGAATTAAAAATTGGTTAAATTGTCATTTTAGTGTAAATAAGCAAATAATAATAATAATTTAGTAAATATTTCAAGTTTCTATTGTAAAAAGAATTCAAAAATAGAGCGGCCGTATCATTGAGATTTTCTTACCGAATATGCACTCGTGCATTCATTCATGTCCAGGAAATTTTTTATCGTGCATTCCAACAACGTAATTAGCTCTCGTGTACCACTCGAGCTAATTAAGACGTTGTTGGAAAGCACTAAAAAAAAATTCCGGAATGAATGAATGCACATGTGATATTATAAGTGAAAATCAATTTATGGTCACAACACAACACAAAATGTGACTCAAATTAATATATTCATTAGTCGTAGAATTTAGATGTAAATTAGAAATCGTAGGTTCATGTACATAACTACATAAAATCACGCTATTCAGGATGTTTCATAACTTCAGGTATATACGTTAAGGGTATATGTTGTTTGATATGCTGACTGTGAATCAAAATATTTTTTTTAACCGCAAAATTAATTTCCATGTTTTCCAGTCAAAAATTTTCGTTTCCACTGCCACTGGGTGGAGTAATTATTGTTTCATTAAAAATAATTAAATTTTGTTTGTTTATTTTACTAGTATTATGTAATTTAAGATATTGTATACCTACTTCTATATTGTTTCATTGTTTGTTTTTAATAGGAAAACGAATCCAGTGCCGTACTACAAAAAATGCTGCAGTTAAACTACCCTTAATTTTTAGAATTTTGAAAATATTTTTTGATTCATAATCAGCATATCAAACAACATACACCTTTAACGTATGTACTCGAAGTTATGAAACACCCTGTATAACGATTAGAAAATATATATCATAACAACCCGACACATATGTTTGGAAAATGAATATACTGGTATGTTATTAGTTGATGTTTGATATTTACATATTTATTTAAAAAATAAAAACTATGAGTCACTGCAATAATTTATTTTTTTTTAATCGCACGTTAAAAGGTTGTAGTATCAAGTAAATTAATTTTTTTTACCTTTCTATACTGCTTTTAAGTGTCAACTTTAAATTTAATTATCTTCTTTAGTTTAATGGTTACCTATAATTTTTAATTGATAATAAAAGTCTACAATTTGTAATGTTCTGAATTATTTCTGTTCATTTTACTGCATTGGCCTCACATCATTTACGTTATTACTTACTTTTAAACAATGACGTTTATAAATGTCTACATAAATATTTCCAGAAATATTTCTATTAGACAATATTTGCAGGAACAAATACGATTTTCAACACAACATTTTCCACTAGTGGAAATATTAAAAGGATAAAGTTAAATTTCCAGAAACGAAAATTATATGTCGGATTTACGGTCGGTAAACTGCGTTGCCTTTTACCTTTGGTAAACCAAAAAGTTTCCTATGCCATGTAACTATGAGATGTCAGATGATGATGATGTTGACTGTAGGTCAAGGTAAAGGTTGGATCATTTTTACAATTAATGTCTAATTCAAAGTGCACTTTAAATCATTCGGATAATGTAATCTGTAATTATTTTTCTGTTAAATTCATCTAATTAATGTAACAAATATCTAAATTATCTTTATACATAACATAATGAATGCATTGATATAGGTACCTAAATAATGTTTCACTGAATACTGGTTTATACAGACTGAAAACTGTTTCTGCAGAAACAGATCCCATGGGATCTAAATATCAAAGTTATTATATGAATAAAATAAAACTACAGCTTCCACATTACTCTGATCGTATCAGTTTTGGAAATACATACTATATAGTATGTCAAAAAAAATTATAACTTTGTATAACTAAGTACCTACCTATTCATATCGCGAAACAAAGACAAAGTTTCACCTCGAGTTTTAGAGATTATGCGTGAATGAATGTTATATGCGTAGAAGATTTTTTTCATGATAATCTATAAAAGATTTAGCACTTGGCACGTGGCCATAAACCGTAATCATATGATTACTAACGTAAGTATGTAACAAAAATTTAGATAATCTTTTTGAAGCTAGAGAAATAAATGGGCTACTTGCATGACTTTTTACCTCTCGCCTAGAGAGGTATAGGGATCGTGAAAAAATTCGATGTCGAGATTTTTGTCAATAAGCACGTTTTAGCACCTTTAGAACCTATTTTGACAATTTTCACGATGATGTCTGTGTGTCTGTGTGTGTGTATGTATGGAAGTCTGTATGTGCGCCTACTATAGTCTTTCGTTCTGATTCATTATCTCAAATTCTACTGAACATAAAATTCTAATATTTTGCAATATACATTTATATATGTTAATGAAGAGCTGATAAGATTTTGGTAAAAATCTGCCAACCGGAAATGGTATTTTCTTGAAGCATTTTAACATTTTTTGCAAAAAATATAGGAAATACTGCGATAGTTACAATTTGTCATTCGACATTTGAAAGAACAAATTATCTTTTACAATATTTATTTAACATCGTTTCTATATCTCTTACCAATAAAGGAAAATTAATTTTCAAAAATTTGTAATTTTACCTACCACGATTTGTAAATCATAATATAGGAACAAAATTTAAAAACAAAAATGAAATGTCAATGTGATAGATGAACAGACGTATGCACAGTTTCTGAAATTTTTGTGACACCATTTTTAAATATAAATATATTATTAACTGGGTTGAAACTTAGAACCTATAGGAGCCCAAATATAATAAATGACAAACTGACTGAATTTCAGTAAGTTTTCATCCTTCCATTAAACTTATTCAGTCAAGAAGTATCATCGATTCATTATGATTATTATAACTGGATATAAGGTAATAATAAAATAAAAAATTTATCTACAAAGAGTTAATTTGATTTCAATGCCAATAGGAATCGGTACTTTGCTTGAAGAACTACGAGTATAACAAAAATTACAAAAAGTAGCCTAACCAAATCCAAATTCACATATTACAGTGTCAAGGCGGGAGGTCTAGTGATGGCCACGTCAGATTTTTTTATTAAATATTTTGAAACAAGAGGTCAGAACATTTAAATTAAATATACCTACAACGATATTTATTTAATTTTTATTTTTTATTAATGTATAATTATTATTAAAAATTATTTTACACGTAAGTTACAAAATTTTATTTTTATAATGTAAGTATTACAAATTAATAACTATCAAACAATAATGTTAGATCCTGAGGGTGATCCCGGGTCGGATCGAAACGTCGATGTGGTAATAAAACTTATTTATGACTGAAACCCAGTAATTTTGCCAATCAAGAAATTTCCACTTTTTTACCTACATGTATTCCAACTTTTTTTCAAAGTTTTGTAACATTCATTATTATTTATTTAATCGTGATATTTTGACAGATTGAGATTTTGATGAATCTCCACGTTTTAGACCCTACTGAACCCAAAAACATAATTTTAAAAAAAGTCGACAGCTATCACATTGATGTTTGCCATTTTGAAACCTTCAACGATAAATTTATGGTCGGGGAAGTACTACGGTGGCCACAGGAGATTTTTTTATATTATTTTATTTCAAAAACAAAGAAACAAACAAAATGTAATATTCAATTCTTCTTTCTCAAAGAATTAAATACAAAGTTTTTTGCTTACAATGTTATGTTGTTAAGAAAAACAATAAAATTAGAAACGCGTACTAACTGGAGTATGCCATCATTTAAAAAACAATAATAGCACATTGTTTAATGAAAAAATATTATTATTATCAAGCAATTATTTTTGCCAGGAGTCATTGAGATTAAATTGCAGCAATTATGTTATGCTCTCTCCGTAATTATGTTATATAGTATTTACCTCGTATTCTTTTATTAAGATGTTGCTAAGGGTCTCGTCTCCGTAACAAAATATTGCGTGTTTAGAGGTGTAGCAGTTTCTGCTTTACTCATTGCATATTAAAAATTTGAAGGAAAAAAAGGTACTAGATTTTTGTGAAAGAATTAATCTAGGATTATGCCCAGTTAGAATTCTGAAAAAATCTTTGAAATCTATATAAAAAATTAATGAAAAACTGTGTTTTAAGCAATTTTTTACATGCTTTTTCTTATTATTGAGAGATTTATTAGAAAATGTAACTCGGCATAATCCTAGTTGCATTCTTCGTCTGTAAATAAATTTATGAAATTTAGCTTTATCTATAAAACTTCGTGAGCATTGTAGAAATTGCTAGACTGCTTTTCCGTATTTTTAGCGAGCGTTTCTATGCTTTAACATAGGACAAACGCGGATTCTCGACCATCTAATGCTTTGCTAGTGTGAAGGGGTAAGTTGAGTTGAGGCTGGTCTAATAGTTTTCCCCCACCTTTTAAAAGCATAATCTACGACAGCAGTGCAATCAACGTTACCGACGTCTAGTAGTAAGTGGAAAAAGAAAAAATCTTGTAATCAATTTTTTTTATGAACAAATGCGAAATAAAATATGTTTTCTTTATTATTACCTATCTTTAAGTTAGTATATTGTCTACGCTAGTATAATTTAGTTAATTATCTGATTATAATTATGAAAATTTGTAATAGAAAATTGCATATTTATTTAGTATTTATTGCATAATAAAATCATGCAATTCAATACGCAACTTTCATATTCTACTTAAAGAAAATTTAAAAGTAAATCTCATAGTTTACAAAGATAAAGGTAATATTCTAATATTGTAAGGTAGTATTTTAATGTAACAAAACAACAAGTCGAACGCCTTAACCTTCTGAATTATAAAACAAAGAAAAGCAAAATAAAAATGTGAGAAACTTCTCAATCTTTTAACAACATGATCTTGAAATTTCAATGTGATGGAAAAACAATTTTTTTATAGAATTATTTGAGATATAGTTATGAAAAACTACCTTTTTAACTGATAAAATCTTAGATTCAAAAACATATTCTTGATCTTTCGCAAATACTTACATTAGCTGCACCACAATTTTTGGGAGCAATAAATTGAAGCAAATAATCATCACTCAAATCGTTTAGACAAATCTTACTGATGATAGGTATACTAACACGAAGTTTATTGAAGCAAATTATTGTTGAAAATTTGCCTGACTGTTTATTCGTTACGTATGATATTCATAATGATTTATCTTTAAATTTGATTTAAAGATTTGTCTGTCATCGTTGATCATTAATTCAGAACTCCAAAAAATCAGAACAATTTATTTATTTGGAAGATTTAGGTAAAACGGAGTACGTAAATCAAAGTATTGCAACTTGAAAACATAAATATCATCTGCCCCCATTTCTCTAATTTTTAAAATTTCTTTCGGATTTAGAAACGTTAAATTTTAATTTAGAAGTATTATTCTTGTAGAGTTTTCATAAATACGGGTGATTACGATACTATTCGATGAATAATAAATTGTTTAGATATCATATTTAATTTTGTAGTGTTCACATCACCAAATAATAATAATTATAATCAATAGATTCACTCTCAAGTTTTTTAACAAGTTTTTTATATCGTCAGATAACTTTCGATAGATTTATATTTATTACCTATTAATAGTGTTTATTTACAGTGATTAAATTATCGCTCCAAATTATTTGTGGTAGAATTATCGCATAATCGGCCAAATTATGATTTTTTCATGATGACCTTAACCAGCAGTTTTATCTGTTCAATTCTGCAAAGCTAACGATAAATCGGCCGATACATCTGTTCGTGTATATGTATTCAAACTGATAAATCTTTCCGTTTCCGTCGTGCATACCATGTTCTATGATCATGTTGACGTTGACCTCAACAGATATAAATTTTAGTATAAGACTTTCACAAAATTATTCTTTTTGTTATTTTATAGAAATATAATTTGATATTTTATTTACACAAATACATGAATTTTTGTTAATTTGGTTTTTGTTGCAAAAATGCTAAATTTAAACAACTACAAAGTTCATCACTCATTTGGTATAATAATGTTAATCGTATCCGGATTTTTTCATATTCTGGAAATTTTCGTAAATGTATTAAATTTTGCGCTGTTTATTCAATTTTTTATGTCGTCCACAGTTTTGTCAACATAAAACTTGAACATAACAAAAACAAAAGATTTTATCCTGTATTACGTAATACTCATCGTATATGGTTAATTTTAGATAAAACTTTTTGAATGAATTAAATATTGAACAATGAACAGGCTATCAATAAGGAAGTCTATTATTGGCACAAAAAAAGGGGGAAAACGCGGCAAAACGCGGAAAAACGCGAGAAAACGCGATAATCGAAATATAGTGTTGCCGATTATTTTTTGATATAAACTAATCTATGCTAACAAAACCCTTTTTGAGTCCAACAGAACTCCGTTTTTTTGACATAAATTAATGTATGCTAACAAAACCCTTCTTGAGTCCAACAGAACTCCGTTTTTTGACATAAACTAATCTATGCTAACAAAACCCTTCTTGAGTCCAACAGAACTTCGTTTTTTTACGTAAACTCGACAACACTGTATTTCGCGTATCGCGTTTTTCCGCGTTCTCCGCGTTTCGCGTTTTTTTTGTCCCAATAGACACTTATTATTAAATACCTATGGGTTAGTATACAGGTTGGTGGAGGTGAAATGCGAACACAGGGAACATACATGACAATCGAACTTTCATGCCAGGTATCTTGATATATTTTGTAATAGTGTCACAGAACGAAGTAATATGAATTTTGGCATAAAGAGTAATCAATAACAGAAGTAATAATAAAATCTAAACTTTCTCGTTCGGCTCGTACACATATGCAAAGAAAATATTTTAAAGAAAATAAAAATTTCAATAATATGACAGCTACTTTGACATTGACAGTACTTATTTCACGTATATCAATATGCCTAGCATGATAACTCCATTGTCATATTATATTTCCCTATGTTCGCATTTCACCTCCACCAACCTCCAATGTATATAGACTTTTTTGTTGACGCAGAAATGAGATCGTCTAATATTAGAAATATATAATATAATATTTACATTATATTTATTATTTATATTTAAGTATGATTTCTATAACTTACAATAAATTCATTTGTAAGCGTTGCTAAATAACACCTGCCAAACTAATTAACTTTTCTATAAACGATTTGCTTTTCAAAAGTGTCTTGAATACAAACATTTAAAAAATCGTGTTATTTATAAACCAGAAGTAATAGGACCTATGCTTCTCAATGACACTTTTTGCTTAAAATAACCTCAGGTTAAGCTGTTAAAGTTTGTTACTCTGGTCCTGAAACAGCCAGTATAACTTGATTGAAATTTCGTAAGAAATTATGTTTTCTGACATTCATATATACAAATTTTAAAACCACACGAATCAAGAAATTTAATGTTTTATCTTACTAGATATCTACTAGATAGTTCTTAATTTTTTAACATTTTATCATTTTAAATAAATTGTTACATTGTATTCTATATTACATATTGACTAATAATATTGTATATTCTACTCATTTGTTGTTGTTTTAATATAATCTGATAAAAGATAAAATCAATATTAAATTTTTAGCAATTAATTATTGAAAATTTAAAAAATAATATTCAATGCGTATGACAAAGTACAATACGTGAAAACCATAATCATAAAGGTAAATAAAAAATAATAATCTATAACTAAGTACCTACAATGAAATATTGTGATAACTGATATTACATACCTACCTATTTTAAAACACGCATTATTTTATGTAATAAAAAAATTCAATATTTTTCTTTTAAGAAAATTCTTGAATTTCTTGTCTAGAAACCTTGATCTTAACCTTGACATCTAAATTATTTGTCTTGTTTGTCTTGATAAATATGCATTTTGTTTTTTATAAAATTATGACTTCTTAAGCTAGATTATTTAGACCTACCCAATTATAAGTATAAGTGCTAAATTAACTAACCAGCGCTTCCACAAAGTTCCAATTGCAATTATAAGTGCAAACCTTTTGAGTGCTGGTTGAATCCAGCTTTATTCTAAGTTTTCGTGAAAATTTACAAAATAATTGTATGGATTAATGCAATCAATAATTAGCGTAACAATTAACTGATTGTTTGACATAGTGATCGTACTTTTATTACTTAATTAAATTTATGTTAGATTTGTTGATATGCGGTAACTGTCAAATAAACCTTGAAGAATACAAAAATATATTTAATTAAACTAGGACTTTAGATGTTACATAATTTTATAAGTAATTATAATAAAATTTCTTTGTGCTAATACTAACAGGGAACAAGAACACTTACATTTAAATATTATGTTTAATTATAATCATTTATAGAAAATTAATGTAGTATGTACTTTATTTTAATGAATAATTGTATCATTTGTAAGTAATAGTTTTTTTACAATCACTACCATACATAATACCTACTAACTCTGTAAAATAATTTACTGCTATTATTCGTTTAAAAAAGTCTTTTTAATTGGTCATCGTTTTACGTCAATTATAGTTTTTTTTTAAATTAACCAATTAATTATCATTAATTACAGATTATTTAAAACAAAATTTTGTTCTTATTTTCATTAACTGCTAATTTTGACATGTTAAATAATAATAATTAGATCATTAACACATTCTAGAAGAAATTACAATCGCTGACTGATTCATAAATGCATTAATTTGCTAATTGGTTTTATCATATCGGATTCCAAATTTTTATGCAAACAAAAATATAAACAATTTTGAGTCTATCTACTCCTATCACAAATTTTCTGTTTTCTAGGAATAGTGTATTTTTGCAGTTATTTTCATGCGTAGCTTGATATGATATTCCAGTTTAGACCTGAGAAAATCTTTTTACAAAATAAAAAATCTGACGTGGACACCACATGACTTCCTTGTACGCCTTGTTTGTTCATACTTTTCTTAATAACTAAAATGTAGAATAATATAAAAAATTATTTTAACTTATTATACTAGTATACTCACAAATATATTTTAGTCATTTTATTTAAACTGCAGAAGAAGATAGAAAGCATATTTTACTATTGTCACTGTCATGTCATAAACATTTAAATTTTACGTAGTAACAAATGTTAATCGATCATGGACTACAAGATACCGAAATACTAAATTATAAATATATACTTTAATTATTCTTAAATGATACCAGATACAAAAATATTTATAAAATACTGATTGTAGGTAATAATCACATAATCTTTCATTTAAAATAAAAAAATTTGTCTTAAATTAAATATTTATCGAAATTTTTTTAAAATTTACTACTTCCGGTTTGTAGAAACCAAAAATAGGAGGTGCACAACTAAATGCTATAACAGTCCTAAATACAAAATTTCAACTTTCCACGTCTAACCGAATTTGAGTTATGCGACACACATACGTACATACGTACAGACGTACATACGTACATACGTACATACGTACATACGTACAGACGTCACGACGAAACTAGTCATAATGGATTCAGAAAAGGTCAAAACGGATATTTCCATCAAAATCTGAAAACCGAAATTTTTCGCGATTACAATACTTCTTTATTACTCCGTACAAGGAAGTAAAAATCTGATGTGGCCAGCACACAACCTTCCGCCATATTTAGACTTATAAACATAAATGTATAGGTACGTACAATCCGGTGCCCATTTAAAATATATAAATATAAATCTAAAATATTCAAACACAGAAATTTGCATCACCTGAATCAAAAAATTCATTCACATGAAAACTCTTCTGTGTTGAAGCCATACTCCGTTCAATTACTACATTTTAATATCTTACTTATGACTTTACAGGTATGGCGGAAGGTAAAAATTACCTTTAAATTTTTGTTACTTAGTTTTATGTGTCAGAAAAACTATATAAATAAATAATTGTCGAAAATAACAACATGTGCACTGAAGCTTAAATAAAAGCAATTTAAAAACGATTTTAATTCACAATAGATTACATTAAATTTTCGTCCTTCAGATTTTTATTGTTACTTTTAATTATTGTTCCCGCATGTACCGCGCAATTTTTTCCACATCGTTGATTTTAATAATTTGTTTTCTTGTTTTTACTTACACAAATAGAGAGAAAAATTAGTACATATAAGTAATTTAAAATAAATGCTGTGTAAACCTTGGCTTTGGTAAGAACTAATGAAAAGTATCTAATTTTTTTCCAAATTTACGCTAGTACTGAATTTTTAACACAAATTTTGAAATATCTTTTTAAAAATATTGGATAGCATACTTTTATTAAAACAAAAGTTTGCCAAAAATAATTTTGCCTATAATGTTCAAGTGTTTTGGGATAATCAATTGGACGTAGGTATTAAAAATTAAAAATATATAGCAATAATAGTATATTATTTAACGAGCAAATAATGTAGGCTATAATTCAAGAGGATGAAAGTTTATTCACGAACCGAAGGCGAGTTAATAAATCATCCGAGTGAATTATAGCCATTATTTGCGAGTCAAATACGACGTTTTATCTACGACTTTTTAAATATAGCAACATTTCTTATTTATAAATTTGTATTCATATCAACCTAACCTCAAAAAATTGACAATTCATACGAGTAATTTTGACAGTTCGGAAGAATAAAGTACTCATTATTTAACAGTGTGAAATAATGAATTCATTATTTCATAATGTGTCCTAATGGAGGGGTTTATTATACTACTTACACGTATATAATGAATACATTATTCTATTGTTGTAGATAAACTATTTTACGAAACTATACCCGTCTTTTTCTTGACAACTACCAAATGAATAGCAAAAAATATAGCACGATACAATGTGTCATGTTGTGTCTTTGTTTTCAAATTATGTGATCTCATATTTTATTAATAATTACATATTTGAAGGTTGTGCTTTGCTTACACTGCTACACTGGTATAGAACATTTCTCACAGTAATAATTTAATGAAAACTGTAGATATTCGGATGGTATTGAAAACTGTTGCTCCTTTAATGCTTACGTTAAACCCATTAAGACTAAAAATATCTTTAAGTAATTGAAATCCATTGTTAACATTTGTATAATAAGATGTTAACATGTTTAACACTAGCAGTTTATTATGGACGTATCACTAGAGTTAATTTTTAATCCTATATTATTACCAATTTAATTTTGTTCTTGATGGTAAAAATCAACACAAAACATTTTTTCTACGCCTGCTTCTGAAAGATCATGTTTCTACATTGTTTTTAATGTTGAATGCGACAAAGTACTTTGTCCCACACTTTTGGGCACTTTGCAACACAGTTTTGCTTTTTCTTGAATGTTAATTATCTTCGCAACAACATTGATATTTCACAAAAAATTAAAAATCTGACAGTAAAGCCTCATTTCCACCGACTGTTTTAGTGCTTAATGCATAATGATTAGTGCGTAAGGCGTAATGCATAGTGATTATTAATTAGGTGGCCATTTCTACCTATTTTGTTTAAGGACTAATTCGACAGAGATGACATTTGTTGTCGAATTTTGTAATTTAATCATTACCGGCATTTTTGAGATATTAAGGAATGGAAGAACAGTTAATTTCGTAAGTAAAGTATTCATTTCCATATTTAGAAACAGGCAGAAATTGACAACTCGAAATAAATAATAAATATGACACAACATGTCAATCATTATGCTTGTGCATTACGCCTTATGTTTGGAGTTTGCAAAGTTTTGTTCTTATGCGTTGCTCTTAGTACTTATGCATTAAACATAGTTCTTAAGCATTAAAACAGTCGATGGAAATGAGGCCTAAATGGCAAAAAATTAATGATTATTTTTGTATTTTTTAATTTCCTTGTTTTGCAGGAGTAGAACAAATAGTGTGTATAACACTTATTTAAAATATTTTGTCGAACTGAAACGATTGCAACCCTTCCTTCGCTCAGGCTGCAATTTTCGTTAGCGTTCGACAAAACTATATTTTCAAAACTTGTTATACAAATAACTATTTATTTCGGCTTAAATTATATATAACATATAACTAATTTTATATAATACAAATTTATAACGCATTGTTCGTATTTAGTTCACGTAGAAATGATGTTTATCACTTTGACCATGAGTTAAATACCTTCCTGTTATACTTAACACCAGGAAGCTAAATTCACATAAATTTACGATATTTTGCGTAAATAGTAGAATACAAAAATAAATATCACATAAAATTTACAAAAAAATATTTTATTGCGTTATAATATCTCATCTACGTTTTATATTTCTGTTGAATTTGCGTCAATTAAAATAAGTATAAGTACTCAATTAAAAATTTAAAATAAACATGCAATGCAACTCGGAAATGGCAATATGTTTCTCAAGGAAATGCAAATTTTTCAAACAAAACTACTAGAAATCACGAAATTAGAAACCATGCTAAGTGCAAATTTTCACAAAGCAAACGACATACATTAAATAATATACTACAGATTATGTTTTGTGACGTAATAAAAAAGCAAATCATGCATCGTTATTATTTGTAAGGTTACCACAGTAATGTCCGAACTCATTTTTGCACTTTTTGTAACAACAATTTAAATTAAATTCTAATTATTATTGTACATAGTGCGATGATTATTAAATTTTTGAGGTTATATATTTGTGTCATTTTCTTTCAATATTTTCCTCACAACTGAAGTTCAGATGTTCTATGGAAATGGCAATGAGCCAAACAAAACACGACTATGTTTAATATTGCAGTGCGCAATGATTATGGGAATTAGCGTCGTAAGCGTCAAGGACAGATCAACAGTGCCGGAATTAGTATTTTTCACTAAAAAAATTTTTAACAAAGATTTTTAATAAAAATTCCTATTGTCAAAATGAATATTTCAAAAATAACTTTTAAATTATCTTATCTTTTTATGCCACTATAGTTGATTTCTTAACTAAACGGAGCAATCTGAAGTTGGAATGCTAAACCTGCTCGTTTTGATTGGCTGATGTAACACCAGTTTTACACCACACAAACTTTGTAATGTAAACAAAAGAATGTTCTCCATCTTGTCTCGTCAGCTGTTGTCAGTGACTGTATCGAGTTTGCCCGATGATAGGTCAAATTTAATTTTGCAGCCAAAAAAATCTAGTGATATTTTTCTCGTATTTACACAGTGTAAATACGGCTCAACGATACAACTTCAGATGGCTCCGTTTAGTTAAGAAATCAACTATATATTGATTGGGTGTATATTATTTTAACAGTAATGTAATGCCCAGTATATCGGTAAAACAAATTAAATAGTTATTTATGTTACAAGGACGAAAAATGCAAGTTCTCGTACGACTATGGAAAATTGCCGAACGAGGCAAAGCCGAGTTCGGCAACCTTAGGAGTACGAGAGCTTTTTCGTCCGTGTATCATACACTATTTTTTATTCGATTGTAAGTGAGAACTTAAAATAACTAGAATATTAATATTTTATTATAAATTATTCTAAATTTTTGTTTAGTTTGCTAATTGTAGTTATCTGCGAAACAGACAAATGAAACAAAAAAGAACAAAAAATTATTCGACTGTGTCAGTTTGCTTAAAAAAACGCGTTTGCGTACGAAAAGTACTTCTCGGCCTAAGACGAAAAGTGGGTAACCTAGCAACGGCACAAATATTATTACTCTACCTAAAAGGTTAGCTTTTCGTCCGAATATCTTAACCAAAAAATCTGTTGTGGCCAGCACATGACCTCCCGCCTTGACACTGTAATATGTGAATTTGGATTTGGTTAGGCTACTTTTTGTAATTTTTGTTATAGTTCTTCAAGCAAAGTACCGATTCCTATTGGCATTGAAATCAAATTAGCTCTTTGTAGATAAAATTTTTATTTTATTATTACCTTATAACCAGTTATAATAATAATAATGAATCGATGATACTTCTTGACTGAAAACGTTTAATGAAAGGATAAAAACTTAATGGAATTCAGTCAGTTTTTAATTATATTTCGGCTCCTATAGGTTCTAAGTTTCAAACCCAGTTAATAATATATTTATATTTAAAAATGGTGTCACAAAAATTTCAGAAACTGTGTATACGTCTGTTCATCTATCACACTGACATTTAATTTTTGTTTTTAAATTTTTTTCCTATATTATGATTTACAAATCGTGGTAGGTAAAATTACAAAATTTGAAAATTAATTTTCCTTTATTGGTAAGAGATATAGAAACGATGTTAAAGAAATATTGTAAAATATTATTTGTTCTTTCAAATGTCGAATGACAAATTGTAAGTATCGCAGTATTTCCTATATTTTTGTAAAAAATGTTAAAATGCTTCAAGAAAATACCATTTCCGGTTGGCAGATTTTTACCAAAATCTTATCAGCTCTTCATTAACATATATAAATGTATATTGCAAAATATTAGAATTTTATGTTCAGTAGAATTTGAGATAATGAATCAGAACGAAAGACTATAGTAGGCGCACATACAGACTTCCATACATACACACACACAGACACACACACACACACACACACACACACACACACACACACAGACACACAGCCATCATCGTGAAAATAGTCAAAATAGGTTCTAAAGGTGCTAAAACGTGCTTATTGACAAAAATCTCGACATCGAATTTTTTCACGATCCCTATACCTCTCTAGGCGAGAGGTGAAAACGTCACTTTTTGACATAATCGAATAAAAAATAATTTTTATATTAAAGAAACCGCAACACAAATAAAATGTATCGCCTTTTTAAATTTTTTTAAATTTATTCTTCAATAAGAAGATATTATTTTTGTCTTGTTCTTTTGAAGTTTTATAACTTTGTCCAACTTATTATATCTAATTATAATCCATAACTTCTCTCTTTACATCATTATAAATATTTTAAGTTAAAATCTTTTCAGAAAAGACGTAGGTACCTACATTGATATTTTGCATCATGATGTTAACTACTTTACATTATGTTCATAAACAGAACTTAATTCAAAAAATCTTGTTAAAAATAAACTAAATTACTACGTATTTTGTTTACGAGTAAAACATAGTTATCGTATTACTATAACAAATTACCCTCATATGTCACTGTTACTGTCACAGTACTGACAAAATAATCTATAACATTAGAATACCTCTACATTTACATTGCGGAAGTACATGGAATGTATTGTAACGCCCTTGAACTGCAATAATGCAGTATAGATTAGTCTCTCATAGAACCATTGAAGACAGTTTAAAAATCCTCTCTCTGTTTTTTAACAAGTCGTAATTGACCCGACCGTTATTAAGGAGGTTGGGGACTCCTGCAGTGGCGTACCCAGACATTTGCCGAATTAGTGGCGGCTCGTGAGTAGTAGGAAATGAAACTGTTCTGATACATTATTTAAATAATATCAATGAACAACATTATCTATATATTCATCAAATATATCTTGTAATTTAAAAATTTGCGCCTGTAGGCTTATTATTGGTGATACTTTGACGCGGCGTGAGTCAACGCTATACCCATTTTCGTTCTATGGGCTGCTGTCCGAGCAGCTCTCGAAGTTCGGCAGAAGTATGTGTGCGCGGTGAGGGGAATGATAGCCAATGTGTCGGTTATACAGTGAACAACGGAGCTGCCTTCAATGCAGCTCTATCACTCACGGTGAACATAAATGTGTAGTTTAAAGGTACAAAATAGTTTGCGTTGAAATCATTAGGCGTACAACTGTACATTTTTATAGTTATATTGTTATTTTATTAAAATTGATTGTGATATTTCATATAATTGTTTATAATTAAAGTATTTATTTTTGTACTAAAATTGGGATAAACTGTGAAGTTTCTCTTCCCTAATAAAAATTAACTTTAAATATAAAGATATTTAACCTTGAACAAAAAAAAATTTGGCCTGTGGCACATTTTTATTTAAATTGCAGCTCTTACCTTACCGGCCGCCACTGAGCCGAATTAATATTTTTGATAATGTAAAACAAAATTCACTCAACGCACGTTTTTACAATAATTACTAATTCACTAATCAAAAAAAGCTTGGCATGTTTACATTTTTTTTAATAACTTGTAAATGGTTTAGAAAAAGTCGGAAAAAGTACACAAAATCTTCACGAACTTATTTTTAAAGGTTTATAGAAAATATTAATACAAGTTCTATGAATTTCTCATCATTTTATCATATAGTTTAAAGCATGCAAGAACAAAAATGTAGTGAATTGACATAGGAGTCCATGTAAAACGAGCGTAATTTCAACATTCAATTATTCAAAAACCGGATAGACGAAAATTATTTTTTTTTTAGAATCTCAATAGTTTAATAAAGGCACTGTATCATTTTAATGGTCACCAACCTCCTTAAGCCGGCACAGCGTCGTGATGTGATTGTTTTTGAATAGAGGACATTGTACTTCACCAGTTCTTTGTATGTCTGTGCTCATAATGATCAGAAAATCGCCTTGAATGTCAGAGTCTCACAACACTGTTCTGTAATGCGGATTGTGTATAAATTATATTTCAGCGGCCGTGCGAAGAAGTTGATTTCTATTTAGATTTCCATAATAACCCTAGGGAAATAATGTGCATTTTATAAGTATAGTTATAATGGAAAACAAAATTTTGTGACTGTTTTAGAACATGAAAAAATAAAAACTCTCTGGATATTCAGTCAAAAATATTTATTATTTAATCCAACGTTTCGGCCTGACTTAAGCCTTCATCAGGGAAAAGTAAGTCAAATAATATAAATAAATGTTCGAACATAAATACAATAAAAAAGATAAATAAATAAATACATCAGCATAATCAAAACAATAATAATAAATAAATAAATAATAACTCTAATAAATATGCTATAACTACTGACTAAAAAACTGTTATTACAATAATAGTATAGGTAACGGTTTTTTTGTCAGTCATTTTTGAGAGTTAGTATAAGTACTATGGATATTTTCCATAAATTATTGTATCAGAGAACATTAAAAAATAGCATTTCAGGCCACGAAGGGTTAGGTATTCAAAGCCCTAATCTGCAAGCACAGCCCAAACACAGAATTACGCATATCCAGAATGTTAATCTAACGCGATTCATGCACTTCTCCAACCACTGCTTTGTTCAGACACAGCCTCATTCATACACCGATTTCTTCTAACACCGCATTATTCATCGTCCTAAACTGCATCGTCCTAATGTAGCACAGAAACAAACCTAAAATCATAATACTGAATAGGAAATATTATGTTTTAGTGTCCATACAGTTAGAGTTATTGTTGTTTACGTTAGAAGTTCCATGTACAATAAAATTGTGGTTTGTTTTAGGTTACCAAATGATTTTGGGGCATCGTCTGCAGTTCTTCAAGCATTTAGAGTCTTTGACGACCTTCTGGTGAACTTCTGAAGCTGAATAAGAATCCATAGCCTCAGAAATATTAATATGTAAGTAAGTTTTATTTATTTAGTTAGTGTTGAACCATTTCTTTGTGTTCTGTAGAGTTACTGGTGATTGAAATAAGTTAAGAACGAATTCATTTGTATCTTTAAATAATAGAGGGTTTAAAATACGTGGAGGAATCTATTAAGAGCATTCTGTACAGGAAGAATATACACGTAAAAAGCACTTTACACGCATACACCTTATCGACACATGGTTGCACATTTTAACAAAAACTAATTTTTATATGGTAGATAAGGGATAAAACTTCGTTCTATTAGTGCCATTTTTTCTGTTTTGTACCGAAGTTTTAGTTTATAAAATAAAGAAAACTACAAAAATTCACATTTTTTTTACCTCTAATTTTCTCGAAATCAGAAAGTTTTTTCTAAAAAATAACACTACCCCAACGTAGATTAAACTTTAAACTACATGATTCAAGTTTAAAATATCATGTTCGCGAAATGTAGAGAAAAATTTGTAGGTGCTTCTAAACGCCTGCAAGCGGTTGAAAGTAAGTAATTTCGACCGTTGAAAGTGCTGAAAAAAAATTTGCACTAATAGAACGAAGTTTTATCCCTTATCTACCATATAAAAATTTGTTTTTGTTAAAATGTGCAACCATATGTCGATGAGGTGTATAAGTGTAAAATGCTTTAACGTGTACATTCTTCCTGTACAGAATGCTCTTAACTCTTGTTTTTAGTAAATTCTAAGTCTAGTAGGTCGCTAGTAAGTTTCTTTTGTGCATATTGTAATGTGTTACAGTTAGTTATTGTTGTTTACGTTAGAAGTTCCATGTACAATAACATTGTGGTTTGTTTTAGGCTACAAAATGATTTTGGAGCATTGTCTGCAGTTCTTCAAGTATTTAGAGTCTTTGAAGACCTTCTGGTGAACCTCTGAGGTCCATGGAAGGGGTAAATAAGAATCTACAGTTCAGAAACATTAATTCGTAAGTTAATTTTATTTATTTAATTTTGAACCATTTCTTTGTGTACTGTACAGTGACAGGCGATTGAAATAAGCAAAATAAAACAAACTGATTTGTGTTTTTCGATACTAGATGGTTTAAAAGACGTGGAGGAATCTACTAACTTCTGTTTGTGTGTTTCTAGGCAAGAAATACTTCTTCAAAGGCCAAGACTCAACGATCTTCACAGCCGCGTAGAGATCGAGCACCGAACTCTCTTTGGATGGGTCACAGGCCAGCCCTCACACCCGTGGACAACACTGAGACGTCAACTCATTTGGTGTATAAAGATTAAGATTATATTAAGGCCGTTATACTTAAAATAAAATATCCCATGTTATGCTTATGGAGATTTTTAATTTAAGGATAACTCTGAAACGGTTAGAAATTGCGCAATGATCGTTGAAAATATTATATTAAGGCCGTTATACTTAAAATAAAATATCCCATGTTATGCTTATGGAGATTTTTACTTCCTTGTACGGAGTAATACGGAAGTATTGTAATCGTGAAAAATTTCGGTTTTCAGATTTTGATGGAAATATCCGCTTTGACCTTTTCTGAATCCATTATGACTAGTTTCGTCGTGACGTCTGTACGTACGTACGTACGTACGTATGTGTGTCGCATAACTCAAATTCGTTTAGACGTAGAAAGTTGAAATTTTGTATTTAAGACTGTTATAGCATCTAGTTGTGCACCTCCTATTTTTGGTTTCAATCTACAAACCGGAAGTAGTACTTTTTTCAAATATTTCGATAAATATTTAATTTAAGACAAATTTTTTTATTTTAAATGAAAGATTATGTGATTATTACCTACAATCGGTATTTTATAAATATTTTTGTATGTGGTATAATTTAAGAATAATTAAAGTATATATTTATAATTTAGTATTTCGGTATCTTGTAGTCCATGATCGATTAACATTTGTTACTACGTAAAATTTAAATGATTATGGCATGACAGTGACAATAGTAAAATATGCTTTATATCTTCTTCTGCAGTTTAAATAAAATGACTAAAATATATTTGTGAGTATAGTAGCAGTAGTAGTAGTACTTATATATTAATATATTTTTATAATATTATATTATTATTATATTTCTACATTTTAGTTATTAAGAAAAGTATGAACAGTTTAATAGGCGTACAAGGAAGTCATGTGGTGTTCATGTCAGATTTTTAATTTAAGGATAACTCTGAAACGGTTAGAGATAGCGCAATTAGCCTGACATTTTTGGATTCCTCGAACTTTTGTGTACTAGGAGCCACATTTTCACAGTTCTGGTGTCACTGGTTTAGCCGTAATTTAATTCTGTTTATAATGAAAGCACTTTTTAAATTCAATTTTTGACTTCTAAGGCCTCTATTTCCTAGACGGTTAGAGATAAGTCTGACATTTTTTGATTCCTCGCACTTTTTTGTACTAGGAGCCACATTTTCAAAGTTCTGGTATCACTGGTTTAGATGTAATTTAATTATATTTATCTGGGAGATTTTTAATTTAAGAATTATGGAACACCTAAATATACCTATGTTTATCTTGTAACTGTTGTTAATTTGTTAAATCTGTAATTTAGAATATAATAATATCAATGATGGAATAACATTAATAACATAATTGTAAAATCTTGAAATTTTGAATAATTTTAAACATTATGTTAACTTTGGGAATTATATAAATTTGTAAAATATTCCAACTACTACTACTAGTACCAATGTGTTGTAAACTCTATAAATTGTAACTTTGTGTACACTTCCATACGTTCTTATGGACCTCAAGGAAATAAATTATTATTATTATTGTATTGTATTATAACTTATCTTATGTGTTATTATTTTATCACAATATGTGAGTCTCCCAAATCTAAGGATTAGAATTATAAAACTGTGGGGTAGTTACACCCAAAGATATGTATTAAAATATGTCTCATTTAAATAAATAAATAATATTGTTAAAATAATATATTTGCTTTATTATATTTATAAACCAACCTACTGTCCCATCTACGCTCCATTACAAAAATATGATTTCTTCGGCTGGTTAAAATTTTCATCTCAAAATCCCAATATTTGTATCAGGATAACATAACTGGTTGGAGATCAAAACTACCAATTAAAATTTGTTGCCAAACTCCGAAAAATTCGACGAAAAACAGCAAAATTTTCATCAATTTTTTAATTATTTTTTGATCTCCCAGCATTCATGTTCTCCTGATACTAAATTGGCGATTTTTGTTAGACTCAAAAGTGAATTCGAGTGAGGGTGGAAATTTAAAAACGCGATTACGTAAAAACTAAGGGTTGGGGAGTGATTTACGGGTCATATTCGTACTCTACGCGTTGAAATACACCAGTATGCACATTGCCACCCCTAAAAGTTAATTAGCACCAGAGATATTCAACCCTTAATTGTATCTCCGGTCCTAAGGGTCGTATCGAAAAAATCTACATTGCAGTCGATAGGGGATGAAAAACTAAGCATCTTTTGCATTTAACTTTTTCCTCTACAACCCTTAGTTTAAGTGTTAATGACTATGTTCAGACGACTTTTTCACCACTTTGATTGTTCATAACCCTTAAACTAAGGGTCGTAGAGTAAAAAGTTAAATGCAAAATATGCTCAGTTTTTCATCCCCTATCGACTGCAATGTAGATTTTTTCGATACGACCCTTAGGACCGGAGATACAAATAAGGGTTGAATATCTCCAGTGCTAATTAACTTTTAGGGGTGGCAATATGCATACTGGTGTATTTCAACGCGTACAGTACGAATATGACCCATAAATCACTCCCCAACCCTTAGTTTTTACGTAATCGCGTTTTTAAATTTCCACCCTCTCTCGACTTCACTTTTGAGTCTAACAAAAATCGCCAACTTAGTATCAGGAGAACATGAATGGTGGGAGATCAAAAAAATAATTAAAAATCGGCCAAAACGGCCTTATCTATAGACAGGCAGATAGAGAATGAAAAGTTACGCAGCCTTTGTATTTAACTTTTTGCCCTTAGCCCTTTAGTTTACGAGATAATAATTGTTTAAAGTCAGCAAAATTTCACAAAAATCGATCAAAATTACGTTGATTTCAAGGGTGGTTTGTATCATATACATCTAATTAGGACCAGCTGAACCCAAATATGCACCACATTTTATCGTCCAACCCTTAGTTTCCGAGATATTTGCATTTTAAAATTTTCCTAGCGTAGTGTAATTTTTTTTGAAGATTTTGCAGCAAAATTGCAACTACGCTAGGAACATTTTAAAATACTCGTAAAGTAAGGGTAGTAGAATAAAGAGGGGTGATTTAACCCCTCAATTTCGACCTGCTGAATCCAAATATGCCCTCGGTTTTGCCATACAACCCTTAGTTTTCTAGTTATAAGCGTTTTAAAATTTTCCTAGCGTAGTGTCAAAAACTACTCTATGTAAAAATTTAATTGATTAAAAATAAGGGTTAATTTATATAGAAAAGGGTAAATAAACATAGATACACTGTTAAATAGCAATATTTATTCATTTGACATGCTCATAATACATGATTTATTGATTTATTTTTTAAAAATGATACCTCGATTGGAGACTTTAAAATGAATTTTCGATCGCTAAAAAAATTGAAACCCTTATTTTTGCCCTTAGCCCTTTGAGAATTTGGCCATGTATAGAGGACATTAAAATACACGGGGGATTATCTCAAGGGGGCGGAAAACTTTCTCAGAATTGCGAAAAAATCAATTCCAAGCGAGTTATGAGGGTTTGAAAATTCTAACACTTTTCCCTTAGAATAAGGGCTTGTTTCATTACATTATTAATTCTACATTAAATTATGTATTTAAAACGTTAAATTATTGATTCCATTTTATTTTTTGTATATCCTATAGATACCAACAATATAACAAAATATATATTTGACTTATTAGATATAAAATTTTGCAGGCATTTACATACAATAAATTTAAAATACGTAATAAATACTTACTAATTGTAGTCTATTTTTAAACTAGGAGAATTAAATACAAAAGTCATACCTATGTATATTCAATTTCTAGTTCATTCATTAAGTCAAATCACTCTAGAAATTTGTTTTTACTCCTAGTTTTAAAACAAACCATAGATTAACTGTTAACATTTAATAGTTGACACGTAATTATAACTATAATTATATTATATTTTGTATCTCAATTATACACACGACATAAATAACAACAATAATTAAATAAAATTCATACAAAACGTGTATAACATTATATATAACACAGCAGTCTCACATTGCACAGGCTATACAATAGATACCCATTCTAAAACATATTAGTGTCTATAACACAAGCACTATACTCAAACGAAATAAACATACAATTCAAAAATTTACCTAACAGCCTGTAATTTATATTTTAGTAAGAAGTACGACAAAGTTCTAAGAGTGAATAAAAATATAACCAAGGCAATAATATTGTTCCAAAACTGGTCACCGCGCATGGAAATCTCGTTGAGGAACTTCTGCGGGTACTTGTAGTGACAGTAGCCGATGGGGCAGTCTAGGATGGGGCGATCCATGCCGTAGATGGCGCCTACCATGCCCTCCAACCCGTAGCGCAGGTAGGAGATGTAGCTGCCCCAGTGGAGATACGATGGTAGATCGCGAAGAGTTACCCCAAATCCGGCAAACATCATCATCGGGACTGAAAGCGTCGGGCCCAAAAATGTTCCGTTCTGAAAAATGATTCAAACATTAATAATTATATAACAAAGGCAATATTATGTAGAGTGTAATTATTATGTAGGGGTAAAAAGTTAAGGGTATATTACATGACGTAGGTACTAAGAAAGGAAAATAATGAACTTTTGAAAACTTCGCAAAAATGAGGGGTTACTTATTTAAAGTAAAGTGAACACTTTTAGTAGGTACCATAGGTGCATAGTTTTTCTAAATATTTTATTTAAATCTACTACAATATCACAGCTAATTCTTTACACAACGGCTAATAATGTTTGATGTTCAGCACGTTATGTAATATATACCCTTAAATATTTTTCTCGAAGTACAAAGACACTGTATATTTATAGTATATTTATGAACTAGAAAGATTAAAAGCAAAAGTCAGATCTACACTCTCAAAAAATTCAGAAAATCACTAAAATTATTGGACAATCAATTTTTATGTCTTTATCTTTTATAAATTAATACGTTTATCAAGTAATAATCACTTTGTCGAACAAATTTTCTAATAACATTTTAAACATAAACAAGACATAATTTATCACTTCGTAAAAAAAATTGATTCATAATTTTTAGTGGTTAGTTAGATATAAAATAAAATTCCATGGTTAGAAAACTATAAATCGAGGTATTGTAAATTTATCATCTATAATATTGTAATTTTAATCAACTCGATGCTAAATACTAGAATATTAGTTTTGAACCATTAATAGGCATACAAAGGCCTATGCAATTTAATATTAATTAAAATTTAGAGTTCATATTCTATTATCTTCAATCTAATTCATAGTGATATTTGGAAAGTTGTCCATTATTATGTTTATCCAACACCTCTTAATAAAAGCATAACTATGGTGATTTTAAACAAGCAAAGTAAAAAATTACCCACAAGTGGCTTTGATCAAAATTATACCCACTTGCGGGTAAATTGTTACTTTGCTTGTTGGAAGTCACCATAGAAACGATGTTTTAGGTTGAAACTTATGCTGCAATTCTGTGCAGTTCTATAAGTTTTACAGATTTGTAAATCTGTAAATATTGAACAAAATCACATCAATGTTTGTTGAGATGTACACAAATATCCATATGATTATAAATTTCATTGCGATTTTGTTTAATATTTACAGTTTTATAAATCTGTAGCAACTACAGATTTTCACAGAATTGCAGCATTAATATTTAAAAAATATTAAGGTAGTATTAAGAGGTGTTGGATAAAACGTTATACTTCACACGTGGGCAAAAAGGAATGACCATCTCGAGAAAATTATCTCGTGAGTTAAGATTTCCCTCGTGGGTAATACCTTACTTTGCCCACTTGTAAAGTAAATAACTATTATTGATATAAACTTACCACAACATTAAACCAAGCTCCAATGAGTAGTCCAAAGCTCTGGGCAACGAAGACGGTTAGAAGACTTACAGCGAAGAACATGCCAAATCGTGTCAGTTCCAGAGGTTGTCCACTCATCAAATAAATAATTACGCTAAACATGGCACAACTAAACACTGATATAGGAATGTCTACTAGTGTTACAGCCACAAAATACGACCGGAGATTATACCAACGATTGAAATGTTCTTTGATGATGATTGACAGTTCGTTAGGAACTAAAAAAGAAAAGAAGATATTAACATCGAAGAAAAATCAGTATAATAAAAAGTAATACAAAATTTTAAAAGTAAATGATACTTTTATTTACATTAGAAATAATAGATTTTGAAATAAAATTTATACACTGCTCAAAAACAAAATCTAGCCACTTGGCCGAACCAAAAAAATGTCTGTTTTTAAAATGTGGGGCATTTCTTTTAGGGACGTGTTAACCAAAATCTGGAAATTCTCTTTGGAGATACATTCCTCCTCTACGTTCTCCAAAAATCCCGAAGAGATTCGCTCCCCCCGACCCCCTGAAAAATCGCTTTATTTGATGTCATGTTTGAGCAATAAAAAATCTCAAAGTTTGAAGGCTTGTAGCTCCAAAAAATCCTATCTTAAGGGGGTTGTTCGACTAGATTGTCACAAAGCCCTATCAATTTTCTTTTTAGAGCTGAAAATTTCGTCCTTATTGGCGAAGAATTAAGTGAGTTATCGCGTTTCAAAGGAACCCCAGTTTTTAGGGCTTTTTTTCGAAAAATCATCGGATACGATGCGTGCATGCGTGTGCATGTGTGTGCACATGTGTGTGCATGTGCATGCGTGCATTTGCACTTATCTAGCCATTTAATTTGAGGTATCAAATTCGATATGACACTATAATTTTTTGAAAAAAATGTCCATGTTCGATCCCCATTTTTCCTTTGAAACGCGATAACTCACTCAATTCTTCACCAATAAAGCGAAATTTTCAGCTCTGAAAAGGAAATTGATAGAGCTTTGTGACAATCGAGTCGAACAACCCCCTGAAGATAGGATTTTTTGGAACTACAAGCCTTCAAACTTTGAGATTTTTCATTACTCAAACATGACATCACATAAAGCGATTTTTCAAGGGGCCGGGAGGACCGAATCTCTTCGGGATTTTTGGAGAACGTAGAGGAGGAATATATCTCCAGAGGGAATTTCCAGATTTTGGTTAACACGTCCCTAAAAGAAATGCCCCACATTTTAAAAACAAGCATTTTTTTGGTTCGGCCAAGTGGCTCGATTTTGTTTTTGAGCAGTGTATTTTGTAATAGGTATTTAAATAAGCATAGACGAGGACTAGACCATAGATGGAATTATTAAATTTACAATACAAACTTGAGTACCTAGCTAACTGTAATCTTGAAATATTAAATTATTATTTAACATTAATTTTTAATACAATAGGTATTATAGAAGATGCGAGCTTTACTGTACTATGTTTAGTCGGAATTTTTTTAAAATGAACATAGCATAGCACATAAGTTAAGAATTCAAAATAATTATTTAAATACCTCTGATACAAATAATTTTTGCGTACTATGACTATGACTAGTTGAAGCTTGTAGTAGTTAGTTTTATTTCCTAATTATTTTTAAATTGAATTATCATACTTACAAGTTAAAATCGTCAACATCATAGTGGACATCATATGGTGCATCAAAATCGAAAACAACAAATTATAATTATCTAAAACTTTGGCTCCGTCTTGACCTGCTTGAATATACAATACTCCCAACATCAATCCAGTCAACACATTCACACCAATTCTCATATATGTTAATGTTGTATCTCTCTTCGCTCGAAGATATCCTCTCCTTAGTAAAACTTTCAGTTGGTTGTATTCAGAAGTTTCCTGCATTCCATGATCAGAATGTTTCTCCAAGTGTTTACTAAGCGGGTTTCTCGCGCGCAGTGTTTTTAGGTCTGGCAAGTTGTTCGCATTGTTGAAGGATTCTAGGCTGCAGCCATTTTGACTCTCTTTTATCATTGTGTCGATCTTGTCTTGGCCGTATTCACCGCACGCCAGCTCAATCACTGTAAAAAATAGAATAGTTATTTATTAAGGCTATACAGTTGCTATGAAATTCAGAGCAAAATACAGTGCTACAATATTCAAGATTGTGACTTTGTTTTTGAAATCTATGAACTCATATTTGAAATGTAAGTTTATAAAGACTGTCTCTAGGGTGCCACATGACGATTTTCTTGAAATACCTAATAGTCTGCTGGTTATTAATTAGTGAAAACCGGTGAAATCAATCAGTTTCGTCAATTTTAAAATATTATTCAACTTATTGTTTGAAGTTTTTTTAAAAAAAAACTTCTTGTGGCACTCTTCAGAACATCGTAAGGAATCAGTTATATGAAACAAAATTCAATTGTATGCATTAATAAAGTAAGAATCTTGAATATTAAAATGCAAAAATTAACTCTTATTTTCTCTAATTGATGTCGCAACAATGTATTGTATGATTTTTACGATTAAATAATGTTTCGTCATTACTCATGTTAAATTTCAGATTTTTATTTTGAACAATAAAGCTTAACTCGAAGTGAATTTATTTTAAAAAGTAAGAAAAATAAAAGGAAATACACTGGCGAGCAAAACATTTAGGTCAATTTATAATTAGGATGTATTTTCGGAATTTTCTGTTTTTAGCTTAAATTTGTAAATTTTAATTATTAATAATTTGTTTTCCGAGTTATATCATATTATTTTATTATCTGTCATGTTTTAGTACCGTGTTCACTACTTTTATGAAATAGCACGCATTATCGCTCTAATTTAACTCTCTGATGCATGAAGTGGGTCATTTTGACCCAAGCTTACATTTAAATAGCAACAGCATCAGATTACGAATAAATCTAACACATGAACAAATATTTTAACAATACTTTTCTTGTAATTCAACTAAGAATTGAGTTGTATGTAGGTATAGTTAATAGCCACAAGTCACAAGAACAAATACATTTACAAATCAAATATTTTCTCACCATAATCAGCAGGATTGTGGTATTGTGGACAAGGCAATTCAATCTTCTGCAAAAACGGCACTAACTTCTCAGTGGTTCCTTGATACAAACATCTTCCTTCTGCGAGAACGTAAACCATGTCAAACATACTGAACAATGAAGCAGAGGGCTGGTGAATTGTGCAAACGATTGTTCTTCCCTGTCTAGAGAGCTCTCGAAGAAGTCTCACACACTGCAAACAAGATGAGCTGTCCAAACCTCTGGAGAAAGAAAAAACAGTTATTTGGTTGTTACATGAGAAAGAAGTTCTTGTATTACGTTGTGGGTTCGTCTAAGAAAAGAACCATTGGATTGCTGATTAGTTCCAAAGCGATTGATAATCGCTTTTTCTGACCACCAGATAATCTAGCAGCACGTGTGTTTTGTGCTTCGTATAATCCAAGATGGGTTAGAATTACTTCGATCTGTTGGAAAAATATTAAATAATCAATAAAATGTGATGTGTCTATATGATATTTACAAATTGGATGTACATAATGTGTAATTCGTGTAAGAGTAGAAGAAAATACAAAACTCCCACTTGAACATAAAAATTATACAAGTGCAACATGAAAATAAAAATGTTCTGTGTAATAAGTCAAAATTTTTGTTCATTATGCGTTGGTAGATATTTCGCAGCCTTTTCAGTGATGTTGATGTGTATTTACAATAATTGAAAAAATTTGTACTAAAAGAAAATGCGCCATGAACGAATTTTTTTTTATATCTTTGGGGGGATATATCCCCCCATAAGCACGCCAATGAGACAGTTGTAATAACTTACTTTCTTATTTAATCAAAAGCAATTTAAAGTTTAAATGTTAGGTAAATGTTTTCAGGTGTTGTTTGCAAAAAAATTTATGAAATGAACCCAAATATGTTTCTTATACGTATACTTTTTTCAAAATATATAATATATACACTTATACTAATACTATAATGTGTTGCATCAAAAAATATTTAAAAAATTAAAACATTGAAATTCAATTAGAGTACATAATTTTAATTTGTTTTCAGGTAAGTATTCATTAAAGTTATGTTTATCATTTTCATTGAAACAGTAAAAAAAAACACAACTTGTACAAAAATGTTATTTTTCTAATTAATTGTTTTTATTCAATTTTGATGTTTTAAACTGATATTAATAACTCCATAGCAACAACTTTAAATAAATGTTTATTCACAAGTGAATTAAATTTTTTTATAATCACTCAACACATTTTTAAATCACTCTGACGTTTTAAACTGTTATTATATAATAATGCATAAAAACAATGACAACTTGCCACTAACGAATACTTTGATTAGTTTTTTTTGTTATGCAAAATAAATTTATAATTCATATATTTGAAATAATTTCGTCTAAATTGAATAAAATATTGTATAAACCACGTGAGATACGAATGTTTATTCACTCGAAGAAATTATCCCACTCGCCCTTCGGGCTCGGGGGCTAAACTTTCTTCTCTTGAATAAACATTCATGTATCTCACTTGGTGTATAAGTATCTATTAATACTTTGAAGTCAATAAAATAGGTAATTTTGCATATTTATATACTAATCAACTAATACTAAGTTTATTACATACTTGCTAAATTTATGTCAACACTGTTTAAAATCTACTTCACGCTGTCAGCGAAAAATGGTTAACAAGTTTTTTTTTAATTCCAAAAATTAATTTCAACGTATCTGAACTATCTATAACTTTTTGCCCCGTATACCACAACCTACCCCAAGGATGGGGTTGATTGTGACACCTGTCAAATTTTGAAAATCAACAATTTTCATCTACTTATTATTACATTATCCTCCAAATAAATATATTGTATAGGCAACAAGCTACTTTTTAAATCCTAACAAATTCATTTTAATTTACCCACTAAAACGTTAGGATAAATTTTCACTTATAATATCACATGTGCATTAATTCTTTCCGGATTTTTTTTGAGTGAGAGCTAATTACGTTGTTGGGATGCACGATAAAAAATTTCCTGGACATGAATGAATGCACAAGTGCATATTCGGTAAGAAAATCACAATGACACCGACGTTCTATTTTTGTATTCTATTTACACATACAATAGAAACTTGAAATATTTATTAAATTTGTATTTAACATTAATAAATATGTATTATTTACCTCATTAATTGCTTATTTATACTCAAAATAACAATTTAACCAATTTTTAACTTAATGTCAAAGTGACAGATGACGGTAAAGTTTCCGCTTATTAATTTCAGTTAAGTTACTCAAGTTACTAGTAAAAAATTTCCAAGAAATTTTTATATAACCATGGTTACTATTATTGTAATCAATTCATCCATTGGCTGTTATTTGTGTCATGCAATTTTCTTTAAAAAATGTCACAACCATTTCAGTCTTCCCTACACAAAGTGATAAAAATCGTGAAAGATATATAAATCCCACTTACCACTTCCTCTTTGTCGCAATGATCCATCTCGGTATCCAGTTTCAAATCAGCAGCGAATCTCATATTTTCTATAACCGTCAACAGCGGCTGAAGGCGATCATCCTGTGTGATGTAACACGTTTGTCTTCGGAACTGCTCCAGGTTTCGGTTTCGTCCGTTGGTGTACACGACGCCCTCTACGCCGGTGATCCTGTACCCGGACAACACGTCCAGAAGGGTGGATTTACCGGCCCCAGAGGGGCCCATGATGGCGACGAGAGAACCCGGAGGGATTCGACCGCTTATCTGGTGGAGGATTTCTTTTTCACCTGAAGAAGAAGATAATATAATAATAATAATCTTTATTACTTAACAGGTTTACACCCTAAACAAGTAAATGAATACAAAAAACAATAGATTTATACGCTAAAATAGAATAATGCAACATACTTATTCAAAAATACTTAATAAGTCACAATTTTCATTATAAAGTGTACATATAACAAAAATAGGAGATTTACTTAACGCTACTTGTTATGAAATTCAGAGCAAAATAGGGCGCTACAATATTCATTATTGTGACGTTGTTTTTGAAATTTATGAACTCATATTTGAAATGTAAGTTTTTAAAGACTGTCCCTAGGGTGCCACGATTTTCTTGAATAGTCTGCTGGTAATTAATTAGTGAAAACCGGTGAAATCAATCAATTTCGTCAATTTTAAAATATTTTTTAACTTATTGTGAAAACTTCTTGTGGCACTCTTCAGAACATCGTAAGGAATCGGTTATATCAAACAAAATTCAATTGTATGCATTAATAAAGTAAGAATATTGAATATTAAAATGGAAAAATTAACTCTTATTTTCTCTAATTGATGTCGCAACAATGTATTGTATGATTGTTTCGATGAAATAATGTTTCGTCGTTACTCATGTTAAATTTCAAATTTTTATTTTGAACAATAAAGCCAGAATTGATAAAATTCTGATGCTACTACCGTGGCAAGCATAGCGCCTTAAAGTTGTTGAATGGTGAAAAGTGTGAAAACTATGTTCAGTCATCCCTTAAATAAGTAGCATTAAATTAAAATGAGGTGACCTTACAAAATTTTAGTGAGCAACTTAATACTTAAATTCAAGGAGATGGCTATACAGGGGTGTCCGTTTTTCGAGCCCCACCATTGGGATATCGAGAACCGTAAGAGATACGAGGTCGGTTAAATTGGGACAAAGTAGCCATATTAAGAAACTATTTTAGTGATGTATATGTTTTTCCGAAGAAATGCCGGTTTAGTTTTTGGGTTTTTGGCTTATAATTTTGTTGCTTGAATTCATACATGATTCAAATTTGCACTTTTTTACGAAAAATTGACAGCAATCCTCAAATTTATTTACCTCGTACAGATTTCGAGAAAAAAATATACCAACTTTAATAATCTAACGGTTTACAATAATTTGAAATTAAAAATGTATTATATCAAATATAATTATTTTCTATACTTTTTTACTGTTTTTTATCTTTCACATTTTGTATTATTTTTACGGACTGAACGATTTATTATAAAACAACAAGTAAAAACGTCAAAGTACTCATAAATACAATCGAAATTACCTTGTTTTTATTTTGAATTTTACTTGCTTTTATTGTTGAATAGGTAGTTAATTTTTGCACCTAGTTATTTATTTTAATGTGTTGTTATTTAATAAAATATCAAAAATTAAAGGAACGATCCTAAAAATTAGCAAAAAATACTTATGTAGCCAGTTAAATTAAAAATACCTACAAAAGAATGGACAATTTTTTAGACTTTTAATAAATAAAGTACTAATTAAAATAGCCAGTATTATTAAGCCTATAGCATGTCATTATCATGCAACAAATAAGATAATTTTCTGAATATTAATAAAATATCTACAAGTAAAATGATTGAATGTAAACAAATTATGAGAAATAGGCACGCGCCTCAGCGATAATCCCTCATTTTTTCCACTTTGATATTTCTGTTTACTTGTTATCAAGAATTGAAGAACACCGAAGCAAAGTTCGCATTGAATATGACGCACAAAAACCGAAGATTACTGTACATGTGTATTTTTACTTCGAATCTTGTAACCTTTGTTGGTTGTTACTTTGTTTGATACGACATACCATTAGAATTAAATTATTGTCCTTAATTACTCTTTGACATATTCACTAATAATAGTAATTTATTTCTATACACAATTTTAGCTCTGAAGTGTAAAATACTATTGAAAAATTTATATTCAAACATTCGAGTACCTAATTACAGAAATATGATTGAAAAAGAAAGAGTAAATTAATAATGATGCTTTATTATGCTCAATTGTTTCATAATGTAATTTTAATTATTAAATTTTTTGGGTCAACTAACCTTGATTTCTTAAATTAACCATTTTTATAAAACATTATTATACAGGTTGGTGGAGGTGAAATGCGAAATGCGAATACATGACAATCAAACTTTCATGCCAGGTATCTTGATATATTTTGAAGTAGTGTCACAAAACGAAGTAATGTGAATTTGTGTGGCAAAAAGAGTAATCAATAACAGAAATAATAATAAAATCTAAAAGTGCATGTAAACATTCTCGTTCTGCTCGTACACATACATTATTATGCAAAGAAAATATTTTAATGAAAATAAAAATTTCAATAATATGACAGCTACTTTGACATTGACAGTACTTATTCCACTCAAGGTGCCTAGCATAATAATTCCATTGCCATATATTTCCCTATGTTCCGTTTCACCTCCACCAACCTGTATATAAAATTATAAACATAATATTTTTCATTTATAAATATTTGATAAATTTTATCAATATTCCACGATCATTTCTCATTAAATGCAAATTATTGAGTAATACTAATGAAATTCTTTCAAGTGTTTTCATCTGATCAAAGACTAACAATTAAAGTTTGAACTGACAGATTAAAATTTACTCATAATCTTATCATTGCGACCTTTTTGTCAGATTAGTTATCAACAATCAAAAGTACATCACGAATATTTAATCAAAAGAAATATTTAAATATTGGAAAATTTATTTGCTTAGTTATAAATAAGTATGTACTATGTACATCAACTTTTTTTGTTTAGTAAATGTGTGCCATGTTTTTAAATTAGCGTTTATCTAATATGCTCTTAATTTGAAATTTGTCCCACATTTTTATCAAATTTGAAGGTTAATAGAAAAAAAATTCAATTTACCTTTTCTAAATCCTAAAGAAGCAGTGTAGGCAATATTAGAAAAAGTAATATCAATGGGATCTTTGATCAAGTTGCCATTGAAAACGCTTCCAAGTCCTTCTGCGATTGAGGACCAAGTTAAAGTTGTCAAAGTTGGATGCCTTTTTGGTTCCGGCGGAATTTTCTTCTCTAATTGTTTGTTAATAGGTTCCGGATGTGAACTTTCATGTAGCACTGTCTCCATCTTGATTTTCTTTTATTTCATTGACCACTTATAATCCTTTGCTTGTTTGAATGGAACGTTGATCTCTTTGTCAATTGTTTTCCACTGAACGTCTTGAACTGAAGAACCGCGAACCGCATATGATCGGCAATCGTGGAGTGTGGAATATTTATACAGTTATCATCTTTTGCTTAATGGACTTAGCCCAGTGTCATTTCTATCTCTTACTTACAAGTATTTGTATTTATTAGTGATATTGCTTAAAATAATTAGTTATGCTTGTAGTATGAATGACGTTGGAAAGATTTTTCCTCACATTCGAACGTAAAATTAGTAGTTTCAAAGTATAACATTAATTATAATAATTATTTCGTTGTCTATATCACGAAACGACGTAACTCAGTTTTGTTAATTTTGCAGGAGAGCAATTTAAAGATTTTCATAGATTTTAAATAAGCATTAATATAAAAATAATGAAGTATGCCTTTAGCTTTTTTCGTTATTGAGGGATGCATGTATTTACTTTCTGACAGTATGAACGTTTTTACATAACATTTTTCATTAAAATTTCAATAATTTAAGCCATAATTGAGATACGCCTTTTAGTGAAAAAAACTATGAGGAATTTGACATACGACGCTTCCTGGAATTGTAAAACTCTCCATTTTATGCCTATGAGTGACTTATCTCAATTTTCGATTTTTTTGAGTTACCTCGTTTCGTGTTATTGACGACGATTTGTTCTATTGATAAAATCATAAAATGGAAAACAAATTGTTAATTCTTTCAGCGTTGAATAAGTTAGCCAAATCAAATAATTGTTTTAAAAATAATAAGTTCAAAATATATGAGTTATACTAGGTACCCCGGCAAATAAGCTTTTCAAATTATAATAATTTGGAAATATTTAAAAACTATTTATAGTTCACAATATTCTATTTTAAATTAATATCGTACCGTACCTACATTAAAATTAATAATTATGGTCTATTTTGAAAATTAGTTTTCATAAGTGGGACATATCTTGCATAAATAAATAAAATAATTAGTTAGTTAAACCTAAATTTCATTACCTCACATAATATGATTTCTGTGCATTTAAGTCCACTTTATTTTTTGTTATAAATGCACATTTATTTACTTTTTCCGAAATTATAAATATACTCTTGTCACAAATTATTTAAATAATATATTTGAATATTATTAATCCAATGTGTTATAATTTATTAGTGATCTATACAAACAAATTGTTTAATACACACTATTCTTATGTTTTGTTGGTTATAATTATTATTATTAATAAATAAATAGTTTTCTGGTTTAAGTTCTGTATATATTTATTTAAAATTGTTCACAGAATTTGTTTACAATTTTATCACTTGGCACAATGAATTGAATTCACATTTAAAACATGAAAACACTAGCACGACACTATCATCAAATATGAGAAAAATATCACGCACGTTGTCAAGTAAACATTGGCCGATTAGCACTTATTTTGTTGAAAACAAATGAACATTTCTTTTATGTCTTTCAGCTGCTACTGCGATTTACGGTTGTCACTTTGCCACTGTGCGTAGCAATGAGAGAAATTTTACTTGTGTTATTATTTTCGAACATTATTGGTTTGTTTTGAATTTAAAATTTGTGATTGACAGAGAAAGTTTTGTATTTTGCAGGAATTATCTGACATTCTTTGTGTTGCAAGTTGTGATGTGTACTAGGGTTCTAGTGAAATGTTTGCAGGTTTTTGCAGCGCGAGGTTTTCCAGTGGCGGCGGTGTGGATTTTTAAAGTGCATTGTGTTTATGTAAACTTTTATTTAAAATACTAATAATTTTTTTTATCCAACACCTCTTAATAAAAGCATTATAACTATGGTGACAAGCAAAGTAAAAGATTGCCCACTAGTGGCTTTGATCAAAATTATACCCACTTGTGGGTAAATTGTTACTTTGCTTGTTGGAAGTCACCATAGAAATGTTTTAGGTTGAAACTTAATATTTTTAAAATATTTAAGCAGTTATTAAGAGGTGTTGGATAAACCGTTATACTTCACACGTGGGCAAAAAGGAATGACCCACTCGAGAAAATTATCTCATTCAGCCTCTAGCCTCTTGAGTTCAGATTTCCTTCGTGGGTAATTCCTTACTTTGCCTACTTGATTTATGTCGTAGGATACCTATTTTAAAAATATTGTTATAGTAGAGTGGTATAATGTGGTTTGTAAATAAAGGTTTAGATGGTTTTATTTTAGATGTTTTAAAAAGTTGTTGTTAGGTACTTATTTTATTTAAATGTCTAACATATTTAAATGGTTATACATATGCATAGATAAAGCTAGATTCAGACCTATCAAATTATAAGTATAAGTGGCTAATTTAACCAACCAGCGCTCAATGTTCGCACTTATAATTGAAATTGGAATTTTGTGGAAGCGCTGATTGGTTAATTTAGCACTTATACTTATAATTGGGTATGTCTGAATCTAGCTTAATACAAAATATCTGCAGTATTTTTGTCTTTGGCAAGCTGGCATGTATAGTACAAGATCTTGTAAAATTACATAGTCAAAATTGTTACTAAAACTAAGTTTTTTGCCTATGTAACTTTACAATTACAGCTCAATTTGTAACTCATTGTAACTACAACTGCTAGAAAATGGTCAGAACTTTGGTCGAAACATCGCTACAAATTTAAACTTCGATTTACAATAAAGCCAGTAATCCAACTAACAAGCAATTATTTATATTTTCCAATCTCTATATTGTATAAGCTTGTTCTGTGGATCAACAGTTATTTGTGTATCAAGGCTGTAAAAGTGATCTTTTTTGGCCGAATCTAAAGTTTGCAGCCGAGGCGTAGGCCGAGGCCAGCAATTCAGGTGAGGCTAAAAACACTTTTAAGCCGAGGCGCACACAACATTTTTATGTGGCTATCTAAAAATATATAATTTTATGTCAAAAAAAGTTTCTTAGTATCATAAATAATTTTATTTATATAATTTAGGCTAACTAAGTTGTAGGTAATTACTTCTAAATATATTTACCAATTAAAATTAAATAAATTTGTTATTTAGCGGCCGTAAAGTAAATGCGGCCGTGAAGTAAAAGCGGCCGTGATGTAAATGCGGCCGTAAAGTAGTCATTTTGACAGATGTCAAAAAATGTGACACTTTACGGCTGTCATAGGATACGTAAAACAACTATTTATGCAATAGCCACCTTAAAAATTATTTTCAAATAAATATGAAATTGTTTTTGCTCTTATGTAGGAAATTCTAGCATGTAATGTATAATAATACGTTTGTTAAATTTTACTAAACATAAAAATTTCTAAGCGCTACGCCCTTGGTAGGAATACCTGCAATCATTAACTTGGTCAACGACAGCATACTGTGCAATTAAATCAGGCCTGTACTAAGTTTTATTTCATCACACAATTTATTATAAGAACTAATAAGATTACAAAAATGCTACTTTAAAGATGGATAGCTGAGTGCGTTGTGACCGACTGCATAGTTCTGACAACTCAGGTTTGAAACTAGACAAAAATGTCTCCTGTGGTGCACTATTCACTAACAACCATGAGTAGGGGAGAGTGTTGTACCTTGGGACGCATGTACCTTTGGACAACATCAATTGCAGCCGCATCTAGCGTTAAATATACTACTTTCAATTTTCAAGATTTTACTATTAGTATCTGTATTTGTTTTCTAACTCTGACAACTACAAAAGGGGGTTATATCGCTCAGCGCTGCTAGATCACAAATCCCCGATATTTCAGGTACCCGCGCTGACAGCCTATGTTTTATGAGCACATGTTGTCTCTATTTATCTAATTGCTATGTTTCGCTCAATTCTTGTTTAGAAAATACTCAATTTGATTGTCTAGCGTGTATGAAATTTTTAAATTTATTTAACAAATTACTCAACTACTATTTGATAAGTTTATATAATAATGTGATACAAACATTTAAATTTACAATGCAATCATAGTTACGAAGAGTTTTTCTCAGAATTATTATTATTTAATTGTTTATAAATAATAATAATAACAATTTTAAAAATTCGACAACGTAGCTAGTTTTTTACTGCCTTTGTCTTTATACGGTATTTTTTAGATTTATAGGATTAATAGATTGGTAGTAATTTGTTAAATACTTTTTTACTGTGATAATTCCACTCCTGTATAAAGTAAGCCATACACAAAACACAATTTTATCGCTTTGATAGCGGATAAAAAGGAAGGTAACTTTTTGCAAGTGATAAAACCTTATTTACCTTTTTCTTAGCAACCAAACAATAAACAAAACACTAAAATATCATTTGCTTCATATTTCTAAAATTTGTCAGTGAAATGATTAGATTTTGGGAATATTTGTGAAGAAGAACCAAAGGAGTCGTTAAATTATCTCGTTGAATTACACTCGAGCATTTTATTTCCTCCGAATAAATTTCTGTTTGACATCTCATCTCAACCTTGTCACCTGGCAGCAATTTGACTCGAAAAAAATTTTAAAAATAAAATCACTCCACCTACGGTTTCATGATTTTATTAAACAATTTTTCTTTTCAAATTGCTAGGTAACAAGGTTTCAATACAAACAGAAAATCCGGCGAAATAAAAAGCTCTTGTGTAATTACAGTTGATAAAAGCTCCTTAAATGAACAAAAATCTTTACACTAAAATCCGTGAGTACCAGTAAATTGCCAGCTGGTGAGCTGGTAAAATGCATACCTACCTACATCAAAACATGTGTCTCAAAAATTTATTGAAATGTTACTGAATCCGCCTCTTGTTAAGATCATTGCTCGTTGCAAAATCCTGGAACTGGTTTTTGCATTCTACAAATACAAAACTGACCATATTTTTTTATCTTTCTGTACTTTTGTTGAAGTCTCAAACAAAGAGGTCTGTAATTTGTTATGGTATAGTGATGACAAATGCACAAATAGTTTTGTTCGTATGTTCTCAATAGTTCACATGCTAGCAGAAAGAACCAGGCCAAAGTCTGAAGTTTAAACAACTGTGAATCATAAACTGTTTTTAGGATATTTTAACTGCTTCTTCATCAAATATTTATAAATTTTATTTAGTTGGCGCTAATTACGTTTATGTATTTGCAAGCAGTAAAATTTTATTTGTGTATTTTCATAAAATGTTGATCTTGAATTTAACTCCAACTACTGTGATACTGTGATACGGACTTGATATGTGCAGAGTATTTTTGCAATTATTATCAATAATTATTAATGATAACTAAAAGTAATTAAAATTAACAATGTTATCAAATTATAATTTTTATTAGCAAATGTACATTAGCCTTCATAATTTCTTTCTAATATCAATTTTAATAAACGAACTTTGTAATTTAAATTCTGATTTTATTTTATCAATTATGATTCATTTATTTTAGTACTTGTTCCTGCATACTTTACTTAGTAGGTAGAGTACCTATATTTAAAAAATCAATAAACTTATACAAAATGATACAAATTTTCTTGCACGTTTTTTTACCTTCCGCTTACCTGTAAAGGAAGGTATTGGAATCATGCAAAAAATCGGGTGGTGAATTTTTAGTGGATGAGCACGAATTAGGGTCCTTACAACTCATTTTTGATAGTTTCACGATGATGTCTGTGTGTATGTGTGTGTATGTGTGTGTGTGTGTGTGTGTGTGGTCAAGGGTTGTTAGTCGCATAACTCAAATACGAATTACCCGAAAATTTTGATATTTGGTATTTAACATTTGTATATAAATTGGAAGAGCTCCCTAGATTTTGGTACAAATATCTTCATCGGAAGTGATATTTTTTGAAGATTGAAAAGGTTAATTGTCAAAATTGTATATAAATTTGGAAAAATATAGTATTTATTTGTAATGAGAATAAGAGGAAAAGTTATTTGCAACTTACGTTATAAACAAATTGTCTTTATCTGGTAGCATTAAAGAACTGCAGTAAAATTTAAAAAATAAATTTATCAAATAAAACGTTGATATCTTGTAATCCATGATCGGTTGATTTTTGTTTCTGCGTAAAAAATATTGACAGGTGAGACGGGTGACAAGTTGGCATACTAGCGCTATATAAGTCCTAAGTAAGATATTAAATGTAGTAATTGAACAGAGGATGGCTTCAATACAGCAGAGTTTTCCTGTGAATGAATCTTTTTATTCAGGTGATGCAAATTTCTGTGTTTGAATATTTGAGATTTTTATTTGTATATTTTAAATGGGCACCGGATTGCACGTATACATTTCTGTTTAAAATCTAGATATGGCGGAAGGTTGTGTGATGGCCACGTCAGATTTTTTTAATTGGATAAGATATAATCTATGATAAAAATTCGAAAATTTAATCTCTTGCAATTTTATTTTAGAAGAGTTATGTAAGTTTATGTAATGTAATTAAAATAAAACCCCAATCTAATAATTACTTACTGTTTGTATTTGTAAAATACATGCATACTTTTTAAATTTATATTACACTATAAAGAAAAATTACTCCTGATGTAAAAATGATCAATCTTTTATTTTTTAAATCCTCAAAATACCGTCACTTTGAGTTCGAGACACTGCATAGAAATAATAAGTTTTCATGCTGTGTGTGCAGCACTAATTTTAAATTAAATCTCATAATTAAACTAATGATGGGTACAATGATATAACTCATTTATCATTTATTTACTTGATGATTCATAATCTATATATATATATGACCTAGTAAATTAATATTAATATGTACTTACTAGGTACAAATTCGTAAAAATTTGGACCATTTTCAAACCGCCATAATTCGGCGTATTTTCAATCGATTTTGATGAATCTTTGCCGGCGAAAAACTTTGAAGTGTCTACTCGTACTTTAAAGTCATGCATGCGAACTTAAGCGCAACCCCTTCCGCCCTCCTCTAGCACCTCTGTGAAAAAAACTTTGACGATATGTATGGAGTTGAATTTTTTGACTTGATCACTAAAAGGGCACAAAATTTGTTCAATTCCCTGTGCAGGACTCAAAGAACGAAAAAATTGCGTTTTTAAGTTTTTCGCATATAACTTTTCAACCAAATTAGACGATTCTTTCGGAAAAAACCCCATTGTGGCTGTACTTTAAGGGGGTAAACTCAAATTAGGACGAACTCTTTTCGTACCCTTCAAAACCCGGACAAAAAACGTCCAACTTTGACGATGTGTACCGAGTTGGAAAAAATTTGTCGACTCGATCCACCAAAAGGACATTGAAATTTGTTCAATTACCTATGCAGGACACAAAAAATCTGCTGTGGCCAGTACACGACCTCTCGCCTAATTCTGCTTATTCTACTAGTCTAATAAATAGTTTTACTTACATTTTAATAGTTTCATGGCCATGTTATATGTAAACGATAACGTAAACCAAGATGCAAGCAAAAGCTGTCAACTGTACTGTCACTGTCATAGTCATTCAATTTTTGAGTAGAAACAAATTTAATATGATCATAGACAACAAGATACTGATATTTTAAAAAAGTAGTATATTAATTGTACTTTATTTTATTGTTAAATACTACCAGATTTAGCAAATTGTATTTAAAATTAACTGTACCCATAGATAACTATATTATCTTTTATTTTTAATTGCAAAAATTGTCATAAATAAATAATGTACCAATATATTTAAGGAAAACTACATAAAGTTTCAAAAAGTACTACTTCCGGTTTGCGGATTTGTACCAAAATCTTATCCGGTGTTAAGATACTTATTAAAACCTTAAATATGAAATTTGGTTATTAAAGGCTTGATACTTTTTAAGTTATCGTGGACGAAAAATCGTCACATACGTCCATACGTCCATACGTCCATACATCCATACATACATACGCACACACACACACACACACACACACACACACACACACACACACACACACACACACACACACACACACACACACACACACACACACACACACACACACACACACACACACACACACACACACACACACACACACACACACACACACACACACACACACACACACACACACACACACACACACACACACACACACACACACACACACACACACACACACACACACACACACACACACACACACACACACACACACACACACACACACACACACACACACACACACACACACACACACACACACACACACACACACACACACACACACACACACACACACACACACACACACACACACACACACACACACACACACACACACACACACACACACACACACACACACACACACACACACACACACACACACACACACACACACACACACACACACACACACACACACACACACACACACACACACACACACACACACACACACACACACACACACACACACACACACACACACACACACACACACACACACACACACAGACATCATCGTGAAAATATTAAATTCGTATTCTAGAGACCCTAAAACGTGCTTATCCACCAAAAACTCATACTCGAAAATTTTGACCCATTACAATACCTCTCTTAAAGAATATGAGGCGAGAGGTAAAAACGAAGTTCCTACGACGATTTGGCACAAAGTTATGGGTGTTTGAAAAAAAAAGTTTTTCGACGAAATTGTTTTTTTTCCTCGAATGAAATTTTCTTTCAAAATTTCTAATTTTTTAGGCAATTTGAGTTATTCACACGAAATAACCAATTTCATTTTTAAATTTTCTCGATATTGAAGGTCTGCTTACAGGTCTGTAACCTTTAAACTCGTGAGATTTGCTTACTTCTTTCAAGTGTTTCTTTTTTTTTTCGCCAGTATAGATTTATGATAAACTAGGTGCTATCAACTCACACTACCATAATGTAAATAAAATTGCCTACAATAAATATTCCCGATTGAAAAGTTAAGTAGTTTCACAAGTTTCGGCCTTTAAAACGAGGAACCCATTTTATTTATTATATAATAATAAATTCTGTTAATAAATTTATGAACTCATCCATGATTACGCCAAATAATCTCACCTTAATGTAAGATCACGTTTATCTCGTGAACCAGTGGAATGTTTGTTTTCCTTCTAGCGTACTGATTACTGGTAGGTTTTTACTTATTTTCGCATAAGTACGTAATAATATGTTTGTTTACGATTGACGAGTGCGGGGCAGTGCGAGTGCGATACGACTTATCAGGGTCGGGACCTCGTGAGGCACGCGTTTTACTGCCATGTGAGTATTGTAAAAATCAGGAAATGCTGCAAGTAGCAAACAACCATCGGCTTCCCTCGTGATTCAGAAGATGGTCAGCAGATTAGGAACTGGAAGTTATGTTTATCAAACTGCAAAACTCTAAAGACTTTTGACTTAAATTAATACATATTGCCTATTTGAATATAAGCGATTATTTAGACTTTAGAGAAGGGTCGAAAGCACGCAATTTCCAGATTATTAATAACTTTTTATTTAAGGACAGCGTAAAAATTGCGGCTTGGTAAGTATATACATCAACAATATATTAGTTATTTGTGTATTAAAAGCGTAAAATGACTCTTTGTTACTCACGCACGGTAATTGCAGCGCGAGTCGAAGGCGAAAGCTGCAATAGTGCAAGAGGAACAAAGACACTTTACGCTCGTAATACACACATAATTTTATCTATGACTAAAATATTTGTTATAATAATAATAGTATTCAGTTAGTTCAATCTACGTTCAATCAATTTATGTTTTATTCGTAACCATGACGTTACCAACAATATCGAAATAAATAAATTAAAAAGTTTGTTTGATCCTGTCATTTTATTTTCTTTTATGTAATCAAAAAGTACTTTATTGCGCGTTGTCATAGGAGACGCATAGGAAATGCATGTTTTTTCATGAGGTGCCAGAGGGCGAAGCGAAGCGTAGCCCGAGGGATACAAAGCAACGAGGGAAAAATTGCAGTCTCTCCTGAGGGGTATATACTATTTTTTACACGGACCAAATTAATTTACTTTAAAAATATAGTAATAAATTATCAAGTATGTTATTTGTTGTTGGTAACGTAAATCATACATAGCAACCCACAGAAACAAATAAATAATAATAATATAAACTCCCTAGGGAGTGATTATTTCCCTAGGGACTAAATGAATCACTTCTATCATGATTTTTAATAAGAAAAAGTTGACGTTTACTCCCGTCCGTGTAAAAAATGTTTTTTCGCTTGGTCCTCAGTAACAATCAACTTTACTTTGACAATTGAAAGCATAAATATAAACTTTTCATAGTAGTCGTAGATAAAAATATAAAAATGTGTCAAGGAACTAATAAATGTGTCAAACAGAAATTGATTCAAATCTTTCATGGTCATTTTTTTATTATAACATAATTTTTATGAAGAAAACTCATTAAGAAATAGGTATTATAAACGCTTTATTAATATGGCTCATTTGCACTTGAAATTTTCGATGAGAATTTTAAAAAATATTTGAAAACTTCAATGTTTTCCTAATTCTAGATTTACTCCAGATGACGAAGACATAAAATTTTTTAGTGTTCATAACTTTTACTGGAGTATCCAAAGGTTAAGATAACATCATAAAAAGAGTATAATAATAATAATATATATTTTATTTAAAAATAACATAATAAATTACAATTAACATTATTATAACAATGCAGACAAAATACATTTAGGAAATTATACCTGGTTTCGTGTGCTTGATAGACAAGTAATAAGAAATATAAAACTGCGAACACTAAAAGAATGAACGGAGACGCATTTTGTGCAATTCAAAACAGCATTTTAATGGAACATGAAAATATGATAATGATATTTATTTAGGTAATAGAACATTTTAATGCCCACCATGTGAATGTCCCCATTTCTTAAACCCACCATCCCCGCCTTCCTTTCCATATTTCTCCCCATGTCCATAATAGCTATCATGTCCACCAGCTGACTTGTGCCCAGCAGCTTCATCAAAATGCTGTCCCTTCTCAAACCCTCCCTTCCTTCCGAACTCTCCTTCAAGGAACACCTTCTTGTAGTGTCCTCCACCTCCATGTCCGCCTTTAGCGTACCCGTACTCTTGTTGGGATCCCCCATGTTTCTCTTTGTAAGCTTCGTCGTGGTCTTCGTCGAAGAAGTCGGTGTTCTTCTTGAACTCGTCGAGCTTGTGGACGGAGTGTTTGCCCTTGGTGCTGTGCCCCTTGGCGAAGCTGCCCTCTTCCTCGAAGTGCGAACCCTTGGAGCCCTTCTCCCCGGCTTCAAGGGAGGCGTGGTAGCCATCGTCGTGGTGGTGGTTGGTTTTGTGACCGCCGGATTCGCCGTAGTGACCGCTGTGGTTTTCTTTGTCGTGGTGGCCTTTGGCGCCTTTTTCGTTTTCATGGAAGCCCTCGTATCTAAAAATAATAATTACTTTACTTTACCATAGTAGCAAATTAGCAATCCAGTCAATTATATTGAAAGAACTCAAAAATGAGTTATTGCCATGAAAAAAGTTTTCAAAAAGTTAATAGTTCTTTAAATATTTGAGATTTTACGTATCGATACATCTACGTCACAGTAATGCGTTTTCACGTGTATTCTTACGTACAGTAATAAAGAAACTACCAAATTGTAATTTATATTTTGTAACATTTAGAAACAGTTGATTTTACATGGAGTAAGTACATTTACGTCACTCGGGGGAGGAAAGCAGTGTTTTCCTCTTGCTAATGGAGGGAGGGAAGCGAGTTTTCCCTCCCGCTCGGGAGGACCGTACATGTTTTCCTCCCGGGCGGGAGGAAAACACTGTTTTCTTCCCGGTACTGGCGGGAGGAAAACATTGCAAGAAAGGTGATTTCGAGGCCCTCGTGACGTAAAATATTGTGTGTCCCACGGGAGGGAAGGCTATTCCTCCCTTGGGCGAAGCCGGCGCCCTCGCTCGGGCCGCCGCTTGGCTCGCGGGAGTAATAGCAATTACTCCCTTGGGCGAAGACGGCGCCCTCGCTCGGACTCGCCTGCGGCTCGCCTTCGGCTCGGGTCGCCGCTTCGCCCGCGGGAGTAATAGCTATTACACCCTTGAGCGAAGCTGGCGCCCTCGCTCGGACTGCCGCTTCGCCCGCGGGAGTAATAGCACGCTTCCCTCCCTAGGTGCACAAAATACTATTTAATTCCAGCCCCATTGTTTGAAAAGATTTACAGCTATACAATAGGTATTATTTTACGTATGTTGCAAAACACTGTACATTAATCCTAAATTTCAAAAATAATAATAACAAATGATACTCTGATATGGACTAAATTCAAAATGTAATATTATTTGTTAATTTAAGAATGATTGGCAACATGTGTAGATAAATTTAGTTTAGTAGATAAACTCATATTTCAAAAAATGAGTAACATTATCAAGTTCAAATTACTCGTATTAACATTAAATATAAAATTAATATTAAGAACTAATTTATAAATCTATAGATTTTTAAAAATAATATAAAGATATTTTGTTATTATAACCGAATATACCAGTTATTAAAATCATATACAAGTAGTATCATATTATTTGTATTTAATATTTCTTTGTTTATTTATTTATTATAATTATAACTGTATCATTACTAGGAAATTGACTTGCTTTAACTGAAACTGGTAAGTAAATAAATTGTATATTATTCAATGGTAGAAGATTTTTATATTTTATATCTTCGATACTAAATTATTAGAATTTTTTTTCGTATAATCCGACTATTGAATCAAAAATAAAAACGTAAATGGTCAATGATTATGATTAATACAGAAAAATAATTCATAATAATTATTGCGGGTAAAACTGAACTGATGTGTGTAATAAAGATTAATGATTATCAATTACAGTATAGTTTTTTTTGTAATTGTATGGTTGATTAAATAACAACAATTTCTTACCATTCCACATAAAACATAGCAATAATAAAATATACACGTTGATTAACTTAATTGACTACTGTATAAAAACGATATTACCGATATTTTATTAAGTGTATAATGATAAATAGTCTATTATCTTAATTAATTTGCAAAAACTTGAACAATTTTCACTTTAGTATCTATGTATGTATAAATAGCATCCCTACATAATTTGGTTTTCATAAATTTGTAAACATATTTGAATTTTTTTTATTAATTTTGAATATTGCCCACTGTCGTAGAAAAAATAGTACGTAATACACTTGTGGAAAGACTCATTGAAAAATTAGTATAATAGGAGAACTCGCTAACGCTCGTGCTCCAACTGTCATACTAGTTTTTCAATGAAACCCTTTCCACACTTGTACTACAATATACTATATCAGTACAAGGGTCTGAAAATCAGTAGGTATAGTCCGTCCCAAACTTCTTTGCCGTTACTTCATACTTGTAGTTCGTATGAATCAATTTGAAATTATGGCGGGAAAGTTATATTTTGATATCAAATATTTTTAAACTATATTATGTGAATATTTGGAATAACTATATAAATTTAATAATAAATAAATACCTCTAGAACAGCTGACACGGGAATAAGTAATTCTCCTTTTTCTTTTTCAGCAGTAAAATATTGGTACAAATTCAAGACAATCTGAATTGTTTGTTTATTATTGCGTTTGCCGGGCATATTTATAAATATTATTATAAATATCTATATGTAAACAGCTAATGGATGCATAAAACAACGATATACCTATGTTAAATTATTTAATCACAGTGAAAATAGTTTTTATTTGTTTGACAGTTTCAAAATTTACAATACATATTTCATAAAACAATATGAAAAACAGCCTACTCAAATAACAAATTGCTGGTATATCAACAATATAATTATACGTTTTCTATTTCTTTCTTTTTCTACTTCATAATAAAAACAAAGAACAAAACTTCACGTAACAGTATCATACCTCGCAAATTTCGAATGACATACGTGTTTCAACTAAATATATATGACAGAAATAAGATAGAAAGAGTAAGACAATGTATTCTTTAGTTATTCTTGAAAATAAAATAATGACGTCACGGCAAAGAAGTTTGGGACGGACTTTACTGTACTGACAAAATCAGTACATCAGTTACATTAAAATCACTTAATAAATTATAATTATTCGTATATAATATCACAAGGGACTCAAGTTTTATCAGTAAACTTTTTTTGAAAACATTGTTTACCTAGCAACATCGTGAGAGTCATCTGTTCGAATAAATCACGAGAGCGTAGCTCGAGGGATTTATTCTGAGCAGATGACTCGAAGGATGTTGCTTAAAGGTAAACAATGTTTGAATGAAAAGTTTACTGATAAAATAAGAGTCGCGAGTGGTATTTGTGAAGAATATTTCTCGAATGATATCTCTATATTTTTGTATTAAATGTCACTTCTGACATTTTAGAAAACTGATTGTTTATTTTGAAAATGTGGTGTTTGTTTCTCTTAGGCAACGGCGATTTGTCGGTGACATTTGTTACTGTAATTTTTTATGAAACTATGTAAAATTTGTCAGTATAATTGACATAAGTGAAATAATCTACTGTAATTACACAAGAGCTTTTTACCTTGTTACCTAGCAATTTGAAAAGAAAAATTGTTTAATGAAATCACGACACCGTAGATGGAGTGATTTTATTTAAAAACATTTTTTCAAGTCAAATTGCTGTCAGGTGACAAAGTTGAGATGTCAAACAGAAATTTATTCGGAGGAAATAAAATACTCGAGTGTAATTCAACGAGATAATTTAACGACTCCTTTGGTTCTTCTTCACAAATATTCCCAAAATCGAATCATTTCACTGAGAAATATTAGAAATATGAAGCAAATGACATTTTAATGTTTTGTTGATTGTTTGGTTGCTAAGAAAAAGGTAAATAAGGTTTTATCACTTGCAAAATGTTACCTTCCTTTTTATCCGTTGTCAAAGCGATAAAATTGTTTTTTTGTTTATGGCTAACTTTATACAAGAGTGGAATTATCATAAACAATTTATCTTACCCTTTGTCTCCTTTCTCTCCATGGCTGGAATATTCTTCCCCATGATGCTCCTTTCCATGTCCATGTTTATAGTGACCTGGTTTGGCCAAACAAAACGCCACCAAAATTCCCAAACACACACAAATAACTAAACTTCGCATTTTTGATTTGATAATATTCTAAAACTGAATTCACTCTTTGTTCACTTAAAACACACTTAACTTAAATCGCACGTTAGTGGAATATTTATACAGGTGACATTGTGACATACGCTGCAATATTGGTTAGATTTGAAGGGCGTGCAATGATCTGTGAAAATTTTTCACGCTTTAAATGAATGGATTTGATACTGGTCAGGGTAGCTTTCACTTTTGTTTTGTTAATTTTTCATTTTAAATTGTAATATCGTCTTTTTTATGAACTTGCATATTGAAATTGAGTAACTGGAATTTGGAATAATTGATTATATGTGGTTGCGGTGTAATGTTAACAGTAAAGAACAAATAATATTGAGATCATATTACTGTGAAGTATTTGCAATAAAGTCGTAAGTGTTAATTTTACAAAAATATAAACTATTTCTCGTTACTTACGTTACGATGAATCTTTGCAGGCGAAAAACTTTGAAGTGTCTACTTTAAAGTTATGCATGCGCAACCCCTTCCGCCCTCTCTAGCATACCCCTGTGAAAAAAAATTGTTTTTAATGAAAAAATGTCCAACTTTGACGATGTGTACGAAGTTGAATTTTTTTTACTCGATCCACTTAAAGATCATTAAAATTTGTTCAATTCCGTGTGCAGGACTCAAAAAAACGAAATTCCTACGATGATTTGGCACAAAGTAGACACTTCAAAGTTTTTCGCGCGCAAAGATTCATGGAAATCGATTGAAAATACGCCGAGAAATGGCGGTTATATTCACAATATTTTCCTATTTTATTTTATGAGCGAATACTTATTTAAATAAATGAAAAATAATTTCTGGAGAAGTCTGCTCAACATAAAATACTATTTGATTTGACGTTCAAATAATGATTGCATGTCAATTGTCGGTCTAGAAGTAACTGAATTCCACTATAATAACATCTACCATAATATAATTGGGAGTACCTACATCCTGTTGAATGGCAACAAGCAAAATACATATAATAAGTCAATAATTGATACAAGATCAATTAATGCGTGTCATTTAACAGCCAAGACAAAGTGAAAAAATACTCTTAGCATTGTAAAGCAAAAATATGATAACAATAATAACAACGAAACGTCAAAACAAAACAAAAGTTTATGTAAAATGTAATGTAACTTAATAAACAAATAAAAGGACAAAATAGTTGCACTAAAAATGATTTAAGCGACTCGTCAACGTTTTTACCGAATTCCTAGAATACTGTCAATTTTATTTTTTTTCCATTCCATTCTTTTCCTCACTATTAGGGCTGCCTGAAACCAGCCCGAAATTCTAACTATGCAATCTCATTTTGTTGTTGAAAAATACTGTAAAAGTGTTTTCGTTCCGAGTAAACTGTCAGATTATTATTGACTTCAGGATAATATTTTTATAAACATTTAATAGACAAAAGAATGGATCTACAGCTGTGCTTTTTTAAAATTTTAAAAATTAATTTTTATCATGAGATATAACCGTGTAAAGTTTGCATAAAATAGGAAATTTTTTTGAATTTTTCGGATTTTTTATGTTCATGTATACAATTTTTTAATTAAAATTTTAAAATCTGTAGATCCATCCTTTTTCAATTAAATACTTGTTGAAATAAATTTTTAACATTCTTGTATTGGTCACAAAACACTCGCTACGTTAGTACATTTTATGCTGGATTTTAGGTGGTAGACGGGCCTCCTAAGTACAGTTTAATATCCCATGCATAGACAGCCAGTTATACAGTGCAGAGTGACAGTAAGTTGAATATAAGCAGAATAACAGTTATTGAATATAACTGCAGTTGAAAAAATTTAAATTAAAATTTTTTACATCATAAATACAGATGAACTGCACATTTATATTTACAAATATTTTATTGTTAATCATGCAAATATATTTTCTCGTACTACTTTCCTATTAAATATTATAAAATGAAAATAATAAATTAATGTAACAACTATGCGAATAAATACATCTGTGTAATGGTAGTCATATAACAACAGAATATTTTCCAACATTGATCTTATATTGTCTAGATACCGCATGTGGTATATACCTACGGATCATTGATAAAATATAATTACGTAATGATGTAACGTAATACAACAAAAGTGGTAACAACATGGTTACGTGACATATGGAAAAACTGTTTACTCTGATAATACGACAAAGAATATACGTTTTTTGACATTTTCACAATATTTATTAATAGTTTAATTAAATTTATATTAAAACATATCCTTGCAATAATTGAATCGGTGAATCCAAGAACAGTACTAGTCCAAAAAGTGCATTTTGAGATAATTAAGAAAAACTGTATAGCTGCACAACCATTCACTGTACAACTTTGACATGTACAGGAAAGTTGTAGTTCCTTTTGAGATGAATGCCTTTATGAACAAAGATTTCAAAAAAGGCAACCACTTAATAGTTACAGATGCAAAAGTGTCATGGACATGTACTGTTCTTGAAGTCAATATTTGTTCCGATAGATTTTCTTTTATTTCAAGAAGTGCTATTTGCCATCAGAGCTTTAAAACGTGGTATGAAGTGGGACAAAACATGGCAAAAAGGGTTTTATTAGGTAATTACGTTCACAACTAAGTAAACTACACCTCAAGTTACAATGGTAAACTGACGTTTATGAGCAGAAGAACAGTATATGTCCTGGACTTATACTGTTCTTGTATTCATGGGAGGGGCCTCTCAGCCATAGCGGCAATGTTCAGCGTACTGTTTTTAAGCTCATCGATGCAGAAGCGAATTTTATACACTTTGGCTATCTTAACTCAAAACGCCATTTTGTGGACTAGTACTGTTCTTGGACTCACCGATTCAATTAAATACATTTAAAAACATACATTCAATTAAATAAAAACAATTTTATAATGTTGCGAAGCGCTAGACAGAAACATATTTCTGAAATATATGAAAATCAGTTTTTATTTTGTTTAAAATGACTAAATCATTTTTTACCATAAAGGTTCACAACTCGCAATACACCTCAAGATCCGACCACGGATGATCTCGCTCTCTTATAAGTTGTAATCACTTTGCAACAATGCAATAGATAGTTATGCGGTATCTAGACAGTATAATGATCGAAGTTTTCAAATATTTATTACATAAGCAGCCAACTATACAAGCTTGCAGCAAGTGTTACATAATTATAGTTTAATTTTGATAAAATCTAGACTTCATAGTTTATTCTCGCCACATTGATTTTAACCTAAGTATATAAATTCTTGTACGAGTTCTAGAAACAAAAAATTTCATTTGAAACTCCATTTGTAATATTTTATTTAGTCGATTGAAAAATATTATAATGAGATTATAATGAGCTACCGTTTGATCTCTTACCTAGCAACAGTAGTATTTGTAGTTTTTTACATTTTCGTAAATTATAGTACGTACTGTTTAAAAAAATATATTTAATTTTGACAGTCATTAAAAAGACGTCAGGAGTTGTATGTGAGTAGTATATACAATGGGATTATCAGATTTAGAGTGAAAATTATAAACACTTTTATAAATTGTAAAAGGAATTGATTTACAAATTAGCAAGTTCCGGTTTTATAATCTTACCAGTTATAAAAAATCCGTCAGTTTGAAATTACATTAAAGGGCTAGGTGAGCACTATTTTATAAAATTGTTTAAAATGTCGGCCCACGATCGGCATAATATGGTTTTATAAAGAAATTATAGAATTATATCGAGTTTGATATTTAAATTTTAATTAAAGTTAGTAAAACAGGAACCAACAACAGAATTTTTTTATGAAAAAAATCTTATATTATAGTTATACCGTGTATCTTCAAGAGGTTTGATATATTTATATAAATTTTTCAAAACGGTGCGGTGACTAGACTACTACACATACCTACTTAGCAAACAAGATTCCTTTCTTGATAAATAATAATTATTACAAAACCTAATTCCGCCTAATTCAATGTGAAGGTTATTCCTCAAGAATTATATTACATGACTATAATAAATCATTATTTCTGAACATACTGCCGCGATATTCTGTAACATTTGTGATTTCTGTGAATATAGTGATACATGATTTATAAAAATCACGTAGTGCAATAATAGTATATTAGATAATGAGTGAATTCCGTGAATGTCAGTATCGCGATAATTTAAATAACTAAACTTTATTGTTTATTGTATTTATAATTATTTTTATTTATAGTTTATAATTTATTTATATAATTTTTTTATATGGTACTAGGAAGTATCAAATTGTCACAAAAAATAGAGTGGTATTCGTTTCAAATTTTTAAATTTCTTTTCAACAATAAAATATTTTATGTATTAAAAAAAAACTTTTTATGTCAGTAAGTACCTACTGAAATTTATTTTTATCACTCATTTGATATACTTACACAAATAATAAAACTGTTTAGTAACTAGATGAAAAGTGACTTGAAATGGTACTTATTTTTTTTTTTATTTTAATGGTAACCAACCTACAGAATTAACTTCCAATTACAGGATGGTAGATGTTATTATAGTGGAATCCAACCACTCGGACCCAGTGGTATTATTGTCGGTTGTGCTGGGAATCGAACTGGGGACCGCTAGCATGCTAGGCGGACCCTCTACCGCTGAGCTAACCACTGGCCGTAATCTATCATAATACATCTGTTTTTATAAACTATTTATACGTAATGCTTGAATTAGAAAATATTTCTCTATACCAAATACACTCACACCGAATTTTATAACTACAAATACAACAGAATACCGAAATATATAAACAGTTACAATAACAACCACGTACAAAAAATAGCTAGCTATTATATATTATATAAATATGTATTAATGGTGTTTACAATAATTATTAGTTTTTTGTAGATATAATTTAAAAGTATGTCAAAAATTTGCATATAGTTAGTTCGAGTATAAAATAGTAAAACTAAAAACTAAAAAACGAACTCGTAAAAACAAAGTTTTTGTCTATAAATCCTAAATTTGAACGCAATAGTTACAGTACATTTTGAGATATCTGTCCGCCATTTCGGTTCAAGATGGCGGACTGACATTTTAATATATCTATATCATAATTTAGATCCTTGGTTATTACTGTATCAAATTTCACCGCAATCGGTGCAGTACAAGATGGCGGAGAATCTGAAATTTTTTCCAAAATGCATTGTTAGGTGACAATGAAGTCTATTTGCAAAATTTCAGCTCGATAGGATCCCGGAAAGTGGGTCATTTTTTACTTTTTTTTTTGCCGTACATAGACAGAGAGAGATGACGGACGGTGAACTTAATATAAAGGATTTAAAAACGCATTCAGCATTTCGGGCCAAATATTCTGAAAATGATGTCAATATTACTTTTCAATAATTAAATTTTAACTAGTTTTTTGAGTCTATATTGAACTAACTAGCAGCTAAATTGGGCATTTTATTTAAAAAGTGTAGTTTTTACACGTTAGTTATTAAATTTCTTATTTTAGCTATTAAACCGTTTCTCCAACTATTTGGAACAATCATTATGTATTCACAAATATGTGAGTAAAACAGCCTTGGAATTGGAACGGATATAATCAGAAATTTCAAAATTGATATTTCAGTAATCAGTAAACGGCAACAGTAAAAGTATATACCTGCAAACGAATCTCTGGTACTATATCATTAAAATTTTGAAATGTTATATTATTTTTATGTACCTGTACTTTTCGTAATAAAATATTTGTCTTTAAATAATTTATGTTTAGGGTTTAATACGATTCCTACAAATCTGATGTGGCCAACACATGACTTCTCGCCATACCTTAATCAATTAATTTGATTGGTGATTCAGGAACAGTTTAGTAGGCTTCCTTTAATATTATGAGAGTAATACTTACAATAATAAAAAAAATACTGATACCTATTTTATAGCTCGTTTGATACTTTTAATTCTAATAATTATTTAATATGTTTGCTACCTACTTACTTATTTATATTAAATATTAAATTTTCGTATTGCCTAATGCAGGTAAGTTTATATTACAAAAAATTATATCTACACAATAAGCAGCATGTAGTAAATGTGGATTTAAAGTTTGACACATGTTACATGTCATGTCATATAAACAGACAAGTAACCGAAATCAGTGTTTAAATATTGTATAAAATAATGTCAAAATAAAATAAGTAAATTGTACAATTTTAAGTCAAAGCAATACTGTATAATACAGAATAATAATATAATTTCGTCCAAATTGTCTGCAATATATTGAAATACAATTAAAAATTAATGTAACGATAATTATGCAATTATTGGGAACACTGTTTACAAAACGAAACATGCATCTCTGTTCATAGTAGACCTAAACGGAGTTCGTTTAAATTTTTTATTTTAACGGGTCCGTAGGAACATGCCCTTTAGGATAGAAATTTTTGACAAATTAAAAATCTATTTTTAAATTTAATTTTTAATTTTTTTTATTTTGGATAATTTTACTTTCTAAATTAAAATAAACTATACTTTTCATCATAATGCTTTAGAATACGGTGTTGGGCACAGTCATAAAACATGTTTTTTACAATACAAAATTATCTTGTACATAAAATTAAAAGACTACGATCAGAGGTCAGGGTCGACAAATTTCATCTAAAAGGTAAATGACTCCAAAATTAAACATTGAATTGCATTTTATTGCACACTTAAAAAAACAGTATACAACAGCATGGCTCGTGGAATGCACGAAAGTGGAATATGCATATGCATGTAAACATGTAAAGTTTTTCTACCTATTGCTGTGAAATAATACCCCGCTATAATCAATGTATCGGAGTAAAGTGTTAACCAGTGCATGTTTATTAACAAAAATGTAAATACTGTTGAGTATAAGAATAGTTATGGGTGATTCATCATAACTTGCTTTTTTAAAATGGGTGCCATTCAGGCTGTAGGGATCGTAGTGGGGAGAGAGTAATCTCATTCGACAGGTGAACTTTTAAAGTTTTGTTCCCCACCCGGTCAGTCGCCATCATGCGTTGGAGCACGGAGCAGCATCGTTGGCTGTTTTGAGGGAACACTTCCCGGTGCGCCTCATCTCAATAAGGGGCGATTTGGAGTGGCCAGCCCGATCGCCCGATTTGGCTCCTTGTGATTTTTGTGGGGTTTTTTGAAATCGTCCAAGGATCCTAGAAGACCTGAAGGCCAACATCCGGGCCGCAATTGCCAACATACCCGCTGCCATGCTGGAAAGGGTTATGACAAACGCCAGAAATCGGCTTATTCAGTGTATAGACAATGGGGGGCGTCACCTACCTGATATGATTTTGAAAACTGGGTGAAACAAAACTTTAGATATGTACCTACATTATAAAATAAAAAGTTTCTGATTCATAAAATGGGCATTATTGCGTTTTGAAATAAGTAAGTTACGATGAATCACCCGTTATAACATAATAAATGTGTTTTCGGCATGTGTTATAAATAAATAAAAATTCTGCAATCGTCCTCAAAAATATAACTTGTAAAATAAATTAAAATTTTTGACAGTTTATATGTAACTAATTCAGAGACCCACCTTGCAAAGTCTAAGTGTAATTAATTCATTGTAGACTGAAAAAATTAAATTTCCCAAAGTTAAAAATTATAAAAAATGCAATCGCTATATTGACTACTTTTTCTAAAATTGGTAACAATAAGAAATCAATAAGGTGTGAGAAGTATTATTGTACGTTAAAATTTAAAGAAATATTTTTAGGGGGAAGAGGAAACAAGTGGTGAAGGTCTCAAACTTAAAGTTACACACTATACCACTAATAGTAGTCAATCGTTTATAGGTGTATCTTACTTTATTTATTTGACACTTAGCACTTTATTTTCATTGAAGGACTATGAGCATTTTTATTATATTGAATAATAAATATGTAAATATTACAATCTACTTAAAATGCATGAAAATGTTTATCATTGCATCTTAAGAAGACAGTACCAACTTATCGTTCAGCTAAGAAAACACTTAAAGCAACAATTTACATTGCTAATTTGATTTTTTACGCACATAAGGAATTAGCAACCTCTTATTAAAAACACTTCATAATTATAATTTTTTGTTTTGCTTGCGTACATTTGATGATTTTAATTGAAGTGTAAAAAATGTTGCACATTGGACTTATTGCAAGGTATTTTTAAATTAAGGATATAGATTTTTTTAATATAGTTTTTGTTTTATTACTCATTACGCACGTGCAAATTATTTTACGTGTTGATAAGTTTAGAAAATGCAAGAAAATTAAAGCAATTATTATTCTAAACAAAGAATAGTTTTCCGTAAAAACCGCAGATATTTTAAATGCATCATATTTTTTCCTGTTTAAAACCTCATGGTAATGATGATACGTAAGTTCAAATGAAATCATTAAAATTAAACTTGTATAATAAATGCTAGCATTGCATCCTTGAATATATAATTTACTTACCAATAGTTGTTTCATGTATAAAACTGCAATGTTACATAAAGTTTAAAAGACTGGTTTGTATTTATATATTTACTTCCACTCAACATGATTCATATAAACCCAATTACAGAGGGAGTTATACAAAGAAAACACATAAATTATAATTTTCTCAATGTTTTCAGTTGTTGCCTAATAACTAGTAAACTATGCGTTTTCGATATACTCGTATAATCGATCTTATCATTTTGAAAGTACATTAACAGTTGCAACAATTTAAGCCCAACCGCAGCTCTGTACGTCCAATAGTCGTGAGAGAAAAAACGAGAAATAAAAATTATAACAAAATTATACCAAAATATTGTTTTATGGCAGAAAATAATATAATATATCAAGTAGGTGTACTCATTTGAGTACAACAGGACATAATGGGTTAATATTACAATAACAAATTAGTTCAGTTTTAACGTGTTAAAGTGTAAACAAATAAGAAAAATGTAAATTATTTCGAGCTTAACAAAAAATATATACCGGGTTAGGTAGGTACGTCATATGAACTTTTTACAGATAATGAAATATTAATGCTCTGTTGAAGATGTTTTGCCAGAGACTGATCTAAAAGGTGATAATTTTTTTAATTTTCTGTTAATAATTATTTTTAGATTTATTTTTGAAAACGTAATAGGTATGTTATGTATTTAATTTAACTACATAGAATATAAAATTTCCTTTTGTTTTCAGAAAAGGTGCAATTTATTTTAAACAAACGGTTTAAAAATATTATACATGTTTTAATTTATTGCTTATCCGCCAAAGATTATGTCCCTCGCAAAATAATACAATCGTAAGTGCTGCGCGTAAGCACCGACATGATCAAGTTGCAAAAAATTAAAAAAAAGTACCTACATAAACATAAAGACGTACCTAAGCAATATTTTACTATATAAAAAAATTAGCACTATTTCTCTAAATATTTATAAAATTGTACTTTGAACACTATTATTATATACATGAACCTAATATATTTTTAAAGTTTTTATAAAAGTTTTATTTTCCATTTTTTATTCAAGAAACAGTTTTTTTTTCTCCTGCAAAATTTGTTGTTCGATTGAATGCAAAAAGAAGGGTTTACCGTCCCCTCAATCCGCCAAACTTTGGGAATAAAGCAATTCGGTATTTTTCCAAACGCGCCTCTTAACACTATTAAATTTTTGTGTTTTTTGTGGGGTTACTCGAAACGTTGGAGCACCTAAAAATAACACCAGGCAAGTTATAGCCGAGATACCATCCGAAATTTATAAAAAAGGCATCGAATATTACCTCGACTGGTGCAGAAGTCCAGAGCGGCCATTTTATTGATATTATTTTTCATAATTAATGAAATACATAACATTTTCGTTTAGTAAAAAAAATCCAAGGATATTCTTATATTTGTGTGTTTCTTTTTATTTTTAAGTTCGGAAACACAAATTGGATCACCTGAATATTTTTTTTATGTTTGAGCTTTAAGCGTAGGTTAAGGGATAAGAGATAACTTAGGTACTTATAATAGGTACCTTACCTTACCAACCTATTTCATTTGACTACTTATATTTCACTTTTAATCATAACCACACACATTAAAATTATTAAGGAATTCTTTTTACGCTCAGCAAGGTCTAGAATAGTTAGGTCTAAACATCTACATCGTCCAGGAGGGAGATTCTAAATGAAAACAAGATCTAGACCTTGTTTTTTGATGACGTAAAAACAAGAGTCTAAAGATTCCAACATGTAATCATTAATAGGAAATTTTGTTCTTGGAGGTATTGTTTTTTTTTTGGAAGTAGATATAACATTTTAAGCATTTGAAAAGCTAAAAAAGGACCAAATATCATAGCCATATTCTGAAAATAATAATACTTTACCGAATATGTTGTACGATTATAAAAAAATACAAAATTAGCAAAAAAAATGTATTCCTGATGTTTTGTAATAATTATAAATAATATTGTATTATGTTTCATTATATAAGACATCTTTTGAATATTCAAATTACTAACCTTATATTATACACAATGTCAAATATCGAAATCCCAGAAAAAACAACTTGCAATTGAAAAAACAACAACAACACCTTTGGAGGTGTTGGAATTAAAAGCAAGATCTTGTAATTTGATGACGTTATGTCTAAGTTCAATAAAAAAGCAACAGATGATTACGTCGTGTGCAATTACAACACTTGTTGTAGATTACAACTTGGAATTTGATTTAGAATCACCCCAAATTGAAACCAGTAGGGGCAACTTCAGTGGCGTAACTAAAAATTTTGGGCCCAAATGAAAATACAATGAAAATATCCAGGATTTTCTATTGTAGGTATACCTCCATAATTTGCAAATGTGAAATAATTCGCTAGTTTTGAAATTTCGTACAGTGCATGTTCATTTTTGTTTATAATATTAATTGAATAAAAATGTCATTTGCACGTTTTGATAATGAAATGATACTTCTATTAATAAAATGTTCTGTCCGAATAACCCTCGACCATTAATAAAAACTTATAATTTTGTGACAGCTACCTCAAGCACGTTGCTTTTAGGTTAACAGCTCTCCGCTTGCGGCGTCGGGCGGTTACCAAGCAACGTGCTTTTGGAATGTCACAAAATTATTTCGTAATTCCTTGGGTTATTATAGCTGATACTTTGTTAATAATAAAAAAACTTGAATTTTTGAACAAATTACAAATAATGCAGCGATAGTTCAAATTTTAATGGAATAATGATGTTTTAACATTATGCTCATTAATTAAAGATTAGAAAATTTCACTTTTGCACCGTGCTTTTGTGGTAGGTGCATTGTGGTCCAGTCGTGCGGTGTGTGTGTGTGTGTGTGTGTGTGTGTGTGTGTGTGTGTGTGTGTGTGTGTGTGTGTGTGTGTGTGTGTGTGTGTGTGTGTGTGTGTGTGTGTGTGTGTGTGTGTGTGTGTGTGTGTGTGTGTGTGTGTGTGTGTGTGTGTGTGTGTGTGTGTGTGTGTGTGTGTGTGTGTGTGTGTGTGTGTGTGTGTGTGTGTGTGTGTGTGTGTGTGTGTGTGTGTTCGATTATTGTTCTTGTACGAAAATTAGAATTTCCTGTCGCGCATGCATATTTCTAATGTTCACTAAAGTTATATAATATACATTTAGTTTTAACATAAATGCAAGCCAAGAAACGTAGTTGTTTGCATACAAAAGTATGTTAGATTAAAATAAAAGATAAACCGGTTCTTTGGTATTTTTGTAGATTCATATATTCGACCAGCAACTAACCTTTCTGTTTAGCAAAAAGCAGAAGGTTGATGCGTTGCCGTTGATACATAATTTTTTTCTGCAACTGTCAAAAACGTTGACATTTCTGATTTATTAACAAAGCGCGAAGTGTTTTTTACAATCTTCTTTTTGTTATGGTTACCTTGAGAATCATTCAAAACAATGAAAAGAAAATATTTTATCCAACACCTCTAAATAATAAATAACATAATAAAATAATAAACAAGCAAAGTAACAATTTACCTACTAGTGACTTTTGGAGAAAATTGTACCCACTAGTGGGTATATTAAGAGGTGTTGGATAAAACGTTATACTTCCCACGTGGGAAAAGACCAAAGAGGAATGATCCACTCGAGAAAGTTATCTCACTCAGTCTTCGACCTTGTGAGCTAAAATTTATCTCGTTGGTAATTCCTAACTTTGCCCATTAACAAATTTTAATTAGAATTTTGAATTAAAATACAGTTGTGAAAAAATGTTGTTTGTCTTTCGAGCGCAAAATATTATAGTGCGTTCGGATGACTTATTTAACTCGTTCAGGCAAGCTTCGTCAAATAAGTGACATTTTCAAGCACAAAAAACATCAACTTCGCGCATTTAATTCTAAAATACCTAACTAAATGACTACAAAAAATCAACAAGTTATTTTTTTACAAATTTATCTATACCACCTTAAAGTACGTAGAAAAACATTAAAGAAAAGTGTTTTTCATTTATTTCAAGATTCAGGGTGGGGCAGTGAAACGGGCAATTTTAAAATGACTATAAATAACCAACAAGTTATTTTTTACAAATTTATTTATACCACCTTAAAGTACGTAAAAAACATTAAAGAAAAGTGTTTTTCATTATTTAAGTTTTATAAATTATATCACCTTAAACTGAAAGGTTTAACTGGTTATTGTTAGAATCACAGTCGGTCACAATTTAATTTTACCTCATAATTCCGTAATTGCTAACATAGAAAAGCTTGATCTTCCTCTAGTGTCATTTCTAGAATTATTTTCAAAATTTCGCTCACTTTTCTTTACTCTACCACAGCATAATGTTGTGGAATTGTTATCATGATCAGTTTCACGATTTTGTATTGTCCTTGTGTTAGTTCGTGAATTATATGAATTTCTTGTAAGTGTTCTAGCTACAGATTCAGGTGGTGTAAACGGCACTGGGTCGTCACCCTCGAGAAAAGAGAAAAATGGTTCATTCTGCAAAAATATTTGTGGTTTAATAATAATTATATTTTAATACTATATTATTTTAATACCCTTGTCGCTTTGTGCCGTGTGTTTTTTGAACACATTTCTTTGCGATAAAACACACAAACACCAACAATGATAAATATTGTAATAAAAAGAATACTTGCACCAGCAGAAATATACAGAATTGTTAAATCTGAAATAAAAACCATTGGAAGATTAAATTATTATCACAGAAAATTTATAATTATTATGATAGCATACATACCTACATATAAAATAATTTGAGAAATTTTGGAATATAAACTATTTTATATAAAGAAGTTCTTAATAATAAACCGATCATTATGCGCCTTTTTTAACAAATAAGTTAAAAATTTAAATTTAAAATACAATAATCGTAAATGTTTTAGCATTAAAAAAGCTAATTTGTTTATAGTAATTACTAATTAGTAAAGTAAAATATTTAATTAGAATAATAATAGGGGAGAGTGTTGTACCTTGGAACGCATGTATACCTTTGGACAACATCAATTGCAGCCGTATCTAGAGTTATATTACATAACTGTTGAAAATAAAGTGATACACGTTTTTTCAAGACTCATGCATTTATAGTTCAGTTACTGAAAATGAATGGTTTATTTTTTCAGAGGGAAATTTATTTTTTGATCGTATGTTGCATTTTGTATTACTAAGTATCTATTTGGTACCTTTCATTGTCTGATGGTCCAGTTAGTATATACATTGTTACTTCTTCGAAAACTTCTTGCATTGATAATTTAAAATTTAATGAAACAAATACTGCGTTATATTTAATAAAAATATTTACTTAGTTGTACCTTTGGACAATAATTTGCTTGTACCTTGGGACATGGTTCCAAGGCATAGGTACATGTCTTCGAGGATATATAAATTTTAAATTAAATTTTCAAGGATAATGAAAATTATACTTGCGTACATTTATCGCTAAACTAAAATTTTAGGTAGGTATCGCACTACGGTATAAACTTTAAATCGTATAAAATTGGATCATTTTATTTAACTTCGCAAACTCAATTATATTTCTTTGAATAAATATGTGTAACATAAAAAATATATAAATACATTCGTTTAAAATTACTATAATAGTTAAAAAATTGTTTCTGTTCGTTTGATTCTTTCTTTTTTCCTTATATTTTGTGTCCCGAAGTACAACCAGCTCTGTTCCAAGGTACAACACCGCATTGAACCTCGGGACAGTTTGCCATTTTTATTTCTTATATAAGATTTTACTATTATTCTTTCAAATATCATCACAATAAAAATAATAGTTATTAACAAAAGTTAGTTGTCATTTTCCGAAAAACTCATCACAAGAAAAAACAAAAAATTTAATTTTTTCCCAAGGTAGAACACCTTCCCCTACCATATAAAATCTAGAGCAAGATTATTATGCCCTGTTCTTAACAAAAAAATTAATAATAACAAATGCACCATGGAAATTAACATAATTATTATAACATAATTATTATATATTATATTACCAATTCTTGTTATTGTAGATTGATTAGATCTTTTTCCATTTATCGTCCAGTTATCGTCAGTCAGATTTGAAAAGTTGTTATATACATTTTGAAAAATAGGCAACATTGAAAAGTTGTTGTATACATTTAGGAAAATACTAACATTGCATGTTGAACTATCGTCAGTATAGCATGAATAAAATCCAATGTCACTTTCTGAGACATTTTGTAATATTAAAGTTGAAGTTTTAATAAAAGAAAAATCATTTTGCGTGATTGATACACGACTCCTACCAGGATTGTAGTTCCAGTTGATTGTCTTTGTTTTATTTATTAAGCAATATTCACATTCTAATTGAGCTGTTTCTCCTTTTGCAACGCTTTGGCTTTGCGATGTGCTGCTTAGAGAATATCCGTCCGATTTTAACTCATTCCATGTTTTGTTCTTTAAGTACGCAGGTGATTCGCAAGTCATGTACATTTTTTCATGCGAAAGATATTCTAACAAAGAACAAAGCTCTTCATCACAATGCCATTGATTTCCATTTAAGTAAAAATGTTCTAAGTATATTGGATTATCAATTATACTAATTTGTAGAGTTGTTAATTTATTATCCTGTAAAAATACTTGTTTCAAGGAAGGTAAGTTTGAAAAACAATCTTTATCTATTCTATTTAACTTGTTAAATGATAGAGTTATTTTTGCAAGTTTTGGCAAGTTGGAAAATAAAAGTCTTTGTAGAAATACTATATTATTGTTAGATAGATTCACGTCTTCCAAATTTTTAAGATTAAAAAATATTCCATCTGGTAAAGTTTTAATTTCATTGTGACTTAATATTATCTTTATCAATCTGCTTAAGCCTTTAAATGCATGTACCCCAACTTTTTCTATACTGTTATTATCAAAATTTATTATTTTTAAGTTATTAAAGAATGCGAAGGAATTATTCTCAAGTATTTTAAATGATTGATCTAAAAAAAAAATTATAAACTTAAATACTATTTAAATATAGTTGATAGAGTAGAAATGAGTCAGTTGCGGTGGTTTAGACATGTGGAACAAATGTCAAATGAAAAGTTAATGAAAGTCCATTTTACATTGAGCAATATTGCAGATGCAAGTGCACGCTCAACAGGCACAAGCAATCTTGAGGCAACAGTTGCATGTAACAGAACATGTTCTAATTTTTGTAAGGCTTGTAGGCAATTAACAGTTATTTCTATAGTTATTTTTAGTTTGTTATGATGCTACCAACTGATAAACGTCAAAAAGATTAATTTGTGTTTGAAAGTAAGCGCGTTAGTGGTTATAATGCCATTCTATCCTAATTTTCCAATAATATACAATACAACAAATCCAAGAGGTTAAGTTGACATAATACAGTAACAAAATATTGGTAAATTTATTAATAAATTTATACATTAAATAAGTAATTGCATGTTGCTGATGTTGCTCAGTGTAAAATGAAAAGTCTTCTGCAATTTTCTTGTTCAACTCTGACTTGAAGATTGCAGTTGCCTGTTGCGCTTCCTCAATGTAAAATGGACTTTTCAAATTATGTTAATGATTGAATGTGTTTAGAGGTTCGTACTAATTTTGTTATTTAAGTACCATAGTTATAAGAAGAAATGTAATATTTACCTCTGAAATCTAGTACATTTATATGACTTTCGATAGTACTTGGTATTCTGTTTAATCTTGGAAATTGATGAGAACCAGAACACTTAGCTATACTTAAATTACCACTTGTTTTTCGACAGTCACAAGGATTACAGTTTTTAATTTCGGCAGTTATAACACATGATATTTGTAGTAAAACTATTAGTCGTAAATTCATGACTGAATGTTTGTCGTTGGCATTTTGTATTTCTCATGTTCTGATTGACTGTATAGCTTATCTGTATATTTAACAATACGTATCTTATTTTTTGTGCAATATTTTACTGCAATCTACAAAGAAATAAATAAATAAGTCATTGAAACATATTTATGATAAGCATACGTAAGCAAATAATTCTAGATATATTAAGTAAAACGAATTAAATATATACCTACCTATACAAACTATCACTAATCATTATGATGCATAAATATATGAAGATATTATTTATAGTTTCTTTATATGCATTTTCTTTATCAATTTTTTATTCAATTAATGTTACTTGTGAACTTGTGTTTTACAAATTTTCCTTTCTCATTTTATACACAGAAAATCGTGAACTGAGTCTAATACTATGTGTTAACAAAATAATCTTATGTCTACTGAAACTGCTTTCTGTGAGTTTGTTTAAGATAAAGCTATCTAAAAATATGCCAATTTCCGCAATAATTGCAAACTTCACTTTATACAGGGTGATTGATCGTAACTTACTTATTTCAAAACGCAATAATGCCCATTTTATGAATCAGAAACTTTTTATTTTTATTTTATAATGTAGGTTAGGTACATATCTAAATTTTGTTTAACCTAGTTTTCAAAATCATATCAGGTAGGTGACGCCCCCATTGTCTATACACTTAATAAGCAGATTTTTGGCGTTTGTCATAACCCTTTCCAGCATGGCAGCGGGTATGTTGGCAATTGCGGCCCGGATGTTGGCCTTCAAGTCTTCCAGGGTCCTTGGACGGTTAACGTAAATGCGGAATTTAAAAAAAACACAAAAAATCACAAGGAGCCAAATCGGGCGATCGGGCTGGCCACTCCAAATCGCCTCTTATTGAGATGGGCGCCCCGGGAAGTGTTCCTTCAAAACAGCCATCGATGATGCTCCGTGCTCCAATGCATGATGGCGACTGACTGGATGGGGAACAAAACTTTAAAAGTGCACCTGTCGAATGAGACCACTCTTCCCCCTCTACGATCCCTACAGCCTGAATGGCACGCATTTTAAAAAAACAAGTTATGATGAATCACCCTGTATACAAAATACTTCTAGAAATATTGAAGAGTATCCCTTGTGAAGATTAAATGTATAGAAAGGTTGTAAATGATATTACTCAGACGTCTTGATCTTCACTCTTTTATTAAATCAAATGAAATTTGATTAAGGACAACCGGTTTCGACTCTTTAAAGAGTCATCATCAGGTCTGGTGTCGAAGATTTAATTAAATCTTTAATAAAAGAGTGAAGATCAAGACGTCTGAGTAATATCATTTACAACCTTTCTATACTTCTAGAAACTTTGCGTATAATTCTGGACTAAATAGCTTAAAACTTTAGTTAAGCTTATTGGCGTGCTTAATTGTTTAAAAAAATATTACACTTTTATTGGGATTCTATGCAGTTCTATAACTTCTATAAACGTATCTATAGTAACTTATAGACCGATCTTTAAAAATGCTATTCTGGTCAAACCTATAGCTTACAGATTTCTATAAATGTCTTATAGATTTCTATAAATTTATAGACAGCTACTGACTCCATAAGTCGTTATGAAAATATTGGCATGTGTCTGAAATATTGAAAAATGAATCAAAACTAGCTAATTTTACAATTTCAAACCAATAATTATCAAAATAACATTATTGCAGAGAAGTATGTGTATAGAATGTATTATATTTTATTTAAAATTTGCTTCATAGTTTATAAAAATGTCATCATGATTGGAAATCGCTTGGAAATAATACAGTCAAATTTAGGAGTTCTACTGAACTCATTCAATATGAATGAAAATGATTATTTTAAACATAGTTTGAATAATTAAAATCTCTGATAAAATATTATCAGTATAGTAGTAGTTTACAAGGTTCTTGCACCATCCCCTATTGCATTTAATTTATTCTCTAGGTATATTTGTCTTCGAGTGTGTAGTATTAGCTTCAAAACTATAATTATAATTTTTATTTTCCTTTAACTGTAAATAAAATTAATTAATTTATTATTGTGTTTGCTATATTTTCAATTTTTCGCTAAAAAATCTTTAATTATGTAGCATATTATGTTTTACCTCATATTTTCGAAATATATTCTGAAATTTTATCAGCACGTGTCATGTGTATTTCATTGTGTCAAATTTGTATAATCATTTGTCGCGTCAATAATAAAATAGAAATAACAAGAAAAGATTTTGCATGTTTTGTTGCAAATTTTGTTAGGTATGTCTTTATTTTTATACCAAAATATTATTTCATTTCAAGAAGAGAAATGTACAACAATTAATTAATTATTTTTACATGTTACAAAAATAATAGTATGGAACTATTGGTAATACTGTTTTTAAGATTCTATAAGAAAAATTTACAGATGTCAAAAGTTATAGACATGCAGTCAGAATACCATTTTAGCGAAACCTATAAGACTGTCAGTTACGGATTTTCCATAACTTATAGATCTATAAGTTTATAGAATTTTAAGATAATGCCCAGAATCCCACCATTTATTTTGTATACAGTTATGAATTATGTGAATTGATTTTATAGCGGCCATAAATAGTACCAGTCACATAAATAATACACAAACACAAATCGGAACAAAACACAAATGCAAATCAGGACATCCTTGAGTAAACATCATTTACGCATGTCTAAATAAACTAACTATTAAACAAACAACAAACAGATTACAAAATCTGCATTTTAAAAAAATTATCCAGACCTTAAAATGAAACTTTCGCTGTATCTTAAGGTCGTTGCTGACCTGAACAAAGACGAAAGGAAAGACGCTATGTATAATTATTGCAAGAGATGCTGCTGTAGTTTTAGCTCATTAAAAACATGAACATTTTATGTTTGTGAGGAAATGATTAGTGCATTTTCTTTCGTAATTATTTCTGACATGAGGAGATATGTTGTCATTGCTATTAAATACATGGTTTTATAAAATAAATACCTATCTGTACGTGGTTTGCATTTTTAAACAAATGTATTTAATTTCTAAATAAAGGGAATTTACTAGTGTATCCTTTATTAGAATAGTGCATCAATTTAATTGTTATTTATGCATTAATGGTAGAAAGAAGCATTTATGGCGTGAGATTTTGAGCCCGAACATCAGCCGAGGGCTGAAAGCACGTCAAAAGTCATAAAAGCAAGTTACGCCCGTGGTATAGTTTGCACAAAGATATATCGTTATGGCCCTCACAGCAGGCTTATTGTTAAAGATTTAAGCTTGATTTATGGTGTTGAAAGAACAGGTACGTATTAAATATTTTCCAATTTTATTTTATTTAAAAAACTTAATTCTCTCAAGATACCTTCTCACTAATCTTTTTTTTTCCCAATTTGACGAAAAGATCAAATCCTTTATTTAATTTTCGGAATTCATTACTAATAGAAATTTTAAAATATCTATGAATTGAAATGAAAAACCCTAGTGAATTTCAAATTTTGCTAATCCTACCTCTCGCGACAGGTAGTGCTACTCCCTGCTGTGTGCGGCATTCCGCAAGCTTAGTAAGTCAAAGCTATAACAATATATTTTTGTACAAACTTTACATACCCAACTTTTTGCACGGTTGAAGATTTCCTAATAACTTAATTACTAATTTAATTTACTTGTTCAAATTGTTCAAATTACCAAAAAATACTAAATTCTTTACCTGTTGCTAAGATACCAAAAAAATGTTTATCTACGACTACTATGAAAAGTTTATATTTATGCTTTCAATTGTCAACGAAAAGTTGATTGTTACTGAGGACCAAGCAAAAAAATATTTTATTGTGCGTCTCCTATGGCAACGCGCAATAAAGTACTTTTTGATTACATAAAATAAAAGAAAATGACAGAATCAAACAATGTTTTTAAACTATTTATTTCGATATTATTGGTATCGTCATGGTGACGAATAAAACATAAATTGATTGAACGCAGATTGAACTAACTAAATACTATTATTATTATAACAAATAATTTTTTGCACTATTGCAACTCTCGCCTTCGGCTCGCGCTGCAATCATCGTGCGCGAGTAACAAAGAGTCACTTTATGCTCTTAATACACAAATAACTATTATGGCGTACTGCGCTATAAAGTGGTTCGTGGACTATAAAGTGACGTTTATGTCAAAGAAATTCCTATATAATTGTCAAATTATGATATGACCGTGCATAAACAAGCTTATTGCATCGGTTTGCATTTTTAAAGAAATGTATTTAATTTCTAAATAAAGGGAATTTACTGTTGTATCTTTTATTTGGTTAGTGCATCAGTTTAAACAATTTTATTGCCTCGGAAGGAAACGAGAAGTTAAATAGAAATCGCAATTATATAGTAAATGTCACAATGACAAAAGCTAATGTTTATTCGCAAATCTTTATAAAATTGCATTGTTTAAATTTTCGTAATTTAAACAAATACAACATAAAAGTAAACTGTTGTAAAAGGCGCACAAAGTAAGTATTGAGTTTTGTGCATTTTACAGTTTAGTCGCAACCTAACTTTCCTTTAAGCAGCTCGTCTAGGATTTTTCTGAATTCCTAGAATTCCTCGATTTTACTTTTTCTTCTATTCCACCAGCCCGAAATTCGTACTTTGCAGCATCCTAGTTACGCAATGTCATTTTGAAGTTAAAAAATATTGTAAAAGAGTTTTAGTTCCAAATAAACTGTCAGATTATTATTGACTTCAAGATAATGCTTTTTAAACATTGAATAGAGAAAGAATGAGTCTACAAAAGATATGCCTTTTTAAAATTTTAAAAATAAAATTTTATCATGAAATATATACTGTTTCTTGTATTGGGAAAAGATTGTTTTTAAGTTTTTCTTAATTTAACATTATTTAGGTACCTGAACCCAGGTGAACAAATAATATATAGTAATTATAAGATATAAAATATAAAATACAAAAACAAAGTAAATGCCTACCTACCTACCTTTAAAAAGTCTCTAGTTTCCTGATGGTCTGCTAGCTCTTTGTTTGTTGTTATTATACTAGATCCAATGGTAATGCGCCATATCTCCTCTGATACTTGCCTTTTTGGTTAGGAATGTCTTGAAACTGAAACCATAAATATTTTCAATTCAAAACAAATCATGAAAATCATTTAGCATCTAGTTTACAATTTCACATACAACAATTGCCTAGGTATAGTTCGTTTTTTTAAGAATTCTGTAACTAAAAGACTGTTTTATACTGTGAAGAACTTTCAATCTATAGTTACAAAATTTGGTGCTAAATTCAAATAATTATTTCAAATAATAGAAGTCAGGTAAGTGCATGTGAATATAAAATTGGTAATCATCTTATTTATAAATATTATAAAATCGCTAAATGAAGACTACAAAATCAAAATCTTTAATAAAATTTAAGTTTTATTTTTGAATTAATAATTAAAAGTAACGAACGAAATTCAACTGATGACAGTTGTAAACTTATACATGGGTGTTTCATCAAAATGATATTTAAAAACTTATTTTATGAACTATTTTCATTATAGTAGTTTTTAAACATATTATTACGCCCGAATATAGATAATTAAAAATTGCATGTAGCATGCATTATCAATTATAACTTGACAGTACGGTTTGAGAGAGAGGTGAATAAAAAAAGATGAGATGGACAACTAAATATCGTCTGTGTAAACTTGCACGCGATTTGAACCAATCAGAGAACAAGGTTAAATGGGTCCTATCTTCTCCATACAGAATTCTTTACAAAAAATGAAATATTAAACAATTTATGACATAAACGCAAAAAGGATAAAGTAGTGACCACTTTCAAAATTAAAATTCTACTGTGTTATTGGAAATAGCTATAAAAAGATTTGTAAAAAATACACTTTTTTCAAACAACAAATTGATTGTATTAATATACAGTTCACCTTTAGGAATCGAACGAGACGGTAAATTAGATTTGAAAAAGTTTTATTTAATAATATACATTTATCTTTCTATTTTACTTGTATTTAGACCAGTGATTCCCAAAGTGATCCAGGTGGACCCCCGGAGGTCTACATTGGCGTGAAAAATGGAGGTCCACGAAAATTTATCTGGTTTCGACAGTAAAGAACAAAAATGTTGGCTTGGCCTTACCTATCAATTAGGCAGATAATACACTACTCAAAAAAATTAAGGGAGCAAAACAAAATTCCAAAATGATCATATTGAGACTTTAAAAAAAGCATTTTGAAGCATTATGATTCCAATTTTCAGATTTTTTGGCAAAATTTTTTAGAAGCTACGGTTCTCATGCAATCCTAACAGATTCTTTTTTTGGTCCACGGGTTTGAATTTTTTTTCAGCTAGGCCGGCATATGGATCAGATAGCCTGTTTATTTAGCATTAATTTCCTTTTTTTAAACGTCTATTCATTTTTTTGAATAGTTTATTTTAAGGTCAGCGACTGTTACTTATAAAAATTTGCATATTCGATACACTATTTTTGTTTTTATTTTTACCACTCCGAATTTAGTATTGGAATTCAGCCGCGAAGCAAATTTCCATCGTTAGATCTAATCTTCACATTTTTAGACGAGTTTTGGGAATATGGTAGAAATGTAGCAGCAGGAGGTCCACCGAAACCAATAAAATTTTGAATGGTCTACGAGAAAAAAACTTTGGGAATCTCTGATTTAGACCAATCCTCCAAGCCATTATTATTGAATGATCACTTTCAAAATTTCTACAAAATAATCTTTTGCGTACAAATATAGTACATTACAATTATTTATTAACATGATTTATGAAGCCTTTAAAATTCAAATAAGTAGGTATATAATTTTTTTTGCTTTAAGTGTGCATGTCAGACTCGAACCGGTTTCTAATTATAATAAAATTATATTGCATACAAATGTAAAAACATAAGCAAAAAATCTAAAAAAACACACAATACACATAATAATTAATTTTAAAAAACATTTAGGTGATATATTGTGCACTTACACAACTTACACGATATACAATATATAATTTACTACTATACACCTGAAATCATCTTTCTAAACCTACAATTTACTCCGATTTTGTTTAATTTTAAACATGCTCGTTTTGATAAAAACCTCGCAAACAATAATTATAAATTTTATGGACGTACAATCAATAATCATAAGTTGTCAAACAATTGTCTTCAGTGTCGTATTCAGATATAAACCAGTAGGGAATAATTTTTTTATTCAATTTTGACGTTTTAAACTGCTATTATTAACTCCATAGCAACAACTTTAAACAACTGTTTATTCAAAAGTGAATTAAAACTTTTTAAATCACTCAACACATTTTTAAATATCATTATTTCGTCAAAAATGCATAAAAACAATGACAACTTGCCACTGACGACTACTTTGTTTTTTTTTGTTATGTCAAAATAAATTTATAATTCATATATTTAAATAATTTCGTCAAAATTGAATAAAATATTGTATAAACCACGCGAGATACGATTGTTTATTCACTCGAAGAAATTATCCCACTCGCCCTTCGGGCTCGGGGGTTAAACTTTCTTCTCTTGAATAAACATGCATGTATCTCACTTGGTGTATAAATATCTATTATAATAATAGGTAGGAAATCCATAACTCATACGCTACTGTATTTATTGCGGTATTAATCACATTAGTAGCGGCGTTAAAAATACAAACATCAAACACAAATGGGTTTTTCTAATAATCAATAGAGCATAAACTTATTAGAAACTATAAACTTTTCAAATTCTTTAATCTTCATTTTTCATAGACATGTGTATTATAATTAAAAACATATTAACAATTTAATTAATGGGATTATAATTTATGTGAGTGATTTTCTTCATTCGGGTCAGGGATTTGAGATAATTCTATAAAACACAATTCTTAGTGCTCGTTATTTGATAAAATATTACTACCACTACCTACCGCGTAAAATTTTAAAATATCAAATAACACTGCGTATTTTTTAATAACAGGATAGCACTAATGTACTTGAATACCAGAGCGTATTTTTGAAGTTTTTTTTACAAATACATTTCGATTTGCAGGTTTTACATTTACAAAATATGTTTGTTGGCAATTTAGGTTTGTCGTTATTTAGAGTCATAATCGGAATAAGTATAAGTACATTATGTGGCCTTTAATTTTATTTTTATCATATTACCTTTCTATCTAGTTTTCATGTTATTTTTATTATTTTGATTAATATTGTATTATTTTGATTAATATTGTATTTTTGTTTTGATGTTGACTTGGTGAATCTAAGTAAACAAATAAATATTATGTTTCTATTCACAGTAAGTATAGACGTATTTTTATTGTGTATGAAAAATCATTCTAATGTATATCGTAGGGTGCCTACTCAAATCTAAAAAACTCAGAGCCAGAAAATTCAAGTACAAGAAAATCCTTGCCCGGAATCATAAAACAAACGAAAATTCAGAGACAAGAAATTCTTACAGAAAAAATGCATTCATAGAAAATTTGGAATCTGATTGATGCAGAAAACGCATGTAAATGAATATTCAAATCTGGAAAAAATATGGCTGCGGAGAAAATCTGATTCTAGCTAATATATAAACTAATCTATGCTAACAAAACCCTTCTTGAGTCCAACAGAACTCGTTTTTTAAACGGCCACAACGCGTTGTTCAGCTGACAGCTTGCAGCCAACTTCCGGTTTGGCCGCCAAGTAAAGTTTCTGTGTTTACTTGATTCCAGATATGTCTTTTCAATTAATGTTTTTTTTGTGAATGCATTTTCTTTAGCTTGGGATTTCGTCATTCCTGTCAAGAATATTCTCTTCTTGAATTTTCTAGTTTATAATATTCCAGTGTTGAAGACGTTCCCTATATGGGTATTGTAATTTTATTTATATTCCTAGGTATACAAATTTAATTTCCTGTCAAGGGACGTTTTTCACACAACATATTATAGTAATAATTTTATGTATAATTTTTACAATACTTTCTTAAAAAATACAGGCAATTTAACACGGGTAGTACTAAAACATTAACACTTTTATATTAAACAATTCAACAATTATCACAGTAAATACCATGAATTGCTAAAGTAATGAAATTTTAAATAAAGACAACAAAGAAGAAATTAAAACTTTTGTCACAGAATATTGACATTTTAAAAAAATTAACTTAATTAATAAAAAATATTTTATTATTTTACTCAAGAAAATAGTTATTACGGTAACTAGCAGGGCCAGACTGGCCATAAGGTCAATATGGAGCCGATTGAGAAGTTGATAGATTAAGGTTTGCACAAATTCTTGTAAAATTTCAGTTCAAAATATTTTTTGCCTGCGGCGCCATTTTCTGAAGGGCGCAGGTCCTATACCTTGAGGCCGATTACAAAAGTTCGGTAAAAACAAAAAAGTTCCAGTCCGGCTCTGGTAACTAAGTTACTTTTAAATTCGGATTCATATATTTGATATAATTTGTGTAAATTTGCTCATATTTATAGGCTACAACATATAAAAAAACAAACAGAACTAGTTATTTAATTAGTTAGGTAGTAGTGGTTATTAAGTTTGATCTTAATTTTTATGACATTTTAATTATTTATAATAAGTAGCACAATTTCATAGCAGAAGTTGATACTAATACATCTAAAAAGCTAATTATTCAAATTAAATTTATTGTATAATTATTTCAATAATTAAATTTGTTAGCACAAAATAGTCCAAACATAGTCTCAAGTACAGTAAGTAAGGTACTTGAAAAATACAGGGTGTTTCATAACTTACTTACACTTAAGTACATACGTTATTGGTATATGTTGTGTGATATGCTGATTACGAATCTAAAATAATTTTTTTAAACTTCGAAAAATTAAGGGTTGTTTACCTAAAACATTTTTTGTAGTACTGCACTCAGGGCCGCCGCGTGGGTATTAGCCGCCCGTGTGCAATATTTCATAAATCCGCCCCCAATTAGAAATTGCAACTATTCAATGATCCGGCCAAGATTTCCATTTAGAGGTTCTTTGCTTTTTTTCTGTATTGAGCTTTAAGCAGTGACGGATCTAGAAAGGAGGGGCGAAATCCTAATAAAAATAGTACTTCGGTAGTGTTTTATAAAGAAAAAAAAGAAATAGCGCCGCAAGCGAAAAAAATGTTTGAGTTCAAGGTCAAAGGCTGTTTCATTAAAGTGAAGTTTTTCCATAGAGGGGAAATTACATTATATTTTACCCTCTTCCTTCTTTCACGAGTAGAAATTAATAAAAAAAATTATGAAATGAAAATTGGGAAATTTTTTTATTTGTAATTTGTCAGTAAACGATTTTTTAAAATTTTATCACAAAGATGGGGAGCGGTCGTCTGCCTCCCTTGGATACGCCACTGGCTCTAAGATAAAAAAAATTTTTTTCAGTCATAATGCTTCATAAAGAAAATTTGGTGACCAGGTGTGGACTCTGGACTGGAACTTAAATTGTTACCGAGCATTCGCGTAATCGGCCAGTCACAATAATTAATATTGTACTGACTCTTGCAGTAGACAATAGCGCCGCAGGCGAAATTGTTTTTTTTCTATTCCCTACGTCAACTATTTTTGCGGAATCTTATTAGAGAGATCGTTAGTATAGCGTTAGGTTGAATTTGTTATAGGTCAATGACAATAACGTGTAGTATAGGTAGGTACCTACTTGATAAAAGAAGATGTAATCAAATTGACGACAACGAAGAAATATAATAAATTAAGTAGGTATCATAATTAATAATTATAATATAATTTTTTAAACAGTGAATTCTGAAAATTATTGTCAAACATTAAAATTAATTTTTTTTTGAAAAATAAAAATTTAATTTTCACCCAGAATGCCGCCCCCTTGATGAGCCGCCCTTGTGCGGGGCACGCCCTGCACACTCGCACGCGGCGGCCCGGACTGCACTAGATTCGCTTTCCTATTAAGGGAAAAGAGTACCCTACGTTCTGAATGTTTCTAGCGTAGTTTCAACAAAAGTTTATAAAATCTGTATTACTTATTTACTTATTTATTTTCTTCAAATATTTACATAATACTTGTTTTCATTGATTTATACAGATTTTATAATTACACAATTCAATTATTAGCAGTTATTTATAATAGAATTTTATTTAATTAATAACTATAACATAATCATCCACCCAGTGGCAGTGGCATTGAAAAATTTTGGACTGGGAAACATGGAAAATAATTTTGCGATTAAAAAAAAATTCTTTTTATTTCGTAATCAGCATATCAAACAACATATAACATTAACGTATGTACATCCTGTATACATACTCGTATATATGCGATAAAGGCAATATTTTATTTTCCTGACATCACACATTAACTTTAATTAGACAAATTAACATTTACAGTCACAACGTAGTTTGATTTTTAATCGCAAGTTTAATTTATTGACTGATTGTGAATTTAGTGAACCCTATTGCCAAACTCGACATTTGCAATTTTGCTGCCAGGCAAAGCAAATCTATGAAGAAATTCCAATTCGCAATTAAAATTTAAATACGACATAAAGTACATAATTATACACGTGTGAATTACAAAATTAACAAACAAACACAAATGCAAATTTTTGAAAATCTTTAATTTATCAATTAAAATTAAGAAACAACAAAATAAAACAAAATAAGAACGGGTTGGCCGGCCATGATATCAATATATTTTCATCGTATTAAAGTTATTTCATAAATAATGATGTTTTTGTTTGGTAAACATATAATCAGAAAATATTATTCATACAGTCTTGATTAATAAATTTCAAAATAATTAAGTAAATTGCTATATGTAGAACCTGCTTAATCTCTTTATAATATGTAGAGTATTCATTAAAACAAGAAACGAATCTTTTCCTGTTTTTCATTACAAAAATTCTTAAATTTATGATTATCAGAATAAAATTTAAAACCGGAGTTTTCTAAAAACGGACGTCCGTGGTACTCCAATACATTAGCGCTGACTATGGGAAAAAAATTATTAGCAGACGGCACTTCAACACTAAATCTGCCTTTATCTTTCGGCTTCAGATTTGAGAAAATTCCAAAGTGTGGTGGGTTCAGATAAGCCCTTCTTTTTGCAGTCAATCGAACAAAAATGTAGGTAAATAAAATTGAGCATAGAATGTACTGTCTCAGAGAAACTACAAATTCAACAGCGAAAACATATCATCGTTTTCCCAACATATCTCATTTAATATATAACACAGACGAATGAAAAAAATACTTCTTGTTAAAAAAGGTTCAACTTATGTCTCTCTGTTCTCAGAAATTAAAAATTGCTTTTTGTTCACCAGAAAAAAAATCATAAAAATCTTGAAAAATGGCATTTTTCCAAAATCATGAGTTAAAGAAGAAAAATAAATACAGAGAAACCTTCTAACATCTTTTGGTAATATATTCATATATTGTAGTAACTAAAGAAAAAATCTGCTGTGTCCACCACAGTACTTCCCCGACTATAAGTTTTAATAACTTAGTACCTACTTTCGTAACGCCTTTAATTTTATGCTTTATTCAGCAAAGTTTAAATAAATTTATCTTTTTTTCCTATTTAAGTTGATACCAACTTCGGCATAATTTAAATAACATGTAAAAAAATCTGATACTTATTCACTAAAAACTCACTCGAAATTTTTAACCCGTCACAATACCTTATGTATACCCTTATAGAATATAATGCGGGAAGTAAAAACAACTGACCATTGTTTAAATGTTGTTATTGATTCTTCGACTAAATTTTTTTACCAAAGAACTTTAATTTGATAATACAAATTTGAATAATTTTGAGAAACAATAATTTATATGATTATGATTGATATGAAAATTTTAGATTGGTTTGAAAGGTAGTAAAGCCTTTAAAATTTGCAAACTTGCACAATTTTTTTTTTATTAGCCACAAAGGACTCGCAATTTACAACCGTTTAAGTTAAATAAATGAACGTGACGTTAGTTAAAATACATTAATCTATTATAACATACCAGTGTACTCGTAATTACATTTTTTAAACAAAATACCAGTGAGAATAATACACGGTTTGACGACATCGTTAATTTTACTACCTATTACTACCTATTAAACAGATTTCAATTAAAAATTTATTTAAATAATTACTTAATATCCTTGATACTTGCACACGTATAAAAATTAATCATTATAGTTATTTTAAAGGTAGTTAATAATATTTTATAGGTAAACAATTATCACGATAATTTAAAACTTAACAAGAATATTAAAAAATTTATTACTTTGGTTATTAGTTGGAAGTTGCGATACTAAAAGATTCTTTTAATGTATATTACATAGACGATAATAGTATTAATAGTTATTTAACAAACTCGTGTGTTAATGAAGGTGATTAATAATTGAGACATTTGACATAATTGTTGACTACCTTGGGACAAAAATTTAATTTTTTGTTCTATATTTTTTTGTGATGAGATTTTCGGAAAATGATTGTACATTAAAGAACAACTAACTTTTGTTAATAACTATTGTTTTTATTGTGATGATATTTGAAAGAATAATAGTAAAATCTTATATAAGAAATAAAAATGACAAACTGTCTCGAGGTACAATGTGGTGTTGTACCTTGGAACAGAGCTGGTTGTACTTCGGGACAAATAAAATATAAGGAAAAAAGAAAGAATCAAACAAAGACAAACAATTTTTTAACTATATAGTAATTTTAAACGAATGTATGTATAAATTTTTTATGTTACACATATTTATTCAAATAAAAATAATTGAGTTTGGGAAGAGAAATAAAATGATCAAATTTTATACGATTTAAAGGCGGTATTTAAAATTTTAGTTTAGCGATAAATGTACGCAATTATAATTTTCATTATCCTTGAAAATTAAATTTCAAGTTTACATATCCTCGAAGACATGTACTTACCTGTACTTTGGAACCATGTCCCAAGGTACAAGCAAATATGATTGTCCATAGGTACAACTAAGCAAATATTTTTATTAAATATAACGCAGAATTTGTTTCATTAACTTTTTAATATCAATGCAAGAAGTTTTCGAAGAAGTAATAATGTATATATTAACTGGACTATTAGACAATGAAAGTTACCAAATAGGTACTTAATAATACAAAATACAACATACGATCAAAAAATACATTTCCCTCTGAGAAAAATCTTTCATGTTCAGTAACTAAACAATAACTACATGAGTCTTGAAACAACGTGTATCACTTTATTTTCAACAGTGTTGTCAAATTCTACTTGAAATTAGGAGGTAGTATATTTAACGCTAGTTGTGGTTGCAATTGATGTTGTCCAAAGGTACATGCGTCCCAAGGTACAACACTCTCCCCTACTAATAGCAACGCGGTCGCGAAATGTATCGTGCTATCAATTGTACAGAAATGTTTTATTTCGCGACTTGATTTGCGAACGTCACAGTAAACTTTTTTGACAGTTGACAAATTGTTTGTATATACAGGAAAATAATGTACCAATAATTTTTATAGGTACCTAGGTACATCTATTTATAATTTCGGGGAATGTTTTAATTATTAAATTGTGGCTAAACCATTTACTTAAAAAATTATTTATTTTAAGAAAATTTCCAATTTGTGGCTAATTCAGAGCCTCAAAATTATAAAAATAATGGGTGTTATAGAAAATTGTTATAGAAATAATATGCTGAAAACCGGATGGCGATATTTTTGTCCGTTAAAATATGGCAGTCATTATTGTGTTAAGAGAAAATATTACCACTTGATTTAAATAATTGAAAGCTTCCTACAGACATTTTTATATTTTTTTTGAAAACAGGTTAATTGACATAAAAATCCCATGTATCATTTTTATAGAGAATTTTGTGCTCTATAACGTCATATAAATGTTTTTTTGTAATGATAAGCTAAAGATGAGTTAAATTTAAAAAAGCAAAACTAGCGTTCATTTTTTCAAATTTTAATTGCTTCCGGTGCGGTGATTTCCGGAAACTTTTGATACGTTAAAAAGCACATTTTTCTGTATAGTATTCCGTCGAGAAAGATTTTGTTGCAGTTTTTCGAAGTAAAATTATGAATTCCCTGGACTACCTGTTATGTAAATAAATGATTATTTTTAATGTACTATTTAAATAAAGCATACCTAACACACAATCTACTTCCCAATTTGATTAATTGCTTGACGAAGAACAAGATTTATTTATTGTTATTAGAGGCATATAAACTTGTTATTACATCATTAGCTAAATTGCAAATTTATTACTATGAAAAAAAAAACTTTTTTACAAGAATTTATAGCCATACAAGTCTATTACCAACTTACTACACAAATTACAAGTTGGTCACAACACAATGAATGAATAAAATTCACGTCGAGTGTGCTCGCAAATCGAAAAATTAATTCTTACTAACCTACATCAAAATATAGGGAAAGTTAATTTTTATTATGCGAAATTAATGTTCTATACGAACACTTACTGGTTGTGGTTTAACAAAACCTACTTATTTCAAAATTAGGCAAGACTGTAAGTGTCTGTTATTATGCAGTTTCATTAACAAAAATGTACTTCACAATAAGTAATGCAATAGACCGATGATATATTGCAAAAGTTAAACCCCGCTAGATATTAATAACATTTTCACTTTACTGCAGAGATAGAATTGTGATTATTATTATAAATGAGTATATATTTACACAACCACCAAAGGTAGGTATTACCTAATATTCTCACAGATTACTACAAATCAAATCTAAATTATCTTTCATTATAAATTATAAATAATTATTCTACCATAAAATAATATTAATATTAAGTTGAAATTATTAAAAGATCATCACAGACTAAGCAAAACGATCTCGTCTGGTGAAATAGTTATTTGTCCAACTAGAGAGGAAAGCGCTTCTTTTTCCCACTCGAGCTCGAAGTTTGTGTCACGAGCGAAGCGAGTGAGGCAATCGAGCAAGAGTGGAAAAAGAGCTTTCCTCTCGTGTTAGACACAAAAAAATTTTCACGACATATTTAAAAACATTGTAAATGTAGAAGAAACACAGAACTAGAAGTTAGGTTATAACTGCCATCTGTCAGAATGACGTTTGAAAACAACGAAATACAGCCAATATGCCAAATTAAATTTAAGTTGTAAAATCGTGAAATAGTAGAAAAAGAAAATATAAATCATAATAATTGTAGAATAATAGTTTACAGTAAATCACTATTTTCAATAAAATAATAAATTTACCTACTTACAATTTTTAAAATATTTTATCGTAAAATAACACTGGTGGTAACACTGCTTACTTTCCTCTCTAGAGAGGGAAAACCTACTTTCCTCACTATTTCGCGAGAAGAAAATTGTGTTTTCTCCGCATATCGTGGAAAAAAAGAATTACGGTGTTTAATTTACGAACTTATCCGCTTAAATATATGTGCTTCCGGAATCCGAAAAATCCGGTAATCGGCTATAGTCGATATCGGAAATCCAATATCCGGTATCCGTTTCCCGGAATCCGGTATCCAAAATCAGTCATTCTAGATCCAGATTCCGGTATTCGGAATTCGTGTTCAAAGTATCTAGTTTCCGATATCCAGATATTTATAGAATTCGTTTTCAAAATATTCGGAATCCGTATGCAAAATTTCTGTTATTCAAATATTTCAAAAAGCCTTGATTTAAAAAACATGTTTAGGCTATTGCTGGCAAACTATTTTTAGATAAAAAATGTATTTAAGAATTGCGTGAGCAGAACTACTTGAAATTTAAAATACCAAATATTATACTTAGTTAGGTTCCATTAACAGTCAACATGTTTACAATACAGAAGGTTTAATTATCCTTCCAAAAATATAAGGTTTCTTTTGCGACCTCCACAAAGCAGAAAGCACTGAAATAATACAACGAGTAAGTTGATTTATATGTTGTATAAATTAATAACATGATCCATGCGGGAAATGCAATATACAGTATTATTGCTTAATATTTCAAAACAAGCAGGTTCAACGACTTATTTATTAGCAAAATGGCAACAAAGAAGTTACCTAGAGAAAATAATTATCTCAATCAAACAAAAAACGCTATTTTTTTATTATGTCTACCTATTTTTACCTCCCGCTTACGTGTAAGGGAGGTATTGGAATCATGCAAAAAATCGGGTAGTGAGTTTTTAGTGGATGAGCACGAATTAGTGTACTTACAACTCATTTTTGATAGTTTCTCGATGATGTGTGTGTGTGTGTATGGGCCATTTCTGTAGGTCGGATAACTCAAATACGAATTAGGTACCCAAAAATTTGATATTTGATATTTTACATTTGTATACGAATTGGAAGACATTAGATTTTGGTACAAATATCTTCACCGGAAGTGATATTTTTTGTTGATTGAAAAGATAAATTGTCGAAAATTTCTATAAATTTGAATAAATATAGTATTTATTTGTAATAAGAATAAGGGAAAAAGTTATTTGCAAATTACGTTATAAATAAATTATCTTTATCTGGTAGCATTAAAGAACTAGTAAAATTTTAAAAATCTTACCATATGAAACGTTGAAATCTTGTATTTCCATTAAACATTGTAAATAAATAAAAATATTGACAGGTGAGACGGGTGACACGTTGCCATACTAACGCCATATAAGTCATAGTATAAGATATTAATGGCCATTTGCACCGCTTCCACTTAAATTTTAAGTGTCATTTAGATGAAAAATATCGAATGAAACTCATGACAGTAATGTTATATCTACGTTTGACAATTTGGTTTTGATTCCATATTGTTCATTTAAGGAAAACTTAAAATTTAAGTGGAAGCGGTGAAAATGGCCATTAATGTAGTAACTGAACGGAGGATGGCTGAAACACAGAAGAGTTTTCTTATGAATTAATCTTTTGATTCAGGTGATACTAATTTTTGTGTTTGAATATTTTAGTTTTTTATTTGTATAATTTTAAATAAGCACCGAATTCTACGTATACATTTATGTTTATAAGTCTAGATATGGCGGAAGGTTGTGTGCTGGCCACATCAGATTTTTTATTTTGTTTTTGTGCAACTGTCAAAAAATTGATATTGACGTATTTAATTCAGACAGCGAGGTAAAACTTTTGTATACAAAAAATTAAGTAGTTCTCTATCTACTTCGCCTAGAGTATATTGGTTACCTAATAAAGCAAAAAGTGATATTTTACCTTGAACTAGAAATTTAAAAAATTGTGTAATATTGCCTGGGGGCATATAACTCTCATGCTATCAACCAAACTTCGTTCTCATATTTGATCGAGGTCTAGTGTTAACTCAAATTATCTATTAATTGAAAATGTCAAGGAGAAGGTCGTGATTTGAAAGAGAGTTTTAATTCCAAATTATTTTATTTAAATTTTAAATATTGGATTCAAATTTTTTCATTTAAACTTGACCTAAAATTCGCAAGCACAGTCTATGTTAATGTTAGCAGTGCTAATCCACAACCAAACTACTATAAACCCAAAAAATATCCACACTTTACCCGGAGAGTTTAAATATAATTCAGCACAGTTGTGAATTCTACTCGAATATTTTTCAATCCTAAACATAACAAAAAAAAATCTAATTTCTACCTACTAAAGACAAAGAGATATAGCCTACTAAATATTTCTTGCCAAATTTATTTAAAAATTAAATATAGTAGAATTTATGTAAATTAATATAATTTAAAAATTACATGGCAGGTATATTATTTCTATACGACTGTTATAGAATCATTCTTGCATCATTTTCAATTACGAAATGAATTCATTCCGTCACTAGAGATGGAATGAAATGTGGCAAGTTATAATAATTTAACTTCATTCAATGTTTCCCTTAGATTAGATGAATCCGCTAAAACTCAGTTTGGTGTACCTACGTGTATTTAGTAAATTTTTTAGTATAAGCTCTCTAAATATTTATACTAAATAGGTATTTATAAAGTTGTAAAATACCTATCACTAAAATATTTATAGTGAGTTCTTGGCAAATCGAGAGGTGATTAAATAGATGAACTACTATCGGATTGAAGATTTAAATAATTAAAAAGGTTATGATTTGTAAAAATGTAATTTTTTTAACTAAACGAATTGAACGTAAAATAATGAAATTATAGCTATTAATATAACAAGACTATTTCCCTCATTATATTTTAACAAATTAAAATGCACTATTTTTCACAAAAACCATAGAAACTATCTATATAAACAACTATTCCAGTGCATATTTTTGAATATTGACATAGTATGCATATATTCAACCGTAACCATGACACAACAATCAATAATAAATGTTTGTTTATTTTTCACCAAATGTCAAAATATTTAAAATGAAATTAAAAATTATGCTAATAAATAAAATTGTGTTATTTAAAATTGTTAAATTTGATTTATTCATGAAATAGTCAATGCGTATACCACTCGATCATCAAAAATAATAGAAAATACTTTTGCCTCCTGGTTCGACGTATTTCCACAAAACACCTCTCGACCTCCGGTCTCGAGTTGTTTCTATAGAAATACGTCTCATCAGTCGGCAGTATTTTCAATTATTTTCTAAGCTCTTGTGGTATAATAACTGAATATTATGCGATTTACAATACCGAGGATGTTGCTAAGAGACGAGGTGAAACCGAGTCACTTTGAAGATCCAAGGGGGCTTAAATCGCATATATTCGCGTTATATTCAAAGCTTAATCGTATCATCAAAGATAGCGATGTTAAAACAAATCAAGAATTTTATTTGTCAATTACCTAGTTGACAGTTCGCATATTATGGAAGGTTTTGATGTTATTATGGTTGTATCTAACGTATTAAGTCCGTAACTAATGAATTATAAGTCTCTAACGTATTATAAGTAACTAACGTATTATGTTGTTTATAATTATCAAAAAATGTTGCACGTTATAAGGTAATAACAGTTGATTAAATAATTTAATATTAGTAAGTACAAATAATAAAACTAACACAAATTTAATGTACCTAACAAAAACCGAAAAATATGTCATGACTTCAAAAGTTGATAAGCAGGTAGCCGACTGCCGAATCTTTCTAATTCAACAGCCTGCTAACTTTTTCTACATCATCAATATATTATTTTAACAACAGCAGTGGAAAAATTCCAAAAAAAAATATATCTCGCACTACCTGCACTAGACGCTAACTTAAGGCCCGAGGCACGAATGTAGATGTCTGCGTGAAAAGGATAGATTTATACAGATTTAGTGTGTCGAACAAAGACAGCAATAGGGAACGCGCTCTTGTAAAGGGATCAAAATTGGTACTGAACGTATCAGCACAAACAAGGGTTCATTTGAAAAATAAAAGTTCAATATAGATCCGTCTAGTATTGAAATTTGCAATTTTTGTAGATTTACTGAGTAGCAGTTATATGAAGTTAGCCAAGTTATGGCAAGTTTATGACATTGTAAAGTTGAAACAAAAAATAAAACTAATATTTCAACACTTAATGGACGCGAAGCTCATCTTTATCTTTAAATATTAAAAAAAATTATGTCGATCCGACTTAATGGCAACACTAAGCAAAATAGTGCCTGAGAACGGCCCTGCATGTTAAGTTGCCTTTATGAGCATAAAATATTTCAAACCGGTTCACATTATTATCCTTTGAATTAACTGAGCCGGATCTTGAACCCGGAACCGTTTTAAAAATTGTTCAAGAATTTCTTTGAATTATTTATCCGGCGGATATACCTACTCGGGTGTAATATAACTAGTGCTATGATTATCATCGGTGATAGCATGAGTCGATGAAAATTGACCGGGTGCGCAGCACGAGTTCAATTTTCTGAAGACTAACGAATGCTATCCCCTATGATTAATTATAGCCCGAGTTATATTTGGGGAGAATATATAATGAATGAGTCCAAAATGTTTGGTTATATTTTTTCAATTGCTGTCAAAAACGTTTTAAATTCTGTTTACCTTTCTCAATTTTGTCTTCACTGGCATTTCCCCACCGAATACAATCCGGTTCATTGAATTTAAGTCTTATTTTTGACAAACAGCAATATTTAAATAAGAAACTGACAGTAGGAAATTAATTAACAAAAACAGTTGACATGTAACAGCGGTTATAAAAATATCATCGATTTGATAGCACCTTACTACCCTATTGCAGCCAATCAAATTAGTCAAATATGTACCACGTGATACATGAATTATATATTCGCTATAATATTCCCAATTTTCGATAACGATTATTATTGTTTGATAAATAAATTGACAAATACTATATTGCAGTTACGTATCCACATTGTCTCATACTATTCAAAACAAGTTTGACCAAAATAATGTAACTTGTTTCCTTCACATGCGTGATATAATATAAGAGATTCTGGTTTGTTTGATAAAAAAATATAATTGTCAAGGATTACCTATAATGCCATTATGCCATACTCCAACACACTGTATTTTTAATTGCAACCAATTAAACAAGAATGATAACAAATTTCAATAACCAGAAATGTAATGAGTTCAGAATAAACAAATAATGATTGGTGAATTACGTATGAAATAATCTCAAAATTATCATTCATTTGTTTTGTTTCCGTGTCCGGGTGATTTTGTGATTTCCGTTTTCGATAATTTGTTGTAGTCGTGTAGATTAGACATAATACTAAACTCCATCTATTTTCTAGTTTTCATGTTCGTTTTAATATTACTTTTGATTGGCCAGTTCACCAATGGCGGATATATTATGTAAAAAATCGCATGACACAAATAACAGCCAACGGAAGAATTGATTACAATAATAGTAACCATGGTTATATTAAAATTTAGCGGAAATTTTTACCTTCCGCTTACCTGTAAAGGAAGGTATTGGAATCATGCAAAAAATCGGGTGGTGAATTTTTAGTGGATGAGCACGAATTAGGGTCCTTACAACTCATTTTTGATAGTTTCACGATGATGTCTGTGTGTATGTGTGTGTGTATGTGTGTGTGTGTGTGTGTCTTCAAGGGTTGTTAGTCGCATAACTCAAATACGAATTACCCGAAAATTTTGATATTTGGTATTGAACATTTGTATATAAATTGGAAGAGATCCCTAGATTTTGGTACAAATATCTTCATCGGAAGTGATATTTTTTGAAGATTGAAAAGGTTAATTGTCAAAATTGTATATAAATTTGGAAAAATATAGTATTTATTTGTAATGAGAATAAGAGGAAAAGTTATTTGCAACTTACGTTATAAAAAAATTGTCTTTATCTGGTAGCATTAAAGAACTGCAGTAAAAAAAAATAAAACGTTGATATCTTGTAATCCATGATCGGTTGATTTTTGTTTCTGCGTAAAAAATATTGACAGGTGAGACGGGTGACAAGTTGGCATACTAGCGCTATATAAGTCCTAAGTAAGATATTAAATGTAGTAATTCAACGGAGGATGGCTTCAATACAGCAGAGTTTTCCTGTGAATGAATTTTTTTATTCAGGTGATGCAAATTTCTGTGTTTGAATATTTGAGATTTTTATTTGTATATTTTAAATGGGTACCGGATTGCACGTATACATTTCTGTTTAAAATCTAGATATGGCGGAAGGTTGTGTGATGGCCACGTCAGATTTTTTACTAATGTATTAATGTTCAATACAAATTTAGTAAATATTTCAAGTTTCTATTGTAAAAAGAATTCAAAAATAGATCGACGATGTCATTGCGATTTTCTTACCGAATATGCATTTTTAAAATGTTCAAGAAATTTTGTATCGCGCATTCCAACAATGTAATTAGCTCGAGTGGTACACGAGAGCTAATTAAGACGTTGTTGAAAAGCACTCCAAAATTTTCCTGAAAGAATTAATGCACGTGTGATATTATAAGTGATAACTTGAGTGTTAGAAAAGTACTGCAGCGTGTAGTTGTGTATTTACATATTAAATTAATTACTCGTCTATTTGGATTACTTTATAAACCAAAATTTTGTAATAGTTTACTGGCTGTATGTATCGCCTTTCCTGATTTTCCGCACTTGTATTGCAAAATTGAAAGTCTAGAAAATCATTAAAAATCTTACTTTATTATTCCAATAACTCCTGTCATATACATGATGTTTCATAACTTCAGGTACCTACATACGTTAAGGGTTTATGTTGTTTGATATGCTGATTACGAATCTAAAAGAATTTTTTAAAATTCGAAAAATTAAGGGTTGTATACCTAAAACATTTTGTGTAGTACTGCACTGGATTCGCTTTCCTATTAAACATAAACAATGAAGTAGGTAATAATAATTACACAATTCAATTATTAGCAGTTGTTTATAATAGAAATTTATTTAATTAAAATTAACATAATCATCCACCCAGTGGCAGTAGCAACAAAAAAATTTGGACTGCGAAACATGGAAAATAATGTTGCGATTTAAAAAAAATTATTTTTGATTCGTAATCAGCATATCAAACAACATATACCATTAACGTATGTAGGTACCTTGAGTTATGAAACATCCTGTATAGGTTAACAACGGATTGTCAATATTTATTCAAAAACATCCCTGATTTTGAACAAAAAATGAATAAAAATCTCAATTGTCCGTTTTTTGAAAATTTTGAAACTTTAAAAATAGTCCGATGTTAAGCATAAAATTATAGGCACACCTTTTAGATCACCCTTGGCCACACTCTTATACAGCGTTTTTGAACCACTTAGTTACACACATTATTTATTTTCATATCTGAATTTTAATAGTCTTATACTTGTATAGGTATCCGAATTTTAATGGTCTAACCAAAAATAAAGTTTTCCTTGTTGATAATATTTCAGAATATGGCCTTCCTCGGTTAATTTTGTAATTGAAACAATCAAGAAAAATAATAAAAAATAAACTATACCCTCTTCCATTTAAAGATGAGGTGGGAGCTTTGCAGGTAAGAATCTATTTTTTATGCCCGTCACCATTTGTATTTTTCCACTGCCTTCAAAGATACAAAAAAAAATTAATTGAGGTCTACGACAAAAATAAATCTGTGGAAAATGCCTTTGAATGATTATTGATGTAAAACGGAATAATCCAAAACTGACCGCGCAAGCAACAGTAAACTTAACTTACCGAAAATTACGAAAGCAAGACGCATTTGTTCAATTAGATTTCATTTTACAGAAAAATTTGGAATCTGTAGAAAGAATTTTTTTGTAAATATAACTTACTTATTTTTGTATTAAGTGAGCGAAGTTGATGTTTTTTGTGGGTGAGAATGTCACTTTGATATTTCGCGCGTTGGAATACAAACAACATTTTTGTATTTTGTATTTTGATTCTAAATTTTAATAAAAATTTGTAAAAAAATTTAAAATGTCCTAATCATTTTCCATGAAAAAAATTTTTTTTCATGGTTTTGAATGGCAATCAGGTAATATAACAAAAGAAGATTGTGAAAAAGACACCAAATTCGCGTTTTGTTCACAATTCAAAAAGTCAACATTTTTTGACAGTTGTAGAAAGAAATAGTTATTTACAAGTGCGGTAGGTTTTATTTTACAACGCATGGTTCTATATTAAAGTACCACGCGAAGCTTTCGTTTTTTTTAATTATTCAACTTATCGCATAGAAATAACAAAACTCTTCATGGCTATTGATGTATTGTTAGGTTTCAATGCGATTCTTAAAAGCCCAATATAATTTTGATATCAATCTACAAACCGGAAGTAGTACTTTTTTAAAATATTTCGATAAATAATAAATTTTAGACAAATTTTTTTATTTTAAATGAAAGATTATGTGATTATTACCTACAATCGGTATTTTATAAATTTTTCTGTATCTGATATTATTTAAGAATAATTAATGTATATACTTATAATTCAGTATTTCGGTATCTTGTAGTCCACGATCGTTTAACATTTGTTACTATGTAAAATTTAAATGTTTAGGACATGACAATGACAATAGTAAATATCGTTTATATCTTCTTCTGCAGTTTAAATAAAATGACTAAAATATATTTGTGAGTACCTAGTAGCAGTAGTACTTACATAGGTATTAATATATTTGTATAATAAGTAAAAAGAATAAAATAGATATAGCGGGAGGTTTTGTGGTGGCCACGTCAGATTTTTTATAATGGTAACTATAGGGAGTGTCCCAATCTTCTAATTTCGTGTTAATCCAGCCCTGGTAATGCAAAAATTATAAAAACAAAACCGCGTATTCAGTTCGGATTCCCCCACCAAAATTAACTCGTTGCTTAGCAATAGTCGGCGCGCAATTGCTTCAATATGAAAACGAAACCAAAAACCTCGTTACAAGTTGATGCAGTAGTCTCAAGTTCCTCAACCTGTTGCTGTGACCATCGCTCCATCGCTCCCACTTGCACTCGGCGCGTTGTCGTTTCTAGTCCCGAGTTATTAGAATTAGATTTCAAGTTCGCTTCTTTCATAAATGGAGTATGTGTGAATTGTAATCTACAAGTTTGTTAGTTCGCTCATTGTTCAAGTGTATTGTGATTTAATTTATTTTATTACTTGTGAATCAAAATGCCTTCCAAAACTTCACATTTGGAGAAGCAACGATCTGTTTTTCTACATTTACCTGAAAGCAAACCCGTAGACATTGAATTTAAAGATGTTACGTTCACAGTGTCCCTTGGACGCAAAAAAGGTACGTTTTTTAATTACATTGAAATGTATTCATATTTCACACATAAATTACGGCGGAAGTCAGATAAATTACAATATTTACCGACCTGTAACGTGCACCAAGCAGCATGGATCCAATTTTTTTTTTAAATTTGAAATGCATGGTTGGAAAAGAAAAAATTTATTGAGCTATCTAAAACTGGTCCAATCAACTTTCTTTTGACATTGGGCTAAATTTGACAATTTTGACTCTGAAATATTATAGTACATCCAGTTTTTTTCCTATTAGTATTTGAAAAACAAGGTTTTGTAACTAAAGAGACAATAATTTTGCAAAAACAAAACATGGAAAGTGATAGCAACCTAATAATTATGACTAACATTGTCTAAATACTACTTCAAGCATGTTTTGTTTTCTGTTATGCGATACATTATTGTAACATCTTTAAAAATGTTGTTTCTAGAAAAAAAATTATCGTGTTATGCACGTAAGGACATAAGATTTGCAGTGAAATGTAAAACTTTTTTTTTTCATTTGGCGTTCACAAAGTTAACTTTGTGAAACGCAACTGAATGTCGCTAGAGCTCACTTTGTGACACGCAACATATTTTTATAGAAGGTTGGTATTGCTAGTATCAGATCAGTATCAGATGACATTTATTTCAATTGTTAAACGTCAAACTTATACTTTTGCAGTGACAGTGAGAGTTAAATAAATGGCAATATTAATATCACCAACCAAAACGTTACACACATAAATTTCCCTAAATCGACTTGTGTATATTGTGGCAGTATAATTTAAATTTTAATAATAAAAAGACACCAAATAGAAAAAATAGTATAAAGAACTCATTTTATAAGACTTTTTTCGCACTTGTTCTTTAGTAAACTCGCCCGAGGGCTCGTTTTACTACATTTGAACACGTGCGAAAAAATTATGTCTTATAAAACTTGTTCTTTAATATACTATAACATCACAAGTGCGTAAACAAGATCAAATCAGCTGAAAGATTTTGTCTAAACAACTTTAATAAACATTCTATAAATAATATCTCATTGTTATTAGAAGTTAAAAACTTAATTTTCCAAAAATGTATAGGTAGGTATAGTCGTGGAAATGTTATTAATATTAAACCTTTTTTAATGTAGTGTGTTCAAACTTTTATACAGTATACAGGTTGTTCCACAACTTAGGACAAAAATGATATAGGTATACTGTATGACGTGCTGATCATGAAACAAAAAAAAATTGAATCGTATTTCAAGCAAACATTTTTCTTCCACTAGTCGGTAGTTATTTTTAATAATTTATTTCAAATCTTCTACAATGAAAGTAATTGTTTACATAATATCTAATACTAATAAATGTCTAATGACGTATGCTACTACAGTGGTTCAAAAATGTCTACTTCAAGTAAACTACTCTTAACTTTGCGAATTTTTAAAAAATTCTTTTTGTTTCATGATCAGCACGTCGTACAGTATACACTCTTTAATTTTTTGTCCTAAGTTGTGGAACAACCTGTATAATAATTGAAGATCATTTGCGAAGTAAATATAATACACTTTTGTTAGATGTCATAAATTAATACATTATTTTGTTCTTTTATTAATTGACAATTAAGTAAAAATAAAATAACAAAAGTATATCCTGTAAAGAAGTAATATACTTTTTTATACGTACAAATTTACAATAATGAATACCAATATACTATTTTGTATTATTGAAGCATGAAGTGACAATAATTCATATCATCCAATTTGAAACGTGTCACCCAATATTCAAGTAAAAATGTGGATTTCTCCATAAATATAAACTAGAAAATAATGAGCTACTAATTTAATAACCATTAGTGCATCAATATTTAAATTTTGCTGTATTTACGTACACAGTGAACAGTGCGCACATGGAATAGTTCACTAGAAAAAATTACTGATAACATTTTCAATGTCACATTCGTGCTTTGGTATTGGTTCTTCATTAATCATAATTCATAATCATATCATTCAGTGCGTTATTGTGCAGAAAGTTGAATAAAGTGCACTTATTAGATAAATTGCCATAACCTTGAAATACTTATAATTTCGATTATTGCTTAATTCTGAGAAATTTATTATCCTGACCCAGTTCATAGATAATGCACCTACTGTCTAAACCACTTATTATGTTTACATGCAGTTTTGAAACCGTTTCCAAAACGTTTTGAGTTTTAAAATCTCCATGTAAACAGTGTCAAAACGGTTTTGAGTTAACTCAAACCAAAACCAAAATTCTTGGGTTTGACTTGAAAATTAGTTTCAAAACTAGTCATGTAAACAGGTAAAATTAAGTTTTGAGATTGCGCATGCGTACTTCACAGAGATTTCTGCCGTTTTTTGAACGTACTTACTAACCTACAAAGTACAAACACCAATTGTCAGTTGTGACTTAAAACTGAGTTGTTTTCTTATTTAGTGTTTTCGTAAATTTGAAAATAAAAATGTCAAAACGAAACATTTGGAGTGAAGAGGTTATATTTTTCGTTCCGATCTGTCACTCATCTGCCATTTACATGATCTAAATGCGCTTGCGCCGAAACTGTTTTCGAACCTTCGTTATCACTTGTTTTGAAAACTGCGTGTAAACAGTTTTACATAATTTTGACTGAAAACCCAAACCATTTTCAAAACTGCATGTAAACTTAGTAAGTGTCGTCAAACTAGACTTAGAATACAAGGTTTGGAAATTTTTAATAAGCTGCCCTCTGGTATAAGAGATATCAATAGCATTAAAAAATTTAAAACTAAATTAAAACAATTTTTGAATGAGAACAATTTTTATACTTTAAGTGAGTTTATGACATTGTAACATTATTCTAATTTATTGTAAACCTGACTATTTCTATACACGTTGTATTTGTGTCTACAGAAAAATAAATTTATTATTATTATTATTATTTTACTCGAATTCCCCATAGCGATATTAAAACATTAATTTACACTGCTAAATTTTTATGTGAGAAACATGCAGAAATTTTGAAAATGAAAAGTACTCAACAAAATGGAAAATCGCATTGATGACAATAATAGTAACCATAGTTATATAAAAAATTTCTCGGAAATTGTTTACTAGTAGCATGAGTAACTTAACTGAAATTAATAATCGGAAACTTTACCGTCATCTGTCACTTTGGCATTAAATGAAAAATTGGTTAAATTGTAATTTTGAGTATAAATAAGCAATTAATAATGTAAATAATACATATTTATTAATGTTAAATACAAATTTAGTAAATATTTGAAGTTTCTATTGTAAAAAGAATTCAAAAATAGAGCGGCGGTGTCATTGCGATTTTCTTCCCGAATATGCACTCGTGCATTAATTCATGTCCAGGAAATTTTTTATCGTGCATTCCAACAAAGTAAAGCACTCAAAAAAAATTCCGGAAAGAATTAATGCACATGTGATATTATAAGTGAAAATATTTTTCTTTATTTTTGTAGACTATTTAAATTGAAGTTCCCAATACTTAGAACAAATTTTGAATGAATTGTTAACATCTTGAGTTATAATTAAGTACCTAGGTAATTTAAACAAAAATATTATGTGATGTAATCTTACAAATTTCAAAATATGCCTGGTTACATTATAACTCAGAACGAAGTTTACCTTTCTGGTAATATAATGTTTAAAGCAACGTTAACAGATGTAAATTTGGTGAAATTCGATGAAATTTGTGAAGTTTGTCATATGGCAATGTGTACTTGCGTTCATCAAACTGAAATTTGGTGCACTCGAATTTCAATTCGAAGAAAAGTATCCAAACCCCAAACTCTAGTAAATAGGGTTCGTTCTATTAATTGAGAACCGTTATTTTTTGCGGATCGAGTCCTTGCTTTAAATATAAATAACAAATAAGTGTTTACCATCTGTCAATGATAACAAAAATAAAGTGCTGAAACGTGCTGAAGGTTTACAAACAAATAATGTTATCTAAAATTCTATAAAATTTCGAACATAATGTTTTTGACGCATATCATCGCATATTATTTAATTAAAGTTATTATTTAACTATAAAATTTCGAGGTTATTTGAAAACAGGAGCTTCATATATTTTATTTTATATAGTATAATAATTGCTTATACAGATTCAGGGACAGACAGGGACAAGGCCGTCAGGAAATCGGGCAATTACCGAGAGGCCGGATGCTTTGGAAGCCGGAAGGCTTAAGCAATCGGTCCACCAATTTTATCTATTTTTGATTGAGGGAAAATAAAAGGACCACTTTACAGAAAAGTTGAACAATGCCGTACAGTAAAATGACAAAAATAAAATTATTTTTATTTTATTATTATTTTTATTATTATCCTAAGCTCACTGAACTCGCGACCAATAAATTTATTTTATTTCCAACTTTAAATAAAATTTATAAAGTAATTGTTCTAGGAATAAATAAAAAAACCAAGTGCTTAAAAAATGATCAAACGAAAAAATTAAAAACCTGATGTGGCAAGCATACAATCTCACGTCATAATATAAAAAACTGAATTAACAAAAAAATGTAATTATTTGACTTATGTAACTGGCATTCGATCTTTCTAACATGTAACAAAACAAAATAAATCTAAGAACATTTTGTCGCTAGTACTTAGCATTTTCTCATATTCATCCATAAAAACAAACTTAATTTTCGAAAACAACGTAGTAAACACAACAAAATTTGGATAAGCAAGTCTGTGGCGGAAGATAACAATGTCATGTTATTAGAGTGATTTGGAAGCATTGTTTTTCATTTATTCTATAAGTATTTTGCACACTTGTTCTATTTCATGTCCTAAACAACATACTATAAGTCCGCCCTCCGCGTATTTTTTCGGGGCTGCGTACGTTTGGTATGAAATTGTTGAGAGAAAAATTGTCTATAAAACATTATTATCAATTTTTATGTAAATGTTATAGTTTGCCAAAAAATCGTAAAAATATATTTTGAAAATATGTATACATTTTAATCTACTTCTGGTTTGCAATATTCCATTTCTAGAACAATTAAACAACAAAATCAAAAAACAAAAAATTCCCGCTCTAGTGCTAGAATTGTCTATATCCCGCACCCATTTTGAGTGATAGTATGTCTATTGCCCGCACTACTGCGGAATTTTTTTTTTGCCAAACCCATAACCGGAGTCGAACCGAATCCTAGTGGTAAACCGGTTCGGGCCGGTTTAAATCATTAACTAAAATTTAAAATTTTTTCTCCAAAATTTTATTAAATTTTTATAAAACTTGTGCTACTTTCTTTAGTTTTAAGAAGAAATATATAAAACGGAGTAAAACCGAACTCTATAAAGCACAGTGAATCATGAACCGAACCTAAACAGTTATTTTGTGGGCTTGAATCTTGAATCCCTTATATTGTACATTGTAAAAAAATTAAATCAAATCAAATTATTTTAACGAAATATTATTTTAACAGTTATTAGACCTGATGACAGAATAGAATTATAATCAGGTGAACTAATAATGCTATTTTTGTGAACTAAATACTTAATCAAACCTGAAACAATGGGCTACTTGCATAATTTTTTTATTAAATAATTTTGAAGAAGAGATAAAAACTTGGGATCCGTATTTTTTATTTTCATATTTTATCTAAACTATTAATGAAAATTGAATAATTTGTGATGTGACGTAGAATGCTGCCATATGTCCTATAATAACGTAATTTCTTTCTCAATTTTTTTTATAAATAATATTTGTATGTTTACCAATGTTTTAGACCTAACATTAGGTTCATAGTGATAATAGAAATAGAAATGTAAGAAATTGAGCAAACCTATTCTGGTGCTAGGACGACATTTAGTAAAGTTTCCTAGACATGCATTACTTAATACTTGAATGTAAATCCAGTAGGAAAATCGATAATGAATTCGAAACAACACAATTACTTTATTTTTTCGAATCTTATTACTTACAAAGAAAACATGACGTATCAACTAATTGTGCGTATAACATTAATTTACCTATACCTATGTATTTTTTTCTTACTGATTGCGTGCATGTTTACATTCGCTATAACAAACAAAACACTATTTTCCTTTAAATGTCAACTTTGAATTTTTGTCAAAATTAATTCCTCATAATTTTACTTTTAGGGTTTAAGTTGTGCTCAAGATGTAGCTAGGAGTAAAATCTTTTCAAACATTTCTATTTTTACCATAGTAACCTTAACCTTGCTCAAATCAGTATTAAGTACAAGTAGATATTACTATCTTATTGAGTTGTTTTTATTAAAAATTTTATTGCTAATTAAATTTCATCATTTTTTATATTCAAATAAGTTTTGTTAAATATTTATACAACTTTTTAACAGGTGAAATGTCACCAATCGAAAAAACCAGCTTGATAACTTCTGCCATTTTTGGAATTCTTTTCTACTTACGTCGTGCTCGAAACCGTTTTCAGACAGTTATTTTTATACACTTTATCTGCATACATTTTTGCAAATAGGAACAAGCAATAGGCATAATGCATAAATAATATATCAATACAGTTATACTAAATAAGAATACCTGAAAATAAACATAATTTGCAGTAGAAATGAAAGAAGAGAGCAAAATTCATCAAATTGCAACTATTATTGCAGACATAATATTTAGAATAAGACAATTAGGAATAAATATATTTTCATTGTGTAACATAATTTTCTTTGTAGGTTACATCGTTTATCCGAAATTTATGCAGAAAGCATGTGCAAAATGAGGCATGTAAAAGTTTTGAAGTGTCGCTGACGTGGCACTAGTAGTTACAGAAAAAAACTTTTTTTTTTAATCATATTATGACCAATAATAAGATTTTGACAATTATCGGGTTAAAATCATTACTATTACTTCGTGATACGAATTTTTCACTTTTAAGAGCGCCCTTAAAGAAAATGAACGCTTATTTTTGTCTTATGTCTTAATAATAACAGACGGATAGAAACAACAAATTTATTTCTGTTGTCGCTACAGATTGTAAACCGGGGTTATCGTCAAATTCCTTCAAAAAATACAGATAATACGTAATTACCGTTAATTCGATGATATTTTTGTAAGTATCGCAGCAGTTCTGGATTTTGTGACGATGCGGTATGTTAATAACACTATTATAATGTACGATACTATGCTCTCAATATTAATTTAAAAATAAAATATATTATATTAAATATATTAGAAGTTTCCGCAGCTGGAAATTAGGGGATGACAGTCCAGATAAATCATGTTATGTGGACATATTTTTCACGAACTGATAAATAAAATTTGATTTATGTATTTTATGAGGTTATAAGTAATTTTAATATTGTTTATGTAACTACGACTTATGTATATAAGTATAATATGAATTTTGCTACATATTGCCATATTATACAGGCTGTGTATCATAACTTCGAGTACAATCAAAAATAATTTTTTTTAAATTCGAAAAATTAAGAGTATTTTACCTGCAGCATTTTTTTGTAGTACTGGATTCGTTTTCCTATTAAACATAAACAAGAGAAATAGGTAATCAAACACCTTAAATTACATAATAGTAAAATAAACATACAAAAATTAATTATTTTTAATGAAACAATAATTACTTCATCCAGTGGCAGTGGCAATAAAAAAAATTTGACTGGGAAACATGGAAATTAATTTTGCAGTTTAAAAAAAATTATTTTTGATTCGTACTCAGCATATCAAACTACATATACCCTTAACGTATGTACCTAAAGTTATGAAACATTCTGTATAAATCCCGCGAGCTAAAATACCAAGAGAATAATATTATGATTCTTTATACTAAAGGTCCTCATCCATTTTCATGTAGGTAAATGGTAAAGTTTTCGAGAAAAACGTGAAAATATATTTTGACTTTTGACAATACAGGGATAAATTAAACAAGGTACAATAATTTTGTTTCGTGATACAAAACAGCTGTAACTTTTAAACCGATAGAAAAAACTACTTCCGGTTTCAATCACCCGATTTCACAGATATTTTTCTATTCACACTATTATTTTCAAAATTTTGAAAGCCTTGGTTTAGCCACAATTTTAATAAAAATAATTAAATAATTTTAGAATTTTCATCTCTCGTTTAGACGAGATATAAAAATGTTGTGGACGTTGCCTTACAAAAATAACTGTAAATGTTCCCCGACTGAACATGAAACACAAGTATTTTTAGGTTTTTAGTACCTGGTTCAAATTTTTTATAGACCGGTTTTAATCAGTAGAGTTGAAGATATTTTTGTTGATAAGTCCATGACTACCAGGTTTTTTTTATTAAATCAATTTTTTTTTATTTGAATTAATATTTTTATTTCACAACAACATCTGATATTTTTAGTATGGTGCAATGTTTAATAATAAATCTATATTTGTCAATACATAATTATTATTAGGAACAAATAATAAGATCATCGGTAGTTCTATTGTATTCCTAGGTATAGACAATTTATTTTGTATTTTGTAATAAATAATTAATTTTTATTGTGTTTGTCTTTTAAAGAAATAATTTTTGTTCACTTGATTAAAATTGCTATTAATCGTTATAAAAATCATTTGATGAAATTTAACATACTTATTAATATACTACCTAGGGATAAAGAATTTATAAATTTATTATTTGTGTTGTACAAGAAAAGATAGATATAGGTATTAATCGCAGAGGGACCGCCGCACGTCATCTACTCCATTTTTTCTACCACAATTTTTTTCTACCTTATTATATTTCTACTCCATTTTTTCTACCACAAAATTTTTCTACCTTATTATATTTCTACTAATTTACTAAATCTTCATTTTGATATTTTGAGGTTTACATACACAAATTTCATTTTATTCAAAAAATCTTATTAAAAATACTCTTCGAGTATGATGGGGTTATGTTAGGCAAGAATATTTTCTAGTTTTAAAAAGTTCAAAAAATCTTGTTAAAATAGTGTTGTGTCGAAAAAATATGAGTAGAAAAAATGTAGTAGAAAAAAACGGCGGGATAGCATAGTGGTTAGAATGCTAGGCTCTGGTTACAGAGGTCGTCGGTTCGAATCCCGGTCAGGTCAGGATATTTTCACGGCCTGATTTGGATCGGTACCTACTCCCGTTACCATTCCAAGTTGGGATCTAATTAACTTTGGCAACCTCTAGCTATCGGGCACCGGCTAGAGGCTGTAACAAGGGCTTGCGCCGGGTTGACTGGCAACACACGGTAGTAAAGTAAACAAGAAAATGGCGCAAAAAGTATAATACTGTGTGTGTGCCATCAAGTCACCCTAGGGATATAACCCAAATGATGAGGTTCAAATCCCGAAATCATAATACATACATACATAGTAGAAAAAATATGAGTAGAAAAAATATGAGCAGAAAAAATGGAGTAGAAAAAATCGAGTAGAAGAACTGGTATACAATCTATTGCAGTAATCAGATGGATATTTTTCCATTCCATTAGTTTATTTTTTATCCTATGAGATAAATTAAGAGAGACTTATATGCGAATAGGATAAATTAAAATTTAAAATTTTCCATTAATTGATTTTTATGACACATACCTCATAATCGTTGTTTATAACACGCAAATGCAAAGCAAAAACAAAGAAAATTGTAAAATCCCACACACAAATTATATCACAAATTACTATATTTTAGTTTTTAAGCATGGTAATTCGTTTAGCTGCATATTACCTAAACTAATGTCAGTAAAAAATTGCCGAAAGGTTCTTATAACATAGAAGTTGAATAATAAGATTAGATTTTCCTCTTTATATATCTACTATTGTTATGTTCATATAATATGTAGAACCGAAGTCCTATATTTTATTCTTAATTGAAATAAAGTATAGTGCCTCAATAAATCCTAAAATAAGTAAAATATTTTCTAAAAAATTTAAATTTTTATGCTGAGTTGCTATTGTATTCATGCTAACTAACATAAGCTAAGTAAATGGAAAATTTTGTTTCTTAATTGCCATCATACTGTGACAAAATTAATCGTTTACTTTAAGTGCTATTATTAACGCTTCTTTTCAACAACCTTAATATAAGCTGTCAATTCTATACATGTTTTACAAGTACTAGAATAATAAATATCAAATTATAGTAAAACTCTTCGTAAAACATGAATGTAATTATTATACACACTAACTGGGTGATTAAGTATTTACTTTCATACTTAAAATTATCTTTATGAACGTAAAATAATGGTCCACGTAGAATTTAATTAGTGTAATTTTGTAATTTACATGTAATAACATGCACTAATTTTGGAAAAAATGCTTTGTCATATTCGTATCAAAGATTTATTTACAAAAAACTTATACTTATCTTGATTTATGGTATCAAATTACAAGTAACATTTTTTGATACATTAACGAGGAAACTAATTTTGTATACCTAGGGTTACGAAAACAATTTCTATTTCTATTGCTAAAATTGGCCTTGAAGTTTTGTCGGTAATGTGTATGTTAACGATGATATTATGATGGTATTACAGATAATTTGTTATTATTATTTTTAATCATAGACAAAACGTAATATTGAAGTTATTATTCATTCGTGTTTTGAAACAACTACATCCGCGTTCACAAAGTCAACTTTTTAAGAATTTTTAATTACTTTTTTATTTTTACTTATTATGAGAGTATTAATAAATGTCACTCAACAAATTAAATTCCAAGCGGCAATTCAAAATAAATGCTTTTTACATGTTTTGTAATTTTTTTCGATACCTATTTAACCATTTTATTTTCTAAAATATTTGATTATCTATTTGTAATTTAAACTAATAGTTATTGTTGATATTTAAAATACTTGAAAATTTGTTATATTATCCGGGGTAATGATTAAAAGTAGGTATTAAATAGTTATTTATGATATAAGTGTTAAAAGTGACATTTTATTTTGTGAGACGGGAAGTTTAGGACACGACGCGAAGCGGAACAAAATAAAAGCACTTTTAACACGTATATCATACACTATTTTTTCTACAAACATCGTTTTATATTTTAATATAAGAAATAATTTATTTAATTATTTTTGACAGTTCAGTAACAAAAAATATTTATATAGTAATATAATGAAACACGTAGTAAAAATTGAGAGTTGTTTATTAAGAGATGAAATTTACTTTTAACGTGCGTTAAAAGTGATTGGCAGTTTACTTTTAACGCACGTTAAATGTGATTGACAGTTCACTTTTAACACGGCGTCTTATAATATTGCATTTTTAACAGCAGTAGGCCGTGTTAAAAGTTTAATTTTTAATAGTTTTTGTAGAAAAAAATCTTTACATAACATAACTAGTTCGTAAAAATCTAACTCTCTGCTGCGCAGCTATAAAATATATTATTTTGTTTGTATTAAATAAAATTAATAGTATCGTAAAATAGACACATATGAAACTCCAAAGGCTATATGGATTTTTTTATTCATAAATTTAATTTTTCGCTTGTATTTGTTGGTACGTAACATTTTAGTGTTTTTTAAAATTCTATGTTGTACAGGGGCGTTCAACGAATAATCATATTTTGTATTATTAAAAACTAGAAAAAAACTTATACAAAAGTTATAAGCAAAAACCAAAAATTATCGTTTCATATACTTCAAAGCTACCTAAATTAATAATTCATATGACAAATACGTAAATACAAAAAAAGATTACTAAATAATTAAACGGACGTAAATTAAAATTTGTCTCGTAAAAAATGTGATTAAATTTTTAATTTTGTTTTAAGAATGTAGTTGTATAAAAGTATAATTACTAGTAAAAAAAAATTAATAATTAGCTTGACATGAAAATATACTCCTCGTACAGGACTACAGTCAAAAAACTACCTATGTACAATCCATATGTATCCAATGTTTTACCAATAATGATATAATTACCATGTAGGTGCTTGAAAAACGTTTTTATACTAATCTTTTCCATAGTTTTTGCAATTAGTTTAAATACGAAATACAAATATTGATCCGTAAGCTATTTTTTGTCTTTCAGGAAATGTAACATACGCATTCGCAGCCATAAAAATACCTATACTACTTCTTTAATGTTTTTTACATTTCATTATTTATTATTATCTTCAAATGTCCGTAAATAAATACATAAATATACAAGGATCCTGAAGCCTTTACGTCTTCAATTATATTTAATTATTTAGTTTTAATTAATTTAATTTATTAATTAAGACCAGGTTTTAAAAGAAAATTATATTCTATATCTTCAAATTATTTCACAATGAATTTATTTATATATAAAAAAATATATTATTTAAAATTGGAAGGTCATAATTTAAATGTTTTGTCAATATCATTAATGTTACATACAATGCTTAGTAAAGATTAGATTTAAAAACTACAATTTAATATACTAAGTGTATACTGAATGCTTATGTGTATATAGGTAATCGTACAATAATTTATTCTAGAAAAACAATGTACCTAATACTATCATATTATTTAATTAGTTTCTTGAAAGTGCTAAGTAGGTACAGGTTAATTTAAAGATAAAATGAATAATAGGTTTGAGATATTATTCGTAGAATCCGAGGTAGAATCCATAAAACAAAAATAATATTTCTTGAATGATGTATAAATTTGTATTCAATTTTGACGTTTTAAACTGCTATTCTCCATAGCAACAAATTTAAATAAATGTTTATTCACAAGTGAAATAAATTTTTTTTAAATCACTCAACACATTTTTAAATCACTTTGACGTTTTAAACTGTTATTATTACGTCAAAAATTATTATAAATTATTATAAAAACAATGACAACTTGCCACTAACGACTACTTTGATTAGTTTTTTTTGTTACCTATGTCAAAATGAATTTATAATTCATATATTTGAAATAATTTCGTCAAAATTGAATAAAATATTATATAAACCGCACGTGAGATACGAATGTTTATTCACTCGAAGAAATTATTCCACTCGCCCTTCGGGTTCGGGGGCTAAACTTTCTTCTCTTGAATAATCATTCATGTATCTCACTTGGTGTATAAATATCTATTAAATTTAAATTTGCTTTTACTATTATAATTTTTTCTTAGACATATTTAAAATCTTACTACTGACGACATGACGATTATGAATATTTTATACTCCATAATCTCCACAAGATTTATTTTCTTACAGGCGTGTGTATTATTATATTAGGTTTATTTGTTATAATTAAACAGAAGCTCAATAATCTCTCTACCTTCTAATAATGAAAGAATCCAACTCGTGTTTGTGTAGAACACATTTCTTGTTTAATGAAATAATGATTGTTTGTCATAGTTTGTCATTCGTAAATACCCTTACAAAATACCTACAACGTAAATACAAACAAGGCGAGGAATGCAGGACCTTCATTTTATAGTCTGTTAAAAACTATAGTTAAAATAAATTACTTTTATTTTGTACTTAATGTTAAAAATTGGTTTTATACGTTCATTTTTAGTAGATAAAGTATTACTTTAACATCGAGGGTAGATAAAATAAAATTTGAGTAGATAAAGTAAAATTTGAGTAGATAAAGTAAAATTTGAGTAGATAAAGTAAAATTTGAGTAGATAAAGTAAAATTTGAGTAGATAAAATAAAATTTAAGTAAAATAAGAATATTTTTACACAAATTAACATTAAGTACAAAATAAAATAATATATTGTACACGACGATAAAGAGTCTTTATCGACACGTGAAAGATAGCCCACTCGTTCCTTCGTCACTCGTGAACTAACATCTTTCACTTTTCGATAAATGATCTCTTTATCGTCTTGTATAATAAATTACTATTAAATCTATAATAATTATAGAAGTAGATGTTTTTGTTTTCATTAACTTTTGCAATTTATTTTGTTAACCTTATTAACATGACATAACTAAATTTATTAGCAAACAAACATGAAACACCTAACCTAACTTTTTCATTTTACGACTGTTTTCTTTATCTTGAAACATCTATGATGTCTTTGATGTCTACAGTCGAGTTATTCCAAATAGATTATGAGCTTTCGGTTATTCAGTTTTGTGCACATTTTGAATAACTTAGACATACTTTATTTTACAAACATCATTTTTGTCGAAGTGATGAAAAATAGCACATAGAAAAAATCCGATGTGGCTAACACATAACCTCTCGCCATACTCTACTATTTTTATTTTTCTAATATAAGTATATATTATGTAGTACTTACTCACAAATATACCTTTGTACTAGAAGGGAATTCGGGAATTGTAGTTTTTATAATATTATTAAAGTTTATTATGACCTTATAAATACTACATGACATTTCATATTTTCCATTTCAATTTGCCAAAAAGTCAAAAATTCATATGACATTAACACTCAAATATTTTATTTTTTGTTTCCAGGTAGGCAGATAAATCAAAATTGTATCAAATTTGTAGAATTTTTAACTTCTTGTAATTGGAAAATGGTGCTAGATAGAAGAAACGTTTTGAATACATATTGTAGATAGTAACATTTAGTATACAATGTTATTAAAAAAATTTCAGAAAAACTCTTCAGATCTTCAAGAAACTATCACTTCCGGTTGCACGATCAACACCAAAATCTAATCAGATCTAATCTAGGGTGTCAGAATATTGTATACCAAATTTCAAATTTATTTATTCAGTGGTATTTGAGTTATCGTACCTCCAACATCCATCCTGACACACACACACACATCATCGCGAAATTATCAAAATCGTGTTCTAGGGACCTCAAAACGTGCTTATCCATTGACAATTCAACTCATGTGTCATCTGTCAAAAATGAACCAATCAATTTTGAGGATTTATAAATTTTCCACCAATTGAAACGAATTTTTTCGACAATTTATCACTAAGTGCTCGCAGCGACATAATTTTTCGACAATTTTCACTAGTGATCCAATCGACAATTTTAAACAATTGAATATATCTTTATTAATCAAAATCCTATTGTTATAACTATTGTAATGGAAGTGAAGCTATTTATAAGTCATTTTCATAAAGAAAGAATACATTTTTATTCGGTGAATTGTCCTCCGAATACCATTCGTGTTCCAAATTATGTAGACAATTTTTGTGGCTGCATCACTCATGATTATTACGCTTGAGAAAATAGCACTCGTGCTACGCACTCGTGCAATTTTCAATCGAGCGTAATAACCATTCGTGATACAGCAACAAAAATTGTCGACATAACTTGGAACACTAGTGGTATTATATATGAAAATTCACTATCGAAATTTTAGCATGATTACAATACCTCTCTTACAGATATGAGTGGCGAGAGGTAAAAATAAAGGAATATTACAAATATCAACTTACAGTATCGCGACTATACATTAAATATGTTTGTAACAATTTCTACAAATCACAGAATGCGACATCACAAATTGCACCATCAGCATAATTTTTTTATAGTAAGATCTGCGTTGTGAAAGGAGTGTTGTGCTCGACAAACATTATCTTGTCTTGAATTTCGCAAGTATGCGGCATGGCCTGGACAGTACGTGTATGAAAACCAAGCGCTCTTACTAAAGAAATATTTGAGTTATAGTTTTATTCGTAAGTTGTGGTGATGATGCAATCAAATAATAATATTCGCAGTGCAGCTTGTTATAATAAATTGCACTACTGGCAGCTGCAGATCATTTTATGAAAACAAAATTTATACAGGGAGAGCCATAAGTCACTGACCATTGTATTTTTGATATATATTTTTTAATTTTTTATTGAAAATGAATAATTTTGATTACAAAAGATAGTTTTAATCATGAAGAGTTTAAATAAATTAAATTTTAAAAATAACATCTTTTTTCTACAAACACTATTAAAAATTAAACTTTTAACACGGCCTACTGCGCTGTTAAAAATGCAATATTATAAGACGCCGTGTTAAAAGTGAACTGTCAATCACTTTTAACGTGCGTTAAAAGTAAACTGCCAATCACTTTTAACGCACGTTAAAAGTAAATTTCATCTCTTAATAAACAACTCTCAATTTTTATTGAATTCATAGACTACGTGTTTCATTAAATTACTATATTAATATCTTTTGTTACTGGAACTGTCAAAAATAATTAAATAAATTATTTCTTATATTAAAATATAAAACGATGTTTGTAGAAAAAATAGTGTATGATATACGTGTTAAAAGTGCTTTTATTTTGTTCGAAGGGTTACGCCACTCCGCTTCGCGTCATGTCCTAAACTTCCCGTCTCACAAAATAAAATGTCACTTTTAACACTTATATCATGTTTATCATAAACTATTAGATGCCTTCGCAAGCTGCTGCTCTTTGCTGTACCTGGTCCATAACTGAAGCCAAAACTGGTTGATCAATCGCAATAATTTATCATCTCCAAATCGTGAAACGATACGGTTACCAAAAACCGTTCGCAGCAAATTCATTGTTTCCCTTGCAGTATGGGGCGTAGCTCCGTCTTGTTGAAACCACATTTCTTTTTGGTTTCTATCTACATGTACATCTTAACTCATATTTCTACCCAGTTTTTTTTGTGTTAAGTAAGTAGGTACATTAAATACAATCACTCCCCAGAAATATTTGAAATTGGTGCCGAATTTGCTGATAACTAAGTACTCCTATTTGCCAATGCAAATTATAATAGTTTTTTGGCTTAAGGGGTCCGTCTGGTAGTTAATTTTTTTTTAAACAGAGGTGTGCGCGTCCCATGATCATTTGGTATTTAGAGGTTTTTCCTTTATTTTCAACATAGGAACAAGTCACCAAAAGATGTTAGAAGGTCTCTCTGTTTTCATTTTTCTTCTTTAACTTATGATTTTGAAAAAACATGACTTTGAAATCGGCCATTTTTCTTGATTTTTAAGAATTTTTTTCTGGTAAACATAAAGCTATATTAAATTTCTGAAAACAGAGGGACATAAATTGAACCTTTTTTAACAAGAATTTTTTTTCATTCGTCTGTGTTATAAATTAAATTATATAGGATTGGACAACGATGCTATGTTTTCGCTGTTGAAATTGTAGATTCTTAAGTTAGCCAGTACATTCTATGCTCAGTTTTCTTTACCTACATTTTTTTATTCGATTGACTACAAAAAGAAGGGCTTGACGTCACCTGAACCCGCCTCACTTTGAAAATGACGACTTACGTTCAGGAGTTCGGTATTTTCCGAACGCGCCTCTTAATATCAAGTTGACATTTTATATCAATTATAACATAATCACCTTAAAAACTTGATTCTTGTCAGTTTGGAATTTAAAATAAAAATTAATAACAAAATATATTAAAATCGTAAATATTTAAATAAAAAACCACTTATTTTAAATTATGTATATATTCAAAAATTGTTTCTATGTCTGACTATGCCCGGTATGTAGTTTTAAAAGAACAAATTAAAATCAAAAAATATAAGTTAATTAGGTATAGTTTTTATTACTCCATCAGTCTGGATAGCGTTTTCATACATTACTATAAAAAATCTGACGTGGACACCACATGACTTCCTTGTATTGTGTTCATACTTTTCTTAATAACTAAAATGTAAAATAATATTAAAAATTCTTTTAAGTTATTATACTAGTATACTCACAAATATATTTTAGTCATTTTATTTAAACTGCAGAAGAAGATATAAAGCATATTTTACTATTGTCACTGTCATGTCATAATCATTTAAATTTTACGTAGTAACAAATGTTAATCGATCATGGACTACAAGATACCGAAATACTATAAATTATAAATATATACTTTAATTATTTTTAAATGATAGCAGATACAAAAATATTTATAAAATACCGATTGTAGGTAATAATGACATAATCTTTCATTTAAAATAAAAAAAATTGTCTAAAATTAAATATTTATCGAAATATTTTTAAAAAGTACTACTTCCGGTTTGTAGACTGAAACCAAAATTAGGAGGTGCACAACTAGATGCTATAACAGTCCTAAATACAAAATTTCAACTTTCTACGTCTAACCGTATTTGAGTTATGCGACACACATACGTCCGTCCGTCCGTACGTACGTACGTACGTACGTACAGACGTCACGTCGAAACTAGTCATAATGGATTCAGAAAAGGTCAAAACGGATATTTCCGTCAAAATCTGAGAACCGAAATTTTTCGCGATTACAATACTTCCTTACTTCGTACAAGGAAGTAAAAACAAAAACTATGACAAAACTAATTAGTATCAGTCACGTAAACTTGGACAAGGACAAGTCAAAAACAAACTTATTATGTATAAAGAAAATGTCATCGAGATTTTTTGTTGTGTAAACTGAACTATTAAAAATTAACATAGTAACGATGTCATAGTTTGTGCAAAATAGCGTGCAAATCATAAAGATTCTGAATCTTAATCTTAATTACTTACATAATGAGGTTATAGTTTATCATTTATACCAAAAATACGCAAAAGATTAAAGTGTATGATTTAATCCTGAAGGTGAAAATAATTTCACCTTCCGAGGGCAAGGGAAATAATCACCTGGAGACCTATTCAGTGAAATTATCACTAGTGAATTGATAAGTATTTTGGTGATAGTTGTGCTGCCATCTATGAGAATTGAGTACGAAATTTCGGCATGACGTCATGTCAAGTGTAAGAGGTACTAGAGTAAAATTCAAATATCTAGGACCCTGGACTGCGCGAGAAGGCAGAGCTTGTCATGTACTGTCCGTTTTACAATAGCGGAGCTAGCGAGTATATGCTGCGCTGCACTGCACTTAATTTTCAAAGAAAACTAAAATATTACTCAATCACAATCAATTACAAAATTTGCAGGGTTACACGAAGCAAAACACTACGAATGTCAGCATGAGAATAATATATATTGAAGCTGATGTTTTGTAGAACAGACAGTAGCGTAGTTTCCTCTTGTTTATCATCTATGTTTCTCTCTCTAAGACGAGAATTCGTACATCGCGCAGGGTTCTAGCTATTTGAATTTTACTCTACCACCAATAGCTAGTGTTAGAGACTTATCAACGGTGGTAGTTTGACGTTTCGTATTATTTTGTAACAATTAAACTACAAATTATAACAATATACTAACCCAGATAACTAAAGTAACAAGAAACAAACAAAACTAACACAAAACAAGGTAAAAAAAACAAGTAAATAAGTGAAACAAAACAAGAAAAACATTGTTAACAATAATAGTATTCAAAAAGGCTAATTGATCAAAACAAATAAATTACATAACGCTATTCACAGACAAAAGCCAAACAAATAAGCCGAACGTTTCATATTTTGAATGTATTGCCAACCTAAATATTTACTGCGTAAACCTAACCATTTAAAAGAAACTAAACTATCACATTTTAACTACCACCGGCTGACGTCATCAACGTATCACTATTGATAAGTGATAACTTCACAGAATGGGTCTCCTGTAGAATTAATTAATTAATCCTGTGGTATATACGCTATATTTTGCACTTCTATTCATACAAATGCATAAAAATTTTAAGAACACATATTTTGTTTGTTATTTTTCAATAATCATCATATTATAATAATTAGCTATGATCTGAAAACTCTACAATAGGGTAGTTTACAATTTTTTTAAAAAGTTTTTTATTGAAACTTCATGTTATTTGAAAGCGATTCAGAGTACTGATAAACCTTAAGGCTATACTTCATCTTCACCCAGACAGGCATTCGTAGTTTACTAATAACTTGATTTAAGGAAAATTTAGAGAAAAAAATTATTTACAAAAATCCTTTATAATATTGTACTTAACAGCGGTACATTTTTAAATTTTCAAAATATTCGAAAAAAATGAAAATCCAAAATTTGATAATTTTTTTATTTAAAATGAGGGATGTTTCTTGAAAAAATAACGATGTACCGCTGTTGAGACACTATAGCAGATAAAGTGTAATTTTCTTGAAAAAAATATTCCAATTGACAAAAGAGTTATTGGTAAACTACGAATTTTGATGGTTTTCCAGGCTTTCCATTGTTCAAAACAAGTCCGGAAAATCGAAAAAGACAATACATATAGCTAGTATCTGTTACCAAAATTTGGTTGATATAGCAATCGAAATGGACGAGTTATGAATTTAATAAGTAACTACTACACCCTCATTCGAAAGGAGCCTTAATTGTTCTTAATTAAGCTGTAATTAATTTTCAAAGTTTGTTTGACGTAGATGTATAGCTGCAATTTTCTCAAACAATGGGGCTGGAATTAAAATGTACTCCATGTAAAATCAAATGTTCTAAATATTACAAAATATAAAATACAATTTGGTAGTTCCTTTATTACTGTAAGTAAAAATACACACATAATTGACTGGATTACTAATTTGCTACTATGGTAAAGTACCCTTATTGGACAAAAATAGTCAAGTTAGGTAGGTAGGATCGGTAGTACCATTTTCTTTAACTTTATTTTAAAAATAGTGTTACTTAGATAACAATTAAAAATTCTCAATTTGTATCTAAAGAGTAAAGTAAATTCATGTTGATATTATTATGGCAAGAGTACCTGGTTTGTTTATAAATAAATTGACCTCCTACGACAAAAGAAAAAAGAAAAAAATAATGATAATAATACCTACTAATTATATTATATCTAATCATTTTCTTATGAATGAAAAAATAGTAAAAAACAGTACTGATAACTGATAAAAAATAAAAGAACAATTTCTGATAAATTTTATCAATTTACTGCATTTCGCAGAATACCTCTTTTTATACTTTTTGACCTTTACTTACTAAATAATTTACGTATTTGAACATGAGTTTAACATTCCTACTATCATTGACAATAAATACAAATATTCATTAACTATTTCCTAGTGCACACAATTTTTATTGCTTTTTTTACAAAAATACCAGTTTTGATAGCTAAATGAAAATTCTTCAAAAACTTCAGTTAATACTTAACAGTGATGATAATAATAATTATGCGTAATTTAAGACAATAAATAAACGGAAAAGAAAAATAAATTGATACATTAAAAAAAGTTATGTTTACAAAAAAAATTTGTACTGTTAAAAATTGTTCAAATAAATGCATTTTACTCACGTAGTTATTTATGAATTTATGCATGCTTTATATTAACTTATGCACAATTATCTATACACGTGCTGACTTGTTTTTTATAATTTTGAATCGTAAAATAAAATGTTTTTACTATCATTTTATCATTCGTGTGCAAATATAACATAATATCACTAGGTATTTTAAATGTTTATGATAAGAGTTATATTATATATCCTGTTTTTGTTTCACAATAATATATTAGTGAGGAGTGAGCCATGCACCATGGCAGTAGATTTAGATTTAAAAAATAAACGATAAACGAAATTGCTTAAATGGTCTTTGAATTTGACCTCAGAGATCAAATATGATTTCAATTAATTTTCAATTTTTACTATTTTACTTAGATACAACTATTTCGAGTAAATTTCCATGTTTCTTTTATTTGGAAAGCCGGATTTAAATCACCTTGAAAAATTATCTCGGATGAATCATCTACCTAATGAATCAGAATCATTAGAAGCAAAGGATGAACGTAATAGAATAGTTCTACTTGTTTTCCTAGAATGACAATGAATGCCACTACTAGTAGGTAGGTAGTGAATGAACTATCGAAAATAAACACTTGCAACTTGTATAATTATTGTATGCATACTGTAGTTTTTAGTAAACACATACGATCTTCGCCTTTCTATAACGATTAACGATGATTAAGACGATCCTCTACCGTGCCAGAAAACAGCCAAAAACATGGATTTCGCGCGCCACTCCACAGCGTTTATTGTTTTGTTAAACATAATAATCTAAAGATATTGTTGAAGATAAAAGTACAATCTACAAAATGGTCGATGCAGAATATTAAATTTTGCTTTAAAATCGAAATATGTTAATTTGAATTTTGACAATTTTTGTTATTTTTTGAACACAAATATCTTCTATTTTAAAACGAATTTAAAAAATTTGATCGGTTGTTTCGTAGATCCAAGCTTTGTTGACAACATATTAAAATTTAAAGTTAATTAACTTATAAATAAAAGCTGTACAGAGGCGCGCGAAAACCTCCTTTTTTAAAAATATTGCAGTTTTTTTACAAATATGGCTCTATAAATTATTTTTTCCGCTCAAACATAAATTACTTGTTATTAATATGTTTAACAAAACAATAAACCCTATAAAATAGCGTGCGGAATCAATGTTTTTTACTGTTTACTGCCAGGGGTAGAGGATCACCTTAAGAGACCCGTCTACCTTCTAAATCCATCATAAAATGTACTAAAGTAGCGAGTGTTTTGTGGCCAGTACAAGAATGGTAAAATTTTATTTCAACAAGGATTTAATCACCAGAGGTGCCTGTTTTAAATTTTAATTAAAAAATTGTACATGATTATAAAAATTCCGAAAAATTGAAAAAAAAATCCAGTTTATGCAAACTTTACACGGTTATATCTCATGATAGAAATTAATTTTTAAAATTTTAAGCGGCACATCTGTATATTCTTTCTCTATTATATGTTTATAAAAACATTATCCTGACGTCAATAATAATCTGACAGTTTACTCGCAACGAAAACACTTTTTCAGTATTTTGCAACTTCAAAATGACATTGCATAGCTAGGATGAGACAAAGTACGATATTCAGGCTGGTTTCAGGCAGCCGTAGTAGTGGAGAAAAAAGTGGAATAGAAAAAAAGTAAAATCGAGAGTATTCTAAGGTTTTAATTTATATATCTTCAGCTGAAAATCGCATTTTTGGCACTAAAATTTTAATTACAAACGTCACGAGTTGTAAAAAGTACAACATGCACGGGGGGAAATAGGTATGTTCTTTCAGGTTGATATTTCTGAAAACTTCAACTTTCCTGAGTTGTGCTTATTAAACATAACATTATACTACCATCATGTTATGTAGCCTTGATTAATTCAGTTTTTCTATTTATCTTTCATGAATTTACCAATAATATCAATATTATAAAACACTTCCATCTACCATCTACCTAAATATAAGTTAATGTTTTGAAATGGATAAACTTTTAGTCATCATTTCATTTCTAATTGCAATTGTAGGTATTTATTTCCTTTTCAATTGATATAAACTTGTATAATTTGTAAACTGACAATCGAAATTGGACTGTTCGTTATCATAATAATCGTGAATAATGTCGGATATGCTTTGTTCTTTATGCCTGGCCATGGCATGCTATGATGACGCAACAAAAATGTCATGACATGTGAGAAGCAACGTTGCAATTACTATAATTGTGTGCCTTTGTTACAGGAAAAAAGCAAATCCTGAAAGGAGTTTCAGGAAAGTTCCAGTCCGGAGAACTTACTGCTATTATGGGACCCTCTGGAGCTGGGAAATCTTCCCTACTTAACATTCTCACCGGATTTCAGTGAGTGTTCTTATTTTTCTCTAAAAAGTGTACTTTAAGAACTTTTATTCTTTCCGCCACCTGAAAGGAAGGTATTGGATTCATGCTAAAAATCGAGTTGTGAGTTTTTAGTGGATGAGCACGAATTAGGGTCCTTATAACTCATTTTTAATAGTTCTGCGATGATGTCCTCCTACCACCCTTCTTAGAAAAAAAAAATTTCAAACTTGTACTGGGTGCAAAAAAATGTGAATTCCATACATTACCAAGGCGATAAAGTTCATTCATTTTCCTTTTGAGTAATATTGCGAATTTAAAAAATCTGCTGTGTCCACCACAGTACTTCCCCGACTATAAGTTTTAATAACTTATTTCGTAACGCCTTTAATTTTATGCTTTATTCAGCAAAATTTAAATAAATTTATCTTTTTTCCCAAACTATTTAAGTTGATAACAACTTGATTGAATATCGCATAAATGTCATTTTTTACATTTTTACTAAATTCGTCTCCCAGAGAGCCTTAATTTGATACCACACACGATAGTATTTTAATAAAATTAAAATAAGTTATGTTTATAAAGTTGGTACCACTGGTTGAATAAAGCTCAATAACGAACTTGAAGTCAGAATTTGGCTCAAGATCTTAAATATAAAATTTCAGTCCAAAATTCCAACGCGTTTTTAAGTTATGCAACATCCAGACAGACCCACAGACCGACAGACCTACTTTTTTTTAAATTATGTTTTTTAAGTTCAGTAGGGACTAAAACGTGAAGATTCACCAAAATCTCGAACTGTCAAAAAATTACGATTACAATACTTCCCTCTATTACATAGGTCGGGGAAGTAAAAAAAACCTAGAACAGCCTATTGTGTGGGGTTTTTAGCTGGTTAATTAACTATATCAATGACTAATAAATAATTAAATATTGTTTACATTAAGGATAGTTTACGTTATCTGACAAGCTTATTTAAGTAAAGTCACGTTTTAAGTCGCGTGAATCTAACGGTTTGTCATGAAAACATGTTGCGTTTTGCAATTTAGTTTCAACATTGAAATTTATTTTCAGTTCAATAATTATAAATGAATCATACCATAACAACTAATGGTATGTACTTTATTCTGTACTGATAGAAACCTTTTTAAACTTTTCGTACCTTTCGTAATGGGGTTTTTATATTTTAAACAATTTTGGCGTATTTTTGTATAAATTTAAATATTATATGATTTAAAAATATTGAAAATTCAGATATTTTTCTCGCGCTCTAGCCAAGTTAATTTAGGTTTGGGTTAGCATTCGATTTTCAGAAACATATTTCGTTAATAGAAATAGTCTTTGATTAAGTCGAAACGAGAAGATTTTGTTCGAGAAAGATGTAGAAATTTTTGTAATTAAAAAAACAAAATTGTGATCGACTGCAACTTTTGAACGCATAAAAATATGGACATCCTGTTTTAAGCATTCGATTCCTTGGGCATTTTTTTATTAGCTACATATTTATTTATTGTAATCAGCAATATTGTTCTAGTTGGAAAGATTCTCTCGGAGAAAATATTTTAACTGTGTCTTAAATATAAACGTTACTAATAAAAAATTGATCTAGAAATCGAATGCTGCAAAACGGAAGTCGATATATTTGTTCGTTACAAAATGATGTCCATTTTCTCGTGATAAAGCAATATACCATACTTGATTAAAATAAATATATATTTTCGAAATATATTTAGAAGAAAAAAACAGTTAACAAAAATGGGAGGTAACTTGATATTAGGAAAGATAATAGGTATCCAATAACTCAACTGCGATAGCGAGACGCAATGATAAAAAAAATTGGTTAATAAATTAGTATAATTTTGCAATAAATTGAAATAGATAAGCATGATATAAAAATATTTAATACCTACTTTAAAAGATATGTGAACAATTAGTTTTTAAACATTATTTATAAATATAAAAATTTGCACTATTATGAATTCAAAGCTAATAAAAATAACAATAATTGCAGTAAATTTATCATTATTGATTACCATGAATTTTTACTTAATGAGCAAAAATACTCTATTGATTAATTATTTTTCAGTGCAAAGTTACCTACTTATATAATTATCTAATGGCCCGTAAATATAAATTGAGTTATGCATCAATTCAATTCTAATATCATAATCGAAAAATGACCTTATGCTTATTACTTATTTCGCGTTTACTAGCATGCAAAGATCAAAATTATACAATTATTGTTATAGTTTTAAGTAACTTTTTATTATAAGTAAAAGTAGTAGGTATGAAATAAAATGAAGACGTAATTAAATTTAAATTTAATCAATTATCTCTACTTATTACTAATCATTATTTACTCAAAATAAACAAATAACATTGTTTGCTACAATGGCAAGTTAAACACTGCACTTAACTTTACCACTTGTATAATTTGCTTACCATAGCGTTGAAATTATACTGGGTGTTTCATAACTTCGAGTAGGTACATACAAGGGCTTCATAACAAAGGGGCGTAACTACAAATTTGTAGTTTTGAGTAAATTGAAAAAATCTGACGTGGACACCACATGACTTCCTTGTACGCCTTGTGTGTTCATACTTTTCTTAATAACTAAAATGTAAAATAATATTAAAAATTCTTTTAACTTATACTAGTATACTCACAAATATATTTTAGTCATTTTATTTAAACTGCAGAAGAAGATATAAAGCATATTTTACTATTGTCACTGTCATGTCATAATCATTTAAATTTTACGTAGTAACAAATGTTAATCGATCATGGACTACAAGATACCGAAATACTATAAATTATAAATATATACTTTAATTATTTTTAAATGATAGCAGATACAAAAATATTTATAAAATACCGATTGTAGGTAATAATCACATAATCTTTCATTTAAAATAAAAAAAATTGTCTAAAATTAAATATTTATCGAAATATTTTTAAAAAGTACTACTTCCGGTTTGTAGACTAAAACCAAAAATAGGAGGTGCACAACTAGATGCTATAACAGTCCTAAATACAAAATTTCAACTTTCTACGTCTAACCGTATTTGAGTTATGCGACACACATACGTCCGTCCGTACGTACGTACGTACGTACATACGTACGTACGTACAGACGTCACGTCGAAACTAGTCATAATGGATTCAGAAAAGGTCAAAACGGATATTTCCGTCAAAATCTGAGAACCGAAAATTTTCGCGATTACAATACTTCCTTACTTCGTACAAGGAAGTAAAAACGTTTTAAAAACTATGTAAAAGGTAGCAATATAAATTTTAGATTTAGTTCAGTCTTTATAATTATTCTCTTTTCTTTATATAATGTTTTTTTTATCAATCATTGTAGATACGCCTCTTTGTAACAACATGAAATAAGAAAATAACCAAGGCGTATGAATCAAACTATTGTTCTGTTGTTACAAATAGAATTACAAAACAAAAATAAAACTCTTTTCATATAATTTAAGTGTAAATTATTAATTGGAGGTATTACATTGTGTATACAGCAGGGATGTTAATAAAAAGGACTTGGGCGTATTTACCTGAATAAAGGCGTAACTACATATACGTCCATTTCTTTCGATACTGATTTGAAATATTGTAAATACGTCTAAAATATGATCAAATATCTCCTAAACGGAATAAGATGTAAATACGCCAGTTTGCTACGACAAAAATAAGATTATTTCGAAGGCGTATATAATAAAAACTCATTTTCGTCAAAAACGTAGATACGCCCCTTTGTTATGAAGCCCTCGATTATACTTACTGAGGATTGGAGAAAAATTAGTGGGATACAGACAACAATAAAATATATATTTCTCAATCGACTAGTTTAGTATAAATTTAAATTTGTGTAATTTACATGAAAAAATCATTAAAAGGTAATGTAAAACATTCACTTCAGTAGTTTTTCAGTGTTTAGATTTGTGCCCCCCTGTCAAAATTTTCTAAATCCGCCACTGTTTGTTCTCTAAAACTAAATTTTACGTACTTGTACGTACAGTTTACTAGGCAAGAATCATTTTAAAAAACACTGGATGCGCATAATTAACTAGGTAAAGTATTAAAAATAAATTTTATGTACACCCAAATAAAATTAAATTAATTTACTCGTTACACAATTGTTATTAGAAATTTTTGAATGAGTATGTTAAAAAACAATTCTATTTTTTATATTCATTTTACGGGCGCGCGCAACTACAAAGATCATATGCGCCCCGAACAATTGTTATTAATTCAATTTACAATAAATTATTTTTAATCCGTAATCCGCATACAAATTATATTTAACGCATGTATTCGAAGTCACTCTGTATATAAATTTTAAAATATATACATATTCATTATTTAGTTTTAAATAAATATATTTTTCTACTCCCTACTGGATATTGACAACATATCTTCATACTATCATGTGTGGATAGGGATGTCATATCCACACCAGGTGTGGATATGAAATTCAAAGTCAAATACGTCAAAAAATTGTTAATGCGTGCAAATTATGTTTTTATTATGACAAATAATTACTAAAAACATTAAATCAACTGTTATTTAATAATTAATTATGTTTGAAAGCATTATTTTATTGCTAAAAAAGCAAAAATGTAGAGATTTTACGTTGGCAACAATTATTCAAATGTCATATGTCACAAAATAATTGATGTAACCCTACTATTAAATAATTTTTGGCATCATATTGAATGCATTTTATTGCAAAAACCATATTTCGTAGAAAAAATAGGCTGTACAACTCGAGTGGATTGCCTATATCGCACGCGAACGTTTGCAGACACTCCCCCTATGGGGTCGTGCAATATAGGCATCACATCCACTCTTGTTGTACAATATATTATTTCAGTTGCGCATATTCGAATTACTTTGCACATTGCACACCATTTTCATAATCTGTGCATGTTTCCAAAATTTTACTTTAAAATCATCATTGTCATTTCATTACTTGTATAATACAATATCCTCATTTTTTAACTAGTAGAAAAAAATTTATGCTCAAGAGTTCAAATAGTTCATTGATGAACTTCCTCATCTTCGGCTTAATCGAACAAGAATGACTTCTTGTATTAGGTACATAAATATAACACTGTTTTGGATTCTTGTTATACTTATACATAAATAACCATAGTTAGGAATAATAATTATAGTTCTAGACCTAGACCTAGGTCAAGTGAAACTTGTTTACTATTTGATTGCAAAATTATGAATGATAAACTGGTTTAACATTTTTACACATAAATAATAAATAATAATTCGACCGCGACCACCTTAACTTTTTCTTAATTTAAAAAAATACGCATTAATTAGCTTCTTGTTAGTAACAAGTCAATAAAACTATTAAAACTGTTTATATCAGTAAACTTTTGACCATATGATGCCATAAGGTGTACAAAAAATTTGCATATCTTATTTGCGTTATGTAGGTAATACTATTCAGATCAATGTGAATGCGTATTATATAATTAATAATTTCTGTACAACTACCAAAAGCATATAATAAACACAGTGTACCTAGTAAATTCTCAATGTCAAATTTTATACATCTTAAAATAATTAAACCCCCCAAGCTTTAAGACAAATCTGTTTTTAATATTATTACTCATATCGTATTCATCATATCATAAAAAAATTTTTATTCATTTTCCACATAGAAGAGGGAAAACCGTGTGTTACTTATCTGTGACTATTTCCCTCATTATATTTTAACCAATTAAAATGCACTACTTTTCACAAAAACCATAGAAACTATCTACTGAACTATTCCAGTGTTTATTTTTAAATATTGACATAGTTTGTGTATATTCACCGTAACCATGACACAACAAACAATAATAAATGTTTGTTTATTTTTCACCAAATGTCAAAATATTTAAAATAATTTAAAAATTATGCTATAAATAAAATTGTATTATTTAAAATTGTTAAATTTGTTTTATTCATGAAATAGTCAATGCGTATACCACTCGATCATCAAAAATATTAGAAAATACTTTTGCCTCCTGATTCGACGTACTTATTTCCACAAAACACCTCTCGACCTCCGGTCTCGAGTTGTTTCTATGGAAATACGTCTCATCAGTCGGCAGTATTTTCGATTACTTTCAAAGCTCTTGTGGTATAATAACTGAAAATTCATTTTTAAGATATTTGACCTTGACCAACAAAAAATTGTGCGGAAAATACCAAAAAATACCTAGAGTAAAGTGCCCAAAAATATGAAGTGATCAACTAGATGCAACATGAGTCTCAAATATAAAATTTCAACTTTCTACGACATTCCGTTTTTGAATAATGCGTATAATACCAAATAGTGCCCCTTTGACACAGACGATCGCAACCAAAAATAGGAGGTGCACAACTAGATGCTATAACAGTCCTAAATACAAAATTACAACTTTCTACGTCTAACCGTATTTTAGTTATGTGACATACGTCCGCCCGTACGTATAGACGTCACGACGAAACTAGTCATAATGTATTCAGAAAAGGTCAAAACGGATATTTCAGTCAAAATCTGAGAACCGAATTTTTTCGCGATTACAATACTTCCTTTTTACTCCGTACAAGGAAGTAAAACTGTACTGATTTTTACGTCACTCGGGGGAGGAATGCAGTGTTTTTCTCTTGCTAATGGAAGGAGGGAAGCGAGTTTTCCCTCCCGCGCGGGAGGAAAGGGGATTTAGAGACTGTTTATAAATTAAAAATTTAAGAAAAATTCAAAAATTAACAAAAAAATTCAAACTAAAATTTTTTAAATTAAAAAATGATTACTATATAAATATTTTATTTCTGAACAATGAACTGCATGTTCGGGCAGTTCGTAATTGTAATATTCATAGGGCTGATGGTCTGAATGTTGTCTGCCTGATATCCAACCCTCGTGACGTAAAATATTGTGTGTCCCATGGGAGGGAAGGCTATTCCTCCCTTGGGCGAAGCCGGCGCCCTCGCTCGGGCCGCCGCTTTGCCCGCGGGAATAACAGCCATTACTTCCGTGGGCGAAGCACGCTTCCCTCCCTAGGTGCACAAAATACTATTATTAACAAACTTAAGCGAACATTACATAATAATAATAATTGTTTTTTCACCCCTAGAAACACTGGCATGGGCGGCACAATAACAACTAGCGCAAACCGCGACATAACCGGTAGCAGGCAATACAAGAAGGAGTGCTGCTACATCCTGCAAGATGACCGCTTATCGCCGCTCTTTACCGTCCAGGAGGCCATGAACTTGGCCGCCGACCTGAAACTAGGCAACAGCGTCTCCCTCAAGGCCAAACAATTTCTCGTAAGTTGTTGCAACACATGTAGGTAATAACAGTCTAAGTCGAAGTGTAGTATATGTTGTTGTTGTTATGTAATGCGATATACTACAGACTACACAGACAAGGCGTTTCTCAATAACAAGTTGTGATAGGGGAGATAGGGACTGGTTGTATATTTTTTTAGTTTAAAAAAAAAATTAATGAGACGTATCTGATAAGAATGTATTTACAAAATTTACTTACTAACTGACGTTCTACGTTCTACATATAAAGTGAAAAAATCATATCAGTATATCAGCTTTAAACAGGAACAAAGTTTTGAAATGTTACACATGCTAATTATTTTTTATTGAGTTCAGCTCTCAAATTATTAAGAAAAAACCCAATACATTTGTATTTACTCGTACCTATATACAGGTGTTTCTATAACTCTGCATGTAACTTTAATAGGTTACCTATATAATTTGATACACTGATAACAGGAGAATTTTTTTTCAAAATTCGCAAAAATAAGGGTAGTGAAAATATTATACATAGTTCCATTGGTTTGAACGTCCATTTACCTGTTTATTTATTAATTATTACATAAGAAGATAGTATTTATAATTTTATTTTATAAATAACATAATAAATAAACAGTTAAATTCAATAAATAATTTTCAGTACCCTTATTTTGCGAATTTTGAAAAAAAATTCTGTTATCAGTGTATCAAATTATATAACCTATTCAAGTTACGTGCAGAGGTATAGACCCACCCTGTATAATTATTTTCAGATTGCCACGCCATTTCTCTAAAACAGCCAAAAACATGGATTTCGCCCGCCACTCCACAGCGTTTAGTGTTAAATATAATAATCTAAAAATATTGTTGAAGATAAAAGTACAGTCTACAAAATAGTCGGTGCAGAATTTTAAAATTTTGCTTTAAAATTGAAATATGTTAATTTGATTTTTGACAATTTTTATTATTTTTTAACACAAATATCTTCTACTTAAAAATGAATTTAAAAAAATTAAACGGCTATTTAAATAAAAACTGTACAGTGGCGGGCGAAAACCCTCTTTTTTACAAATATTTCAATTTTGTATATGGGTGCCAAAATTATTTTTTCCACCCAAACATAAATTATTTGTTATTAATATGTTTAACAAAACAATAAACTAAACGCTATAGAATAGCGTGCGGAATCAATGTTTTTGACTGTTTTCTGCCATGGGTAGAGAATCACCTTAACCAGTTAGTAGGTAATCAATCTTCGCCAAGCATTCCTTGCCTAAACACAATCATTAATTTGCGTGTCCAAATTCAATAGTATTTTGAGTAAATCAAGCTCTGTTATAGATTGAAAGACATTTTTTATGACTCACAATTTATTAGTAAATTATTTATTTGGGTTTAGTTCTAGTATATTTTCGGAAAGAATCCGTAATTTGTCTAACGTTTAAGTGAAAAACTTTTAACAGGTTAAAATTAAAAAGATGTGAAGTAAATATTAGCACAGCAGCAGTGAAGAATTTATTTCAGTTGCTTCACTGCTCAATCTTTTCATCCAGTTATCTTCTCTAGAATGATACATAATCTACAAGCTCTGTCCTTGCCATTGCAAAAAACCATCAATCTCAATCACTTCAATGGCGCACGCAAGTGCTAAAGTGCTAAAGCCCCTCCAAAAATATTTTTTTAATAAATGTACAATAACTTTCATCAAATTTAAAATCAAATTGATTAATTAAATTTATTCAATGAATATTAAGTTCGTATAATATATTTTGGGCCATTATGTAGCTAATGTTTTCCATGAACTACCATATTCAATCATGCGTGCAGTAGATTTGTGTAGTTTTACTAAACTATGAATTTCACTTGTGCAGTCACAAACAGTTCTATTTGACTAACGGACTGACCATTCGTACGAACAGCAGTTTTCGAAGTTCAAGGTTGTTAATATATAATAGCTACTACTATACTATGCACTTCTGTGGGTACAAAGGCACAGTGATAAGGTGTTAAACATGTAATTCTTCACATGAATCTTTTTTTTTTCAATTTAAATGTATTCGACGTGGACAAAAAAAATTTCTTCACAATTACTATACTTGATTTTTAAACTAAAGGGAGCAATCTGAAGTTGTCTCGCTGGGCCGTATTTACACTGTGTAAATACGAGAAAAATATCAGTAGATTTTTTTGACGGCAAAATTTAATTTAACCTATCAGCAGGCAAACTCGGTAAAGTCACTGACAACAGTTGACGAGGCAAGATGGAGAACATTCGTTTGTTTACATTACAAAGTTTGTGTGGTGTAAAACTGGTGTTACATCAGCCAATCAAAAACGATCAGTTTTAGCATTCCAACTTCAGATTGCTCCGTTTAGTTTAGAAATCAAGTATAATAATTCAACATTTCCAAAATTTCAGTAATTGTTTAGCAAATCGATCGTGAAATTATACAAATTACAAGTTTTATACATGATTTAAAATTCAGGTAAAAAACAGTCATTATTAAACATAAGTTTATATTTAACTTTCTAATAACGTAATTACAGCTATTATAATAAAATAAATATTAAAAAATAAGCACTATCCTTATATTTTGCAAATACTGCAAAATATGTTGATGATATGTTTACAAATATTCTTCAAGGCAAACAGACTGGAACTAATCTAATTTTTACGCATTTATTTTACGTAATATTACTAGCATTTCATTTTTTGTTTTATGTTTTTAACTCAGTAATTCAGTTCACGTTATGAAGGACAAGATTATCATCATTATTATATTACGAAAACGTATAAATGATTGTTGAATAATACTATAAAAATGACATAATATTGCAAAAAACACAATTGGTAAGATACATATATAAAAACTCATTCATTATTTCTACAAATGTAATATTTGAAATTTATTTCCACAAGTAAGATTCAAAAAAATTATTAATATTCTATTGCGGTCGTTCCATTTTTTTCACTTTCCTTACCATTACAACAGACAGATTTACTTTCTGTACACACATTTAACTTTTCTGGCAGTTAGAAAAGCCCGAGTTCTATTTTTAATGTTATAAAATTATTGAAATCATAAAGTACCATTACTTTTTATTTAAATATTTATTTTTATACAAGACGATAGAATTATTATTTTATCGACGAAAGAAAAATGTTAATTATTTTTCTCGAGCCGATAATATAATTTTATCGTCATGCATAAAATTCAATTTTTTTCTATAGCTAATGTTAAAAAAATATAAGACAATCTTTTTTAATTAAATTTTGTTTGTTTATAATGTTTTTCATCATGCTACTTTTTTCACAGAGGATGCAGAAATGTGTGAAAACGAATTTGAAGAAAAAATGTAAAAATATTTTTATTTTTACTTTATCTACTCAAATTTTACTTTAACATCAGCTATGAAAAAAAAATGTTAAGTACAATGCCGCATGTAAATGTTTACAATTATCATTATTAACAAGTTGTTTTGATAACAACTCAAGTTACAGAATACCACTATAGAATATCTTGTAAAAATAATAGTAGTAATTTTGTTTATTGTACAAAACTACAGAAATAATGATGAAACCGTAATACAAAACATGCAAAGAGATTTTTTTATAAATTTCAAATGCGTTAATAATTTTATCCAACACCTCCTAATAAAAGCATCATAACTATCATGTTGATTTTAAACAAGCAAAGTAAAAAATTACCCACAAGTGGCTTTGATCAAAATTATACCCACTTGTGGGTAAATTGTTACTTTGCTTGTTGGAAGTCACCATAGAAACGATGTTTTATGTTGAAACTTAATATTATTAAAATATTTAAGCAGTAATTAAGAAATGTTGGATAAAACGTTATACTTCTCACGTGGGAAAAAAGGAATGACCCACTCGAGAAAATTATCTCACTCAGCCTTCGGCCTCGTGAGTTAAGATTTCCCTCGTGGGTAATTCCTTACTTTGCCCACTTGCAAAATAAATAACTATTATTTATAACAAATTGTGGATTAATACAGCCAATAGGTAGTTAATAAAATTTGATAAACCGGTTAGCATTCTAAAAAATCATCTCCGGAACTTCTTTCCCACGACTTTTTTATTTAAGCCTCTAACTGTTAATTTTTTTACACTAGTCCTGATCAACTGATCCTAATTCACAATGTATTTCAGTTTATAATGTGCCGAATTGGGCAGTATTTAAATACTATTTAATGTACATTTTTCATTATTTGTATTTATATTTAAATATAATTTGTACAGTATTTCGAGCATAGTATTTGAAATACTATTTTATTTACCTATTACATTTTTTGTTTAGCTGATAATGCTCATATGATACAAAATAATTAAATTTGAGCTTAGTAAAGAATCTTCATCAAAATCATTCCTTAACCTTATTTGTATTAAAACTTTAAAAAACACGAAAGTATTTGAAAAAGTATTTAATAGATATTTATTCAATTTTGACGTTTTAAACTGCTATTATTAACTCCATAGCAACAACTTTAAATAAATGTTTATTCACAGGTGATTTTTTTTTTAAATCACTCAACACATTTTTAAATCACTCCGACGTTTTAAACTGTTATTATTACGTGAAAAATTCATAAAAACAATAACAACTTGCCACTAACGACAACTTTGATTAGTTTTATTTTTGTTATGTCAAAATAAATTTATAATTCATATAGGATTTGAAATACGTGAGATACGAATGTTTATTCTATCGAAAAAATTATCCCACTCGCCCTTCGAGCTCGGGGGCTAAACTTTCTTCTCTTGAATAAACATTCATGTATCTCACTTGGTGTATAAATATTTATTATACACCAGTTCTGATAATGTGTAGGTTTTCAATTTTTAAAGCTTTATTCAAAGTTTGTATGAGAAATGGCGTATATTTAAGGATAATTATATTTAAAATAACTGTATTATTTATACTCGTAGTACCATGTAGGTATATGTCTAAAATAATTTCATATAATACGAAGAAATTATATATAAGTATAGGTCATTTTTATTTTCTGTGACACGTGACAAATGAGTCAGTAATCAGGAAAAGAAAATAATTTGAAATGATTTGTTTGCAGATTGGAGATATCCTAGATACCCTTGGCCTGGCTGTACACACCAACACACGATGTGAGCGATTGTCCGGCGGTCAAAAGAAACGTCTGTCCATTGCGTTAGAACTAATTGATAATCCGCCTATCATGTTTCTCGACGAACCAACAACGTAAGTTTTTATCCAGTAAATAGTGCGTAGCTTCATTTACATGGTACTTAAAGCCGACCAATACCTAATTATTATTATTCAGTATTGCAGACGCAAGTACCATATTTATTGATCGTGAAACTACGTCTAGTAGTTTTCCTCAAATATTTACATGAAACATAATTATATACTTTTTCCTGTTAAAAGATTAAAAATATGTAAGATCCGAAAATGACCCATAGTATTTTCGTTGTAACGAGTAACGAGCAATTACCTTAGAAGCATAAAACATATGTACTTACCTACCTACAAACATGATTTGTATTACTTTTTATTTGTTTTGATTTTGAGAAATACAAGTTATTTTGTATTTAATTTGTACTTTGTCATATTAATTAAAAATTATTTTGTTATAATCATACCCTTGATACATTAAAGCTAATAATGACAATGACATTGTAAAAAACAACAAGTGATAAAATACTCCAAACATATGTTACTAAATAGGTAGTTAGTAGGTAAACTAAATTGATAATTAGAAAATTGTTTTTTTATTTGAGATAAAATGTCAACCTTAAAAAGCGTACTTTACTACTGATGATTAATTAATTAAAATATAACTTAAGTATAATTGATTATAAATTTTATTGACTTAAATCGATCGTGGTCTATTTATGACTAGTAATTGCACATGTTTTATTCACATAATTTTACATGGAACTTAACGTCAAAGAATAAACGTATGTTTGTTAAAAGCAATTTCAATAAAATTAAATAATATTTAGTTCAAATTTTGAATTTATTAATATGTTGTTCTTTAGGTTGTTGCTGTCGTTGACGACAAAAATACATAAAAATTTTATAGGATATTTATATGATAATAATACACTTTAATAGATATTTATACACCAAGTGAGATACATGAATGTTTATTCAAGAGAAGAAAATTTAGCCCTCGAGCCCGAAGTGAATAAACATTCGTATCTCACGTGGTTTATACAATATTTTATTCAATTTTGACGAAATTATTTCAAATTATACATTTATTTTGACATAACAAAAAAATCAAAGTAGTCGTCAGTGGCAAGTTGTCATTGTCTAGGACGATCATGGAATACATGATACAAGATTTTCAATAACAATTTTTTTAATTATACCAAATTCAGCAAAAGTACCTACTACATTAATTTGTGTTTATAAATAACTTTTAATGTCATGTATGTCCATTTTAATGAAGTAATGCAATTTTTCACGAAATTCTTAATAACATGAAAAATTTCTCAAATGTCAGAAAGACAGGTGAAACAAAAATTAAAACTGTCGCAATATGACATGTTCGATAACATATCGAATGGGTTGAATTGATATTTGATATTGATATTGTTTATTTTCGTAACTAGGTAACTGTATGGAAAATGTTTGTTTCGTATATGGTCGTGGGAAAATATATTAAAAAATTATCAAATTATTTTATATTTAGTCAAATCATTGTAATAATTGTATGAAAATTTAATGTTTATATCTCAAAATTATATAAGATTCGAAATAATGAAAAATCTTTTTATTGCAGAGGTTTGGACAGTTCCAGTTCCAACCAATGCATCCGACTGTTAAAAGCTTTAGCTCGTGGTGGCCGAACGATCGTATGCACTATTCATCAACCTTCCGCTACTCTTTATGAACTCTTTGACCACGTATACGTCCTTGCAGAAGGCCAATGTGTCTACCAAGGTGCCAGCAGCAACACAGTTCAATATTTGTCATCTCTTGGTCTTCATTGTCCACAGTACCACAACCCTGCCGATTACTGTAAGTATAAAGATATCGGGGCAATGGATGAGCAAGATGTAATATTTTGATTCTTTGTTTAGTACTTGAAGTAACTAATGGAGATTACGGCAACTTTACGAATGACCTTTCAAAAGCTGCAACCAAAACTTGTTGGCGAACTTCACGACCTATTGCAAATAGTAAGTTAAATTTTATACATAACTAGCGGACTCGGCGCGCGTTGCTACGCCTCCAACTCGAATTTAAAGGAATCTCGTTATAAGAATTCTAAGTTATTACCAAACCATACATGGTGGCAATTCTAACTACGCCCATGATCAGGGGCGCACTCAAGGGGAGGGCTCGTGGGGCTTGAGCCCCCCCCAGACGACTGGAGTTTTTTGAAATTTTTTCATTAAACATTATGTAAGATTATTTAAGTTCACTGAAGACTAAAAATAATCGCCTTTTATCTGTTTTTATGATTATCTTAAATTCAAATAGTTCAAATTATACAATAATATACACTCCGTATAACGATGTGTACGATTATTGGGATATTTTAATAAGAATGCGACCCTTGTGGTGAAATTTTGAACTTAAACAACGGTGCACTTGGGAGTGAAACTAAAAAGATGAAAGAAAGAACTGATACATTAAATATGAACTAAAATTAAAATATATGTATTTTTCTATATAACTGACATGACTCTGCTCAGATTCGTTCTTATGAAATTATATCAAGAGAGCTGCCGAAAAAACAATGTGTGTGCACAAGAAAGAGAGTTAAACGTGCAACTGTTTATCTTTAAAAAAATGAAACTTTCAATTTAAAGGTGTTTGACCTTGAACTGTACAAAAAATTCGCCTGCGGCGCATTTCTTTCTTTGTCGTACTAAAGGTTTCATAAAAAAAATTCTTAGCCCCCCCCAACATGCAATCCTGGGTGCGCCACTGCCCATGATACCATACCAAATTTGAAGCCAATCGGTTACCGCCATTTTGTTTAAAGATGGCGGACTGATATTTTAGTATGCTCATATCATAAGTTATAACCATTACAAATTTAAACCCAATCGGTGCAGTACATTTTGAGATAGCTAGCCACCATTTTGTTTCAAGATGGCGGACTGATATTTTAGTATGCTCATGTTATAAGTTAGATCTTAAGCTATTACTATACCAAATTTGAACTCAATCGGTGCAGTAAACTTTGAATGTTAAATTTGCATTGTTATAAACAAAAATGCGATTTGACATCGTTATAAACATCAAATAAATTAAAAAATCTATTTCAAAAACATATTGTCTGTTTCAAAACACCTAGACCAACTGAATTCGAAATTCCTACATTTTTATATACAGATTAATAAATGTATCTTAATGAGTGACTCCAAAATTTGAAATATCGTATAAGTACCTATTAGAAACTTATCTATTTAGGAGAATGTTAAATTGAATTTTTACTTATCTCTCAAAGATCGCAATATAACGTTTAATCGAAAATAACTTCAATTACTCAAAACATGATGATTTACTACATAATAAGAGTAGGTAGTGCAAAAAAAATGAACATCAAGGGCGTTAAGTACTGGTTGAGCGTAATGTTTGATGGAGAGTCAGACTTCATCAAGGTAACCAATATCTTCACAACTTCCGTGATGTTTATTTACTATTTTTTCTGCAAGATCGCCGTAGTATAAATAATATTGTATGTTTACATATTTGCATATTTTATAAATACAGGATGTTGTCTTTAAAACAACATGCGCTTTTTTGTTTTTATTAATTTCTTAGCAAAACACGTTAGTTTAGATATAAAAAATAATACTATCGTAACCTAGGCAATAGTAGTAATAATATATTATAGTAGTTCAATATTGTAAAATTATTTCTGATTTTTAATACCTTTTTTCTCAAAATACTTGTTAACAACCCCATGTTATATTTATATTGTTGAAATCAGAAAAAAATCTCTATCTATTGCACTAAAAATTTATATAGGTTACCATTTAAAAATATATTAATTTAGTTTCCTGTTCGAGAACCACTGGTTGAATTTTTTGTTTGGTATTCCTATTAAATGTAGCCCCTTTTGTTGGTCATTTTTTGTGTATAACATTTTTCTCTAAAGTCATTAGTTCGTCCAAAAAAGAGCTAGTAGTTTTAAAGGAAACACCCTGTATAAATAAGTAGGTACATTTGTATAAAGTCCGTCCCAAACTTCTTTGCCGTGACGTCATTATTTTATTTTCAAGAATAACTAAATAATACATTGTCTTACTCTTTCTATCTTACTACAGTCATATATTTAGTTGAAACACGTATGTCATTCGAAATTTGCGAAGTATTGATACTGTTACGTGAAGTTTTGTTCTTTGTTTTTATTATGAAGTAGAAAAAGAAAGAAATAGAAAACGTATAATTATATTGTTGATATACCAGCAATTATAACCTGTTATTTGAGTAGGCTGTTTTTCATGTTGTTTTATGAAATACATTGTATTGTATATTTTGAAACTGTCAAACAAATAAAAACTATTTTCACTGTGATTAAATAATTTAACATAGGTATATCGTTGTTTTATGCATACATTAGTTGTTTACATATAGATATTTATAATATAATTTATAAATATGCCCGGCAAACGCAATAATAAACAAACAATTCAGATTGTCTTGAATTTGTACCAATATTTTACTGCTGAAAAAGAAAAAGGAGAATTACTTATTCCCGTATCAGCTGTTTTAGAGGTATTTATTTATTATTAAATTTATATAGTTATTCTAAATATTCACATAATATAGTTTAAAAATATTTGATATCAAAATATAACTTTCCCGCCATAATTTCAAATTGATTCATACGAACTACAGGTATGACGTCACGGCAAAGAAGTTTGGGACGGACTATACATGGTCAGTATAGGTATTATATCTAACCGATTTCACGTTCACATTTAAAATAATTACTTTCAAAATATTGAAATAATGAATAATTATACAATAAAGCAATTTAATTAGATTAATTTCATAATATTTCTATACTTAGGTATCTAATGATAGTTTTTTCTCATGTATAAAAATAATTTCAAACCTTTTTATTTTGTTAATGGTACTTATGTGATATAATATATTTGCATTTTGTATTTAAATTGCAAGTAGAATTTTCAAATGTAAACATAAGTTTCATTTGAAGTAGAGAAATTAAGTGCGATATTATCTTTTTTTGAAGGAAAATAATAAATTGGATCTTGCAATCAATCAATTATTTTATTGGTTTGAACAGACGTTTCGGTTTTAACTACAGCCTTCCTTCGTCATGGTGAATCAAAATAAAATTTGTTTTTACAAATTTCTTCAAATGTATTTTTTTAAATAAAATATTTTTAATCAGTCAATTGTACATAAATCGGTAAATACTTAGTCATAATTAGTGTATTACTCTGCAAACATGTATTTAATGAAAAAATAGAAAATGGTAGTAATTATGTTATTTTTGTTTATGCTCAGATAGAATTGTAATTATATATTTTAAATAGGTAGTGTACAAAAACGAAAACAGAAAAAATACACATAAAATCAAACTTGTTATGACAATGTCATTATACCAAACATAATGTGCACTTAGTATTTAATTTTTGATTGGTAGGTACATTTAAAAAAAACTTTAATAAGATAAAATAACTGAGTTTCCTTTAAAGGATGCATTTTTATATTTTGTACAACTTTTATATATGTGGTAGACAATCAGCATTTAAATCTACACTTTGTTTGAGCAATCATATTAAAATTAATTCGGTTTTACTTTTACAGTAGATGATGATTTACCTAAAGGTATTGAAAAGGTGGAAAAAATTTCACCAGATTCAATACAAAAAGCACTTGTGATAGTAAACGCCCCTACAGAGCTAGCCAGATTTGGAACATTATTTAATCGCAGTATGACTCAGATCTACAGAGATTGGGTAAGAAAATATCTATCTTCAATTCATTTAAAGCTTCATAGAAAAATATCATCTTGTTTATAATTCAAAGGAAATTTAAAAGCAAATAAGTCGTAAATGCCATAAAGTAATATCTCTATTATCATAATAAGTAGTCATGAATCCATAGTAAAACATATTTTCATAAATACAATTTTGCCTTTCACTTTTGCTTTTTTTAAATAATTTTGTTTTTAATTTGTGATGTGCTTCTTTGCAGACGATAACACACGTAAAGGCGCTTTTACATCTTGCTGTAGGAATAATAGTAGGATTGAAGTATTTAAATATAGGAAATGATGGTTCCCAAACCTTTAGGAATGTAGGATTTCTACTAGTATCCGCGGTATATTTAAGTTATACCTCAATGATGCCTGCTGTCCTCAGATGTAAGTATATTATTGATTTATTTGTTTACTGTGTACCATTATATTAAGTACATATACCTTGAAAATAAAGATTAACATAAATGGTTGCAAAATTAACAAGAAATTTAAACTTTTGCAATGTTTTCAATAATAATTGTGAAAAATTACCGATATAAATTATAATATGACTACGTACTTTTATTGGTATCTTCTAATATAATATAAGTACCTACGTACGGTTTTATGAGTGGAATCATTTTCGTTTTGCAATAATTAATTAGCAATATTAGTTACTTGACCTTTTAAATTAACCTTAGCTATGCATACAAATAGTAAGTACGTCATATAGTTGAATGCATAAATTCATAATACATTTTTAATAGTAATATTGATATAAGAATTAGGAAAAATGGCACAACTTTGTTCATTTGACCCAAATCCTAAAAATAATGACCATTCGTACTGATTTCATCAACGCAGAGTATACTGATTTTCGGACCATTATTAATTATTACTAATAAACAATTTGAAAGATATTTCGTACTGATCTTTTTCATTCTGTACTGAATGTATCCACTGATTTCCGTTATTTAAAAAAAATTATAATGTTAATGTTAAATATTTTATACAAATTTTACAAAAGAAAATTTCAACTGCAGCGCATTTTTTTCTTTTCAAAAATATATATTGGCTATTTTTTCATTATGTCCTGTCCATGCCAATATTTCTTTATAGAACACAGATTTTGTTCTGATGTTAGCAAAAAAATAAATAGCCGCAATCTACTAAGAAAATGAAAATGTACCCATATTTTAAAATATTGTTTTCTAAGCAAAAAATATGCATTGATCTTTTAAAATGATTAACTTTTGGAATACCGTAACTTAAATTTTCCACGAAACACTATGTGACCACCAGTGGTTCATTAAAGTAAGTACTGGATGAAAATAGAGCTATACACAGAAAACTTTAACTTTTATAATGACCGAATTACAATTTAGCATCTTTAAAACACAGTGGACATTCGACCACCAAGAATCGTACAATTTTTACTTAGGGGTATAGCGTTCTTTTAATCCATATTACTAACTAAAATTGACCACTAATGGTCACAAAGTGTAAACAGTAATACAGTACGAGGGCTGTTTGATAAGTCAGTGACTTTTTGAATTTCCCGCGTAGTAACTGTGATGGCAACACTGCCTCCGTCAACTGTCATCTATTAATAGACTTGTTTAGTGGTTACGTCACACTGGTTCCAAACAAGAAAATGGCCGTTCGTTGCTAAGACCGTTGCTATGCAAGTCGGTAAAACAGGCTGGTTTGACGTTTGCCGTTTGACAATAACTGCGTCTTTAAATTTATTTTGAGATTTAATTGTTTTAAAGTGGCTTAAAAACACGTAATAAAGTTTAGTTCCGTAATAAATTATTTTATAAATAATTTTTGATTGTCAAACCAAACTGTTTTATCGAGTAGCATAGCAACTACCTTAGCAACGAGTGGCCATTTTCTTGTTTGGAACCAGAAAGTGACGTCACACTAAACAAGTCTATAGACTGCTTGCTCAAATCTCGAATTTTGACAGCAGTCTATTAATAGATGGCAGTTGACGGAGGCAGTGTTGCCAACACAGTTACTACGCGGAAAATTAAAAAAGTCACTGACTTATCAAACAGCCCTCGTATCTAACATTAATGTTAAGAACAAAAAATATCAGAAATAAAACTTAATTAATTGTTTGCATTTTTAGTTCCCAGCGAAGTACCGATACTGAAAAAAGAACGATTTAACAATTGGTACTGTCTGAAGACATACTACTTGGTGTATCTAGTAATAGATATACCACTACAAACACTGTTCTGTGCCATATACGCCAGTGTGGCATACGTAATGAGCGCACAACCACTTGAAGTAGATCGCTTTTTCCTATTTCTGGGTGGATGTGTGCTAGTCACGCTCACAGCTCAATCTACCGGAATCTTCCTTGGAACTCTCGTTAGCGCTGTTGTAAGTATTCATAGAATCTTTACCATTTCAATAGCATCTATCATAAATTTCTTTCCTTAACTAGATAGAAACCCATCCTCATTTAAAGAAACGAAAGTCGCTATTTTGGAATTGTGACATATCATTTGAAAAAAGCTCATATATTTTGAACCGATTGCCCGATTTTATTGTCATAGCCAACTATGAGCTCCATATGAAAATTTAAATTTGGTTTGAATTTCTCAAAATCTGTAGGAGATTTGAGGACTGCTGTGAATTTCTCGTTAAAAATTTACTTTTTTATATAATCTAGTCACCTATGCATTTTTGTGGGAAAACAAAAACATTTCCAAATTGGCCCCCTAGGGGCAACTTTTGTCTAATTTAACCAACTTCGTATCTCTTATGGTTCTCGAAATCCCCATGCTTAAGAGCCTATTGCATGGCAATAATACGCATTGAAAAACGAGTAATTTTTGTGAGGATCTCAATCTAATACTGTTATACGTATGATGTTGAATTTTTTTATGTAGATTAAGGAAGAATACTAAAAGAGCGGAATCTGCAAAATCTTTAATTAATGTAATTAGTTTGGCTTTAATAATTATGCGAAATTCGGCGAAAATTGTACTAGTTTAGATATAATTTATGGCAACTCTGTTGATAAAATTATAGTTTTATTGTTTTTCCGCCCTTTTTACTTCCTTGTACGGAGTAATAAGGAAGTATTGTAATCGCGAAAAATTTCGGTTTTCAGATTTTGATGGAAATATCCGTTTTGACCTTTTCTGAATCCATTATGACTAGTTTCGTCGTGACGTCTGTACGTACGTGCGTACGTACGTACGTACGTACGTGCGTACGTACGTACGTACGGACGTATGTGTGTCGCATAACTCAAATACGGTTAGACGTAGAAAGTTGAAATTTTGTATTTAGGACTGTTATAGCATCTAGTTGTGCACCTCCTATTTTTGGTTTCAATCTATAAACCGGAAGTAGTACTTTTTAAAAATATTTCGATAAATATTTAATTTAACACAAATTTTTTTATTTTAAATTAAAGATTATGTGATTATTATCTACAATCGGTATTTTATAAATTTTTCTGTATCTTCTATCATTTAAGAATAATTAAAGTATATACTTATAATTTATTATTTCGGTATCTTGTACTCCATGATCGTTTAACATTTGTTACTACGTAAAATTTAAATGATTATGACATGACAGTGACAATAGTAAAATATGCTTTATATCTTCTTCTGCAGTTTAAATAAAATGACTAAAATATATTTGTGAGTATACTAGTATAATAGTTTAAAAGAATTTTTTATATTATTCTACATTTTAGTTATTAAGAAAAGTATGAACACACAAGGCGTACAAGGAAGTCATGTGGTGCCCACGTCAGATTTTTACATCTATGTTCTACTCATTTAATCTTTAAACTCAATGATAACTTTTATAGTTCATTCATGAGATCCTCGCGAAATTCTAGTGTTTAATTTCTTATTATCTCTAATTGTTGTCGGAACAATATATAGTTTGAATTTTTCAATTCAACAATGCTTTGTCGTTACTAATGTATAATTTCAGATTTTTATTTTGAGCAATATAGCCAGAATCGTGAATTCTGATTCTTATTGCACTCAAGAAGCATAGCCCCTTAAACAGTTTCATAGGACATCCTGTATACCCCGAAACTTCATGAAAACAAGACAAACTTCATTTATCGCTCATTGCTGTTATCATTTGTACGAGCACAAATGTATACTTACGCAAAGCAGGAATGTTAAACTCGTAGCCTACCACAAAGGAAATCGACTGAGCGCGACTTCGTAATAAACTATTCTTCAGAAGATTGTAATATATTTTGATTACAAATATTGATTATAAATTCGTTAAATTTTACAAACAAAAAACAATTTTTTTAAAATGTTTTGGTCATATATTAAACACTAAAGGGCAATCGAAATTTTACTTCATGTAGCTATATAGACAACCTGTATGTCTGAGCTGTAAATATTTTTGTTTCTGATTTTACTTGGAAAGTTCAAAAAAACAATTTTTAGATTACATAAAAAACTAACACCATTATTTAAGAGATCTAGCGTACATAAGCCTATAAACCAGACACCGAATTTCAATGTTTCAAATTTTATATTTTCGGGCGCTAGACAAGTACCTACTAATAAATAAAAAATTAGTTTCTTTAGAAAAAATTGCAATCAAGTAGTTTTATTATTATTATTATAGTTTTTTTTACTTTACTAGTTGGCAAAGTAAGAAATTACCCGCGAAAGAAATATTAACTGACGAGGCCGAAGGCTGAGTGTGATAATTTTCTCGAATGGGTCATTCCTTTTTGCCCACATGTGAATTATAACGTTATCCAACACCTCTTAATAAATGCTTCAATATTTAAAAATATTAAGTTCCAACCTAAAACATCGTTACTATGGTGACTTCCAACAAGCAAAGTAACAGTTTAGCCACTAGTGGATATAATTTTAATCAAAGCCACTAGTGGGCAATCTTTTACTATGCTTGTTTAAAATCACCATCGTTATGAAGTTGTGATGCTTCTATTAAGAGGTGTTGGAAAAAAATATAAAAGTGGTACCTACTGCTAAGTACAATAATTCAAATTTTGAATTTCGTTTTTATAATGAATTAAGGAGGTACTTGTCCTATCTGCAAGATATGAGCATGATGTAAAAATTTAATATATTATCCATTACATCTTCATAAACGTGCATGTAAAATTTTATGCACACTTACTAGCTCGTTCAGGAGTTATCATCGTTTTAGTTGTACATGATATACTAACGTTAGTCTTATTTGCGACATATGAAAATGATATAAATAAATTTAATTTATTGTTCATTACATCTTTCTAAACGTGCATGTAATTTTTTTTGTACATTTACTAGCTCGTTTAGGAGTTACCGTTTTATCTTTCTACCAGGAAAAAATTATTTATAATGCAGTGAGTGTTAATGATCATTTCAGAGGTAATAGGTACATCAGCAAATCTCTCGTATGCCCATATATTTAAGTTGCAGAAATGTGTGTGTGATAACTTTTGTCTCTAAATAAAATGTAGTATGTAATGTAAAATTCTAACTCACCATTGTTTTCTTTCAGAACGGAACATTCTTGGGAGCAATCTACATAGCGTTCATGCTAGTGTTAGCTGGTTTCCTGATTCTGTTGTCCCACATGCCAACAGTATTCGTCTGGTTGTCACAGCTGTCCTTCTTACGTCACGGAATCCAAGCGATGATTGCCGCAATTTATGGTTATGACAGACCAATCCTTCCTTGTCCGGAGGAAGAAATTTATTGTCACTATCGTTCACCAAACAAACTTCTTGTAGACATGGGTATGGAAGATATCAATTACTGGCAAAGTGCAGGAATACTCGTTTTTTTCTTCATCGCAATTAGAATTATGGCGTACTTGGCACTCAAACGGAAGCTGAAACACGCATGATTAGTTGAATTTATTAAATTTATGCAGAATACAATATTTAAAGACATACAAAGTATTTAAGTAACTTAATTATCAGTTGTGACAGTAGGTACGTGCCTATATTAAGTAAGAATCTCAGTATCATTACTACTTACTACACATTACTTAGGCATTAAGTCAAGTCAAAAGTTTAAGCTTAATTTAATATTCAATTTATAGGTTATGTATTGTTGAACACGGACGTCAGGGATAATATTAAACTAGTGTAAATAGTATTAAGATTAGATAGAAAATTGTGCAAAATATTAGATAGAGGAATGTTAAGGAAATTTTGACTTAAGCCTCTCTGCAGTATCCTATAAAACAAAATATATAGAAGTAGTTTTGTAATTATTTTTATTGATGTATTATAATGTTTAAAAACATTTTCTAGCAAAGGTGCAAAAGTAGACAGCTAAAATAAATTACACATGTGTATATTGTTATATTGGTATATCTTGTTACTTACAACAGAGGCAATGGCTGTGCATTAATAAGGAAAGATTTTTAGTTTGTAGTGTAATTTATAGGCTGTGTTTGTATAATAATTAGTTTCCCTCTACTTAATTTTCAAATTTGAAAAAAAATTGTATTTTAATTTATTAAAAATTACATGGTTTTGTGTTTAAATTTACGCAAAAATATTTAATTATATATTTCTTTGATTTTTCTAAGAAATAAATATTCATGTAATGATTTATTGATGTCAACTGCTATCTTGATGATGTAACCATTTTCATTTGAACATAAATATTCCATTATTATTATTTAAAAACTAGGTACATTGTTGATGACTAATGGCATATGTTATAACAAACATGAGAAGACAATTATAGCTGACATCTACTTAAGAGGCCCGGGTACCTCCTAAAATCCAACACAAAACGTACTAACGTAGCGAGTGTATTGTGGCCAGTACAAGAATTGTCAAATTGTATTTCAACAAGGATTATATACTTAAAGAATCAATTATCAGTTTTGCCTTTTTTAAAAATAATATGACATGATTATAAAAATTCCGAAAAATACAAAAAAATCCAATTTATGCAAACTTTACACGGTTATATATCCTGATAGAAATTTATTTTTTAAATTTTAAATAGGCACTGTAAATTCATTCTTTCTCTATTAAATGTTTATAAAACATTACTGTGAAGTCAATAATAAACTAACAGTTTACTCGCAACGAAAACAATTTTACAGTATTTTTCAACTTCAACACGACATTGGATGCATTGGTAAGATGCGGTAAAGTACGAGTTTCGGGCTGGTTTTTGATAGTCGTAGCAGGTGGGAAAAGAGTAGAAAAAAATTTAAATCAGGAGTATTCTAGGAATACAAAAAAAAACGGACAGCTTAAATTTTATTTTACAAAAATACGGACAAGCACAGATAAAAAAAGAAAACATTAATGAAATTAAACAAAAACTTCTTAAATAAAAAGGCTACATTTAACATTCTTGGGTACTTTCTTGTTTATTGCAACGTATCACTAATTTTACCTGACAGAAACAGTTGATCTAAGTGCAAAACTTTAAAATTTCAATTGTATTTATTAGTATTATTTTTAAAAAGTTAATTAATTCCTAAGTATATAAAATGTAAATTGTATTACACGGAGATGAAATTGTAAACACGAGTTTTATTATTATAAATATACAAATAAAATAGCCGTCTCCATCCAAAAGTATCTAAATAATCATAGACTAACGTATGGCAGTGTTCATTAAAAAACGTAAACACAGCCCAGATTTTAAACGACAAGCATATTTTTAATTTTTAAAGATACAGCAAAATTTTCAATTTTAATAATATCATATTAAGAATTTAAACATAATTTACGAAGAAACCAAGAACGACAAAAATAGTTGCACATAATAAAATAATTTATAGTTGAAATTGAATATCTATTTATTTATGCCAAACTTTTCAATTTTAATAATATCAAGTTAAGAATTTAAACATAATTTACGAAGAAACCAAGAATGACAAAAATAGTTGCACATAATAAAATAATTTATAGTTCAAATTTAATATCTATTTATTTAAATATCTACCAATTTTTATATACCTACATAAATTTTGCAAGTGTAAAAGGTGCGTGCGCTAGTAAAACAAATTTTCAGATAGGTAAGTATTAAAGAATTATTATAAGACATTAATAACTAAAACGTTATTTTACGTAGTACCTACAGTACTGTTAATTTATTGTTTCTTACAAAATTTTATTAAACTGAAGAAAATACAATAATTTTCCTAAAAAAATTTTAGCATTTAAAAAAAAATTAATGCTAAATAAACAGGCTATCTGATCCATATAAAAGAAGCAAAAAAATTGCAATATTATTTTTTCGCACTATTTGTTAGGATTGCATGAGAACCGTAGCTCCTAAAATATTTTAGCCAACAAATCTGAAAATTAGAATCTTAAAGAATCAAAATGATTTTTTTAAAGTTTCAATACGACTATTCTTCACAGAAATACAGCCTGTCAAAAATCACCGAAAAAATGGAATTTTTTTATCTGCCTACATTGATAGGTAAACAATTGTATTATTTTCTCATTTGTTATAAACAATATAACATTCTTGATAAAACAGTGACTTACTACATACCTAATACTGCAAATAGAGAAAAAATTCTGAATATAATATAATTTTTCCAGAAGGGTATATTCGATTCTCAAGGTCCGAAATTTTTTGAAGAGATAGAGCGCTTGGCGCTTAATAGAGGCAATGGTTCGACGCATAGATGAAGATGGTTGCAGTAGGTATTGTGTGTTTTTTACTTCCCCGGCCTATGTAATAGGGGGAAATATTGTAATAGTAATTTTTTGGCATTTCAAGATTTTGATGAATCTTCACGTTTCAGACCCTACCAACTTTATAAACTAATTTTTTTTTATTAAAATACTATCAAGTGTGGTATCAAATTAAAGCTCTCGTTAAAATAATTCTATTAGACGAATAAAAAAAGTCGGTATGTGTGTGTGTGAGTCTATAGGTCTGTTAGTTTTTCTGGATGTTGGATAACTTAAAAATGCGTTGGAATTTTTGACTGAAATATTATAGGTATTTAAGATCTTGAGCCAAAAACTGACTTATAATTTAGATTGGAATAGTTAGCTTGTATAATAAGGATAAGCATATTAAATGATTATAAAACCAAGTACGCAAATTATTTTGCAAGTCAGATAATAAATATTAAAGTTAGAAAAATATAAAAGAAACAAAAAGAGACATAATGTTGCCTCGTGTCAAAAACATCATATTATGATTAGATTATGTGTGTTGCTGCCAAAGTTAGATTAAGAAAGATACAAATTTACATAATAGAGAAAATTAATTTTTTTTACCAAATACTAGGGCTAACTTAATCCAGACATAATTTTTGTGGAGTATATACTAAGTATTTAAATATCTGAAAGTTTATTGTTACAAAAACTTGCAAACAAATACTGCAGAACAAATTTCATTAATATTTAAAGTTATTCATAATTGTATTTCGAAAATAGCTTTTAGTGACGCAATCGTGTGTCACTAAGTTTTAAAAATGACTTTTGTGTTTTGTGTACAAGTTGTATTGATTCGTGAAAAGGAGAAATCTTCCTGGTAGCATAAATTTGAAATAAGAAATGACTGTGGCACCAAAAAAAATGAACTCATACTTTAACTTTCGTGATGCTTGCGAATCTCTTAGTACGCGTTATCAGCGTTTTCTGACCAATAATGGTCATCAATTTGAACATTTACGAACATGATTCGTCAATTACATTTGTCTTCTGTATTCGAATGTATTTCATTTCAATTTATGCTAATAAATAATATTTTTCTCGTCATTCGAAGTGTGAGTACATTTTTTTGAGACACCTGTAGATGCAAAATATGTATTTTGTTTAGAATTGATTTACGAAACTTTTTGCCCTGTTGTATTTTTTCATCAGATGTCCATCCTAACAAAACCAAAAATCACAGACATTTTTGCGTCTAGGAAAGGAAATTAGGGGGAATTGACATGGCCATTATTAGAACGAAATCGTGTATGCTTGTATCAAAAACTCAAGGATAAAGGCCCTTTACGTTCAGACTTTTAATAATAATGAGAACATGAGAAATTTAACAAGAAAGAAAATAGTTTTCAGATCCTCTTTAAGGGTCTCGTCTCCGTAACAAAATATTGCGTGTTTAGAGGTGTAGCAGTTTCTGCTTTACTCAGTGCATATTAAAAATTTGAAGGAAAAACAAGTACTAGATTTTTGTGAAAGAATTGATCTAGGATTATGCCCAGTTAGAATTCTGAAAAAATCTTTGAAAATGTAACTCGGCATAATCCTAGTTGCATTCTTCGTCTGTAAATAAATTTTTGAAATTTAGCTTTATCTATAAAACTTCGTGAGCATCGTAGAAATTGTTAGACTGCTTTTCCGTATTTTTAGCGAGCGTTTCTATGCATTAACATAGGACAAACGCGGTGTTGAGCTACGTGGAGTCGACACCCTTAAACACAATGAATGATTTAAATCTCAACCGATGACTTCGTACTTTTGCTTTTCGTAACTTGCATTCTATAAACTCTTTCTGCTGCATTGAAGAGAAGAATGATCGATGAAGTCACACTTCTTTTCAAGAACAAGCGCAAATCTTCTACAAAAATTGTATTTTTAGAAGAATGTAAATATGAAGGCAGAGACAGTTCATAATAATTAGTATTCATTTGTGAAAAATGCGACCTCGAACGAAGGATAGTCTGCGTTTACAGTTGATGTAAATTTTGTTCTACAATTGCAGTATCATGCACTATTAAAATTTGAACGTAGTACATCTTGGAAAATTTACATATTACATACCTATCTACATTATTTCTTGAAATTACGTACCATGATATTTATTTTGTACTATGAGAAAATCCAAGAATAATTTAGCATATGCGTGTTACACATACAAATTATTTTTATTTATCTTTCACAAATTAAATCAGCAAATAAGCATAAATATAACAGGTAGTATAGTAGTTTTTTGCACTTCCGGGACTAAAACTCTACTTCTGTCTTCATTTATAGGGACTAAGGTTCTTAATTTGATCCCAAGGGATTATTTTTCATATTTAATCCCGTTGTCAAGGAATTGAATTAATTAATCCCGTTGTCAAGTAAATACGTGCTATTTGTTACAGAGTATCTATGGTAACAATATAAATATTTGTCATAAAATTTACTGTCAAAATTACAAAATGTGTATTCTTTTAAACTATTTTGCATTCGTTTGAGGATGAAGTGCAAAAAATAGCGTATATACCACAGGACTAAAGTACCTTTAATCTCTCAGGTGATTATTTCCCTCACCTTCGGCTCGTGAAATAAACTACACCCTCAGGATTAAATCATGCACTTTAGTCCCTCAATATATAATATACTATTACATACTCGCTACGTTATTACATTTTATGCTGGATTTTCTAAACCAATAAAAATTCATGATTTTACCTAATTATCTTGTTTTATTTTGACAAAACTCCCTCATACAAATGTTTTCGCACTTTTCTAGCTACTAGACTGCTGTATTTTCGTAACTATATGTAAGCTTTAATAAGTGAAAAAATTTTTAAGTTTACATTACTTCCTTAGAAACATGTTATTTAATTAGTATCAAAATTGATTTTTTCATTCGTGAAATTCTCAGTTATTATACCACAAGAGCTTCGAAAATAATTGAAAATACTGCCGACTGATGAGACGTATTTCCATAGAAACAACTCGAGACCGGAGGTCGAGAGGTGTTTTGCGGAAATATATTTCATGAATAAATCAAATTTAACAATTTTAAACAACACAATTTTATTTATTAGCATAATTTTTAATTTCATTTTAAATATTTTGACATTTGGTGAAAAATAATTAAACATTTATTATTGATTGTTGTGTCATGGTAACGGTTGAATATACGCATACTATGTCAATATTCAAAAATATGCACTGGAATAGTTGTTTATATAGATAGTTTCTATGGTTTTTGTGAAAAATAGTGCATTTTAATTTGTTAAAATATAATGAGGGAAATAGTCATACGAATATCATTCGTGGTTAAATTTTGTCCTGGCAAAATTTTCAGATTGTTTTACCGAGCTTGTTGCCAATTAATTTCGTGACATTTATTAAAAATCATTCTCATAACTGCTCGTGATTTTTTTTTTCAATGTCACTCAATAAATTGCTAGGCAACAACTCTCATAACAATGTGAAATTTTTCCAGCAAAACTTAACCACTTATGATATTATTATGAAAATAGGTACCATAAAACATTTTAATCAAAGACCATTTTGAATAGTTATACGGTTGTACCCAGTAATTTGAATTTAGTTTCGGTTCGACAATGAAACGTCAGATACGACAATAATTATACCTTCATGCTAAATTGCTACTTTTCTGCCCAGTTAAACAAATAATTAAGTACGAAGTTCAATTTTAAATAAATCAAAAACAAAAAGTTACAATTAAAAGAGGAGTACAAACCTACTAGTTTACATTACCTTCTGATTAACTGTATAATTATTTAACGCAAAAACAAATTTACTGTGTAATTTAAAAAATTTCAAAGGTGTTTAAAATGACTGCTTTTATCATCTTTAAAAAATATGTTCCACATTCATTCAAAAATGTTTGGCAGCTTTATTCAGTTTACTAAACATATTACCTATTAAGAGCAGTATTTACACTCGTTCTATGACTTCAAAAAGTGGTACCGTACAGAAATAAAATCATATCTCAGAATCTACATAACATATAAACTTCATTCAAAAACTATTACAAAGTTAAAGAATGTATCTATGTTCGTCTAGTGATAGTTTTTTGTTTGTTTTGTCTTAAATCGAAAAAAAATTTGAAAATTCTTTCCAAAAAAGTCTGTTTTCAACAGCAATTTTTAATATAATACAATTCAAAATTCAAAATTTTAACACTAGACAAACCTAGTTTAAATCTTAAACTAACTGTAAATATGTTTTTAAATATAAAAGTATGTAAATTACACGAAAATCTGTACTTAGAACGAAACATCTGTAACATTGTATTTCAAGCAGAAATGCATGTAAATAGATAGGACTCTTCTTCGCCAGCACAAAGTTTAAATTCAACTCTTAATAGATAATAGGTATACGTCGTATAAAATTTGAACTTTTAACCTCGTCGGACCCTGGGTCCAGCTGGCTAGACAATATTTCTATGACACTGTATGGTAAACTCAGCTTAAATCCTCATGTACGGCTAGCTGGACATACAGTTTGTCAGCAGAAAAATTATTTCGCGCTAATTTTTTATTTTTATTCAGTTTGATTCTGATTTGTGTAGTGGTGTTAGTTAATATATGGAGCATTCCAAAGTTGTAGTAAAATATTTGGTGTACTATAATTTATTTTTACAATTATTTAGCATACTTTACGGGTTATTTTTATGTTAGAACACCTAATAGGGTAGTTTACCATTTAAAAAAAAGGTTTTTATTGAAACTTCATATTATTTTTAAGCGATTGAGAGTACTGATAAGCCTTAATTGTTCTTAATAAAGCTGTAATTAAGTTTGTGTGCGTAGATGTATAGCTGAAGATCTTTTCAAACCATGAGGCTGGAATTAAAATGTACTCATGTAAAATCAATTGTTTCTAAATGTTACAAAATATAAAATACAATATGGTAGTTTCTTTATTTAAGTTTGCATGCATGACTTTAAGAAGACACTTCAAAGTTTTTCGCCCTCGAAGATTCATCGAAATCGAATAAAAATACGTCGAGTTATGCCGGTTTGAAAATGGTCGTAATTTTTACGAATTTCAAGTGTTTAATTTTTTCCGCCAGTGTATTTATGTAAGAAAGCATCGTTTTAAATAGCATAGATATTTATTATAAGTGGGAAATTATTTATAGAATAACAAATTATTTATGCTATGTTAAAAGAAAATAGGTACCTACAGTAGGTATAATAGTAACTGATATGTAAATAAATAAATACACGTTTAAAACATTTCTATAAAGGCACTTAAATTTTCTTCTCGTTTAAACACACTATTTACTTTATTACGTGTCTTTCAATAAAACAAACAAAACATTTTTCTGTTATTGCAAAATTTTATGTATAATTACAACACGTTTTTTGCATCATAAGTAGGTAGGTACCAGACTTGAAAATTTCCATTTTGTACTTAATTGTTATAAATAAAAACACAAGATTTTTAAATTAATAGATTTACCGTGAAACGAGAAAGTCTCGTCTATAAATTTTTGTTATAGGTTATAGTTTTGAAACGACAAAGTAGACAAAACAATTCATATGTCGATTCTTTAGTGTTAAATTTAAACAAGCATTGGTCAGGATAATTTTAGTCAATAATTTGCGAAGTATAATTATTACAATATCCGTTTTTATCTAACCTGAAAGCAAATTTAATTATTGTTATTACTGATGTTCGTATTGTTATTGTTAAGTATGTTAATTAAAATAAATCAAATGTAGTCAATAATTTTTTCATGTGGAAAATTATTTATGATGTTTTGTATAGTGAAATTGCAATAATAAGGAAAATTTTCTGAAACAATTATCAGTTTAGATGGTATTAAGGAGGTACACTCGATGTTTGCAATAATGATAGAGTTTAATGAAAAATTAATCAAAACATTGTAAGACTGTTACCTGAATTTTTTCAGAATTTTTTCACAACGTAGATTGTTGTTATTTCTACAAAAATACATTTAAAAATTTGAAACTTAATATAACAACGTAGAAATGTGCATCTTTATTATAAAGCATTTTCTTCGGATCGGTAAAAAAAAGGTCATGCTTTAATCATATTATAATTTTTAGACTACTCATTTTGTAATGAATCATGTTTAAGATCTGAAATTAGATATGTAATTAAAGAAGTACATTATGTACAAGTTTTACTTGAAGAAAAATTCAAAATGATTATTTTTATAACCGTAAAGAAAAAAATCTGACGTGGCCATCACACAACCTTCCGCCATATCTAGACTTTAAACAGAAATGTATACGTACAATCCGGTGCCCATTTAAAATATACAAATAAAAATCTAAAATATTCAAACATAGAAATTAGTATCACCTGAATCAAAAGATTCATTCACACGAAAACTCTTCTGTGTTGAAGCAATCCTCCGTTCAGTTACTACATTTAATAGCTTACTTTATGACTTATATAGCGCTAGTATGTCAACTTGTCACCCGTCTCATCTGTCAATATTTTTATGCAGAAACAAAAATCAACCGAACATGGATTACAAGATTTCAACGTTTTATTTGATAAATTTATTTTTTAAATTTTACTGCAGTTCTTTAATGCTACCAGATAAAGACAATTTTTTTATAACGTAAATTACAAATAACTTTTCCTCTTATTCTTATTACAAATAAATACTATATTTATCCAAATTTATAGAAATTTTTGACACTTAAACTTTTCAATCTTCAAAAAATATCACTTCCGGTGAAGATATTTGTACCAAAATCTAATGAGCTCTTCCTATTCGTATACAATTGTAAAATACCAAATATCAAAATTTTTGGGTAATTCGTATTTGAGTTATGCGACTAACACCCCTTGACCACATACATACCCACACACATACACACACACACACACATACACACACACACACATACATACAGACATCATTGGGAAACTATCAAAAATGAGTTGTAAGGACCCTAATTCGTGCTCATTCACTAAAAACTCACTACCCGATTTTTTGCATGATTCATATACCTTCCTTTACAGGTAAGCGGAAGGTAAAAATATCTCAAATCAAGTGATCAAAATCTGAAAAAACCCATATTTTAGATATATTTGAAGCAAAAATCTGGGAAAACTAAAATACACGGTAATAAACTGTACTTATGTACATATTTTAGTTTTTGAATTTTTGTCGTAGGTGTTACCGTTCTCCAGTAAATAAATAATAAACCTTTTGTTTTGATGTTGTTAATAAGTTTATACAATAAAATCGCTTTTATCCCAAAATGCAGTATTTTATGCATTACAGACTGTTCAATTAAAATTACGCTTACGTATTTTGATTTAAATTTTTCAATACTTGCTCAGCTCTGTTGCGTAAGTATAATATTCTTTGTTTAGAATGTTATTTTCGTTTTTAATGACTGATCGATAATTTTTAATAGACATGGTAAAATAATATACATTTAGATACGTTAAATCTATTTTACATGGAAGAATACTTTAATGTGTAATAATTACTGAACCCAATAGTTTTTTTTATTGGACATCTATTATTATTGACTGATTATACTAATCGACCGGTGCCCTTGATCCATCTGATTCATAAATTAAGTTAATCGTCACGGGACTAATCGTACTAGAATACAACTAGAAATAAACTTGTTTATACAATCTATAACTCATCTGTACTTTAAACAAAAATGTTTATTTTACAAAATAATATAGGTTAACATTAACAAATATTTTTGTTCGATTATATATTTTTTACGTGTAACGTATACGTGTTTATTTTAAAAACAGTAAGTTTTGTTTATGGTTTAGGTTGGAAAATACGACAAAAATTAATAACAAGTAATAGAGTCTCAAAAAAGCAGATTAAAAAATCACTAACCGCATCCAATTATAATTAAACCAAATCAATTAACAATAACATACCATTATTATTGATTTTATTAGTTGTAATTATACTAGAGGTGTTAAACTTAACATAGATTTAAAAATGGAATAAGTACCTATTATTATACTTATTATTTTTACTTTATTTTTTCACATTAAAAAAGAGTGTTGTTCATTAAAAAAAATACGTTTGAAGGTATTTGACCTTGAACTAAGATAAAAACTTTTTTATCAACTAGCCACTGTGTATTTACTTTACCGAATAAGCGAATAACACAAACTTGGTTTCCTAAGTATAGGACCTACGTCGAATGTAATTTGATTCTATATTATAATTTCACGAATGATATTTCTATTAGTTTCCAAAATGACATAGGTAAAAAAATTATACACTTGTAAAAAGTCATTAACTTTTTGTTTGCTGTAGTTGTGATGCTTCCATGGCTTTCAATGGCTTCCTTATGTATCAATGATCATGCAAAACGTATATTTAAAAACATCTCTTCAATTTCTGTCATACACTATTATTGATAAATAAAATGTGCTTAAAAAATTCTAATAAGGTATGAAAATTAAGAATATTTGTTTAAAAGTTCACAAATAGTTGAGAAATAGTATAGTGGCACAGTAAGTCCTATTTAAGGTACCAATACATTGGGACTTTTTGAAGAGGAATTCACAGCAGTCTTCAAAATTTTATTATTTCGTAGGTACAGATTTTGAGTACTTCGAACTTCGAACCAAATTCTTCATATGGAGCTCTTAGTATGCTATGACGTATGACCCGTATGCTCTTATTATGCTATGACCCGTCTTAATAGAGATTTTTTCTCGTATACAAAATTACATTAAGAAGGGAAAACCGTGCTGTTTTTTATCTCTGAAAATTCATTTTTAACGGATATTGAGATTTTTTTAATAATAATTAATATTATGTTAGGTATATAAAAGTATAAAATATGTTTTCTACTTCCTACTGAATATTGGCAACATATCTTCATACTATCATGTGTGGATAGGGATGTCATATCCATACCAGGTGTGGATATGAAATTAAAGGTCAAATACGTCAAAAAATTATTAATTCGTGCAAATTATGTTTTTATTATGACAAGTAATGATTAAAAACATGAAATCAACTGTTATTTAATAATTTATTTAATAGCATAATTTTATTGCAAAAAGAGCAAATAAAATTTAGAGTTTTTAGGTTGGCCACAATTATTCAAATGTCATATATCAAAATATAATTGACCCAACCTTTAAATAATTATTTTGCATCCTATTGAGTGCATTTTATTGCAAAAACTATATTTCGTTATTTGATCGTAGAAAAAATAGGCTGTACAACTCGAGTGGATTACCTATATCGCACGCGAATGTTTGCAGACACCCCCTTATCGGGTCGTGACTGCAAACTCGTTCTCGTGCGATATAGGCATCACATCCACTCTTGTTGTAAAATATACTATTTTTCATATACCTCTCCCCGGCTGACGTCTGGTTACGCCACTGTGCCCAGGGAATCGAACCGAACCGGAACGAATTGCAGCAGCCCTGAGAACCAAACCTGACCGATTAAAAAATGTTTTAATCGGTCAGGTAGAGTAACAAAATAAATGGTGAGGGTCTAAACAGCGCAGTACGATCTGCTCAGAAAATCAGCTTTTACCTTTAAGGGGCTATACTTCTTGAGTGCAATAAGAATCAGAATTCACGATTCTGGCTATATTGCTCAAAATAAAAATCTGGAATTTTACATTAGTAACGACAAAGCATTGTTGAATTGAAAAATTCAAACTATATATTGTTCCGGCAACAATTAGAGATAAATAGAAACTAAACACTAAAATTTCGTGAGGATCTCATGAATGAACTATAAATGTTATCATTGAGTTTCAAGATAAAATGAATAGAACATAGATGTAGAAAGGGCGGAAAAACAATAAAACTATAATTTTATCAACAGAATTGCCATAAATTATATCTAAACTTGTACAATTTTCGCCGAATTTCGGATAATTATTAAAGCCAAACTAATTACATTAATTAAATATTTTGAAGATTCCGCACTTTTAGTATTCTTCCTTAATCTACATACAAAAATTCAACATCATACGTATAACAGTATTAGATTGAGATCCTCACAAAAATTACTCGTTTTTCAATGCGTATTATTGCCATGCAATAGGCCCTTAACGTTACAAATTCAAGAATTTAAAATAAAAGCAAAAGATGTACTATATTACAGGCGCGCAGCCAGGATTTGTGGGGGGTTGAGCATTTAAAAAAAATTGTAGTAAAAAAATGTGTTAACAAAATGCGCCGCAGGCGAAGTTTTACAAGTTGGAAAAAAATGTTGTTCCATTTTCCCCCTTTTCTAATTTTAAGCGAGAAATCAAACTCTAGTCTGCAGCATTGTATTTCTAACACTTAAATTAACCTATAAACAAATTTTCAGAATTTTGAAAATTTTGAAAATTTTTGACTTCCCAAAAACCGACCACCTCGGTTCAACGGTTCAATATATCGACTTAATTTATTTACCAATGAATTCCTCGCGCCGAATTAAGTAGGTACATATCTGTACCAATTTTCAGCTCAAAATTCCGAACAAGATTTATCCAACATTGTCGATTTAATAAAATATGTAATGGACTATTTGCATGATTTTTTTATTAAATATTTTTGAAGATGAGATAAAAACTTTGCACCCGTGACCCGAATTTTTTACTTTCACAATATTTTTATCAACAAGCTCAAAAATAATTAATGAAAATTTAATAATTGATGTGACGTAGAATGCTGCCATATCTCCTATACAAAATAATGACATCACTCCAAATTTGTGTGTTAAAATTATTATAAACAAATAATACACAATGTATACTATCTTCCAGTGGCGGACTGGGAAATTTAACCAGCCCGGGAAATTTATAGTGACCGGCATCTTAAAAGTTCGAATCTTACTTTTAATAACTAATAACTAATAATTCTAAAAAATTGGAAATTTTAAATATACTGGTGAAAAAAAATGAAACACTTGAACTTCGTACAAATTTCGACCATTTTCAAACCGCCGTAACTCGGCGTATTTTCAATCGATTTCGATGAATCTTTGCGAGTGAAAAACTTTGAAGTGTCTAGTTTAAAGCCATGCATGCGAACTTAAGGTAGAAAATCCGTCGGTCATAAGCGTGCGTGATTTCGGTGTGAGGTGAGGCCGAAGCAGTCAAATAATCAAAAATAAATCATTAAAAATCGTAGATTTGGATGTAAATTACAAATCATAGGTATCCAATTAAATAAAAAATATAATTGAAATTTAAGTTTACACTGAAATGCAGTAGTAGTACGTCAAAAACATAATTTTTCTTGAGATTGGAACCTTTGGCATGCGATTTCTCAACCATTATTGCGGTGACTCATATTTTTTATTTTTCTAATAAATACCTCAAATATCAAAGAATAACATATTCGTTTTCCAAATATGTGTTGGGTTGTTATGATATAAAATTTTCTAATCGTTTAGTAAATCTACTGCTAACCCCCATATACGCAATGTATTTTAGCTCGTTTTTGTGTCAACTTTAAATTCAATTATCTTCGTTATTTCAACGGTTACCTATAAATTTTAATTTTTATTCAAATTCTACGATTTGTAATGAATGCTGTATATTAATTTAAGTCATATTTTGGGTTGTCACTACCCATGGATTTACTACCTTAAGCGCAACCCCTTCCGCCTCCTCTAGCACCCTTGTGAAAAAAAATTGTTTTTAATTTTTAAAATGTCCAACTTTGACGATGTGTACGGAGTTAAAAATTTTTTTGACTTGATCCACCAAAAGGGCACTAAAATTTGTTCAATTCCTTGTGCAGGACTCAAAGAACGATGATTTGGCACAAAGTTATGGGTGTTTAAAAAAAGTGCATTTTTAAGTTTTTCGCACATGACGATATTTCAACCAAATTAGAAGATTCTTTCGGGAAAAAAACCATTGTGGCTGTACTTTAACTCTTTGGGGTAAACAGGTTCAAAATTTGAACCACTAATTTTTCGAATTACTCGGTACATTGGTGTGTAAAATGTACCATCAATTTATAGAATTTTTACCGGATAAGTTCGTAGTATATTCTATGAAACATAGGGGTTAATTTCAGTTATATTATATTGCTTTTGACTATGTAATAGCGTTTATTTTCCGCTGTGCAACAGAAAATACTTCTGTACCTCTAAGGGTGTAATTTTATTCATTTTACCGTACCTACCTCAAAGAGTTAAAGGGGTAAACTCAGATTAGGATGATTTTTTTTCGTACCCTTCAAATCTCGAAGAAAAAAACACGTTTTTGGGCCAAAAAAATTTGTCGACTTGATCCACCAAAAAGACATTGAAATTTGTTCAAATACCGGGAAAGCTTCCGTAATCCTGCCGGAGCCAGTCCGCCACTGCTATCTTCATTAGAAAATCATTAGATAACTGAATCGTCATAAACTGATTACAAATTGATAAAAATGTTATTATTTGTATTACAATGTAATACGATTCCAATTATTTGATATGTAAGGCCGTGGTTAAGTCATTGATAATATTTAAATAAAAACGATATAAATTAAACCTAATCCCCCACCACAAGTACAACTAAAATTTCGGGAAACACTTTTTAACGAAGTCTTGAATTACGAAGTTACTAAGATACTATCTCCTACATGTATCAAAACAAAGTGAAAATATCTCTGCATTCTGAACAATTTCACTTTCGCAGAGATCTGCGATCCGCGCCTTGAAAGTTGCCTCATTTTCGAGTTAGCGGTGCCCAGTGCGTGCGAAACCAAACAATCGCGAATCGCACAGCGAAAGAACTTCGCGTTTTGGTGGTCAGTCAGTCAAATTGATTGTCAGTTGTCAGTTGGTGGTCAGTTCGCTTGTGATTGTGATATATTTAAGAACCGCGGAAGGAGTATTTGCGAGTTTGTTTCTGAAGACTAGTGTGGGCGCCAACTGATTGTTTTGGGTGCTGTTTAATATTGAATTATTTTGTAATAGTTTATTTATTTGTGTTTATTATAAACATTTTATATTTACTGGTAAGTAGTATACTTCATTAATTTCTATAGGATTTTATCTCGAATTTTATTATAACACTTTATTTTTAATTACTTATATTCAAAAAAAAATTTGAATTCTTAATAATACACAAAGTTTAATATCTTAATCGTATCATCAACTGTTATTACATTTTAATATGCAACACTTAGGTAGGTATTGATAATTATTAACAACATAATACGTTAGTTACTTATAATACGTTATATACTTATAATTCATTAGTTACGGACTTAATACGTTAAATACAACCATAATAACATCAAAACCTTCCATAATACGCGAATTGTCAACTAATTGACAGATAAAATTGTTGATTTGTTTGTAACGCGAATATATGCTATTTAAGCCCCTTGGATGTTCAAAGAGACTCGGTTTCACCTCGTCGCTTAGCAACATCCTCGGTATTATAAATCGTATAATATTCTTGTTATATTAATAGCTATAACTTAATATTACGTATTTCGTAATAACCATTCATTTTAATTCATAAAAAATATCTACCTACTTTCTTATAAAAAAATCTGATGTGGCTAGCACACAACCTTCTCCCTTATATAGAAAATTGGTTTTAACAAAAATGTACAATCACTACAAATTAGATTATAATTTCCTATTTCTACTTACATTCTTATTAACGTATGTTGTTTCATGTCACATGTCACTGTCAATATTTTTTTACGCAGAAACAAATATCAGCTGATCATGGAATACAAGATTAAAGCGTTTTGTCTGATAAATTTAATTTTGAAAATTTAGTACGTTTGTACTTTAAAAGTATGTAACAAATAATTATTCCTCTTAATCTCATTAGAAAAAATACTATAGGTATAGGTATTGAAATTTACCATCATTTTTACAAAAAAACTGTGACACTTAAAGAAAATTGATAAAAAAAGTCGTAGTAGGAACTGCAACCATTTCGCAATTATTAATCTAAACTACTTGTTTACCTCTCGCCACTCATATCTGTAAGAGAGGTATTGTAATCATGCTAAAATTTCGATAGTGAGTTTTCAATGGATAAGCACGTTTTGAGGTCCCTAGAACACGATTTTTATAATTTCGCGATGATGTATGTGTGCGTGTGTTTGTGTGGATGGATGTTGGAGATACGATAACTCAAATACCACTGAATAAAAAAATTTGAAATATTCTGACACTCTAGATTAGATCTGATTAAATTTTGGTGTTCATCGTGCAACCGGAAGTGGTAGTTTCTTGAAGGTCTGAAGAGTTTTTCTGGGATATCCTCAAAATTTATGAATTAATAGGATTTTTTAAATAACATTGTATACTACTAAATGTTACTGTCTACAATATGTATTCAAAACGTTCTAGCGCTATTTACCAATTTTAAAAAGTACAAAATTCGACAAATTTGTGTCAATTTTGATTTATCCGCCTACCTATGAAAACAAAAAATAAAATATTTGAGTGTTAATGCTATATAAATTTTTGACTTTTTGACAAATTGAAATGGAAAATATGAAATGTCATTTATTATTCATAAGATCATAATAAACTTTAATAATATTATAAAAATTACAATTCCCGAAATCCCTTCATACACACTTAGTAAAATAGTAGGTTTTGCGAGAGGTCATGTGTTGGCCACATCGGATTTTTAATTTTAGTATTTAATTACTCACAGTATTGCTCAACTGGAGTGTCATATTTATTTTTAAGAATAAATAGAAAAAAAATAACAAAATGCAAAAACCTCTATAACTCAAAACTATGATAGTTACAATATTCTTGCTTAGCACGGCAGAATAGATACCTTCCTTTGCTGGTATAGGGGAAAGTAAAAATCGAATGTCGCCTTATCCAGAAAACTATATTTTTAACACAGAAATAGGTAGTGACTACTAGAGCACTACAATACTAACTTACATTGTCGTTTAATGTCACCTGTCAATATTTTTTATGCAGAAACAAAATTCAGCCGAATATGGATATGGATTACAGGATTTTAGCTTTTTATTTGATAAATTTAGTTTTGAAATTTTACTACAATTCTTTAATACAACCTACTAGAAACTAGCTAAATAATTTTTTTAATAACGAACCAAATATAACAAATAATTTTGTCTCTTATTATTTTCATTACAAAAAAATACAATGTTTATTCAAATTTACCGAAATTATTGTCTACACATGTCGGAAGGAGTTAAAAAACATAGTTTTTTCAAATAATTTTAAATAATTTCAATGTCACTAATTAATTAGAATATCGAATGCTCATTTGGTGTAGAATTAATAAAATTAAAATAAAATACAGCCAACACCCACATTGTATAAATGTTTTTCGTGTGTAACAAATAAATGTATGTAAATTAATAAAAAAATAAGATACTACGCTTCTTAATTAGTTAATTTAAACATAATGTTGTCTAGATATTTTAATAATATTTTTTCACGACATATGCGGAGAAAACACAATTTTTTTCGCGAAATAGTGAGGAAAGTAGGTTTTCCCTCTCTAGAGAGGAAAGTAAGCAGTGTAACCACCAGTGTTATTTTACGATGAAATATTTAAAAAATTGTAAGTAAATTTATTATTTTATTGAAAATTCTGATTTTATAGTGATAAACTAAACTATTATTTTACAATTATTATGTTTTATACTTTCCTTTTCTACTATTTCACGATTTTACAACTTAAATTTAATTTGGCGTATTGGCTACATTTCGTTGTTTTTAAACGTCATTCTGACAGATGCAGTTATAACCTTACTTCTAGTTATGTGTTTCTTCTACATTTACAATGTTTTTAAATATGTCTCTAAAAAAATGTTGTGTCTAACACGAGAGGAAAGCTCTTTTTCCACTTACTTACTTCGAGTTCGAGTGGGAAAAGAAGCGCTTTCCTCTCTAGTTGGACAAATTAATAACTATTGTTTTACAAGCTGGTATAAGACTACGACTATATAGATTATGTTTTTAAATGAGATGTTTTTAAATTTTTATAAGACCTTTGTAAGACCTACTCCTACTCGTATAATTTAATTATAAAGAAACAAATTTTTACGACCACAAAAAATTGGAATAAAATGTAATTCTGTAACATTCCGATTGAAGCACGCGTTTAGGAAATCCCGCGTTTAGGAAATCCCGCACACTCTTAATTTTAAAAAATTTCCTTATTATAGTTAAAATATATATAGCTAAAATTTCAAATAGATATGGAAAAGTAAATTCTGCATAAATTTTATTCAAAGCTTAGTAATTCGAAATAAAAATTAGCCTTAAAAATTACGCAAGATAAGGTTCAAAGCAATTATTATCCTTATTTCTACAAAAATAATAAAAAAATATTTTTACTGATGCCCCCTGTTATAATAATAAATTATAATAATGCAATATGAAATACAAAACACAAATCACAAAGATACACTTTTTTGATCTCTTGACCTCTTCCAAACAATGGAAATTTTTAAATCGGATTAAATTACATTTCGCAATAATTAAGCGGTGATTATTGCAGTTGAAGTTTCTCCTAAAAAATTAAAAAAGTTTTGAAACTTGTAAAATACTTGCCTGATTGCCTGAGCTAAATTTTTTTGAACGAAAAATAATATTGTGGGTGGTATTTGCACTCAAATTTATACTGTATCTATCGAATACTAGAAACCATCTTCAAAAGGAAAAACAATAATTAACTTATAATAAAATTATTATGCCTGAATTAAGTAATTTCTCTGTGCAAAATAATTTTTTAAAAATATTGCAATATAACTATGGTGATAGGGAATTGACATTTATTTGAAAATGTCAAAAATTTTGCGTGGGTATATTGGTATTTTTATTTTATTAAAAACTTGCGCGTAATAAATTATTCGTATAGATGATAAAATACAGATAATATACAAGCTATTTCCTTTAAAACAACCAGCGCTTTTTTGTTATTATTAATTTCTTAGCAAAACACGTTATTTCAGATACAAAAAAATAATACTATCGTAACCTAGGCAATAGTCGTATTAATAGTTGTTTATTGCATAGCCTACTTCAATATTGTAAAATTATTTCTGATTTTTATTACCATTTTCTCAAAATACTTGTTATACAACCCCATGTCATATTGTTGAAATCAGAAAAAAATCTCTATCTAATGCACAAAAAAATTATATAGTTTACAATTTTAAAAAATATTAATTTATTTTACTTTTTGAGAACCACTGGTTGAATTTTTTGTTTGTTATTTTTATTAAGAAGCCCCTTTTGTTTGTCATTTTTTGTGTATAACATTTTATTTCATACTGTGTTGCATTTGCTTTTTTATGAGATTGATTTCAGTCCGGAAAATGAAACATTACGTTCTACTTTACAAGATTGTAAAGTAGAACAATACCGTAATGTTTCATTTTCCGGACTGAAATTTAATTTTTGTATTGAGACCAAGACTACCTGATTGTATTTAGAAAAGATATTATATAAAGAATGGGTGCAAACTTTGGTCCAAAAATGCAACACAGGTATGAAATAAAACTTTGTACGTCATTCGTCCGGTAGAGGATTTTCACGGTACTCGTTTCGAAATTCCTAACTCGGCTCCTTCGTCGCCTCGTTCGGTACCGTAAAAACTCATCTACCGGACTTATAATGTAAATAACTATTTCTCTAAAATCATTAGTTCGCCCAAAAAAGCGCTGGTTGTTTTAAAGGAAACACCTGTATAAGTACTATTAAATTTCAAACACGATAACTAAGTTGACATGTTGAGAATAATTTCTGCAGATCGCGATTAGTGTTTCAATATTATTCGAAACCGGTACACCGTGCAATTAACGTTCGTCATGCTTATTATATTTTTTACTTACAGTTACGGTAAGCTAATACTATCAGTTTAATATTATTGAAACACTGGAAAGACAATTATTGTTCATCGCTTTCTCTTTCCAACCGGTCGGTAAATTGCTACTTTCCAACCTGAGAAATCAGTGCACATATCTTATATCAAAACCTAACCTAACATAAAAAAATATAATTAAAATACTATATACAATTAGAAATTTGTCACCTCGTTTCAAAAACGAAATAGTATTAATACCTACTATCTTTCAATACAGATTTTTACCAAACCTACGTATAAAATTTTTTAAACAAATTCAAAAGATTCAACTAGTGAAGCCAACCATAGATTACATTCTTAATAATATGCTTCTCTACATTTAAATTTTTACATTATGTTTTCGACCTAAAATTAGGTACATAGTAACAGAAATCTCATATTCAATAATTGCAAGTAGCCCAGTGTCTGTATTTATGTTAAATCATTTTTTGTCGTACCTGCATGAAAAATAACCTTTTTAGTGGCTCATTTCTAAACTTTGCGCACGCATTTCCGTATAGTTAAAAAATTGAGACACTTTGCGTACATAAAAACTAACTCAAAAGGTTATTTTTTGTACAGGGATGACAAAAAATAACTGGTGCAACAGCCCTTGCCGTGAGCAATTGCCTCCTTTGCGCAGAAGATACACAATATAATATTTATTATTAAATTAAAATACGAGTATATATTATAATAGTATATTATATATTGAGGGACTAAAGTGCATGACTTAATCCTGAGGGTGAAGTTTATTTCACGAGCCGAAGGTGAGGGAAATAATCACCTGAGGGATTAAAGATACTTTAGTCCTGTGGTATATACGCTATTTTTTGCACTTCATCCTCAAATGAATGCAAAATAGTTTAAAAGAATACACATTTTGTAATTTTGACAGTAAATTTTATGACAAATATTTATATTGTTACCATAGATACTCTGTAACAAATAGCACGTATTTACTTGACAACGGGAATAATTAATTCAATTTCTTGACAACGGGATTAAATATGAAAAATAATCCCTTGGGATCAAATTAAGAACCTTAGTCCCTAAAAATAAAGACTAAAGAAGAGTTTTAGTCCCGGAAGTGCAAAAAAGTTATTAAGGATATAAATTTTATTTTTTTTGTTTCCGCTCATAAAAACAAATTCAACATAATCATTTCCTACGCACGTATTTGTATAAATATTGAAATAAAAATTAACAATACGTCCTCCAATTGTAATAGCACTGACGTAACCCAAACGCTGAAAAATCTTAAAAGAAAAAAATACATACAAAATATTTTGATACCTACGTGCTTCAATATTATGTAGCATTTGTGTCGATTGTTTCCTGACAAAAGAATTAGAGAGAATTTAAAACAAAGAAGACTACATAAGTAGGTCTAGGTCAAAATTCCGATAAGTAAAAAATTTCAGCACGTAAATATAATCAGGATCCCGCCAAAATTAATTTTGTTATAAGCTATTGAACATAATGTTCATTAAAATTAATAAATCCATAAGCTCAATGAACTTACGCCTCATCAAAACAAGCATCTGCATTTTTATGCTGGATACAAACATTTATTCATCTAATAATTTTAATTCGTTCAAATTTCACTTGTCTGGAATTTAATTAGCAAGCGTTTCATCTGATATTCATATTTCGAATTAGGGGGTAAAAATGTTATAATTTTTTTTCAATTGTAATTACACTAGAAGTATTTATTTTATCGGATAAACATTCATTTTTAACAAAAAAACTTGGTTGCCTAGTAATTTAGAGAAACAAACTGTCTCTGATAAAAATTCGTGACAGCAGGACGAGAATTTTTTTCTGACAGTTTGTTAGTCAAATCACTTATTGGAAACCAAGCTTGAGTTTATAAAATGCATGTTTATCCTAATAAAATAAATACCTCAAGTGTAATTCGGTATGCCAACTTTCACGTTGTCAAAGCGATAAAATTGTGATTTGTTTATGGCTTACTTTATACAGGAGTACAACAAAAAACTTGGTTGCCTAGTAATTTGAAGAAACAAACTGTCTCTGAGACAGCCAGGACGAGATTTTTTTCTGGCTATTTCCCACATATTAATGTAACCAATCATTTGCTTCAATTTTTTAAATTCTGACCAATAACGTACAAAATATATCGGCAAAAATTGAAAAAATTCCCTAGGGATTTTTCAAGTGACAATTTGCCCGTTACATGGCCATGTATGACAATTTTATTGATTTTGTATTGTTTTTAATTGAAATTAAAAGTGTCGTCAAATGAACCTTTTTGCGACAACTTTTTACGATGAAATAAAAATATATCAAATATAACGCCAAAAAATACAGTTACGTCAAAAACCTTAGTTTGGAACTAATTATTAATGAACTTGTGAAACGAAAGAAACTAAAATTTTAAATTTTGACACTCAAAGGTTAGTAAAAAATTAAATGTCAAAATAAACAACCGTTTCGGCACAAAAAATTTGTCTTTATTTAAAAACACGAAAAACCACGAATAATTATTCTAATCGGTCTGCAGCAGTGTCAAATTTTGCTTACTCCGGCATTAGAAAACATTTAATAATAAAAATATTAGGACAGTCCAACGTAAATTTATTAGTTCATATTTTATGTCTGTTTATTTGGGAAATAGTCTAACAAAATATATCTCGGGTCTCATTATTTTGCAGATAAAATTATTTCTTAAGATTGTTGCTTATAGGTAACATTCCTCGACAAATTGAATGATAAAATCCCTCGCCTTCAGCTCGGGATTTTGATCATGTCATTTGTCTCGAAATGTTATCAAGGAACAATCTTTTGAAATAAATTTTATCAGCAAAATAATGATCCCTTGATATATTACTATTGATAATTTCACTCCTGTATAAACTAAGCTTTATTAACAGCGGATAAAAAGGAAGGTAACTTTTTGCAAGTGATAAAACCTTATTTACCATTTTCTTAGCAATCAAACAATAAACAAAACACTACAATGTCATTTGCTTCATATTTCTAATATTTTTCAGTGAAATGATTCGTTTTTGGGAATATTTGTGAAGAAGAACCAAAGGTGTCGTTAAATTATCTCGTTGAATTACACTCGAGCATTTTATTTCCTCCGAATAAATTTCTGTTTGACATCTCAACCTTGACACTTGACAGCAATTTGACTCGAAAAATTGTTTTAAAATAAAATCACTCCACCTACGGTGTCGTGATTTTATTAAACAATTTTTCTTTTCAAATTGCTAGGCAACAAGGTTTCAATACAAACAGAAATTTATCAATAAAAAGCTCAAAGTAACAATATTTTTGTTTATCTTTAATTGGCCGTTGGCATCATTAGCATTTAATAATAATATATCGACTAGTTAACTAGTAACAAATTATCCAACTTCGAAAGAAAACATTTTTTGTATGTGTGACCACTGTGTCTACGGTAGCTGATACAGATTACAGAATTTGTGCTGTGTCAAACCAAAAAGTAAATAAAACATTATATTACTTTATTTTTGATCCTTAGCCAATCTTCACGAATTCCAAAATTAGCATTCCCGGATACAACCAGCCATAAGTTTAAATGAGTACAAAAAAAAGCATTTTGCATGAATTTTATTTTCGTTATCACCGTAGTGATAACAATTTTAGCCTTTTAATGACTAAAAGCAAAATATTAAGAAATATACTTTACATAAGAGACAATAGTAAATGGTAATATTATTCATGTCAAGTAGGTATGTTTGTTTCTTTGTTTGCATTGTATTGAATGTAAATTTCCTTCTAGGTAATAAGTATTTTAACAAAATGAATTTTTAATTTTACATTTTTACTAAAAATATTGTTGTTAGTATTTATTAAAGTTCCACAGTTTGATTTTTTACCATTTCCTTAAAGATTTCACGTGTTCGTAAAGTTCACCAACCTTATTTTTATTCATAAAACTGAAAACTTAGAATTTTGAAAACCAGTCTATCTATTTTTATGAAAATCCGCGACAAGTTACCATCTAATATAGATTCCGGATATATTTTATCATTCTATTGTTAAAATGTCAACTACAAAATAAAATTAAATTAAGGATTCTTAGAGAATTTGAGAATTCTTATCATATTTTAAATAAGAAATAAAATGGTAATTTATAATATAGTTTGTAGAATTAATTTTTGAATAAATAAAAGGCTTTTTGAATCTAATAATATATATATATATATTAAATAGGACGTTTCGGACGTACAAAGTCGTCCATCTTCAGCTAAAAATACAATAAGTGTTACAAAACATACATTCTACAACAGAGCAGCCATAAGTACCTGCAGACGCATTATTCAAATTGTAAATAAAATAGCCAACAGTTGTCAACAAAAGGATCGGCCAAAACTGTACGGGTCAGGTGACGACTTTTTAATAACAACACAAATAATAATATTAAATATGTTAATATCATATCGCAGCAAAAAAATTTAGTCAAACGGATCAAAAAAAAGTGGTCGTTTTTTTGCTGCGATATGATGTTAACATATTTAATATTATTATTTGTGTTAATAAATATTATTAGATCCAAAAAGCCTTTTATTTATTCAAAACATATCTACTATGGATCTTACCAAAAGTTAAATAGAATTAATTTTGTAACTATTAATAGTCTTAGAAAACAAATTGTACGGTCAATAAAACCCAAAATAACGGCTCATTTTGCGAGACTACAATGTAATTAAATAAGTTTTCTGGAAGTAAAAATTTAATGAATGCAATGAGTTCAATGAATCCCAACTCAGCCACAAAAAGTGTAAATATTTTAATGTATCTATTCCTAATAGAGCTCGAATCATTTGAATGCAAAATTATTAAATTTAATCTGCCAGAATACATTTTGCCATAGTTATAGAGTAATAAATCAAAGGTTAGTTAGTTAGTTTAACATAACTTTCAGAATTTATTCTGTATTTATAAGATATACAGGTTGGTGGAGGTGAAATGCGAACATAGGGAACATACATGACAATCGAACTTTCATGCCAGGTATCTTGATATATTTTGTAGTAGTGTCACAAATCGAAGTAATGTGAATTTGTGTGGCAAAAAGAGTAATCATTAACAGAATAGTTATTTATGTATCTAGAACGAAAAGTGAAACTTTAAGGTACTAGCAAGTTGTTTACGGCCGAGGCGCGAGCCGAGGTCGTAATTACTTGCGAGGACCTTAAAGTCACTTTTCGTTCAAGGTACATACAAAATTTTATTTCATACTGGTTACTAAAGTTGTTGAATTATAGTATTTATTAATAGAAATTTGCAAAAATTCGTAGAAATATGATACAAGTAGGCTAAATAACAATTTATATAGGGACAACAATTTGTTTATAAATAATGAAAACATTTTTCGGACGATTTATTGTACTAAAAGTGAAACTTTAAAGTCCTAGGACTTTAAAATTTTACTTTAAAGTCCTAGGACTTTAAAGTTTCACTTTTAGTACGATAAATCGTTCGAAAAATTTTACTTTATGTCACAGTATGAAATAAATAATAATAAAATCTAAAAGTGCATGTAAACTTTCTCGATCTGCTCGTACACATACATTATTATGCAAAGAAAATATTTTAATGAAAATAAAAATTTCAATAATATGACAGGTACTTTGACATTGACAGTACTTATTCCACGAATATCAAGATGCCTAGCATGATAACTCCATTGTCATATATTTCCCTATGTTCGCATTTCACCTCCACCAACCTGTATAAATTTACATCGGTATTCAAAACCACATTTTATATTTTAATTTTTCAAGTTGTTATATAACATACCTGTCCTAAAACAAGTCATGAACTTAAAATTAATATGAAACGTTCTTAATTACAATTACACATTACATTACGACTATTGCACATAAGCAAGTACCAGATGTTTATGTGATAATATTACACAAATTTCTTGTAAACAGGGCAATGCATTGCCATTCAACAGTACCTACGTGTTTTGAACGTGAATTGGAACATGCAAATTATAAAGGGAAAGGAGAGGTAAACGCACTTAAAAATTTTATACATAAACAAATACAAAGGTTAAGACATAAAACTGAGACAATAGTTCCACTGAAAATTAAACCAATGACCTCATGATTACTGCAATTTTAAATAATTCTAAAAACATTTCGCCTGAATTCAGAAATCAATGTTTTGCAACATAAATGCCAGACTGACACATCTTTATATTTTATGGAAATAATTAAAATTTTACAACTTACAATAATTACAAGCTGATTTTGATTTACCTCCAACCCTAGGTTCAATGTTCAAATCTACTTCAATGTAGTCACTTGCACTGCAACACAATATTGTTCTATTTTATTACCAAATAACAAAATACGAACTACTCTATTTTTTCGTTGATTTGCTTGCATTTCATTTTCTGTACATAACCTAACTGCTACTGTTGTCTGCCAAACTTGAACGAGTACGTTCAATTACGTCGCCAAACGATTGAATAAGAAATATTTATATTAAAAGATTAAAGGCGCAATATTTAAAAATAAATTTTTAATGTACACCTCGAGGTATACCTAGTTAGTTTTTTAAGACTTTCCTAATTAGAAGACTGATGTACACTGCATCATTAGGTGTTAAATTCAAAAAATAATTATTATTATAGTATTAGCATACAGGGTGTTTCAAGTCAAGTGTAACAAACTTGAAGAGCTTATTCCTAATAAGATAAATTATTTATGTAAAAAATGTCATTGAACATAGGTCCAATTCCTTCTGGCTAACAAAATGCAAGAGGTTGAAATTTTCTAAATAACACGAATTTTTCAAAATTTTGTTATCAAGCCACTTAAAAAGCAAATCGTTTTATAGAAAAATGCATTAGTTTGACAGCTATCATTTAGTGACATTTACAATTATTCGAGATTACAAAATGCATTTTTATAAATTATAGAAATAATACGAGCAATATTTAAATTATATTAACCATTTTCCTTTTTCATTAAGTATTATTTCTATAACTTATATAAATGCATTTTTAATCTCGAGTTGTAAATATCTCTAAATGACAGCTCTCAAACTAATTAATTTTTCTATAAAACGATTTGCTTTTCAAAAGTGTCTTGATTACAAAAAATTTGAAAAAGTATTGTTATTTAAAAAATCTTCAAACTTTTGTTTTTTGATGAAGTTGATAGTTTGGTGTAAAGGATCTTGTTTATTAAAACTTGTTCGTACACATATAAACAATTTTTATCTACAACAATAGAATAATGTATTCATTATATACGTGAAAGTAGTATAATAAACCCCTCCATAAGGACACATTATGAAATAATGAATTCATTATTTCACACTGTTAAATAATGAGTACTTTATTCTCCCGAACTGTCAAACTGCCATCACATCTGTTACATCAAGTTATCATTTTATGACGTTGTAAGCAGAAACAGTAAAAATAATAAAAATTTGTAAAACGCTGTATATGACTAGCCTATAATAGTTCTAAATTACTCGGATAAATTGTCATGTCATCACACCAAAGTTTGAGGTTAGCTTAATATCAATACAAATTTGTAGTAAGAAAATGTTGTTTTATTTAAAAAGTTGTAGATAAAACGTCGTATTTGACTCGAAAATAATGGCTATAATTAACTCGGATGATTTATACACTCGCCTTCGGCTCGTGAACAAACTTTCATCCTCATTAATTATAGCCTACATTATTTACTCGTTAAATAATATACTATTATTAGGACGTTTCGGAGTCCATAATATACCTCATCATCGGCTACATTTACATTTAACAATTTAAAAACACATCAGATACAGGTAATAATGGTAATTATCAATTGTCAAAATATATTATTTTTAATATTTTGAATCTGATGTATAAACATAAATATCAGCTTATACTAATTTTGAGCAATCGTGGATATATTTGATTCCACTTGAAACATAAATAAATATTATCTTGATTACTAAAGAAAATTAAAATGAATCATATAAAATAGGTCATTCTTTTTATATCATATTAGATTTAAGTCATTTTTACTCTTCAATGTCAAATTGATACAAATACAGGTCAGTTGAATAGGTCATATATTTTATACATGCTCGATTAAATACTATATATCAATATGATAATACTTGTTTTAAAAATTCGTATTTATTATAGTGCAAAGTTCCGTATTATCCAATAGGCACGTGGCTAGGGGCCCCCGACTTTTGAGGCCCAGCGTTGGCAAAGAAAAAATATATTTATACTTTGAAATTATATTTTTTATTTATGATGAATAATTCAGCAGAATTATTTTATAATAATTTGAAAAGTGAAAATTTGTTGTGTCAACGAATTTACCGCGTAACATAGGGAAATATAATATGACAATTGAGTTACCTATCATGCTAGGCATCTTGATATACGTTGAATACTGTCAATGTCAAAGTAGCTGTCATATTATTGAAATTTTTATTTTACCCGTGGAATAATTCCTTGGCCAAAAAGGTCTGCGGACTTAGCTCCACAAGATTTTTTCTTGTGGTGTTATATTAAATCTAAAATTTATAGTTGTCAAGAACAAAGAGTGACAGCTCTGGATAAACTGCAAATTAAAATTTTAGAAGCATTTGCAACACAAATGTTAAATAATATTAGAACTGGATTTTAAAATCGTTTAGGCTACTGTTTGGCAGAGGGAGGAAATTTGTTTGAATATTTATTGTAAATTCTTGCTTTATAATTTATTTAAGAATTAAAATAAATATGTTCCTGCTTTATTTTCATACTGATTACTTTTACTATACTAACATTCAACATGCACTTTTAGATTTTATTATTTTTTCTGGTATTCATTATTCTTTTTGTCAGACAAATTCACATAACTTCGTTTTGTGACACTACTACAAAATATATCAAGATACCTGGCATGAAAGTTCGATTGTCATGTATGTTCCCTATGTTCGCATTTCACCTCCACCAATCTGTATACACTATTACTATTATTATTGTACTTATACAGGTTGGTGGAGGTGAAATGCGAACATAGGGAACATATACATGACAATCGAACTTTCATGCCAGGTATCTTGATATATTTTGTAGTAGTGTCACAAAACGAAGTAATGTGAATTTGTTTGGCAAAAAGAGTACCTAATCAATAACAGAAATAATAATAAAATCTAAAAGTGCATGTAAACTTTCTCGTTCTGCTCGTACACATACATTATTATGCAAAGAAAATATTTTAATGAAAATAAAAATTTCAATAATATGACAGCTACTTTGACATTGACAGTACTTATTCCACGTATATCAAGATGCCTAGCATGATAACTCCATTGTCATATATTTTCCTATGTTCGCATTTCACCTCCACCAACCTGTATATTTTAATACCATAACATTTGAGGATACCACACTCAATTTGGGTAAACGGCGCGATAGATGTAAAGTCGTGTAAAGTATAAAATAAATAGGTACCTATGAACCTATGGTACGGTTCTAGAATGTATCCGAAAAGGATAAATGCGCAAAGGAAAATTGAACACCTTTCAGTGAAACAATGTAACATTATTTAATTAATTAATTAATGATCGTGCAAATTTTATCATTGTCGAGAAGGAGAAATTGCTGTAAAGGGGCAGACCCTGTTACAACAGTACATGAAATTTGCATGTTTTCTTTTTCCGCAACCTATATGTAATTATTTATGATAATAAATAACCTTAGTATAAAATAACCTTAGCAATGTTGGATAATGGTCAATGGAGATTCCAGTTGAGTTATTAAGGAACGCATTAATTGATTAATCAAAATTTATTTTAGTACAAACCTTTTAAAGAACTGCCACTTTATAAAGTCTCAATACAATTTTAAGTAATAGTATTTCATTAAGTATTTTATTTGCAATGATCAAAAACATAATAACGAACTTAAAAAAAACTTGAGTTTCAAGGATACTGAAATTGAATTTTGAATTACAATAAAACATAATTTTATAGGTATAATTTTTTGGTCATTAAAACATTCTAATTTCTATTGAAGTTCATATTCAATAGAAAAATTCTAAAGATTATAAAAAATATGATTAATATAAAATAATTGCTTATTTCGTTAAAAAGTATCATAAAATAAATAATTGTATTATGGTAGAATAAACTCATTAAATTATAAATACAATTTGAATGTATCAGTAAAATCACAATATAAATAATGTTAAATTATTCGTTAACAAAAAGTATTATTCAAAAGATCAGTTTATTATATTGCAATTTTAAATAATAATACGTTTCCTACTTAAATAAACAATTAATTTACGATTCGAGTCAACATTGAAATTATATGCGCATTAAATTTGTATAGTCTCTTTAAAATAAAATACCACAAGGCAAAATTTGCATTATTGTTCAATATATATATATGCTTAATTTGTGATGTCTTCTGATTTTTATAGGTAGGTAGGTCTATTAAATTCGATTTTTTGATACACCGTACTACCGGTACCAGTGTACTACCAGTATCATGCATATAAGCCACATCACATATAATACATATTACTCTTAGGCATAATAATATTACATAATTATTATAATAATACATAGATAATACTACTTGTCTTTAACAATGCCTAAGCGAATGTTACTATAATATTTAACATTAAAAAATCTGCTGTGGCCAGTACACGACCTCTCGCCTAATTCTGTTTATACTAATCTCAAGACTAATCTAATAAATAGTTTTACTTACATTTTAATAGTTTCATGTTCATGTAATATGTAAACGATAATGTAAACCAAGGTGCAAGCAAAAGATATCAACTGTACTGTCACTGTCAGAATAATTCAAATTTGATGTAGAAACAAATTTCATATCATGGACAACAAGATAGAAAATTAATTGTACTTTATTTTATTGTTAAATACTACCAGATTCAGTAAATTGTATTTATAATTAACTGTACCCATAGATAATTATATTTTCTTTTATTTTTAATTGCAAAAATTGTCATAAATAAATAATGTACCAATATATTTAAGGAAAACTTTATCAAGCTTCAAAAAGTACTACTTCCGGTTTGCGGATTTCTACCAAAATGTTATCCGGTGTTAAGATACTTATTAAAACCTTAAATATGAATTTTGGTTATTAAAGGTTTGATACTTTTTCAGTTATCGTGGACGAAAAATCATCAGTCCATACATTCATACAAACACACACACATACACACACACAGACATCATCGTGAAAATAGTAAATTCGTATTGTAGAGACCCTGAAACGTGCTTATCCACCAAAAACTCATACTCGAAAATTTTGACCCATTACAATACCTCTCTTATAGAATATGAGGCGAGAGGTAAAAACAGTCAAGCACGTAGGTTAGGTAGGTATACCTAATGCACAGAGCAGTGGCGGACTGGGAAATTTAACCAGCCCGGAAAATTTAATAGTGACCGGCCTCTTAAAAGTTCGAATCTCACTTTTAATTAGACTGTTAAAATAAATTAAAAAATTGGAAATTTTAAATATGCTGGTGGGAAAAAAATGAAACACTTGAAATTCGTAAAAATTTCCATTTCCGCCGCAGAGGGTTCTGTCAAATGTTAAAACTGAATATATTATGAAATAAGTAATTTCATCTTACTCATCATTATTTATATTTACTGAAAAACGTTGTATACAGGCGCGGATACAAGCCTGGGGGGAGGTAATAGAGGTAGGTATGGATGGATGGATAGATGGATTCAAATAGTATTATGTAAATAAGGAATTTATAAGTATATCTATTAAACAAGGAACTGAGTAGATTTAAGAAATTTAAAGTTTATTAAATAATTTAATTATAGGTATTAAAGTCCATACTAAGTTCAAATATTACAATGTCCATGCGGGAGGTTATGTATTGGGCACATCAACTTTTTGAATGTAGAATTCCTTTATTTCAAATCTCCCTTAGCTAAGCCTTATTACCCGCACCTACCTTACTTGATTTATCGCAGTACAAAATTTTAACTTTCTGTAATATGCCGTCTTACCATAATAAGGGTTCCTGATTTTATAAATCTCTAAAAATTATTTAAATATGTATTTGTAATTATTTGTCCTTCACATTGCAGATATTAGCCTAAACATTTATAGAGTACCTATTAAACTTCAACCAATACATTTTATTAGTAATAAACAAATTACTGCCTTTCTTTCTAATAATAAAATTATAAATTTGTAGTTTATCCCTGACAAGTGGCGCACCCAGGATTGCATCTTGGGGGGGGCTCAGAATAATTTTTTTTATGAAACCTGTAGTACGGCATAAGAAAGAAATGCGCCGCAGGCGAAATTTTTTTTATAGAGTTCAAGGTCAAACACCTTTAAATTGAAAGTTTCATTTTTTTAAAGATAAACAGTTGCACGTTTTACTCTCTTTCTTGTGCATACTCTGAGCAGAGTCATGCCAGTTATATAGAAAAATTGAATTTAAGTAGGCGTGCATATTCTATACATGCTAAATAATTATTATCAGTATCAGTTCTTTCTTTCATCTTTTTAGTTTCACTCCCAAGTGCACCGTTGTTTAAATTCAAAATTTCATCACAAGGTTCGCATTCTTATTAAAATATTCCAATAATCGTACACATGCGTTATATACTAGAGTGTATATTATTGTATATTTGAACTATTTGAATTTAAGATAATTATAAAAACAGAAAAAAGGCGATTATTTTTAGTCTTCAGTGAACTTAAATAATCTTACATAATGTTTAAAATGTTTAATAAAAAAATTTGAAAAAAATCCAGTCGTCTGGGGGGGGCTCAAGCCCCACGACCCCCCCCCCTTGAGTGCGCCCCTGCCTGACATTGTACTATTGTAATCATTGGCCTGTAATGTAGACCTATTATACTGTTAAACTTCATGCATTAAATTTCAATTAAGATAGATAAACACAAATTTAATAATATCTACCTACCAATTAAATTAGAAATGAGACATTTTGTGGTCGCCACCAATGCACTAATGGTCAGGTTTTTAGTGACTAATATATAAATTCCGAACACAATAATGTCAGTTTTGATAAAAGAGTCAACAATAATATAGCGCTTACTTGAAAAACGAAATTGTTGTTCAGTGCTCTTTTCAGGTAGGTACCTTTTAAATTTTTATTTATTTGCGCTTTACAAAATAAATATCGACTGCGTTATCACATCATAAACAAAAATCCAAAAATAAATAATTTATAATCTGAAATGAAAAATTGGAATATTCTTAAGCCCAAAGAGAATAGTGAATAGGTTATTGGATGAAGGCTTGAAAGATGTCGGTGATTATTTGATTGTGTTAATTTTATTTAACTTAGTAGACGTTTCGAGAGTGATAACTCTCATTATCAATACAAGATACAACTTAATATTAGGAATCACATTTTTACATTTACATTTTTAATGGTGTGTTCTTTAATAACTAGACTGGATCCATGTGGATTCCTAATATTAAGTATATTTTCTCGCAAAATAGAAAAAAGTAATTTTTCTGTCTGTAGAGAGGAAAGTAAGCAGTGTTACCACCAATTTGGCATATTGGCTGCAGTAAAACATTTCATTGTTTCTAACCGTTATTTTGACAGATGACAGTTATAAGTTCCAATGTTACGAGAGGAAAAATATTTTTCCACTCTCGGTCGTGACACAAACTTCGAGCCCTAGTGGGAAAAAAGAAGCACGTACTTTCCTCTCTAGTTAGATAAATAACTACTTCTTCTGTTTAATTAAATATTAAAGTATTTTTAATTTCTATTTATATTTTTGACGCCCTGAAGTGTATCATTATCGTAAATAACATTTCCTATGGTATAACATCATTACGTAGGTATACCTAGTCTAATAAATAAATAAAAACATTTTTGCTATACAAAATTACCTACTAACATTTTTATTAATTTATTATATAAAATTACAATACTAAAACCATTTACTTTTTATTCGCCTGTAAATGTCGGAAATTTTAACGTCACGTCGCTTTATTAATAAAATTCTTAGTTATTACGTAAAAATTTTTAGTTCAGATTGAAACAATAATCGATGAAGAGTAAAAGTATTATATTTTCAACTTTCTACTTTTAAATTTGAAAACATTGGTTAGTAATATTAATATATTTTTGTTTATTTACAGATGAAACATGGAGGTACCAATAAAATCTGCATTGAAAATTAAGGAAACAGAAGTCTCAGTACTTTCCCAACTACTGCCTGAAGTTCAACAAGTTGACATTGAATTTCAAAATGTGACATATACTATTAATAACACAGGTAACATTATTATTTAAATTTCAAGCAGACCACACAATAGCATTCAAATAGTAGTAGAGCAGCTACTCAGTGGCGTATTTACATTTTCCTTGTGGGGTTCAGTGGCGTACCCAGTGGAGGGGCGATGGGGGCGATCGCCCCCCCCTAGAGCCCTTTTTTAAACTAAATTAGCATCGGATGAAAAATCCAAAAAACACGACTAAAATATTTTCGAAGCGGACATCCAATGACACCAAATTCAACCCCCCACCCAACCCTGGGGGGTGGGGCGGGGGTAAGTTTGAAATCTGAAATGGGAACCACAAATTTTTTTGCAGATTCGCATTCTACGCGAAAAACGGCATTCAGTGACATTAAAATCTTCGAGAAAAAGTGGGTATTGCCGTTTCCTATTTCAAATTTTCCTGCCGCCCCACCGGCACGGGGAAGGGGGGCAGGGGCGCAAATTTTGATGTTACTGAATTTAGTTTTTCACGGAGAATGCGAATCTGCAAAAAAATTTGGAGTTCCGATTTAAGATTTCATACTCACCCCCACCTCACCCCCCAGGGTCGGGGTGGGGGCATCAGCTGCATCAGCAGAGAGAAGTTTTTCGACACTACGGCGCCTAAAAACGTATTTGAAAAATCAAAGGGATGAAGAAAGATTGACGGGGTTAGCACTTCTACACATTCATCGAAAAATTAATATCAATACTGAAAATGTAATAGAGCGTTTCGCCAAAAATAATAAACGTAGATTCGAATTTGTTCTATGAGTAAAAGCTTTTTTTTCTATTTTGATTCTTCTTTTTAATTACTTATTGTTTTATTCTTGATATTTACTATATTATGTAATTAGAAATTTAGCATATATTTTCATTTTTCATATCTGAATTTTTTTTCAAATTTTACTTTGTTTCGCCCCCCCCTAGCCGAAAATCCTGGGTACGCCACTGGTGGGGTTTCATTTTGAACAAAACAAAAAACTGAATAGTTACTCAAGAATGACTAACTATACTCTACTAATTATTATTATTGGATTCAATCATACCATACATACATAAGTAGTAGGTAGTAAACCACCTTTTTTATTAATTGCTAACATCAAAATATTGAAATTGATCATAGTTTTTGTAATAACTTCAATAAAAATGTTATTATCTTATTTTTAAAAAAACTGATATATTTTTTATTTTGATGTTAGAAATTAATTTAAAAAATACAATAAATTTGAGATGATAGCACAGTGAAAATTTAAAATCGATATACTTGAAGCAGAGACTCGAACCGCACAAAATAACGGTTCAGGTTCGGTTCGCGGTTCACTGTTCTATGGTTCGGTTTTATCCGGTTTTCAATTTCCTTCTTGAACCGAACCGGAAACCGATTTTCAAAAAAGCTGTTCAAGTTCTGGTTTCGGTTCAATGATTTAGTAAATACCAATAAATTAATTAAAATATTAGTCCCAGTTTTGAACTAAAAGGTAAACTAATTTTTAAAATCTCACAAAATTAAATTAAACTGAAAAAAATTCTACAATTTTCCTACAATTTTTTTACTATTTAAAAAATAAATGTTAAATTTTAATTAATGCTGTAAACCGTTGCAAAGTTTATGTAATAAAATATTTGACTATGGAGAGTATAGCCAAATCATTTATACATTTTGAGAGATTTTATAAACTCTATGTTTCAGGACACAATATTATTTACAGTTGCGCGTTTTTGCGAATATCTACCATTTCAGAATTTGAGATCAAAGCTATTTATAAGCGCTGTTCAAAATTGCATCGAAGAACTTTATAATTTGTATAGTTGAAAATAGATTATTTGGGCATCCTACAAAAAATTTGACATTTAACGCCGACTTCGTTGAATAATAAAATTGGTTAATGGATTAAGCGGCAAGATGAAAGGGCAATGAGATAATTAGGAAATACTCATATAGTTGTTATTTGTATTAATTTCTAATATTTCGCTACCAGTTTTGGTGCTTCATCTTCATCAGGGAAACTAAAACGGTTCCAATGTAAATTTTGTACAGTTAACATTATTAAATTGATACTTACAACAGTTATAACATTTTAAAATTTTGACAAAGTTTTTTGAATTTTGCAAGTTCCAAAAGTAAAATAGATCAAATAAATATTCTTCTTTTACTTAAATTTTATTTTATCTACTCAAATTTTACTTTATCTACTCAAATTTTACTTTATCTACTCAAATTTTACTTTATCTACTCAAATTTTACTTTATCTACTCAAATTTTATTTTATCTACCCTCGATGTTAAAGTAATACTTTATCTACTGAAAATGAACGTATAAAACCAATTTTTAACATTAAGTACAAAATAAAATACTTTTTTACACAAATTAACATTAAGTACAAAATAAAATAATATATTGTACACGACGATAAAGAGTCTTTATCGACACGTGAAAGATAGCCCACTCGTTCCTTCGTCACTCGTGAACTAACATCTTTCACTTTTCGATAAATGATCTCTTTATCGTCTTGTATAATAAATTACTATTATTTACAACCACATGTTGATCTTGGTTACACAACTAACCTCGTAAGTCTGCGAAATTCAACTTCACAGCCGTTACTAAAAGTAGCGGCCGCGAAATCTATTGTATACAAATGTTGTACTTACTTCGCGGCCTGAATTGCGTAAGCTTGAATTAGGTACATTATACTTTTTTCGGCTAGAAACTTTGACAATTTTCATACTTAAGGCTATACTTCACCTTCGCATAGGCGTTCGTAGTTTTCTAATAACTTTATTTAGGGAAATTTTCGGGAACAAAATTATTTACAAAAATTCTTTAAAATATTGTGCTTAACAGCGGTACATTTTTAAATTTTAAAAATTTTCGAAAAAAATTAAAATCCAAAATTTGATTATTTTTTTATTTAAAATGAGGGACGTTTCTTGAAAAATAGCGATGTACCGCTGCTGAGACACTATAGCAGATACATGTGTAATTTTTTTGAAAAAAATATGCCAATCGACAAAAAAGTTATTGGTAAACTACGAATTTTGATGGTTTTCTAGACTTTTCATTATTCAAAACAAGTTCGGAAAATCGAAAAAGACAATACATATAGCTAGTATACTGTTACCAAAATTTGGTTCAAAAAGTAATCGAAATGGGCGAGTTATGAATTTAATAAGTAACTACACTACGCTCATTCGAAAGGAGCCTTAATTCTAGAATGCTCAGTTGGACAATGTAAATCAAGAAAATTTCGATCCAAGTTTCATCCTAGAATCGTCTTTTTTCGTCTTAAAAAAAGTGCTCGGGACCTATATTTCCTCCAATTTTCATACTATTATAGATTTGCGCAGTGGATGTATATTTTGTGTTACCAACCTTCTGTATATAACCTCAAAAATAATAAAGTTGAGTGACAGTAGAAATAAAATGAAAACTAAAGTCTTGACTTGACCCGTAAGAGGTATAAATGGACTCCTGAAATAACAAAAACTCTTGTACAATTGTATGAAAATCTTGTACCCTTCGGAATTTTGAGCTAAAAATTGGTACACAATATGTAATTCGGCGCGAGGAATTCATTGGTGAATAAATTAAGTCGATATATTGAACCATTTTTGAGAAATCGAGGGTGGTTGGTTTTTGGGTGGTCAAAAAATTTCAAAATTTGCAAAATTCTGAAATTTGGTAATAGCTTAATTTAAGTGTTAGAAATACAATGCTGCAGACTAGAGTTTGATTTCTCGCTTAGTTTTTCAGATATCGGCCTTTAAAGTTGGAAAAAGGGGAAAACGGAACATCAATTTTTATCCAACTTGTACGAAGAGATTCATCTACACTTTTTTAAATATATTTAAGTAATAGATATATAATACTATTATTAAACTGCAATGAAAAGAGTAGGGTATCTTGAGTAGGGAGGTCTTGTGCTGGCCACATCAGATTTTTTTTAGTTGTCATTGATGTTTTTTTATTTTTCAAAATCAATTATTTTTTTACCTTTTGGGGAAGCTGCAGCCCGGAAGCTTCCCCCCCTGATTGTATATTTAGATCTAGATTGATTAGGTCCAAAAGAATTTTGGAAACATGGAAATTAATTCTGCGATTTTAAGAATAATTCTTTTTTATTCGTTATTAGCATATCAAACAACATAATACCCTTAACGTGTACCTGAAGTTATGAAACACCCGTATGTAACAGGGCTTGCAAATTTTTATCGTTTACCAGTGACTTGCATTTAAATTTACCCACTTGCCAAAGACAAAGCTTAATGTTTTATTTTATCTACAAATTAAGTACCTATTTATCTAGTTCTTAGTTACATACTAATATACAACATAATTACCTAATCCAATTCTAAAGTGGTATGCCTCTATAATTAATTTGTAAATAAATAAAATTCTTGGCATAATGTTATGTTTATTTTATGGTAAATTTACATTGATGTTAGTTATTACCATACTTTGCGACGTTAATCAATTACAGTATCTATTTTGTTGCAAAAATACGCTAAAATTTACATTTTAATAACTTAATTAGAATTAAAACGTGGCTACACTTTTCGTAAGATAACAACAACAAACAAAACAAAAAGTTCAGAATAGCACCTGAGTAGTTCAATGATTTAAAATAATTTAATTTATTCAAATATCCAAATTATTGAATAAAAAACACGTGTTTATAATAATTTAAATACCTAACTTGAATGCGAATTATTATTTTCACTTGTAAGGTATTTATATTTTCATAAATTTATAAATAAATATGTGAGGTTAAACTTAAAAGTTCTATTATATTCACAAATACCTATTGGTATACAGTTAATTCGTTTTATTCAATTTTGACGTTTTATTATGAACTACATAGCAACAACTTTAAATAAATGTTTATTCACAAGTGAATTAAAACTTTTTAAATCACTTAACACATTTTTAAATCACTCTTATGGCATTATTTCGTCAAAAATGCATACAAACAATGACAACTTACCACTGACGACTACTTTTATTTTTTTTGTTATGTCAAAATAAATTTATAATTCATATATTTGAAATAATTTCGTCAAAATTGAATAAAATATTGTATAAACCACGTGAGATACGAATGTTTATTCACTCGAAGAAATTATCCCACTCACCCTTCGGGCTCGGGGGCTAAACTTTCTTCTCTTGAATAAACATTCTTGTATCTCAGTTGGTGTATAAATATCTATTATAATTTTTAATTTTTATGGAAATTATTTGCAATATCAGTTAAATTTTACTACAATGCAAAATTACATGCTTACATGCTACATACATAATACTTAGGCTCACCTTAAATTTTCACTTCGAGACTGCAATATATTACACTTTCACCGTTATATTTTTTAACATTAAAAAATATTTAAACACAAATAACAATACAGCACAGAAAATTTGTAATGCAATCAGTTGCTGCAGTGTATAACAAACTGATCAAACAATATACCTACTGACAGAGAAGTAATGTTATGCTAGCGCAAACATGATAAAAGAAATTTTTATATCGGTTTTAACGAGTTTACAATAATTATTATTTTATCATGCAATTCTACGAGTACAAAGATTTATTTGTTTTCATGTCAGTTATGATTAACCTGAAATAAGTAAAATAAAATAAAAATTATGTAAAAAAATATGTGAATTATCAAATTAGATTTAAAAGAGAAAGTGGTAAATATTATTTGTTGAATTTAAATTACACATCTTAATAACTTCCAAACATCAAAGTCCAAAAAACACAATCTCTCTTTTATTTGGCTTAGTACCTACCTACTTATTATTTTTGCTTGTAGAAAGTATTAAACCTAATGATAATTCATATTGGTTTCTAGAAATAATTTCAAAAACCTTAATGCGACAAGGTTTTTGTATATACAAACAAATGACAGTTTTTGCCACTTACCTAACGAAAATTACCTACGTGAATTTGCACAACAACATATTTTTATTAAGAGCGCTCCAGTCCAGAGAGCTTCAAATACGTCGATTTTCACTGGAAATATCTATATGATCTCTAACTTATTATAATTGTTTTTTATTGCGAACATCAAAATTTATTTTGATGTAATAATAAAAAATTCAATAAATTGAAGATGATAGTGCTCTCAGAAATTACCAGTGAAAATCGACGTATTTATAAGCTTCAACTTTTCAGTAAGCACTTGCTGAGTGCTATGATCGCAAATTTATTGAAATAATTTTTATTACTTGCTAACATCAAAATAAAATAACGTCAATAATAATCAACATTTTTATTGATAAATTTCAATATTTTGATGTTAGCAATTTAAAAAAAACAATTATAATAAATTTGAGATCATAGAAATTTCCAGTGAAATCGAATCGACGAATTTGAAGCTCTCTGGAGTGCTTTTAAGACCTGTGCGCAATTTTTAAAAACATTTCCACCAATTCGTTTATTTGTTGTTGTCATAATCAAACTCAACCAAATTGGCAAGTCAACCTGTCAACATAGATCTATCATTTTACTGGCATTGACCATGTAAAATTATTAGATTAAATTTTTATTATTAGGGATGAAAGTTAGATATTTGCAACCGGTTAGTATTTTTACTCCCTAGGGAGGAAACGTCAATTGGAATCCCGCATAAAGCTTGAGGAAAAGTACTTTTCTTCTCTAGGTGGGAAAGGTACTGACCGATCAGAAATACGACACTTTCGTCCCTAGCAATAGACACGAAAGGTGGAGTTTTCGATGGGGGTATAGGCGGTTTGCACATGAGTAGTCAGCGCCGCCCTGGACCCTGGCGGGAAAAAATGCATTAATATTAGGGTAAACCCTTTGACAGTTCGACAGTAGTTGTAGGTACTGTTTCAATTCAACCAGTTCTGTTCTAAGTTCTAAGGTTCTATAATAAGATGGTATGAGGACGAGAGATGTAAAATTTGGATTCACAGAGTACCTAAAACGAATTTCGTAAGTAGATACCTACATAACTGTAAATATATTTTATCATGTTTTATAATCTATTTATTAATTGTATTTTGAGAATTGACGAAAAGCGCTGGGAACCAGTGCTCATTTTATTTAATTAAACATTCAAACGTGTTGTATACCTAATACTTTTGCCGAATCTCCCACTAGAGGCGCTCATGCTAGATATGTGCAAACCGCCTATTGAAAAAATAATTTAATTACCTAGGCACTAAAAGTGACATTTCACAGACTGTCAGCTGTCAAAAATAGCACTTTTAATTTAAATCAGCGAAAATTTTTTGTAGTAAAAATGGTTGAGAAATCGAGACGAGATCGAGATCGAGACGAGAAATAATCGAAACGAGATCAAAATTTTCAAATTCGAGACGAGAAATGAAAAATCTCGTCTCGTCTCGCCTCGACGCATCACTACTTTGGTTTATTTACATTACCAAGCGCCCATTTATACTACTCTACTTGCAACTTAATTTTTATTTTACAAACAAATAATCGACAGGCATTCCGCGACAGATCCTCCGAAGCGTGAGCGGCAGTTTCCGTTCAGGCGAACTGACAGCAGTGCTGGGTCCTTCTGGCGCTGGTAAGACCACTCTCTTGAACCTCCTGGCGGGCTATAGCGTCCGAGTTCAGGGTACCAGTGGCTCAGTCCTCGTCAATGGTCATCCCCGTCATCCGCTGCGGTTCCGCCGCATGTGTTGCTACATCATGCAAGATGCCCTCATGCAAGAGCAACTCTCTGTCATGGAGGTTATGTTAGTCGCTTCCAGACTCAAAGTTGCCGGACTCACCTACGAAGAAAGATGCAATGATATCATGTCCATCCTTAGAACCCTGGGAATCGATGGTTGTATTGATACTAGGACTGAAGTACTCAGTGGAGGACAGAAAAAGAGGCTTACTATTGCTTGCGAACTTGTTAGCAATCCGTCTGTTTTGTTTCTGGATGAACCTACCACGTAAGAATAATTTATTACATTTACATAATCAACTTCGGGTTATAAAATCTATCGAATTTCTTTACGTTGATTGGTGTACTAGTAAAAATTTGACAATTTTACTAGCAAATTATGTCAACAGTGCTAGCAAAAAAACTGCTGCTAGCGCTATTAAAAAAGATAGACAAGCCATAGTAACATTATTAAATTTACACTGTTGCACCAATCAGCATAAAGAAACTTGCTAGCAGCTACTGAATTCTTATGCTTGGAATCTTAGAATCATTCAAGCTGAAATTACATCAATGGAATTATATTCATATATAATACCATTAGTGTTCCAAGTTATGTCGACAATTTTTGTTGCTGTATCACGAATGGTTATTACGCTTGATTGAAAATTGCACGAGTGCTATTTTCTCAAGCGTAATAATCATGAGTGATGCAGCCACAAAAATTGTCTACATAACTTGGAACACGAATGGTATTCGGAGGACAATTCACCGAATAAAAATGTATTCTTTCTTTATGAAAATGATTTATAAATAGCTTCACTTCCATTACAACAGTTATAACAATAGGATTTTGATTAATAAAGATATATTCAATTGTTTAAAATTGTCGATTGGATCACTAGTGAAAATTGTCGAAAAATTATGTCGCTGCGAGCACTAGTGATAAATTGTCGAAAAAATTCGTTTCAATTGGTGGAAAATTTATAAATCCTCAAAATTGATTGGTCCATTTTAGACAGATGACACATGAGTTGAATTGTCAAAACTATACAGTTTTACCTCTCGCCACTCAGTTCTGTAAGAGAGGTATTGTAATTTATTTCAATAGTGTTTTCAATGGATAAGCACGTTTTAAGATTCTGAGAACAGGATTTTGATAGTTTTGCGATGATGTCTGTGTGTGTGTGGGTCTGTCTGAATGGATGTTAGAAATACGATAACTCAAATACTCTTGAATATAAATAAATGAAATTTTGTACACTTATAAAATTCTTACGACATATATTAGATCTGATCAGATTTTGGTGTTAATCGTTAACTGGAAATAATAATTTGTTGAAAATGAGAAGTATTTTGCTAAAATATCTTAACAATTTATGGATTAATGAGAATTTTTGTAGTAAAAAACAATTTGTATTTAAAAATTTCTTTCTATCTAACACCATTTAGCAATAATAAGAAGTTAAAAATTCTACAAATTTTTTACTTTCCGTTTACCTACTTATCAATGAAAACAGATAATAATATATTTGAGTGTAAATGACAAGCAAATTTTTGACAATTATGAAAATATAAAATATCATGTAGGTATTATTATTTATATAGTATGATCAGTACGATAAAATTTTAACAATATTATTAAAAACTACAATTTACCTATTTGTTTTATTAAAATAAAAATATTAGAGTATGGCGAGATTAGGACATGTGTTGGCCATATCAGAATTTTTTATTAGATGGGCAATTCATTTAAAAATCATAAACAATAATTTTTTCATGTATTTTTGTGAATACATTTAATATTGATAAGTTTATTGAAAATTTATTTCAAATTATAAGTCTTATAATAATTATTATTATTATATTTTGTTCAGAAATAAAATCAAGATCATGTTTTTCACTTACAAATTAATTCTATGTAATTTTTTTAAGTAGCAACTGATATATTATAAAACAACAAAGTATACATAATAATAACCCAACAAAACCATTAGTTAAGTAATTATATATGAAAAAAAACATTATATCAGTTTTATTCATAATACCCTTTATTTTTTACAGTTTAGATTACATTGACACAACAAATATAAATTAACTACCTAGAAATTAATTCATTATAAAGTGACAAGAAACATAAATAATGATTCTGTACTTAATTTAAAACTAAAAGTATGTTACAGTCCGTGTAAAAACAAACATGGTCCCACGCGGTTATGCTTTTCATAAATTAAAGAAGAAATTTGAATACAGAAGAATAGGAAACGATTATAAACGATTATAAATAAAAATTTGATAATAGATAATTTATAGACAACATTTAAATAATTTATTTTATGACAAAAAATATGTAAATTTGGTATTCTTAAACAAATTTTACATTTTTAGTTAGTGAAATTTAGAACTTGTGTTGTTTATAAATAATGCATATTCAAATCTGTGGAGCTAGGAAGTATAATATAATGTTTTTATTCAGCACTGATAATATCAAACGGATTATAAAATACATGATAAAATGTCATATTGCAAAAATATTATAATTTACTTCGTTAATCAAGTGATTCTGAAACATAAATTCATTCATATCATAGGTTCTATAAAAAAGGATATAAATAACTATTATCTACGACTAATGTATAACATGAACATTACATGGTGATGTGTTTGCTACATAATGCCATATTATTAATCCGCTAGGAATAATACAAGGGAATAATAGTCGGTATTTACTCGTTGGTATTTACTCCTCTGCACCAATCAGAAAATTACTTTGCTTGAATCAATTCTCTGTGTAAATTCTTTTTAGAAAACATTTCAATGTTTAATGATGTAACTATAGTGATAGAGAATTTCCGTTTGGAAATTTTTGCATAATTGATATTTATTTTATTAAAAAGTAGGGTATTTACTTCAATTCAGAGAGTCATTTAGAAAAAATCTAAGCGTTTTTTAAAACGAGTACACCGTAAGGTAGATGTTTGTAGAGATTAAAATGTGCACAAGGTCTAGATTCGAAACTGAGTTTGTTGTCAGAACCACACTGTTGCACGCTATTCATCCAATTATTTTAATTTTAAAAATTGTCAGACTACGAATGTATAGAATCCACGTATGAACAAGGTTTTATTTCTCATAAACACTAACAACTAACGTCACTGTTCACACGAGGATTTTTAAAGAATTCTTGCTTCTAAATCCTGGAAAAAAGAGATAAATTGTATTGAAGCTATCAATGAGTTAGAAATTCTTCTTTTCCAAGACTCATTCAGGATTCAATTTAGCGCCGTTGCTATTTGACAGATATTTCTCTCCAGGATTATTTCTTTCAAAATTCAGGTATGAAAGAATCATCAAAGAATCCTTGTGTGGACAGGGCATAAGAAGCAAGTCGTGTTTTAATACTCACTCATTGTTGTTAGTGCATAGAGACGATTTTTGCGCTGTTAAACTTTATACCTTCGCTAATAGCGGCGAAAATGTATTAAATGACAAAATGTAGCTACATGAGAAAAAAAAATTGACGTGGAGGGGTCTTAGGATTTTGACTTTTTCCCGAAAAAAATTACAAGTCCAAAAATCCCAAAAAAAAATTGGCGCGGGACGGTGTTAGGATTTTGACTTTTTCCGAAAATTTTTACAAGTCCAAAACCCGGTAGCCAAATGGAGTTATGAGCTTGTAATATTTATGTGTGTATATAATTTTGAATGCGAATTGATATATTTTACAAATAATAGAATATTCTAGTACCTTTTGAAGGGAAGTTCTCTGCAGACCATATTTTATTTCTTACCATATCTTACTTTGAAACTCTCTCCTCTTCTAATTCTTTCACTAAACACTCATTAACTTTCCACAAAAGAGTTATTTACCCCAAAATAATTATTAACCAACCTCCCTCCCCCCAAGTAGTATTTTATTTATTCAATATAAAAAGTATAACAGATACAAGACATATTAATAAATAAAAGTATAGGTAGATAATAAATACAAATATAGCATATTCTCGTGCGCGAAGATATCTGGGAGATAAAGTGCTGGACCTAAAACATACTCAACTAAATATTAATTTAATATCGAAAATTTTATAATACAAAAAAGGATACATTTTAAAATCTTCTAAACCTGGAAACATAGATCACATTATAATTATTTAGATGTATGTTCCAATACGCAAAGAATTATAGACAATTTTTATTTGAAAATAACGTAATTCCAAATTAATTATAATATTACTCGACATTAATTGTTCGCCTGGTTGGGATTTTTATAACAAACAATGTCGATAATACTGCTGCATTTAATTTGTATCCAAGTTGGGGCCCTATCCAATCCACCCTTTCAACAAAATAAATACCACAGTTTAAAATATTATAAAATTTAAACGCGAATTTAAAATAAATATCACATTATAAGAAAATTGTCTGTTTTCTTTCCTACATTAAGTACAACTATTTTTTGACATTTATATTATAACATTAATCCCAAAATAAATGAATTATTACCTTAATTTTGAAAACGAATTTTAAATATGTTTTTAATATAACCAACGATTACCTTGTTAAATGTTTTCTGGAAATACTTGTATATAAAAATACAAATCGCAAAACAGCCAAAATATTTAACATAAACATTAATTGTTCGCCTGGCTGAGTTTATTTAAATAGATCTACCAATGTTAAAATTCTATACTTATTAATTTGTATACAAGATGTGCCCTATCATCTTATCTACAAATTATTATGCATATTTAATTACTTGATTACATTTTAAATGCGAATTTGTATTTAAATATAATTTTTATTTGAACCTTTATGAAGATCTCTGCTACGGAAACTCAGCAAATTCGGCCATTCCAATTTATACACTTTTCCGCAAATATTTTATTAATTATATGAAAATTATTATCAAAAACGGTAGAACAATGTTTAAATCAATGTTTTAAAACATATTTGAGTAATATTTTATAGTATTTAAGTGATTTTTGATAATAATTAGATGCAACAATACGACCGCGACCACACTTGACAATCATAAACAAATGAATTACGAAAAACATTGCAGCTGTGCTGTGACTGCTAGGCTGTGTTTATCGTAATTCATTTGTTTTTGATTGTCAAAGTGCGGTCGCGATCGTATTGTTGCATCTAATTATTATCAAAAATCACTTAAAAACTATAAAATATTACTCAAATATGTTATAAAACATTGATTTAAACATTGTTCTACCGTTTTTGATAATAATTTTCATATAATTAATAAAATATTTGCGGAAAAGTGTATAAATTGGAATGGCCGAATTTGCTGAGTTTCCGTAGCAGAGATCTTCATAAAGGTTCAAATAAAAATTATATTTAAATACAAATTCGCATTTAAAATGTAATCAAGTAATTAAATATGCATAATAATTTGTAGATAAGATGATAGGGCACATCTTGTATACAAATTAATAAGTATAGAATTTTAACATTGGTAGATCTATTTAAATAAACCCAGCCAGGCGAACAATTAATGTTTATGTTAAATATTTTGGCTGTTTTGCGATTTGTATTTTTATATGCAAGTATTTCCAGAAAACATTTTACAAGGTAATCGTTGCTTATATTAAAAACATATTTAAAATTCGTTTTCAAAATTAAGGTAATAATTCATTTATTTTGGGATTAATGTTATAATATAAATGTCAAAAAATAGTTGTACTTAATGTAGGAAAGAAAACAGACAATTTTTCTTATAATGTGATATTTATTTTAAATTCGCGTTTAAATTTTATAATATTTTAAACTGTGGTATTTATTTTGTTGAAAGGGTGGATTGGATAGGGCCCCAACTTGGATACAAATTAAATGCAGCAGTATTATCGACATTGTTTGTTATAAAAATCCCAGCCAGGCGAACAATTAATGTCGAGTAATATTATAATTATATAAATTTGGAATTACGTTATTTTGAAATAAAAATTGTCTATAATTCCATACGTATTGGAACATACATCTAAATAATTATAATGTGATCTATGTTTCCAGGTTTAGAAGATTTTAAAATGTATCCTTTTTTGTATTATAAAATTTTCGATATTAAATTAATATTTAGTTGAGTATGTTTTAGGTCCAGCACTTTATCTCCCAGATATCTTCGCGCACGAGAATATGCTATATTTGTATTTATTATCTACCTATACTTTTATTTATTAATATGTCTTGTATCTGTTATACTTTTTATATTGAATAAATAAAATACTACTTGGGGGGAGGGAGGTTGGTTAATAATTATTTTGGGGTAAATAACTCTTTTGTGGAAAGTTAATGAGTGTTTAGTGAAAGAATTAGAAGAGGAGAGAGTTTCAAAGTAAGATATGGTAAGAAATAAAATATGGTCTGCAGAGAACTTCCCTTCAAAAGGTACTAGAATATTCTATTATTTGTAAAATATATCAATTCGCATTCAAAATTATATACACACATAAATATTACAAGCTCATAACTCCATTTGGCTACCGGGTTTTGGACTTGTAAAAATTTTCGGAAAAAGTCAAAATCCTAACACCGTCCCGCGCCAATTTTTTTTGGGATTTTTGGACTTGTAATTTTTTTCGGGAAAAAGTCAAAATCTTAAGACCCTTCCACGTCAATTTTTTTTTCTCATGTATATAGCTACATTTTGTCATTTAATACATTTTCGCCGCTATTAGCGAAGGTATAAAGTTTAACAGCGCAAAAATCGTCTCTATCCACTAACAACAATGAATGAGTATTAAAACACGACTTGCTTCTTATGCCCTGTCCACACAAGGATTCTTTGATGATTCTTTCATACATGAATTTTGAAAGAAATAATCCTGGAGAGAAATATCTGTCAAATAGCAACGGCGCTAAATTGAATCCTGAATGAGTCTTGGAAAAGAAGAATTTCTAACTCATTGATAGCTTCAATACAATTTATCTCTTTTTTCCAGGATTTAGAAGCAAGAATTCTTTAAAAATCCTCGTGTGAACAGTGACGTTAGTTGTTAGTGTTTATGAGAAATAAAACCTTGTTCATACGTGGATTCTATACTTTCGTAATCTGACAATTTTTAAAATTAAAATAATTGGATGAATAGCGTGCAACAGTGTGGTTCTGACAACAAACTCAGTTTCGAATCTAGACCTTGTGAACATTTTAATCTCTACAAACATCTACCTTACGGTGTACTCGTTTTATAAAACGCTTAGATTTTTTCTAAATGACTCTCTGAATTTAACTAAATACCATACTTGAATCCCACAGACTCGGTTTTGGTAGACATTCTGATTGCACTAAATTAAATAAAAAACCCAATACCCGTCTTGAGTCCTAAATGCTCGGTTTTTATTCAATTGAACCGAACTAAATAAACAACCCAATACCCTTCGTGAGTCCCACATACTCAGTTGTGGTTGATTGAAGTGAACTAAATAAAAAACCTAATACCTTTCTTAAGTGAAATAATATTATGTAACATTGTGTTTTATAATATGCCTGTATGCCTTGGCTTTTTACAAAAAGTCTAATTTTACAATCAGCGTACGACACCAATACCGATGACTCACAGAATATGAGGCTGTCATATTAAAATATGATTCTTTCATGCTTCTAAATCTTGGAAAAAAGAAATTCAATTAATTTGAAATTCTTCTTTTCTAAGACTCATTGAGTATTCAATTTAGCGCCGCCGCTATTTGACAGATAATTATCACCAGGAATATTCCTTTCCAAATTCAGAGGTATGAAAGAGTCATCAAAGAATCCTTTTAAAACACAAAACAAGTCTGACACCTCCGTTAAAATTTGAAAATTTGTTTTACCAAGTAACCATAGCAATGTAATCGATTTGAAAGTATCGAATTTAAAATTCCTAATATTGTTCTTTAAAAGAAATTTAGAACGAAATTACAAATTGCATCTGGTGTGAAATAATTTTACCTTTCGATTGACACCTTTACCATTTTCCTACGTGGAAATGGGGAGCAGGAATCTGCGTAAATGTGAAATGCAATGCTAATCGCCTATGTATACATGTATGGTGTTACACCCGGTATAGATAATATTTTTTCGGAGTTTAACATGAAAGTTACTTTTGTGAATGATACTATACTCGCACTAAATAATAATAATAAAGCTGTTAATAATGACATTATTTTTTGCATAGTGGATTAGATACTCATGCCAGCAAATTGGTAATGCGAGCTTTGGCAGCTCTAGCAGCACAGGGACGAACTATTGTATGTACTGTTCATCAGCCATCCCCTTTGGAATTTCGAGCTTACCACAATGTATACGTAATAGCAAGTGGTTCTTGCGTATATTCAGGAACACCTTCAGAACTTGTTCCCTTTCTTCATGAAGCAGGAACACCGTGCCCCACAACATACAGTCCAGCGGATTACAGTAAGTCCAGAATTTATTGAACACTATTGCTAAATTCAAAACATAAAAGCTACAAAATCGCATATAGTTCATGAATTTTTTTAATTATCTACATTTTAAATTGATCTAACTGCGTTAAATATATTTTATATTTAAATGAAAAGTAACAATAATGTTTTTTAATTATAATTTATTTTCAGTTATTGAGCTGATCCAAATGAACCCCGAGTGCATAGAACCTCTGGCTTCATTGGTAACAAATAAACAAAATCAAAATAAATCTAATTTTGTATCACTAAATAGAAAAGGTTCTGCAAAATTAAAACCCGTTAATCCATCACCTTCAGTTTGGGTTCAAATATTTGTTTTACTTCGGCGCATGATGGTGCAAAGAATGCGACATCGAACCGCTCTTCAATTACAGATATTTCATCACCTATTGTCAGCTATCCTAATTGGAACAACTTTTTATGGAATTGGAAATGAAGCATCTAGAATACTAGAAAATGTTAAATTTATTATGACTGTTTTGGTATTTTACATGTACACCTATGTTATGATATCAGTATTACATTGTAAGTTATTATCTTGTATGGCTGATTGTTTTCTGAAATTATGTTTTTATTTTTAGTTCCTCTAGAGGTTGAATTGATAAAACGAGAATATTTCAACAATTGGTATAAACCACTGCCGTATTTCGTATCATATTCTCTTTCATCTATACCAATTATGGTAATAAAATTTTTATTATTTAATTCCACTCTTAAATCGTGTGTCCACAAAAAGGACATTTTTCCAATTATAAGAAACTATTTTTGGTACACTTCTCAAACGAATATTGACTTTAAAGTATTCGCAAGTATAAAACTGCTTTAACTGCAACAACTTGCTTGAAATTTAAAGTTAAAGTTAAACACAAATATTATTGAAAAAACGAATTTTTATCTTTCAGATACCTAATGTAATACTTTTTACTACATTAACGTACTACTTATCCGGACAACCAATGGAATTAAACAGAATTGCATATATATTTTTTATGGGTTGTATTATATCTTATTGTTCAGAAGGACTAGGATTACTTATTGGTGCGTTTGGAAATATAAAGGCTGGCAGTCTTCTAGGTACTTATATCTTTATATCTGTTACTTAAATGAGATTCATGAATAATTATTACCTCTTCTTAACATATAACAACAATTAATATTTAATTTCTACAATTGTAAAATCTATAAACATCATTAATAAAATAAATGTAGATTATATAAATAATACTTTAATGGGATTTTTATACATTTATGTCGTTTTCGTATTCTAATCGTAATTTCTTGTTCTAGGTCCAACAATAACTGCCGCGTTTTACTGTCTATCGATCTATGGTATCGGATTTGGACAAACTATTGAAGAATACATGAGACTTATAATGAAATTTACTTACATACGATACAGCCTTGCTGGACTTTGGTTAGCATTGTTTGGTCTCAATCGTGAACAACTTGACTGCAATGATTTCTACTGCCATTGGAAAGATCCTACAGTAATGATCCGTGATGTGGGAATCAGCGAATTTACTCCTGGGATATGTGCTGTAGCTTTATTGGCTTACTCATTGTTATATAGAATTTTAGGCTATATTGCTATAAGAATTCGACTGCACACAGATCTACCGGGAACAAATTTCACTGTTTTTGGAGTTGCTCAAAAAGTTATGAGCCATATTAGCAGGCAAAAAATTGTCAAATAGCATTCGAAAATTTATTTTTGTAGCCAAAGAAAACAAATATTAATTTTTTTCTTCATGGAAAACTGGCAAAAATAAATGTAACAATTTAAATAATTGGACAGTTTGAAATTAAATCTACAAACATTTTTTGTCCAAAATAAATCGAATTTAGAAAGATGTAAATTTTAAAGTTTAACATTTCTTTAAATAAGTATTTCTTTCTCTTTATATAGCCGTTTACATGTGTACATTTTTATGGTATTGTGATATGTTTTGTGGATACCATTATTTTTAGTTGTTTTTTATGTTTAACTAAGTATAATTAATTTATTAGATCATTATTTTCATGTCATTTCTTTAAAAGAAAATGTACAAAAATTGTTTATTTAATATTTTATTATATAACCATTTTTTCAATAAAACAATATATATACTCTTAACAACCGCTTGTTCGTTATATTTGAATTTTAGTCTTTGATATTTTTTGTCATGTTACATCTCTAAAAGTTTGATGCATAACTAATTCACGGAATTTTCCATCAGGTTTCGCAACGAGTTCGTCATAAGTCCCCGTCTCCACTATTTTTCCATCTTGTAAAACAGCAATAGTGTCGGCATTTCTAATAGTAGAAAGTCTATGTGCAATTGTTAACACAGTCCGTCCTTTCGCTGCTCTCTCTAAAGCCTCTCGTACTAAATGTTCTGATTTTGCATCTAATGCACTCGTGGCTTCATCAAGTAATAAAATATTTGGTCGTTTAATCAATGCTCTTGCAATTGCAATTCTTTGTCTCTGACCACCAGATAAAGTTAAACCACGTTCTCCAACCATAGTGTCTAAACCCTTAGGCAAATGTTTGATGAAGTCCAATAGATTAGCTTCAGCTAGAGCTTCCTGAATTTGTTGCTGGGATACTAAATCAGGAAAATCTGCACCATAAAGAATGTTGTCTCTAATTGTTCCGGAGAATAGAATTGGTTCTTGAGCAACAGCTCCTATTTTTGTTCGAAGCCACAATGGATCTAAAGTTTTAACATTCATTCCATCTAATAAAACCGAACCTGAATTAGGTTCATATAGTCGAAGTAATAAAGCTCCCAATGTACTTTTTCCAGAACCACTAGGCCCAACTACTGCTACAGTCTGTCCTGGTTGAATATCTAGTTTCACATCTTCTAATACTGGTAAGTTTTCCTTGTAACTAAATCTAAACAAAAATAATATATTAATATTTTATAAAAATAAAATATAATGAAAAACTAACTTGACATTTTCAAAAGTAACTCTGCCAGTAAGTGGAAGTTCTGGTTTAAGCCCTCCATAAAATGGAATGATTGGTTCTCGATCTATTAATTCCCATAAACGCGTCGCAGCTCCGATAGATCTGTTCATTTCTGTGTAAAACCTAGTAAGACCTCCTACTGAAACACCTATGTATGCGGCATACATCATGAAAGCCGAAAGAGCCCCAACCGTGATAGTTTGTTGATCGGCAACCATAGAACCACCATAATACAGAACACCAATGACAACTGAATTTCCTGTTAAACCTGCAGCACCATAAAACCCAGCTCTGGCTAAAGATTCTTTATAGCCAAGATTCAAAACAGAATTCATTAATTTGCCATAGTTGTGCATTTCACGCTCTTCTTGTGCGAACATTCTCACTGTGCGAATATTTGAAATTCGTTCTTCTGCCAATGTTGTCGCGTCTGCTAGGCCATCTTGTACTTTGCGAGTAATGTTACGTATATACCTGCCGAATTTCTCATCATTAAAAAAAGTTGCTAAAATAGTTTGAACATCATAAAGAGGGATAATTGAACTATACTATATGAATGTAATAAATTAATTGAACTTGAAAGGTAATGAAGCAATTAAAAATAGCAGACCTGCCGTATACCACAGCTAATACTGCTATCGGAGGAACCACAGATAATCCAATCATAGCAAGCTGAGGAGATGTATAAACCATCATTCCGCTGCCAGCAATAACAGCAAATGTTGATCGTAATCCATCTGATAAATTACTACTTAAAGCTTGACCAACAAGCTGTGTATCAGCTGATAATCTATTTATTAATTCACCAGTAGATCTTGAATCAAACCAACTTTGTTCTTGACGCATAACAGAAGAAAATATACGTTTTCTAAGGTTTTGAGTGATTCTGTAACCTATAGGTATAAGTAAAATTATACTTTCAACTATATCCATATTCAAATATATATATTGATATACCTGCACATGATAAAACATAAACTCTGCCAAAATTGCACATTGCACCAACTACAAAAACTGACACTAAGATGGCACATACTTTTTTCAAATTGCTAGCAGATTCACTGGGATTATCAACGCCAGAGTAAATGATATCTAAAACTTTACCCAAACTGTATGGAACTGCCATAGTTACACCACTCGACACAAGTAGGAGACATACAGCACCTATAATTCACTATGAATTTATTATCCTCTTGAATTCATTGCACGATTTTAAATCATACCTAATATTTTCCATTTTTCTGGTTTAGCTAGTGAAAGTAATCTGAGTACTTCTGATTTCTCTAATTTATTTTTTGCAAGTTTAGATTGATTTGTTACCATAATTCTCTTAAGTATGGCATTATTTCGAAATATGTTTGACTTACGACAAAAATTAAATAATCGTGTATCATTTATTTTCGATTGACATCGAAATGAATGATAAAATTTATATATTGCACTCTTGTCCTGTAATAAATTAATTCGACATTGCCGTACTCCATGAACTAATTTCAATTTGTTAACAAGTATATAATTTAAACTCATTGTTTCACAAAAAATGTATAGTAATATGAAATTAAATATCATTTACTATGTAAATTAAAAGAATGACTGACATATCTAAAATTTAGGTTATGTGAAATAAAACTAGTTGACAACTGAACAAATTAAGCCATCTCATGGGTAAAATAAGAAACAAAAGATTGGTTTCCCGCTCAATTTATTCAAATATAATAAATACCTCAGTTCAGTTATAAAATATCACTTGTATGTAGTACAAAATTGGTACAAAATTTTATATATGGATTATTTTTTAAATAAATAATATCTTGTAATTAATAGTTTATAATGTAGGATGGGGTGAAAAATATAATTCAGCATGTTAATAAGCGAAGCGAAAGCGTATCAACGGAGGAGCACTCTGACGACGGGTTTAAGTATTAAATTTGTGAGAAAATAAGCAAATATTTGACAGCGTGGATTTGTATAAAAGTGATATTTTGTTATTAAAAAGTTTATGGTTCGAATTTTCCAACAGAAACATGATTATAGATCCATAACGTATCACAGGTACATAAAATTATGATATTAAAACAATATTCTCGGCTTATGAACTTAACACGTTAAGTTGGTATTTGTATGGTTGGCCTTCGAAATAACAGAAAGTTAACAAATATAAATATTTGTCTGTTAATGTTATTCCAATATTATCAGTAACGTGGTAGTAAAATTGATATAAATTTAATGCCTATGTATGTACTTATATTTTAGTTTTTGCTACAGTATGTTTGCTCGCTTTTTGTTAAGTACTGGCAAATTTTTTAATCTTTTTTCTGATCCTTTTATATATTGCGTTTCGAATATGGATATTAAACGTGGATACACAAATGTGCAACTTTGATTTTTTGCATATTATCAATACTAAAACAGTTGCATATCATTCATGATTTATTTTATCTATTACTTCTTTCCATGTGTATCTTGCCAATTTTTTACAGTATTTTGTTTAACTCATTCGAAATTTGTTAAGATGTTACAGACTACAAAGTTATTTTACTCAATAAAACAGCATATTCGTTTTAGTTGCTATCATTATTGTTTATAAAAATTAAATTAAATGAATATTTCAGTTAGTTATGAACGAGATATCAGGGTTGTCTGGTGCCAGTGTGCCCACCAACTTACTTAGTTCTATCCCCAGCAATTCTTCAGCTAATGTTGTAAAAGAGGGTTGGCTGTTCAAACGTGGAGAACATATTAAAAATTGGAGATCTAGGTATGTTTTAAAAATAATACTTGTGTCATTGTTGGCTAATTGTTTTAATTGAAATTAGATACTTTGTGTTGTTCGATGATGGATCTCTCATTGGCTTCAAAAACAAACCAGATTTAAGTTCTCTGTCAGATCCTCTGAATAATTTTACCGTAAAAGGATGTCAGATCATGGCAGTAGATCGACCAAAGCCGTACACCTTTATTATCAGAGGTCTTCAATGGACTACAGTTATCGAGAGAACGTTTCATGTAGAAACAGAAAAAGATCGTGAGGAATGGGTAGCTGCGATCAAATATGTTTCAGATCGATTAGCTCAACAATGTGATGACGTCGAAATGATGTCATCAGGTGGTTCCATCTCAGAAATGGGAAGTAATTTGGACGAATTTTCAGCTAAATTTTCCGTACAAGGTACATGTAGTTCAAAATCCACGGGAAAAAAGAAAGTAACACTCGAGAATTTTGAATTTTTAAAAGTTCTTGGTAAAGGAACTTTTGGAAAAGTTATTTTATGTCGCGAGAAAATTACTGGCCGTTTGTTTGCAATTAAAATTCTCAAAAAGGAAGTAATTATTCAGAAAGATGAAGTAGCACATACTCTAACTGAAAATCGTGTATTGCGAACTACCAACCATCCTTTCCTCACATCATTGAAATATTCTTTTCAAACAAATGATCGACTATGTTTTGTAATGGAGTATGTAAACGGAGGAGAATTATTTTTCCATTTATCACGTGAACGTGTTTTCTCTGAAGACCGTACGCGGTTTTATGGAGCCGAAATTATATCCGCTTTAGCGTATTTGCATTCACAAGGTATCATCTACAGGGATTTGAAACTTGAGAACTTGTTATTAGACAAAGATGGCCATATAAAAATCGCTGATTTCGGTCTATGTAAGGAAGATATAACATATGGACGAACAACTAAGACTTTCTGTGGAACTCCTGAATATCTAGCACCAGAGGTTTTAGAAGACAACGACTATGGACGCGCTGTAGACTGGTGGGGTATTGGAGTTGTTATGTATGAAATGATGTGTGGTCGACTGCCATTTTACAATCGAGATCACGATGTGCTATTCACCTTAATTTTAGTAGAAGAAGTTAAATTTCCGCGTACTTTAAGTGCGGAAGCTAGAGACCTGCTGGCGGGTCTCTTGGCTAAGGATCCTGCTAAACGATTAGGTGGTGGACCAGATGATGCTCAGCAGATCATGCGACATCCTTTCTTTAGTTCTATTAACTGGACAGATCTTGTACAAAAGAAAATTCCTCCACCATTCAAACCACAAGTGTCGAGTGATACAGATACACGCTATTTTGATTCAGAGTTTACAGGGGAGAGTGTAGAGTTGACGCCGCCGGAGCAGGCAGGTCCGCTTGGTGCAATTCAAGAAGAACCCTATTTCCCACAATTTAGCTTTCAAGACTTAGCATCGACGCTGGGCAGCTCAGCCGCCATTGGCACTAGTGTTGGCAGCGTGGCGCCTATGCACTGACAACCACTGGCCCTCGGCACAACACTGGCACCCGTACTACTGTTCACTTTTGCGAACATTGCGTTGTTATTTGTGAGTGCGTGCTGCGTGCGCTTTGTACAAGTCATCTTGCTCCCAATTGTATATAATATTATTAATAATTTACATTATGCATATATAATTGATGATGAAATTATGAATAATAATAATAATAATTATTATTATTATAACGCATACATATATTATATATATATATTAAGTGTTGTTTTGTGAAGCTATTGTAAATAAATGAATTCGAGAAAATAATATCTACTTTCGTTTTAACTTTAGTACCCATGTATAGAATGATATGAGATGAAGTCAAACAAAACGTTTACAATCCGATAATACACAAATGGGGAAGTAGTTGTAAAGTTTATTATTGATCGGTGCGTAGTACTCGTGCTGAGGCGCGTGTGCAGCAGCTGATGACACGCAAACGTGTGCGCGAGGTCGCGCAAGCGTGCGGATACGGAACCAGTGGATAGGATACGAGCGAGTACGGTGAGGATCAGGTACGCGGGACACGTGCGGTATTGATTGGGGCCGCGCCGCCGTGCACGTGAGCGATGTCAACAATCGGTGCGACGAAACTCCGTCGGCGCCGTCATTGCATCGCCACGACAGGGCCAACATCGTCGTCGTCGCACGCTGTGGGCCGCTGAGCATGGCGAGCGGAACGGGAGGCGGCGCACACCGCCGCCAGAGGCGCATGGGCCCGGCGCCGTTTGCATCATTTGAAGACCTCTCCGACGAGGTGAGACCCGGTGTATGTATCCTCGAGCCAAGAGTCACACATGGCTAAGGTCTATTTCTAGTGACACACATACACGCCGCGTATTCTGATTATGTTTGCAGGCTGATAGTAGTCCCGGCGACGGGCCGACGCAGCGGCTACCTGGCATCAATGAGGATGCTAGTGCAACTGCAACTCCTTGTAGCAGTACTTTAACACCGAGTGCGCCACGAATAGACATCTCGCGCGCTAGCAGTTCATCTCAGCATGAAGACAGTCGCGACAGCACACCGGAACGCGAGCTGTTTCAAGCACCAGGGCAACGATTGGGACTTGCATTCCGCGAAGAGGGTGCATTGGATTTACGCTCTTCTACAGAAGAGTTGGATTTTCAAGATCCTAATGACCAACCGCGACGTGGTAGTCCTGCTACTATTGTTACTGCTAGTTCGGGAGGAGATGGAGTACCTATGTTGCATCAACGAAAGGACAGTCAAGGTTCTGAATTCGGCGGTTTGTTATCCATCTCAGGTCGAACATCTCGCCTGTCGAGTATTGGCAGCCAGGGTAGCCGCGTATCTGGGGTATCCGGCACCAGTCATTTATCCGTTACGTCCGGGATGTCTCGTTCACCGTCCCCTCATAAAATGTTACTTGAAACATCATTCTGCGGCTCTAAATCGGTAAGTTCAGTTGTTTCAAGTAATAATAAAAGATAATATTTTATTTTAAATCACACACCAAATTTAATTTTCTAAAGGAAAAAAATAAAGGTAAATTTAAACTTGAAAATGCATATGAAGATAAGAATTATTATGCAAATTTGAATCAACAAGTTGCGTTTAAATCAAAACCTTTGTTTCGTGTTCCTTTTTTAAATAACCCACAATTTGCATTAATGAAGTGTTTTATTTTTCAAAGGAAACTGCTCAAGCAGTTGGAGGCACAGTACAATCTGGGACAAATAAAGTAGTTGAAACTGAATTATTAGAGCGCGTGCTATTATCACGGAAGCATGATCCTACAGAAGCGATTCTTGCAGAAGGAATTTCCATTGAATGTAGAAGGAAGATTCAGCCTGCGGATTCATTGGTTCAACTATCACCAGTACTTCAACATGCTGTGCAACAAGCTGCCGAAACTCCTGTCCACCCTCCATCTCCTATCGCTACTACTTCTGTGTCCGTTTCTGCGGCTACTCTTGCACCTGCTTCAACTCCAAATCCTAGTCTTTCTCTTGTTCCAGCTCCCAAACCAATTACAACCTCAACAGTTGTTCCTGTGCCGGCACCGACTCCACCCGAAAAACCTGCAAGAAAATCTTTGCCACAGAAGGTGTCCACAGATGTTATAATTACTTTGAATAAGCCCTCAGATGAAATAGAAGTAATTCATAATGATGCGCAAAGGACTAGTCCGCTTCCGGGAAAATTAATTGGAGAAAGTGGAATAGAATACACATTTATTCCACTTAAAGGACCTTTGCCAAAAGAACCCAAATCAAGTAGGTCATTAAACGTTTCGCCAACTCCAGGAATAAATACTTCTGTTTCTAAATCAAGTAGTAAGTTAAACAGTGTGCCTGTTAAAAATAGTGCAAGTTCCAGTGAACCTCAGTATATTCGTATCAAATTAAAACCTGATCACATGTATTCAGATGAACCACCAGACAGCAATACAAAACCTGCATCTTTAGATTTGAGCAACGGAACAGTGGCACCTGCAATTTGTAAAAGTCCAATACAAAACAATACTTCAACTCCTTCACCATCTATATCAAGGAAAAGTTCGTTTGCTTCTCTATTTCGAGGCAAAGATTATGGAACAAGTCCGGAGTCCCCTACAGTAAGTTTTTATAAAATATAACATATGCTTAGTAATATATAAATTTGTTATAAATAACTTTAATTTGATATCATTTTATAGGTTCCGGCTACAGTAGCGATAAGAAAATCACGTTCACGATCCAAGAGCAGCGATAGAGAACGAACTTCGGAAAACCTGAATGACAAGCAGTCCAAACACCGATCCGTGTTCACTTTATTCAAATCGAAGAAAACGTTTAGTAAGTCAAAGCAATCTTTAACAACGGATACATCACCAGGTCGGCACACTGCAACAAGTCTCCACAGTCTCGAGTTTACGTTTGACCAACCACCGCCCCCGCCTGTTAAAAAATACTATGAAATTCCACTGGACAGCGACACAATCATCATTCCTTTACACTCACCGGGAAGCGAACCACCCCCGTTACCAATGTACGCGGACGACGCGGAACCTATTGATCCACCAACTGAAACGAGTGTCACAGAGCCGCTCGTGGGAGTTGTCAATCATAGTTACAGACAAAGTAGCACTAGCAGTGAGAACGTTGTGTTCAGCACTAATCTAGGTAGTGATAATGAAATTTTCACAACGAAACTGCCAAAACGTAAAAACGAACGTGAACGTAGCGCAGAACATCAGGAAAAACTTACTAGTACTAGTACTGTAGAAATAATACAACCTCCATCTTCATTACCATTAGTCTTGCCAATAGTCTTACCACAACAAAATGGATTTACGCCGGAAGCAACTAAAAAAGAAATTGTTACAAGCGCAGTACAGCAACATGAAATGGATAAAACTGAAAATATAAGTGTGGAATCAAAAGTAGAAAAAATAAATGTAGAGCATGAAGCAATTGAACGAGTTGCTAATATAAGTGATCGTATAGGGGATGGTAACCACTCATCAGAATCAGATAGTGAAACATTGCCCAAAGCAACAAGTAAACGTAACGCAGAACCAGATGAAGATGAATCCAGTAGTGAACATGAACGTAAAGGGTTGGTGTTACAACAAGATTCATTTGACGATGAATTTCCTTATATACCAACAACATTACCACAGGAGAGATCAGTTGCAGTCCCTATAGTGCCAGTAAAACAGCGCGCAACGTTTGAAATCCGCACGTGTCCCATTGAACGACCGCGTTCTACCACTCCCATTAACCCTAGTTGTTTAGAAGATTATTGTGAAGACATGGTTACAACAGCAGCAGTTTCAGAAAAATTACGTATTTCTCTGCCTCGCGAAGACTCTCTTCCAGGATCCGGAACAGCGGCTAGTGCTTCTCTAAGTCGAGTAAAATCTCCTCGCCGATGGACGGAGTTTGTACCCCGACAACAGCAGCCAACTCGTCAGCAAAAAACACCCCAACAAGAGCAGGAACCCGAGTCTGCTCCTCCCTTGCCACCTCGTGGTGCTCCTAGAGACTGGATAAACTTTGAAGAAATTCCAGAACGTCGAAAACCACCTAAACGCATCCAAACAATTCCATCTCGGGGTAATTTACATGCTCCGGCGTCTTCTGGAACAGAAGAACCTAACGTCATTTATAGTTATGTAAATCCAGAGGACTGCAAATGTGAATGTCATGAATCGAGCACACGACCCAATCCTGTGACACCTACGACACCAGGTGGTACAACAACAACGGAACGACGAGAAGAAGATGAATTACCACTGTTGTTGTTAGCCGATCGACGTAGTGACTCCTCTCCTGAGTCTCAAGGCGCGGCTCCGCCCCCGCCCGCCAAAAAATCCGGAACCCGCAGCGCCAAACCTACAAATGCCTTTCCCCACGTTGCGACGACGTCATCATAACACTAGGCCTAGGAATCGTCGCGATGTTTCGATAAACCATTTTCGCCCTTTCGCTCTATTTTTTTCGACCGTGTCAGGAAGATTCTCACTTGCACCAAATTCTATTCATTCACTCGATTATCTTTATTAAATTTATGATATGGAACGAAGGCAGAATTTTATACTATTTATTAAAGTATGAAATTTTAGTGAAAGCATTTAAGTTAAAGTCAAAAATAAATGTGGCAAGAGTATAATACACAGAAATATTATTTATTTTAATTATATATTTTGAGAGTTATTTTTAGAAATTATATAAATAATTAATAATATAAAATATTTCCTTGTAAGCTTGAAGAAATTAAGTACATGGCTCTTCGAAACAATGAGTGAAATGGGATTGAATGAGTGGGAACTTTCTACCGTGTCATTACAGTGTGCCGTGTTATCTTTGCCTAATTCGATGGATCTCATCGGTACAACACAACATTGTGTCGTCGTACATCATCTCATATTCATCTGTCGAGCACACCCGACATTAGACACTGTCATACGAACACTCGACACTTCAATCACATAGACATACACTCATACACGTATGTTATGTACGCGTGCCGACGCAAGAGCAATTTGTTGGTGTTATTGCATTTACTCTTTTCAGGTTTAGCGTTCACTGTGAACTTTGCGTGCCAAACGCGTTCATCTCCCCGTGTAGAAATTTCAAATGTTGTAAGTATATTTTTTACCGAATTTTTTTGGCAAGGCATTTTTTCCAAGTAAGTAACTTTCTTCAACAATTTCGATGTATCAATCATATTGACTTATCAATAAAATCGACATTGTTCATGTTATAGTGTATAATTTAAAATGTTATAAATAAATAGATTTAACACATATCATTTACAAAACTTTGTTCTCGAATCTTAAGATGTCCTTTAAAGTTTTCAAAATTCTAGACTATTTTAAATATGTAAAATGTGATAAGCTTTATTGTGTAATTTTAGTATGTTATTTTACGCAATAAACATAAAACGCGATATAAAATTATGAGTTACGAGAAAATTTGATAACAATAAAGAAAACATTGATTACATTACAATATGTTTATTAACAATATAGTACATACATCAATATTAACCAACATAATATATTTAAAAATTAACTTGACGTCTAAAATGATGTTGGAGTTTATTTGCTTTAAAGTTCAAATGAGTGGACCATTTACTTTGAACTTTATGCATATATTTCATATCTCTTGCTTTCTTAACTGCTTGTTCACGCTTTGTTTCCGTCCAGCCAAGAGCTCGATACTGAGCTAAAACTCTGTGCAAAGTTTTACTAGATTTGGGTACTGCAACAACAGCTGAATTTAGGTTTAATCGTTGTTTGTAGTAATTCGCAAGAGAGCGATGACCAATAACAGCTCCAGAAGGCAAAACCAATTGATAATCTGTACCATCAATAACATTTAAGTCAACTTCGTCATCTACTTCCATATCAGTTTTTTCAGCATCAGGATACGACGAGCTGTAATCGTAGAAATCGGCATATTCAACCAAAACAGCTCCTTCATGTAACATTTTAAAGTGCCCTTTATCTCGCATATGTCCTTGAGCTGCTTCTGCGGAATGAAATGATTTGCCAGAGTCACTGCACCAAAGACACATAAATCCGTGGTAAACTTTTTCACCTAAATAATTAATTAGGCCTTGTACGTCTGTACAAAATTCTGTATCAGGAATAAAAAATGAATGCGCCAAAGACATGTGACGTAAACTGCGAACTAAACTTCGACTTCTGTGCGTACAGAATAGGCAAACATGATTTATAGTTGGGTTGTCTAAGTCTTCATCCCATTCATCAGAATCAACTTCTTCACATTCGCTTTCTGAATCGCTCATTTTGTCATCTTTTTGCAAAATATCTTTGCGCTCGTTATGCACCATTTTCTTTTCAATTTCTTCTACTTTACTGTCAATTTCTATTGCCACTTTGTGAATCTCATTTTCCTTGTGTTTTTTAGAATTCAAGTGATTTGTATAGGAATTTTCATTATTGAAAATCTTGCGACATGAATCGCAAAATTTTGATTTATCTTTCGCAGATTCTTCATTCTCATTTCTTTGCGCTAAAACTCTATTAACAAATTCTTCGGCTGTTATTGGTGCTAACTCAGCGACTTTTCGTTTCAAATTATAACGATGCCAATCGCTCTTATAATGTTGTCTTTGAGAATCACCCTCTTTGAAGGCAACTCTACAAGTTATACACGTGTATAAATCTGACATTTTTGAAGAAACACTCACTATGCAAGTGACAAATGTCAAAAAAATATTAAGAATAGAGGAAGGGGGAGATAATACAAGCAGTGTACTAAACATTGTAGAACCAAACTCATTATGTATTTAATTTATTTTCAAAATATTTAAAAAAATATTATAATTTCATACTTTTTGCTTAATTTTTATCTATTATCAATAATTTTTAATAATTAAGAGATACATTTATTTATTTATATTTTTGATATACTTTTTGTTAGTTGCTCCAAGTTCCAACAAAACAAGGCGGTGTCATCTAGCGGAAACAGTACATACAAAGATTAAGAAAGAAGGTTGTATTATTTTATATCGGTGAATATAATTTAAAATGTGAGTAATATTCTACTATTATACAAAATATTATATATTTTCTGATTTTTAAGTTATTCATCCTTTCATTCGTATTTCTAATAGAATACTTACGCTTGTGGTGACAGCAGTTATCTAATTTACGAACTAGTAAATAGCCATTTTAGTTTCTGATCGGTTTCGTCATTTCCCATCTGTAAGAAACGTGCGATTTATTAGATTAAAATTTGGCAGAATATCTGAACGTGTAAAACGTTAATAACTGTATTTTTAAATTATTTTATTCTAATTTCTGTATTTGTGTTTAAGTATTGTATGTTCAGTTTGTGAAATTCATTTGTTCGCATTAACATTTGACGTGTAAAATGTGAGATTCATACTTGGCATTTTTTCCTCATAGTGCATTAATATTTATTTTCTTTACAGATTTTCTATTATCGGCGCATTCCATTGATACTCAAGTTTCATCATTTTTTGTTTTATCGCGTTTTCGTCCACAGGGGCGTTACCATTTTATATGACTTTAGCAAGATATAAAGGTATTTATTACATATAATGCAATCATTATTTTTTTACAATTACATTCTTATTGCTGCACCCCTTATCGCATTTCATATTATGCATGCTGCTTAGACGTATTGACAAGTATGGTGGCCATACGACGTAGTGCGTCAGCTTGACTTGCGTGCAATGGCACTGCTTTAAAAAATCATTAAAATGTGTTTTGTAATTTTTGAGTGTTTGTATTGAAATTTATGAAATTCCTTAAATTTTAAAAATAACAAGTGATGCCGATAAGTTTCATTTCATATAATTCTAAATATAAACATGAACCAGATAATATATTGATAAAATCAATACTGATATTGTTATCTAGTGCAAGTGTAGTTACAATCTCACAATACATAAGTCAGTCTTAGTATAATAATTATTTAAAATCGCGCCGTGTTGTGGGAGGCGCATATTGACTTGAACACCGGAATATTGCGACGACTCGTTTCCGAGAGTTTGAGCCGAGTGACCGACGAATCCGCACATTCGAGTAAAGTGCATGCGTCATTTGAGTGTCGTTCTGCAGTCAGAACCGGGCTACTCTCCGTTAAAATCGAACATAAAGCCCGTCGTCACCAATACTGCAAATTCTTTAAACATATGGTGCTCGAAAAAGATCCAGGTGTATCAGTCTTTAATATGATATCCTTTCCTATTTATTGTGCAATTCATGAACATCAATGATTACTGTGAACGTAGATCGTGTTTTATTTCACCGCTTTGACAGATTCCTTTAAAATGGTCAAATATGTAATGACACCGCTTAAAAACGAATGTCCAAATTCATGTATCTCGCCGCAATTTAACTAATGAACTCTGGGGCTACCCTGCTCCAGTGCCATTACACTATCTTGTCAAAACAGTCTTGAATCTTTTATCTTAACAAATTTCCTGGTAACATATGCATTGCTTGGTGTGTGATGGTGTTTGTCGTGTGTCCGCAGAAACATCTACGTCCAGAGAGCTGTCTGGTAGTGATCACCGGAAGGTTTGTCTGTCGCCGGCTTTTGGCGCATATACGACGTGTATGACTTCATTGAAGTGCCGCAAACCTGTCACTTATAGGTACATATTTCTGTTTATTATCAGAAGAATATTAAATATGCGTCGCGTAAATATATAACGTGTGATTGCCTACTAAATTCATAATCTTTATAAACTTGATTCCAATTTGAACTTTTCTGATGTTCAACATTTTACAGGACAACAAAATTTCCATCCAACAGGCATCGGAAACTTCAACCATTTAGAGAAACGTGACTGGCCGAGGAAGACACAGTTGATTACAGTATCGCTGTTTCAGCATCGCTCTACTGATCCAATCATCATCGCTACCGTTCCCGAGTCCCGCTACCACCAGAACCATTTCTACGCTACCACCATCTTCACACCAATATTTCCTTGCTGACAACGCGCATCGAGTGAGGCGACATCAAGATGGGCAGCGTAAACGTAAACCGGAACGTCAGTGATGCGTTCTACCGCTACAAAATGCCTCGTATCATGGCCAAAGTTGAGGGTAAAGGTAATGGTATTAAAACTGTTATCGTAAACATGATAGAAGTGGCTAAGGCTATTGGGCGGCCACCTACGTATCCGACCAAATACTTCGGGTGCGAACTTGGCGCACAGACTCAGTTTGATTTCAAGAACGACCGGTACATAGTGAATGGTTCCCACGACGCCGCCAAATTACAAGACCTGCTGGACGGGTTCATTCGTAAATTTGTATTATGTCCTGAGTGTGACAATCCTGAAACCGACTTGCTGGTCAGCGCAAAAAAAGGCACTATTTCACAAGGTTGTAAGGCTTGTGGTTTTCACGGACCACTTGAATTTAATCATAAACTTAACACATTCATCTTGAAAAACCCACCGAATTTAAACCCAGCAGTGCAAGGCTCGTCGCTAACTGAGGGTAAACGCGCCAAACGTAGCAAAAAGGGCAATGATTCTAATACTAATGGAGATGCGTCGGCTGATGGTGATGCAGATCATGCTGATGGGATTGAAGAACCTGCTGTTGTTTCCAAAGCTAAAACAGAAGATGATGATGCTAAATGGGCGGCAGATGTGTCCGAAGAAGCTGTACGCGCTCGCATGCAAGATTTGACGGATGGTGCCAAGAACATGACGTTCAACGATGACCTGGAAAAAAGTGAAAAAGAACGATTAGATATGTTTTATACTTTGGTGAAGACTCGTCGAGATGCTGGCCAGTTAGACACTGTGTCCCAACAGAAAGAGATTCTTGGAGAAGCGGAGCGACTTGAGATTAAGCAGAAAGCAACATTGGTTCTTGCTGAACTACTTTTTGATCAAAATATTAGCCTACAAGCTAAGAAACATCGCTTGTTATTGCTGCGTTTTACTTTAAATGACAAAAAGGCCCAGCGTTATCTTATGGGTGGGATTGAGCAGATTGTCGCATTGCATCGCGATGCACTGATGGCTAAAGTTCCTGGAATTCTTAAGCTGTTGTATGATATTGATATACTTTCGGAGCAAGCTGTGATCGAATGGGCAGACAAGGTGAGCAAGAAGTATGTGTCTCGAGAAGTAAGTCAGGAGATACACAAGCAGGCCGAACCGTTTGTCAAATGGCTACAAGAAGCTGATACTGAAGAATCGGAAAGTGATGAAGAAGATGCTGGTGGAGATTCTGATGATGGTGTGGAGATTGAATATGACGACCGCGCCAAGGTGACCTCGTTGAAGGACACGATTAAGACCCCGAAACCTACACCGGCAGCTGCCAAAATTCAAGATGACGACGAAACAGATGACGTTGACATTGACGGCATCTAAGGCGCCATGTATGTTACTTTTCGCATTGAAACATACATTTCTTCTATACATATACACATATTTACATGATATATACCAAGAAATAAAACACATTTGCCTATAATATTAATTTTGTGTAATGTTTTATTGCTTCAAACAATGTATAATTAATTATTGTATTTAATATTTTTTCTTCAATAATCATGATTCGTAGGGACAATTTTCGGAGATAATATATTTGTTATGCATTAAATATGGTATTAAATTTGAATATTCTTTTCATTTTTTTGTATTTTTATTTTACATGTTTGTAACATAATGAAACATAATTTCCCTACTTGCCAGTTGCCAACAATGCAAACTACACTGCTGCCAACTTTTAAATGAAAGTCTATATCATGTCAAAAAGTGTCATGAACCTCATCATCAAACCTTATGAAATGAAACACTAAACTCAGTGGGTTAGAGTGCGAGTGTCAAAACTAATTCATAATATGTTATTTATGTTAAAAGTTATATATTATTGAGTTAAGAAGTGAATATTTCAAGTGCAAAACAATAGCTTGTGATATTTAAAACAGGTAAATATAGTTTTTCATAATTTATATGGCATCCTTTATAAATAATTTTGTGTTTGTTACAGATTTCAACGGATTTAACTTTAATTTAAAATAAAGTGGTAAGTAATATTTAAACGTATTATTTAATTTGAATAAAATAACCTAAAATAGTGAAAATTGTAAAAGTTCAAATCAATTTTTTTTTTGAAAGAATTAGTATCTAAAATTTTTATTGAAGACATCATTTTTATTCCATGTTGCATATTTAGGTTAACAAATTGACAAACTTTCATTCTACTATGTAACTATTTTGTGTCTACTCCATGCGGACATTATATTGAATTATTTTCTTTGTAAATTTGTTTTTGGAAATTTATGTTTTAAGCAATATTTTGTTATAAACATCATATTTTTATATTTTTGAAGTGACAGTGATTTCGGAAGAAGCATTTGTAATCCGACACGTAACTTAACAGGTAGGTGTTATATTGAAAAATTTTCTCTTAAATTACAAACACATGGATACTGTACAGTCAAAATTTTAGAGTTATGTCCTGGCCCCAGTGGCCACAGCCTACGGGGGCTGTAGCTGGTTGGTCAGGGTCTGGTGTATCTCCTCCTGCACAAGCAGTAGCCCCTTTACAAACGCCAGGTACCCCATACACGCCTGAACAATGGGCAGCTATGCAACAGCAACAACAAAACTGGCAGCAGTGGGTACAATGGCAACAACAATATCAACAATGGCAACAACAATATGGAGAACAGGTGCTTATTTTATAAATTTCAACTATACTTCTGCTCAATCTAATGGGATGTTTAAAAAATAAATCAATTGTTTTAGTATCAACAATCACTAGCATTAGCCGGGCAAACTACTGCAGTACCGCTTGTGCCTGTGCAACCACCATTACCAGCAGTAGATCCTAATACAGCTCCTCCTTTACCATCAGAAATCAGACCACCTTTACCCCCAGAGGAGCCACCGAGAAATGTACCTGCAACAACTGTAGCTTCATCAGTAACCTACAATGTGAACGTTCCACCACCAAATGTTGCACCACCAAATGTACCACCTCCAAATGTACCACCACCACATGTAACACAAACTCAACCACAACATCAACATCATAAACATGGATTACAACAGCAAAATATATCCCAGCGTGATCAGCATCAACAAATGCACAGTTCTACAGGACAAACTTACGGCCCGAATCAATATTCTAATACAAATCAGCCTCCATCTTTATTAAGTCTGCCTACTACGAAACCTCCATTCATTGATAATCAACCACAATCTCGAAACAAAAATTTTAGATCTGAGTTCAGTAATAAAAGACCTGGAGATTTCAGCAATGATCACTTTGAAGATGCTAAAAAGAATCGTTGGGAAGGTAATGTAACAGAAAAACCTGAACAAAAACAATGGAATACAAATCAGTCACAGCAAAGAAATCAACAGTGGAATGCAAGTAAATCGGTAGCACAAAGGCCAAATGTAGAAGAATTGTCTGAGGCAGAGAAAAATTTTGATAAACAGTTTGAACAATGGGAAGCTCAATTTAATAAGTGGAAAGAACAAAATGCTGGACATCCTGATAAACAACAGTATAAAGAATATGAAGCGAAGTGGGAAAGTTGGCGAACACAGTTATTAGACCGAAGAGAACAGATGCGGAAGAAAAGGTTAGGTTTACATGGATCTCCAGCTCAATCGACTGGTCCTAAAGCAAGTGCATCTTTCACACTTCCAACTGAAACGCTACCAGTAAGTGGTGTACATCAACAACAAGAACAACAACAGCAACAACAACAACAGCAACAACAACAACAACATCATCACCAGCAGCAACAACAACAACATCATCACCAACATCAACAAACAAAACCAATTATAGAACCTACTATAAATAAAGATCCTCCTATTCAACCGGCCGCTACTCCAGAAAAGATAAAAGAAAATGTTACTGAAATTATATCAGAAACTAAAGAAAGTGCAAATTCCTCTGAAAATGATATATCTGTTTTATTTTCGCAGCCGCCAAAAGAACAACGCACAAATATTCGACAACGGCGAGCATCAATTAAATCAGATTCTGAAGGTGCTTCAGATACAAGTTTTTTGCAATCGAATACTGATAATGAAGGTGGTATTCCAGGACTTGATTTAGTGAAAGATGATGATAGTAAACTTCCGGATAATAAGGATGAAGAAAAAAAGGCAGAAATTGATCCGAAATTACCTGATTATGAAGCTATTTCGAAGGGAATTAATTCAATTTTAGGTGATGAAAAATTATTAAATATGTTGTCTATGGTTGCGCAAAATAAAAAAATTGAAGAATCAAGTACGAATTCTCAGAATATTACTCCGAATCCTAATAATCCTGTTCAGGATGATATTAATAACAGTTATCAATCAAGTGATTCATTCAATAATCAAAGCTTTTCTAATGATCAGTTTGGGAAGAATCAATTCAACAAAAGTTTTGATCAACAAAACCAAAATAGAGATACACAAAGCAGAGGTCCGCTATGTCCAAATAATTTCAATGATTTTAGAGGTCCAGTAAATTTCAATCAACCACCACCAAATAATTTGCAAGGTGTGCCGGGTAATAACGAATTTAATAAATTTCCAATGAATCGTGGAGAATTTGATTCATCTAATCGAGGATCTGCTGATTTTGGTCCACAAGGTAGAGGATCATTCCCGGATTTTAATCAAGGACCCCCAAATAATTATAATAGAGGTCCTAATAACTTTAATCAAGGTCCTCCAGGAAGAGGACAAGGATTTAATAAAGGTTCAGGTGATTTTAATCAAGGTCCTCCAGCAAGAGGGCCTGGTAATTTTAATCAAGGACCACCTAACAGAGGTCCCGGAGATTTCAACCCAGGTCAACAAAATAGAGGCCCTGGTGGACCACCATTTAGAGGACAAGCTGATATGAATCAAGGCCCGCAAAATAGAAACCAAGGAGATTTTAACCAGGGACCACCAAATAGAGGAGGACCAGGACCTTTTAATCAAGGCTCATTAAATCGAGGAGCAGATTTTAATCAAGGCCCCCCAAAAAGAGGTCTAGGAAATTTCAATCAAGGCCCACCAAGAGGATCGGGTGACTTTGATAGAGACTCTAATGACTATAATCAAGGACCCTCGCAAGGGCCATTGAATAGAAGAGAACCAGATGATTTTAGTCAACCGCCCCCAAATAAAGACTCAAATGATTTCAGTCAGAGACCACCAAATAGAGGACAGAATGATTTTAATCAGGGTCCACCGAATAGAGGGCCCGGAAACTTTAACCAAGGGCCATTGCTTAGAGGGCCAAATGATTTTAGTCAAATGCCACCAAATAGAGGACCAAATAATTTTAATCAACCACCACCAAATAGAGGACCAAATGATTTTAATAAAGGTCCTCCAAATAGAGATTCAAATGATTTTAATAAAGGTCCTCCAAATAGAGATCCAAATGATTTTAATCAAGGTCCACCAAATAGAGATCCAAATGATTTTAATCAAGGTCCACAAAATAGGGGTGCAAATAATTTAAATCAAGGTCCACCAAATAGAGACTCTAATGATTTCAATCAAGGTCCACCAAATAGAGGTGCAAGTGATTTTAATCAAGGTCCACCAAATAGGGGTGCAAATGATTTTAATCAAGGTCCACCAATTAGACCTCTAGCTGGTTTTAATCAAGGACCACAAAATAGAGGTCCAGGAGATTTTAATAAAGATACACAGAATAAAGTTTCTGAAGATTTTAATCAAAACCAACCAAATAGAGGTCTTGGTGATTTTAACCAAGGACCTCCAAATAGAGGTAATGACTTTAATCAAGGGCTACAGAATAAAGGTTCTGGAGATTTTAATCAAGGACCATTTAATAGAGGAAATTTTAATCAGCCGCCTCCAAATAGAGGACCAGGTAATTTTAACCAAGGGCCACCAAATAGAGGTCCTGGGGATTTTAACAGTGGACCACTAAATAAAGGCTCTGGTGATTTTAACCACGGCCCGTCAAACAGAGGTTCGGGTGATTTTAATCAAGGGCCACCAAATAGAGGTATAAACGATTTTAACCAAAGACCACCTAACAGAGGTCCAACTGATATGAATCGAGGACCAAATAATATTAATCAAGGGCCAAATTGGGGCCCAAATAATAGAGGACCTCAAGGACAAGGTCCAGATCATCAAAGGCCATCTCATTTTAATCCAACTAATGTACCACCAAATCGTGATCAGTGGAATCAAGATAACAGAGCTCCTGAAGATTTTTCTGAAGGCGATTTTTCTGGACCTCCAAGAAATTCAAATCAGGTTCCACCTGATGACAATGATTCTGCACAACGGGGGCCTCTCTTAGATCGCGAGGGTCATAATCAGAATCCAGATAACTCCCAAGAAGTTGAACGAAATCGTCTCGGAAGATGGAACGAAGATAATTTTAGTGGTGATAACCAATATTCTGAACCTCAACGGTTCCCAAATCCGGGTATGAGGAGATCCAATCCAGAACAATTGAATAGAGGAGCAAATGAGAAATATTGGGATGAAGCTTTAATATTAAAACCTGTTACTGTTATTGATTATGGACATAAATCATTAAATAAACCAGGTAATAAAATATAGTACTATAATCTGTGTGAATATTTAACTACGTATAATTATTAACAATATAAATTTATTTTAGAAACAAATTTCATTGAACCAGTACAAACATTTGATTATGGTCATACCTCAAAAAATGTCGAAAAAAAATTGCCCAATATTCAACCATCTCATAAACTTCTTGGTAAATTTAATAAATTCAATGATCCACATTCTAAGTTTAATGATCCAGTTCCTAAGTTAAATAATCCTGTTTCTAAGTTCAATCCTCCATCAAAACCACCTCCCTTTATGCCGGGAAATAAACAAAATGATTCTACTTTTTATCGAAAACCGTATGACAACCGCAAATCTCAATCACAAGAGAAATTTGATCGATTTTCATACAAAAATAATAAACTAAAGGAAACGTCTTTTGAAAATGACAATGATCAATATGAAGATATTGATGATTATGAAGATGATCCATTTGAGGAACCAGAATTTAATCGTTCAAGCAATGAACGTGAGATAGAGCCATTCGTCAACAAACCAAATCCTAGTTTCGAGCATGAGTCGACATTGTCAAACATAAAAGAAAAATCTTCCATTACAATGATTGAAGATCTATTAGCACCTCCGGGAAGAAATTCTAGACCACCTAGAATTGCTATTATTTTACGAGGTCCCCCAGGCAGTGGGAAAACATTTTTAGCAAAATTAATTAAAGACAAAGAAGTAAAGAATTTAAAATTTGTATGTCTAACTTATAAATTTAAACATGAAAAATTTTAATTTTAGGTTGAGCAGGGAGGCTGTGCTCCAAGGATATTATCGTTAGATGATTATTTCATGGTAGACCAAGATAAAGAAGTATTTGATGAAGAAACAAGAAGAAAAACAATAGTAAAAGAAATGGTTTATGAATACGAAGAATGCATGGAATTAGCATATAGACAAAGCCTGGAAAAAGCATTCAAAAAAACAATAACGGATGGATTTTTCCCTTTTATAATACTTGATTGTGTCAATGAAAAAATAAAACACTTCTCTGATATGTGGAGTTTTGCTAAACAAAACGGCTTCCAGGCAAATATAATGATTTTTATAACTAGTCAGATTTTAATATAATTATTTTAGGTTTATGTGTGTCAAATGGAGTTAGATGTAGCTGCTTGCACAAAAAGAAATATTCATCATCGTTCTGAAATTGAAATTGAACGTCTAGTTGCTGGGTGGGAAACAACACCCAGTCATCATTTAACATTAGACGCAACTAGTCTTATACAGTCTGGCTGCATTTCAGAGGTAGAAATGGAGGAAGTAATAGAAATAGATGATGAGGATAAAGATGATGATGATATTGAGGTTCGTTTTGTTTTTTAAATTTATTTCATTTAATATTTCCTTATTTTCCGAATATTTTTATTTTGCATCAATGTCTATACGCTTGCCTAATAAATAGAGTTATTTCTTAGGGGCACGTAATTAGCAAATGGGAACGCATGGAGCCATCAGGTGATAAATTAGGTAAGTTTCATTTTTCTATAATATCTATTAACTTTCAGGTACGTTTATACAGAATAACTGAAAAAAGTGTTAACGTATGGGAAAAAGTTTATTTATTATTTGACAAAAAAATTTATAGAACATTAAAATCAAATCATAATCACATGCAGGGTGTTTAAAAATAAGATTTTTTGAATGCTGACTAGGAGTAAAGTATCTTAATTGTTGTAGAAAGATAAAAAATGTATTTAATGAAAATCATACCCTTAATTTAGTTTTTAAATATAAAAGCGGTCGTCTAAAGTTTTTATTTTACAAACTTCAATAGAAACTGATAGAAATTTTCAGAACTCATATTGATAAATGTATTATAAATAAAAACATACAGAACTGTACCCAATTAAAATAATTCATTTTCAATAGAATAATGAATTAATTATTATATTAATTTTTTATTTAAGTTTGTAAAATAAAAACTTTTGAATACTACTTTTATATTTAAAAATTAGAATAAAGAGATGATTTCAAACATTTTCTTCAAATAAATTTTTTGTCTATCTCTAATAATTAAGATAAATATTTTATCTTTTTCAGCATTAAAAATGCTATTTTTTAACCGCCTTTTATAATAAATTTAATTTTGTAATTGATGAGTTATGTTTTAAGACAAGCAAAACTTTGTATACAAAAATTTAAACAATAATAAAAATTATTGTTTAAAATTCCGTGACATTGACATTGAGTACAATGGTCCGTTTAGTTCCACATGCGTTATTTAAATAAATTTCCGAAGAAATTTAAAATAACTTAAAATATCAACATTGAGTCGGACGTCAGACTATCATATCAATGGATCGGCGGTAACTGTAGACATGTGTTTCGATCTTATTAGATCTCAACAGGATATGGTTATACTGTACTGATGACATCTAATAATACGAAACACGTGTCTACAGTTACCGCCGATCCATTGATATGATAGGCGACCGACTCCATGGTGATAATTTAAGTTATTTTAAATTATTTCTTCGGATATTTATTTAAATAACGCATGTGGGACTAAACGGACCATTGTATTCAAAAACTTTTTATCCTGTATAAATTTTTTAGTCAGATCAATTATTATAAACTTTTTTCTCATAATACCTAAACACTTTTTCAATTATTCTGGAAAATATTTGTGATTATTAGTATTGTGTTACACAAAAAATGAATGTAATAATTTCGAAAAATAAAGATTTATAAACTTTATTTTTAATAAAGTTATATAAATTTTGCAGAAGAATTTATTGTTTAAAATAGAAATAAATGAATACATTATTATTATTTATTTGACATCATTTATCCTGTACTGTACAAAACGACATTCTTAAATTGAAATAACAAAGTTTATGTTACATTTAACATTTAACCTTTTTATAGTTATGTAAGGGTATCATTTATCTCTATTTGTAAAAAATCAGATATAGCATATTGTGTTATGTAATATAGCCCGTCTGGACGGTACCAGTAAACCTCTTCGCCCACGTGCTACTATGGAAGATTATCTTCAACTTGATGATGACATTCCTGAAGAAAAACCAGGACTGAAGAGGGTTAGTATTATTTTTGGTAGAATTATATTTAAATGTTCAGCATGGGATGTTACTTGTATTTCTATTTATTTCGTTACTCATTCGGTTTTATACAAAAGAAAACATTGAGAAGTACTGTATTTTATGAAAGCTGTATCAGATGATAGCTTTCCATTTTAATATTCCTTGGCAACATTTTAAGGGCAATTATTAACTAGTTAAAAGATTATCTTTCTTTATCCTACTTTATCTAATATAAGATTGTGTGTTTATATGTGGCTCTGTCCTTTAAATTTTACAAAAAGCTTTAAAGTGTAAAAATCAACTTTTTATATCGATTTGTATCCGTATATCGGATATATAGACTGGTGACCGTCCGTTTTGGACTGTGTATCGCGAGTGTATCGTTATGTGTTTTTGTACGAGGGCTACCAAAGCGAAACTTCTCTACACGAATTATGCGGTTAAAGTCAAACTTACTTGGGAAACCTTAGGGAAATTTGGGAAATAAAATATTGTCGCCAGATATATAAGTGTATTGAGCTTACCTTTCATATTGAAGTAACATTATTTTCGGGTAGGGATTGGTATTGTAATAGGTACCTGAGAAACGTTTTTATATTAAAAATACACAACTAACTGTATATTTTAATCCTTAAGGTGATTAATACTATTGAATGAAAATAAAATCGGTGCATATAACCGGTAAAATATTAATCGACTGAATAGTCAGATAATCATTTACTTTTAGTGTGTAAAAAAAATTAAAAGTTTTGAACGACGATCTACTGTATTATTATTATATTTTATAGTAGAAAATATCAATTCAAAAATAAATGTATGTTTATATTATTATTGCAATTCATTGATAGGTTCGTTGGGCGGATTTAGAAGAAAGAAGGCAACAAGAAAAAATTCGAGCTATCGGCTTCGTTGTTGGTCAAACAGATTGGGGGCGCATGATGGATCCAACCCAAGGAAGTAGTGCTCTAACACAGACAAAGTACATAGAACGAGTGCGACGATTTTGAATAATTTGAAAGGTATTTTCTTTTGAATTAGATTATATAGACAATAGGACTAGGGTAAGATTTACTAATAATTTAGTAAACAATTTCGGCTGCCATTACAGTTTAGTTTTAATTTCCAAAAATGGAAAAATAATTGCTTTTTTTCTGTAACGTTTGTTACATGATTGGAATTTTTATGTTGAAGGAATTTTTGACATAAGATATTTAATGAGTGTACTATAATTGTTTCATTAAATATATTCTAATATATAATTTTTATGAACTTACGAATTTTGAAAATATCGATGGATTTATAAACTATTCCCAAATGGTTTAAAAACATATTTATTTTGACTGTGAGGTATTTATATACAATATTTTACAATCATTTTTTATTAAACTTAAATGCTGCGTAAACTATGCATACCTAGAGTTAAATTAAAATATATAATAATTATGATTAGGCTGCACAAAAAATAACTATGAATATTTTTAGTCGTATTGTGTGTCTGATAATGTAAGTATTTTATATTCTTATTAGTTTAAATAATTACTAGATACGTCTAAATCGTATTTTAGAAGAGCTCTTTATCAACAAATATTTACGTTATTAGTTAATAAATACATTATAATGAATAATTTCTTCGTCTTAAGTACTAAAAATTCATACAAGTTTTTAATGAATAAACTTGTATCATTCTTTTACTTTTGACGTTAACATATTTTATGCCACACTACCCTTTTTACCCAAAAGATTTTCCCAGAACTCAAACAAATATTAATATGAACAATTTCTCATTTTGGAGTACTGAAATTGAATACGTATACCATTATTTTACTTTGAGCGTTGCCACATTACCTTTTTTACTCTTGACGTTAACATATTTTATGCCACACTACCCTTTTTACCCAAAAGATTTTCCCAGAACTCAAACATAAATATTAATATGAACAATTTCTCATTTTGGAGTACGTATACCATTATTTTACTTTGAGCGTTGCCACATTATCTTTTTGACCCAAATTGTTCCTAGAACTTAAACATGGTCAGGTTGATCATATTTTGAAAATGTTTTTATTCGGGTTGTAACCACTTGTTTATCCATTTCCTCCCAATTTGTTGTGCTGCTTTTCTTCTCCGCGTAGTTATCGTCGGAGTACTCGCCATCGAGGTTCTCCACGTCACCTTTGCGCTTCTTCATGATGCCGTGTTTCTCCCGGTTCTCCGTGCGTGCAGCCATGACGACGACGTTGGTGGTCGTCGTGTTCTCTGTGCTCTGATCCTGCAGACAAGTCTGCAGGATGTGCAGGAAAAACAGGAAGGCTAGAAGAGTGAGTGCAGAAAGTGCTACACTTTTTTTACCACCTCCTTTAGAAGAGTGAGAATGAGAATCATGGCCGCCGCTGTAACTACAAATTATTATATTACATTTAACTATAAAAATAATTGTTTATTGCAATTATTATAATGTATCTTTGCAGAATCATTAATATTTATATTATTTTGGTGTCGTGGTTATTGATCCGTGCTTATTCGTCCGAAGACGAAAATAGAGCAAACCATCCGAAGATTATTAGGTAATCCTTTGTCTTCTAGGAATCCTTAGCTACTTGACGCCTAGCAGGGGGCTAAGCAACTGCGTGGCCTTTGGTTATTTAAATTAGGTATTATATAAAAGTTCTAACATTTACAATAATACAAAATATAGTAGTCGTAAAATATGTATATAATTCTAATATACCTACAAGTGTCCTACACATATCTATAAATTTGTAGTTTGTAGTAAAAATCATGTGCTTGCCATGATACTTAATTTTTGTTAGGTACACATACAGGGTGTTTCTATACCTCTGCACGCAACTTTAATAGGTTTTATAATTTGATATACTGATTACAGAAAAAAAATGTTTTTTTTCAAAATTCGCAAAAATAAGGGTAGTGAAAATATAAGTTCCATTGGTTTGAACGTCCATTTAACTGCTTATTTATTATATTATTTATAAAATAAAATTATAAATAGTATCAGACTATCTACAAATAGTCACTTCTTATGTAATAATTAATATATAAACATTTAAATGGACGTTCAAACCAATGGAACTTATATTTTCACTAACCTTATTTTTGTGAATTTAGAAAAAAAATTTTCCTGTAATCAGTATATCAAATTATATAACCTATTAAAGTTGCGTGCAGAGGTATAGAAACACCCTGTATACTTACCTACATAAATAAAATATTTATTAACAAAATTTATTTTGCATAATGGAGAGAAGTAAATTTTTTCATGAGAAAATAGGACACACTTCACACGATAACAAAAAATAAATCTTAAGATCCATAATGTAAGTAACCTGAGGTCATACAGTTGCTTAACCTTTTGCTGGGCGACAGGTAACTATGGATTTCTAGAAGCCACGGAATTAGGATTACCTAATAATCTTCGGATGAAAGTGCATTATTTTCGTCTTCGGACGAATAAGCACGGATCAAAAAGCACTCAACCATTATTTTAGCTGATTTCATTATAATTACAATTTTATAATACTATAATAAATTCAGTAATTTAAAATATGTACTAGTTTAGAAAATGAAATTTTAAGCATAATACGTTAATGAAACATGTTGATGATTGTGATCATTTTAACGTGAGGAGTGCTTTTAATTTTTGATTTTTATTATAAATTAGGATGATAATTTTGCACTAAATTAAACATTATGTTATTATTGTAACTTATATTACAGTTTTAAAGTAAGCCTGAATTAGAAATAGGTATGAACAAATTTCATGTGATTAAATAAAGGTCTTGTTAAATTTTTATTCTTATTTTTGAAACGACGTCAAAAGTTACCAATGCCAGAGCGCCGATATGTCTGTTTCAAAATGAATTAATTCAACAAAGTCTTTATTTTATAATCAAGAATTTATTTCTATACCTATGTTTTATTTTTTATATCTCACTCACTATTACAGAACGTGAAGTACTGCATTTTTATCGTCTTAGACTTCAAGAGTTTAAGCTATTTTAGGGCGTTTAGTAGTTAGTTACCTATACTTATAAAATAAATCAAACGACATAATCCAAGAAGATGTAAAATCATCTTTTAATCAATAAACGTATATATCTTAAATTTAAGCCCAATAAAGTGTAATGTATCAAAATAACGTTTATGTTAATATTTGAAAGATGTTGAAACAGTGGTATATAAAATAGAATATAATGTATTTTAGATTTAAAGATTTATTACAACCCTAGTGATTATAGCCAATTACTGTTTTTACTTAATAGCTTCTTGTGCTCTAGACTTTTGAGAAGAAAGATAAATAAGTATTTTGTGAATTCATTACATACCCTCCATATCCACTGTGTCCAACACTACTGTACACATGTGAACCTCCACCATATCCGTATCCGCCGCCTCCATGTTGGTATGCACCACCTGCACCCGAAGTTCCGCTGTAGTGGAGTTTATCGGTCAACACCGGTTTTGTTAGCGCCATCTTCATACGTGACAAAGCATTAACACATTATTCAGAACATTCAAATTGATAATAGGTGTTATTTTTAATAAAAATTTTAGAATTAAGTCATCAAATTTATTGAACATACTTTGAACAAAATATTACTACCTACTTACATTTTGTGCCAATCTCAGTTTTAAGTCTTAGTTTCAAGTACACATGAAGAATGTTGGATTCTATGTGAACTGTATGGACTGTCGACTTGCACTGACAAATTTTGCCATTTTGGCATGCGACAGTTTCCAGTTGTGTTATCGTGAAGACGAGCGCATTCTGGAAAATTATTTCCGGTTTTGTCTTGGTTCCGCGCGTTAAAAGATTACCAAGCGTTTAACTCATTCTAAGTAGTTTTAAGCAAACCGTTACATTTGTCACGGTAGTTATGAAGATACATAAATTTTGTATTCTGCAATGATTAATTTTTGTGCACTGTCAACCGAAATTTTATAATTGCACCTTAATTACATGATGAAAATGTAGTGTTTGCACGAATATCAATTTATGTTTTTATTTTTTTTTATTAAAGTAGCGTTGTTAATTTATATAATATGCTTATTCCTCTTATAGTTATAGTATTCAACAGAATTATACTTTTAATACATTAATTAAGTGCTTATTTATAATCATAGATGAGATTAATTTAAATTAAAAAAATATATATTACTTATTATTTCGTTAAATACTCTTTTCAGAGTTTTAATTTACTTTTGTCATGGAGCAAAAAATACAAATAATCTTGAAACACTCGTATATTGTGAATTTTAAATTTTTATAACATACCTAATACTACAAAGAAAAAATATTTAATGTATTGATTGTTTATAAATAATGGCCGAACTAGTGGATTTGCAGCTAAAATGCGCGTTTGATATTAGCTCCACCTACTCAAGTGAATAAATAGTGTGCTCGTATAACTTTAAAATAAATGTATACTATACTAACCAGTGGGGGTATAATGGTTAAATGTTTTCTAAGCATACATACATACATTTTTGTTTTCTAAGGGAAGGATAATAAATTACTGGAATCACCGGTTGATTCTAGATTGGGTCGCCAATCGTTCAAGTGATTGATTTCTACTATAATATAATCCACTACTCTGTAATTGTAATAACAATATTAATCTTGGTACGCCATAAAATAAAATAATATGATGATTTTAGTATTCGATACATTTCGAATTACGAAATCGTTTAAATTTATAATGTATATAGGTAGTTATAAAGTTCCATAACATTATTATGCTTTTAACCCAAAATTGCATTTTCTGAAAATGCATTGACGAAAGTGCAAAAGCCGAATGAAGCGATTTCCGAAAATTATTCGACCGAAAGTGCAAAAACCGAATGATGCAAATTTCGAAAATGCTTCGACAGAAAATGCATGAACCGATAATGCATTAGCCGAAAGTTCAAGAAACCGATTGTGCGCACGCAATGAATAAGATTACTGTCAGGTGTTGTAAGTTCGGTTCGTGCATTTTCTCTTGAAGCATTTTCGGAATTTGCATCATTCGGTGCATTTCGAGAAATTTATTTTCGGGTTTTGCATTTTCGGAATTTACTTCATTCTGTTTTTGTACTTTCGGTCAATACATTTTCGGATTTTGCAGCTTTGCCCGCTTCCATGAACGGCGTCACTGTTTAAAACTTTATTTTGAAATACGACTCCGAATATAATTTTACAAAATTAAAATTAATGGTGTTGTAAGAAAAATTACTAAAACCTTTTATAGTTAAAATGTGCGTGTGTACCCCTTTTATTAATACAATTTTTGGGACAGTATATTTCTATTTCAAATATTAAAAAGTCATTATTTATTTGTAGATGTTTGTACAAATACAAATGTGAAATCTTTTTTTTTAATGTTTACTAATAATACAAATATTGAGATCGCCCAAAATAGGAAAGGACACATGGCCGCTACTGCGCACTGAAATATAGTATAGTGTTTCAGTGCTACTGCGCATGTACTCTCTAACCTAAAAATATTAACTGCAAAACATGATGTGCATATTTGGGAGAATTTAATTCTGGTTCTTTTTCCATTTCATAAAAATACAAAATATAAACGTAATATAACCTTAAATTTCATAAATGTTCTATACTACTTCGTAACACCCGTAACATCCCTCCATTTTCGACTTGGACTCGCCCAAACGAAAATTGGTTTATGCGCAAGTCCTTTCTTAGTTTGTAAGAACTCTACCTACGTAACTATATTTTAACTGTTAAATCTTATGATTTATTTATGTATTGATTGCATAACAATTATTTATTACACACCTATTTTTATTTGAGTTTTACTTGTGTTTTATTTATAATAATGAATTTTAAAACTAGCTATTGAAGTTCTGCTCGTTCGCTTTGTGTCACTTTTGAATAAATTGGTTGGTATAAACTTGTCCGTTAATTATTAAGGAACGTTCAAATTTGTTTTGGTCGGTGAGCGTCAGTAGTAGTGTATTTATGGACTTTGAAGTGATAATGTTTCTAGAAATGGTTGTATATTAATAATATTTCGGTATTTATTTATAAATTAATGTGTAGTGTAGTGTATCATCACGGATAGGAATCTCAAGTAAGTACAACTATTTATTTATTTAAAATATATTCTTTGATTTAAATTAACAAACAACATTATATGAATGTATAAAATATATGATAATTACATTATTATACACGCAAACATTCATGCATACATTCACTCACATTTTATTGTTATAAATAATTAAATAAAGTCACTAAAATGCTCCTAGTCCCTAAATGATATAGTCCTAGTTTTTGAGCCAGTCAAAATCACTACAAAGTATTGCAATAGCCAGAAATAAAAATATTAGCCTAAGAAATTTCTACTGATTTTGTTTACAATCGATCGTTAATAAATAATTGTTAATCAAGTGATGTGATTGTTACCGGCGGAGAATGGATGAATAAATACGAAATGGGGGAATGAATCGATCGATTTGAATTGATTGTTGATTATTTCTATTGGGTTCAGACTTCATTGCACTCGAGGTAGACTTGACGACAGTTGTCTCCCGAGCGGCCTCGGCGACCAGCTTCGTACATCATGTCGAATGAGCCCCCGACCCATCGTTCGAGAACGAAACTGGTTGCGTATCTGGAAACAAATTCATTTTTGTTAAATAGTATTTTGTCAAAATGTTCAATGTAATGTTTCGACTTTGGGTGAAAAATGATCTAAACTGAGGTCGAAATATCGCATCGAACATTTTGAATAAATATTTAAAGCCTGGAAACCAATGAAATTTGAAACTTTATTTCATCATCAGCAAAGTAATATATCTTGTTTTGCGACATTGATTTCTTAGTATAATAACATAAGAAATAATTTACTGAGAAGCTTCATATCAAACACATGCAACTAATTTTTGCATGATTCGTTTTTAACGGAACAACATTTTAAGAAATATTTTGTTAAAAAATCTATTTCAAACACACTGCTATTTATATTTTCAGTCGCTAACTTGTGTAACTAGATAATAGTGGCGTTCTTTACTATAAATACTACCTATCTATATATTCTATATTGTTTAAAATATAATTAATAATACAAGTAGTATAACAAGGGTAAATTGTAAAATGATACCTCTCGCCTCATATTCTATAAGAAAGGTATTGTAATGGGACAAAATTTTCGAGTACCTATGAGTTTTTAGTAGATAAGCACGTTTCAGGATCTCTAGAATACGAATTTACTATTTTTTACGATAATGTCTGTGTGTGTGCGCGCGTATGGACGTATGTGACAATTTTTCGTTCACGATAACTCAAAAAGTATCAAACATTTAATAACCAAATTTCATATTTAAGATTTAAATAAGTGTTTTAACATCGGATAAGATTTTAATAAAAATCCACAAACCGGAAGTAGTACTTTTGAAGCTTCATATAAATAAAATAGTACATTATTTCTTAATGACAATTTTGCAATTAAAAATGAAAGAAAATATAATTATCTAAGGGTACAGAACAGATAATTGTAAATACAATTTGTTCAATCCTACTATTGAAATGTTATTTATTACTTGGAAACAATACTTATTCCCCTTGGTTATTCCTATGACAACGGGTGGACGAAAGTAGCGAGAGTAATTTTTACTTTTGCTTGCCCACTCGTCCTTTCTTTACGTTATTAGAAATAATCTACAATATATTTCATAACATTTATATATTTACATTAAAATTTACATTTATTGCAAACAGGGTGAATTTAACTAAACTGAAACAACAACAAAACCTCATGTAGAATTTGATTTACAAACTTCTTCACATCTTTTATTGAATATGTGTAACCATAATGAGGAGGGTGCGTACTTCTCAATCAATCCATTTAAATAACTCCCTCTGTCACAACATTAACGTTTTGTGACTGCATCCACTGACGGAATTTTTCTATCTTATTTAAATACCTTTCTTTCGATTTTTTAGGCATCAGATTAAACGTAGTAGCATAAGTCTCTTTAAATTATGTCTTCTTACACAATGACATCGTTTTCTTGTGCCATATTTTCACAGTTCTTATTTATAAATTATTTTCAAGACAGTGACATAAATGATCTATTTTAATTTTTGTTGACAACTGCGACACTGCGACTGTTTTTATTTACATGAAACATAACAACCCGACGCCTTTGTTGCTTCAAATTTCATGTAAGTTTTAATGTTTAAATAATATTCTATTCGTAGGTTTGAACAAAACGCTATACAACATATGTGAAGAAACGAATTCGCCCACTTAGTGCGTTTGCACATTCGGCTGCGCCTCGTGCACAAAACTAAATCAACTAAAAAAATCTAGTGATATTTTCCTCGTATTTAACCGAGTAAATACAGCTCAGCGAGACAACTTCAGATTGCTCCGTTTAGTTAAGAAATCAACTATACCGGGTGTAACACCATACATGTATACATAGGCGATTTACGCAGATTCCTGCTCCCCATTTCTACGTAGGAAAATGGTAAAGGTGTCAATCGAAAGGTAAAATTATTTCACACCAGATGCAATTTGTAATTTCGTTCTAAATTTCTTTTAAAGAACAATATTAGGAATTTTAAATTCGATATTTTCAATTTGAATCTTACATTGCTATGGTTACTTGGTACAACATATTTTCAAATTTTGACGGATGTGTCAGATGCCAGATGTCAGGTGCTCGTAATTGGTCTATTAGGAAATTGCACAGCGAATAAATCGCGAACTCTGCGTAAACTACTTATTTCCATTATAAAACGTTTTTGTGATAAAAACTCTTTCATAGTTTGAATACATTTTTTGATTAAACACAAAACAAATCTGACACTTCCGTCAAAATTTGAAAATATGTTGTACCAAGTAACCATAGCAATGTAAGATTCGATTTGAAAATATCGAATTTAAAATTCCTAATATTGTTCTTTAAAAGAAATTTAGAACGAAATTACAAATTGCATCTGGTGTGAAATAATTTTACCTTTCGATTGATACCTTTACCATTTTTCTACGTTGAAATGGGGAGCAGGAATCTGCGTAAATGTGAAATGCAATGTTACAAGACCACGAGATCTTTATCAAACCGCAAATCCAAGGCATTTACCTCGCAATTCCACCTAATTGTGACTTAAAACTATAAATATTAAAACGGTTTCAACACTTACGTTCCAAGTTGACAGAAGATAGAGCCACGTCCAACATCCGACATGCATTCCCTGTTAGCTTCACACACGTTCTTCTGCAGACACTTGTCGTCAGTGGTCGCTAGAGACCTCACGTAGCTCTTGGCCATGGCGATGCCAGCCAGGGCAGCATCACTGACAGAGTCCTTCTTGCCCAGAGTTCGTGCGCTCATTGAACGGTGTGAGAATGATGTTTTCAGGGCGTCCAGTAGATTCACGACGATGTTGATGAACTGTAGGGCATAGGGTGTGTTATGTGGGGTGTGAGATTCGTTGTAATGTTTGAGTTGGTTTGAAATTTATATGTACATTATTGGTGAGAAGTATGCTCAGAAAATATTATCAACACAAGAAGATCCTTCGTTTTAAGAAATACATTTTAATTTTCCATTGAAATTAATTCAATCATTACATCTCGAAAAAGAGATGTAACGGCACATTTACCGGTCTTAAATAGTAATAAATATTTAACATTATTTCCATACCAACAACAACAATAAATAAATAATCGTAAATAATAATTTTACATCTTGGCCTATTATTTGAAACGCCTAATATTTACTTTGAAGTACTTTTAATTAGTAGTAGAACGAATTTTGTGTGTAGGTATTTAAAAATCCTACATTTTTAAAGCTGGGTGTAAGTAGTACTTTTTCGTATAAAGCTACATGAATTGTCTATTTTCATCTACATTGTTTTATAGTTGCATAATTTGATGTGATAATTAATACATTGGTTCTGGTTCTGGTAAACTAATTTACTGTTTCTGAACATACTCATCTATACAATAACTGACTTAATATTTATATTTTTATACAGTTCGAAGACATACTTTAAAAATTATGTTTATATACATTTTGTTAATATAATTTCCAAGAGTTAAAAAGCTTTCCTTCTGTTTTTAAACTTATGTATTTAGCGTCATATAGTATTCTGTCTGTCCGGTTTACTACAGGGTCAAATATAATTTAATTATAAGTATTGTTTTAATAGTTGATCAAGAAAACTCAGTCATTGTCATGTTTGAAATGAGCTTTGTGGTAGTGGTGTACGATATCTAGATTTTAGATTTTTAGCAAAGGATGCTGTTACTGTTATACAAAAAAAGTTCATGCGCACTCCGCCTGTACGTCTCAGTGGAGTTTGTCAAAAATGCGGAATAATAATGCGCTGCAAGTTATTGATTGTAGGTATTGTATGTAAATGTTTAACATATTGAAATTTTGGAATTAGGTCGTGAATAATTTTACAGTGATAAATTTAATTTATAATCCGAGCAGGAGCTAATTACTTTACTCATCAGAATGCATAAATGAAATTCAAATGACCCAATAATTTATTAATTTAAATTGTGTTGCTTAAAAAACAAAACTATTGCTGTTACTGCAACTTGTGAGAAATTAATGTTTACTCACGCCTATGGATTATAAAAACTTCAACGCACAAAAATAATAAACGCGTATACAATATTGTATAATAAAAATATCATTTCATTTTTAAAAATTGTTTCATAATAAACGTATTGTTTATTTTTGGGAATATTTGATTTAAATACATTGTCTGATAATTGTCTTGTTTTATCTGTGCTTAATCAACTGATTGTAAAAATCGTAATGCCTATGGCACACCGGTCGAGGAGTATCGAGGAACTCCACGATGAAACGACAGGACGCACCCGTCCGCGATGGATTTCTATTTCAACGGTGACAAATACATCAAGGTTTTGAGCGAAATAAAATACAAAAGATACGTCTGAAATGAGACACATTCGTTTCATCGAGGAACAACTCGATGAAAATAGCGGCGCTCCTATTTTTCGTCGAGGACGGGGTGCGTTCTATCGTTTCATCGAGGAGTTCCTTGATGCTCCTTGACCGGTGTGCCATAGGCATAATATTTCATCTGGTCGAGGTGCCACCTATATTTTCTAATTTCTTTTTGTTTTATTAAGTTAATTGATTTAGATGTAGAATATTTTTCTGTTAAATAATTTAGAAACTTATGCACAAAGGAAACAAACCTGATCAAAAGGCCAGGTATAAATTCCTAGAAAGCAAGGGATTAAGGTGGTCTAATTATCCTCGGATAAAACAGGATGATTTTTACATCCGGATGAATAAGCAAAGTATAAAATGCAAGTCAGGTGTCATGTAATGTCGTTGTCACTTGTCGCTTACCTCTCCAGCTTGTTTAGCCATGGTGGCCACTTGGTCGGGGTCCTTGGCGCCCAGCACGGTGGACAGGACAGCCGCTAGGATACCCTGTGCAAGCCAAGCCGGCCAAGTGCTACATATGTACATACTTCACGCACTATGAAACTAACTATATCTAATCTAGCGTGTTATAAGTGGACCAAGCAATGTCACTAATTATTTTATAGTTAAAGGTGATTCTCTACTTACTAATGAAATGAAAATAGATAACTTTTAATGATATTAAATTTTAGAATTCAATATACAATAGGTAGGTAACAAATTAGAGCATCATTAAAGTTAGAATATTCAAAAAACCATACAAAGTTTACTCACCAATGATATTCGGAAGACTATTTCCCAAATAAAAGTCAACCTTACTTCGGCATTTAACACTTAATATGTTGCTAAGGAAATTTTATCGATTATCAAAATTGACTTAGTTACCATAATACAGTAGTTTATTGGATTGACAAGAAGGATTCAAAAAATGTTGTGTATATTTTAAATTTTGATTCGTTTAGTTTTTAAATCTGGGAGTGTAATACATAACTACTATCGGAGTAATAAGTATAGGCAGTCGAAAGTAAAGATGAATAACTTGTTTAAAAATAATTTAAAAAATTAAATAAAACTTTATACTAAAGTATGCACATTTCTACAATACCTACTGTATAAAATGTCAAATTTTTAAATATATTTTTGTAGAAATAACAATTTAAAACAAAAATAAGCTATGATTTTAACACATTTTTTGAAACTGTTAATTTCAATGACGTCTGTTGTCAATATACTTCATCCAAAAAATGCATATTTTGGTATAGTGTAATCATAAGCTTTGTTAAGTAATTTGTTCACGTATTTTTTTAAAATGTTTATATTTTGTTTATAATAATAATTAAATAAGTGAATATCTAAGATCTTGGTTACTGGTAATCTTTTAAGATTCGAATTCAGGTTAAATATGCCTTATTCAATTATAAGAAAGAATTATTAATCATTTTTATTTTAAACTTATTAATTTTAATATTTTTTCTGAAAAACCCTCGGTTATATCGAGAAGATCCATAATTTCAGAAAAACGTTATTAAAATTCAAGTTATAATTTTTAAATAAAAATTATAAACAAATCCTTTTATAATTAAATAAGGCATCGTTAACCTGAATTTGAATCTTATAAGATTACCAGTAACAAAGATCTTCAATATTCACTTATTTGATTATTATAAACAAACTAAAAAACATTTAAAAAATACGTTAACAAATATCTTAACTAAGCATATAACTATACTATACCAAAATTGATTTTTTTGCATGATGTATATTGACAGTAGACGTCATTAAAGTTAACAGTTTCTAAAAATGTGTCAAAATAGCTCATTTTTGCTATACATTTTTGTTGTTTCTACACATATACATTTAAAAATTTGAAATTCTATACAATAACGTAGAAATGTGCATACTTTAGTATAAAGTTTTATTTAAATTTTTTTGATTATTTTTAAACAAGTTATTCAACTTTACATCCGACTGACTATACTTATTACTCCGATCCGATAGTAGTAATAAATATCTTTAAGCTTTGTTTACACATTGATTTTAGAGGATTTTTTCATAGTTCTGAATCTTGAGAAAATGAATCCTGATTAGAATTGCCAGTCAAGTAGCGGTACCGCGAAATTTCTTCAATGAGTTTTGAAAAGATGAATTTGCAATTCATTGGTAGATAGATTCAAATCAGTGAATTCTTTTTTTCCAGGATTCAGAAGAATAAAATTTCATGTGTGAACTGGGCGCTTTATTTTGTAGTTTGAATTTTTTTTTGATATTTTCTATCAAGATATAAACTTCTTAGATATTTTTGTGATTTAGCGTGTTAGTAAAATAGAGAATCGCCTCAAATGCTAATTCATCATTTTACAAGCTTGTCCCATGTAAGCTATATACGGCTCAAGCAACCATTTCCGATTTCGTACTACCACCTCAATGATTTCACACATACCTGCATGGGAGATCCGTTGTCTACTTTGTCAATGCCGTCTCCGCCGCCGCCGCCGCCTCCTAAGATGGCAGTGAGGATTTTCAGACCAACAGACAGTAAATTAGCCCATGGAGAAGGTGCTACACCACCATCGTCAAGACTTTCGCTCTTGTTCGGCCCTTGGTGACCACCACCGTTGAATAACATTTGCATCACCATTCCTGAATTAAAAAAATATATTTATTTTGAGGTTAGGCTAGAATGGAATATGTAATTTTTGGCTGAATATTTTATTTATGTATTTTATAAGCATCAGAAGGTAGCTCAGTGCGTTGTGCGTAACGTGATTGATTGATAGTTCAGATTTGATTTTGAAATTCAATCAGGTATACATTCCATACCGTTTATACAGGGTGTTTCTATAAGCTTGCTCACCATTGGTCGGTTAAAGAGCAAAATTGGGCCATTTTGTATAAAAATTGATAACATCGGCAAAAAAAAATTTAACCAGCGGTTCCCAAAATATGGGACAAAATATTCTTATTTTTTAAATGGAATAATATATTGTTTATTCTTTCATTATATAGCGTATTTTTTTCTGTTTTCAAAAATGTAATGTTGTTAATGTTTATTTTTTTTCAAATAAACGAGTTATTTGCATTTAAAATTTAATTTTTGTTAGATAGGTACCTGTTTTTTGTTAAATAAATCTTACCAAGTAAGCCATGGAAACAATTGATTCGTTGTTTGTTTGACGTTTGTAAAGTTATTAACCATAATTAATAATTATTTTACAAAGTAAAATGACAGAAGTATTAGAGTAATTCTTAAACGTCAAATAAACAACGAATAAATTGTTTCCATGGCTTACTTGGCAAGATTTATTTAACAAAAAACAGGTAACAAAAATCAAATTTTAAATGCAAATAACTCGTTTATTTGAAAAAATAAACATAAACAGCATTTTTGAAAACAGAAAAAAATACTCTATCCAATGAAAGAATAACAAATATGATTCCATTTAAAAAAAAATTTATCCCATATTTTGTGAACCGCTGGTAAATTTTTTTTGCCGATGTTATCAATTTTCTTATACAAAATGGCCCAATTTTGCTCATTTAACCGACCTCGTAGCTCTTCAAATAAAAATAGCTACCAATAGTGAGCAAGCTTATAGAAACACCTGTATACAATTATACGAAGCATGTTGGGAAATAGCGTGTATGTATACTTACTCTGCACGATATTTTCTGACTCACCGAGCATATTAGACCATGAGAATCCTCCATCAGAGATCTGATTTGTCTGGATGTCATCAAGGTCATCTAATGCTACCTTCTTCATCGCGTTGGGTTTTTCCGCGAACTTTCTGTCAACTCGCACAGAGGGGAGTTGGGGTGATCGTGCGGGAATGAAACCACCCTCCATGGGTGGTGCGACTCCTGCAGGGCCCTGTGGTGGGTACGCATGCGCCATTGTGTCGAACACGCAGCTACTGCTGAGCAGGGCTAGTAAGCACCATCCGGTGATGGATTGGCGGGTCAACATTCTGAAACTAAACAGAAATGTATGTTATTATGACAGTAATAGAATGTATTCACAATCGGTTGGTAATATGTGCGTTTCCAACCTTCTAAACAGTTGGGAAGCGAGTCATTGTTTACTTTACTTCCCAGCTAGCCGGAAAAAACTTCCCGGCTAGCGGGGAAGTGAGCGTTTTCCAGCTAGGTAAACGTCACTTTCAGAAGCTTTTTTTGCAGCTTCTCGCAGTTCTAAAGGAATATTTTCGTCTTCACCATTTTCACTATCAGACAACATGATAATTAATATGCTCGATCTCGATAAAAAGCAGCAAGAAACTAATTATTGGCAGAATCAATAAACATTTTTTCAAGTTACCTGGCAACCCTAGCAACTTTTTCATAGATCTCTATGTTGAAGTATCAAAACAAATTATAATAAAACTGTCATAAAATATGAATAAAATGAATATTTAAAACGGGCATATCAATAACCAATTGGTTTGTGAATAAAATAGTATACATACCTCGCGGGAAGGCTTATTCCAGCCTCGCGTTCATAGATGACTTCGGTGCAAGCACCTCAGTCATCTAATGAAACGCTCGGCTGTAATGAACCATTTCCCCGCTCGGTATGTAATATACTATTAATATTGATATTATACTAGGTAATTTTTAATAATATAAGAATATTTCTACGTCGAGTACTAAGTAAAGTGAATGAAATTACACTTCATAAAACTAAGATCATTATAAATTAATGTTGCAAACATTTGTCATCCACCAGTAGTTGTCGGATCATTGAATGATTGGGAGATTTATGTATTTCAGTTTCTATCTTACTAATATAATAAAGAGGAAAGACTTGATTGTTTGTGTGTTTGCATTGAATAGGCTCCGAAACTACTGGACCAATTTGAAAAATTCTTTCACAGTTGGGAAGCTACACTATCCCCGGGTGACTATATTATATTATATTTTCAAAAAAATCTTATGACGAAAATGTACAGTGATTTGTCACTTAATTGAACAAAATAACAAACAGATTAGATAACCAGACATTTAATTAAACTACTATGTATTAGTTGTTGAATAAGAATTTCGAATTCAGTTGGTCTAGGTGTTTTGAAACAGACAGTTGTGGATTGTTAGTATTGGTTAGTATTAAGTTTTATTTATTTAATGTTTATAACGATATCAAATTGCATTGTTGTCGGCGGTTATCAAATTCAGAGTTTACTGCTCCGATTGAGTTCAAATTTGGCATGGTAATAGCTTAAGATGTAACATGACATAAGCACAATAAAATGGTGGTAAACGATTGGGTTTAAATTTTATTTATCAGGGATGAGGGGGGCAAGAGCGTTCAAATTTGGTACAGTAATAACTAAGAATCTGTCTTGAAACATAGGTAGGTATATTAAAATGTTAGTCCGCCATCTTGAAACAAAATGATGGCTAGCTAACTCAAAATGTACTGCACCGATTGGGTTCAAATTTGTAATGGTTATAACTTATGATCTAACTTATGACATGAGCATACTAAAATATCAGTCCGCCATCTTTAAACAAAATTGCGGTAACCGATTGGGTTCAAATTTGGTATGATATCATGGGCGTAGTTAGAATTGGCACTATGTATGGTATGGTAATAACGAGATTCCTTTAAATTCGAGTCACTTTTGTTGCTTAGGCAGCAAAAATAATAAAAAAAGCCTAGGCAGCAAAAGTAATTACTAATGGCAAATCAACAAATTTGACATTCATAAAATTCATCAACATACCTAACCTATTTTGTTTTTATATAGCAACTGTCAACATAGGTACGCATAGCAACATAATTTGATTGCGATACCCATCAATATATTTAAAATAATTATTAAATTAATATTAATTAATAACAATCGCCGAAAAAATAATGTGTTTAACATGGCAAAAAATACAGATTTGCTGTCTAAGCTAGATTCTAGCCAAGTTAAATAAATAACTATTAATCAGTCGCGTATAAAGTTATCGTAAGAACTGTAGTCAAAATAATACATTTTGTCACCTGCTTTCGCAACAAGTGCAATTATTTATTTCCGATCTTAATAGCTCCATAATTTAAATCTCATACTTGTGAGTCAAACGCAAACTTGACACATCAAAACGAACAATCTCCGTTACATGTCATGTCATACATTCCACTTAGTAACTTAACATCAACTTAATAATTTATCCACCGTTATACTAAAGTGGTACACATACATACATTCATAAACACGACCTAAAACATTAAACGCAACAGTTCCATTCTACTTATTCGCACATTTGGCCATTGAGAGCTAGATTTGTTAAACGACACGGTATCTATACTGCATAGACAATGCACTGCTCTAACACATTGTAGCAAGTGCAGATTGTGAAGTCCGGTGTTCGGTTTAACATTCCCGCACGTTGACCTTGACACTGTCTCCCGGAAATGAGGTTAAGTTCTTCTCTTGCAGGTTGCAGGTCATTTGAACTGTTATTATTGCTTTGAAAGAATTTATTATAGTGATAATTAATATATTTGGATCAGAGAACGCTGTTTTGTAACGGATTTTCTGATCGCTGATGAAATTTGTTTTTGATTTGGTTAGAGCTCTCAAGAGACATTATAATGATCAAAAGTAGTTTAAAATTGTATTAAAGTGGTAACATTTAAATTAGTTATCATTGTATTTAAGTTTTAACTGTTCCTGGCATGTGCAAAATCACTTGCAATATATTTATAATAATTTGTTTTGTTTGTTCGGGGTTTAGTTTTTGTTTTTATAATGGCCCAAACCAAGAAGGTCAAAATTTAATTGTATACATTACATTGAGCTACCTATTTCTAAAATATATTGGACTTTTTGATACTTCAATTTCTGTTGAATGTCGGGATATTTCGAACTGTACTTTTATTCGACGCTTGACGGTTCTAAGGAAATGAAACCCCTTCATACTCAAAGAGCTTAAATTAAAATTTAAGACTTATGCGATACATTTTCGAAAAATGTTGAATTTTTTGAATTTTTCGACACTCTTTTAATTGAATAGCTGAATGTGCCTATTGAATATGATACGAGGATTTTTGAAAGGATAAAGTACCTTAAGCCAACCCAGGAAAACAAAATAAATATATAATTTAAAGCAGTAATTAAGTATAACACGAAACATATGAACATAAATAAATAAGACTATAGGTACAGTGCATCATTCCATATCAAAATATTCATTAATGTTATAGAGACAATTAGTTGTGAAGAATATTTTAGCTTTGTTTTAAAAATCTTTAGTTCCTTTTTTGTGGCAGTATAATTTAAATTTTAATATTAAAAATACACCAAATAGAAAAAATAGTATAAAGAACTCATTTTATAAGACTTATTTTAGCACTTAACCTTTAGTAAAACGAGCCCTCGGGCTTTGAACGCGTGCGAAAAAATCATGTCTTATAAAACTTGTTCTTTAATATACTATTTTAAGGCGTATAGGACAATACCGATGGCAGCGAACGGGTCTGTTTAATAAATGTTAAGCTGATTGATGCCAAGTATTTCAGTTATTGAAATAAAGAAAACTCCTTGGAGCGTTGGAGTTAGAGTCAATATATTAATTTTGATTTAAACCGACGTTTCGGTCATAGAATGACCATCTGGGGTTAATCAGAGTTATTGAATTGCAATTTAAAAAAAAATTGTAAGAAATTTGTTGGTATAGAATATGGAATTACTTCTTGAACGGGGGTTTTACTATTTTTCGTGATTGATTTATTAGAACCTAGGTAAACAGTTATTATATTCTAACTGTAAAAAGTGAAATGGGAAAGTAAGTTTATTTGTTTTGATAATTTTCATTTTCCAAACAATTATATTAATTATACTGGCACCTCTAGTGCCTGTAGTTTTACAAAAGTCAAGTGCTATGGCCTATTAAGATAATTATCGCCATAAATTAAAAAAAAATGACTGTTTGTTTAGGTAATACACTGAGAAATTTGTACACAATTCAAATTCGGTTATTGTAGAAACTTTTTTGCACCGTGATGATACTTTTACTATTTTGTCCTAAATTCATTTTATCTAGAAATCTAGATTGAAGACTATCGATTTCTACAGATTCCTGAAGAGTTTTTTTTTGTTTATAGGTAGCACATGGTAAACTTGAGTATTGTATTGTTTGTTCTTATTATTACAATAGGTGCCTACTTGTTTACACCACATTTTCACTTTAAATATTTGTTCAACTTTTATTCAGTAGATATTATTATTATAATTTATATAGCCTCATAAAATAGTAAATAACTTTTATTAAAAGAAGTAACTACAGAATGAATTTTCTAATTGTTTTCTAAGGATCATAATATAAGTAGATAATTCAAGAATGACATTTTCGGATCAAATTTGTTTTATGAGTTACTGGTAAAAATTACACTTTGCATTCTAACATTAATACTGAAAATATTTCTTAGGTGCATTAATAGATATTTATACACCAAGTGAGATACATGAATGTTTATTCAAGAGAAGAAAGTTTAGCCCCCGAGCCCGAAAGGCGAGTGGGATAATTTCTTCGAGTGAATAAACATTCGTATCTCACGTGGTTTATACAATATTTTATTCAATTTTGACGAAATTATTTCAAATATATGAATTATAAATTTATTTTGACATAAAAAAACTAATCAAAGTAGTCGTTAGTGGCAAGTTGTCATTGTTTTTATGCATTTTTGACGTAATAATAACAGTTTAAAACGTCAGAGTGATTTAAAAATGTGTTGAGTGATTAAAAAAAAAATTAATTCACTTGTGAATAAACATTTATTTAAAGTTGTTGCTATGGAGTTAATAATAGCAGTTTAAAACGTCAAAATTGAATAAAAAAATATATCAACTTGAAAAATCAGCTACCTAGAAATTCCAGCATTGACCCAAGATCTTCACAGTTTAACAGTTAAAGTTACCTTGCAGGTAATTGAAAAGATCAACGACCTTTCATCGAACAAATCACTACTTGAAACCATGTCTTAGAACTTTGCGTGTTCAAAACATGAAATTATTCTTGACTTTTAACGCCCTTGAACTTCAATTTTCACGGTATTATCTTCTAACTAGTCATTTACGTTAGCTTGTCAACTTGAGATAAAGTAGTGTTTTTAACTTCGTGTTTTTATAGAAAACGCTAAAAAGACACTTAAGTCTGTGCTCTTCCTCTTTGAATTTTCATTAGGGTTTTTTGAATAATTTATGCAAATAATCTACCATTACTGAATTATTTTCTCATTCTACTAATTAACAAGATTTTTGTTGGGATTAAACCTGAACTGCTAATGCATTTTTTATTTCTGCAACTGTAAATTTGTTGTTATAAAAATTACAAACCATGTGAACTTCCTTAATTATACACGTAGAATATAATATTATTCGATTATTGTATGTAATGATATAATTATGTGCATTTAACAACTTAGTGTGTCTATTACTGATGTACAGAATAAAAAAAAACTTTATTCTGTGACTGAAGTACAGAAATATTACATTTTTACAGTGTTTTCAGTGGATTTTAGTTTTAAGAAGGTTCCCTAGACATGCAGTGGCGTACTCAGATATCAGCCTTGGAGGCGGATATGAAAATAAAAATATTTTTATTAATGTAAAACAAAATTCGGTCAACGGGTGTTAGTTGATATTGCAATTAGTTCAGTTGCGGTGATATATTTTTACAATAATTTCTAATTCACTAATCAAAAAATGCTTGAAGATTTTTTTTTCAATTGACAATATTGTTACAACTATGTGGTCAACCTTCTTCAAATTTTGGGAAATTGATATCCGTGCTTGCATACGTTTATATACCAAAAATTAAGTAAACAGAACATTTCTAACATCTTTTTATTTAATCAATTAATGGAAAGCCATAAGAGCCCATGTAAAATATTAAAATTTAACAATTAATTTCGTTCAAACTACGTGGTCAAAAATTTCCAAAAAATTTAGGTATCATTTTTATGACACAGACAACATAAATTCAAAGTTTGGTTGCATTAGAACATTTTTACCTCTCGCCTCATATTCTATAAGAGAGGTATTGTAATGGGTCAAAATTTTCGAGTATGAGTTTTCGGTGAATAAGCACGTTTCAGGGTCTCTAGAATACGAATTTAATATTTTCCCGATGATGTCTGTGTGTGTGTGTGTGTGTGCGTGTGTGTGTTTGTATGAATGTATGGACTGACGATTTTTCGTCCACGATAACTGAAAAAGTATCAAACCTTTAATAACCAAATTTCATATTTAAGGTTTTAATAAAGATCTTAACACCGGATAAGATTTTGGTAGAAATCCGTAAACCGGAAGTAGTACTTTTTGGAACTTGATATAGTTTTTCTTAAATAAATTGGTACATTATGTATTTATGACAATTTTTGCAAATAAAAATAAAAGATAATATAATTATCTATGGGTACAGTGAATTTTAAATACAATTTGCTGAATCTGGTAGTATTTAGCAATAAAATAAAGTGCAACTAAGTACCAGTATCTTGTTGTACATGATATGAAATTTGTTTTTACTCAAAATTTGAATTATAATGACAGTGACAGTACAGTTGACATCTTTTGCTTGCATCTTGGTTTACATTATCGTTTACATATTACATGAACATGAAACTATTAAAATGTAAGTAAAACTATTTATTAGATTAGTAGAATTAGCAGAATTAGGCGAGAGGTCGTGTACTGGCCACAGCAGATTTTTTTAAATGTCTAGGGAACCTCCTTAATTCTTTAAAAATGTAAGCGAGTGAAATTCCGAAATTCTACTAACGAGAGTATTATTGACTAATGTATTTTAAGTTGTTATGGATTTCACTACCTTCTATTCTTAAGGCCCGAATGTAGCTGTCTGCGAGAAAAGGATAGATTTATACAGATTTAGTGTGTCGAACAAAGGCAGCAATAGGGAACGCGCTCTCGTAGAGGGATCAAAATTGGTACTAAATTTGAACGTATCATCACAAACAGGGGTTGAATTGAAAGATAAAAGTTCAATCTAGATCCGTCTATTACTGATTGAAATTTGCAATTTATGTTGATAAACTGAGTAACAGTTATGTGAAGTTAGCCAAGTTATGACAAGTTTATGGCATTGTAAAATTGAAAAAAAAAAACTAAAATTTCAACACTAAGCGGATAAAAATTAAATCGATCCGACCAAAATTAGTCTCAATTTCATTCCCTATTCAAAAGCATGTTTTTGCTGCGCGCAACTTCACCACACTAGGCTCTTAATATGAAGTGTGAAATCAAGAGTAAGTAGGTATTCGTATTTGCATATTGTTTTACAGTACAATAAAATAAATATATGGGTAATTAAATAAATTATAAAATGATTACAATTTTACTAGCCGATATGCACAAACTAGAAGTACCTATATGACTATTTTTCTCCACGTGTTAATAGCGTTTCTTGTTTTCTATTGTAATTAAATTTCCTATCGCAATTAGCGCCTGTAATTTAATTATTTTTATTTACCGTGACGAGATGACTACAACAATACGTACTGTTTTACAACAATCGCAATGATAATGATAATAATAAGATAGGTTACAAAATGATGTACGCATTTTAACGCTTTCATTGCTACTGTTTTCAAATGATAAGCAAAAACAATAGAATTGTCAATGATATGGTGGTTGGTGGTGACAAAATAACAGAAAATATTGTCGTTTACATCCTGTACAGAGGATGCAATTAATTATTATTAGAAACTATTTTTGCGACATATTTCAATTTCACGAAATTCACGGAAAACTTAAGACATGATTATAATTTTTATAATAGTCTTGTTCCAAACATTTTGATAATACACATCCTGTACTTATGGACATAACAATTTATTTTAATTGAAATAACAGTATTGTTATTGGCCGGTAAAATTTTCGCGCCATGAGAAGATGACACATGTTGCGGCAGAAAATGTTACTTACATTATTACATTAATCGTACCATTTTAATATGCAACATTTATTGATACAATATAATTCTTAAGTTACTTATAATACGTTAGATACTTATAATTCATTAGTTACGAACTTTAATACGTTAGATACAACCATAGTAACGTCAAAATTTTTCATAAATTATTGTTGATTTGTTTTAACATCGCTGTCATTGATGATACGATTAAGCTTTGAATATAACGCGAATATATGCGATTTAAACCCCCTTGAATGTTCAAAGAGACTCGGTTTCACCTCGTCGCTTAGCAACATCCTCGGTATTATAAATCGCATAATATTCTTGTTATATTAATAGCTATATTCGACCTTTTTTAAATTTTCTTTTCTTTTGACTGCTACAAAATATGTTTTAGGATAAAAAGACTATTTTTAATAAGGCAAATGTTCGTGTAACAAACTATTTGCCACTAGATACCACAGACGTTACCAGCAAATACGAGACTTTAAAAAAATCATATTATGCTTAATAATCGGAATTTTTGCACCGCGTTTTCAGTAATCGTCATGGTTTTTTATCTAGTTTTGTAAAAAAATATAGTTGACGAGCCTAAACTATTAAAGATAAAAAGACGACTGTGGTTCTGAAAACTCAGGATCGTATCCAATCAGGTATACACATTTTAATTGAACTGCACAAAAATCTCCCCTATAATGTATTATGTACCTACTCTCCTCGGTACTCTCCATGACTATACCCATGAATTGATGATGACACGTATAAATTCCTTTTTATCCAACACCTCTTAATAAAAGCATCATAACTATGGTGATTTTAAACAAGCAAAGTAAAAGATTGCCCACTAGTAGCTTTGATCAAAATTATACCCACTTGTGGGTAAATTGTTACTTTGCTTGTTGGAAGTCACCATAGAAACGATGTTTTAGGTTGAAACTTAATATTTTTAATATATTTAAGCAGTTATTTAGAGGTGTTGGATAAAACGTTATACTTCACACGTGGGCAAAAAGGAATGACCCATTCCAGAAATTTATCTCACTTAGCCTTCGGCCTCGTGAGTTAAGATTTCCCTCGTGGGTAATTCCTTACTTTGCCCACTTGTAAAGTAAATAACTATTATTAGTTCGTCCCGTTGAAATAATAAAGTTCTATTATCTGCTTAAAATTAGCGTGAGTCAATTAAATCTTTAATCAATTAAAAAAAACTGTTTACATTCCAATCAACCTGTTCTCCGAATTTTTTACAGTTATCTAAAAAGCATGCCAATAAAATTTAATTTCACCAACGGTATCACAACAAAAACAATCCCATCACGCCATAAAAAAATCGCTTTTGTTTTCTTGTTGAATTTCCTACTGGTCCATGGCCTTCTAGACCGCACATTCGCGCTAGCGTCTTCGTCATGATTTCGCGTTTCAGGTATGGAGGTCACACAGATACTTTACTAGGTCAGACACGCGAGTCACTGACCTTATGGGAAAAACACGGAATACCACGTCAGAAATGCTTCGAGTCTACCGAACTCTTGACCGGAAGTTTGAATTTTAGAGGTTTGCTCATCGGCGATAGTGATTGGTTCGTGAGTTTACGGTTCTTTAGATGACATAGATTTTTTTGAGTGGGGTGAGGTATTTTAATGATGGTAGATTTTCTTTTCTTTTACTAATTAAAATATTCCCGTAGAGAGGGAGACGGGAAAAAAAGTGATGGTGCTGAAAGTTTAACTAAGAATTTTTAGTTCATGATGCAAAATTTTCCCTTTTTACCTAATTGAAGAATTTAGAGTAATTGTCGCATTATTTTTAGGCACTTAACTTACTTTTTAGTGTTTAAATTTCAAAGTAGCTAATTAACCGGCTTCATCTCAACATAACATAGGTAATTATTAAAGTTAAACTCGAATAAGTAATAAACAAGTTTGAAGTACATATCTGACAATAATATTAATGATTATAAATTGATTAATCGGCAAGAAAGGGCATGAGATATTAAAAAATACTCATATGTAGTTGTTAATTGTATTTTATTCCAATATTTCGCTACCAATTTCCCAATCAGGGAAACTAAAACGGTTACAAATGTAAATTTATTTATAATTACGAAGTCGGCGTTACTTTTGTCAACAATATTAATGATATTCAAATTACGCATTTATTAATAATAATAATAACTTTATTGCCCAACAGTGGTCCAATTACAGGGCAAAATATAATAAAATAATAAATAAGTAGTATTATTTATTATTTAAGATTTGTAATATTTTAAGGTGTAATTATATAAGTTGCTGTAACAATAATTTATGTTACATTTAAAATAATAATAAATGCAATGAACACCATATTATTATTATTATTTAAAAAAATACTGAATAATTGAGGTATGTAACTTAACCTGGCATAGCAGTCTCCAATCGAAATAAGTTATTCATAAAATAATTCCGAGCTAAAAATTGAGCGTACTTACAATGTTAATAAATTTAATGAACACTATTTCAAATTGTTTATTAATTTATAATAAAATTAATCTAGCATTAAAAAGATATTCACTCAAATATTTCACTTATTCTACTTACTCGTGTTTATAAATCTAACCACTATTATAAACAATATTTTTCACAGTAACTTAGAAATAACAAAAATACCACTCGATGCTTCAACAAGTGCAAATGTACTAACAGGTACACAGGTACTGGAAAATAACTTGCACCGCCCAAAAAAATTCGTCAGGTAGCACTCACTCTCCAACAATGATAATACTGCCTACCACTTACCTTATCTTAAGTCGTAGCACACTAATACCAGTAAACTCTAGAACTGAGCGCTTCTTGGTGTCCACTTGACAAACTCTTCACCACGAATGTGGCTTCGAAGTCTTGAACTTGGTTTATATAGTCTGACCTACTTTGCCTACCTTCTGGGTAGCGGTATACCCGAGTACCTGTAGCAGAGTAAGACAGTAATAAGAATGGAGAAAATGCTCTCTGTCTCTTCAAGATTGTTTTTTACTGAAGATTTTGTTCGTTTTATTGATGATTTTAATTTCAAAATGATACATTTTCTATATTTTCACTACATGTGTGGTGGGATGAAAATGTTTGAGTCATCTTTTAATTAATTTAATATTTCGTTGTTTTTAGATTGATTTGATTTTAGTTTTCATTCACTAATATGATTAAATATTTTGTATGTTTAAAGGGAAATTATTTGTGTAAAAATTCGAATTTAAGAAGCCCGTCTGCTACCTAAAATCCAGCATAAAATGTACTAACGTAGCGAGTGTTTTGTGACCAGTACAAGAATGGTAAAAATTTATTTCAACAAGGATTTAATAGAGAAAGAATGGATCTACAGATGTGCCTTTTTAAAATTTTGTTTAAAAAATTGTACATGAATATAAAATTCTGAAAAATTCAAAAAATATTCCTGTTTTATGCAAATTTGCACGATTATATCTCATGATACAAATTAATTTTTAAAATTTTAAAACGGCACATGTGTAGATCCATTCTTTCTCTATTAAATGTTTATAAAAACACTATCCTGAAGTCAATAATAATATGACAGTTTACTCGCAACGAAAACACTTTTACAGTATTTTTGAACTTCAAAATGACATTGCATAGCTAGGATGCGGCAAAGTAGGAGTTTCGGGCTGGTTTCAGGCAGCTCTAGTAGTGAGGAAAAGAGTGGAATGAAAAAAAAAGTAAAATCGAGAGTATTCTAGGAATTCGGTAAAAACGTAGACGAGCCGCTTAACATTACGATTTTTATATTGAGAGGAGCGATTAATACCTAAGTACTTATAAAATTTTAATTTTAAAGATGCGGGCTATATAAAGATTATTTTATTAAATTTATTCGTTCGAGGCGTAGCAGAGATCGACGACTCAACAAGTGCAACAAACAAGCTCTTTCTGATGAGATGCACACAATATTTTTTCTACAGTCGTATAGCATATAATGTACGTTATAAAAAATTGTCTTTATCTGGTAGCATTAAAGAACTGCAGTAAAATTTAAAAAATAAATTTATCAGACAAAACGTTCAAATCTTGTAATGTTCGGTTGATTTTTGTTTCTGCGAAAAAAATATTGACGGGTGAGACGTGTGACAAGTTTGCACACTAGCGCCATATAAGTCATAAGTAAGATATTAAATGTAGTACCTAATTCAACGGGAGGATGACTTCAACACAGAAGAGTTTTCCTGTGAATGAATATTTTTATTCAGGTGATGCAAATTTCTGTGTTTGAATATTTTAGATTTTTATTTGTATATTTTAAATGAGCACCATACATTTATGTTTATAAGTCTAGATATGGCGGAAGGTTGTGTGGTGGCCACATCAGATTTTTAAAATTAAAGTAGGTAGGTACCTATATTTCCGAAATATTCCTCATAGTGGTAATACACATAATATACTATACCTATAGAGAAAATAGTTCTTTTAGTCTGAAAAACTTTATTGTCATTTTTTCTGATAATAACTTTGATATTCGTGTGTATTTATTTTCGTTGATGGTGAATGTGAATTTCGTTTCAATTCAATCGACAATTACAAAATAATGATAATAATTTGATATACGACGTACTTAAGTATTTAGCGGATAAGACTATTATTATTATTAATAGCTATTAAATTTCATAGTTGATGTAGCTACTCTGTCGGCATATTTGTGGAATATACCGGTTGCATTATTCGATTATTTAGTGGCCTATATTCTTGCAGGATATCCATAATTTAATACTTGGAATTTCAATGAAGCGTTAAACCAGCTGATACTAAAGAACTACTAACTATAAACATTCTATAAACACCTTATTTACTGTACACACTACTAAGATTATTCAGAAGTAATGCCACATGCAGAGATGTAAAATAATATAGTGGTTTAAAAAAACAGAAAAGGTTTGCAAAAGAAAAGGATCAAGAATGTAGACAAGAATAAATAAGTGGGTTAGGATAATTAGAATTTGCATATATTAATTTCGTATTTAAAATACAAGATTTCCTTAATAGTTTTCCGTACATGCACCTAGTTCATTTTCAGTCTGTTTTAAAAAATGTTTAAAATAATAGTTATTTACTTTACAAATAATGGGCAAAGTAAGGCATTACCCACGAGGGAAATCTTAACGATAATTTTCTCGAGTGGGTCATTCCTTTTTGCCCACGTGTGAAGTATAACGTTTTATCCAACACCTCTTAATAACTGCTTAAATATTTTAAAAATATTAAGTTTCAAGTGGGTATAATTTTGATCAAAGCCACTAGTGGGCAATCTTTTACTTTTCTTGTTTAAAATCACCATAGTTATGATGCTTTTATTAAGAGGTGTTGGATAAAATAATTTATAGACTATACTGTATTTGAAATATCGAAATAATTTTGACAATTATTAGTTGGGGAGTGGTTGAGGAGTTTCGATATTAAAAAGAAATGGTAATAAAACTAAATAATTCATAAAAACCGTAGAAGAATAAGGGAAATAGCCAGGTAAAATTTAAAAAAAAACCACAAAACAACAACAAATAACGTACAGTACTATTTATTTCAAATAGAGTATATACAGGGTGGGCCGTAAAGTCACTGACCGTTGTATTTTTGATACATACAATAGAAACATAAATAACATTAGAAATATTACATGTGCCAAAGAATGATCAAAATAATAGCACAGTCCATGCTCCATTCCATGTCGAAAAATACTATCCTTATCCTACACAGATAACTATAAGTCACTGACCATTGTATTTTTGATATAATTTTTATATTTTATATTGAAAATGAATAATTTTGATTACAAAAGATAGTTTTAATCGTAAAGAGTTTAAAAATTAAATTTTAAAAATAATATCTTTTAGATGCCTGCCATCAGCCTCTTCTCAAGCTGCTGCTCTTTGCTGTACCTGGTCCATAACTGAAAAAATGTGGTTTCAATAAGACGGAGCTACGTCCCATACTGCAAGGGAAACAATGAATTTCCTGCGAACGGTTTTTGGTAACCGTATCGTTTCACGATTTGGAGATGTTAAATTATTGCGATTGATCAACCAGTTTTGGCTTCAGTTATGGACCAGCAGTTATGGAGCAGCAGCTTGCGAAGAGGCTGATGGCAGGCATCTAAAAGATATTATTTTTAAAATTTAATTTGTTTTAAAACTCTCTATGATTAAAACTATCTTTTGTAACCAAAATTATTCATTTTCAATAAAAAATTAAAAAATATATAAAAAATACAATGGTCAGTGACTTATGATAAGGATGGAATGGAGCATGGACTGTGCTATTATTTTGATCATTCTTTGGCACATGTAATATTTCTTATGTTATTTATGTTTCTATTGTATGCTAGTCGATGTGCATATTTTATTTATACACAAAAGGTATTTAAAAGTCTTTATTCACTAACGGGAATCCAAAGCCTTATGCGTGAAATTCATGAAACGCCACTTAAAATAATCAGACGTTAAAGCAGTTATAAAATACATTCAACTTGCTTCTCAAACAGTACATGTTCATTATAACTAAGCGAATTTCTTCACAATTGTTTAATTAGGTAACTTAAAACTCGAATAATTAAGAATATTGCAAAAATTAACGAATCGAACCATGACTTGTTCATGTGCCATCGTGTGCCATATTGTGCTATTAAATTATTTTTAGAAATAAATTTGAAAACAAAATTAAAATTACTGAAGCAGTATTTAATTTTTTTATGATTATGACCAGTTGTTTCATTGGTTATATACGAACATTACAAAAGTAAAACGATGCAATATCCACATTTTTTAGACAGTTTAAAATTTTGTATACCTACATACATTAGCGCTACACTTGTAAATCCAGAAGATTAACAATTTGAACGATTTTGACTGTATTATAAAAAATTTCAAGTTGAAATTTAACATTAAGAATCATGTCTCATTAGGGAATCAATAAATGCAAATTATTAATTGCTGTAACATCAATTAGCAAAACTTGGAGCTAATTTGTATCATTTAATAATGGTATGGGCTAACGCCACACAGCGTGAACCTAGCGTGAAGCTATGCTAACAAAACCCTACTTGAGTCCAACAGAACTTCGTTTTCTTGACATAAACTAATCTATGCTAACAAAACCCTACTTGAGTCCAACGGAAATCCGTTTTTTTGACATAAACTAATCTATGCTAACAAAACCCTTCTTGAGTCCAACAGAAATCGTTCACGCTAGGTTCACGATGTGTGGCGTTAGACACTCCCTTTAATAATTCATATTATACGTTGATTAATGCACAAAAACAAAAAATTTCTTTTGAAATCGATAATATACATTAGTCGGAAGACGGATATAGGGAGATTTTTTTAAAACAAACCCATTGACTGTATAATTTATGTAAAACTCGCATTTTTAGTAATTTTTAGAAATTATTTAACAAAATACGGCAAGGTTTTTTGTAAATATCATTCTATAGCCATGTAAGCACGACCTATAAGTACCTACATCATTGTAAAATATGAGGTTATCGATTTCAAAACCAAAGTCACAAAATGATTTATTGTAACATGCTTTTTACCTTCCGCTTACCTGTAAAGGAAGGTATTGGAATCATGCAAAAAATCGGGTTGTGAGTTTTAAAGTGGATGAGCACGAATTAGGGTCCTTACAACTCATTTTTGATAGTTTCTCGATGATGTCTGTATGTATGTGTGTATGTGTGTGCGTGTGTGTGTGTGTGTATGTGTGTGGTCCGGGCCGATGCCGGATGTCGCATAACTCAAATACGAATTTATATAAATTTTGATAAATATAATATTTATTTGTAATAAGAATAAGAAGCAAAGTTATTTGCAACTTACGTAAAAAAATTGTCTTTATCTGGTAGCATTAAAGAACTGCAGTAAAATTTTAAAAATAAATTTATTAAATAAAACGTTGGAATCTTGTGATCCATGTTCGGTTGATTTTTGTTTCTGCGTAAAAAATATTGACAGGTGAGACGGGTGACAAGTTGACATACTAGCGCCATATAAGTCATAAGCACGATGTAGTCATAAGTAAGATATTAAATGTAGTAATTGAACGGAGGATGGCTTCAACACAGAAGAGTTTGCCTGTGAACGAATCTTTTGATTCAGGTGATGCAAATTTCTATGTTTGAATATTTTAGATTTTTATTTGTATATTTTAGGGACACCGGATTGTATACGAATACATTTATGTTTATAAGTCTAGATTTGGCGGAAGGTTGTGTGCAGGCCACTTCAGATTTTTTGTTTTGCATTTGATAGCAAGAGATGGGCCTTAAATGCAAAATCAAATCGCCTTATGGTTATATAAAGGTAAACTGACAAAGTAAACTAAAATAGTGTGTTGAATTGTTGGATATTATACAAAATATATGTATTTGTAGTATTTATAAATTCTAAATGGATTGAACCTATTGGAAAATAAAAACGTGTGAAACTGTAAAATCGAAATGCATTTTTCTATGAGTAACACGTAAAAGTTAAGCTTTCCATCTGGGCATTATCTGTCGAAGTAATAATAGTTTCTAGACTCATAGATTTCTAGTTTGTCCAGTTAGTAACACATAAACATGTCTTCCTTCAAGTGATATCATGAAAGAATAAGAACGAACTTTTACAGATCATCAATGTATAGACAATAAATCTTTAATCGAACAATAATACTGGCACATAAACCAGTTGCACTTACTGTAACTCAATGTCTGGAAATTATTTTTAAATTATAATTAATTTAAATTATTTACAGATAGAAGAATTAAAATTAGAATATAAATAAATTGAAATATAGCCGACCAAATACTCATTAAGAGAAATAAGTATACTTACCTAACTTAAGAGGCTCGTCTACCTTTTTTCGAATTCCTAGTATACTCTCGATATCACTTTTTTTCTGTTTCACTCTCTTTCCCACTACTACGGCTGCCCGAAACCAGCCCGAAACTCGTAGTTTTCCGCATCCTAGCTATGCAATGTCATTTTGTTGAAAAATATTGTAAACATGGCTCCAGATTCCCATAATAACTTTTGTATTTTTTAAAGAAATTAAGCAAAACAAAAATTATTCGAAAAAGGAAGCTTAGCTGCATGCTTCTTGCTTTTTAAAATTTTCTTGCCATTTATAGTGACTGAAAAATATAATATCAAATAATGATAAAAAACCGTAAAAAACGTCATTTTAAGCAAGTTACGCCCGTGGTACATACCTACCCAACTTTATGCACGGTTCAATATTTTCTTATAAATTAATTAATATAATTTACTTGTTTAAATTACCAAAAATTACTAAATTCTTTAACTGTTGCCCAGATACCAAAAAAGTTCCGAAAATAAACAAAGATCAAAATGGCAAAGTTGTCATTATTGAATTAAACATTTACAAGATAATTTATGTTAAATGTAATTAAAAATGATGTTATTTAAATTAAAAATGATACAACTAATTATAGAATATGGATATTTATAGGATTATTAGTAGTTTATATGAGGAAAATTGAAAAACTTAACTGTTTGCATTAATTTTACGTTTTTTTATGGCGCACTGCGCTATAAAGTGATTCGTGGGCTATAAAGCAGGGTTGGCAAAAAACATGTTTTTTTTATTTTAAACAAAAAAAACTGTTTTTTTTTGTTTAAAACTGTTTTTTTGTTTAAAATGTGTTTTTTACTGATTTAAAAAAAAACATGTTTTAAACACACAAAAAACAACGTTTTAATCAGCAAGGAGTTCTGAAATATGCATCATTACGCACTATGGCGATAAATATGCTGGGGATTCCCCTACCTATACTTATTATTATGGTTATGGGTGACAACAATAGTGAGAAACAGTATATGTTATAGGTACACTATTATTAGCAATATGAACTTTGTTTTGTTACGTAGATAAAGTATTAAAAATGTTTAAAACGTGTTTCAAATATATGTTTAAAACGTGTTTTAAACATGTTTAATACGTGCTTTAATAACTTGCTTTGTTTTAAACAAGTTTTAAACATTTGTTTAAAACGAAATGTTTTAAACGTGCCAACCCTGCTATAAAGTGACGTTTACGTTAAAGAAATTCGTGTATAAGTGTCAAATTATTATATGACCGTGCATAAAAATTAATTCGAGTTTATTGATTTGCATAAAAGTTGCAACACACCCTTAAGGTGATCCTCTACCCCTGGCAGTAAACAGTTAAAAACATTGATTCCGCACCTTCGATTCCGCACGCTATTCTATAGCGTTTATAGTTTTGTTAAACATATTAATAACAAGTAATTTATGTTTGAGGGGAAAAAATAATTTACAGAGCCATATTTGTAAAAAAACTGCAATATTTTTGAAAAAGGAGGTTTTCGCGCGCCACTGTACAGCTTTTATTTATAAGTTAATTAACTTAAAATTTTAATATGTTGTCAACAAAGCTTGGATCTATGAAACAGCCGATCAAATTTTTTAAATTCGTTTTAAAATAGAAGATATTTGTGTTCAAAAAATAACAAAAATTGTCAAAATTCAAATTAACATAATTTTAATTTTAAAGCAAAAATTTAAAATTCTGCATCGACCATTTTGTAGATTGTATATCTTCAACAATATCTTTAGATTATTATATTTAACAAAACAATAAACGCTGTGGAGTGGCGCGCGAAATCCATGTTTTTGGCTGTTTTGGCACGGTAGAGGATCGTCTTAATAAAAAAATATTTATTTATTATGATGAGTTTGATTGATCCTAACGGATTTGAACGAACAACTTTATAAAACTTAACAGTAAACCAAATGCAAATGACGTTGATACAGAAATGGATTTAGTTAAACGTTAAACTAGGTTAATTAGAATTACATTAACATCTTAGTTCTACAAAATTAAGGTAGCAACAACAATTCATTATTACCTTGATATGAGATTCTTAGTTGCGGTAGGTCATGAATAAAAATGAGTGTGAGAGGTTATTTGTTTCCATTGTGTTGGTTTAAATTTGTGTATAAGAAAGACTGAGATAGATATAGTGTCCCGGATATCGTACATTCATTCATACTGCCCAGTCCAGGACATTCCGGAAATGGACTTTCTTACGTCCAAATGAAATAGAAAATAAGTATAAATTTAACAGGTGACTAATGATGCAATTATTTAAATTTTTTCTTTCAAAAACATGACTTTTGCATCGGTGTAGTGTCGTCAAGTTTGGAATTTTTTAACAGTCAAAACAGGGTTTTATTATTTTTACATGTGGTACTGAAAGTCGATCTTTTTACATTTTATAATATGGAGCTTTAAATAAATAAAGATAAAATAAATCTACAGAAAACAAAAATAAAGTTTAAATGATTTTAGATATTTTTCAAAACCTGTTGCAGGTATGTTGTGTTATAACAAGGGGTAAATCACATTTTGTTCAAATCCAAATAAAGGCGCTATTTCTCAAGAATTTAAACTAAATTAAATACCGCTACTTACTTTATTTAAATAATTAATTTTTTCTCGACATGCGGAGAAAACACAATTTTCTTCTCGCGAAATAGTGAGGAAAGTAAAGTTTCCCTCTCTAGAGAGGAAAGTAAGCAGTGTTGCCACCAGTGTTATTTTACGAAGAAATATTTTAAAAATTGTAAGTAAATTTATTATTTTATTGAAAATTCTGATTTTATAGTGATATACTGTAAACTATTATTTTACAATTATTATGTTTTATACTTTCTTTTTCTACTATTTCACGATTTTACAACTTAAATTTAATTTGGCATATTTCGTTGTTTTCAAACGTCATTCTGACAGATGGCAGTTATAACCTAACTACTTCTAGTTATGTGTTTCTTCTACATTTACAATGTTTTTAAATATGTCGTGAAAAAAATGTTGTCTAACAAGAGAGGAAAGCTCTTTTTCCACTGTTGCTCGATTGTGAAAAAGAAGCGCTTTCCTCTCTAGTTGGACAAATAACTATTCTTATTTAATAATTAAATTATTATTCTCATGACCTTTGCCGACAATAGATTTCAATGTTTTCATTTAATATTTTTATTTCAATAGTTTTAAAATGCGGCATAGTTTTTGTAAAACTGTATTAATATAAAATCAAAGATTTTTATCTTTTAGGTAAGTATAGTATGTCTATGTAGGTTGGTATATTTGTATATTTGTAATTATACAGTACAGTTATGAGTATATTTGGTGTGTGTTGTATATTTTCAACAGCTATACTTGCTACAGATTTAACAGTATTTTTATAAAATATTGACACGTAACTAAATTAATAGTAGATATAGTTAAACAGTTATCATGGCAAAGCGGCTTTTTTTGAAAAGCAGTAACAGGTCGAGCGTAGATCATCAAGCAGGCCTACCTCTTTGTTTACTGATCCAAATTTTTAGCATCTTTCAGATATGTCGTGTTTCACATTTGCAATAGGACTGTAACTATTTAATTAGTTATTAATTAGTTTTCCATCATGAAATCATACTTTCATTTGTTTCTGTTGACATTATTATTATATTATGAGTCTCAGTCTCTATCTAATCTAATATATTTACGATAAATTTAAATATATATGTCAAATATTATTTTTAAGAGTGAACATTAAGTTACTACCTACATGCAAAACGTTCCCACAAATATTTATCAGTAAGCAAAACAATGTCATCAGTTGTTTCTTCCTAGTGACCCGTTATCCTCTTATAATTTCAGTGGTTGTCAACAATTTCTTTAGAAAAACTGAAACATAAGTACGTAAATTATTTGTATTCAATTTTGACGTTTTAAACTGCTATTATTAACTCCATTACTCCATAACAACAACTTTAAATAAATGTTTATTCACTAGTGAATTAATTTTTTTGTATAAACCACGTGAGATAAAAATGTTTATTCACTCGAAGAAATTATCCCTCTCGCCCTTCGGGCTCGGTGGCTAAACTTTCTTCACTTTTGAATACATATTCATGTATCTCACTTGGTATATAAATATAAATACCTATTAATTTTGAATTTGTGATCATTGGGTAGTGGATATACTGCTAAAGATTTTAAGCGTTTTAAAGTAGTATATTATTATGATTCAAGTGTATAAGTAAGCTTTTAAAGCATGCACATACGTCATACTACGGCTTTAGAGCACGACTCAAAGCGAAGTGTTTTTAACGTTGTTAGTGTTTTAAAAGCAATGTCATACCCATATGCTATTTTTTATTACACCTGAACCTTAATTTGGAAAATAGAATTGGAATACAGCATTTTAATTTTGATATACCTACTTACCTATTTTATAAAATAGTCCGTGTGATGTGTCAAAATATTGTTACCTAGAAGCAGTGTTCTAACTTATCTAGATAAGGTATCTAGAAAATATATTTTTATCTATTATCTTATCTATATAATTTTTTTTCTTATTTATATATTATCTTATCTAGATAAAATTACAAATTATCTTTATCTATTTTTAAATATTAACTAGATAATAAATTTATTTATTATGTTATTTAAAAAATAAGATTATAAATAGAATCAGACTATTTACAAATAGTCAATCTTATATGTAATAATTAATAAATAAACATTTAAATGGACGGTTAAACCAATGGAACTATTTTTTCACTACCCTTATTTTTGCGAATTTTGAATAAATCTTTTTTTTGTAATTAGTATATCAAATTATAACACCTAAAGTTGTGTGCAGAGATATAGAAACAGCCTATCCTGTATAACAGAACGGTTTTCCCTCGTCTACGTGCAAAATAAATTTTTATCATGTATTTTTATCATGTATTTGAATAATAAATAATAATAATAATAACAGAAATAATATTTTTCTTAGAGCTTTTTTGGGGGGTACATATTTAACAAGTTAAAGTAAAATATTGCTAAAAAGTCAAATTATAAGATTTTTACGAATGACTGACTATACATGGAGAGAATAAGGCTGCATATTTTGTGAATCGTGAATTTCAATTAGTAATCTAGTAAATTATAAAAAAATGTTTAAGTGCCACTGTTGTCGTCGTGATAAGAAAATGACCGCTACAAGTGTGCGATTAACAAGTTCAATTATCACACAGGTATTAATTTATTAAACTAAACACAATAACAACACGCTAGTGCAATTGTTACTCCATTCGCTCAACTAATTATTGTAGAAGATTTCACTCTTATGGTTGTATGAGTTGTTGTTTGGTCAACTTGACGCAGTGATATAACGGATAGTCCGGTAACTGTACTCACATATTCATATGGAAGAAATTATTAATATGTTCGTTCAAAATAGTTCAGTCAGTGCGTGAAGATATCGCATTCTTTTATTGCTTAGCTGTTGTTGTTCTCAATTCAACTTTTTTAATCTTTTAATTTATATTAGTATTGATGATGATAACTTAATAATAAATGAAATTATTAGATGATATGCAAGTGTTGGTAGTTTTAGTTTTATATGTTCTTTCTGGCTATTTGCTATTTGCACCGCTTCCACTTAAATTTTAAGTGTCACTTAAATGAAACATATCGAATGGAACTCAAGGACGGCAAACGGCAATGTTATTTCTACGTTTGACAATTTGATTTTGATTCGAGATTCAATATTGTTTATTAAGGTCATCCTCTACCCATGGCAGAAAACAGTCAAAAACATTGATTCCGCACGCCATTCTATAGCGTTTATTGTTTTGTGATACATAAAAATAACAAATAATTTATGTTTGAGGGGAAAAAATTATTTTGGCACCCATATTTGTAAAAAAAACTGAAATATTTGTAAAAAAGAGGGTTTTCGCACGCCACTGTACAGCTTCTATTTATAAGTTAATTAACTTCAAATTTTAATATGTTGTCAAGAAAGCTTGGATCTGCGAAATAACCGATCGAATTTTTAAAATTCGTTTTAAAATAAAAGATATTCGTGTTGAAAAAATAACAAAAAATGTCAAAATTCAAATTAACATATTTCGATTTTAAAGCAAAATTTTAAAATTCTGCATCGACCAATTTGTAGATTGTACTTTTATCTTCATCAATATCTTTAAATTATTATATTTAACAAAATAATAATAAACACTGTGGAGTAGCGCGCGAAATCCATGTTTTTGGATGTTTTCTGTCGCGGTAGAGGATCGTCTTAAAGGCAAACTTCAAATTTAAGTGGAAACGGTGCAACTGACCATTAGACTAGCAAAATTCTAGTATATAGTTTACTAGGTATCTTGGTTTGTTATGTAAATCGTTAAATTGGATTTAAATTATTTTATTATTTCAATTGATTTTTTCATTAGGTACCTACTTATTTGTGTTTTAATTTTTTCTATATTGAATATTTATCTTTGCGATAAACAATTTTATTTTTTTAACTATTTCTTTTGACAAAGTATTTATTTTGTAGGTATATCGAAGTATGAGTGGTGAAATCAATGGAAAAAGAACAATAATAATCATTTTTTGCAATATATTTTGGCGATACTTGTCCGGATTTGTTCATTTCAGTGTGATACAAACTTTAGAAATAAGAGAAACAAACTATACTATACAAATCATTCTTATTGGATAAACGAAATTATGTTGAATTATTCATTCATGATCATGACTAATTGACGAAAAATTTAGGACAATCTTTCATAGCTTTGTATTCGTATTACAGGATGTGAAATGAAATGAAAAATAAATTTCATCTTTACTTTGTAACTTTATATGCCTGCGTAGGCAGTAGGCAAGGCAAATGAGTTACGCACTTGTTTGTTAGTGAAAAGTGATGCTGGATTGTTTATATCATGGACTTATTCGAACTTATTAAAACAAAATAATAATAGTTTTTATAATTTGTAATAATAATTAGGTACTGACGGAAAATTTATGATTCATCTGTAGAAAAAAAGTAGGTTACTAAATTTGGTGATCCAAATTTAATTTCCATTTGGTTCTACGCGCACTGAACCATTTCTATTCGCATCATTTAATAATAGAACAATTTTATACAATTATGATTTTACACATTTCATTATAGCGGAACTTTTTATTTTAAATAACCGTATCCCGTACCCGTAACACAGAAACACAATCATAATTTGTTTCCAACATATTCTTATTAATGGTGTTATTTTCATTGTTCTTGTTCACACTTGTCTTGCACGTATATTGTGTAGAAGGTTCCTGATGCGCAAATGTTAACCATTGTTCTTCATTGTTACAGATTCTTGAAAAGGACAAGACATTGCCTGCGGAGTCACGGAAGACCGCCATTGGGCACTCAAAGGTAGGAACAGCAATTTTTTTCGTAATATTTAATTTATTATTGTAGAGGCATGGAATCAAACGTGTATATCGTCAAAATAAATGGCTATGGCTATGATCTATGTCGTCATCACCAAAAATTTTACATGTAAAAATATTCGTTGATGACGACATAGATCATAGTCATAGCCATTTATAGGCCATTTCTTTTGATGACGTACCTCGTCTGAGAGCGCTTTATTTCCATGAGAAATTTGCCAAAACATCCCTACTCCCAACTAATCCTCTCCGCGACGTCCTTCTACAAACAACAACCACCAAGAGAAGACCGAAAGAGAAGTACCCATACCCACCAGCAATCTTGCTTCAAACCATAAGCGACCCGGAACCAGAGGTTATGGAAACCTTAGAGAAGACCAACCTTAACCTGAGAAAATGATACCAAAATCATAAGAAGACAGCACACGACCCAAGAAAACCAAAAGCTACCCGACACCGAAGAGGGCTCTGTCCCTACAACGGTGGGGTGCGCCTGCGCACCCATTTACGTTGATTTCATCATCATCATCAGCGCTTTATTTGCCCAAACTGTTTTACAGTCAAACGGTCGTTTGACCGATCTTTTATTCTTATAATCTGTTATTTCACCAAACGAAATTTATCTTACACGTGTATTTGGCCGAACTGTTATTTGACCAAACTGGTATTTTACCAATCTGTCATTTAACGAAACGCTGTTAAACCAAAACGTTATTTGACTAAATCGTCATTGAACCAAATTGCCAAAGCGACAGACGCTGGCTAGCGACACAACAAAGATTATTTTTAATACGTCGAGAAGTGTCATTATTCATAATGATTTCCAGCTAAGAAGAATCAGATTTTTGAAAGTTAAACCGAATCATTATACGACCACATTTGTTTTTTGTTAGTATCTTATTAAATGAAACTTATCCTTCTGTAAAATAGCAAATACAAAATTCAAGTTTGTAATTTCAGTTAAAATAAACCTAAACTTTCTTAATTTATCCATATTTTATAGAATGACAAAAAATCTAATATGGCCAGCACAAGACCTCCCGCCATATCCTACTCTTTTTAGTACCTACTATACAAATATAGGTACTTATACAAATATATTTTAGTCATTTAATCAACTCTATAGAAGAAGATATAAATAATGTGTCATTATTGACACTGTCACTGTCAAAATCAATTAAATTTTTCGTAGTAACAAATGTTAAACTATCATGGACAACAAAAGATACTGAAATTTCATACTCTAAATTTTAAAAAATACTTTAATTCCTAAATACTATAACAAAACAATTTATAAAATACTAAAAATGTAGATAATAATATTATAATCTTTCATTTGAAATAAAAAATATTGCGATAAATTATTTATCAAAATATTTAAAAAAGTACTACATCCGGTTTGGGGAATGATTTAAAAAAGTACTGGATGCTTGAGATTTGTATTAAAACGTTATGATACAATTTGGTTGTTTAAATGTTTGTAACTTTTTGAATTATAGAATCCAGAAAAAATATTACATATACGACCTAAATAAAATTTGACAAAGGGACTATTCTGCAGTATAGGCAATTTTTGTGTTATGATATAAGTAATAATCTAATGATTGCATTATACCTACCTTGTAATCCATGAATGACATTAAATTCTGCTTAAAAATTATTTTAAATGTCAGTGACAGTTGTCATCTCGTAAGTTAATTGTTAAATACTGCTTTATATTACCTAAAGAATTCATGTGTTGGACACACCAAATATTTCATTTTTTATTAATACACCTACACAAAAATTCAGTATTATGAATCACTTCATGTACACTTTATTTAAAGTAATGTATAATAATCTAGATAAAAATAAAACAGAAGTATAAAGTCAGTGATCATAGACAGTTCTCACTAAAATATTTGCTAATTCTGGTCTGACGAAGTGTTCATTATTGTCACCGTTTGGCCCAACATATGACAGTGTCTCCTCCCTTAGATATGGGAATCTTCGCATGACGTTATTCGCAAATCCGTAGTCCACGAATCTTATTACTTCCCTCGATTCATTGTCCATGTTTTCCAGAGACTCTCTGTTGGCCATATTTCCTGGGACAAACACAAAGTCGTCTACCATTTCATCCAAACGGGGTTTCCTTTTTGTCAGGACATCCCACATGAAAGCAAGTATGGTGTGAATGATCGTACAAAAAAGGAAAAAATTTGTTAATATTATAATGAACTGCCAAAGCATTTTATATTGGTTTAATTTAAATATACACTGAATTGACACTAGAATTTTTTCGCTGATGACAAATAGATAATTGAACATCGGCAGGTAATTTGATTAGATGTGAAAAGTGTGCGCACAAATTGACCAAAATGTTAAACTACACTCGAGAAAAATAAAAACGCACCACTTGAAAATGCACCAAAAATGACAAAATTTCAAAGTGCGATATCTCGGCTGCATTTCGACGAAATTGGATGAATCTTCGAGTTCTGAAAACGTTGAAGTCTGATCTTTAATGTGATGATAGCCAATATGACGAAAAATCCACTCCACCCCTTCCCAACCCCTCTTAGAAAAAAAATGTACCTGTTGTCCAAAATGGTCCAACTTTGGCAGCTCATACGCAGTGCCAAAAAAATCGTGAACCTTATTGGCCAACAGGGTAATAAAGATCAGACTTTTTCCAAGGACCTACGATGATTTGGCGCGAAGTTATGAATTTTTGAAAAAAAGTGCCTTTCTGAGGTTTCTGAATTTCATTAACAATAATTATCTAAAAGTGACTCTAAAATTTTTATTTCTTTAAACACCTTTATTTTTTATATGTTTTAAGAAATAAACGAATTTGTTGCGAAATCGGACAATTTGTGGGCAAAAAGCACAAAAATACCAATTTTTTTCAAAAATTATCGCACGTACTTGAAATTTTAAGAAAATTGAAGGAAAAAGATTGAACTTTATTGTCCTGTTGGGCAATAAGATCCACGATTTTTTTTACTCACGCTACAAGTTGCTACAATTGAACATTTTTCAGTCAAAAACATGTTTTTTTAGCCGGGGCTGGCAGGGGATGGATCGAATTTGGTGGCAGATTAACTTACAGGGCCTACTAGGGAAACCTTCAACGTTCTCGGAAATCCAAAATTTATTGATTTTCGTGCAAAATTCGCCAAGTTATGGCCAAAATCCTCAAAAAGGCACTTTTTTTTCAAAAATTCATAACTTTGCGCCAAATCATCGTAGGTACTTGAAATTTTGCGAACCTTGCAGTCTGATCTTTATTACCTTGTTGGCCAATAAGGTTCACGATTTTTTTGGCACTGCGTATGAGTTGCCAAAGTTGGACCTTTTTTGGACATCAGGTACAGTTGTTTTTCTTAGGGGGGTGGGAGGAGGTGGAGTAGATTTTTTGTCATATTGGCTATCATCACATTAAAGATAAGACTTCAACGTTTTCAGATTCATCCATTTTCGTTGAAATGCAGGCGAGATATCGCACTTTGAAATTTTGTCATTTTTGGTGCATTTTCAAGTGGTGCGTTTTTATTTTCCTCGAGTGTATTTATATCAGTATACTTTTAATTGAATCGCTATAAGTCCAGAAGTTACTTCAGTGTCTTTCATTGAAGTTCATCATTGTATAATAGTATTGTTTAAATTGAAGGATGAGAATATTCGGGAATGCAGTCTGTATGTTTTTTTACAACACATTATCAATTAATTCACCCTGATGAAGACACAAGGATGTGTCGAAACGTTGGTTCTTTAGTTAAATAAAAACATGCGGACTGCATTCCCGAATATTCTCATCCTTCAATATAATTCACCAGTCGATTATTCCAATTCTTAGTATTGTTTAAACTTTAAAGATGTTCTGACGAAGCGTTTATCTACTATACTCAAATATAGCTTCACTGAAGAAACACAAGAAGCGTTCTCGATTACGACAGTCAATTACAACGCTGTGACGTTAACCCAACTGCCTTACTACAGGCGCAAAATTCGCAATCGAATTTATAAAACTAATATTGCATTATCATTAATGATTCTATTGATATTTTTATTATGTATAGCATTTAAAAACCGTTAAAAATGGGCTAAATAAGCAATTTTTATAAAAAAAAGTATTATTAAATTCAAGGTAATGTAGGGATTAATTAATGACGTTTACAAGTGAGTAACTAGTCAAATAATAGATATTTATACACCAAGTGAGATAAATGAATGTTTATTCAAAAGAAGAAAGTTTAGCCCCCGAGCTCGAAGGGAGAGTGGGATAATTTCTTCGAGTGAATAAACATTCGTATCTCACGTGGTTTATACAATATTTTATTCAATTTTGACGAAATTATTTCAAATATATGAATTATAAATTTATTTTGACATAACAAAAAAACTAATCAAAGTAGTCGTTAGTGGCAAGTTGTCATTGTTTTTATGCAATTTTGACGTAATAATAACAGTTTAAAACGTCAGAGTGATTTAAAAATATGTTGAGTGATTTAAAAAAAATGTAATTCACTTGTGAATAAACATTTATTAAAAGTTGTTGTTATGGAGTTAATAATAGCAGTTTAAAATGTCAAAATTTAATAAATAACATTTATTGGTAGCTAAACCAATGTATAATTTAATATTATAATCGATTATAATAATAAATAATTAATTATTCACAGGACATGTTTGGAATGATTGAATGGTTTTATCGAAAACGGTTAGAGATACGAGTAGAAAAAAAGTAAATATACCATTTTGTAGAGAATTTAACTGTCTTCATTTTCTAAATTGAATGTAATGCAAAAAAGTTGATAGTTTTCAAGTTATTTCGGAAAAATGGAAAAATGGGACCTAAAATCTAAGATGGCGTATGGTTTCCGGGCCTGTTAGTATGTTAAACAGGAAGGCCTAATAGACATTTTAGGCAAAAGAAAAACTTTTGTATTTAATGTTTCTATTCGCACAATTTTGAGCTTCATTGACTCCAATTGAAATAGTAATTGCTTTTTTTCAAAATCGGCATGAAAATCGTCATTTCCAGACTAATTTGCGTCAAGAAAGTAAGATTTTCATGACTAGGCATGAAAATAAAATTTTTACTTTCAACTTTGTTTACTTGTCATGACAACTTTTTCTAAAATTTGTCACAGCTCTGATTATTTATGCAAACCTATTTTTTTTATAATTTTGAGCTTAATTGCCGATTTAAAAAAAAATAGAATACATCACGCGTCATAAAAATGTCTTTGCTTGACTCGGAGGCTTTGAAGAAATGCTCGGACGCTGCGCATCCTCGCATTCTTCAAACGCCTCCTCGTCTGCAATGAAACATTTTCATGACTTGTAATGTAATATACTATTGTTGTTAAACAAACGAATTCTAGAGTATTTCGAAGATAGATTTATTTAAATATGGTGCTAGTATGTATTCCTAAACGATACACTGTAATAATATAATTATCAAGTAGAAAATACATTAATTTTACCAAAGTCCTTTACAATTACTCATTAGTACAGTTCATTATTATACGAATTTTTATTTTAAAAATTCGAATTTTGCGCTATGCATTGTTCATTTCTGATGAGTTCATTTAAAAATGTATTACGATTGAAGCAAAATCATAATACATTTTTAATTATGTAATTACATAATGTTAACGTAGTGAAACAAAATAATTTACGAAGTGTTACTTTAATAAAAATAAAATTAATAAGCGTAAAACCTAATTAATTATACATGACTATGTAGGTACTACAATAAATTAGTTACAGATAAATTATTATTATTTCAAGTTATTTTAGTCAATACTGTCATTAATAAAATAAAATAAAATATTTACAAAATAAAAATACTCTTACACATAATTTTATTTACAAATTTTTTACAATTATTTTATAATCACGGTAAAATCTGTTTTTTAAAAAATATTCTCGATATTATAAAGAAACAGATTTCAGATCTTATCAATTTTATTAATTTATAATTAAGTTATCTCTCACTTAGTTTTAATTAAGATAAGTATATGGGATAAGTAGTAAAATAATATTATTTAAATTATTTTGTAAATACATTCACTTATTACCTGACATACAGAACTATACCCAAATAAATAATTTATTTCATCTGAAGGTATATTGGGAGAAGATATGGGATATCACTTGCCAGAACGACCTGCTACTATTTGAATCAAGAATCATAATCCCGCGAGAGATGCGCCCAGAAATGATGAAAATAATTCACGAAGGACATCTAGGGATAACTAAATGTAGAGCTCGAGCTAGTCAAGTTATATGGTGGCCAGGAATGTCAACGCAGATAGAGTAAAATTCAAATAGCTAGGACCCTGGGCTGCGCGAGAAGGCAGAGCTTGTCATGTACTGTCCGTTTTACAAAAGCGGAGCTAGCGAGTATATGCTGCGCTGCACTTCACTTAATTTTCAAACAAAACTAAAATATAACTCAATCACAATCAATTACAAAATTCACAGGGTTACACGAAGCAAAACACTACGAATGTCAACATGAGAATAACAGATATTGAAGCTGATGCGTAGTTTCCTCTTGTTTATCATCTATGTTTCTCTCTCTAAGACGAGAATTCGTACTTCGCGCAGTGTTCTAGCTATTTGAATTTTACTTCTAGGAGAGGCTGTGGAACGATGCGACGTCTGCGTACAATATCGAACAAACCGTTATGAACCACTAATTCAAATCGAAGCAGCCAGCCGCCCTTGGCAGAAAGTTGCCATGGATTTATTTAAAGTGAGAAATGACTGGTATCTGATACTCTTTGACAGATATTCCCGCTACCCAGAAGTAGAAAAAGTCCCAAACATGAGAATGGAAACAATTATCGAGAAGATGGCCGGAATATTTTCCAGACAAGGAGTTCCTGAAGAAATTCTCACAGATAATGGGACACAATTTAATCCGTTCCACGAATAAAAAATCTTCAAAAGTTTCCAAGAAGAAAAGTTTCCACCTTACTACAAGAAGCCCTGCGTATCCTCAATCAAATGGATTAGCTGAAGCAGGTGTTAAGATTATCAAAAGAATTTTTCTGAAAGAAAAAGATCCTTACAAAGGTTTGTTAAATTATCGAAACACCCCATTGGAAAATGGATATTCACCAGCGGAGTTATGCATAAGTCGACGATTGAATGATTCACTACCTACTACTCCCACTGAACTATATAAAATAACGGGAAGGACGATCACTACAAAGATGTACTTCCAGCATGGACCCCTCCATTTTGGGAAAATTGGTTGCACTGCTAACCCCATATCTAGTGTCTTTCATTTTAATTTAGTGTCTTTCATTTTAGCGGTTGCCTGTATTGTTGATGTAATGGCGGGCATTTTAAATAAAATATACTAAAATAGAACATAGTAAACCAAAAATGGATAAAACAAAAACACTGAAACAGACGAATTAAGCCTAGTTTCCATGCATGCGTTTCATCCGTTCCGTTCTATCCGTCGCAAGTTGTGATTGGCTAGTTCAAATTATGAAAAATTGGCGCGTTGGTAAATGCAGCGACGGACAGAGTTCGTCTACTCTCTACTCGTTGCAGCGCGACCTTGAAAACGGATGCTTTGATGTCAGTTTGACAGTTAGCAAGTGGTTTCATACGGTTATTTGTATTTGTTTGGTTTACCTAAGCAACATGATTAGCTTCGTAAGTTTATAAAATCGTAATTAATATTATGTCATAACAGCAGTGAATAGAAGTACCAATCAAAACAACAAAACGGATGGAACGCAACGGACACATGTGAACAGTCTAAATTTCATACGACGTCAAGTTTGCAGCGACGTATAAAACGGAACGGATGAAACGTATGCATGGAAACTTAGCTTAAACCGAATGACAAAAATACAAAATAAAAACGGCTGTCGACGACCCGACGTGACGTATCGTTACAGAAGTCACTAACTTTAGGCAACATAAAAAATTAAAGACACTAATTATGGGGTTAGCAGTGCTGCCAATCCATCGAAAATGAAGAGCTCCATGAGCACTTTTAATATACATGTCTTATGCCTGTGGCACACCGGTCGAGGAGCATCGAGGACCATCGAGTAACTCCTCGATGAAACGAAAGAACGCACCCGTCCGCGATGGATTTCTATTTAATCGGTGACAAATACATCAAAGTTTTGCGCGAAATCAAATCCAAAGATACGTCTGAAATGAGATACATTCGTTTCATCGAGGAACAACTCGATGAAAATAGCAGCGCCCCTATTTTTCGTCGAGGACGGGGTGCGTTCTATCGTTTCATCGAGGAGTTACTCGATGGTCCTCGATGCTCCTCGGCCGGTGTGCCACAGGCATTATGGAGATCGTCCTTCCCGTTATTTCAGTTCAGTGACTACTCCACAAAATTTAGAATCGAGGGTAGTAAACAAGGAAGAAGTTATTGGGAAAGAAGATCGTCGCAGGGTAAGGATCGAGAGAAATTATAATACTTCGAAAGGAGTGAAACATCTTTCAGAACTCGTTCCGGGAACCAGAGTCTTCATTAAAGATAAGAAAAAGTTCGGCGTAGTTGTTCAAAAAGCCGATCAACCCCGTTCATATATTATACAGACAGACACGAATAAAGTCCGACGAAACCGTTACACCGTAATTCCTTCCAAATCAGAATACACAGACACACAAGAAAGAAGGCAATTGGAGAGTAGTTCACCCGTTCACCGGGAAACCAAGAAGACCACGAAGTTAATACTTCTCACTATGAAGAACCAGAAGTACCTGATCGAACTTCAAATGAATATAGAACATGAGCTGGTAGACTGTCTAAACCTCCACAACGTCTTAATTTATAGCTTCGAAGGGGAGATGTTGTATAAGCGCTGACAGAGGGCGTCATCATACATATCTATGACAACTGGGGTACGTTCCGATTCAGTATCCGGACATTGTCCAGACAAGATATTTTACCCAAAACCGTTCAGAATCAAGTGAAGATTTGTAAAGGTAACTTTTAATTTTGTTCAGAATCATTACCAGGCGAACGTCCGGACAATGAAATCTTACCTACCTCCAAGAGGTAGTTAAAAGTTGTCTGACATGCACAGTTCAGTTGTTATGTGTATATCTGTCAAATAGGCCAGTCATTCTGGATGAAATTTACATTGGGTACATGAAGTTCTCGTGCAGTCAATGAAAGTTGTACTCATCGATAGAATAAAGTCCCCTGACTAACATATTGATTTGTTTCCGCGTCAAAATATCAGCAACATTTATTATTAATAAAAAACTAACGACAAACCTCGTCGGCTGCACTTTAATGCGCTATAAGTCCGGTATTTCACTCCTGACCGCGAGAATAAAATTATTACCGTGTAGGGCAGGAAATTTCCCACAAAATACACCCACATTTCAACCCCCAAACATGCCCGGATATTTTTAAATAAATTATAAAGGCATTTAATTTATATCGGGAGTTATTTTTATTAGTAAACATAGGGCATGTCATTACCATAGTTACAATGTTACAGAATGACAGCAATGTATTAAAGCTGATCGTTTGACGAATCGCCAAAAAATGCTTTTATAATTTATTTTAAAATATCCGGGCATGTTTGGGGGTTGATATGTGGTTTTATTTTGTAGAAAATTTCCTCCCCTACACGGTAATAATTTTATTCTCGCAATCAACAGTGAAATACCGGACTTATAGCGCGTTAAAGTGCCGTCGACACGATTCGTCGTTAGTTTTTTATTAATAATTAATGTTGCTGATATTTTGACGCGGAAACAAATCAATATGTTAATCAGGGGACTTTACTCTATCGTTTAGTACAAGTTTCATCGGCTGCAAGAGAACTTCATGTACAAAATCTAAAATGACTGGACTAAAAAAAAGTTTCGCGTGGCAGTATTTTTGTGGTGTTTTGCATCTTTTTTTAGTAAAAATGAATGATAATATAGAAATTATGAAGTGTTTGTCTTCTACATAATTATATTTGGTGACACAATTCTCTTTCAGTGTAATTTGGAATAACTTCTTCTAAGTACCTAGTTCTTTATTTTACTTGGATTATTTTCAGGCGGCGTTCTTAAAAATGTTCTGAAAGCATCTACTATTTAATTATCCTAATTAATTGCTGCAAAACGCCATGGTTCACAGATAAATAATAGTTACAAATTCAAATTAACAAAAGTGACAGTGGGCTAAAAGAGCATGCGTACTGTCAAAGGGACATTGTTCAATAATGTCGTTCTCTGTGACGTCATTCTCTAGACAAGATATATCCGGACAATTATCCATGGAATCGGAACGTACCCCTGCAAGTGTTTTAAAAACAATGAACTAATAATAAACATCACGTTTTTGTCGTGTCATACGTACATTGTATTGTATATTTAAAAGAATTTAAATAAATGTTTAATAGTGAAATCTCGTTCACGTTATTTAATTACAACAGTCATCATCAACAATCATCAAGATCTCAGTGCTATCTTCGTCAGTGCTATCTTCGTCAGTGCTATCTGTCCCAAAACATTCAATGAATATATTCGGTCCTCGATTCGGTCTAACTTCTTCAGATACGCTCGGATCGCGTATTGTACTTAAAGATGATTCTCCATTTCGACAATTACAAAATAATTCTTTGAAACTTTCCTTGTGTAAGAGGATAATTAGAATGATGACTAGAAATGTTGTTGCCATTATATAGATACTTGGATATTCATAAATGGCCATTGGTAGTGTTCCATCACCGTATGGATCATATGATGGTTCTTCGTTGCTATCTTCTTCTTCCATATTAAGGACGTTATTTAGCAAATACTGCAAAAATAAAATCATTATAACAACTTTGTTCTACAAACTGCAAAGATAATATCTTATTATAATAAAGGTGACAATTCAACTCATGTGTCATCTGTCAAAAATGGACCAATCAATTTTGAGGATTTATAAATTTTCCACCAATTGAAACGAATTTTTTCGACAATTTATCACTAGTGCTCGCAGCGACATAATTTTTCGACAATTTTCACTAGTGATCCAATCGACAATTTTAAACAATTGAATATATCTTTATTAATCAAAATCCTATTGTTATAACTGTTGTAATGGAAGTGAAGCTATTTATAAATCATTTTCATAAAGAAAGAATACATTTTTATTCGGTGAATTGTCCTCCGAATACCATTCGTGTTCCAAGTAATGTAGACAATTTTTGTGGCTGCATCACTCATGATTATTACGCTTAAGAAAATAGCACTCGTGCTACGCACTCGTGCAATTTTCAATCAAGCGTAATAACCATTCGTGATACAGCAACAAAAATTGTCGACATAACTTGGAACACTAGTGGTATTATATATGAATATTTTTTGACAGATGGTTTAACCAATCATATTGCGTAATGATGACGTAATGCAACCAATAGAATTGAAAATGTAAAATGATGTATCTGACAACATAATTTTGTAGATTAGGTTTTATTTTGTTACGTCAGTAACAAAAAATCAATTAATTTGTCACATGAAACGTCAAAAATGTTTAGCAAAATGAGTCGTGTTGGTAGTATTTTTAACAAGAAAAATATTCTTCCTAAATACCATTCGAGATAATAATTTTTTGAGAGAATTTTTGATTATTCCACGGCAACTTATTGCAATTTCACTCCACAAAACATCATCTGACAATTCCCCTCAACTTCGTTTCGGGAAATTGATAGATGATGTTTTGTGTCGTGAAATTGTTAGAAATAAGTTGCCGTGGAAACGACAAAACAATTCTCAAAAAATTATCATCTCTTATGGTATTACCCCTGATAATATATTGGCTGAACGACAGAACAATAAACAATAGGAAAATTGAAAACTTAGTAATTATAATGAAATACTGAATTAATGTACCTACACAGCTTTTCTTTGGTTGTATAGGTAATTTAATGAATGTGATATTTTTCTTATACAGGTAATTCCAAACATTTCCTGTGAATAATTAATTATTTACTATTTTAATATTAAATTATACATTAATTTATCAATTATTATTATTCCCGTACACTTCTGGTTCCTACCGCCATAGAATTATCAAAAATAATATCATCCGCAGACTCAGTAATTGAGTCAACTTTTTTAAGTCTTCGACTTCCAGAAAATGAGCAGCAAGTATCAGCAGTTTGACTTGTCGGAGAAATTGTATCCAAAGGAATAGTTTCAAAAACGTCATCATCAAGATCTTCGTCAGTGCTATCTTCCCTAAAAAATTCACTGAATCTAGGGATATTCGTTCTAACTTCTTCGGGGGTTAGAAGTCTCGGATCGGATATTGACACGAGAGGTGTTCTTAAAGATGATTCTCCCTTTCGACAATTCCAACATAATTCTTTGAAACGTTTTTTGTGTAAGAAGAAAATTAGAATGATGACTAGAAATGTTGTTCCCATTATATAGATACTTGGATATTTAGAAATGGCCATTGGTAGTGTTCCATAAACGTCTGGTTTAGTTGATGGTAACTGTGTGGTTGTTGGTAGTTCTTCGGTTCTATTTTCATCATCCATATTAAGGACGTTATTTAGCAAATACTGAAAAAATAAAACCATTATAATAACTTTGTTCTACAAACTGCAAAGATAATATCTTATTATAATAAAGGTGACAATTCCACTCATAGTTTTTCATCCAATCAAAACACAGTATTTTGCTGAATTGTACCAATCACAGACGAACTACAGTGACAATTTTCACTAGTGAAAATTACACTGACAATTTTCACTAGTGAAAATTGTCGCGAAGCGTTGCTTAGATACTATGTCAGTTGATGATTGTTTTAAAAATACATTACTTTTTTTGGCATAAATAAAATAATTCGAGAAATTGTCAAGCCGAATACCATACGTGATTATGATTTTTTGGTTTGCCGGCAAAATCATAGTCACTAATGTTATTATATATGATAATATATTGACTGAACGACTGAAGAATAAACAATAGGAAAATTGAAAACTTAGTAATTATAATTAGATACTGAAATAATGTACCTACACAGCTTTTCTTTGGTTGTATAGGTAATTTAATGAATGTGATATTTTTCTTATACAGGTAATTCACAACTTCGTGAATTTATTTTAAGCGGCTCGTCTACGTTTTTTACCGAATTCCTAGAATTTTTTCCATTCCACTTTTTTCCTCACTACTAGGTCTGCCTGAAACAAGCCCGAAACTCGTACTTTGCCGCATCCTAGATATGTTTTCGTTGCGAGTAAACTGTCAGATTATTGTTGACTTTAGGATAATGTTTTTATAAACATTTAATAGAGAAAGAATGGATCTACAGATGTGCTTTTTTAAAATTTTAAAAATTAATTTGTATCATGAGATATAAACATATAAAGTTTGCATAAAATAGGATTTTTTTTTCATGTACAATTTTTTAATCAAAATTTTAAAAAGGCACATCTGTAGATTCATTCTTTCTCTATTAAATTCTTGTTGAAATAAATTTTTACCATTCTTGTACTGGTCACAAAACACTCGCTACGTTAGTACATTTTATGCTCGATTGTAGGTATTAGACGGGCCTCTTAACGACATAATAGTGCTCAACTTACTTATCAGTATCACGGAACTGAAAGAATTTTTTTCAAAATTTTCGATTTTAGTTTGCAGGTTTTGAATCACTGTTTTTAAATGAAATTTCATAAATTCACTATTCAGATATCCATTATACAATCAACAATCAGTGGTTTCAAAAATGTTCTTCTTGCGAAAACTGCCCTCAAATCTACGAATTTTAAAAGATCAGTAAGTTGGGTACTAGTACTAAAATATATACACGAAATGAATCATTCTGTATAAGCAATTAATAGGTATTTTTTACTAAATGCGATAAATATGTTATTCTTGTCTATAACATGATGTAAAAATAAAACCTTTGTTCTATAGAATAAATTAGGTATACTTAATTCTAACTTCTAATTTTCAAGGTTTTATTTCAATGAAAAAAGTAAGGAAATTTTAGCGTTGAAATCATAAAATAAATAGACTTTTACAAATATTATTTATTTGTATAAAATTTAGAATAAAAATTAAATATAAACATGAAAACATGATTATCAATCGTCAATAAAATTAAATAAATATTATATACTGACTTAATAGTTAAACAGTTAAAAAAAATGCAAAATGAACTTACTTTTTGATGTCAACCAACTAATTATGTATTATTCACCATTATTTTTCTTAAATCACGTACCTATCATGTTTTATATCAGTTAGTTTGAACTGCTATTAGAAATATGAATGATACAATTTACATTGAAATCTTTATCTAATCTATGTGTATGCACTCATACAAATATGTTATTTCTTAGACTGCGATGTAATCAATGGAAATAAAATCACTCATTTTAAATTATTATGATAGGTATAAATTAAGTTATGTCATATTGCTAATATATACCTACCTACCTATTTAGGAATAATATCTTTCATATTTGTAGTGACTTTAATATAATTTGCAGATATTGTTTCGAAAAATATACAGGTTGGTGGAGGTGAAATGCGAACATAGGGAAATATATGACAATTGAGTTATCATGCTAGGCATCTTGATATACGTGGAATAAGTACTGTCAATGTCAAAGTACCTGTCATATTATTGAAATTTTTATTTTCTTCAAAATATTTTCTTTGCATTATAATGTATGTGTACGAGCAGAACGAGAAAGTTTAAATGCATTTTTAGATTTTATTATTATTTCCGTTATTGATTACTCTTTTTGCCATACAAATTCATATTACTTCGTTTTGTGACACTACTACAAAATATATCAAGATACCTGGCATGAAAGTTCGATTGTCATGTATGTTCCCTATGTTCGCATTTTACCTCCACCAAAATGTATAATTTCCATAAGAACACATTGCTACTTCACACTACACTACAATAATTGCACTATAATCAGGGCCGTCCTAAGTTATTTGGCGCCCGTGGGCTATTTACAATCATTCGCCCCTCTTCTTTAAAAATCAAGGGGGGAGGTCGTGAATAACTATAGTTTCGGAATTAAAAGTCAATATATTACCAAAAAATATAGGTAAACTTATACAAATTTCAAATTAAATAAGTATGGACAAAATATTAAATAAACCACTATCTTTGGAGCCTTGCCCAAAGAAGAGCGTTGATAATAATTTTTATTCATTTTTTTTAAGTGCTGAAAATGTACATTTCCTACAACTGTTCGATTTCTTTGTTATTATCTAACAATTATTGCCTTGGTTATGGGTGGAAAGGAGACAAATGCAGAACTAGTGTTTTTCTATAAACGTGAAACACACGTGCGTTTCGTTTACGCAACTGTCAAAACCAAACTTAACAGTCCGTGAACTTAAGTTAAGTTCATATTTTAGCTACTAACGGGCTACTAACCAACTAAACTCATTTTCTGTTTCAACTGTAGCAAAGATTGAAGAAAGAAAATTATATCGAAAATTTTTTAAATAACGTAGAACAAATGAAGCAATCAACAAACAAACCAGCAACGCCGTAAAACAAAGTTTTAATGTAATGTCATTAAAATTTAATAAACCCTGATAATATTTAAGTGATTTTCTAAATTATTAGTTGTAGGAAAAATGTTGTGTACAACATGTGTCGAAAAAGATTACGTGCACGTGCAGATTTCCGCACTCGGCAAGCCTCGCGCGTTAAACTTTCAAATAACGAGTCTTTTTCGGTACATGATATAAAAATAACTATTCTATTTACAAATAAGTATCTAAATTTTATATTATTGCCTGATTACAGTGTTATTATTTAAATACAAAGACAGTAAATTTCGCGTAATACTTGTGTCATGTACATGAAACTTATTTTTTATAATAAACAATACTCACTAATACTTCTAAAATTCTTCTTCTACGACTGGTACAATATAATTCGCATTGCTAGCCCCAAAATCAACGGTCAACCTCATAGTATTAATACTCGATTTTCTAAATTCATCAAATTGGTCAAACTCGCCATCAAAGCTGATATAACTGCCATGTTTGTACACATCACTGATCGAAACTCTATTTTCCTTATTCTCAATACTCTGTTGGCGGTAGCGGTAAACCACAGGCTGTCGTCCGGTGTTGGCGGAAGTGCTGGTTCCTTGTTGGAGAATTTCCGCCGGGACGTAGGAGAATGACGAACTTGATTCGTCAGTGACGCTTTCCGGTATGGCGGGAAATTCGGTTGCGCGCGGAGTGTCGTAAATGTGGGGACTCTTTCGAGGCTGGTTTCCAGTGTCGTAACGAAGCTTTTTCGTGAGCTTTGGGGCTGGTAAAGGGGTTATTGGTTCTGTGTCTGTTTCGTCCGGGCGAGGGCTGGTTTCGTTGGAGAGGTTTTGAAGTTCTACACTGGAATTGACAGATATTTTGAGGTTAGATTTAATAAGGGTCAGTTACGTAGATAGTGGGCGAAGAAAGGGCGTAGTCGTAGCACAAAGCTGTTGAGATTGGGGATGCAATAAAAAAAAAATATGTTGGTGGAGCTAATGTGTTTCCAAATGGCAAATTAAGGTACCTATATTTTTTCAACTTTTTTTAAGTGTGTCACTTCCTTGTGAATTGTGATTTGAATCGAAAACATAAATAATAGATACTTAAAATAATTATACTTTAGTTTATATCATAACTAAACGGAGCAATCTGTGTAAATCTGTAACGAGAAAAATATCACTAGATTTTTTGGCGGCAAAATTAAATTTGACCTATCAGCGGGAAAACTCGATACAGTCACTGACTGTAAAATGCAAAACTGATTGTTTATGATTGGCTGATGTAACATAAGTTTTACACCACACAAACTTTGTAATGTAAACAAACGAATGTTCTCCATCTTGTCTCGTCAGCTGTTGTCAGGGACTGTATCGAGTTTTCCCGCTGATAAGTCAAATTTAATTTTTTCGCCAAAAAAATCTAGTGATATTTTTCTCGTATTTACACAGTGTAAATTTGGCTCAGCGAGATAACTTTAAGTTTGTCCGTTTAGTTATTAAATCAAGTATAGTATAAATAAATACTTACTATTCATTTTGATTAATTTGGTTATAAGGTGGAGTTTCTACGGCATACTTTTGTGATTGTTTCTTCCTGAAGAATGCAAAAATAAGTACAATTATTATAAATGTAGCTCCGATTATGAAAATACTTGGATGTGCTTTTAAATATTCAAACATATTTTTTTGTAAATTAAGTACCTGTAATAAAATAAAAATGGATTAGTATAATTAAAAGATTTGCTGAAGACTAAAATTCTTTAACGACTTGTATTCTGTACTAGTTTGACTTACCTATATTTTAAAATAATTATTTTTCTTATCAGCGTACACTGAAAATAATAATATTCAACGAGTCACTTAAAATTATCATTAAAATATTGTGGTTTATTTAACATTTATTACGTGAAAAATGATAAAAATGACTCACACTTTTCTTTGAAATACATTACACAGTACGTATGTGCATCAAAAATATATTAAATTAAATACTGCACGATCACATTTACTGGCAAGAAATAAATTATCTATTTCTTTTTTTCTTACTTTTCGTTAGAAGTGTTTGTAAATAATTGATAAGAAAAAGATTATGACTCTTTTGCGAAGTTTATATATTTTGACATTGAGGTATTTTATCAATTTTTAATTTGATACGGATTATAAAATTGACGATAACTAGCAATACATGTAAGTATTGTGTAGTGCTGGCACATATTAAATTAAATTCTTATGTAGGTACTTTTTGAAATTATGAAATTTTGATATTTGCCAGACATTATATTTTGACATCGTCGTACAATTGTTTAAATTCCAATGCGTACTGTAGGTAATAATATATTTATCCCACGTGTAACATAAATAACTATTATATGTGTTCTTTTTATTATTTTATTAAATAAAACAGTGAAATAAATCTCATTACTTAAAACGTGAAATAATGAAATTTCTTAAGGCGCTTGATTTGTTCCGTTACATCAAAAATACTACCTTACAATAATTACAAAGCGTATATTGAACGAACTGAATATAATTATTTTTAATAACAAATAATTTTAGTCGTAGATTACCGTGCGCGAGTGACAAAGACGCACTTTACGCTCTCAATACACAAATAACTATTATATTTACTACTACTATTACTTTTATAAATATTTCATTTGTTTTCTGTTCATAAAGAGTCACACTCCGATAAGAATTATTTGGTAGTATTTATTTGATTAGTCACAACGTTACAAGTACATTATTAAAACAAAGTTAGGTAAATATATAATTTCATATAATTAGTATATTTATATATTGAGGGACTAAAGTGCATGATTTAATCCTGAGGGTGAAGTTTATTTCACGAGCCGAAGGTGAGGGAAATAATCACCTGAGGGATTAAAGATACTTCAAACTTCATCCTCAAATGAATGCAAAATAGTTTAAAAGAATACACATTTTGCAATTTTGACAGTAAATTTTATGACAAATATTTATATTGTTACCATAGATACTCTGTAACAAATAGCACGTATTTACTTGACAACGGGAATAATTAATTCAATTTCTTGACAACGGGATTAAATATGAAAAATAATCCCTTGGGATCAAATTAAGAACCTTAGTCCCTAAAAATGAAGACTAAAGAAGAGTTTTAGTCCCGGAAGTGCAAAAAATATATTATACCTTTTTTGAGAACTGTATTAAATATCGTACCTTTTATTTTTTAATGCAATATATTCGATCAAAATCTTGTACTTTATTCTTCTTAATAAATAATGAAGTGCTTACAATGTTATTTGTCTTTAGCCTTCCAGGAAAAAAAATTAACATTTTAAGATATTAAAAAATAAAATCTGCAAATTTTGGTTATTAATTTAAATTAAAATTAATAATTTCATTAGATTCATACCTGATAAAATGAAAATATTGTGAATAAAATTATTTAGAGCTATTAGTTTTCACATTTGCACGTATATTTGAAATTAATAAACATTACGTATATTATTATTAAAATTAATGTTATAATTACACATGAAAATATGAAAATTGCAAATTTATATTCTCTTTTTGGTACAAATTGTACTACCGCATTTTCCTCATTTCTTTGGTTCGACATATTTTGTCGAATTCCAAAAACACACTGATACGATAATAATTATTCATAGATTTTCTTGTATCTTGTATCTTTAGTCAGTGACGGACTCGCTCACGAAACCAGCCAGGGAAAATAAATATTAAACCGGCTTCACATTATTTTGTTTAGGATTGAACGCTTAAGGGTCTCGTCTCCGTAACAAAATATTGCGTGTTTAGAGGTTTAGCAGTTTCTGCTGTACTCATTGCATATTAAAAATTTTAAGGAAAAACAGGTACTAGATTTTTGTGAATGAATTAATCTAGGATTATGCCCAGTTAGAATTCTGAAAAAATCTTTTAAATCCATATACAAAATTAATGAAAAAGTATGTTTTAAGCAATTTTTTACATGCTTTTTCTTATTATTAAGGGATTTATTAGAAAATGTAACTCGGCATAATCCTAGTTGCATTCTTCGTCTGTAAATAAATTTATGAAATTTAGATTTATCTATAAAACTTCGTGAGCATTGTAGAAATTGCTAGACTGCTTTTCCGTATTTTTAGCGAGCGTTTCTATGCATTAACATAGGACAAACGCGGTGTTGAGCTACATGGAGACGATACCCTTAACTGAAAAGTTATATTTTATCAGGGAGGTGCATTTAACTCTCTTTTCATGCGTCGAGTAAACTGAATAAGTTAGGAAATAAAATAAGTTAGGAGTTACAATTTTTTTAATAACAGAAGTGTGCTCAAATTTCTGTAGACCGGCAAAAATCAAAATAAAATTATTTAAAAGAATATATGCAGGCGCAATAGTTATTTATGTATTAAGGGTAAGCTGTAAGGAAGCTTTTATGGCGTGAGACGTGATTTTGAGACCGAGCGTCAGCCGAGGGCAAAAACACGGCAAGAGTCATAAAAGCAAGTTACGCCCGTGGTATATACCCAACTTTATGCGCACGGTTGGATATTTTCTAACAAATTAATTTATTTAATTTACTTGTCAAATTGTTCAAATAACCAAAAATTACTAAATTCTTGGACTGTTGCTAAGATACCAAAAAATTCCGAAAATAAATAAAAATCTAAATGTCAAAGTTGTCATTATTGAATTAAATATTTACAAGAATTTATGTTAAATGTAAGTATAAATATGATGTTATTTAAATAAAAAATTGTACAACTAATTACAGAAAATGGTTATTTATAGGATTATTAGTAGTTTATATACGAAAAAATGTAAACATTTTGCATTAATTTGACGTTTTTTATGACGCGCTGCGCTATAATGTGATCCGTGGGCTATAAAGTGACGTTTATGTCAAAGAAATTCGTGTATAACTGTCAAATTATGATATGACGATAAATAAATAGTATAGAGCATGTCAAGATAATTGCAAACGTGTACCTGGGCTCCTAATGATCGGGTAGACCACAAACAGCGGGACGCTTTGCTACTTGTACCTCAGGGTGGAATTACCAAAATTTTAACTAAAACTAAAACTATTAGTAGTGGTAATTTATAAATTATTTCTAATTCAATTCTAAGAAAACAAATGTTTTTGTACAATGTTACAGTTGCAGGCCGTTGCAGGTTATCTGTGTATTGGATTAAAATGCCGTCAAGTATTGAACATACCTATATACATTTTTGTTATGTATTTTTAATTTCAAATAAATATATTCTGCTATTACCAAATATACCTGTATGTATGTATTATTATTATTGCAAGTATCGTTTATAGCAGTATTTAACTGTAAAAATTAAATATTTGAAGTACGGCCCAAGCTTTCAACCCTTGTAATCCGCTTAAGAAACCGTAGGCGTTGACGGTCCACAAGTAAAATTTTGCAATTATCTTGACACGCTCTATATATTATGTATCAAGTCTCGAAATAATAATCTTACTTGCTAGTGTTTCATTTGCGGCAAAACCCTTTGGCGTTTGTGGGTCGGCACGCCAGTGAGCCTGAGATGTTTTTGCGTTTCGTCCTGGGCATGCTTACTTGGACTCGTCAGTAAGGCTGTAAGCCATGCCCTGCCTTGACGCGAGAGTTGCGGCGGCCGGGAATCAAACCCGGGACCGTACGGTAGGAGTCAGAAGCGCTGACCGCTAGACCACTGTAGCTGCTGTTCAACTAGGGAACACGCCACTGTGCCAAATTGCCACTGTGCCAAATACCCGCTGTGTCCAATTGCCGCAATGCCAAATTGCCACTGTGCCAAAACGCATCCCCACCACTTACATACTTGTAATAACGTATGTCGAGAGACTACTGCAAATTTATTTCGACACAGAGGCAATTTGGCCCAGTGGCAATTTGACTTAGCGGCAATCCAACACAACAGCAATATTTAGACATACTGCCAATCGGGCATAGCGCCCAAAACCGAGTTTGTGGGGCTCTAGTACGGTTTTGTTAGCTTTGTTAGTGTATGTCAAAATGCTCCTGTTATGTCCAATTGTCGCTATGCCCGATTGCCAGTATGTCTAAATATTGCTGTTGTGTCGGATTGCCGCTGAGTCAAATTGCCACTGGGCCAAATTGCCTCTGTGTCGAAATAAATTTGCAGTAGTCTCTCGACTCTCGACATACGTTATTACAAGTATGTAAGTGGTGGGGATGCGTTTTGGCACAGTGGCAATTTGGCATTGCGGCAATGGGGGTTTTCAAGCCTACGGCTTTTAAAGAAATACTTATTGGATATCAATTTTCAGCATGTATAAGCTATAGGAAAGTGATAATAATTATTGTTAATTTTGATAGATTTATTATCGAAATGAAAATGTAAGTCTTTTGAATCGTTCATTGAAATGCGCCATGTGTGACGTAGCCAACATTGATATCAAACCAGGAGCTGGTTCGTGTAAGTTCGTTTTTTGTCGTTTGGACGACGGACCACCTGTTGATTTTTCGATTTTTGACACGTTCATCAACGTTCACGTTGTCGAGTTTGGTTAGGTTCAAACACGATTACTTTCAGTTTATTGAAGAATTTTTGTGTTGGTTTTAATCGAAATGAAACGGCATGAAACAGTTTGGTTATGTTTTTCTGTTCAAGTTGACAAGATGTTGACTGTGTAAGGTAAAGTCTCTCACACATGTACCGTTGACACCGTAAAAACGTTTGCCGTTAACGCCGTTCTGGGATTTAATTCGTTAACAATCAATGACGCAGTTTGACAGCTGTCATTTAGTTGGTTGTCAACGAATCAAATCATAGAACGGCGTCAACGGCCGCGACGTTTGCCGGTGCCAACGGTACATGTAAACTTAGCTACGTATCGGTTCTTGTCAGCGCGTTGAACGTATGTTCTAGGTGTTGGTGACGTCACACTGTTACACGCGGCATCGATTTTCGCGGCACATATTTTTTTAAACTTTATGAATTTTTTTCTGGCTTATTAGCAAGTTTTGAGCGAAAAGAAAAAATACGGGTCTTATATTTTAATGTATAGATTAACATATAAAAAAATCTGACGTGGCCTTCACACAACCTTCCGCCATATCTAGACTTTAAACAGAAATGTATACGTACAATTTTTAAAATATACAAATAAAAATCTAAAATATTCAAACACAGAAATTAGTATCACCTGAATCAAAAGATTCATTCACACGAAAACTCTTCTGTGTTGAAGCCATCCTCTGTTCAATTACTACATTTAATATCTTACTTATGACGCTTATGACTTATATAGCGCTAGTATGCCAACTTGTCACCCGTCTCATCTGTCAATATTTTTTATGCAGAAACAAAAATTAACCGAACATGGATTACAAGATTTCAACGTTTAATTTGATAAATTTATTTTTTAAATTTTACTGCAGTTCTTTAATGCAACCAGATAAAGACAATTTTTTTATAACGTAAGTTGCAAATAACTTTGCCTCTTATTCTTATTAAATACTATATTTATCTAAATTTATATAAATTTTTGACAATTATCGTTTTCAATCTTCAAAAAATATCACTTCCGGTGAAGATATTGGTACCAAAATCTAATGAGCTCTTCCTATTCGTATACAATTGTGAAATACCAAATATCAAAATTTTTGGGTAATTCGTATTTGAGTTATGCGACATCCGGCATCGGCCCGGACCACACACATGCGCACACACACACACACACACACACACACACACACACACACACACACACACACACACACACACACACACACACACACACACACACACACGTACATACATACAGACATCATCGAGAAACTATCAAAAATGAGTTGTAAGGACCCTAATTCGTGCTCATCCACTAAAAACTCACTACCCGATGCATGATTCCAATACCTTCCTTTACAGGTAAGCGGAAGGTAAAAACCAAAAAATCGTGAAAACCCGCATTGGACACAGCGGGTATTTGGCACAGTGGTAATTTGGCGCAGTGACATGCACCCGTTCAACTAGTGGTGCGTACGCGGTCTGAGTCGAAACGACCGCCACAACCCCTACCCTCAGGGGAGTTCCCCAAGAAACATAAGAGTACCTAGTGTTGAGTGTTCCACATTATACTCTATATTTACTTACATTTTTATCAATTCACATGCACTATGACATTTCACATTTACACATTGATATTACTTATTTATTTTTGATGAATAACGCGGTATCACAGCAACATATAAGATGACATTTTCGAAGAGTTTAGTTTATGTCAGAAGTGCGAATTTTAGTTGTAGGCGTAGAAACATTTAATTGCATGTTTAGTGTTAAATTCGTATTTAGAAATTATAGCCATATTCCATGTTCGTCACAAACAGATAAAATTTGTGGACGGCTCTGTCCGTCCCTGTCTATAGCGTCAGAGATTATGATAAGCAAGAAAAGAATAATAAATAAAACAAAGATAAACACATATTTAAAAAAATATATTATAAATATTTATATAATATAAAGGATAAGGCTGCAAAACCCGAAAATGCATTGATCGAAAGTGTAAAATCCGAATGATGCAAATTCCGAAAATATATCGCCAGAAAATGCATTGCACCTTAATATAAACATATTTTTAAGTTAAAAACTAAATACTTATTATGTTGATTTAAATGTTGCTAATTTTTGCTATTTTTATATGCCTCCGGTCGGCATCGCTAGTTTTCCATATCTCAAAATCCGCCAGAAACTCTTTGTTGCCAGCCTAGGCCGGCAAACAACCGGAAGTTATAGGTTGGCATCTTGACATTACTATAGTTGTCAAGCAGATGTCAATTTTATGCGTTGAATATTTTTTATACAAGAATTAACAAGATTTTGACAAATTTTAGACGTAAATCGTTAATAGAAACTGAAATAAATATATTTTAAGCTCAAATGCAAGTATTCAGTGCACAATTTTTTAGGTTATGTATAATTATTTTATATTTTTGTAATGAAATCGGCACATAAAATATTGTGTATTACACGTCCAGAAACTGTTATGCTAGTGCTCGTAATTTGCAAGCCTCGCTTGTGGCTCGGCGTGTCAAAAATACTCGCTCTTAAAAGGTCAGTTTCTGGCCTTGTGATACAAATAACTATTAAATATCTAGGATTTCAAAACGAATTTGATAAATTGCATCGGTTATTTCGCAGATGCAAGCTTTGTTGACAATATACAAATTTGAGGTTAGGTAGGTAATTCAAAAGCTCTAGAGTGGCGGGCGTAAACCCTTCTTTTTTACAAATATGCATACCAAATTTTCCGCCCTTTACCATAAATTATTTGTTATTATGTTTAAAAAAATAAATGCTGTAGAATAGCGCTCGAAATTTATGTTTTTGACTATTTTTTGGGTGTGCCCTGAGCATGATAGATGATCACCTTAATTAAGTTATTAGAAATACAATAAATAATAAAGCAAAGGTGTATTTTCTTTAAAAATAATTTTATTATTAAGTATATAAATGAGTATTGAATCTAGTAGGACATTACATGCAGCATGTATGATAATAGGCAGTGAATAATCTTGAGAGTCATCGGAGTTGTGGGTTAGTCGGCGCTATCAACATCGATATGAACATCGTCGTGGTTTGATTCAGCTGTTGTTGACTCCGCTATGGATTTTGCACTCGTTTCTTTGGAGTGACGCCACTTCATTCTGCGATTTTGAAACCAAACTTTTACCTGGAACACACAAATAATATTTTAAATATATAATTATCATTTGTTTCCAGAAGAAACACATGGTTTCCGAATACGAATAGTCGAATTTTAAATAAAATTAAAAACGATACCCAACCCAAATAAATAATTTATTAGTTTCTTGGTGTATTTACATGTAAACAATTATATTCTACCATACGTCGCGCGTCGATAGAAAAACTTGTAGCAAATATCGTACATCTTAGACGAGTCTTTATAGTAATAATTTATTTTTATAAGACTAAGTTTATTTTAAGTATAGTCTTTATTATACTAATACTTTGTAACTATAAAAATCATAACTAAATAATTAATTTGCAGTAATTTATTTTTCTAAGTAGCCCACACGATCATGATGACGTATTGCAGGATTTGTTGAAAATACTTTTCAATCTTGCATAGCTTTCAACAAAATATATGAATTAAGATTTATTTATTATTTATAGGAATACACTGATACTGAATTTAACTATTTTAGCGACTGGTAGTAGTAGGTATTGATTTTTTAGATAAAAAGTGTTAAAAATAAAATACATGATTTTATTGATTTATATGCATACTGAAAAAATTTTTTTTAAATAAAAATATTATTGTTATTGATAATGAAACTTATTTGTACTTAGAACTTTTTTAAAAATATTATGATTTTCGGTAAGAATTGTCTCTTCACTGAATTATCTAGTTATAAATATACAGGCTGCCCACTAATGTATGGAATATAGTAATGTCGGTAAATATCAACTTTATAAAAAAAATTGTATATAAAAGTTGTTTAACATTTTATTTTCCATAATGAGACAGCATTAAATTTTTTGTATTTCAGAAAACAAATGAGATCACTTTTATTTGTCTTAACAATTGAATGTAGGCCATAAATGTGACAGATTCTGTCACATTTCTGGTATAAAGCTAAGTTTCCATGCATGCGTTTCATCCGTCGCGTTTTATCCGGCGAGAGATCTGATTCGCTAAATTTAAATTCGTGAAAATCAAGACAGTAGCGGATCAACGATGGACCGAGTTCGTCTACTTTCTACTTGATCCGTAGAACGGATACGTTTCAGTACCTACCACGTCGTTTTATTTTGACTGTTTAGTGTAGGTATGTAAATTCTACATATAAAATTCCGTGTTTAGAATGTATTTTATGGTTTGTTATATTATAAATCTGAATAATAATGAGATAAAATTAATTAATTTAGTTGACATTAAACGTCAAAACGGATGAAACGTTCAGTATGCATAGGAACGTCCGTTTTTACATACGTCATTACGCGTGCGATTGTGTCCGCGCAGTTAAGGATGAAACGCATGCATGGAAACTTAGCTTAAGGGTAGGTACTAAGATTTAATGTCATCGAAAAGAGATAAAAATCTCTATCAAATGAGCCTAATGAAAGGGTACATTGCTATTAAAAAAATTAGTGTTATTCGTTGCTCATTTGTTTTCTGAAATACAAAAAATTTAATGCTGTCTCATTAAATGGAAAATAAAATGTTAAAGAACTTTTATACAATTTTTTTTATAAAGTTGATATTTACCGAGATATACTATATTCCATACATAGTGGGCACCCTGTAGACATTCCCTTATAAATCAATCTACCTGAGCATCAGTCAGGCCGAGCGTAGCAGCCAGCTGTCTCCTGTCAGGTTTGGTGATGTACTTCTGTATTTGAAACCGGCGCTCCAGTCCCTTGCGCTGCAGGTTGCTGAAGACGGCCCTGGACCAGGAGCGCTTGCGTTTCCCGGCCGCCGCCGCCGCGCCGCCTCCTGGTGGGCCCCCGGAGCCGTGAGACTGCAGCTGGTGAGCGGCGTGTGTGTGGCCTTGAGGCTGGTGGCTCATCGACATGTGCACCACTAGGAGAGAACGAAGTGTATTAGTAATGTGCATAGGTTACGAGTGTCGTTTACCTAAATTAGCCCAAGTAAATCGTGCTAAAAAGAGAAAAACCGTGCATTTTGGGTAGGCAGCGATTTTTTTGTATCGTAGGGGGTCAGCCGTGATTGTAAAACCGAGTTTTCGGGACGGGGGGAGTTGTCATTCGGCCACAATCTTAAAATTAAGGGTGTAATTTATTATTTATTATTATTATTTATTTATTAAATACATTCTCAACACAAAGTTTTCATTTTCATTAGATTTTCTGACTACCGTCTTCTGAGGCACACGAAAACTTTCTTCCCTCCGCAACGCAAAGAAAAACGCGCCTACAACTCTACCTCGACGGTATTTTTCGTCTTTTTTTGCTCATAATTTTTTATTATTGATCTTATGCAAAAAAGTTATTAACAAAAGTTATAGATAATTGTATAAGCTACAAAAATGCTCTGTACAAAGTTTTTGTCAGCCTCACGGTTACGGAGATAAATTAAAAAATAAATTACACCCTTAATTTCAAGATGGCGGCCGAATGACAACACCCTACGTCCCTAAAACTTGCATTTACAATCATGGCTGACCCCCCCCCCCCCCCTACGATTCGAAAAAAAAATCGCTGCCTACCCAAAATGCACGGTTCAATCACGCTTTGCTTGGACTAAATGGCCAAAACATGCTTCACACAAGTTTGTGATTTATTTAACAACAAGCAATTGTAAAAATATTGCGAAAAATTATTTATTTATCAAAATATTTAAGAAAAGTACTACTTCCGGTTTGGGGATTAAAAAACTAAAAAAATGTTACATACAACCTTACGCACACACACATACACACACATAGACATCATCTCGAAAATACTTTATTCGTACTAGGATTCTAAAACGTGTTTATCCACAAAAAACTAACTCAAAAATTTTAACCAATCACAATACCTCCCTTATAGAATATGAGACGGGAGTTAAAAAGAAACCTAATATCTTTCTTCAGTCCCACATACTTGATTTTGGTAGAAACTATTATGAAATTCAACTAAATAAAAAATCTAATACCCTTGTTGAATCACTCATTCTCGATCTTGGTAGTTTTGATTTATACATGAAAATCTGTTTATATTTATATTATTAATGCCATGAAAGTAAAGTACATTACACACATGTTTAAAAAATAAAAACTTATACTCGTATTTAAGAGGTAAGGTATAAGAATAATGTTTTGTCTAAAAAGAAATACATTTATTTAAAATTATTAATTATTATTAAACAGAAAAGCCAATAAATATTTTATAAATACATAGTTATAGTTAGTTCATATCAGGAATTACGGATCTTTTTTTATATCATAAAAAAGATCAATATTAGACAAAATATTTTAATATTGAATTCCATTATATTAAAAAGAGAAACAAGCGATGCAATCTTCAGTTTAAAATTAATTTAAAAATAAATAAATATTTTTTTCGATGTACTTAATTTTAACTTATGCATAGCGTAGAAAAATATCTAAAATTCTGATCTTATTTTAAGATCATAATCATAAAATATTTATTTGATCTAGATCAAAATCAAAATTCTTAAAGATAAGATGATCTAAATCAGATCAACGATCACAATACTGGTTATAAATAAATTTTGAATTATTGTTAGATAAATATTATGCGTTATTCGTTTTACAACATAATAAACAGACGAAAATGCGAAAACATTAGTGAATGATAGATACATCCTGTAGAAATTTAAAATGCTGCTTCACTGGACATCATTGTTTCTTGAAATATAAACAGAATTTTTTCTGGAAATAGTTTGACGCCTCATTGATACCGCGAAATCTAGTGCAGTGTAGATTTTCGTTTGATTTGGTTGTGGGCGGAATTTGAACGGCTGTTGGCCGCTGGTGCGATGCTACCAACTGAGAGATATAAAAATACCTCATTAACAAATCGCTTAACAGTAAGAGGCTCATAAATCGCTGGTTTGTTTAGAAGCACGGATGCCAATCGTGTAAACACAGAGTTCCCTGCTCCCCGCTAATGTAAACCAACAGTCTAAGTGCGTGTTTTAACGGCCTAATAATACTCCGGTTCAAATTAAACACGATGATAGACTTGCTACAAGATTTCAAACTTGACTGTTTCATTACTTTCGCTTCGTCCGCATGTCGGAATCCCAGAATGTCGGATGTTGTTGTTATACTTACCACAACTAATCTGCTTCTTCATGTATTACTAACCACTAACGGAAATAATTATAGCTCATAAAACCAGCGCACTGAATAAGCAACAATCTTTACGCTAACTTTATACTTGTTGACAGCTTTAATTTTTTAGTATATGAGGCAGAAACTTCCATTTATTTCTTTATTATGCTATTATTTCATTATTCAAATTATCGCTGAATTACTACTTTACTTGCGTACCGAGTTTGACACATTTATCATACCTATCTACCTATCACTATTTTTTAAGAAAGAATATGTACCTATTGTTTGTAGATAATGATTGGGGTACACTTTTCCCCTGCCGTTTTTCCCCTGCTAATTTTTCCCCTGCCATTTTTCCTCTTCCCCATTTTCCCCCCTGCGACATTTGTCCCATTTGTCCCTTAGTTCATTTTTCCCCTGCCCAATTTTCCCCTATCTTCCTCCATCCTTGTAATCATCATTAACCTAACTTAACCTAATTTTTTTAAACTAGAAAATATGCTTGCCTAACATTTTTCTGAACTTAACCCCATCATACTCTACCATACGGTAGAATTCAAATAAATATTATTTTCTGACAGGATTAAAAAAATGAATAATTATTTTTTTAAATTTTTAGTAGTCGTGGGAAAAAAATGAGGGAAATAAATAGCCAGGGGAAAAATGGCCAGGGGGAAAACGGCAGGAGAAAAGTGACCTCCAACCGTAGATAATAATTTGTTAACGTAAATTCGGATCAAGTGAAAATATTACTTTAATTTTCCGGTTTTCGTTTCGAAACATACATTATTCCAGTATGATGTAGCTGTAGCGTTTTAAATTAAAATGTTTTAAACAGTATTTATTAATCAGTATCTAGCCAACCTAAGTATAGTTTTACTTGTTTTGTTTATTTACCAAACTCATATTTAGCTCATTTTAATTAAAAATCTTAGTTAGCAGCCAGCATTTTTCATTAAATTCAATTAAACTCTCGATTATTATTTTGCTGCTTATTTAATTTAATCACAATCTTTAAAAATAAGTATTTCGTAAACAACAAAACTTTCAAATTCACATTTGCCTTTAAATGGCAATTTGTATTATTTTTGTTTGTTTTTAAAAAAATAGGTATTTATGTAACAAGTAAGGAAACGAAGATACTTACCTTACGTATGTGAAATTTGTAGCACGAGGAGTAGCCGAGTTCTGTAAACACGTAAGTAAGATATCTAACGAGATTCCATATAATATTTTTCTATTTTCGTTCGAATAAGTGCAATTTTTTGAAATCATGAAATGTTGACATTTAATGACACTTATAAATTTTGGCATAAAACAAAAAACAAAAACATCCAAATTAGATTATCTAAAAAGAACATTTTTATTCGAGTTTTTTAAAAACGTATAAAATATGCGATTGCAAGTCAAAGCCATTTTAAGTTGAAGTTTCGTTACAATGTGTTTTATAATTTTTTTGATAAATATTATATATAAATAATATAGTTTTGTATGTATATTTTTCTATTTAGACTATAAAAACCATTGCGTGAAATAATGAAGTTAATAACATAACGCAAATTAGTGAAATAAAGTGCTTATTACATAATATTTATACTAATAACAAAAGTAGAAATAAATTATTTAGTAGGTATATATTTCTTCCAATGTTTCTAAAAATACATTAATAAACATTTACCAACATGTAAACCATCCAATAATTTGAAACTATTCCAATATTATTTTCGAGCAATACTCACAGAATTTCCAGTCTAAACAAATAAATTTGAGGGATGTACATGATTGTACATTGTACAGACACAGATGCTAAGCTAAGCTAATCGCCGATGTAAACGACTTGTAAACAAAGATTTACCCCTGTGTTTCATCTTCTCCTGTAGACAAGACACATCAGGCCACAAGCAAATGTTTGTGTTTGTAAAAAGGATATTACTAGTCCAGATGCTACTGAGTAATCATTCTGAAAATTAGCGACGGCGAATTTATTAGTGTAAGGAAATTGATATAACCAAAATATTTATATTTAATAGTTTCATTTTCGATAAATTAGTACGTATCAATTTAGAAATTATTTTATTGTGTAAGTTGTAAATTGTAGGTTACCTGACCGGTTTTGGATAATATTGTTTTTATTACAAACTTCGATTAACTGTGGTAACCAAATTTCACTCACCTAAAATTAATGTGCAGGATCACACAATTTTCCTAGTTATTATTTTGGAAGTGTCTATTGGCACCAAAAAAAACGCAAAAACGTGGAAAAACGCGAAAAAACGCGATAGTGTTGCCAATTATTTTTTGATATAAACTAATCTATGCTAACAAAACCCTTCTTAAGTCCAACAGAACTCCGTTTTTTTGACATAAATTAATATATGCTAACAAAACCCTTCTTAAGTCCAACAGAATTCCGTTTTTTTGACATAAACTAATCTATGCTAACAAAACCCTTCATGAGTCCAACAGAATTCCGTTTTTTTAACATAAACTCGGCAACACTGTATTTCGCGTATCGCGTTTTTTCGCGTTTCGCGTTTTTTTTGTGCCAATAGACACTTTCTATTATTTTTATTTCTTAGGGCCAGTTGCACAGTTACCACTTAAGTAAAAGTTTAGTTAATCCTTAAACTGTCACTTAAACGAAATACTTAAGCCGTACGTGTTGTACAGTTCTCAATAAGAAAATACTTAGCTAAACGAAAAAAGATTAATGTTGGTAAACATGAATATCAGTTTATAACTAATTTGTCACCTAATTTGACATAAAAACAAACAAAATATGACCAACTGTCATAATTCAAATGAATTTGAAAACAGTGTTTTGTGTAATTATTGAATATAAATCTTAAACGTGGACAATTCAGAAAGAAATAAAATAAAAAGCGCTCGATTTTCATAAAGGATGAAGTATGACGTAGGTACCATTTTTACTAAATGTTGTAAGAAAATCTAAACATATTGTAGAGTGAAAAAAATCGAACACGTTATTATGGAAGCACAAAACTACTATTTGAAAAACAGTGCACCATAAATTCAATCACTGAATTCAATAGTGAAATCCATATTGGTACTAAGAGCAGTAGGACATATTGTTTAACAAAAAAGTTCGAAAATATAAATAAAACTTGCAAGAGACAATACAAATTGAATTATTATAATATATGTAATTGGATTACAATAAATTAGAAAATTAAACATTTGTCCTGCAATTTTATTTCCATAATAATTAATTAGACCAATAATATTTTATAATAAACGTGAAGAAATATTACTACCTGGTGTCTAATTTTTTTCGGATAAATTATAACTTTCTTTACTTGAATAAATGAAATCTATTATAAAATTATTTTCTATTTATTGAAATTATTGTCCATGTCTTGAATAACGGCGACCGGCGTGGGGCGAACTCTCATGAAAATGTCAATATATAAGATATCTTCATCCTCATCGTGATCAATGTCAATAATATTTCTAAGATTCATTTTAAAAATATATGAAAAATGGATAATAACAATAATAATCACAAAAACATGTTAAACTTTGACTTCAGTGACACCGCATCTACCGCTTAAGTAATTTGACATTTAAGTGATACTTAAACTGAAAATCAATACTGTGCAACAGCTAAACCATAAACTAAAACTTAAGCCTTAAAAAATACTTAAGTGGTAACTGTGCAACTGGGCCTTAGTTTGAAGTTGCACCTATGAAATGTTAAATTTAATCTGTATTTGTATAAAAGTGAATGCCTGTTTTTGAATATTTCTTTTTTTTTGTTTTGTTCGCTTTAATACAGGAGTGGTTTTAAAAAGAAAAAAAATTAGAAACCCCAAAAGAATAGCTGAAAAATCAAAAAAATTCTAAATAGTTTCTTCTTATGACTAAAATGTACAGTGATTTGTCACTTAATTGAACAAAATTACAAACAGATTGGATAACCAGATATTTAATTAAGCTACTATGTATTAATTGTTGAATAGGAATTTCGAATTCAGTTGGTCTAAGTGTTTTGAAACAGACAGTTGTAGATTGTACGCATTACAATTAACAATATGTTTTTGTTAATTTATACATTAAAATATTAAACCCGTATTTTTTATTTTTTCCAAAAAGATGCTAATAAGCCAGAAAAAAATTCATAAAATTTAAAAAATAGGTCATCGGCTCTGAGAACATACGTTCACCGCGCTGACATGGACCGAATACGATAAGTAGATCTTACCTTATTTCAACACAGGTCCGTTGTCCATTCCGTAGTCAAAACGACACAAAACGATCTTACACGAACAAATCTACTCAAGGTTTGGTTTCAATGTCGTCTACGTCTCACATGGCGCATTTTAATGCACATTTTAAAAGAGTTACATTTTCATTTCGATAAAAGGTAATAAATCTATCAAAATTAACAATTATTATCACTTTACTATAAATTATATATAGGTAGGTTTACTGAAAATTGATACCCTCTAAGTATTTTTTTAAAGCCGTAGGCTTGGAAACTCCCATTGCAGTCGAAACGTTGGTGTTTTATTGGATTTTAATGACTTGACTGCTTCTCCAAGAAATTTTTCATTTTAGTGAACATCCAGTCGAAAAATCAATAATCTATATTATTTAAGTGACACCTTTATTTATAATGTTTTTGTTTATTTATCTTCTATCATAAAGCAGATACCCATTAAGGATTTGAAAAGTTATTGTGCTTGTGCATATTTGCCATTTGCCAAACTACAACGAAATAGTATATTGTGTATCTAGTGCGCAAAGTAAGCAATTGCGCGAGGCGAGTAGCAGCCCGAGCAGTAGCGGCTCGAGGCCTACCGAGGCGAGCCGAGGAGGCCGAGGGTCGCTACGGCGAGGGCTGCAACGAAGCCAAGCGCAATTGCGCCTTTGCTCACGAGATGCACACGATCTTTTTTGTCATTACTGCACAAAAAGTAACCTTTTGAGTGACCTTACTTATCAAAAGATAAAATGAATACTTTTAAAATTAATATGTATAAAATAAAAAAGTAACTAATATTTACCTACATGTAAAAGCATAAGAAACTAATTATTAACAGTAAAGAAAAGAACATTAAAATATAAGAATAAAATATTATTGTCCATTAGATCCAATATCCAATGCACAATCTGCACAATAGTCGACACTCGACAGTAGAAACTATGCATAGAGAAGTAGGTACTACAGCTAGTGCTACGCGCACATTTCGTGTCGGTAACTACAGAAAACTGTGTGAGTGTTAAATTTGCGTGCGCAAAGTGAAATTTTGCGCACGCTATTCCCGCACGCTTGTACTTTGCGCACGCATTTTTTGTCTAGTTAAAAAATAGCCACTTTGCGCACGTAAAACAGGCACGAAAAAGGTTACTTTTTGTGCAGGTATGACAAAAAATACTTTTTCAAGTAAGTACCTAATTATTACAGAAAATACATTGTGCCAACTATGTCTTTTACTCTAAAATTGTACCATGTAAGATAGAATATTTAACTGTAGGTATGATTTTTTAAATAGTCCTCAGTGCCTTTTCGAATTCCCATAGCATGCAGTTGTTTTGTGTAGAAATTTAACAAGTTTTCTTGTCAATTTTTAACTTCTACAGTTGATAATAAATGTTAAGAAAGAGAACGTTGCGCGCAAAACCTAAAAAAATTATTAAAATAGCTGATAAAGTTATTGTAATTTCAAACTCACGGATGCAAAATTTTCCATGCACAAAACCATGAATCCACCAACAGTGAGTTGAATGACGCGTTGTGAACGCAAAATAATCATAGCCAGAGCCAACTTGACTCTGCGGCTCTCTGCATCAGATCCAATGTCATACCATTTACACTCGTAAGCTGCTGCTCCAACTTTTAAGCCCTACAACAAGTATTTTAATGTTTATGTTAGATAATTGTGTACACATTACCTCATCTTGCATAACTTGCCCTGCCAAGCAATAAGCAAATAATTGCGCGAGGGTAGCAAGAAAGACGAACAAATGACTTAGTTTTCTATTTCTAAAAGTAGTTGTATTAGTTTAAATACATGTTTTCCTTTGAAAAATAGGTAGCTTACAAATTTTCTTCAACGGTCATTCCATACATAGCTATTGTAATAAGAACAAAAATCGTGCTTACAGTTGGCAAAAATAATCTTGAATACACCTTGTCAAAATTCTCCATAAAACTGTAATAAATGTTAATACAATATAAAGCTCTTGGAATAAATATTAAATATCATAGTAGCCTTATTTTTTAAATTTTATTGTACAGCAAATTATAATAATATAAAACAAAATCGTTCCGTTTATGAACTCTTCAATGAGTAATGTATCCAGATTAGTGTATGGTGTAAGGTTTGATACAAAGATCGATAAAATGTATGATTCAATGCAAAAAACCAAACACAACACTATCTGGGATACAAGACTCGACACTAGGTTGATCACGACGCGTTTCGATCTTTCGATCATCTTCAGGTGACTGGAGTTGGAGGATGGGAGGTAGGGTGTTATATTAGTAATTTTAACGGTTGAAATATTACGTCCGATTGGCTATTAATTTGAATGTTTATTACCGATTGACTGATTTTTTACCTCTCGCCTCAAATTCTATAAGAGAGGTATTGTAATGGGTCAAAATTTTCGAGTATGAGTTTTTGGTGGATAAGCACGTTTCAGGGTCTCTAGAATACGAATTTATTATTTTCACGATGATGTCTGTGTGTGTGTGCGTGTGTGTGTGTGTGTGCGTTTGTATGAACCGACGATTTTTCGTCCACGATAACTTAAAAGTATCAAACCGTTTATAACCAAATTTCATATTTAAGGTTTTAATAAGTATCTTAACACCGGATAAGATTTTGGTAGAAATCCGCAAACCGGAAGTAGTACTTTTAGAAGTTTGGAAAAGTTTTCCTTAAATATATTGGTACATTATTTATTTATGACAATTTTTGCAATTAAAAATAAAAGAAATTGTGATTATCTATGTGTACAGTTAATTATAAATACAAATTGCTGAATCTGGAAGTATTTAACGATAAAATAAAGTACAATTAATATTCTATTTTTTTGAAATTCCAGTATCTTGTTGTCCATGATATAAAATTTGTTTCTACATAAAATTTGAATTATTATGACAGTGACAGTACAGTTGACATCTTTTGCTTGCATATTGGTTTACATTATCGTTTACATATTACATGAACATGAAACTATTAAAATGTAAGTGAAACTATTTATTAGATTAGTAGAATAAGCAGAATTAGGCGAGAGGTCGTGTGGTGGCCACAGCAGATTTTTTTTTAAATATTTCTAAATTTTCGGCTATGTTTAATCATAGCTTAAATAGGTAGTGTAAAACTTGTGTTACTTTCAGTCAATCAAAAATTATTAGTTTTAGATCGCTCCTCCTAGTTTTTAAATCAAGTATAATAGATATTATTTCTAGGAACAAATGCGATTTTCAAAAAAAAACTGATGTGGACACCACATAACTTCCTTGTACGCCTATTAAACTGTTCATACTTTTGTTAATAACTGTAAAATGTAGAATAATATAATAACCGTATTTGATTTATGCGGAAAATAGCAAACAATACCAAGAGGAAAGTACCCTTTTGGCACGGACAATCGCAACCAAAAATATGAGGTGATCAACTAGATGCATGAGTCTCAAATACAAAATGTCAACTTTCTACGACATACCGTTTTTGATTAATGCGAAAAATACCGAAAAGTGCCCCTTTGGCACGGACGATCCCAACCAAAAATAGGAGGTGCACAACTAGATGTTATAACAATCCTAAATACAAAATTTCAACTTTCTACGTCTAGCCGTATTTGAAATATGCGACACACATACGTCCGTACGTCCGTACGTACAGACATCACGACGAAAATAGTCATAATGGATTCAGGAAACGTCAAAACGGATATTTCTGTCAAAATCAGAGAACCGCGATTACAATACTTCCTTTTTACTCCGTACAAGGAAGTAAAAATGTGGTAGCATGCCAAAAGAAAGTAGGTACCTATACTCTATTTCAGCTTAGAAAATAGTAGGTGGCACTGTGAATGCAGTCCGTTCTACACCCAAACATTCTATTAGTTTAAACTTTGGCGCGAACTACAAAGACATAACGTATTCCTATCATAAAGAGTGTTAAACTTACCTATAGATGAATAAAAATTGTCAAAACAAAAAAGAAACACACGTTGTTTTACTATTTTCAGGTTATATAAACTTGAAATGTCAAACGGAAATGAAATCGCGTATCTCTCCAATGTTCGCTGATGTAAATCCACCTCTCGTCTCTACCAATCAGATTCAAGGATATCATCGTCCTATCTTACTCAACGCTATTTTCTAAGCTGACATCAAGTATAGTAGTTTTACTGCCTTAGTTGCATTTAGGGATTCGGCTTTGTCTCAAAAATAAATACCAGCATACAACTTTTCAATTTAGAAAATACTCTAATATAGTATTTATTTTTAATTAAATCGACCTTAATATCATATATATCTGGTGTAATCTTCTGCTTATAGTTCAAAAAATCATCAAAAACAGCAATTTATTGATATTTTATTGGACGTTTCGAACCTGGCACATGGTTCATCTTCAGCTGAAAGGCTGTTACAAAAAACTGTTCGAAACGTCCAATAAAATATCAATAAATTACTATGTTTTTGATGATTTTTTGACCTATAAGCAGAAGATTACACCAGATTAATATAGTATTGTGATGGCTAATGACTTACTCTAATATAATATTGTGATGAATAATGCATTTGTGAACTACGCGAAAGTTTTCTGTATTGCTCTTTTCGCCATCAATTTCCAGAATTTTTCTCTGAATCATTTTAAACTGTTCACATACATAGCATGTCAATAATATAAACAATCTATCTAGAGAAACTACTGAAAATAACACTGAAGATAAAAGAATAATAGCTTCAAATAAAAACACAACTTCATAATAGGGTGAAGTTTTCAATATCTCCTTATGTGGAATCCAAATCTCACTGACTAAAGTTTTGTTCCCTGCGATTATGGCTTGGACACAACATAAGCTCGCAGCTATCATTGCCACAGTGGCGTAAACGTATGAAAATATGTTAGAAATTCTGTAACGCTGTAGCGCTTCTTGTTTATATTTTTCTGTCACATTATCCAGAGTCCAAAAAGTGTTGTACACAGTATCTAACATGTCCGATAAAACTGTGGCATTTTTCACACATGCCAGGTATTTTGCGCATATCTTAAAACATAATAATTATTAATTTCATTAAAATAATATGGCAGGCAAATAAATATTACGTAAATAGACTTTGGTATTACGTTATGTAGTATATTTATTATCTAGGCGATAGAGAAAAATGTCATTTCACTTTAAAAATAGCAAATAAATTTGTTCAAATCGCTAACAAGATGACGAGTAGTGATGCAGACAAGACGAGAATTTCTCGAATCTCGTCTCTTCTCGTCCCGTCTCGATAGTTTTTGTCTCGTCGAGGCGAGACTGATTTTTTCAAAAAAAGTTCGAGACGAGATCACAATGTCGAGATTCGAGAATCTCGAAATTTACGTCGAGATTTCTCAAAATTTTTAAAATTATTTACTTTATTCAACAATTTGTTAATATCAACATTTTTAGGGGTATTTTTATTTGTTTGTCATAGACAGCTAAATTGTCAAGTCAACCTGTCAATAGATCTATCATTTTACTGGCATTGACCATGTAAAATTATTATAGATTAATTTTTTTATAAGTGATAATATATAATTTATTAGATCAATTCGTAAATTAGTATTTATTTTATATTATGTTCAGATTTCATATCATAATTATGAATTTTAACTAGGTTTAGAACTTATATGACTTAAGTAATATAACAATTTACCAATCATTACGAATATTTTCCGCACCCCGCAGCTTATGTAGTTAGTAAACTTATCAATTATAGAAAATAATACAATTATAATTAATAAACGTGTCAATAAAACCAATAGTTATTTGTTTAACTAGGTAAACATTTGACAGAATTACTGCTGCAGCAAGAGTTTCATAGACGAGGCGCAGCCCTATTAATAGAGACCGGTCAGTACCTACTTTTCCTCCCTAGGGAGGAAATGTCAATTGGAATCCGCAGAAAGCGAGAGGAAAAGTACTTTTCCTCTCTAGGTAAGGTGCTGAACGGTCAGAAATTACTAGGGACGAAAGGTGGCGTTTTCGGTGCAGGTTTGAAAAAATAATTTAATTGCCTAGGCACTAAAAGTGACATTTCAAAAAATAGCACTTTTAATGTCAATCGGCGAAAAATATTTTTTGTAAAAATATTCGAGAAATCGAGACGAGATAACAATAATCGAAACGAGAAATAATCGAGACGAGGTCAAAATGTTCACGTTCGAGACTAGACGAGACAAGAAATGAACAATCTCGTCTCGTCTCGTCTCGACGCATCACTAACGACGAGATTCTAGTAATTTCTCTTAAGGGGCTTTTATCACAGTAAAAAAGTATTTAACAAAATCCTATAAATCTACAAAAAATACCATATAAAGATAAAGGCAGTAAAAATCTAGCTACGTTGTCGAATTTTTTAAATTGTTATTATTATTATTTATAAACAATTAAATAACAATAATTCTGAGAAAAACTCTTCGTAAGTTTGATTGCATTGTAAATTTAAATGTTTATATCACATTATTATATAAAATTTTCAAATAGTAGTCGAGTAATTTGTTAAATAAATTTAAAAATTGTATGCGCGCTAGCCAATCAAATTGAGTATTTTCTAAACAAAAATGGAGCGAAATATAGCAATTAGATAAATAGAGACAACATGTGCTCATAAAACATAGGCTGCCAGCGCGGATACCTGAAATAACGAGGATTTGTGATATAGCAGCGCTGAGCGATAAAACCCCCTTAACTAAAAATTGTAAGATTGGAAATTGGTATTTTAACTAATATTTTGTGCTATTGTGTAATTTTATCATGCTTAGAATTTTTATGCAACTTTATAATTTTACAGTAAATTATTTAAAAGTAAAGTACTCTTGCCTGTAGAAATCCAAATAACATAATGCAGTCCTGCAAAACAACTGTTATATTACTTGGAGGAGAGATGAACAGTTTTAATAGAATCAAAACCGCAATTAGGCCCGTAAAGAATATATAAGCGTAACCAATAAATTGTCTCTCAGGATGTTTAGGACTGCAACCTCCTAGTTTCATTTGTGTAATTATTCCTTTTGTCATTGTTGCAGGATTTAACTAAAAATATATAAATATTGAAAAACACACATATTACACAACTGTAATTAAGTTGTAAAAAAAATAAAAACAAATTTGAAAAAAAAGATGATTACACGTTAAAAAGTATGTTATATTGTACCAAAAATATTGTCAAATAGGAGGCAAACGTTTTTATTAGTTTAGAAATGCTATATATTAATAGTCGATAAAGTATAACAGAAAGTATGATAGGTAAATATCATGTTCGTACAGTGTATTGTGTAGTAATAAAACGTTATGAAACAAATTTTTAAAAAAATTGTTCAAGCCAATTTTAATATTGCCAATTTTGTCACTAAACATGTTTTGTTTATCATATAGGAATTATAGTATTTATTACAATCAGTACACTACAATACTACTTTGTTGTCACTTTATAATGCTAATTTTTGTGCCGTTTAATTTTTTCTTCAATGTCCGTTTTTTACACGTTAAAATTTGTTACAGAATAATGCCGAATATTGAGTTATTAAAAAATTCTTTATTTTGCTATTTTTCCAGATTAATAAAAATTATTTTACAGTTAATGAATGTAATTTTTTAATAATCGTAATTTTGCGACAGTTGATTTTTAATACCTCTCCGAATTTCGTCATTTCGTTAGCCGTTGCTGAACAGTGACAGTAAACTGTCAGTTACTTTTATATCTCAATTAATTAATAAATAATTAGATGCATCTATAATTTATATAATTATGTCTATTCCTCAGAGATAGGTTCGTCGTATATTATTGTTCAAAGAACAAAGAATCCTTTATTAATATTAAGTTTAAGTACATTACAAATAATAGACTAAGAGCTGGAAGGTGTGTAATAATACCACCTATTCTAAAAGGAAGAACAACTAAAGTCTAAATAATAATATTAAAATTTAGTTGATTTCTAATACCTCTTTGATTTTCGCTTTTCTCTATTGATAATCTATTCCACATACACATACAGAGATCTTTTGTAAACTTTCTGCAAACTAAAAACTTAAAGTAAGTAGATACTAATTAGTTGCATCAATAAGTTATATAATTATGTCCATTTCTCATGACGTTTGTACTAATTTTTGTTCATAGAAGAACAAAGTACCCACCTCTAGCTATCTCTTATTAATTATATACTGAAAATAATAAGTGCTATAAATATTTACTAATTAGAATATTCTATATCATTGCAATTTTAAGCTCAATAATGTACTTTTTCTACGGTTTTTGGGCATTTTATTCATGTAGTGTATAAAGCCGGGGCCAGACATGCGGCATGCGGCGAATCCCGAATGTTTGTGATTTGCCAAACGGAATTCGCCTTTGTGTTCACACATGCGGCATTCGGCGAATAACGAGCAAAAATATGGGAAACTGCCGAACGTTCGCCTAGTTGAACATTAACTTGTCAGACGACAAAATGGCTTTATTTCTTTCATTTATTCATACGAAATAGAGGACTTAACGAGATTATAAACCTTTTGTAATATGAAACAATCAAATTAACAACAACAAAGATAATTGATTGAGGAGTGTGGGAGTCTAAATAATAATTGTTTATAGAAACAATTATTATTATATATAATAAAAATTTGTAACTACGAATAAGTTCAATAACTTAGTTACTCGCTACTGAGCTGGAACTGAAGTGAGTTATTCGACAGTTCGCTGTTCGCCGAATCCTGAATGTGTGATCGGTTGTCCGAACCCCCTCTAAAAGAACGTTCGCCCACTTTGATGTGTGCTAGTTTACCGACTTTGGGCGGGAAGAGGCGAACAGTTCGCCGAACGATTCGCCAAATCACGAACTCCCCGTACACACTGAGCGAAGTTCGGCGAACAGGTGCTCGGGATTCGCCGAATGCCGCATGTCTGGCCCCGGCTTAATGTATTTAGAGCCTAATATTTATCCCTCAGGTATTATTGAAATATTAAATATTAGGTCTTTTGCAAACTTTAATTTTACACATTCCGTTGTATAGGTAGTCATTTTAGTTATAGGTAATTTACTGTAAATTGGTTTATTATTAATCTTATAATCATGCAGTTTTGATTCTAACACAGTATTAATTACTTTGAAAGCAAGAGAATTTCAATGCTCTAATAAATGATACCAAAATATTTTTTTCAAAAATATAGTAATTATTTACATATGATTTTTAAATATTTATATTATAATATGTATTATTACTTTTATAAATATGCATAATTTTTTTTTCGCCTGGACTTCGATCAAGGATTTTTTTATTTTTTTATTACGAATATCGAGGTAATACTCATTTCATTATATAGTAAAAAAACATTACTTATACCAACATGTAAAAAATATCACTCTATTTAACATTTGCAGCAGAATTAAAAATTCTTTTTCAAGTAGGTACCTTCATAAATGAAACTTTATTTTAATATTTAATAATGAATTAATACAGAAAATACATTGTGAAAACTATGTCTTAGGTACTCTAAAATTGTGCCATCTAAGCTAAAATATTTAACTGTAGGTATGATTTTTTTAAATAGTCCTCAGTGCCTTTTCGAATTCCCATAGCATGCAGTTGTTTTATGTAGAAATTTAACAAGTTTTCGTGTTACTTTATATTTTAACTTCTACAGTTGATAATAAATGTTAAGAAAGAGAACGTTGCGCGCAAAACCTAAAAAAATTAATTAAATAGCTGATAAAGTTATTGTAATTTCAAACTCACGGATGCAAAATTTTCCATGCACAAAACCATGAATCCACCAACAGTGAGTTGAATGACGCGTTGTGAACGCAAAATAATCATAGCCAAAGCCAACTTGAGTCTGCGGCTCTCTGCATCAGATCCAATGTCATACCATTTACACTCATAAGCTGCTGCTCCAACTTTTAAGCCCTACAACAAGTATTTTAATGTTTATGTTAGATAATTGTGTACACATTACCTCATCTTGCATAACTTGCCCTGCCAAGCAATAAGCAAATAATTGCGCAAGTACAGAAATAAAGATGAACAAATTAGTTAGTTTTCGATTTCTAAAAGTAGTTATATTCGTTTAATACATGATGTTTTCCTTTGAAAAATAGGTAGCTTACAAAGTTTCTTCAACGGTCATTCCATACATATTTATTGTAATAAGAACGAAGATCGTGCTTACAGTTGGCAAAAATAATCTTGAATATACCTTGTCAAAATTATCCACAAAACTGCAATAAATGATTTGTAAAAACGATAATACGATATAAATCTTGGAATAGATATTTTAAATACTATTATATTAATTGTAGCCTAATTTTTAAATTCTTACATAAATAAGTTGTTTAGAATGTTTTAGAAAACTTTGTTATCAAAAATTTATAATAAGAATTACTGCTTAGTTGTATTTTTAACAGATAGTTATTTATAGGGTATAAAGAAGGATTTTTTTATTACGAATAGCAAAATTATTTTAAAATTGTGACATACTCGTATTAAAGCAAAATGTGAACACAAAACAAATGGTTATCACGGGTTGCAATAACTATAACCGACGTTCTGGCGATCGAGTGCACAGGCTCTGATTGGTCGAAAATGCGGAGCTAAAGTTGTACTTTTCACAACGATTTAGCGGAGCTAAAGTAACTCATTATTCTACGATTTCATAAAAAAGTTATTTTCGTTCAAACTAAAAGTGCTAGGCTTTTATTGTCAGTTGACAATTTTAATAAAACTGTCACTTTCTTATTTGGTAACATTTTAATAAAATAATCCTCAAAGAACAATCATATGGTCAGCATGCCAAGAAAAATGTAGCGGTCCTTTTCGTCATGTGGCGATTCGGACAAAAGTCCTAATCGTGTCTTTTCGCCAAATGACGAAAAGGATCGTCGCCCAAGAAAAGAATAGCTATTTGTACAACGAGTTTGGAAAAGTGAAATTTTTCCGCGTGAATGAGGAAAAACACTTTTTCCATTCCAGTTAAGAAAATTGTACTTTTCCAAACTCAAATGAGTATTGAAAAGTTAAACAATTCCATACTGAATTTTACAAAGTAGTTTTACTGCCTTAGCTGGTGTTATGGCCTCGGCTTTGCCTCAAAAATACAGCGCATAATAAAAGCTACTACTTTTCTGTTTAAAATAAATAAAAAATATACATACTCTAATATAATATTGTGATGAATAATGCACTCGCGAACGACGCGAAAATTTTCTGCACTGGTCTTTTCGCCATCAATTTCCAGAATTTTTCTCTGAATCATTTTAAACTGTTCACATACGTAGCATGTCAATAATATAAACAATCTATCCAGAGGAATTACTGAAAATATCACTGAAGATTCAAGAAGCATAGCTTCAAATAAAAACACAACTTCATAATAGGGCGAAGTTTTCAATATCTCCTTATGTGGAATCCAAATCTCAATGACTAAAGATTTGTTCCCTGCGATTATGGCTTGGAGACAAAATAAGCTCACAGCTATCATTACCACAGTGGTGTAAACGTATGAAAATATATTAGAAATTCTGTAACGCTGTAGCGCTTCTTGTTTATATTTTTCAGTCACATTATCCAGAGTCCAAAAAGTGTTGTACACAGTGTCTAACATGTCCGATAAAACTGTGGCATTTTTCACACATGTCAGGTATTTAGCGCATATCTTAAAACATAATTATTTTCATTAGAACAATATGTCAGGCAAGTAAATATTGCATAAATAGATTTCTTATATTAAAACTTTGGTGTTACGTTAATCAGCATAATATTTGTTATCTAGGTGATAGAAATCAAATAATTTATTTTACTTTAAAAATACCAAATCAATTTTTCCTAGCTCCTGACAAGGTGACTCAAAGATAGATGATTAAACCCATTTTACATTGAGCAATATTGCAGATGCAAGTGAAACTTTTGACAAGTTGCTTCAATATTGCATGAGTGTAATACATAAATTTGCACATTCAACAGGCAGAAGCAATCTTGAGGCAACGGTTGCATGGAATAAAACATGTTCTAATTTTTGTAAGGCTTGCAGGCAATTCACAGTTATTCTAGTTATTTTTAGTTCGTTATGATGCTACCAACTGAACCTAAACCTCAAAAATATTAATTTGTGTTTGAAAGTTAGTGGTTATAATGCCATTCTATCCTTATTTTCTAATAATATACAATACAACAAATCCAAGAGGTTAAGTTGACATAATATAATATAGGTAATATAATAAAATATTGGTAAATTTATTAATAAATTTATACTTTAAATAAGTAATTACATGTTGCTGATGTTGCTCAGTGTAAAATGAAAAAAATGTCTTCTGCAATTTTCTTGTTCAACTCTGACTTGAAGATTGCAGTTGCCCGTTGCGCTTGCTCAATGTAAAATGGGCTTTAGAAATTGGTATTTTTAACTAATATTTTGTTCTATTGTGTTATATTACCATGCATGTTTTGAGTTATATTGTGCAACTTTACAGTAATTTATTTATTTAAAAATAAAATATATTCTTGCCTGTAGAAATCCAAATAACATAATACAGTCCTGCAAAACAACGGTTATATTACTTGGAGGAGAGATGAACAGTTTTAATAGAAGCAAAACGACAATTAGGCCCGTAAAGAATATATAAGCATAACCAATAAATTGTCTCTCAGGATGTTTAGGACTGCAACCTCCTAGTTTCATTTGTGTGATGATTCCTTTTGTCATTGTTGCAGGATTTAACTAAAAATGTATAAATATTGAAAAACACAAATATTCCTCAACTGTAATTAAGTTGTACAAAATAAAAACAAATTAGAATAAAAAGATGTTTGCACGGTAAAAAAGTATGGTTAATAATATAAGAATTAACGTTAATAATAATTTGTAACGTTGGTACAAAATAATGCCGAATATTAACTTATTAAAAAATTATTTATTTTGCTATTTGTCAAATTGATCATTTCCAGATGAATGAAAATTATTTTGCAGTTTATGGATATTTATACACCAAGTGAGATACATGAATGTTTATTCAAGAGAAGAAAGTTTGAGCCCGAAGTACGAGTGGGATAATTTCTTCGAGTGAATAAAACATTCGTATCTCACGTGGTTTATACAATATTTTATTAAATTTTGACGAAATTATTTCAAATATATGAATTATAAATTTATTTTGACATAACAAAAAAAAAATAATCAAAGTAGTCATTAGTGGCAAGTTGTCGTTGTTTATATGAATTTTTGACGTAGTAATAACAGTTTAAGACGTCAGAGTGATTTAAAAAAAATTAATTCACTTGTGAATAAACATTTATTTAAAGTTGTTGCTATGGAGTTAATAATAGCAGTTTAAAACGTCAGAATTGAATAAAAATAATTAATGTAATTTTTAATAATCTTAATTTTGCGATTGTTGTTTTTTAATACCTCTTCGATTTTCGCCAATTTGTTAGGCATGTTGCTGAACGGTTAGTTAGTCAGTGTAGCCTATTATAATTTAATTCCATATATACTTGTCATGTAATATCTTTCGTAAACTTTCAGCTAACTTTATTACTTCAAGTAATTAGTTTCTAATTAGATGCATCTATAAGTTATATAATTATGTCTATTTCTCAGAGATACGTAGATATTATTGTTCGGAGAACAAAGAATGCCTTATTAATATTAAGTTCAAGTACACTAACACTAACATAATTTACATGATTTGCATTTGCAACATATGTATTACAAGTTTCAAAAGAAATCACAAATAATTTAACGGATATAATGGATAATATATTACTATATTAGTAATTACTTTCGTCTTAAATACAAATTCGATATTTTAAGTATTAAGGGCTATAAATGCAGTTTACATATCAAGGATGCTGTTTGTTTATTATTATTATTATTTTATTTGGTACACAATTTATTGTGCATATAATTTTTTTCATTGAAAGGTTTTACCTACTTTATTTTATATTTTATTTTTATATTTTTCAAATATTTATATCTTCATATTCTTTTTAAGCGGCTCGTTTACGTTTTTACCTAATTCCTAGAATACTCTCTATTTTACTTTTTTTTTATTCTACTCTTTTCCCCACTACAAGGGCTGCCTGAAACCAGCCCGAAACTCGTACTTTGCCGCATTCTAGCTATGCAGTCATTTTGAAGTTTAAAAATACGGTAAAAGTGTTTTCGTTGCGAGTAAACTGTCAGATTATTATTGACTTCAGGATAATGTTTTTATAAACATTAAATAGAGAAAGAATGGATCTACAGATGTGCCTTTCTAAAGTTTTAAAAATTAATTTCTATCATGATATAACCGTGTAAAGTTCGCATAAAATAGGAATTTTTTTACAATTTTTCGGAATTTTTATATTCGTGTACAATTTTTTAAAATTTTGAAAAGGCACATCTGTAGATCCATTCTTTCTCTTTTAAATCCTTGTTGAAATAAAATTTTAGCATTCTTGTACTGGCCACAAAACACTCGCTACGTTAGTACATTTTATGCTGAATTTTAAGTAGTAGACGGGCCTCTTAATATCATTGCGCTATAGACATATTTTCTAAATGACAACTATTCTGTGATCTTATATAAAATGTAGTAAACATGATAAATAGATACATATATAAGTACATGAGTACCTACTGTATTAATATAATTTAATAGCATAATTTGAAAGCAAAGTGTGTGGCACTAACTGCAACTCATTTATTTGAAAACTTGAGTAAATAAATTGAAGCAATTACATTTATGAACAGAAATGTATCTAAGCAAATTAGCACGAATGTATATTATCGCATCCTTGGTTTAATTGCAATCCATGGTTTATATCCATGTTAATGCTGAGCAGCTATAAACAACAGCACTTGTTCGTTTTTCACTTGTTTCTGCGACGATGCAGAGGAAACAACTGCTATCTGATAACGAGAAGTGTTTAATGCGCGAAGTAATTAATAAATCAATTTTTATTTTTTCTGCCACTGAATCCGAATGAGAAACGCCTTTGTTGGATGTTTTGTGTAAACACAAGTGCTGCTGTTAACTCCTTGATATATTGCTGCATTTTTTGCACGGATAATTAATTATGAATACATCGTTTATGATATAAAAAGTGGGCTTGTATAAAAATGACACTATCATTTATTTACACTAAGGAGATACGTAATGCTGGCAGCTATTATGTAAATATATAAATAATTTTTTGATTTTCGTCGGCAGGAAAGTATAGAATTCGTTCTAAAATTCTATATCAATAAGCAGGGTATAACTTCTTAGTTTTTTTTATTTTTTGTTTCGCAAGAATGTATGTATAGGTGCTGAATAATTTTTTTTCGTCAATTTAAAGCACTATACAGAGTTACAGACTAGTACAATATGCCTCAAAAAATATTTAACTATAGGTTTTAAGACGAATCAACCAAGTTAGTAGAATATTTTATTTCAAGCATAATTTTTCAAAAATCGTTTGGAATAATATGACATAAATATAAAAAATTAATTATAATTTTTTGTAATAAAATTCAAATAGTGTTTTTCATACAACTTTACGTTCAAATATTCGGTATAGTTAGTATACCTATTTAATTTACTGCGTCTTTATTTTACCATACGAGTATTTGATGCAAAATTTCGGGGTAAAAATATCCTGTATTTTGTGTTGTCTCATGCAAGAGATATTAATAAAAGTAAGAGATTTAATAGAATACACAAAGTAACATTAAGTAACAGTATAATATATGACAGGAGTGGATACTAGGGTGGATGAAGTGTGGCCTTTCTGTTTACCTTTTAGAGAGAGACAGAAAATACGGGCCAACTTGGGGCATGCATTCTATAACGATAAACAACGGCAACGATGGTAACGCACAGGTCCCATACAGGGTAAACAAAAATGCCACAAATCTACGGTATTGATTGTTAAGTACGGAGTGTTTACTCCTGTGTTTATATTATAAATATTATCCTTCGTGGATATCAGGAATACTAAAAATAAAACTGATAATTTTAATTTCAAATAGGAGCGTTGACTTAAAAAGATCTGTAGACTGCATTTTAAAGCTGTTTATTTTGTTACGGTAAGCATAGTGTTCGTTTTCAAGATAAAATAAAATTTTTGGAAACAGAAAATCCCTGCTCTTATTGGTGACGGTCCACCTAGAAATTTCTTGACATCTCGATGGTTTCAACCCTACCCTGACTTTATTAAAGTTTATTTTGAAGGAGGGTATACAAACATATTATGAAATCGTCACCAGTGTTTTCGTAACAAAATGCTTAGTGTGTTACCTAAAATTCAAATAAATTTGTCAAAGCTTTCAAACACGCTTTCCTCTAAACATTTTAAAACCCCTCATAAATCTAAAACTAGCAACAAGACGACACAAGACATTCTAAGACAATCTTCGGCTTGGTTGATCATCAGCGTCTTCAGTAGCAGTAGCAATGTGGCCGCGCTTGCATAGTGTAAACAGTGCTTAACAAGCTATATGTGTGTAGACCACCAACACACACATGCACGGATGCTATGTGTAAATACACAAGTCTGAAACACACCCGATCCACTTGAGTGCTGATTTATGTACGTGTTACACATCCTGACATATGTAAACCGATGTTCGATGTTCACTTGTCTCCCACACAGACGTCTTCGATGACTGGCGGCATTCCACGGCTTCAAATTATAATAAACTAGTGTTTTATTATAGTCATTTTTACGATAAGTCCGGTAAATGAGGTATTACGGTACAGTAACATGTTTCCGTCGGAGACGATAAAGATCTTTGAAATTTCGATATTAAGAGGGCTCGTCTACCTTTTTATCGAATTCCGAGAAAACTCTCGATATTACTATTTTTCTATTTCACTCTCTTCCCTACTTCACTACTACGGCTGCCTGAAACCAGACCAAAACTCGTACTTTCCCGCATCCTAGTTATGCAATGTCATTTTGAAGTTGAAAAATACTGTAAACATGGCTCAGTATTCCCCTAATAAATTCTTATTTTTTGGCAAGATTTCGATTATGAATAACTGCGATTTGACAAAAATACGTTTTGGATTTTTCCAGTTGCGTTTTGGCTAAATTACGGTTTAGGTACCTGAAAACGACTTGACAATTTAATATTAGTCTAAGTCGCGGTTTGGTCAAATTACGGAATGCGAAATTACATTTTGTCTAGAATACAGTTTGGCTAAATTATGGGGTAGCATATTTACGGTTTGACAAAATTCCAGTTTGACTAAAATACAGTTTGGCTTCATTATTTTTGGTCAAACTACAGTTTAATTAGCTCGAGTGGTACACGAGAGCTAATTACGTTGTTGGAATGCACGATAAAAAATTTCCCGGACATGAATGAATGCACGAGTGCATATTCGGTAAGAAAATCGCAATTTACAATAGAATCATGAAATATTTACTAAATTTGTATTTAACATTAATAAATATGTATTATTTACCTTATTAATTGCTTATTTATACTCAAAATAACAATTTAACCAATTTTTAAATTAACATCAAAGTGACAGATGACGGTAAAGTTTCCGCTTATTAATTTCAATTAAGTTACTCAAGCTACAACTTCCGAGAAAATTTTTATATAATCATGGTTACTTTTATTGTAATCAATTAATCCATTGGCTGATATTTGTGTCATGCGAGAAAAATAAACTATAGCTAATATAGAAATACAATTCATAATAGTAATGAAACTTTCATCATTTTGGTTGGTACCGTTATATTATGTTCGATTACAATAATTTGAGTATTTTGAAATTTTGTACGAGTATCTATTTACAATTTGAATAGTACTTATGTCGTATTATAAAATGAAAGAGCATATTGAGTGATGTGTAATAAGTGAAATGAAAAATATAATCCGACGCTTGTGTTGCCCCCTGGAGAGAGCCCCTTGTCAAATCTATTTAGTTTCGGTTTCAGCCAGGTGCTACAAAACTCATGATAAATTACTACTTATTATTTCATTCAAACAATTTACATACATTAGCAAATAAATTTCTATTACATGCTTAGCTGTTATTTGTCATTTAATTATACGAGCAACATATCAAGAAATATTACTCAAATAAATATTATTATACGAATGAAACATAAATAATGAAACATTTGATCATTGGATATTTTTATTTCTTTTATTGTGAAACAATCTTCTATTCACTATTATACGATATTATTCTTGTTAGTTGTTATTAACTTAAGAAGAATCTATCACAACAATAATTATAATTCAATTTTATATAAATTTGTAATTATCCAATTTAAGGAGGTTGGTAACACATGCAGTGGCGTAACCAGCGTTAAGGGCAGATATGAAAATAAAAATATTTTTGATAATGTAAAACAAAATTCGCTCAACGCGCGTTGACTGATATCATTGCAATTCGTTCAGTTGCGATGATATATTTTTACAATAATTACTAATTCACTAATAAAAAATGCTTGGCATGCTTACATTTTTTAAAAATAAATTGCAAATGGTTTAGAAAAAGTACACAAAATCTTCACGAGTTAGAAATATTAATACAAGTTCTATGAATTTTTTATCATTTTATCATGTAAGAAGTTTAAAACATTGAAAACAAAGGTTTAGTGAATTGTCATATAAGAGTCCATGTAGAACGAGTGTAATTTCAACGTTCAATTATTCAAGGGATAGACGAAAATTGAATTATTTTTTTAAGAATCTCAATATTGTAATAAAGACATACTGTATACCTATGGTCACCAATCTCCTTAAGAGAACTAAATTATGAGAAATAAACTTTTTAACAGTTAGTAAATTTTTTGCACTAAGCTAGTTTTCGTATTATTTATATCTTTAATTTAACCTTTTTAGTATAAATCAATCTAAGTAGAGCAGGTATTTATGCTATCAAATATTAAATCTGAGTAGAAGCAGGTAGGTAAAATTTTTACTTTTAGTTAATAAACATAATGAAAATAATTTTAGATCGTCAATTATTATTATTAATTAATCTTTATTTGAAGACACGTTATGTCATTCGAGAAGAAATAATCGCGTAATATAAACAATTTAATTTAAAACACAATAACATTTGGTTGGTAATTTAATCGATACGAATAAAATGTGTTTAGATTAGCAGGAAATATCGTTCTTTCTGTGCACTAATAAAACTTAATTTGTTTATGAAAATGACGGCTCGGAATCTGTTTTAAAGTTTATAAGCGCGGCAGGAATATCGATGCCACAGTTTATTGATACTAAGAGTAAAAATAGACGCTGTTTTAATGCTTGTTTGCTATCGTTTAAATTAATTGTATCTACTATTGCAAACATATGTTATGTGTATTTACATTATAAACTTATTTCAATTAACTTTGAAGAAAATTATTTATCTTGGCCTTGGCAACTCTTCGACAACATTTAATTGTGGAAATCTATATTAACTTATTAAATTTTAATATTGACACGTGGTAATTTACCTTTTCACCTTCCGATCAATTTTTAAATAAATTCTAAATGCGAAATTATCACAAAACGACAGTTGATAAATTACCGATATAAATTATTAATTTTCTTAAATTAAGACCAATATTTAAAAGGCTTTAGTCAGGATCGTCTTATAATCATTTAGATTTATTTTCAGGATGTTTCAAAAGGAATATTCATTACTCCACCCATTATCAGCTACAAAAAATACAATAGTACATTAACAATTAGGTATACAATAAAGTACAAAATATAAAATACGAAATAAAAATGATCCTAACGCCTTTTTATTATTTTTTATCTTAAACCAAAACAACGGATCATTTAGTTATTCACGTGGCGAGCATAGTAAATTAATTTTTACGGGTGAGCTGGATGAGACTTCTTAATCCAGTGAGCCCAGTAATTATTATTTGCAAGCGAGCTGCGTACGAAATTTTAACCTTTATAATTAAAAAAAGATAATATTACATTTTGTTATTAAAATTTGTTGGTACTGGTAGAACAATTGAGAGGATAGACCTGTAATGTCACTTTTATGAGCCTTGTAATATAAATATATTACAGATCTAAACCTTTAATAACTCATTTATGTACGATTTTTTATAAACTTACCATGCCTGTTTCCAAGACGGTATGTTGTTCTTACCGGTTGCTAGGATAAACAGAACGGTAATTAAATTAAACAGAATGGTAAGTAAATTTTGTTTTAGCATTACTAATTATGAAGAAATTAATATTTGCGTATTTTCAAATAAATTTTGCTTACTCCAATCGTGCAAAAAATGATATAAGCATCACGATCTTTAAGGAATTGTCTTCCATCGGTAAACTGTCCTTACCGTTCTTGATACTTAGTTACCATAATACCAATAAAGTGTCATTTACACAGAAGATGGAAATATCAAATTTTCATAAACGGTAAATTTAAATTACTGCAGTGCAATGTGACATTTGGGAGTCATTTTTTATAAAATTTACTAGATGGCACTTGGAATTCTACATTAAGGCCCGAATGTAGCTGTCTGCGAGAAAAGGATAGATTCATACAGATTTAGTGTGTCGAACAAAGACGCGCTCTCGTAGAAGGATCAAAATTGGTACTAAATATGAACATATAATCACAAAAAAGGGTTCATTTGAAAGATAGAAATACAATCTAGATCCGTCTAGTGTTGAAATTTGCAATTTTTGTAGATTTACTGAGTAACAGTTATGTGAAGTTATCCAAATTATGACAAGTTTATAACATTGTAAAGTTGAAACAAAAAATAAAAGTAATATTTCAACACTTAATGAACGTGGAGCTCATCTTTATCTTTAAATTTAAAAAAAATTAAGTCGATCCGACCTAAATTAGTCTCAATTTCATTCCCCATTCAAAAGCATGTTTTTGCTGCGCGCAACGTTCCTACATTACGCTCTTAATATCGCTGATCAGAAATATCTTTGTAAAGGTAACTTCCTTGTTGGTTTTATGTAATATTTCAAATAATGTTCACCACCAAATTTACTACATAATACTGCAATAAACACATCGTAAACTAAATACAATTTATTTCAAAGCGCAATAAAAGGAAATATCCTTTTCTAGCTAATTCCTTATTGATAGGTATATCGTATATCTATAAGTAAATCATTAAATGTCGGAGTAATATTTCCACCGTATCTTTTGGTCTTTACAGCATTTGATTTACACTATCTTCTGATAAAATACTAACACGCCTACCATTTGCTAAATTTATGCAAGGTATTTACCCGTGAAAACCGTTATGATTTTATAAGAGCTACTATATTTTTATTTTAAGCAGTTATGTTTACTTCGTAAATTAATCAAATACATTCATCTAACTTTGACTGAATATTTGTAATATCAAGATATTTCCGGACAATTGCGGAACAAGGCACCAACCAAGTCCAGAAACTATAAAATTCGGAAAGTTCATTTTCCCAGAATCTTTCCTTTTTTTACACGTATTATTTTGTCTCATAAGTTAAGTCTAACAAGAGCTATAAAATAATTGGTAAAATTTCATGAATGTAAAAATAATATAGTTTAAGTGTCAAAATTTTCAGTACCAACAAAGGCTAACCATATGAATGCAGATATAACTAATATCAATATAATAAGAACCATGAATTTATTGGTAAAATTACGAATAGTTGTTGCATAGCATAACGGATAAACGAGTGTCAAAATTAACAACTTTCACACATTAAAATCACGACAACGAAGTTGGAGTCCGAGTTGTCGTTTTTACGCAGGAATTATGAGTAATTTTACAAAATTATTAATCAAAAATGACGTGTATGGAATAATCTGTACATGTAGTAATAATACTATAGTGCACTAAAAATGCAAATATATGTGTTGTCCAAAAACTGGTTGAGTTTGTTTTGATAGAAATTTGATAAAAAGTTCCCGAGACGAAGTCGAGTTTACTTTTTCTGTCAAATTTATATCATAATGAACTAACGCAGATTGTTAATTGTTAGTGCACGAAAGTAGACTATTAGACTATTTCTAGATCAAGAAAATACAGAAATATTTTTTTTAAAAATTGAGAATTAAAGGTTATATCACACAAAATTTGTTTTCTTTAGTTTGACATGTCTGTCAGAAATAACAATAAGGCGTATACTTAGTTAAAAGTTGACCAAGTTCGCTTATTCCAATTCGAATTTATTATTCCTTATTCTAATTCCTTTTGATTTACAGTATTAGAGTAACATACGCGGTCAGGTTTTGAAAACTGTTAGCTAGTGTGCAATATTCGCGGCAAGTTTCTAAAAATTTTCACCTACTGTATAATATTCGAACAAACGTCTGTTCTGATTGCTCCAAATATTCAAAATCTTGTTTCATCGGTTATTAAAATGTGAAGGAAATAATCACTGATACTTGATTGTTTTGGCTTGAAATTTATAAAATACTGCTTGAAATTTTTCGAGGGATATATTCAAATATTAGGTATTATTTAATTTATTATAGCGTATTCTAAGGCGGATTTACATTTACATTTAATTTAATTTAAAAGATAAATGTGTAAATGTAAATGGCTGCATAAATCCGCCTTTAGTCCAATATAATAAACTCCTTCATACCAACCAACCTGGTCTAGTGGCAACCGGCCTCACAGGCACCGTCTGCACCGTGTAGCCTCCGCCGTATCCCCTAGCGATCCCGAAGCCGTGCACCAGGTCCTGGTGGCTCGGTCCCAGGCGACAGCACCGCAGCAGTGACGTCACGCAGTCCGAGCACGGCACGGAGTGTTGCGCATGCGTGGGCGTCGTCTTCAGCGGCTCTGGGGACAGCAGGCGATCCACGCCGAACTTCAGCTTCGTGCTCATGGGCTGGGATTCCAGTGGCGGCGAGGGCCGGCGGGCGAGGGGGGCGGCTTCGGTTGACATGATGGACACTTTTGTAGATTTAATTACTACTAACGCGGGTGCAACGCTTACGAATATGGTTCATATTTTTATTATCAATGTTTTGAAGACACTATTTTGTTCTTTTAATAATCATTTCTTTTTATAACAATTTTGTTTAAATATTTTTATTCAATTTTGACGTTTTAAATTGCTATTATTAGCTCCATAGCAACAACTTTAAAGTGTTTATTCACAAGTGAATTAAAACTTTTTAAACACTCAACACATTTTTAAATCACTCTGATGTCATTATTTCGTCAAAAATGCATAAAAACAATGACAACTTGCCACTGACGACTACTTTGATTTTCTTTTTTGTTATGTCAAAATAAATTTATAATTCATTTGAAATAATTTCGTCAACATTGAATCATATATTGTATAAACCACGTGAGATACGAATGTTTATTCATTCGAAGAAATTTCTCACTAGCCCTTCGGGCTCGGGGGCTAAACTTTCTTTTCTTGAATGTATCTCACTTGTTATATAAATATCTAATAATATTTTATATTAATGTACGACACTATACATCCCAGTAATATAAATAAATAACTACTAATGATTAATATTTAATTAAGTATGTAATACAGTGCGTTAATTTTGTATTATTACAGGTAATAACTTCGTATATTTTTTTTTCAGTTCTCAATAAATTGTGCTATAAGATAATAATAGTTCAATTATTGTAATGTAGTCAACTTATTATTAAGGAAAATTCTGACAACTTTTTTACTAAAGTTGTGTTAATTCAAGAGTCATTAAACTTTCTTAACCCTGTTGTAGTTAAAAGTCACTTGCGCTTTAAGGAAAAAAAATCCAGTAAGATAATAATAGTTCCATTAGTTAAATTATTATTAAGGCAAATTCTGATAACTTTTTTACTAAAGTTGTGTTAATTCAAGAGTCAAAACTTTCTTAACCCTGTTCTACTTAAGTCACTTGCGTTTTAAGGAAAAAATTCCAGTTAAATCACTTGCGTCATTAGGAAGGAAAAAATTGTCAAATAATCCCTTATCACTGCACACCGGTTCGGGTATCACACTCGCGTATCAAACTCTTGTACCGCGCGTGCCGTATTTCGTATTCAAGGAGATAATCGCTCGCTAATCGAGCGCTAATCGACGGCGACTGGACCACACACGCGTCACGCACACCAAGCACAGACGATGGGCTTAACACGGCTCTGGGAGGAGCGATCATCCACAGTGCTACATCTTATTGGCTTCTGACGCCAAGATGATTGGCCCAACATCTTATGTTTGGGTTGAACTTCATGTCAATGTAATGAGATGGGATTTGAAGTGTGGTTTTTCGAATTGAGAGGTTGTGGTTATGTGTTGTTTAATCTGAGTGGAGGGTTTGGTAATTGATCGGATGTGCATTTGGGCCGGAAGAAGCAAAGATTTAAGCGGCAGAAGATATTGAAATAAATCGTTTTGGCTTTTTATCAAAGGGTTATTGTATTTGAACAGCACTGAAGATAACACAAGTTGACAGAAATTTAACTGTTAATTTTTAATTTAGGTACCTATTCTTATTTGTAACATTTCAGTTTAGACATTGAAAGCTTTTCTTTATCAAGTATTAACCAAGGCCTTTCAATCTTATTTTGGCAGTTGCTTTTCAGATAAAGATAAAGATAATGTTATTAATGGTTTTCGAATTTAATGGTCTCAGTTGTGTTACCTACTATACCTATACAGTACTCCAGCATATTTTATTTAAAAAAACTAAACTATGTTTTTTTTAGACCGACATTTGTAATAATTTTTAAAAATATATTTTACATTCGTATTCTCAAAAATATATATAACTTTAATAATTATATAAACTCCCTACCCTACCTCCTTAATTTGATATTATTTATGCAGAAATATAGAGAATTTCTATTTTTGTAACAAGTGTGGGAAATGAGTGGTAACTCACTCAATTCTTCACCAATAAGGACGAAATTTTCAGCTCTGAAAAGGAAATTGATAGGGCTTTGTGACAATCGAGTCGAACAACCCCCTTAAGACAGGATTTTTTAGAGTTACAAGCCTTCAAACTTTGATATTTTTCATTGCTCATGACATGACATCACATAAAGCGATTTTTCAGGAGGTCGGGGGGAGCGAATATCTTCGGGATTTTTGGAGAACGTAGAGGAGGAATGTATCTCCAGAGGAAATTTCCAGATTTTGCTTGAAAGAAATGCTCCACATTTTAAAAACAGGCATTTTCTTGGTTCGGCCAAGTGGCTCGATTTTTTTTTTGAGCAGTGTATAATAACTTTTGAGTAAACATGGAAATGTATACAATAAATTAACACTTAAAGGTTTCCCTTAGTTGTACCGCTACACTCCATATATCTATATCTATATTATACTAAAAATTATAATTCCGTTCAATTTTTATTAACAATTTTTCTTTTATTTTCAGATGACATCTCAGCTATAGCGAATAAATCCACTGTCCTGAGCATATGACATGAGTAAGTCCGCAATTATTGCATTAAATTGAAAATAAATTATCCTTGAATATTTTGATTAAATCTGAAAGTACATTTTAGATTTTTATGTCTTGGGGTTACGTCTAAGAGTAACAAAATGTTATGTGAAAAGAAAATCGTAAATAAATTGATAAAGTTGAACTTCAATTTTTTCATCAGTAAATTGCCAAATAGAAAAATATTTTTGTTCGTTTTACACTCATCAAGTTTTTCTATATATATATTTTGAAAATTTTATTAGTACCAACCTACCGATATCGTCTCTGTCACTGTACTGTTACTGCCAACAGTGCTAACAATATTTTTTTTCATAACCTATTAATATTAAAATGGTATACCTACACAAAGATTGGCAACGACAATACTAAGAAAAAAATCCCTAGAATTCCCTAAAATATTGTAGAAAAATAGAACACGTTCTATACCGTCAATAAATTCATCAACTTATTGATGTACTTAACTAACACAAATTTTGATGATTTTTGCCAACGCAAATAACAAAAACTAAAGGTGGGTTAATGCTCAAAAATTTAAAAATAAGGAATAAGAATAAGAATAATTTTAAGAATATTAAAAATATATATATATAATATATTTAACCGAAGTGAAACGTGATTAAATTTATTAATCTGATGTTGTTACGACTTTGACAATTGACATTTATGTTTTTTATATGTAGAACTAGAAATGTATCTATACACGCAAAATCGATAAGATTTCAGGCTACTTTAGGTTATGTCATGCAAAAAATTTAAAGTAAAGAATAAGGCGTAAAAATTTTGAGCATAAACTCACTTATAATTTTAACCTAGTCATTTTATGTGGTACTCATTGCTTGTGTTGGTGTTCTCGCTTTGTTTACTCTTCTAATTCTTGATTAATAATTAATTCTTACTACGGCTCTGTATTAATATCAAAGATACAATGCAGCAGTAAAATAAATTGAATGATGTGTGAAAATATCAGATACTACACTATTACCTATTACTGTATTAAATATTCCACAAGAAAATATTATATATATATATATACAAATAGTGATTTTTGTTTTGTCACTAATATATTATGGTGTCATTAACTTTCCAGTAATATAAACTACATGATTGTGTGATAGACTATAATAAAATTATTATTGCTTTTCGAGTAAAATATGAATATAATGAATAAGTACATAAAATAGAAATATACTGACTACAATGTCATTAAACATGTAAAATAATAAAACGATGTTAAAAAACACAAACAGTGACGTAGCACTAGTAGGTACAATCACCGCGTTCTCAGTGCCCCTTTAACCCCAATAAAGTCCGCCGCTGACCTTTGACACTCGTAAACGGCCAGCGCATAACACAAAATATGAATGCAATTTCATTTTGTTTGATCACGGAAGAAATTAAACTGTTGGACTTTTATTCTCTTTCTTTATACTAGGTGTTCGACGATTTAGGAGCACTATCAATTCATAAATAACGTCAATCTTATCAATAATTATAAATAACACAATATCTACCTTTGCGATAACTTATTAGTCATTACTTTCTCTTTTCAAATTCAAGATATTGCTGTCATATTTTGAGATATTTCGTATCTGAAATTTAAAAAATAGAATTTTTCGGCAATTGACATTAAAAGTGCTGTTTTTTGACAGCTGGCAGTCAGAAGCGTGTCACTTTTGCTGCCTAGGCATCAAAAATAATTTAAAAAAAGCCTAGGCAGCAAAAGTAATTGTTACTATGGTGAATCAACAAATTTTACATTTATAAAATTCATCAACATACCTGAACTATTTTGATTTTTCATAGCAACTGTCAACATATGCATAGCAACATAATTTGATTGCGATACCTATCAATTTATTTAAAATAATCACTAAATTAATATTAATTATTAACAATCGCCGAAAAAATAATGTGTTTAACATGGCAAAAATACAGATTTGCTGCCTAAGCTAGATTCATAACCTCGGCTGCGCCTCGTCTATGAAACTCTAGCCACGGCAGCAAATCTAATATTATTTTGCCTAGTTAAACAAATAACTATTGCTTCTATATGGTTCAAATTTTACTTCATTTATTGAGCTACTATAATAAATCTTTATGATTTTGTATTTTATTTTATTTTAAACCTGCGCACATAAATAATATAATTTTAAAAAGCTGAATACCTACCTAGTTTGTTTTTTGTTGATCAGTCGATCATCTGGAAGATTTGCAAAACTTTAAAATGTACCTAATACCTACTGATTTTTTGGAAATGAATATTATACAGGCTGTTTCTATACCTCTGCAAGCAACTTTATTAGGTTATATAATTTGATATACTGATTACAAAAAAAAAAGATTTTTTCAAAATTCGCAAAAATGAGGGTAGTGAGTTCCATTGGTTTGAAATTCCATTTAAATGTTTATTTATTAATTATTACATAAAAATGACTATTTGTAGATAGTCTGATACTATTTATAATTTTATTTTATAAATATCATAATAAATAAATAAATGGACGTTCAAACCAATGTAACTTATATTTTCACTACCCATATTTTTGCGAATTTTAAAAAAATATTTTTTCTGTAATCAATATATCAATTTATATAACCTATTAAAGTTGCGTGCAGAGGTATAGAAACACCCTGTATTTAACTTACTTACCGAAAAATTTAATTTCAATTCAATAAGGACTCATTTTAACACCTAGGATCTACTTCTGTAATTATTTAGTAATAAAATTTTGTTTTTAATAAAAAAATTTAAATAAATAGTAAAACCTTATCAAATAAATATGGCATTTTCAATTGTGCTCTAGTTTATTTGTATTGAATTCAATACAAATTATTTATATCTCTAATCAGTTTAAAAGTTAAGTTTTAGTTTGTTTATGCTATGGTTTATAAGTCAATATATTAATAGACACTCAGTATATTCGGTTCTCATATGATAGTAAAGAATTTACTTTTATTATACTACTTATGGCTTGTGTTCGATTATACATTTATGTAATAAGTACCTATATAATTGATAATAAACATTTTTATTTTCGTTTTGATCAGGAAGTGATAAAAAAATAACAGGATATAAATCTTTAAATTCAATTTCATCATGAAAAGGCAATTATACTTTGTGAATCTATGTTCTTTAGACACGATGAAATGAAATGAACTTTGTATTATAAAAATATATTAATTTACATTTTATTTTAAATTTGTTTTCAATATTCCTGCAGTTTGTAAAAGATAATATACTTTTAAAGTTTAAAATAATTATATTTTTTCATAGCTTTATTTTGAGTTGATAAAGTAAAAACTTCAACTGCAAGGGTATATAAAATAAAACTTTAACAGCAAGGTATAGATTAAATACAGTACCTATTACTTAAATTTATTCTTTAAATATGTTTTCACACATTTTCTTCATCAACTTAGTGAAAAAAGTGGAATAAAAAATGAAACTTACTGGTTAACTAACTCCAAAATTTAAAATTTAATACTTATATTTTTCCTTTCATGATATAGCAAAAAATATGTTTTTTGTACATGACAAACAAATAAAATTATCGACTCGAGATAAATTAACACTTTTTCCTCTTATCAATAAAATTAAATGTTATCGTCTTGTATAAAAAACCATAATTTTATATGATAGCTATTCAGATTTTAAATTATATCTACATTTTTTGAGAATATCCACTTTTCCTTAAGCCTTTTATAAAATTCCATTTCAATACCAATATGCACTATTTACCAATGAAACTTTTTAATAATCTACCGAATGAAATTAAATCTCTACCTTTTAACAAATTTAAATCAATTGTTAAAAGGTTTCTCGTCAGAAAGGCTTATTATTCCTATGAAGAATTTTTAAATGAATGTATATCAGAGAACAGCATTTATTATGAAAATTCTTAGTTATTTTATTGTATTTGTATTTCTTTAATTTTCTTTGTGCTTTTGACTGTAGCCCTTGTATCTATGTATTACTCTTTGGCTAATAAATACATAATAATAATAATAATACCTATAAGTACAATGATACGATACGATATCGACCTATGCCTAAAATTATTATTTTATAGAGTTAATTAATCTAATACATACCTGCTATAATTAATATAATAATTATTACATTGTCAGCTAATTCTATTCTAAAAATATACAAATATATATTCGCTCCACAGCGGCAATATACAACAAGCTATAAGATAAGGTAATGTTCCTATTACATTATGTGCCTAACTGAACTAAATAAATTCAGAGAAAGTAGATTAAGCCTGACAAATTGATTCTGTAAAGAAACATTAACGATCAACATGGAATATTAAATCAAGTATATGTAAACAAATGCCAAGTATAATAATTCAAACAATTTAACACCTAATCACAAATAATTTCAAAACGATAAATTAAATTATTGTGACAATACATAACATAAATAATATTTCAATAAAAATTTCTACAATCAAATCATGTATTCATACGATTCTCATCGTATATCAGGTTTTGGTTAGCCTAAACATAATATATTTTATCCGAGAGTAATCTGACAACATACGGCGATAAAAATTAATAAAAACACGTAGGGGATTCTAACTATCCATAAAATACCACACGGATTCATTGTCCAATTATAATTAATAGAATTAATAAATTAATAACTTAACGGGTATATTTATTGTTGTTTCCTATTATAATTGACAATATTGTTTATTAAAGTATGTGCTTAATAATAAGTTTTTAGTTTTGTAAAAATTAACCGTCATAAAATGGAAACATAAAGTACAACATAGAAAAATTATTATTCATTTTTCCTTTGTTTTTTGTTTTGCTTGAGATGATTGATATGGGTAATAAATATGTTAGTAAACATATTTTACAGTTAATAAATGTATACATTTCTTGGAAGGACGTCTTGACAAATAATTATTATTGGATTTTAATAATATACGACTTAGCAAATAATTTTTAAATGCTAATTGATTGATAGATTCGCTAGATTCGCCCAGGTTCATACGAACAATAGTTAGTAAAAAATCTGATGTGGCCAGCACACGACCTCTCGCCTAATTCTGCACATTTTAATAGTTTCATGTTCATATAATATGTAAACGATAATGTAAACCAAGATGCAAGCAAAAGATGTCAACTGTACTGTCACTATCATAATCATTCAAATTTTGTGTAGACACAAATTTCATAATGATCATGATCAACAAGATACTGGAATTTAAAAAAGTAGAATATCAACTGTACTTTATTTTATTGTTAAATACTACCAGATTCAGCAAATTCTATTTATAATTAACTGTACCCATAGATAATTATATTTTCTTTTAGTTTTAATTGCAAAAATTGTCATAAATAATTAATGTACCAATTTTTTAAGGAAAACTATATCAAGTCTCAAAAAGTGCTACTTTCAGTTTGCGGATTTCTACCAAAATCTTATCTGGTGTTAAAGATCCTTATTAAAACCTTAAATATGAAATTTTGTTATTAAAGGTTTGATACTTTTTAAGTTATCGTGGACGAAAAATCTTTACATAATTCATACGTCCATACATCCATACGCACACACACACAGACATCATCGTGAAAATAGTAAATTCGTATTCTAGAGACTCTAAAACATGCTTATTCACCAAAAACTCATACTCGAACATTTTAACCCATTACAATACCTCTCTTATAGAATATACACTAAATCCTGACCAAATATCAACCAAAGACTTGACTAAAAACTAAAGATAAGTATCCAAGATTCTACTGTTGTTTTTTATAAATTATAGTTTTAAGTTTTATGATTGACGCGTATTGATGCAGAACCAGCTCTATGCAAGTAATGTCATTTCGATGAGTAATAAGCAAAAAACTTCTAGATAAAGTATCCTTATGGTTACAAGGTTCAACACCTTGGACTAAGAGATAGCGATTTGTGTCTAGGTTGAACGGATAGAGCGTCTAGTAATCATTATGGGACTCCATAATAATTGTAGAAACATAAATAAAATAGTCTAGCGGTTATTGGACGAATTTCATATCAACTTCATATATGCATTTTGTGATTAAAGTGTGAAAATTGGCATACATGTCAATTGAACCATTCTCTTTCATATGAAAAGTGGTGCCAAAGTATTAAGTGTCAGAGACGACCGCCATTTTTAGTTTTAAATTGTAGAGCACAACATTTGCTATAAAATGGTATATCCGTTTTTACTTCCCCGATCTATGTAATAGAGGGAAGTATTGTAATCGTGATTTTTTGACAGTTCGAGATTTTGGTGAATCTTCACGTTTCAGACCCTACTGAACCCAAAAAACATAATTTTAAAAAAAGTCGGTCTGTCGGTCTGTTAGTCTGTTAGTCTGTCTGGATGTTGGATAACTTAAAAACGCGTTGGAATTTTGGACTGAAATTTTATATTTAAGATCTTGAGCCAAAATCTGACTTCAAGTTCGTTAATGAGCTTTATTCAACCAGTGGTACCAACTTTATAAACAAAACTTTTTTATTTTTATCAAAATACTATCGTGTGTGGTATCAAATTAAAGGTCTTGGGAAAATAATTCTAGTAGAAAAACAAAAATAACATTTAAATGATCGTCAATTGTTTTTTTTTATAAATTATTCAAATTATACCGAGTTTGGTGTCAATTTGAATCGCTCAGGGAGATAAGTTTTTAAAAAATGTAAAAAATGACATCAATACGATTTTCAATTGTTTCTCAAAAAATTACTAAAATTTTTTTATTCAACCAGTGGTACCAACTTTATAAACATATCTTATTTTATTTTTATTAAAATACTATCGTGTGTGGTATCAAATTAAAGCTTTAACTGATCGTCAATTTTTTTATCATACATTATTCAAATTATACCGAGTTTGGTGTCAATTTAAAGCTCTCGGGGAGATAAGTTTAATAAAAATGTAAAAAATGACATTTATGCGATAATCAATTATTGTTTCTCAAAAAATTAATCAAATTTGTTCAAGTGTGTTATCAAATTAAAGTTTTCTGGAAAAAAATATTAGTCGAAGAATCAATAACAACATTTAAACAATTAGTCCGTCAGCCCGCTGCCAAAAAGTGTAATGATAGTATAACGTATGCTCTCTAGGGTTTTGGCAGTTATATATATAATGATCAATGAACAAGCAAAATTAGCGGGTGAGCGTGGAACTTGCACTAGACAAGTTGTTAGTTTATTGCTAAAAAAAATCACATTTTGCGATGATAGTATAACGTATGCTATTGCTTTTTTAAATGAAATATGCATCTAATTATGCAAGTTTGTCGAACGGCATACGAATCGATTGGAACATAAATGTTTTAATCCGATAAAAAGTTGCGCGAATTTTCTAACAATTGCTATGACAGTATAACGTATGCCATTGTGGTTTTAGTTGGATATCATCTATAATTATGTAAATTTTCGAACGGCATACAAATCCGGTGGGTCAAACATACTTAATACATAAATAAATAATAAATACATATGGAAATTTGTTGCTGATTTCACAATGAGTCCTCAATATAATTTTTGACATTTGGTGAATAATTGATGTTAAAATAATAACAGTAGGTATATTAGATAATAATAATATAATACTTTAATTATTGATTGAAAAAACACAAAGAATTGATGAATTTAAATTCTCAGCTGTCAAAAATAATTTTCAAAAACCTTCAAAGTACGAAGTGAACATAGTAATATACAAATGACATATTTCTTAATACTTTTAGGGCGCATGTTGACCCTTAGGATCCACGCTGCACGTATGCCGATCGTATTACGATGGATGTTTTTTAATTAAACATCGTTTGGTATGCTCGGCATACGTTATACTATCATTGCAAAATGTGATTTTTTTTAGCAATAAACTAACAACTTGTCTAGTGCAAGTTCCACGCTCACCCGCTAATTTTGCTTGTTCATTGATCATTATATACATAACTACCCAAACCCTAGAGAGCATACGTTATACTATCATTACACTTTTTGGCAGCGGGCTGACGGACTAAATGGTCAGTTGTTTTTACTTTCCGCATTATATTCTATAAGGCTATAAGATATTATGACGGGTTAAAATTTTCGAGTGTGAGTTTTTAGTGAATAAGTATCAGATTTTTTATGGTATTTAAATTATGCCGAAGTTGGTATCAACTTAAATAGTTTGGGGAAAAATGATAAATTTATTTAAATTTTGCAGAATAAAGCATAAAATTAACGGCGTTACGAAAGTAAGTTATTAAAACTTATAATCGGGGAAGTACTGTGGCGGACACAGCAGATTTTTTATATAAGTGGTACAGTTCTCGAGAAAATCGTAAAAATATATATGAGCCATTTCAAATAAAACCGCGTAATTTTGTCTTTTCAAACAAAAACAGCTGTAATTTTTGAATGAATCAAGAAATCGACTTTCGGTCTTCAACATTCGATTTCTTAGATAATTTCTTGTTATCTACATGATTTTAAACATTTCGGGGTTACTAGTTTAGTCACTGTTTAAACATAATCTCTTACAGATCGTAGTGAAATTTTAGTATTTTTGTATTTATTGAACTGTCATTTCTGAATGAATTAAAATATTGACTTGCCGATTCCTATATTTGATTCTTCAAAAAATTCTCTATAAGAAGTATAGTGACCCTGAAATGTTTAAAATCAAGTACCTATGTGAAGATGCAATTGCTTTTAACCCATTTTATGTACAAACGAAAATAAATTGTTAGATCACAGAAGTAGAATTAATAAAAAAATTATTAATTTTGGTCCACAACTCAGATTTTATTAAAGTGTGCAACTTTTTCTTCCAGAGTGGGCAATGCCAACTTTTGACCCCTCGTCTACCACCTAAAATCCTACATAAAATGTAGATACTAACGTAGCGAGTGTTTTGTGGACAGTAGAAGAGTGGTAAAATTTTATTTCAACAAGGATTTAATAGAGAAATAATTGATTTATAGATGTGCCTTTTTAAAATATTGATTAAAAAATTGTACATAAATATAAAAATTCCGAAAAATTAAAAAAAAAATCCTATTTTATGCAAACTTTACACGGTTATATCTTATGATACAAATTAATTTTTTTAAAGGCACATCTGTAGATACATTCTTTCTCTATTAAATGTTTATAAAACATTATCCTGAAGTCAATAATAATCTAACAGTTTACTCGCAACGAAAACACTTTTACAGTATTTTTCAACTTGAAAATGACATTGCATAGCTAGGATGCGGCAAAGTTCGAGTTTCGGGCTGGTTTCAGGCAGCCGTAGTAGTGGGTAAAAGGATGGAATGGAAAAAAGTAAAATCGAGAGTATTCTAGGAATTCGGAAAAAGCGTAGACGAGTTAAACTAGATTGTGAGCTTCGACTGGATTCGAACTTGAGTTTTCAGCATTCATCCCATTATTATTTCAATGTGTTCAAATTAATTAAATTAAGCATGATGCAACTCAAATTGAATTAAACTATCCAAACATTATATTATCATATTATTATAAGTAGGTAGACAGTTATTACTATGTTAGTGAAGATTTTCCTTAGCTGGAAGGTTGATAAATAAACAACAACTTTCTTGGGTATCAGCCACAATATATTTGGGATAAACTACCCTCAACGTTTCGGCCCTACCAGGGCCATCACCAGGAGGGTGGTGTCAACAAATTCTTGTGATACATGTTAAAAATCATTAAAATAATAACTAAGTAATAAATAATTAAAATAGAGACATACATCGAAAATACCAAGCAATGGTCGTCAAAGAAAAAAACGTTACAATGTTATTACTATACCACTCATTGAAATGACCATCATCTAAATAAAATAAAATCAATAACAGTCTACTTAATCATGAGATATAATCCTTATTATGCAGTAAACATTCGCACATAGAGTTCTGCAAGTGGCCGCAGTTCCGGTGGCAGAGTTCGGCGCTGCAATCGCTCCATCCTCCGACTCTGAGGAACCTCTTCTCGTCTTGGACACAGGCGCATAAATAACACTATTAAAGGTGAGGCCTGAACAGCAGGCGTTCGCCTCGAACCCCCATCGCGAGAATTACTGCTGGAATGAATAACTATATACTTTATTACATACTAATAACATGTTCACATTAGCCGGTGACTTTTATTTACTAATATTAATCATCCATTCACATTCTAAACGTCGTTGGTCGTTGGACCTTTCACTAAGGTGAACATCTCTTCAATACGATCACAGTCTAACTTCATACTCATTGCGACAGTGGTTCGCAACCTTTTTAATTCAATTGGATTTTTGGCACATTGTGTGTTGAATTCAAGAAGCACCGGGAGAAATTGCATCTCCGGATGAAAGAAAATTATAAGATTATTTAAATTACTATTTTATTTAGCATCTGGTTTTTAGTTATAACAAAGTTAAAATTAATTTACTGGTCTATATTAACAAATTAAATTTAATAATTACCTTTTATGCTCGGTCATACCATAATTTGATAGTTATACACGAATTTCTTTGACATAAACGTCGCTTTATAACCCACGGATCTATGGCTCTTGACGTGTTTTTAGCCCTCGACTGGCGCTCGGGCTTAAAATCACGTCTCACGTCATAAAAGCTTTTTTACACCCTTAATACATAAATAACTATTACGTGAAAAGGGATATTCAAAGGGATATAAGGTGTGCGTTGTGTGCACAGAAGTCTCGGCCAGGCTAAAAATGTGCATTTTTATTTATAAAGACCAATTTTATTTGCTATTTTTCATTGGTGCCCCGAAATTTGAGCACCTTAACATTATTTATAAAATAATAAATAAAAAGGACCATTAAAATGACGATAGCTATAAAAAAAATTAAATTTTAGGTCAGGTTTATTCCATTCGACTCACGAAAATAGAGTAAAATTCAGTTTTTCTTCCTGTAAAAATAGAGGTTATTTTAAGAAAACGTGTAATTTTTAAAAAAATAATTCGCCTACGGCGCTTGACACTTTTTTACGATTTCTACAATAATTCTACAAAAGTACATAATGTATAAACTAGATGTAGCCAGTTAATTATTAATTTTCCTGGGCCGATCTAATTATCCTGAAAACAGCTGAAAAATTATCTTAATTATGTCCCACTAAGAACAAAAAAAATTGCTGCATTTTACCTCCAGGCTCGTGTTCTATAATTTCATGAGAAATCCTGATTTATCTAAAAATTTCACAAAAAAATTGTGATTTGATTCCCATTTCAGAAATGAATTCTTTCACTTCACACTGAAATAATTTCCTTTTTTCGAAATCAACAAATCAATTCAAATGTATTTTTGAACAAGAGAATTATTTGTAGGTATGATGAATTCTAAGGAACATTTTTTATATATCAAATATATCAAAGTAATGCCGAAATACGTACTAAAGGTAAGATGAAACTCTATAGTTCTGAGCTCTGCTCTAACCTCTATGGCTATAACAATAATTTTATTGTTCATTTACGATGTGGTGATTTCTGTGCTATAGTCGAGTTTCCTGCTGTTATGCGGTATAAGTCAAACGTTTTTTTTATCCACTTGTCATTTAAGTACCTGCTGTTATTTCTGGTAATATTTGGCTTCATTCCTTATTGTGTTTTAAATGGATACAAACTAAAAAGTATTAATAGGTAGAATTAATTAATAAATTCAAATTTTAATTGGATAAAGTGTCTCTGGTTTTAGTACGGTTTTAATTATTGACAACGTTTCGGTCATGATTATAATGACCATCATGCTTAAGCTCACATTTAGCTGACCTGAGAATGGTCATAACCATGACTGACTGAAACGTTGTCAATAATTTAGAACGTAACACCAGAGCCATGTTATCCAATAATTGATTAATTATTAATTCTACCTATCAACATCGTTTTCGGTTCAACAATCTTCAAAACTGAAAAAGTATTAACATTATTAAAAAATATATATTTTGTGCGCCCTAAAAATAGTAGGTAGGTACCATAAACAAGCATTTTTCAAAAATTTATTTGACATTAACACTCAAATATTTTATTTTTATTTTTTTCATTGGTAGGCAGATAAATCAAAATTGTAACTTTAAAGAATTTTTAATTTCTTGTAATTGGAAAATGATACATGCTAGATAGAAACAAGAAACGTTTTGAATTGGAGATAGTAACATTTAGTGTACATTGGTATTAAAAAAATTCCTATTAATCCATAACTTTTGAGGATATTCCAGAAAAACTCTTTAGATCTTCAAGATACAACCACTTTCGGTTGCACGACCAACACTAAAATTTAATCAGATCTAATCTAGTGTCTCAGAATATTATGTAAAATTTCACAGGACTGAGTGGCGAGAAGTAAAAATACTACTACTAACAAAGTAAAATTTTAAAAAACCACATTTTCGAAGAGAATAATATCAATTTTTTTCAATGTTGAAGTTTCGAGAATTCTCGATTTCTCGAGAACTCTTTCTCGTCTCGTAGTTTTGAATTCTCGTTTCCTCTCGAAAATCCGAGACGAGAGATTTATGAGTTCTCGTCTCTTAATTTCGAGAAAAGACCAGAATGAGACGAGAAATTTCTCGTCTCAGTTGCATCACTAAAAATATCTGTAAATTGTTTATCAGTTCAAGAGTCTGAAAATCAGTATTGTACTGACAAAATCAGTCACTTTATTTTAGTACCGTTCGTAGAAAATTGATTGACATTAAAAGTGCTGTTTTTTTGACAGCTGACAATCAGTAAAGTGTAACTTTTGCTCCCTAGGCAGCAAAAATAGTAAAAAAAGTCTATGCAGCAAAAGTAATTGTTACTATGGTGAATCAACAAATTTGACATTTATAAAATTCATCAACATACCTAACCTATTTTGTTTTTTCATAGTAACTGTCATACGCATAGCAACATAATTTGATTGCGATACCTATCAATATATTAAAAATAATCACTAAATTAATATTTTTAATAACAATCGCCGAAAAAATAATGTGTTTAACATGGTAAAAAATACATATTTGCTGCCTAAGCTAGATTCATAGTTAAACAAATAACTATTGTACACCTTTAGCATCTGGTACAAAATGTGAAATTCTGCATTTATTGCAATAAGTAGCAATAGATGTACTATGAGTAAGAAACCTTTCACGGCCCACTGGTTGGGAATGGGAAGCCTTCTGCAGCCTGACATTAATGAAAACCCATCCGCTTAGACTGTGAGTCACACGGCGGACTAAACGAATAAAAATGTAAATATTCCGACTATGAAGTGTGAGGTCTGAAATTTTTATACATGTTGGTGATTTCATGCTGATCTTCTAACACGAGTTAAAAACGCATTAAATAAGTCAAATTTCCCCGAGTGACTGTGACTGTTGGTCGTGCATGGCTGACTAGATAGATAACGAAATATCGATGTTTGAGTATTTTATGCTTTGTAAATATCAATATTATGAGCGAGAGACGGCGCTGGATCGTAACTTAGTACGGACCACACACATACTGACACGCGAGCATCGGATTTGTAGCTTGCTGTGATTACATTTAGATATTTTCAATCTTCTATGTATTTACTTCGATCGTTCGATCACTAATATTAATTGTCAAATTATAAAGTAATATTACTAATATTTGTTGAAAGAAAAAAATATACTTACATGTTTTCTATTTAAATTTTAAATAGCATTTACATATTCGTAATAGTTTTACTAATAAATGCAAATTGGTAATTGTCAAATTATAAAGTTTTTACAGGTAAGAAAATAGTTATTTATACAGGGTGATTCATCATAACTTGCTTTTTTAAAATGCGTGCCATTCAGGCTGTAGGTATCGTAGTGGGGAGAGAGTGAACTCATTCGACAGGTGCACTTTTAAGTTTTGTTCCCCACCCGGTCAGTCGCCATCATGCGTTGGAGCACGGAGCAGCGTGTGTTATCTGTTTGAGGGAACATTTCCCAGGGCGCCTCATCTCAATAAGGGGCGATTTGGAGTAGCCAGCCCGCTCGCCCGATTTGGCTCTTTGTGATTTTTTGTGGGGTTTTTTGTAATCCCGCCTTTACGTCAACCGTCCAAGGACTCTAGAAGACCTGAAGGCCAACATCCGGGCCGCAATTGCCAACAAACCTTGTGTTCCGTTTCGTAAAAATTTCCATTTCTAACCCTATTTAAATCCAACTTTAGTGTGGTAGCTTCATTATGTGTGCGATTACTATCCGTCAAAAACTCTGGACACTCAAAGTTTTTACATCGGGTACTTGATTACCTATATCATAAAATTATGAAAATCAAATAACTTATAGCTTACTATAATTTTGCGAATATTATATAATTATGTATTAGGTATGTATTTTAAAATTTCCGACTTTCATAAATATTAAGTCTAAAGAGGACCGTCTACTACCTAAAATCCAGCATAAAATGTAGGTACTAACGTAGCGAGTATTTTGTGACTAGTACAATAATGGTAAAAATTTATTTAAACAAGGATTTAATAGAGAAAGACTGGAACAACAGCTGTGCCCTTTTTAAAATTTTGATTAAAAAATTGTACATGATTATAAAAATTCCAAATATAAAAAAAAATAATATTTTATGCAAACTTTGCACGGTTATATCTCATGATACAAATTAGTTTTTTAAATTTTAAAAAGGCTCATCTGTAGATCTATTCTATCTCTATTAAATGTTTATAAAAACATTATCCTGAATTCAATAATAATCTGACAGTTTACTCGCAACGAAAACACTTTTACAGTATTTTTCAACTTCAAAATGACATTGCATAGCTAGGATGCGGCAAAGTACGAGTTTCGGGCTGGTTTCAGGCTGCTGTAGTATTGGGGTAAAGAGTGGAATAGAAAAAAAAGTAAAATCGAGAGTATTCTAAGAAATCGGTAAAAACGTAGACGAGCCGCATAAGTCTTAAGCTTTTGAATTTAGAGTACTTTATGTGCTTTGGCTTTGTTGCAACAGTGTACCAATTTGTAGGTACTTATAAGGTACTATATGTACAAGTGTATTTTGAATGACCCTCAACAATCGTCTCTTAACAATGCTCAATTATCCACAGGGTGGTTTATATGCGTTAAATACCATAAATTTTATTTGTACTTTAGTGGGGGCGTCATATAATTTATTTTATTGCTAACATTGCATAGTCGTGTTAACAACTCTTTCAGTTTAAAACCTTTGTAGTTTATGTCCTCATACGCATACTTTTCTTTTATTGCTGTAGGTATTCTTGTCTGTACAGTATTTACTTACGTCCTGTATTCATATGACCATAGCAAAGTGGCAGAGAAAGAAAAATTCAAATTAACAGCAAGTGTTGCTAATGTTTTATGTATGATGATAAGGAAATAGAAAATTTCATATAGTAATTTAAGATTCAAACGATACAAGATAAATAAGGTGCTCGCAAGTATTATTTTATTCGCACTCGTAGTTTGTAGATTTGATTAATAATATATGTGTGCAATGTTTAAACACAGATAAACATTTAAACACATGCGTTTATCTGTTAGTATTAGTCTATAAGTATTTGCACTTTGTACTAAAATAATATATGAAAAAACATGAAAGGAATCTAAGCAAATTTTTCATAAAAACTTGTGATATGAGGACTCTCGTAATGGTCTGATCTGAAGATCAAGCATTATTTTCTATTTTTTATTTTAATAAACTATTTTACCTGAAACCGGCAAGAAAGTAATTACTTTAGTGGCGCATTTTAGTATGGGAAGTAGGTTATTACCAAAACAATTGCAACACAGTCAGGTAAAGTACTTTACCTGACTGTGTTGCAACTGTTTTGGTAATAACCTACTTCCCATACTAAAATGCGCCACTAAAGTAATTACTTTCTTGCCGGTTTCAGGTAAAATAGTATACATAATACGTCACGAAAGTGCCTTTACTTGACTCAGCCAATTAAAATACTCGGCCTTACGGCCTCGTGCTTCAAACGGCTTCGTCAAGTAAAGCATCACTTTCCTGACTTATTATGTAATATACTATTGCTGTTTGGAACTCTACATTCCTTTGTCTCTTTTCTTGTGTAGTTCAAATAAATGACTAATACTACCTATTAGGTATACGGGTCCGGCACAGAGGATGAATGGTTTTTAAAAATCATAAAATCGGTAATTTTTACTCAAAAAAAATTTATTTACGGATTCGGGTTCGCAATGAAATAGCATTTGTGACAATTAAGTGTGGAAATCACATCAGTCATGTGGTGACCGTTTTTGACGATGCATTGCTGGAGGCGTTCTTGGAAGTTAGCGTAGACTCTCTCCAACATCGCTTCCTCAACTTGGGCGACTTCCACGTGAATTGCCTCCTTCAACTCATCCAGAGTTCGGGGTTGTGGACGAATTCATAGAACTTTTAAAAATAAGTTCGTGAAGATTTTGTGTACTTTTTCTAAACCATTTGCATGTTAAAAAAAATTATTGTAAAAATATATAACCGGAACTGAACGAATTGCAATGATAATAGTCAACGCGCGTTGAGCGTATTTTGTTTTACATTAGGTATCAAAAATATTTTTATTTTCATATCCGCCGCTAATGGCTGGGTACGCCACTGCAGGACTCCCCAACCTCCTTAAAGTGTTAACTCATAGTCCAGGCAACGAAGACAAAAAAAGACCAAATAGCGGAAATAATTCATGTAGAAGCCAATTTTGGCACAGTTGTAGGGGAAGGTGTCCTTAACTACATAGAATACTAAAAGTACTGTGGGGTGGGGGTGGAGCTAAGGGTGGGGAAGGTCTCTAAAGGTCCCTTTTCAGTTTTTCGTTAATAACTCGAAAACTAATGCCTCTAGCGAAAAAATGTTCACACATTAAATTAATCTACATAAAATTAAAATTCCCTACAAAAAGATTCTATACACTTTTCGCTAGGATCAATACTTAAGGAGATATGGAGGGAACAAAATAAAAATAGAACCTTTTTGTAGAGAATTTTTTGTATAGGGTCTTTCAATAAGAGTGATAGGATTTTAATTTTAAATAAAACCTCAACGGTTTGACATATCAATTTAGTTTTTGCTTTATTTGGAAGCTTAGACAATGCAGTTATGTTCGGAACAAGATATCGTTCAAATGTCCACCACGGCTTTGTTGACACTGATCACAAGATCGCTCCAATTTGTCCGAATTTGGCTCATTCGATTCGCAACACTGGCCGCTACAGCTGTGATATCCTCCTCACTTCGAACATTTCGTTGTCTTCTTGGTGGCTTATTGTCTTAGTAATGTTAACTCAAACTTTATCACAGTGCGCCTTATAGCCTGCGCAGAGTAACGGTGACGGCGACCCAATTCTGGGGTGAATAAAAGTTGAGCACCCACAACTGAGCTCGAACTTTGGTAATATTTTTTTATTATTTCCAACCGGTCTAGAGGCGTCAAACGCTGCATCATGAAACTGCACACTATACTAAATAATTTGACACCTAGAAGTAAATAAAATATATATATCAGAAACCGAGAAATCTTTATTGAAAAAAACTATCACTCCTATTGAAAAACCCTATACTCGTACATGACTTATTTCTGCTATTTTTCCTTCGTTGCCTGGACTATCAAACTGATGATCTCATTTGAAAAACAAAGTGAATCCAAATCCCGTGCCGGCGCCGCTGCCTACTTAGAAATATGAGATATGCACAGCCGCCCTGCTGTGAGTCCGAGTGACTATTAATGAATTTACCGCGAGATCCAACGACTGCTCGACCACGTCCCGATATCCCGCTCGCCTTCCACCATCCACCAGCTTCATAAATACCGTGGAAAATATCATTTTACACTTTATTATGGGTTTTATAATACCACTTATTAATAT